>CM065802.1:70762380-72018666 GCA_033398695.1 Orobanche coerulescens
GATAGGAAGAAGATAAAACTCATAAGGTGTCTTGATTGATCCCGGTTGAAGCCTTCAAATGTTCTTGAAGTGTTCTTCAAGAATCTCCTCAAATCTCCTTCTTTTTGGAGTGAAAGCCCCTCAATCTCGTGTTTCTCTCTCTCTAATTTCTCCAATATTCAGCATATATCTTCAAAAGTCTGGTCCAAGGCCTTTTATCAAGCCAAAAATGACAAGAAATTCCATTCAAACCGTGTAAAATGTCAAAAAAATGGACTTGGACCAAAAAGTGACACGGCCCGTGTCATACTATCCCAGAAAAGGCAAAAACTTTCTGGACAGCAGACCCGGCCGTGTCATGTGACACGGCCCGTGTGCAGTCTGGACTGTGAAGCCGTTGTCTAGAAGCCATATCTCCCTCAATACACCTTGGAATTTAGCGTGTGATATACCGTTGCGAAGCTGATTTCATGAAGAATCCATACATATATAGAAAACGTCCTGATTCAAAGTAATGAATCTGGAAATTAGAAAATACGACAGGTAGTGCTTCAATCTTTATCGTTTTTTAGGCCTCGTTCTCGCTCTTGATCGTCATAAACTCCAATATTGGCCATAAAAGCGCATATTTCACCACAATCTTCGTCCGGATACTCATCAGTGACACGGCCCGTGTTGGTCCGTTTTGACTTCATTTTCGGCTCGATCTCTCGTTTCCACATTGCTTGATGTGTATTGGGGATTGAGACTTCGTTCTTGCTTGATAATGTCCTTAAAACACCTATAAAATCAAATAAAATGTACTCAAGCATGATCGAGTCCAACAAACACAATATGAGCACGACGACACAATTCTACACATTTTAGGGTCTTAAAATCCAGAAAAACCTTATAAAAATATGTGTAAAAATGAGTGTTATCAGCCATCTCATTAGACTTCTTTCATTTTCGGAATTCATCCAACTCTCCAGGAGTGGCATCCGGTTCTGGATCCATAGGGCTCTCCTCAGTTAAGACAAATTTATGCCCTTCAGCAGTCAGGACAATGTCAAGATTTCTTTTCCAATCGGTAAAGCTAGTGCCATCAAGTTTATTTTCTTGAGAATAACAGCTAGTGGATTGAAAGACATCTGAGATAAAAATTAGAAACATCCATCACATAATGCATAGCAAAATATATCGAAAAACTTCAAAACACAATATATATGCTGGCAACCAACACCTCGAAAAATTCGCATATGCAAGCCACGATCGTGTGGACGTTTACACACACATTTCAAGTAGAGTTTTACGTCTTTAATTTTACTATTTAGTAAACTTACGTTATGACAAGTAAAATTAATAGTTGGTTCCTCTTGGCACATGTATTAATTAACATAGATTCTGATGGGAGCTTATTAATTAATACACCTAAGTGAATACCATAATTTAACATCCTTAAAATATTATCTTTTAAATAATAGTCCTACAGATGGACATGTCCTATCATAAAAAATAATATTTACCTTATGTTATCATTTTGAAATTTAAAACTAGTGAACCTATAATTAGCACATCCGATATGGAGGAAGACCCTAATGTCAACGCACATGCTAATTACTTCACAATTTCAATTAATTATGGAGGCCAATTTGATTTTATTTAAATAAATCAATTTAATCACTTGGTTATTTTAGCCTTAAGGTTTTTAATTTTCTCGTCCTAACATGCAGAAAACATATCACACATACATTCATACATGCCATACATCAAGACAATAAAAATCAAAAATAAAGCATGGATAATTAAATTATCCAATTATCATGGTCTTCTTCCTTGAGTTGAATCCGAGAAAATATTCGACTAGATCTCTCCCACTGAATCAAGCATCTCATCGCTCCTCCCTGGCCGGGCCGTGGATTTCCAAAATTAAAATTTCACTTTTATGCAAAATTAATTACATAAAAAAATTTAATTTTTAAATCCTGACTCTTGACGACGCAGCAGCGGCGAAAGCAGGCCGGACCAAAAGCTGGACGACCGGCTGAACGTAACCGGCCAGACAGTGCCGCGGCTCTTGGCAGCTACTCGGCGCGGCTATATGCTTTTCGGCGGCCCTTGCTCAGTCTTTATCGGCGCATTTGCCAATGATCCGCGATCCGGTTCTGCTCTATTTCTTCGTGATCCCGTCTTTTCCGACTTCGATTACAATTTTATACAAAATAAAATACATCAAAATTACAGCAAGATTACACAAAAAATAAAACACCTAGAACTATCCGCGGATTTTCTCACGGGAAAAATCATTACATGCCTTGAAACCGGGCCAAACCAACAATTGCATAAATAATAAAATTAAATAAATAAATAAACCATTCACATAGCCATGATAATGGGATCATATCACCTACAAGAACACATCTAGCAAAATATTCCAATATCAAATTATATGAATATTTAAATTACTATCAATTAATCACCAAAATTAATTAAAATAGCAAAAAGCCTAAAAACCTGGCTCCGATACCAATTGTTGGAAAGTAAAACGCAGCGGAAGCGAATTTGGAGAAAGTATGATAATTGCGTTTTACACATCCACGAGCATAAGATCTATTTAGGCATGCTAATTAATTAATTACTAAGACTAATAAGCAATTTAAATATTATTTATTATTTATTAATTAAATATGTCGGTTATAGAAATATCCTAATCTAGATCTAAAAGATCATAGGATATTACCTTTGAAGCGAATTGGTTGCTTTCGTCTTGATCACCTTGTATTTCTATCTTTAGACCTTCTAGAGTATGATCCGCCTTAACCAGGACGTTGTGTGGGCAACGAGCTATCGGATATTGCTTGGACACTAATGGGATCGGTCGAAATTTATCTTGTATGTGGTCACTCAATTTTTATTTGCTTTCTAGTATTTTATGAACACTCTTAGCAAATTAATGTGTTATCTAAATTGTAGAATCAAAGACACAAGTCAAGATCTACAATTAAACACAAGAGGAAAATTTTGATCACACAACCTCACCAAGACATACATAAAATCGGCCTCCCACCATAAGTCCTATATATAAGCTCTTGGACTACTACTAGGGATCTTAATGAGGATTATGGAAGGACTCCCAATAAATTCATCTTACCTTATTAGGGCTCTTCCTAATATAATGAATCTATTAATATCAACTTAGTCCACCAGAAAGTTGATATTGCACTTCCTACCAAAATCCTAGATTACGAAATTGGGCTCCTTATTGAATATATTATTTCCCGTGTTTAAGATATCGAATGTCCATTAATTAATTATAAGCTACTGACAGCTTTAATTAATTAATATCTTATCCAAGCGTAGTACCACTCGAACCTTATTATTTATCGGAATTAAATCCACCTGCAGGGTTTAATATAATAATCATTATCGAGCTCCTCAAGGGGGCATCATCAACCCGCACGAGTCGGGACACGATTTCTAGTAATAATAATAACTATCATATAAATAATATTATTACCCAAGATACGAGGCTTATTGAGTCGATCATTTTGACTCTCACCCATGGTAAATCAAAGCAATAAGTATTAGAAATACATAATTAAATATTATATACTTAGAATTAAGAAATAATAATTATCCGAGATTTACGCTCTTCTTACAGTCAGTACAGAAGACACTATCTCGCCTCGATCCAGTTCAACGTATGCAAATACGCTAATGTATGCTAATAGTCAAGACCAACTAATCTCAAGGATACACTACAACCTTTTATATAATTTGTCTAATAATTATATAGGTTGTGAACTATTATATTATTTTATAAGGTACCGATAATGTGATCTTCCGTGTGATACCAACACACCACATTATCTACAATATAAAATAATTAGACATTTCATTTGCATAATCATAACGTGAATAAATATGTAAAATATGTGATTAAATTTAATTAATATTCTCATAGGTAGTTATAGGGAAATTAGGTAATATAAGCATAAAGTATGCTTTGCAGTATACAATCCTAACAGCCCCGGCTTGAATGATAGGCGGCTCCTTAGGAAGCGAAGACTCCCCTTTCTCTTGCAGCTCTTTTTGACGAGTCGCCATATCGGCATGTCTATTTTCGACTCCCCTCAACCAGGACAGCCTCTTCTTTTTTCGAGCCGCCATCACAGGGTCGATGTGCTCCTCATTGACCTTCTGGATGTCCTCCATCGAGAGATCTGCGCAAAAATAAATGTTAGCCCAGAACGAGACGAGAGAAAAAAATGAAGGCGACAAGTATGAAGAATTTGGGGTGAACAACCCAGTTAGGAAACCGAGTCCTCTATCCTACGATGTCCATGGCTTCTAAGAACTTGTCCCCTCGGCCTTTCAAGTTGCACAATCCTCGTGAAAGACGAAGTTGGGGGTGAACAACCCAGTTAGAAAACCGAGTCCCCCTTTTGACCTCGACCAAAGGTCTAACCCCAGCTATGCCCCCCCCCCCCTCATTAGGCCGGTCTGAGCATGGTAATGAAAGTCTGTCTCCAGCTCGGCCCAGTTGAGAATGGCAATGGAGGGGAACTGCTCGAGCTTCGCAATCAAGTCTGCACTCCAGTCCGGCTCGTGAACGCGCAAAGGGCGATGCGGTGAATTAACAGGTGCTGCAACCCAGCCATGCCGGCTCTCAACCTTGATCACATGCCTGTTCCAACCCGTGACCTTATTGACGGTATTTGAAATGGGGCCCATGAGCTTGGGTTTGTTGGGATCAGACTTAATGGTGATGGTTCTGGTTTTGGAGTTGTAAGACGAACTGAAAAAGTGATAGAAGGCAAACATGCACGGTTCGAAGCCGAGACCATGGCACAAGATAATAAAGTCGGTGAGATACCTGACCGCGTTGGCACCGAGGTGGGCGGGACAATTTCCCAGTCCTCCAGAAATTGATTAATAAAAGGGTCCAAGGGCAGTCTCAGGCCGAGGTGGATGTAATATCCGGAATTTCTACTACTGATGTTTAATATTATTTTATCCGAGTTATATTGTACAGCGTGGAATCTGTATAGTAGAGATAAAATAAATAAAGGACTGAGATATCAGTATCGGTATAATTGTCGTATTTGGTCGACAATTACATTTGAGGATATTATGTATCAGGTTGTCGTACTTTTGATATTGGGTATATCGTATGATGATATTATTGGATTCAGTGTTTGTGTTCAGTGTGTCTTATGTTCGCTTTTGGTATGTCGAGACGTTGGACAAGAACTGCGGAAAATGGCTAAGTATAGCCTTATTAGCGCACGCTGATATTCATGCATAACGCACGCTATAAATGCGTGATTAGCGCACGCTACGTTTATAGGTTAGCGTACGCTAGTGCGCATGGTCGGAAGGAATCTGCGTGTGGACCCGCCGCTTTGGCGCACGTTACGTAAGTCAACGATTGTTGTCTGAAGTATTAGCGCACGCTAAAATATTAAGCTTAGCGCACGCTAACTATGTATCGATCAACAAGGAATCTTATCCTTGCCGATGTTGTCGGAATGTGGGGCGAGTGGTAGGTGAACACCGTAGTAAGTCAACTTCGGATAGCGCACGCTAAGAGTAAGGACTTGCGTCGCTAGACATGATGATTTACGTGCGTTAATGCATGGGCATTACGTCGTAAGGTAGTTTACGAAGCAAGACAAGAGCCTGCGGATCGCGATAGCGCACGCTAACAAAGTCAGTTCGCGCACGCTAAGGCTAGCGCACGCTAAACATAAGGGTTTAGCGCACGATAGTGGTGCATTCTATATAAAGGGACAAACGGGTGTCATGAAACATTTCGACCATTTCTTTCCTTTCACCCGAGAGAGACACCCTTGGGAGAACCGGTGGAGTTCCAAAACACGAGGGATGATCCTCTTTAACAAGATTAAAGATGGAAATCATGGAGTGAAGCTTTGTTCTTGAAATCATTGGTGATTCTTGAAATCAATCCTTTCCTTCAAAAAAGGTAATTACTCTTCACTTTGAGATTTCGTTTTGGATTGTATATGATGTTCTTGAGTTGATGATTATCATATAAACAAGTTGATGAGCATGACAACGAGTTGGATTACCGTACTAAGTTAGTGTTGTTATCAATATATGAGTATCGATATGTTTCGTATGGTTTTGGATGGAATTCAAGATATATGTTGATGTAATTCCCTTCTTCAATTCGGATTTTTGATGTTTTGTCGTTGGTTACTTCGTATGGTAACGATTATGGTGATGCTACTGTGATTCTTGAAGTTATATGAATTGTATATCGAAGAACATGATGAATAAGGATTTTTAGATGTTAGAACACATCGGATTTTATCATTTTATGGATCATGAACGTGAATTTGGATAATTCGTGTTCTTGAAGAGCTATTAAATTATATGTCATGATTGTTATGAAATCCTTAATCTCGAGATGAGTTGATCATTGTCATGATGGAAGTGTTAGACGATGCTTGAAATGCATGCCACCGCACGGCATTAGCGCACGCTACGCCATCGCCTAGCGCGCTAACGGGAGCAACTTAGCGCACGCTACGTTAGGTGATTAACGTGCGCTAAGTAGGCGAAGGCAAGATTTTTGTGTTTTGATAAGGAATTCGTGATGGTTTGACTTGGTTGGTTCCGATTGTGTTTATTCGAGGTTGTGTTGAACCGTTGAGTTCGATTAGTTAGTTTTGTCGATTGTTGATTGTTATCGGATATGTGTTATTTGATTTCTTCGATAGGTTGAGATTGTTGGTCGGTGAGTATAACCGGATATTGCGGTCGTGTTCGAGTATGTCCATTGTATTGCTTTTGATCGAGGTGAGGAGCTCGTAAACAAAGGCAATGTGTTCGGCAGCGGCTTCGTGGTATCGGTATCGAGGCAAGTTATTACTTGCTCGGTTATAATATTTAATGAATGGTTTCGATTTCATTTCGTTATAATGCATATAGCGATGATTATTATTGTGAACTCGGGTATTCGGATCGCATATCGTTCTTTCGATTCGGGAGATAAATCATAATGTATATGATTATCTCAGTTATTGGTATGTTCGAGTATCAAGGTTACATTACGGTAAAGACGAGGATATGAGTATCTATAGTTCATTGTTCGTTTGGATCGCCGAGCATTGAGGATAATCGTCGGTGATGATTGGACATCGAGATTTCTCCCGAAGGACTCGGGCAAGTATCTTATATCGATTGAGTTAGAGTTAGTGATTTGATCATGCGTATTATCATTCATGTTGTCAAACATGAGGTCGTCTTAATTGATTTGTCATATTGTCGTTCATGTTGCGTTGTTCATGATGATGAACATATTGTTTTGCATATGTGTATGCATATTGTGTTGTTTATGTTGTGTTGATCCGATGGGATCGCGCGGTCTATGCTGAGGGCGCTGGATCGTATGTCCACCTCGTGTTGGTCCGACGGGATCATCTTGGGATCTATGCTGAGGGCGCTGGATCATTGGACGGGTTTTTCCACCTCGTGTTGGTCCGACGGGATCATCTTGGGATCTATGCTGAGGGCGCTGGATCGTTGGATTACCCAGTATTGTTTTATTGTTGTGCATATGTATATTGTTGGTTATCCACCTCGTGTTGATCTTGTAGGATCATCTTGGGATCTATGCTGAGGGCGCTGGATCATGGGATTTCCATTGAGTATACATAGTTGTTATTGTTTTTGAGCATATTGACGTTGTCATATGAGTATGCATTTGTAGGTCTTATGTTAGGACCTTGTCCGCATTGCATTGTTCTGATATCGGATTAGACTGATATGATTATCGTGGCACATCATATCTCGAGGTGTGTTCCATATTTTCTTTGGTCTTGTCTTTGGTGGACAATCGGTTATCGTCTTGGGATTTGATGATATTATTCGATGGATCGTATTGGTCAGATATGGTAGATTTCCGTATCGTGAGTTGGTTCTGATAGTTTGAGGATCTTGAGTATTGTTTGAGGTACAATACAGATATTATGTTCGAGTTTATTGGTTAATCGAGTACAGGTTGTGTAATGTGATAATGGTTATTCTGATGAGAATTACTTGAGTAAGTAAAGTTATGGCGGTAAGATTACATTGGTCGTATTCTTATGTTGTATTCTCATTGGTATGTGATTATTAATGTGATGTGACAGTTATCATTGTTGGATATTATGGCTGACCCCGTCGTGGGATTTCTTTTAGGTTCTCGGAGTATCGAGCTTGTAGCGGTCGTGAAGAGATGAGCTTCCCGGAGGATACTGGCTAGGACATGTTCTGTACATTGAGTTTCTTGATTGGTTCTTGTTTTCCGCTGCTAGAGTATCGTTTTGGTTGGTCTTTTCCGCCGCGTGAGTATTTTGAGACGCTCTTTTGGTATCCAGTAACCGAGGTTACTTTGGAAATCGTTTTCTAAACTTTTGAGTATCGTTGGCCTTGCGATTTCAAATGAGTTTTACGGTTTTTGATAAATGGATTTTATAAGTCTTTGTGAATTTTTAAAGTTAGTACCGTCGTTGGCCTCTTGGGCATTTGTAAATGTTTGTGAAAATTTCTTTTTAGCCTTGTGGGTTCCATCTCGGGGCCCACGGCGCTGTAATATTTCCGGTTAAATGCGGGGTGTTACGAATATGGTATCGGAGCATAGGTTGAGAAAACCTAGGCATTTGGGTCGAGTTGGGTCGTGTTTTTGTTGCGTCATTCGAGTTGTCGATTGACAAATACTAGAGCCGTGAGTCTTTGTTGTTCACTCAGGCTTGTGCGTTATCGGATTTGCCAGTATCGTACTGGGCTTGTTATAACTTTTCCAAATGGTGTTTACGTGATATATTGTGTTCTTGAGTTGCACTGAGTTTGCAAAACGTGAGTTTTGAAAATACCTGTGTCGAGTATTTTCTTGAGTCTAGACATGTGCCAGTATCACGGGGAATCGTCGGCTTCACGATCTGTAAGTATTCGGATTTTTGAATTTCATTGAGATTTACTGCCGTTCTAAGTTGATATGTTTTGAGATTCAGCAGATATTATGCATTTCAATATAAGGTGACAGAGTTGGGATAGGATTGATGATCTTGAGAAGTTATGATTTTGAGATTCAGCAGATATTATGCATTTCAATATATAGTAGAAAGTTTTAGCTTCATGCTCATCGGCGAAAGGAGTGGCCAAACTATGGTGGAGCCTATACTCTTTCCTATCCACCTCATATGTGGTATAAAGGTCCTCAAGCGTCTCGTCCCCCCCTTTGGGATGCTTAGGCCGAAAGGAGCCTCTCGGGTTTATCTGGCCTTTGCCTCGGCTACGTCTTGAGATGACAACCTAGGAGTCGAACTCCCCGACGGGCCTGTCATATGTACTCTCCCTAGCCATACCTGTAGAAGAGGACAAGGTATTAGACTCACCCTGTGAAGACGAAGAGGTGACCTTCTCCCTCGTCCCAACCACTTGGGCCGAGGAAGAATCTCCCCCAAGACGAAGCCGAGCTTGAGACTAGTCCTTGACATAATGCAAAAAGACACAGTCTAGGACTTCGTCCAAACTATCAAGAGTCAACACGTCGACATCACTACCATCTACAGTCCTGGGCACGAAAGACCCAGAGGGATATCTAACATCCGTTCTAGGGATTTTTTTCATGTATAATATTTCGCTAATGGCCGCGAGTGATAAAAGCATCCACGACCCATTGGATTTAACATAAATCCTAGAGTTCCTAGTATAGAAACCGTATGTGGAATTATTTTCCAAATACCAATGCTTAGACATCTTGAGGACGCGGAGTTTAACAAAAGACTTGAAGCTTTGAAAAACTCAACAATGGCGGAAAAAATAAATGGGAAATGGAGCTGGAAAAATACCTCAAGAAGCAAAGATAAGCGGACGAAAATAAATGGGAAGCAACATCGGAAGAACTGGTCGGAGCAAATCGGTAGAAAAATGGCCAGAAATGGAGTTGTATAAAGTGTCGCCGGGCCGCTGCAAACTGTTCTCTGTTCGGAATCCGAAGAATGAAGGGAATAATTTTGATTTTGTAAGGAGGGCACGCGAGTGTCATAATTGCACCGCATTAATGGGTGCGGTTCTCCAGAAGAGTGTCTTTTCACCTCTCTACGCGCACGCCGCCCAATTACATGAAGGGATTCAAAGCGATTTGTATGACCGGACCCTTAAAATTCAGTGAGACGCCCAAACAAGTTGAGGCTGACATAACTCCAAGCAAAGCCGGCTTCAGAGAAGCGACCAAAACCCTGAAGGATAAAGGATGCCGATATAGATACTCTAGATCCACTGAACGATATAAACCGAATTGATTACATGGATCTTAGGATCCTGGGCATAAGCCCAGTAGGGCCTACAAATCAAGACCCTGCAAAGCCCAGGGGTAAACTTCTCAACCCTGCGCAAGGAATGACATCTAGGCCGACCTGAAGGCTAGATATCTTAACTCGGCTTGCCTCATTTTGATTCAGGTCTAAACCTTATCGGGCGACCATCTTATCACGCCGACTCGGTTTAAGTGACAAAAACAGGCCGAGATCCCTCAACCTTCACTCCTTGTCGGTAAATGAAGGTCCTATCCTTCCAGCACGATACGGAATCTGACGAAATCCAAGATAAAGGGAAATAAAGATATCCTTACTTGACAAGGACTCTTTTCCACAAGGAAATTGTATCCACAATCCTTATCAGGATTCTACTTCCCATATATATATGGACTCCAACACCAATACTGACTCGATAACTTTCTCCGCAAGTTAGGGTTGCAATATTCATGTTTATATATTAGGTGTCCTCGCACCTACACTGGTACACACACATAATTCTTGACTCCAATACAGTCAACTAAATTTATTTCCACCATATATTCAGTATACTTACTCTCACGCCGGAGGGCCTTTGCCGGTGAAGCCCCGACTCAGTTCACGTGTTTTCTTGTGTGTAGGTCCGATTAGGAAATTCACTTGCCGGAATTATCCGAACCGCTTGGATAAGGGCTGATCCGATACGTTTTGGCAGCATCAGAAATAATAATAATTGCACCTTGTATTAAAAGTTGACAGATAATTTGGGCAATTTTTTCACTATCCATATTTTACTTAATAAGACCAAGACACCCTTTAATACTTACTATCCCTAGTAGAATTTTAACTTTCTATTCTTCTATCTACCACTTTCTCTTTCTAGAATTATCATCCAAAGTAATCGGCACCAATATTCAAGTTTTTGCTCCTCTCTCTCTCCCCCTCTCTCTACCTAGTTTTTCTCCCTAAATTATCGCCCCAAATAATAAGCAAAAACATTTAATTTTTTACTCCTAATTCATATCTCTACTTACTTTCTCTCTCTAGGGTTATTACCCAAGTTACCGACACCAACATTCAACTTTCTACATCGATCTCCCTACACACTTTCTTTCTCTAGAATTATCATTCCAAATAATTGGCACTAATATTTGACTTGTTAGTCCCCCTCTTGTACCCACTTTCTCTCTCATAATTACCACCCAAGTAATCGGCACCAACATTTCAGTTTTTAGTCTCCCTCTCTTTACCAACTCTAGAATCAATCTGTATTTTTCACGCATATTTTTTAGTATTCTCAACAGAGTCATACATCAAGCCAAATTCGGTAGATTTGCCTCCAGTAAAAAGAGTCCTGAACTTGACACAAATGTGGCATTTAGATATTCAACCACATACATAAATCCAGGTCTATTTCTCCTCCAACTCAGCTTTAGAAACATTAGCCCTTCCTGGAAGCAAAACATCACCAACGAATTACTTCCATGTTCACGAGATGATTTGTCATGAACTTCCTCATTCTAATAGTCAATACCTTGTACGCCATTTTCGATGTACTGAGAAGATTTTTGGCACTTGGTGGCGCTGCTCTGCAGGAGCTGAGTTGGTCTCTTCCTGTTCAAAGGGGCGTTTCCATTGGCCACTGACCCCTTTCCCCTTTTTTCTTTCTTTCTTTATGTTCTTGTTGAAAATTCACAGAACCAACAATCGTAAGACAAATTTTTTATTTTCTATAATTTTTAATGGTGATCGATACTGATGCTGCTGCCGTGTCACTGCACCTATTATTACAGTACAGGATGAGAAACCCGAGAAGTTTTCGGGTGTTAACTAGAGATGGCAGTAAAAGATGGTTTACCTCACTACCTTGGGACTTGCTATTTATCTCAAGGATGGTCCTCCTTTGGTCAGTGAGATAAGAAATGGTCGTACGAAGCATTTTGCTTACGATCAGTGGATTAACGATGACTTCATGTGCTGTAATACGAGTCTGAATGGGCTGATTGATTCTCTGTACAACGTGTACAGTCAAATCAAGACCTCCAAAGAGCTCTGGAATTATTTGGAGAAAAAGTATAAAATCGATGATGCTGGAGCGAAGAATTTCATGATCGGACACTACCTGGACTTTCAGATGACGGACTTCAAAATCATTATTGAACAAGTCCAACAATTTCAATAGATTGTGCATGAAATCAATGTTGAAGGAATGATCTGTTGGGGATAGTGCCCTAGGACATTCGATGTGCCTAGATTTTTAATTGTCACATTTAAATAAAATTATTTGATATCATTCATGTTTTAATATTATAATAATAGAATAATAGTTATTCACGAATAATAAGATTATTCAAATGTCCTTGGTACAATCGCGTTGAGTAGAGACTCAAGTGATTAATATACTAGTATAAGTTTGATTGATAATCATCAGCTGATTATGCGTATTGTACGGATCAATCTTATGGGTATTGGTTGGAGAACTAATACTTGACAGACCCGCATTGAGATCACTGCATGGAAATGTCATAAGTGAATCTCAATATAACAGTATGTCAATAAATCCTTGAACCTGAGATTATCATAGAGTCCAACATGATAACTGCTATGCCTTGACGTAATCCAACGTCATCTGAAACATGGTGATCATAAAGGTTAGCGATCGGGATTAGTGGGAGTCATGTAGAGGGCAATGAATAATCAAATTTGTCCCTCTCTTTAGTGAGAGAGATATCCACTGAGCCCCTCGATAAGTAGGACTGAAGGAAATGCATGGTCATGCTCAAATGAAGAGTCATTTGATTCAATAAGTCTACTTAAGATCGAGAAAGCATTTGAACATAATAAGTATGACAATCTCCATGACTTAGTTCAAATATGATATCGCGTGACAAATGGATTTGACACATTAAAAGGTCTAATGGACTATTAACTTATCTTCTTTGGGTAATCATAATATCTTTCTCCGCTTATGATTTATTATTTAATAAGGTATTAAATAATTGCCAACATAATATAAGCCTTTGGGTCGCACGTACGACAATTATAGACAAGTAGGAATAAATATCAACCGAGAATAATAAACATAATATTGGATATTATATTTATAAGGATATTAAATAGTAAGTAATATATATAATATTAGATATTACATATATTGTATTATTTAATAAGATGAGGGGTAACTAAGCAAATATAGATTCTTGAATCTAGGGTTTACTTAGTATAAATATAAGGTCTTGGACAAGGAGTTGTCATAAGAAGAAAATTACACAACCCTAGCCAAAACAGATAAAAATCGCCTCCCCTAAGTTCTCACTAGACTGGCCGGAATTCTTCTACTGTAGAAGATTAATATTGGCCATCTTGTCTTCCCTTAGTTGATCTTGATCAATAGTACAATCCTTCTAGTATGGAATTTGTGTTATACTATTTATCAATATTATTCGTAAGGATCTAGCAATCCGGCTTATGGAATGATTTGTGTGTATCACCCAAAGAGGGATATATTCATCTGCTTCTAGGCCGGATCTAGATCTGTTCGTCGAATTAAGGTAATTCGATTAATCCTTTAATCAAACAATTAAATTACTGCATAAGATCCTAAATTGGGTTTTAGTATTTATTCTTCCGGTGCGTTTTTACTGCTGATTTATGTATTCGACGCATGGAAAACCCAACAGTGGTATCGGGGCCAACTTGCAAGTAATTTAATTGTTTATGTAGAACATGTTTATGTGTAAATTATGTTCTTGATTATATTTATAAAATATAGATTTTATAAAACAAAATTTTCGGGTTTAATTTGATTAAATCGGATCGTTTAAAAACAATTCTGGACTATTTTTCGCATAAACTGCTATCCAGAACTGTTCTGGAACAGCACAGCGATTCGGGCAGGTTCGGGCAGGTTCGGGTCGGGTTCGGGTCGGACCAGGACCTGCGGGCTGCGGTAAAATAGCAAAATTATACCTCGAACAAGGGTATCCGAACCCGCGCTGGTTCAGCCAAAGACCATCTTGGCTGGAGCACCTTTTTGTGAATTTTGTTCATTGATATTCTACTTGACTCTTGTTTTTGGAAAATCAAAACTAATGTTTGAAAAATGCATTTTTGCGGCCGGCGGGATTTGAACCTGCGCGGCCGTGAGGGGAGATGCGCGCTCGGCCATATGGGATAGGGATCCAGATTGTTAATTTTTTACTCAGATTTTATTTATAGTCTTACTGTGAGACAGATTTTAATTTCTATAATTACATGCTTTATTAATTATCTGATAATTATTTATGGTATGTGTATGGTGTATGGCAGGACCATAAATTGACCAATGTGATTGGATAATTTATTTCCTTATGGGTTGGTTTTACGGCATGCATGTCGTTTAATTATATTTGGTTTTACGGTCTGCGAGTCGTCTATTTAAATTATTTAATTATTTTACGGCCTGCGTGTCGTTCGCACCTCTTGTAATTTAATTTACTAGTGTAGCATTAGAATTCATTAATGTAATGAAGACAAGAAGGACGAGAAGGATGAACTCGAGGAGCCAATTGATCACGTATGATGTTCCAAGGAGTTGAGAAGATCAATGAAGACCAATTGCAACCTTTTAGATTGACCCTTGAGATTTTCATGTTGGATCATGGAAATCACGTTAGGAATTATGGCCATGCTATACACGGTCCTATGCTTTTAACTGTCATGTGATGCGATGTGTGTTTATATTTATGCATGTATGTGATGCTATGTTTATTTAGATGTATGTTAGCAAACATAGACATTAACATAGGATAAAATCTCTCTTTAAATTTTAAATGCCGTTCATTTGAAAAAAAACACTTATCAAGATTTCGATCATCTTGAGTGGGTCATGCCAAAGCTGGGCTCGGATTATCTTAGTAAGGTATGATGGGTAATGGTGATACCTATGTGTTTTAATGAACTAAGAATTCAAAAGAGTTTTCAACCTTAAGGCATAAGATGGATTATGACATGCTTGGGCATAAGATGCCAAATCCCATGAATATAATCTAAGAGTTACATATGATGTAATCGATAAAAAGTTATCCATCTAAAGTAGCTCAATTCTAGGCGTCATGCCAAAGCTGAGTTTAGGATTCAAAATGGGATCTTAGCCCAATAAAATTACAAATGTTGTAAAAATGAGGGTACTTTGTTTTAGTGGGAGTATTTTTGGAGAAATAAAATAACGTGACTAAATACTTTGCATATTGAATTTTGTAGATAATATATAATGGCATCAAATAACACGTCCACCAGTTCACTGCGATCAGTCCTTGAGAAGGACAAGCTCAAAGAAAACGACAGCAACTATCTGGATTGGATCCGGAGTGTTGGGATAGCAATCCCTGTATCGAAAGTTTTGGTAGAGTGTTTTGACAATATGCCAATCCAGCATACACCAAGCAGCTGTATCGAAGACCTTTTCATAGCGCCAGCATACAGCGAGCCTTCGAGTTTCCAAGATACAGCAACATAGTCTATGTAAACGCCAAGTATGGAAGCTGTCCTGAATACAACATCTTTTCCATACAGTATCGAACTACTCCAATATGCCTTCAGCATAATTGGATACAACATTCATATCGGAACAGGACTAAAGACCGTTTGGAAAAGGAATCTTTGTTATTCGCTAAAGTCAAGTCCCATTTGATAAAGAAGTATTTAAATACTGAAAGGATAAAGTATTTAAATACTGAAGCCGACATAGATCTTCAAACCATGCAATATCCGGATCATGGTCTACTTAAGTCAACCATCCAGTTGAAACGGAATCTTTCTCAACAGATCTATTCTGAAGGCTATATATATATCCCCAAGAGTTTGAAGATATAAAGAAGAGAAATAATTGTGCAAACAACAACCAACAAGAGCTTACACGAATATTCAGAGCAAACATATTTCTTCAAGTATACTGCATATTCTGAGAGAAGAAATATCCTAAGTGCTCAACCTTGAACAACACATTATCAGCTGAAGATCGAGAAAGTAAAGATGTTGTTCAAACAATCATTCTATCATTGAACAAATCCTTCAGCCCTGTATGGACTGAGAAAGCATTGATTTTCCCGAACTGTGTGTGACGGACTTGCATTGAAGAAGACAAAGCTTCGGAACTGTGTGTGAAGAAGTTAGTCAAGTGAAAGCCTAAACTAATCTATGTGAACGGTTGAAATATTCGATCATTGTATCAATCTGTGTGAACGATACATTGATAGGTTTGAATATAAATACGTAGTTGTGTACGTAGTATTTATAATAAATATTTTACTCTTGTGTGGAGGACCAGTGGACGTAGAGGGGTTTACCTCGAACCACTGTAATTACTGTGTCATTTACCTTCTGCATTTACTGTTTTAATATTTGTGATTATTTTAAGTATACACCTCATATCTAGTTGCTGTATTTACAGCAACTTATTTTAACAAGACTTCCGCTACGCATTCAGATTTGAATATCGTACAATTTGTTGTTTAAAACATTTTCCAAATTGTAGTCTGTATACTTAGTGGCCAACAAGTGGTATCGCAGCGGTTGATTCTAAAAAGAATCAGTCGTATTTCTAACCGAATCAGATCCAAAAATCACTTATTTTTTTAAAACAGTTTCTTTTTCATTCATATATTGTCATATGGATACATCAATGATCAATAAAGTTCCTATGTTCTCTATTATTGAATTTGACGATTGGAGAATTAGGATGGAGGCTCATCTTGAACCGATGCCCGAAGAGATGATTTTTGTTATACAGGATGGCCCAATAAAGATCATGAAGGTAAATCCGGCCCCAAGGATTGAAGGCCAGGATCATGCAGAGATGATCTAGAAAGAGCGCGAACGATGGACTTCTAATGACAAAAAGCGCGCCAACCTCGACAATGTTGCTAAGATTGTACTATTTGTCACTATTGACAAAATGAACGTTCTTTAAGCTAAAGAGTTGCAATTAGCCAAGGATATCTGGGATAAACTCAAGTTAATTTGTGAGGGAACTGAGCTCTCAAAAGAAAACAAAATTTCAAAATTAACTCAGCAATTTGAATCTTTTGAAATGAAACCAACTGAGACACTTGAGGAACTTGACCTCAGATTCACTAGTATTGTTGGTGAACTTTAAGCTTTGGGCAAAATTTATACTCAAAAGGAGAAGAATCTAAAAATTTTCCGATCTCTCCCTGCCCGATGGGACATTAAGACCACAGCTATGCGTGTGTCATGCAATCTAAACAAAATATCTACTTTTGATCTCTTTTCTGACCTCAAAGCATTTGAGTACGATATACACAGGAGAGAAAAAGATGAAGAATCTCCTTCAAAGGTTACAGCATTAGCCGCTGTATCGAACCAAAGACACAGCATGCCGAGCTCATCAAAGCCCATTCACAAGAATGCTGATAGCGATGACGACATCCTGTCGCAAGACGAAATGGCACTCCTCATGCATAAGTTCAAGAAGTTTATCAAGCAGTCGGGAAAGACTCCCTACAGGCCCAAGCCTGTTCACAAGGTAAGTACTGAAACTTCATCTGGTGATGCTAACCTGTGTTATAATTGCAGGAAAACAGGACATTACGAAAATAAATGTCCTCATCCCAAAGTTCAAAGGTTGTCGGAAGCCAAGCAACAAGAAAAGGATGAAAGAAGACGTGCGTGGAAAAACAAGCTCAAGGCCCTGATTAGTGAATCAGAAGCCTCCCCCGCACCATCTAAATCCGAAGAATGTCTTCAGGTAGTTAATGAGAGTGATTCATCTGATGATGATTTCGAAGATAAAGCCTATATGTGCTTTATGGCCAAGGACATTCCGGAAGATGAAGCTAGCGATGATGAGGTAAGCTCAACCTCAGCTATTCCTTCAAATGCATCTCATACTTTTGCAAACATGATGAATGAGTTTAAGAACATTCAAATGGCCCATGAGACATTGAAAAATGAAAACATACAGCTCCAACTTTCTAATTTAGAGCTGAATGAAGAAAACGACTTGCTGAAAGTAAACTATGAAAATATGTCTGTTGATTGTGAAAACAACAAAGTCGAGTATGAAAAACTCATGGAGAGCAATCATCAACTTGCTCATGAACTAAGTCAGACTAAATCTCATAGTGAAAGCAATACAAATGATTTTGTTCTGCTTCAAGCCAAAGTAAAAACTCTCGAAAAACGAGAAGGAGAACTTGAGACCATTCTGAAATGTTTCGAGAAATCATCTAAAAGAATGGAAGAAATTCTAAGCACTGGGCAACATGCTCATGATAAAAGTGGCTTAGGATATAGCTCATTTTCCAACAAAGGGAAAACTAGTAGTGTGTTCGTCAGGGGTATGGAACCCATTACTGTATCGGAAGAAGCTCTGAGTCCTGTGAAGAAACCCATTGCACCGCGAACAACAAAGGCTGCCATTCCGCCTCCTCAGTCATATTTCAGACAGCGGAATCCTCAGACATTGAAACCTGTAAGACGCATCCAACAGCAGGCTCTTCGAGCATATCAACAGCGCCAACAGCCGTTCAGAAGGAAGGCTGTATCTAAATACCAAAGGCCCGCACAGCAGTGCTTTCAGTACAGCACGCCTAGGTATTGGATACAGGAGCCCCGTCATTACTCTCGACAGCAAGTTTCCGCACAGTATCAACAACAGCATTGGGAATCCAACTGGAGACCCAGAAGGCAAGCTGTTAGGCAGAAGAAAATGGCTCCACCTCCAAGACGGCACTTGTACTGGACTCATAATAACCCTGAATTTTACATGCATAATAATTATCATGGTTATAGCAACTACGTACATGCCCCACGTAGAAATCGCAACTACGGACCTAAACCATCCTACAATAAACCTATTGCTGTCAGGAAAATCTAGGTACCTAAAGTCACTAACATCTATGGACCCAACAATCAAAGGGGGCCTAACTCTACCTAATTTTTTTGCATACAGGACATTTTAGAGAAGGACATATGGTACTTCGACAGCGGATATTCCCGGCACATGACAGGAGATAAAAGCAAGCTATCAAATTTCATAGAAGGCCGCGGTCCAAAAGTGCGCTTCAGTGATAAATCTAAAGGAAGAACAAGAGGGAAAGGAACCCTACTTGTAGGAAAATTCAAAGTCACCGATGTAGCTTATGTTGAAGGCTTACAGTACAATCTACTTAGTATTAGCTAGTTCTGTGACAAACAGTTCTCGGTGAAGTTCTATATAGATCACTATAGAGTCAAGAACATCCTGACCAAAGAAGTTGTGCTCACAGGAAGCAGATCAGGTAATATGTATATTGCTAACTGGATGCCTACGAGCTCCACAATTCCTTGTTTTGTTGCCAAAGGCACTGCAGATCTAAGCTGGCTATGGCGCAAGAGGATGTCACACGTCAACTTTAAAACTATCAACAAACTCTCCATACAGTGAATGCTTAGAGGATTGCCAAACGTTTCATTCCAAAAAGACAGTGTATGTGGACCCTGTCAGAAAGGCAAGCAAATCAAGTCCACCCTGAAGAGCAAATCCTACCTTTCCACCCACAGAGTTTTGGAAATACTACATATGGATCTCTATGGTACTGTAGACCCGGTAGGTTTGAGAGGTAAGAAATACTATCTCGTTATAGTTGATGACTTTTCCAGGTATGCTTGGACAATCTTTCTAAGCAAGAAGAAAGAAACAACATAAAAACTGCCCGAGCACCTGAGAAAGCTTCAAAATGAAAAAGGGTTGAGTATCGTGTCCATTCGTTACGACAGAGGTACAGAATTCACTAACCGCTTTATAGAGCAATACTGTTCGGAAAATGGGATACAACATGAATACTCAGCTGCCCGTACACCTCAACAAAATGGTGTTGCTGAGCGAAAGAACATGACGCTGAAGGAAGCAACAAGGACAATGATTGCCGCAAGCAAATTGCCACAGCGTTTCTGGGGCGAAGCCACCAATACAGCGTGCTACACACAAAACCGCTGTATCATCAACAAGCACCACAACAAAACAGCATACGAGGTATGGAACAACAAAACTCCATTAGTTTCGTACTTTCACATATTTGGATGCAGGTGTTATGTGTTGAAAAACGGGAAGGATCAACTTAGAACCTTCGATGAGAAGTCGGATGAAGGGATATTTGTAGGATATTCCTCTGTTAGCAAAGCTTACAGGATCTTTAATAAAATGAAGCTAACAATTGAGGAATCAGTTCATGTAGTGTTCGACGAAACTCACCACGACACTACATGAGTAGAGAATATTACTTAGAACATCCAACAACTTTCCATCGATGATCCACCAACTCCCATAGAACCTGTCGTTGACCTAGAAATAAACCCCGAAGCTGTAAGAACTGAAGTAGATGAAGCTGATGCTATACAAGCTGAAGCTGAAACTACAGCAACTCACGATACAGTATGGGACTCCGAATTAGAACACGACAGAAGATGGTTGAGAGATCACCCACAAGAGTTGATAATAGGAAATATCGATGCTAGTGTTTCTACTCATAGGAGAATACAGAGTACACAAGGAAATGTACTATGTGCGCAAGAAGAACCCGATACTGAGATATATCCATTTCCTGAATGGAAATCTCAATCCGAGCTTAGAAGACTAAATATGTGCACTATTGATGTATTCTTAGCCCAATCCCAAACTGTTTCTACCAAGGAAGCTCTCAACAACTCTCATTGGATTACATCTATGGAAGAAGAGCTCAATGGTTTCGAAAGAAACAATGTATGGTATCTTGTACCTAGACCCACTCATCAATCCGTAATTGGAGCCAAATGGGTATTTAGAAACAAGAAGGATAGAAATGGACTCATTATCAGGAATAAATCCCGACTAGTCGCACAAGGCTATAAACATGAAGAAGGCATATACTACGATGAAACATTTGCCCCTGTAGCCAGACTAGAAGCCATTAGGATATTTTTAGCCTTTGCCGCCCATAAGAGCCTCATTGTATACCAAATGGACGTCAAGAGCGCATTCCTGAATGGAGATCTTGCTGAAGAAGTATATGTTGAACAACCACCAGGGTTTGTCAATACAGAAGGCGGAGACTTAATATACAGGCTATGGAAAGTGCTTTATGGACTTAAGCAAGCCCCTAGAGCTTGGTATGAGACCCTGTCCCAGTATCTAACCAATAATGGATTTGAAAAAGGTGATGTAGACAAGACCTTGTTCAAAATACAGGAAGGTGATGACCTCCTGATGGTTCAAATCTATGTAGATGATATAATATTTGGTTCAACTAACCTTGCTTTGTGTCAAAGGTTCTCTCATCTCATGCAAAGTAAATTTGAAATGAGTATGATGGGAGAACTTAGTTATTTCCTAGGTTTGCAGGTGAAGCAGTTGCCTATAAGGATTTTCATCAACCAGGAAAAATACAGCAAGGAGCTTCTCAACAAGTTCGGAATGAATACTTACAAATCATCATCAACCCCCATGAGCACTTCCGTGCAAATTAGTGCTGATGAAGCTGGAAAGCCGGTTGATCAATCACTCTACAGAAAGCTTATTGGCTCACTCCAGTACCTAACAGCTAGCAGACCCGATATCCAGTTTGCTGTAGGAGTGTGTGCGTGATATCAAGTATCACCTAAAGAATCACACTTCGCAACAGCTAAACGAATCCTGAAGTACATCAAAGGAACAGTCGATGTAGGACTATGGTATCCTAAAGAAGGCGAATTCAATTTAGTTGGCTACGGTGATTCGGATGTCGGAGGTTGCAAGCTAGATAGGAAGAGTACAAGCGGTACTTGTCACTTTTTTGGACCTAGACTTGTGTCTTGGTTTAGCAAGAAACAAGTGGCAAACTCGCTTTCCACGGCTGAATCAGAATACTATGCTGTTGGTAGTTGCTGTATGCAGATCCTCTGGATGCAACAATAGCTGTTAGATTATAGAATTGAAGCGAAAGAAACGCCGATAATGTGCGATAGCACGAGTGCAATTGCTATCACGTACAATCCTGTATTACACTCGCGCACTAAGCATATCAACATGAAGCATCACTTCATTAGGAATCATGTTGAGAACAAGGATGTCCGGCTCGAAAAGATCCATACAGATATCCAGTTAGCCGACATCTTCACCAAGCCTCTCGACACAGCAAGATTCCGCATGCTTCGACATGAATTGGGATTACAACAGCCTGACTCCCTGTAAGTTTTTAATGCATTTACTCAGTAATTGAGGGGGAATGCTGTAAGACCCAAGAATACAGTATCCACCGCTAGTTATTTGTACACTCAGACCATCAGAACAGCACTGTAGGAACCAAGCGATATGAATCATCCTACAGCTGACGTGTGCAATAAGGGGGAATACAGTATGACCCATGAATACAGTATTAATCCAAAAGTTGCTGTATCGAATTGAAACCCGTATGTACCTTTTAAGGGGGAACGCTGTATTTTCGCGAGCACATGTTATGGGAAATCAATTATCTTGTTATTTTTTTTAAAACGATCTTTGTGTCCACGTTCCCTGTCATAATTAAAAGTCTTTTGCATTAAATGCTTTACACGACATCTGGACATTGGTATCTTCAAAGCCGCGATGTTTCATATTATTCTATTAATTTTTCACCGCCGTTTCGGGCAATAAGGGTAAATTGAAAAGTCAGAAGTGGGACCCGCTCTTATTTTAAAATTTGATGAATAAGTTGTACTGGTTATACTCAGTTCATCGTGATCGTTCATTTCAAACACCGGTTCCCATCCCTTAAATCTATCCGTTCATTATCTGAAAACCCTTCTTCGCCGCCCACTATAAAAGCACTGTAAATGCCATTTGAGACTCTTTATGCTTTCTACATATTAAACGAGTCCTTGAGCATACAACCTACAAGTTTTCATTGCCTTAACTGCATTTCTCTTTGAATCCTCTTCACTTTTCTTCGAGAATCATTAACGGCATCTTCTCAGACTTTCTCTCTCAAGAATTCCTCCAACATCATCGACGGATGGATCTTCTCCAGATCGGTCATGCTTGAATGTGTTCGTACCGAAGGTGATGACATCGAATCGATGGAGTACGTCATTACGAGGATACGTCAGCAAGGCCTCTATCGCCTTGGCAGTCACACCGCTGAGCGTTTCGATGCTCACCTGGTTGAGGAATTCTACCTCAATGCTGCTGTTCGTTTCCTTTCACTGGCTCAGGGAGGACATGTTGCTGACATCACAGCTGTCATTCACGGAGTATAGATCCGTGTTGACCAAGAGCTGCTTCAGAATCTCTATAGGCTACCTGCTGATGGCCTGACCATGGAAGATCTTGAGACCTTTGGGTCCCAAGAACTTTTGACCAAATATTATGGCTTATTCACCGGTTCAGCGTCGGTGGAAACAGTTCACACTTCTTGCCATAAGAAACTCTTTTGTTTACCTTTTGTTTATTTACACAATTTCTGTTGCCGTGTCATTGAGAATAGAACAGGTGCTTTCGAAATGTGCACGAATTTATGATTCAGAATGATAGTTGCTATTATGGCCTGTGAAAAGGTCAATTGGTGCCAAATTATTCTTAAGAGGTTGCAAGAAGAAGTCTCTAAGACAGCCTCACAGAAGAAGTCTTTTGGTTTTCTTCTGAACTACATATTGACGAAATGCGGTGTTCCGCAATCCACAGAGGCAAAGAAAATAAATTCTCGGTTATACTTAGGAAGCGTCAGGCTTACTGTTTTCAACCAAAGAACCCTGATCACTAACAGACCTTTTGTCCGAAACTTGCCTCTGTCGGCCGATCCGAGAGACGTATCTTCGAAGTCTCAGAGCGAAGAATCTTCAAGGAAGAGAAAAAGATCTCACAGCAAAACTCCCGTCGCTGTTGAGAAGCCGAAAAGGAAGCTAAGGAGGCTTTCAAAAGTTAATGCTACAGAAACCTCCAAGGATGCTCCTTCAATGGCCCAAACCACTGAACTAACACCCCAGGGCGCAACCCCTGCGGATGAGATGACTGCTACTGTCGCGACAGTAGATACCGAGCCTTTGGCGGCTACGACGGATATTCAGAAATCTGTCAATTCTAAAGACTCTGGCGAGTCAGCTGCCCCTATGGAGCCAAAAGCTACTTATCCTATTCGGGATTCCACACCCGTTAAGGATCCATCTCCCATCAGGGTCCCAACCCCTGTAAGGGATCCCTCTCCGATACAAGATCCCATACCTGTAGACGAACCCATGCCTATAGCGGACCCAGGCGCTGTTCGCAGTCCCTCCCCGGACACAATCATTAACAAAACCCTACTTTCTATGCAAATTGAACAGGCATTTGAACGGTTTGTCCAATGGAAAAATTATAGGCTTGCTCCGTACGACACCCTGTACAACTGGAGTAAATGGAGCAACGAAGAAAGATTTGTTTTGGAAGTGACGGATGCTCAAGATGTTGAAGTCCTGATCCAATGGGACAACCTATGCGTTAAAGAGCTAATTGAGAGCCACCTTTTTGAAAAAGCCGAAGCACGAAAGAAAGGAAAAGCTAAGTCCGTGGAATCTCCCAAAAGTCCAAAATCAGACCATGACTCAGACGACAACGATGACGCATTTCAGGAAGGTCTGAGAATGAGTAGTGAGGAAGCTAGAGAAAAAGAATTCTCCCAGCTACAACAGCAACAAGGTGAAGGGACATCAAGTCTTCATCAGTCCCCTTCGCAACAACATGACATTGTTCCCGAGGCTATCGCCGAGGAACAACCAACCATGGATCAAGCACCCGAGCCTATCGCTACAGATGACCAGACCAGCGCCATCCAGCACGAGGAATCAATCCCTCTGCCGGAGCAGGCGGAATCTGAGAGACAGCTGGAGGAATCAGTCCCTCCTGTACCTATGTCTTCAGAACCTATTTCAGAACAGGAGATAACAACCCCTGTTTCCGAGCCCACATCTAATACTCCCGCACCCTCAACTGTTTTGGAATCTGACGATGGTATAATACCTGAGGATATCCGACTCAATTCATGTCCCAATGTGAACTTGAGACGGTTGAATGGAGTTGAAGATTTCGTCAAACCAGACTCTCCAAGATCCGCCAAGAAGAAAGAGCAACTGCATGCTCTTGGTCTACAAACTGTCTTCATACAGGATGTTGTGACCGCCCTAAACTCTGTTGAAAAGGCACTCGATTGGCTACACCAATTAGCCGTTGAAGAAATGACGGGTCTAAGGCACGAAGTTTCTAGTGTAGAAGAAGCCTTCAAAATCCCTGCCTTCAATCTTTCAAATGGCCGTTGGTCAATTACAACAGCGTCATTAGCAGATCCTGAAGGAAGAGCAATCCAAGCTATGCGTGTCTAAGGCCAAGACTGCATCATCTCTCATAGAATTTGGATCCCAGCTTCGAGACCACGACAAGAAAATTCAAGATATGTCACAGGTGCTCACCTCCCTTGTGAATAAGATGACCAGTTTTGAGACAAAACAGGATGCTGCTATGCAGATCCTTGAACGTCTTGATGAAAAGGTGTCCTATCTTGATGACGCCAAAAGGGGGAAGAAGCGAGGGAAGCTGCAAGGAGAACAAGGAACGAGCAAGAGAAGGAAATGATAGCTGCTTTTGAAGACAGCATCATAGCTGATATTGCCCGTCTATCATCTCCTACTCCCAACATAAGGATACAGGGAGATCGCCCAGAATTCCAGGACCCTAAGTTTCCTTGGAAGAGCAACGTTCAAAAACCGCAAGCTATGACCCTCCCGGCCAACCAACAGCCTACTGCAGAAGAGATCAAGAACTGGAGGAAGAATGAACTCCTAAGATACTTTATTGTTCTTATCAGGGAATCTTGAATTTTCAGCAATTTCAGGACGGTACAGAAAGCTGCAGAGGAGTTTAAGAAAAGGTTGGACGATTGATCACTCCCACTACAGCTGAAAATGAAGTCCAAGCACAAGCAAGGTGACTTGGTTACCCATCCAGAAGACTGGATCCTAGCTTTCGATAAGTCCTACGAAGGTCAAGCTATATACTTTAATCGAAACAAGGATGCTCATCAAAACTGGTGGAAGGGTACCAAGAATGACCCTAAAAGGCCTTGGAGGCATGCTGACCATAGGAACTAGTTTCCCTCCTGTATTCTCATCTTGTATTCCTAATCATGTTTTCTTATTTGCTTTTGAGATAACTTGTAATCTTTGCTCAAATATCAATAAAATATTTTTCGATTGAAAGATTACAACTCGTGATCTACTGTGTGTTTGTATGATTACGTAATTCAATCCATTTTGCTGAATTATTACAAGTATAAATACTTGTTAAAATATTAACCTGTACGAACTTGTCTGCGAACAGTTCATAGATTCAGTTGTATGTATCTAGATAACACTGTAAGATTATGCCTATGCGTCAATCATAAGTTTAAAGATGTAATACTCTTTTGATAAAGTTGAACTCGCCTGTGAGCAGTTCTTAGTGTTAGGCAATATTGCTGAAGACCAGAACATTCGAAAGAAGACCAAGAAGTCTGCCCTCCTGGAAGATGTTTCTTTAAATGTCAAGGTTTTGACATCATCAAGGATTTCTAGATAAACATCAAAAGGATTTGAAGGAGACTTGGCAAATTATCAAAAAGGGGGAAATTGTAGGGATAACAATCCCTGTATCAAAAGTTTTGATAGAGTGTTTTGACAATATGCCAATCCAGCATACAGCAAGCAACTGTATCGAAGACCTTTTCATAGCGCCAGCATACAGCGAGACTTCGAGTTGCCAAGATACAGCAACATAGTCTATGTAAACGCCAAGTATGGAAGTTGTCCTGAATACAACATATTTTCCATACAGTAGCGAACTACTCCAATATGCCTACAACATAATTGGATACGACATTCATATCGGAACAGGACTAAAGACCGTTTAGAAAAGGAATCTTTGTTATTCGCTAAAGTCAAGTCCCGTTTGATAAAGAAGTATTTAAATACTGAAAGGATAAAGTATTTAAATACTGAAGCCGACATAGATCTTCAAACCACGCAATATCCAGATCATGGTCTACTTAAGTCAACCATCCAGTTGAAACGGTATCTTGCTCAATGGATCTTTCTCAACGGATCTATTCTGAAGGCTATATATATCCCCAAGAGTTTGAAGATATAAAGAAGACAAATAACTATGCAAACAACAACCAACAAGAGCTTACATGAATATTCAAAGCAAACATATTTCTTCAAGTATACTGCACATTCTGAGAGAAGCAATATCTTAAGTGCTCAATCTTGAACAACACATTATCAGCTGAAGATCGAGAAAGTAAAGCTGTTGTTCAAACAATCGTTCTATCATCGAACAAATCCTTCAGCCCTGTGTGGACTGAGAAAGAATTGCTTTTCCCGAACTGTGTGTGACGGACTTGCATTGAAGAAGACAAAGCTTCAGAACTGTGTGTGAAGAAGTTAGTCAAGTGAAAGCCTAAACCAATCTGTGTGAACGGTTGAAAGCTTCGATCATTGTATCAATCTGTGTGAACAATACATTGATAGGTTTGATTATAAATACGTAGTTGTGTACGTAGTATTTATAATAAACATTTTAACTCCTGTGTGGAGGACCAGTGGACGTAGAGGGGTTTACCTCGAACAATTTTAATTACTATGTCATTTACCTTCTGCATTTACTGTTTTAATATTTGTGATTATTTTAAATATACACCTCATATTTAGTTGTTGTATTTACAGCAACTTATTTTAACAAGACTTCCGCTACGCACTCAGATTTGAATATCGTACAGTTTGTTGTTTAAAACATTTTCCAAACTGTATTCTGTATACTTTAGTGGCCAACACGGAGCTTGAAAATAGTTCTCAAGCAAGAAAGAAAGTTGTATGTTCTTGAGGAAGAAATTCCCGATGAGCCAGCTGACAATGCATAAAAAAAGCAAAAGATAAATGGAAGAAACATTGTGATGATTCCATCGATGTCACTTGTCTTATGTTGGCTACCATTTGTCCAGAACTTCAGAAGAATCTGGAAGAATTGGAAGCTTATGAGCTTAATTCTCACCTCAAGGAAACTTTCTCGAAGCATGCTAGGCAAGAGAGGTATGAGAGCTTTCAAGCCTTGTATGCTTGCAAGATAGTTGAGGGGACATCTGTCAGCGCTCATGTACTCAAGATGAAAGAATATATTGCTCATCTTGATAGGCTTGATTTTCCACTTTCTAAGGAGCACTCCACAGATGTGATCCTAAACTCATTGCCCGATAGTTTTGGTCAGTTCATTATGAACTATAATATGAATGAGATGGAGAAGTCCATTGCTGAGCTGCATGGGATGCTTAAAACGGCTGAATAGAATATTAAGAAGAAACCAAGCCACGTGCTGATGGTCAAAAAATGGAAG
Organism: Orobanche coerulescens; assembly: GCA_033398695.1. Taxonomy (NCBI): domain Eukaryota; kingdom Viridiplantae; phylum Streptophyta; class Magnoliopsida; order Lamiales; family Orobanchaceae; genus Orobanche; species Orobanche coerulescens. The sequence continues at coordinate 70,791,007 of CM065802.1, forward strand.
TCCTTTAAGAATAAAGGCAAGGGCAAGGGTAAGGCAAAAGTTTCCATATCTAAAGACCCTACTAGGCTGGTTTTCAAGGCTAAAGCTCCCAAAGATGGAAATTGCCATCATTGCAATAAACCAGGACACTGGAAAAGAAATTGCAAGATTTATTTGGAAGAGCTAAAGCGTACCAAGGGTAGTGAGACTGCCACAGGTATATATCTTATAGAAGTTAACTTATCTACTTCTAACTCCTGGGTATTGGATATTGGATGTGGATCTCACATTTATACAAATGTGCAGGGGTTGAGAAGTAGTAGAGAGCTGAAGAAAGGGGAAGTGGATCTAAGATTCGGCAATGGAGCAACAGTTGTTGCACTAGTCATAGGAACTTACGATCTTGTTTTACCCAATGGGCTTTTGTTAGTTTTGAACAATTTCTATTATGTTCCTGCTATGAATAGGAATATTATTTCAATTTATACATTAGATTGTGAAGATTACAGTTTTCTTATTAAGAATAAGATTATTCATATTTTCTTTGATGACTTGCTTTATGGTACTGCAAAGTTATATATTGGCCTCTACAATATTGATCTAGATGAGTCCGACACTATGGAAGTCTATAACATTGCACCCAAGAAACCTAAGGTCAATGATTCTAACCCGACTTACTTATGGCATTGTCGACTTGGTCACATAAACGAGAAATGCATTTCTAAACTCTATAATGGACTTTTATTCTCTTTTGACTATAAATCATATGGGACATGCGAATCTTGTTTATTGGGCAAGATGACGAAGAATCCTTTCACCGGTCATGGAGAAAGGGCTAGTAATCTATTAGGCCTAACACATACTGATGTATGAAGACCTCTTATTACTCATGCCAGAGGTGGATACCAATACTTCATTACATTTACCAATGATTTTAGCTGATATGGATATGTTTATCTTATGAAGTATAAACATGAATCTTTTGAAATGTTCAAAATATTCCAGAATGAAGTACAGAATCAACTTGGCAAGACAATTAAAGCCTTTCGATCGGATCAAGGTGGCGAATACTTGAGCCAAGAATTCGATGATCATCTTAGGAGTTGTGGAATTGTTTCACAACTTACTCCTCCCGGAACACCTCAGCATAACGTAGTGTCCGGTAGGAGGAATCGAACTTTATTAGATATGGTTCGATCCATGATGAGTCGAACAGAGCTTCCATTATCATTTTGGGGCCACGCCTTAGAAACAGGAGTATTCACCCTTAACCGTGTTCCATCTAAAGCAGTTGAAAAGACACCATTTGAGAAATGGACTGATAAGAGACCAAACTTGTCTTTTCTAAAGATCTGGGGTTGCGAAGCGTTCGTAAGGCGCCAAGTGTTAGAAGTGATATTGAGTATATGAGAGTAATATGTCGGGTAGTATTTTCTAATATCGTCGAATAATTATTGATAAGAATGTGACGGTGGCCAACGTTGTATTCTCCGATAAATTATTCAACGAGAGTTAGAGAAATTATCTCGACCAAATATGAGATTATAAATTTACTTGGATGTATTAGAGATGTATTTATAGTCTTTGACTATTTAAAATAAGAAAGTAAACACCGAAATTGTAAATAGAAATAAAATTGTATATTTATGGGAAGTATCGTGGATAAGTATCAACTTTGAGAAAATCACCATGGATTTTTGAGAAGTTTATAAATTATGAAAATTTAAAGTATTGTATACAATTGAGTTAGCTTTCCAATGGTCTAAACGGAGAGCCAATCGGAGTCCGGACGAAGAAGTTATGATCGAATTAGTAGAGACTGCCAGCTGCCGGGCACCGCGCGTCACTGCGTACGTCAGCGCCCGACAGTCGCCCGGGATTCCTGCGAGAGCGGGGCGCGGGTCGTCGCTCGTGATGCCTGGCCATGTGCTGTTTTGACTTACTAGCATATTTTGTACCTATTGAGAGCAATATTATATACATTGCTTTATAATTTTTTTTATCAATATCCGTAGATAATATCTCTCTCTTCAAAATAGTATTTTTCTATTTTAGTTTTTATATATGTAAGTCATCCAAAATGCTCAAGAACCCAGCGAACCTGAGCACCCGAGTCCAGGAAACGTCCAGTAGGTGTTTGATGGAATTCCCCATAGAGTCTGTGAATTCCAGTCTGGGTTGCCATCTTTGAACTCGATTATCTCTCAATCGGTAAGCTATTTTACGAACGCATCTCGATCAGTTTTTAAATAAAATAGATAGAAGTATAAATATTGGTTATAGCATAAGTATTAAGTCATAATACTTGAATAAAACGAATCGTTTCCTGGTGAGTCAGACCATCTTTTTCAGGAAAATAACTGAACCTGTTCGATGAATTTCCCTAGTGAGTCTGAGAATTCCAGACTAGGTTTCCTTCTTTGAACTCTATTATCTTACAACCTGTAAGTTATTTTGAAAATCTATCTCGAGAAGTTTGTAATAAAAATATATAGAAGTATAAATGTTGTTTTTACCGTAACTATTGAGTTGGAATACTTCGATAAAACGAGCCATTTTAAACTGAGTCGGCCTTGTTCGTATCAGTGATTTCTAGCAACAATTCTTGTGAAAGTTGATCATGTTGCCTATTTTGAATATGTATATCTTTTAACATTAAGGTTATTTTCCGATTATATTTCATGTATTTTGTAGCAGATTGACATGGGTAAATAACTTGGTTTTTGTTTTGATATTTCCAGCCACTTAAATTATTGTATTTATCGAACTATAATCGAGTCAACCCTACTTTGTTATAATACAAATGCATATCGAGCGGATTGAATTCTTTATAATTGTGTTCATGGCTGGATAAACTCAATAAAAATGATTAATATCAGAGTAAGGTTCTTTACATCTGTATTTCGATATTTATGATCACAAGGTGTTAATTGGAATATTTAGCATGCGTAAATCTTAAAGTCTTACGTACGCAAAGTATGTTCTGGATATTAGCGCACGCTACGTAATGTGAATAACGTACACTAAGTCAACAGACAAAGTACGTAAAATTTATTGAGGATTAAGAGTTTGTAATTATTGAGTTGGATCATTCGAATTTGTGTTTGACCGAGATATTATGGAACCGTGGGTTTGTTGATTGTTATCAAACTTATTGTTATCGTTTATTGCAATAGGCTGTGAAAATTGATCATCGATTAGAATCGTGTGTTGCGGTCGAGTTCGAGGATGTCCGTGAATTGCTTTAATAGGAGTCAAGGAGCTCGTAGACGAAGGCAAGGAAATTGATAATGACTTCACTACTATCGTATTGGTATTGAGGCAAGTTTATACTTGTTCAGTTTCTAATATTTAATGAATGGTTTCGCTTTCATTTCATTTATAATTCATATAGAAATAATATTATAAATGTAAACTGTTGGGATGATGATTTTTTTATCATGCTTTGGTTTAGGATAAATCATAATGTATATGACTTAAATTGTGTTTGATTGAAGACGGAGAGGTGGGTTATCTTCGGTCTGTGTTATGAATTGTCGGATATCGAGGGTAGTTATCGTGATGACATTGGTATCATGATAAAGGTTTATTGGTACTGAGTTGACTGTATTTCATTGAGGTTCTTTGAACCATTTGGATATTCATTCAGGGTTGTTTGTTCATGGAAAGGACATGGTTTTCGGCTTTGGGGGTAATGTAAGTATTGTTAAGTTATGAGGATAATTATTCTGGTGAATTATTGTATATGTTGTATATTGATGTTTCATATAGTGGGAATCATATTGATTGTTTCATTGAGGGATGTTGATCCCAGGACTGTTGTTTGAGATTATTGATCGTATTGATTATCCTTTGGGGATTGTGATCCTAGGATGGTTGTTTCGGATGTTGTCGGTAGTGTCGATCTTTCATTATCCGTGTGTCATTGTTCACTTCGGTGAGTCTCTTGATCCTTATTGGATATCTAATTCATTGAGTTTCGTTGTCATGTTGCATCGTGACATATCTAGAGTCATATCTTCGTGCCGATTGGTTATTGTGTAGGATTTTTAGACAGGCACACGATGGTTATGCATGGATGTTTCCGCATTGAACCGTGCACATGAGACGTACTCCGTGAGGCTAATTAGGTACATGTCCCACGTATATCCTGGATTCCGTATACGGGGTGGACATGTGTACGGACACATTTCCGGATTGGGCGTACTGTGACGTCCATCTTTGAGCCATATGGATTAGTCGTTCACCCTCCAATTATGGTTGGGTATGTTCGACGGTTTGCAACTGATTTTTCATACGTCCGAGGGGTATGCTCGACAGTCAAGGTTGTTTCTTTGAGATCCATTATATGTTGATCATGTTTGGAGTTTACCATGTTGAGGGTATTCTCGGTTATTGTTGATCCTTTGTTGATCGTATTTGGAGTTTACCATGTTGAGGGTATTCTCGGTTATTATTGATCCTTTGTTGATTGTGTCGGAGTTTATCATGTTGATGGTATTCTGGGTTATCATTGATCCTTTGTTGGTTGTATTGGAGTTTATCATGTTGATGATATTCTCGATTGATGTTTTGGTTGATCATGGTTATTGGTCGTATGAGCATTCGGACTGTACGTCGATGTTTCGGGTCATGTTATCATTGTTTTGTAGTAGTTGATCTACAGATATATTGTGTGTTATTGGTTTCTATCCAGATTGAGATTTGACTGTGGAATCCGACGGACAGGATTTGGCACAGATGGATTATTTCACGCTTGAGTTATGATGATGTTTTTGAGGATTTTGGGTATTGTTTTGATACAGTACAGATGGTTGTAGTTGAGTTCATTTCGTTATTCGAGAATGCGAAATGTGGATTATGGTAAGGATTGATTTGTTATTGATTGCTATGGATTGGTAAGGTTACGACGGTAAGATGACATTGGTAGTAGTCTTACTTTATTATTACATTGGTATGTAATTATTTATGATGATGTGATCGATATCATTATTGAGTATTGTGGCTGACCCCATCATGGGCTTTATTTTTAGGTACTCGGAGATCGAGCTAGTAGCGGTCGTGAAGAGATGAGCTTCCCGGGTGATACTGGCTATGACATTATTTTTGGGAACCGAGTATGTTGACTGGTTGTTTTTTCGCTGCCAATGTGTATTTTGATCTGTGTTTTATCCGTTGCGTGTGTATTTTAAAATGGATTTTTGGTATTTTTACCAACTCGTGTATAACTTTCAAAATTGTCTTTTTGGGTATTTCGTAAACTTGGGTTTTTTCGTTAAACCCTTTTTCCTTAAACTATTTTGTCGGTATGTTTAAGTGGTGGCTTAGAGTACATTTTGAAACTGTCAAGATTTGGCATTTCGCCTTGTAGTTTCAAATAGTATTTTATGACAGTATTTGAGAACTATGTTTTGGTAAAGATTTAGGTATTTAAAATATTACCGTCTTTGCCTCTTTGGCGTGTTTGAAATCTTTGCGAAAATGAGTTTTAGCTTGGTGGGTTCCGGCATGGGGCCTACGACTGTAATTTTTCCAGATGGTTTTGGGGGCGTTACAGAAGATGGTATCGGAGCTTGGGTTTTGTGAAACCCGGGCATGTGTGTTATGTGGCTCTACGAGTACGATAGTGGCATGACTTTTGAAAAATTATTTTTCTGACTTTTGAGTCAAACCGATTTTTGGAGGTTCCAAAATTTTTGAGATATATTTAAAATTGCTGTAATTTCGATATTAGTGTATGTTGGTATTGTTTTGAGACTTCGTATGGGAGTCGTATGCTAGTATCACGGGAGATCATCGACTTCACGGACCTGTAAGTATATTATTTTGGTTATTCGATTGTGACAGTGATTGCTTGCCTTGTTGATGATTTTGGATTTTCCGGGTTGCACTCTTGTTTATGACAGGATGACAAGTTTCGAGGACGAAATTTATTTTAAGGGGGTGATGTAACCGAGCTGATCAGTCACCAAGAACCGGATTAATCTCTGAAGTTTTTCCGAGAAAACCCGAATATATGTAGTGCTATTATTTCTCTCTCTCTGTGTGTTTATTTTTCTCTCTCTCTAAAATACATTAATCTCAGAATTATGCTTATCCTTTGAAAGAAAGGCTTCTCCCTTATTTATAGCGGGGAGGACCACCTGTCCTTAAGATCTTTTCCTGATTTTTAGGGAAGATCCCGGATATTCAGGGATTCAAGTGGCGCCGTCTGTGGGAACTGTGACATCGAGTCACTTTGAGTTGAGTCGTGAGATCAGTAATGGCAGAAGAAACGAACCAAAAGAAAATGGGGGAGTTGATACCCCGAAATCTGGAAAAAGAACTAGCAGCTGCGGGTGGAGAAACAACCCGGGAAAAAACACCCATCACCCCGGTAGAAGAAGCTGCACCCAGCACAGTCACGCTGACTAAAGAAGCCTTAGCCGACATAATCGCTAGTATAATCCAGAAGAGTCGAGAGGTCGAAAAGCAAAAAATACCACGAAAAGTAATACCCATCCTCTCGGATGGGCCGGAGGAAATCGATCAGTAGGAAGAACATGGGGAGAGATATCCAAGAGTATGGGAGCGATCTAGATAGGAAAGAACAATGGATCCCTTAATATCTAGTATGCAAGACGAGCTAGAGGAGTTGCGACAGAGGGTTGTGGGGAAGGACGCGGAGAGTCATCCAGGCCACCCTTTGTCGGAGGGCATACTACAGGCTGAACTCCCATATGGGTTTAGGGCTGTCACCATCACCTACGATGGGCTCTCAGATCCTACCCGACATTTATATCGATTCCAGAACATGGACGTATTGCATCGGTACTCAGATGCCGTGATTTGAAGAGCATTCCTGGCTACGCTGACAGAGTCAGCTCAGGATTGGTTCCACCAGATACCCCCAGGGACAATCACTAGCTTCAAAACTTTCAGCTCAGCGTTCCTGACTCACTTCGCCAGCACTAGGGCACACCAGAAAACCTTCATGTCCTTGTTCAATATCAAGTAGTACTCCGGAGAAGCATTGAGAGCTTATGTAACCCGATTTACAAAGGCGTGCCTGGAGGTACCCTCGTCATCTGAGGAGGTAAAGACGAGTGCCTTAACACAGGGACTAAAACCTGGGCTGTTACGCACCTTGTTGGCTAAAAAACCGGCCAGAACATATGATGGGTCTTAGCCCGATGTTCAAAATACATCAATGTTGAAGAAACCGAGAAGGATATGGAGGAATTGCAAGAAAAATCCGAAGATGGGGAAGGAGGAACTAACAGGGTGGTGCGACGCGAGGTATATACCTTTTGAGGAAATCTACCTCGAGAGGAAATGCCGCGTGGAAAGACAGAACAGAATATGGACCAAAGGAAGAACGATACCGGCCTAAGACGACCGAGGTTGGACCAATACAGCCTGTTAACGATGAGAAGGGGGCAGGTTTTGGAAGCAGTTGAGGGTAAGATGAATAGGGTCATCGAGTGGCCTACGTTTCGTTCTAATGGGCCTACCCAGCCAAAATCCGAGCTTTATTGTCGATCCCACAATTATTATAGGCATAAAACAGATGATTGCAAACACCTCAAAGACGAGATCGAAAGGCTGGTCCGAGCGGGACATCTAATGGAGTTCACATATCAGCAGAGGAATGGAGGACGGAGGAAACCACCCATGCCCTAGGGGGGCGGGGATGAAAAGAGAAGCCCCTAGGGGACCCGCTGCTCCCCCAGCTAAGAAAGAAGTGATTCACATGATATCAAGAGGACCAACCGATGGAGGTTCTAATCAGGCCAGAAAAGCTCACACGCGAAAGGCCAAGTGTCATCAGTTCGAAAAGGTCGCCTCTGTGAGTAGCGGGCCTGTCATCCAGTTCGGCCCTGCGGACTATAGCGGGATACATGTGCCCCATAATGACGCATTGGTCATCACCGCAGAGATTGCCAGTTATGATGTACAAAGGGTATTCATCGATACAGGAAGCTCTGTGGACATCTTATTCTATGATTGTTTCAAACAAATGAATCTCGAGGTGGAATTGAAAAAGGTAGATACGACACTTTATGGGTTCTGCATGACCGAGGTACAACCGGTCGGAGAATTGGTACTTCCGGTAGCAATGGGCCGGATACCCCATCAAAAGGTCAAGACGCTCCGGTTCTTAGTGGTGGACACCAAATCAGCCTATAATGCCATTTTAGGGCGACCAGGGCTCAACAAGTTCAAAGCGGTGGCATCTACTTCACACATGAAAGTAAAATTTCCCATATGAAGCGGGGTAGGGGAGGTAGCTGGAGATCAGTTTTTATCTCGCTCTTGTTACCAAATGACTGTAAAATAGGGAGTACAACGCAGTAAGAGGTCATCCGAGGTAGAAGGCCAGGACCCAGAGTCTAAAAAGAATAAAAAATAAAAAGCGCCCGAGGAGGCTGAGGAAGAAGGTGTTAAACCTAATGAGGAGCTGATGGAGATAGAATTGGTTCCTGGAAAACCAGAAACAAAAACTCGCATGGGAAATCGGTTGGACGGAGGGATAAAGGAAAGCTTTATCTACTTACTAAGGAGATTTGTGGACATTTTTGCATTCACGACCGAGGATCTGGTGGGAATCAGCCCAGCAGTCGCCGAGCACAGGTTAAACTTCGACCCAACTGTAAGGCCAGTAAAGCAGAAGAGGAGGCATTTTGGGCCAGAGATGGATGGAATCATTGGGGAAGAAGTTGACAAACTCCTCCGAGCTGGGCACATAACGGAGATCCAGTTTCCAGAGTGGTTATCCAACGCTGTTATGGTAGGGAAAAGCCAAGGGAAGTGGAGAATGTTCATGGATTTCCGGGACGTAAATAAATCGTGTCCACAGGATCACTACCCATTACCCCGCATAGATAAACTAGTGGACTTGACGTCGGGGTGCGAATTGCTCAGCATGATGGATGCCTCTCAGGGATATCATCGGATTCCTCTCACATCCTAGGATAGAAAGAGGGTCAGCTTTGTGGTATCTAAGGGAACTTTTTTTTATGTGCGCATGTCTTTTGGGTTAAAAAATGCAGGAGCTACGTATCAAAGGATGGTTGATAGGATCTTTAAATCCCAAATCGGCAGAAACATGGAGGTCTACGTAGATGATATGCTGGTGAAAAGCGCAAAGGTGGGAGAGCATATCAAAGATCTAGAGGAAACATTCGAAAATCTGCGCACGTACGGAATGAAGCTCAACCCATCAAAGTGTTCTTTTGGAGTAAAATCGGGAAAATTTCTGGGATACGTGGTAACAGAGCAAGGGATCGAGGTCAACCTGGAAAAGGTCAAAGCAGTACTATAAATGAATCCTCCAAAAAACATCAAATATATCCAGGTATTAACAGGAAGAATAACGGGGCTAGCCGGTTCATATCACGCTCAGCCGAGAAAGGATTCCCATTTTTTAAGCTCTTAAGAAAAGGGAACAAATTCGAATGGACCTCTGAAGCACAGGCAGAATTTGAAAAATTGAAGGAGTATTTGGCTGAGCTGCCTCTGCTCACCAAACCAATACCAGGAGAGGAGCTCATACTCTACTTATCCATAGAAGAGGGGGCGATTAGCTCAGTCTTGCTAAGAGAAGAAGTGAACAAGCAAAAACCTATCTATTATACAAGCCGAATTTTGCAAGGAGCAGAACGGAACTACTCCGAGCTAGAGAAGGGATCATTAGCATTAGTAGTTACAGCTCGGCGATTGAGGCCATATTTCCTAGCCCACCGAATAAAACTGCAAACCAACTTGCCCTTAAGAGAAACACTAGGGCGACCTAATGCGTCAGGTCGCCTGGTGAAATGGGCGGTAGAGATGAGGGAATATGATATGGAGTATGAGCCGAGAACGGCGATCAAAGCTCAGGCCCTAGCGGATTTCATCCAAGAGGGGGCCACACCATCGCCGCCGGAAGGGCAGTGGCTACTACATATAGACAGATCAGCAACAACCGGTGGCTCCGGGGCAGGGATAGTCCTCACTACCCCAGAAGGCGAATAGCTAGAGTATGCGGTATTCAATTTCAAAGCCTCTAACAAAGAGGCCGAGTATGAAGCCCTGGTTAAGGGAATGCAGCTGAGAATAGACTTGGGTGCACGACGACTTATAGCTTATTCTGATTCTCAACTGGTTACACAGTAGGTAGGAGGAAAGTTTGAGATAAATAGGAGCGAATGAGGAAGTATGTCGAAGAAGTGAAAGAGGCTGCCAAAAAGCTAGGGGAATGGAAGTTGATCCATATTCCTAGGGCGGAAAATGTAAAAGCTGACTACTTAGAAAAAATGGGAATCTCTTTGGTAGATTGTCGCTCACGGACAGTAACGATCTTAGGAGCAGCCCGGAGCAGCATCGCGAAACAGGTGATGGAGGTGAACGAGATAGTGGACTGGCGAACTCCTCTGTTAGCATACCTGAGAAGAGCAGAACTACCAAATGAAAGGCAAGAGAGAGCGAAGATTGTACGGAGCGCAGCGAGGTTCTATTGCATTAACAATGAATTATACAAAAGATCCTACCTCAGTCCATACTTGAGGTGCGTCTCGAATGAAGAAGGGCGGAGTATATTGGAAGAAATTCATGAAGGGTGCTGCGGTGATCACACCAAAGGAAGAGCTCTAATTAGCAAAACACTAAGAGCTGGTTTTTTCTGGACGACGATGAGCAAAAAGGCGGTGGAGATGGTTAAGCGATGCCAAAAATGTCAAATACACGCACCCTTAATACACATGCCAGCGGAAGATATGATCACCATGGGAGCACCCTGCCCTTTTGCTAAATGGGGAATCGATATCATGGGGCAATTTACACCTGGCTCGGGAGGAATGAAGTTTTTAGTAGTAGCCATAGACTACTTCAGCAAGTGGGTAGAAGCCGAGCCCGTAGCCACCATCACCGAGCAAAGAATCATAAGTTTTTTGTTTAACAACATTTGCTGCAGGTACGGAGCGCCTCAAATACTTATCTCGGATAATAGAACTCAGTTCAATGGGAAAATAACCCAGTACTGGTGCGAGGGGATGCATATTAAACAAAGGTTTGCTGCGGTTGCTCATCTGCAGACTAATGGACAGGTGGAGGTAACTAACAGAACAATCTTGCAAGGGATCAAAACCCGCTTAGACAAGGCCGGGGGAGGATGGGTGGACGAACTTAGTTCGGTGCTTTGGTCATACCAAACCACACCTAGATCATCGATGGGGGAAATGCCCTTCAGTATGGTGTACGGGTCCGAAGATATCATCCCGACAGAGGTTGGAGAAATGTCACATCGGGTTCGGTGGTTCAATGAGGAGGAAAATGAAGAAATGATGAAAGAGGCATTGGACACCATAGAAGAAAGAAGAGAAACGGATGCAGCGCGAATAGAAAGATACAAAAGCCTAACAAAAGCAGCTCACGACAAAAGGGTAAGGAAGAGACAGTTCCAAGTCGGCGACCTGGCGCTTAGGCGAGCTGATGCCCTTAGGAAAACAGGAAAACTGGAGCCGAACTGGGAAGGCCCTTACAAGGTAATCCGAATTTATGCAGGGGGAGCTTATGAGCTCGAGGATATGGAGGGACACCCCATCAAAAAACCTTGGAACATATGCCACTTAAAAAAATATTTTTTATGAAGAGGTCTTGAGGAAAGCTTGTAGTGTTTTAATAAAAGTATGTTGCGAAAAAATCTGAATGTACTAATTGAACAAAACTAGAAATGACATCTGATCAGGTGAAATGCCTTCAGATCCGAGTAAGGGTGAACCGCCCTATGACATGTGATCAGGTGAAACACCTTTAGATCTGAATAAGGGTGAACCGCCCTATGACATGTGACCAGGTGAAATGCCTTCAGATCCGAGTAAGGGTGAACCGCCCTATGACATCTGATCAGGTGAAACGTCTTCAGATCCGAGTAAGGTTAAACCGTCCTATGACATCTGATCAGGTGAAACGCCTTCAGATCCGAGTAAGGGTGAACCGCTCTATGACATCTGACCAGGTGAAACGCCTTCAGATCCGAGTAAGGGTGAACCGCCCCATGACATCTGATCAGGTGAAACGCCTCCAGATCCGAGTAAGGGTGAACCGCGCTATGACATCTGATCATGTGAAACGCCTTCAGATCCGAGTAAGGGTGAACCGCCCTATGACATCTGACCAGGTGAAATGCCTTCAGATCCGAGTAAGGGTGAACCGCCCTAGAAAATCTGATCAGGTGAAATGCCTTCGGACCCAAATAAGGGTGAACCGCCCTAAACAATCTGATCGGGTGAAATGTCTTCAGATTCAAACAAAGGCAAACTGCCCTGAAACACAAGCTCAGAAAAATATCCTCAGGTCTAAAATTTGAGCCGATCTATATTAAATAAAAGAACAGATGCTTTCCGTAAAAAAAAAGAAAAAGAGTTGGAAGTATCCGAGCTATATGCCACTCAAAAGAGTTGGGAATAGCCGAGCTATATTAAGGTTTCGGCTAAAGATGAGCTACGTTGACTTCAAAGAGTTGTTTGAAGTAGTCAAGCTATATTAAGGTTGTGAACAAAGCCGACATATGTTGACTTCAAAGAGTTGTTTGAAGTAGCCGAGCTATATTAACTTTGAAATATTGCTAACTTCAAATAGTCGCTTAAAATATCTGAGCTATATTAAGGTTGCGGTTAAAGCTGAGTTATGTTGACTTCAAAGAGTTGTTTGAAGTAGTCAAGCTATATTAACTTTAAAGAGGTGGCTTTTAATGACGAGCTATATTAAAAGGAGACCGTTCTCATAATCAAGTTGCATTAACTAGGCATATCATTATCGTACATATTCGAGCTACAATCACATCAAAAGACTTTTTATTAAAAACATCTATGCTAGTACAATAAACAACAAAAAGAATAAATACAAATACAAATAAAGGCTAAGCTACAGGCTCGAAAGATTGGGGGGGTGACGAAGGAGAAGCATCAAGGTCGGCCCCAGTTGCATCTGGATTAGGAGTGTTGGCCTTGACTGACGATGTAGAAGGGATAGAAGGCAGCTCCAAATCTAGGCCGGATTCCCTCACGGACTCTCCAAGAGCATCCTCCCACCAGGCTACCTCGGGAGATTCATTCACATCACCAGATCAACCTGAAGGGACGGGAGCCCCATCCAAAGCTGCATCCCTGTCTAACTCCCCTATGAAGCCGAAAGCGGCTAGCTGTTCGCGAGCGCGAGTTAAAGCAAAATCAAAGTACTGCGTCACGGCAGGAGCCACCCTGACTAGATAAGCTGTGGAATTGTGATACCGAGCTAGGAGGGCAGAACGAAAAGCCTCTATAGAAGAATAACCGACGTTGCTGGTTAGAAATTGACGTCGACCGTCCATTACTCCTCGCTCATAGGATGACTCCTCGGATCTAGCCTCAGCCAGTTGAGCTTCAAGTTGGACGACTTTCTCTGATTCTGCTTTAGCCCGGGCTTCGAGCAGGGCAATCTTCTCAGACTCGGCCTTAGCTGCAGCCAGCTGAGCCTCGAGTTGGACCACCTTCTCCGATTTAGCTTGAGTCTGAGCCTTTGAAAGTTTAACTCTTGATTCAGCTGAACGTTGGCCACCTGAGCCCATTCCAAAACCATTTCTCGCTCCGAAACCTTCTTAAGGGCCATATCTAAACGATATTCCCTCTCTTGAAGCTGGGCAGAGAGATCAGTATTGGACTCCCGGGCGGCCGCCCGATCGGCTGACATCTAGGCAAGCTGGGAAGAAGACGAAGTGCCGATCTTATGCTCCTCCGCGAAGGTCACAAAAGTAGCGCAGGACTGTGTAGGGGAAAAAATAGTTGCATCATGACATCAAAGAGGAAGAAATATGTATACAAAAATAATAGCAGTAAATATAAAAGTGGTGGAAAAGAGGAAAAAGGCGAGGAAAGTACCTTCCCAAAATACATCATCATGGAATCAAAGCGAGAGTCCTCCGCGGCGTCCCGTAATGATTGCTTATCCTTAGATGGGATCATAGAGCTGAAGTATGGAAGAAACTTCTCCCACTCCTTACAACGGAGCAAAGTCTCCATAGCCAGGCTACAGGGACCTGCAGTCTTCGGCCGCTTAGAAACAGGGGAACTGGGGGGATGGGGACTCTTCGCAACTTGGAGCTACCGAGAAGAACTTGCCGGGCTCCACCCAGTGGTCAAAGGAGGAGCCAGGTCGGAGGGGAGAGTTACTCCGACCTTGGGTCGGGATGAGGGCTTCTGTTTAGTTTTGGACGAGCCCTCCGCCTTCCCTTTAGGGGGATTCATCGACCTAGGGATCTTCTCCTTCGTCGGTTCAACAGGCTGGGAAGCATCGGATTGGAAGGTCCGCATGAAGCGATCTACGTAGGACAATCAAATAGGTCAGTAAGATAGCTAAAAAATAAAATAATAAAAATCATACTATGGAAAGAGCTGTTAAAGCCTACCAATATCGGGAATAGCTGGATAAGGATTCGAGCTCAGCCCACAATAGAATAAAAGATCATGAAATTGCGTCAGCTGGAAAGCATTGTAAGTAATGGCGTTCCATTCCTAAACCTTCTCAACCCAACCAGCTCAGATAGAACTACGCTGGGGAATAGGAGCTTGGTTAGGAGTGGCTTGCATCCATTCTGTGGGGAAGCCCCAGGAGTCAACCGAAGGGAGCCGGAGAAAAAAGAAACATGACCTCCAGTCTTTCACATTAGAAGGGAGGTGGGTGAAGAAATGGGCGTTGTTTCGAGAAGTCAAGTAAAAGGAGCATTTGAAGCTCTTTAGCCCGAAGCAAAAATAGAAAAAATCCAGGTCGGGTTCCTCGTGTCTATAATGGCATAACACGAGAAAACCGACCATATAGCGAAAAGAGTTGGGGGAAAACTGGTTGAGGGGAATATTATATTTGATAGAAAGAGAAACAAGGAAGGGGTGAAGAGGGAAGCGAAGACCACTGCTCACCTGATCCAAAAACCAGGTAATATGACCTGGAGGGGGGTGATTAGGGGTGTTGCGAGCCTGGGGCGTGACGAACTACCACCCCGGAGGAAGCCTAAGAAATTTTATTAAACTAGCCAATGCGTCTGGACTAGTCCTAGACAAAGGATGAGGAGGAAGAACCCGAGTAGCTCCTGCGACTGTTTGATACGGATCAGCTAAAAGGCCGGTCACAGTTACCTCACCCGTAGGAGGAGGAGACGGGGGATCTACAATGATCAGACGGATGCCGGAAGGTAGGTTAGAGGGGATGTCGCCCAGCTCGGACCAATCTACATCACCTAGAGGTTCATCTCTAAGACGAAGGGAGTGCGGTGAGCTGGGCCACTGGGCTAGAGACTATCCGATTCTTCATGGCACTTCAGGTGCAGAACTTTTAGTTTTGGAAACAAATTGTTCTGCTACTATATTTTATACTTCCTGGATACTGGATTCTGGTGCTAGTTCTCATATTTGTACCGTGAATCAGGATCTGGAACAAAGTAGGAATCTTGGAGCTGGAGAAGTTATGATCACAGTCGGAAGTGGGCATAGTGTCGAGGCGACCAACATAGGATCACTTCTTTTGGGTTTAGAATCCAGCTTTGTTCTGACTTTAGAAGATGTACTTGTTTTTCCCAAGGGGTACAAAAATATTGTATCCATTCCGGTCATGGACCGAAAAGGTTTTTCATTTTTCATTGGTGATGGTTCCTGCAAAATTTATTTCATAAATAAACTAGTGGGTACCGCTACATTGTTAAATGGATTGTATCATCTAAATCTCAGCAACAAAGTAGTTGTGAATACTATGACTAGAAAACGTAGTAGGGATGAAACCAATCAAGTTTTGAAATGGCATCTTAGACTTGGTCATGTTGGTCAGACCAAGGTTTACAAGATGGAAAAGGATGGACTTATGGGTCCATTGGGATCGGATCCCTCTCCTACTTGTGAATCTTGCCTTAAAGGCAAAATGACTAAGTCCCCCTTCACAGGGACTTTTGAAAGAGCCGCTGATAAACTGGGATTAATCCATACGGACGTATGTGGTGCTTTGGAAGCAGCACGTGACGGATCTCAATATTTCATTATGTTTACGGATGATCATACTAGATATGGACAAACTGGCAGCCAGATCTGAAATATGTTTATTTGTGGGATATTATAAGGAAACTAAAGGATATTACTTTTATAAGCCTGCAGAGAACAAAGTGTTTGTTGCTTGAAATGTTGTATTCTTAGAAAGGGAATTTACTTCCAAAAGAGACAATGGGAAAAAAGTAATTCTCGAGGAAACTTGAGAACCACAAGAAGGCATCGCTTCACCGATGGAAACCGAACAGGCTCAACAATCAGTTGAAGAGCCCGTTCAAAGTACACAAGTCCCTCGCAGATCTGATAGGATGCGACATGAACATGAGAGATATGGTTATCTCGTAACAGAGGATGATGACGCATCGCTCATAGATGATGATCCTAGTAGCTATATAGAAGCTTCTTCAGGACCAGAGTCCGAGGAATGGCTAGAAGCCATGAAGTCAGAGATGCAGTCCATCTATGACAATCAAGTTTGGAACTTGATAGATCCACCTGAGGGTGTTAAAACTATTGGGTGCAAATGGGTCTATAAAAAAAGAAAGACATGGATGATAACCTCCAAGCCTATAAAGCTAGACTAATGGCAAAAGGTTATAGACAGATTCATGGTGTTGACTATGATGAGACTTTTTTGCCAGTAGTCATGCTTAAATCAATTAGAATTTTATTTGCCATTGTCACATACTATGATTATAAAATATGGCATATGGATGTCAAAACATCGTTCCTTAATGGAAACTTACTCGAGGATGTGTACATGACACAACCTGAAGGTTTTGTTCCTTCAGAGAAATCTAAAAAGATTTACAAGCTTCAAAGATCAATTTATGGGTGGAAGCAGGCTTCTCGGAGCTGGAATACTCATTTTGATGAAACTATCAAAGAGTTTGGGTTCATTCAAAATGAAGATGAACCATGTGTGCACAAAAAGGTTAGTGGGAGCATAGTTGTTTTCTTAGTCTTATATGTAAATGACATATTACTCATTGGAAATGACATTCCCACCTTGCAGACAGTCAAGACTTGGTTGGGAAGTTGTTTCTCTATGAAAGACTTAGGATAAGCTGCTTACATTCTTGGGATAAAAATCTATAGAGATAGATCAAAGAGATTGATTAGTCTGAGTCAATGTACCTACATTAATAAAATATTAAAGAGGTTCAATATGCAAGACTACAAGAGAGGACTCTTGCCAATGTCACATGGCATTCATTTGAGTGAGACTCAGAGTCCTTCGACTCCTGATGAGCGAGCCTGCATGAGCAAGATACCATATACTTCGGCCATTGGATCGATCAAGTATGCCATGATTTGTACTCGACCAGATGTATCGTTTGCCCCTGGCATGACAAGTTGATACCAATCGAATCCAGGTGAAAGTCACTGGACAACAGTGAAAACCATCCGAAAGTACTTAAGAAGAACTAAGGATAATTTCCTAGTTTATGGAGGGGTGGGAAATATGCTGGCTGTAAATGGTTACGCCGATGCAAGTTTCAAAACCGATAGAGACAATTTTAAATCGCAAACTAGTTATGTGTTTGTATTGAATGGAGGTGCTGTGAGTTGGAAGAGTTCCAAGCAAAGCATGGATGCTGATTCTGTTAT
Organism: Orobanche coerulescens; assembly: GCA_033398695.1. Classification (NCBI taxonomy): domain Eukaryota; kingdom Viridiplantae; phylum Streptophyta; class Magnoliopsida; order Lamiales; family Orobanchaceae; genus Orobanche; species Orobanche coerulescens. The sequence goes on from CM065802.1 coordinate 70,808,622, forward strand.
AGAAGTTGAGTACCTGGCAGCATCGGATGCAGCTAAGGAAATTCGTATGGATCAGGAAGTTCGTTACCGAACTAGGAGTGGTGCCGACCATCCAGGGTCCCATAGGTCTTTATTGTGACAATAATGGTGCTATTGCACAAGCTAAAGAGCCTAGGTCCCATCATAATTCGAAACATATGCTCAGAAAATATCACCTAGTCAGAGAGATCGTCAAATGAGGAGATATTACAATATGCAAAGTAGCAATGGAAGAGAATGTTGCAGATCCACTTACCAAGCCTCTCTCACAAGGAAAGTGTGTTGAGCATGCTAGAGCGATAGGACTAAAAGTCATGAATGAATAGTCCTAGTGCAAGTGGGGGATTGTTGGGAATAGTGCCCTAGGACATTCGATGTGCCTATATTTGTAATTATTACATTTAAATAAAGTTATAAGATAACATTTATTTCTCGTTGGTTATTATAATTTGTGCATGTTTTAATATTATAATAATCGAATAATAGTTATTCACGAATAATAAGATTATTCAAATGTCCTTGGTACAATCGCGTTGAGTAGAGACTCAAGTGATTAATATACTAGTATAAGTTTGATTGATAATCATCGGATGATTATGCGTATTGTACGAATCAATCTTATGGGTATTGGTTGGAGAACTAATACTTGACAGACCCGCATTGAGATCACTGCATGGAAATGTCATAAGTGAAACTCAATATAATAGTATGTCAATAAATCCTTGAACCTGAGATTATCATAGAGTCCAACATGATAACTGTTATGCCTTGACGTAATCCAACATCATCTGAAACATGGTGATCATAAAGGTTAGCGATCGGGATTAGTGGGAGTCATGTAGAGGGCAATGAATAATCAAATTTGTCCCTCTCTTTAATGAGAGAGATGTCCACTGAGCCCCTCGATAAGTAGGACTGGAGGAAATGCATGGCCATGCTCAAATGAAGAGTCATTTGATTCAATAAGTCTACTTAAGATCGAGAAAGTATTTGAACATAATAAGTATGACAATCTCCATGACTTAGTTCAAATATGATATCACGTGACAAATGGATTTGACACGTTAAAAGGTCTAATGGACTATTAACTCATCTTATTTGGGTAATCATAATGTGTTGCTAGAGGCCGCTTATGATTTATTATTTAATAAGGTATTAAATAATTGCCAACATAATATAAGCCTTTGGGTCGCACGTACGACAATTATAGACAAGCAGGAATAAATATCAACTGAGAATAAAAAATATAATAGTGGATATTATATTTATAAGGAGATTAAATATAAGTAATATATAATATTGAATATTATATATATTGTATTATTTAATAAGATGAGGGGTAACTAAGTAAATACTAGATTCTTGAATCTAGGGTTTACTTAGTATAAATATAAGGTCTTGGACAAGGACTTGTCATAAAAAGAAAATTACACAACCTTAGCCAAAACAAATAAAATCCCCCCCCCCCCCGAGTTCTCACTAGACTGGCCGAAATTCTTCTACTGTAGAAGATTAATATTGGTCATCTTGTCTTCCATTAATTGATATTGATCAATAGTACAATCCTTATAGTAGGGAATTTGTGTTGTACTATTTATCAATATTATTCGTAAGGATCTAGCAATCCGACTTGTGGAATTGTTCATGTGTGGATCACCCAAAGAGGGAAGATATATTCATCTGCTTCTAGTTCGGATCAAGATCTGTTCGTCGGATTAAGGTAATTCGATTAACCCTTTAATCAAACAATTAAATTACTGCATGAGATCCTAAATTGGGTTTTCATATTTATTCTTCCGCTGCGTTTTTACTGCTGATTTATGTATTCGATGAATGGAAAACCCAACATGATCCTTCCTGAACCGATTGTTGTGGGGATGGTAATTGAGAAATTGCCTCCTAGTTGGAATGACTTAAAAAATTACCTGAAATACAAAAGAAAGGAAATGAGCTTAGAGGACTTGGTGTTCGACTCAGAATTGAGGAAGACAAATGAAATTGTAACTCTAAATTCAAGAGAGGCCCGATGGAGGCCAAAACAAGCTTGCTTGAACATGGATCCTCTAGCAAAAACAGGAAACTGAACCATGTTCAAGAAAAAGGGAAAAAGCCTTTTAACGCAACGAAGTTTACTGGAAATTGCCACAACTGTGGTAAGCCAAACCACAAGGCAAATGACTGTCGATTGCCAATAAATTCAACTGGTCAGCAAAATAAAGGCAAGTGAGTTGCCAATGTTGTTGAACATTGTGATGTTGACATGCAGATCTGGAGCTGTGAGCCATGGTTGAGGAGCTGAACGAGGAGGTCTCAGCTATGGTGATTGAAACCAATACGGTGGAGAATCATCGCGCCTGGTATGATGATACTAGGGCTACTCGTCATGTTTGTTCTGACAAAGACATCACTACTACAAAACAGTTCTTTAACTGTAACACCCCCAATCCACTCAGGGATATTACACGCCGTAAACCCTTCTCTCAAGGATATACCAGGCTGGTAACACGTTTAAACATCTCAACGTCGCCTTTAAGGCTAAAGAAAAATGACTCAGGAGACCGATTTGGTCTTTCAATCAATACATACAACTCAATACATACCCATGCAGGGGTCAAAATACAACACGCTCCCGTACAATGGGGAAAATACTGCAGCGGAAATAAAGTACAACTAAACCAATACGACATCGTATGGATCCTCATGTGATTAGTATCAATCATCTTTCATCATCTTTCATGCCGAACCTGTGTTATGCTCCCCAAAACCTGAATGCAATACAGACATCCACCCCCGATTACTCGGGGGTTAGCAAAATCCCACTATTTTGCTAGTGCAAGTACATAATCATGCGAAAAGTAACAAACAAATAGAAATCACGAATCGGGTATGACAATTAACTATCAAAGCCTTCCTGAGAGGTTTTATTAATTAGAAAGCAATCAATGAAGTGTTTGAAAGCAAATTCCTCATCTCGGGGATTTTAAAAGTAGAAACCTTGTTGGACCTCAAGTCCTTAGTTGAAAAAGAAAACAACCACTTCAAGACGAATGGGTCTCGACCCAAAATCACTTTCTATAAAACGAACTTTATAAAACCGTTGGGATCTCATCCCAAATCTCATCAAATCACAATACACAATAACAATAGCAGGGTCCGTTTTCGAATATCAAAACCCCACAACAAAAAGGACTAAACACATATGACAAAATACTCTAGTGCCATCCTAGCCAAGTAGGCCAAATGAACGACTTACCTCTTACACATTTAGTCAATGCATGCAATCATGAAATCACCGATCAAAAACACTCGTTTCCGGGAACGCCATAACCCAAAACACATTTGTAAAATGCACCACAATTAACCGCTGACCCACGCCTCTGTGGACCCCTACCGAGACCCCGTCGGATCTAACCCGTAGTGGTTAAAAGCAAACTCGTGGATCCACGCCTCTGTGGTGTAACACCCCCAAGTTATTCAGGGTATATTACAGCTCTGTGAGCCCCGCCGTGGGACCCACAAGTCTAAACATACGCGGAACTATAATTTTGACCGAGAGGGTCTACATACAATGAAATGAAGAACAATACGAAGGGTATTCAAACCATATCCATTGTATCCAAATACATCACAACACAAATACAACACTTAGGCAACACAGGCCGGAACATCAAGAAAACTGAAAAGCAATACTTGAGTATTCAATAACCATTCCAGTACAACAACACTGAATGGAGGAACACGGAATACAACTGGAGGTAAGACACAGTATCACACTTGCCCATCATCTTCATGCCGACCCGATAACTGCCTGTCCGCTCTCCTCGAACCTAAAATACATAAAAAGTATTTCCCCCATAAAGGGTTACCGTCGAATAGCTACTGCAAGTATATAGAATATGAAATACAATACTCCTCGACAATAAAGTAAAAGTAACCGTCAATTCATCATTTCAAGAATAGTATTCTGGAATAACTAAATCTCATAGCATAACATCAATACATACATGATCAACCATGGAACCACACCAGAGGCTACGGAACCCTCAGAGGACCCGTCGGTCCGTCCCAGAGTGGTTAACTCATATGATCCGTGGAATCACATCAGAGGCTACGAAACCCTCATAGGACCCGTCGTGCCGTCCCAGAGTGGATATAAAAAACATGCCATTCATATATCTTACTTTCAAAGTCAAGAACGTACAATCATAAATATATACTTGCCTTTGAGACATCGAGAAATCTAACGGAAAAGAGTATGAGTTCGGTAGGTCCAAGTGTTGGGATTTGGTGCCTAAACCGAAGGCCCAGCGGAAGCGACTCTGTGCACATCTTTCATCTGTAACGGCCGGTTATAATGGTCGCATACGTGTATATATAGAGTTGAAGTAGTATACATCGTAAAATTGTAACTGTATGAAAGTTTTTTTATAAAACGAAAATTAATTCGATCTGAATCCCTACGAGGATCGATCGAGCTACGCATATACGAATATAAAATAAACAAAGGAAGATTCGAAATCATACCCTTGTCGTCCGTTGATTATATGGAGTTCCTTCTCTTAAGCTATTCCCCAAACGATCCAAAGTGCTCCAAGCCCTTGGATGATCTAACGCCGAAAAAACCGCGTCTCTACATGTCACACGCCGGAGTAACAAATGGAATGACAACACTCGATTAACCTCTATGGTTACGGCTAGAATCAAGTGATGAAGTTTTATTATTATAACACTCTAAGTGTATAATTTATATCTCTCAATTTTATTTCTTGATATTTTCTCCAAGAATAATCAAGAAGTAAACTAAAGAAGGATGAAGACTGAAAAGCAACTCTTTTCTCTCCTCACAAGCTGAAATCACGTATGGAATGGTCCTCATTTGCTGGGAGAAGTCTTCCTTTTATTCCTTTTACAAATCCCACAAAATCACCTTTATCCTTATTTTAAGAGATATCTTATCTCTAAGGCCTTAAGTCCTCCACCAACCAAATCAAGATTAAGACCTGTAATATCCGGATTTATTATTGTGTATTTCATCTGTATTTGAACCCTGTATTATTCGGAATTGTGATCTCGAAAATTGGAGTATCATATTTGTCACATTTGTATCCTTGTACATAAGTATAACAACATGCAAAATTTCTCATGCAAACTCGTGATAGCGCACGCTAAGAATGTAGCTTAACGTGCATTATCGGCTAAAACTAGCGCACGCTATGAATGAAGAATTGCGTGCGCTAGGCAGTCAATTATTGAGCTAGATGGATAGTACATGCGCCAGCCGGACATGGGTCCGGATAAGATTCCCGCGGGCGGAACTGGACTGTTTTGGAGTCAACGCTTATTAGCGTGCGCTAAGGAAAGTAGGGTAGCGTGCGCTAATCGGATAATGTGCAGAAATGTTATAAATGGGACAGAAACCCATTTTACTTGGTTTACATTTCCTTCGATTATCCTTCGTTCTTGAGAGACCAGAGAGCATTATATCCTCCTTAAATACTTAGACCACCTCTACTTGATTCTTTAAAGGTTGGATATCACTTGTGATTGATCATTGAAGTGGAGTAGCACCTGGGATTGACACACAAACAACCGGAGTTGGATTCTACCTTTTTGGCTCAGTGATTTCTTCATCTTAAGGTATGTTAATTCTTTCTCCAGCCTTAGATTCGTGTTCTGAAAAATAAGATGAATCATGCTATCAAGATATTGAGTTCCATTAGTGAATTATTCAACAAACATCATGCTTAGAAGTCGGAATAACTATGCTTATCATCGTTGAAAATCTCATAGTTGGAATCCTAGTACGTCAATTGATGAGAGGAACATTCTGAGGTTGATTATCCGTATGATTTATGTTGTCATATTGATCATAAACTTGGAGGTGATATCATTTTTGGTTATAAGGACTTAAGAAAGAAACATCTTAGGTTGTATCCTTTCGTATAAGTTGGAATTGTTAGTTCACCTTCAAGATGAAGTCTGAATGTGATAATGATAATGGAATCTAATGCATCAACCTGAGATCACCAAACTTCACATGAGAATGATAATCGAGTTTGAATATAAGAGTTGTGATGATATTCATTTCCTTGAAATTCAAAGATGTTTGAATCCGTAAGATCATTCATAAGTTTATGAACATGGCATGTAGACGGATAACATACGTTAATCACTGAGGAGTTCGTAAGTTTCATCACCGTTAGAACAAGTCTGCTGCCCAGTAGTGAAACTGCCATGCACGCTTAGCGTACGCTAAGCTATGTAAATTAACGTACGCTATCGGGCATGTTTAGCGTACGCTACGCTTGGAACTTAGCGTGTGTTATATCATCAGACGAGTCAATCGACTGATCAGTGAGGTACTGACCGTGTATGGTTAGCATACGCTAGGCTGCGTATAATTGCGTGCGCTAACGAGTAGCCTTAACATACGCTACATAGGATACGTAGCGTGCGTTAAGCAAGCCAAATAGATTTCATTTTAAGAACTTCCGACCGTAATTTGGATTGTTAGATGTTCGTTCGACTTGAGATGAATTCTATATTATTTCTTTTGTTAAGGTTCGAGCTTAGCAATGTGATTGATCGAAGGGGACGACCTTTGAGTATTTTGATATTCATGGAAGTTTTATTCTTTTCATCGAACCGAGGCAAGTACTCTAATTAGAATTGTTTAGATTATGACAGTTATATTGTGATTGTATTGTGTATATGGGTTGTGATTAAAGGTCCACCATGCGTTGATCCGACGTAATCATGGGAATCTATAGCTGTATGCGCTAGATCGTTGGACAGGTAGTTCCACCATGCGTTGGTCTGACGGGATCATCATGGGAATCTATAGCTGTGTGCGCTGGATCGTTGGAATACCATCAATATGTTGAGACTGTTGTGATGTGATAAGTGTTGTTGTTATTTCTCGTTGGAGAAACTTGTTATGATGATTGTTGATTACATCACTGTTGTATGATTATTGTACTTGTACTAGCATCGTTGTGCTAACCCCTTCGGGGGTGAACATTTGTTTATGTTCAGGATCCAGGAGAGCGGGGAAACAACCACTGGAGCTGCATGACGACGAGGGTGCAGAGTGATGTTCCGTCCAGGTTTATTGTCTGTTGTTGGTTATTTTAATAAGTACTCGAGTACGTCGTAATTTGTGATGTTTGGATTTCAGTAGTGTATTAATATTCTCCTTTTGGATATTTGTATTTTCGGTATCGAACCAGAACTGTCGTAATGTACTCTCAGTGATTTCATAATTTGGTATCTGTCATTGTCTTTTCATTTATTTAGCCTTGTAAATTCTTAGGTAAAGGATTTACGGCGCTGTAATATTCCTGAATATATCGGGGGTGTTACAAGACCAAGGCAAGGCATCAAAGTGGGGCGGCCTCTAGATGGAATCGGACGAGTTCGGTTCGTTTCGGACTCCCGTGAGTCCAAACAGATAAACTCCGATTCCGTTCCGATGTATTTATATCGATTAATTAATCTAATTAATTATCGTATCAAATACATAATGACATAATTAATTTCTCCAAGAAATAATTATATTCATGAATTAAATTAATCACCCGGTAATTTATTTAATTCATTAGGCCGTAAATTAATTTATCCAATAAATTAATTTAGACATCCAATGTCCCAAATTAGATATCCAATATCTAATATTCATTATGAGAGAATAAGCTTGATTCATTCCGTCGTCAATCCTATTGCGTGACTCGGTAGGTCCGTCTCAGTCAGCAATGGGAGGAACCAAAGAGTAGTAGCACCACCTAGCCAGTCTGGCGGCCTACACTGTACCCCAATTGAGAACGAATGATTGGGATTATTCAAGAACCATTCTGTCGTGAATACCAGTATACGTATAAACCCTTCTTTCAAATATCCCGATCAAGTTATAGGGTCACGGTCAGTCAAACCCTATCTGTTACTTGATGCTATGCATGCGTTAATGCAAATCGAGATCATCGAGCTCTCATGTATCCAATACAACTAGCTCCAATGCTTTGGCCAAAGACTTATGATCTCATCTGCCAATAACCGCATAGGACATTTAACCCGCTCACTAATGGGAGAAAGAATTCTATCTTGGTATTCAGTAGGACCTGCTACTTGCCCGCCAAGATGCACATCGAGGTTGACCCATGCCTTCCGGTTTACAGGGTCGAACTACTCTAATGAAAATCTTGACGTCACAAGCACATCCCTACTAACTCCTCAAGTCGAAGGTTCACGAATACCTATCACAACATTTCGATTCCGTCATTGACTGTCCTGGAGTGAAATCCGTGTGACGAATCGAGGGTGAGTCGGTTCGAGTATACTAATCCAATTAGCATACCTATAATGTGTGCTCCCACTAACCATTAGTGTTCGACAGGCACTCTCCATGTCAAAAAACAGATCATACAAGTCTTCACATAAACTTAATGCCCAGTCAAGTTTCATCGACTTGCGAACGATAAAGTATTTGAGCTATAAACCTTTCCAGTGCCAATCCCTTTATCCAACAAGGAGTGGAACGTTTTGCTCTCAAATACATGGACTAGTTTTTATACGTATATTTACGAGTTAGAAATGCCAGTAACTACCAGTAAATAAAAAAACATTCATTGCCTTATATAAATGATTTACATAATTACAAGTACAATGCCCTCACTCAACATCCTCTGAGTGGCATTCGAGGGCATATTCCTAACAATCTCCCAGTTGCACTCAATACCACGCACTATGGTATCTAATACCCATATTCTCCAGATGACGCTCCAAGCTAGTCTGAGAAAGTGGCTTGGTCAGTAGATCAGCGACGTTGTCGGCTGAGTCTACTCTGTGCAGCATAATGTATCCCTTGCGAACAAATTCTCTTACGAGATGATACTTCCTCTCAATATATTTGGTTCTGTTGTGAAACCTTGGCTCCTTGTCCTGCGCTACAGCTCCATCATTATCGCAGTACAGCGGAACAGGCAGCTCAGCAAATGGTATCACTTGAAGTTCTCCCAGAAACTTCTTAATCCAGAACCCTTCCTTAGAATCCTCCGAGGCTGCTTGATACTCACCATGACAGGTGGAATCAACAGTCGCACTTTGCTTGGCGCTACGCCAAGATACTGCTCCTCCATTAAGAGTAAATATGTAGCCAGAAGTAGACATCGAGTCGTCCTTCAGTCCTTGGAAGTCCAAATCAGTGAATCCCACCACATCCAATTCTCCAGCGCCATACATTAGAACCGTATCTCTAGTCCTTCTCAAGTACTTGAGAACGTTCTTTACGGTAGTCCAATATTCCCTACCTGGGTTTGCCTGAAACCTACTCACCATACTTACAGCATGCGCAATGTCAGGTCTCGTACACAACATAACATACATAAGGCTACCCACGGCCGACGCATATGGTATATTACTCATTTCCTTTCATTGTTCCTCACCTTGAGGACACATCTTCAAGGAGAGTTTTATTCCATGTCGCATCGGTAGGAACCCTCTTTTAGAATCATCCATCTTAAATCGCTTTAAGATTTTATCTATATAGAGGGCTTGGGAAAGGCCTATTGTTCTCTTCGCTCTATCCCGGTAGAGTCGAATACCAAGAATATAGGTAGCTTCTCCCAAGTCTTTCAAGGAGAAATTACTCGAAAGCCAAGCTTTCACAGAACTGAGCATTCCCACGTCATTTCCTATTAGTAGAATGTCATCTACATATAGTACTAAGAATGCGATCTTGCTCCCACTAACCCTCTTGTATACACAAGGTTCCTCTTCATTTTGCACGAAGTTAAACTCTTTGACCGCCTCGTCAAAACGAAGGTTCCAACTACGCGACGCTTGCTTCAGTCCATAAATGGAATGCTGAAGCTTGCACACTTTCTGAATATCGACTTCGGACACAAAGCCTTTAGGCTGCTCCATATAGATTTCCTCCTCGAGGAATCCATTAAGGAAAGCCGTCTTTACGTCCATTTTGCATATCTCATAATCGTGGTAGGCAGCTATAGCAAGCATCATGCGAATAGACTTGATCATGGCTACGAGCGAGAAGGTATCGTGGTAATCGATCCCTTCTTTCTCAGTATAACCCTTTGCCACAAGCCTGGCCTTAAAGGCGTCAACCTTGCCATCACCATCAGTCTTTCTCTTGTAGATCCACTTGTTCCCAATAGGCACTATGCCCTTGGGGCGATCTACTAGAGTCCAGACCTGATTGACATGCATCGAGTCTATCTCAGCTTCCATAGCTTCACGCCATTTTGCGGAGTCTACATCCACCATTGCTTGGTCATAGGTCGTTGGGTCAGTCTCTTGGCTATCACTTGGAACCTCATGGAGACCTAGTTCCTCCAAGTGCACAAGCCCATACCTCTCAGGTAAATGAGACACCCTACTAGACCTACGAGGTGGTTGTACTTGTGTTTCAAAAGGTTCGGTTCCAGTTTCTTGCACAGATGTCTCCCGGGGAGTTTCATTGTATTCTTCTAAAGAAATACTTCTACCTGCTCCGCCTTCCTGAATGAACTCATCTTCCAGGAAGTGTGCTTGTAAAGGAACAACGATATTTCGATCTTCAGGCATGTAGAATAGATATCCCATCATCCCAGACGGGAATCCAATGAAACGTCCCTTCGCGGACCTAGCTTACAACTTCTCCAGCTTAGTCTTCTTGACATAGGCGGGACATCCCCAAATCCTAAAATGATTAAGACTTGGTTTCATGCCCTCCCACATCTCATGTGGAGTTTTAGGAACGGATTTGGAAGGACATCTGTTCAAGATGTAAGCGGCAGTCAGGAGTGCATACCCCCACAGGTAAATCGGTAAGTCAATATAGCCCAACATGGAACGGACCATGTTCAACAAGGTCCAGTTCCTTCTTTCTGACACACCATTTAACTGAGGAGTACCTGGAGGTGTTAGTTGTGAAACTATTCCATGTTTCTTAAGGAACTCGTCAAACTCCATACTCATATACTCGCCACCTCGGTCCGACCGAAGTGCTTTGATATGATTACCAGTTTATTTCTCAACTAGGGCCTTGAATTCCTGGAATTTCTCAAAGGCCTCGGATTTATGTTTCATTAAGTATACATAACCATACCTAGTATGATCATTGTTGTTGCCCAAAATATTTATCCGAAGATTAAATACTGCTGGAATGGACGGACAACAAACAAGGTTGCGGGAGCACTTCCGAGAGAATATGAATAAACACAAGATTTATCGGGTTTGTTAGGCCCGGGCTTGAATGCTCTCGCGAGATGTTATTAATACAAATATTCGTGGATACAAGTATTAATGTGAGAATCTAAGTACAATGAGTGTAAAAAGATCCTGTTAATCCAGCTCTTGAGCGAAGCTTGGTGTTCTTCGTCCCTGCCGATCGTCTTCTGTATGAGAGAGGCCGAGAGAAGAAAGAACCGAGAGATAGCTATTGCCAAGAGTAGGAGAAAGTCAAGTGTGTGTATTGCTTGGAGACATGGACTTCAGAGAGTCAAAAATTCGGTCCTTGGACAAGTGCAGGATGCCTTCTATTTATAGGGGCTGAGGAGCCTTGTCTTCTGGCGGGCGATCGCCTTCCGGCCAATATAATAATGGGGCGATCGTCTTTAAGTCACACGGGCTGTCGGCCTAAAGTCCAAGGCAGCTGCTGGCAGCCAGCTGTGCGGTCCAATGAGGAGCCAGCACGCGTCCGGAGTCACTGTCACATGCGGTCCTACTGACACCTTTCGGCGGGCCTGTCGGCTGGTGGGAAGATGCTGACAGGCTGTGGTCAATGATCCGTGAAATGCGGATCTTGTCTCGGCTCTGCACGTGGGGTCTGTTTTTGGCTTCGGCCTTTGCCGACTGGATGACCATCGGCTGTGATTGGCATGAGGCGGTCGGCAATGGTCGGTCACCAGGGGTCGGCATCGGTCGGTCACCAAGGGTCGGTCGACAAGTGCCGAGCGATGATCGTGTGCTGGTCGGCCACCAGGAGTCGATCGCCAAGTACCGAGAGACGATCGTCTTAGATGTCGATCGCTCGGCACCGGGACTTGTCCTGGGACCTTCGGTCGGCAGATCTATCTTGGCTGCCAGGCTAAGGCTAGGTCGCCTGGTCGCTGGTTGGCAGTTCTGCCTCGGCTGCTCGGCAATGGCTAGGTCGCCCGATCTCCGAGGCGATCGCCGGTCGGAGAGTATAATTCTCGACACAACAATCATCTTTAAACGTAATAAAATATTGATATCCGTCACATGCTGCTTCCAAAGCACCACAAATGTCGGTATGGATTAATCTTAGTTTATCAGCGGCTCTTTCAAAAGTCCCTGTGAAGGGGGACTTAGTCATTTTGCCTTTAAGGCAAGATTCACAAGTAGGAAAGGGATCCGATCCCAATGGACCCATAAGTCCATCTTTTTCCATTTTGTAAACCTTGGTCTGACCAACATGACCAAGTCTAAGATGCCATTTCAAAACTTGATTGGTTTCATCCCTACCATGTTTTGTAGTCATAGTATTCACAACTACTTTGTTGCTCATATTTAGATGATACAATCCATTTAACAATGTAGCAGTACCCACTAGTTTATTTCTGAAATAAATTTTGCAGGAACCATCACCAATGAAAAATGAAAAGCCTTTTCGGTCCATGACCGGAATGGATACAATGTTTTTGTGCCCCTTGGGCAAAACAAGTACATCTTCTAAAGTCAAAACAAAGCCGGATTCTAAACCCAAAAGAAATGATTCTATGTCGGTCGCCTCGACACTATGCCCGCTTCCGACTGTGATCATAACTTCTCCAGCTCCAAGCTTCCTACTTTGTTCCAGATCCTGATTCACGGTACAAATATGAGAACTAGCACCAGAATCCAGTATCCAGGAAGTAGAAAATACAGTAGCAGAACAATTTGTTTCCAAAACTAAAAGTTCTGTACCTGAAGCGCCATGAAGAATCGGACAGTCTCTAGCCCAGTGGCCCAGCTCACCACACTTGAGACAAGCATCCTTCTTCTTCTTGTTCTTCGGAACCATCGGGGCCTTGCCCTTTCCCTTAAGGTCCTTAACTTGTGTTCCAATTTGCTTCTTGGTCTTTTTCTTCTTATTCTTAGACCTCCGAGGTCCAGAAGAAATCACAAGAGCAGACTCCTTCATCCGTGGAGTCTTCATCTGAGACTGAGCGGTCACAAGTTTGTTCATTATCCCAGCTAAATTACATGTAATCTCATTGCAATTAAAGTTTATAACAAACTGTGAGAAGGAATCAGGAAGAGACTGTAGGATAAGGTCGGTTTGAAGAGAAGTATCCATTTTAAAATCAAGAGCCTGTAATCTCTCGATCATGGATATCATTTTGAGGACGTGTTCTCCAACCTTCTCACCTTCCTTCATCCTTGCACCGAACAGTTGCTTGGATATCTCATATCTAGCAGTTCTGTTGTGCTCACCATAAAGCTCGGTTAAGTGAGATAGAATCTGCCTAGCAGAAGTCATTTTCTCATGAGCTCTCTGAAGCTCATTAGACATAGAAGCCATCATGTATGCACGGACTTTTACGTCATCCTTAACCTACTTTTCGTGGTTTTCAATCTCTTCCTGATTGGCTCTGGTCCGCACAGGAGGCGCCAGAATGTCCATCTCCAAGACATATCCGAGTGCCTCTATACTGAGGAGAATCATCAGATTGCGGAGCCAGTCCACAAAGTTAGGTCCAATCAGGGTGTTCTTCTCGAGTAGAATTGCGAGCGGATTCATTGTCATATTGAGAGTTATGTCTGCATTAAGTATAACAGATTAATTAGTGACTTGTTATATTATGATCTGAGTATAGAATTAAGGTCTTTTCTATTCTTGTTACCCAGCTCCCACTATTTTTATCGGAACAACACACTCCCATGTGAAATCCGGAAGTATCGTCGCTCTACTTCATAGTGGTGATCGAGTTCTTTATAAATCTTAATAGATGGCAACCGAACAGGTTTCTAGTCTATTAATTTTCATAAAGTGGTATCCAACACCAACTCATCTAATGGATGATTCGATCTTCTTTTTCCCCTTGTTCACTCCCCTCAACCTATACGGTTTCTATGGTTCGTGAACAAGTTAAGTTTATACCATCGACGCAAATCAGTTTCACAATTGAATCTTATCCGACAACCTATCAGGTTTCTAGGGATAAAATTTGCTCCAACCGAAGGCATCCAATGCGCTCCCGGTAATTTATCTGTCCTCCCCGAATGACTACCTCGATAACTCGGAAGCATAGCACATCCGGTTTGGATTTCAATTTCTCGAAAGCTCGATGGAGGGAAGGAAAACCTTGAAACCTTATAAACTTAATAATTTGTTGTGGGAAAATTTTCGCGATTAACGTTACACTTTGCACATTAATCATTTTAGTGCGTTAGTTGCATTCATACAATATGGAACAAGCATTCACAACCTAGTTGCTACCAACATGTGGTTCATGGACCGATCCTAGAAAATAAAAACTCCATAATCTAATTACAAGTCTTCATATTGAATCTTCGTCTTCTCGAAATGGATCTTCCTCCGGTCTTCGTCATTACATATAAATTTTACATTGAAAATTGCATCCTAGATACAAATATTTCTAGTAAAATAAATAGGCTCAAAACGGCCTTTACAACCCAATCGAATAAAACGAATGATTCAAACTAAGTCCATGAACCACATCCCCATTCAGAAGGATTCATCCAATAAATACTCAATATATGGATAGCGAGAAGATTACATATGATCCAATCAATAATCAACAATAAATAGAATTGATCCAATCAATTCAACAATAATCGACAATTTAATTTTCGTCCGTAGTGTACCCTTAAAATATTTTCTTTGAATTTTCCTTCATCAAAAATTCCAAATTAATGCTTTTAATACAGGAAAATTCAATAATCGAAAATATACTGAAAAACGAGACCCAGTGCCCGACACTGAAAGCGCCAAGCGGCACCGGGCACCTGCGGCGGCCTACGAGCCACGCCCTGCGGCTCTGAGCCACGCTCGGCGGCTACGAGATGCGCCGGCTCCAAACAGGAAAGGGGGGCCCGACCATGCCCGGACACGCCCGGCAGAATACAGCAAGTACTCGGCCGAATCAATGAGCACTGATCGATACAAGAACGCTCGGCGGAGATACATCAAGCGCTCGGCGGATCAATGAGCACTCGGGAATCTGACAAGAACGCGCTCGGCGAGATCTGACAAGCGCTCGGCCGGATCAATGAGCACTCGGTGATACAAGAACGCTCGGCTTGACACGGCATAAAAGCGGCAAGCGTCCGGCCACGGTTCGGACGTGCTCGGCCACACTCGACAACTGTATGGAAAATCGTCCAACAATTGGATACAGCTCGTTTTCGGGCAGATTTCTAAAATCCTGTTATTCCTGATCTGAATATTATTAATATAAATCATATTTCCAAGAAAAACCTGATTTATACCATAACATAAAATCACAGAAAAACGACACTACGACGAACAATAAAATATCTACGATTATCAAAGTGATTCTAAATCACAAAATAAGCATTCCAAATGCTAAATATTGTATATACGATCGCAAGACCTGGCTCCGATACCACTGTAGGGATTCGGTGCCTAAAACGAAGGCCCAGCAGAAGCGGTAAAATGAAAATTAATTCGATCTGAATCCCTACGAGGATCGATCGAGCTACGCATATACGAATATAAAATAAACAAAGGAAGATTTGAAATCATACCCTTGTCGTCCGTTGATTATATGGAGTTCCTTCTCTTGAGTTATTCCCCAAACGATCCAAAGTGCTCCAAGCCCTTGGATGATCCAACGCCGAAAAAACTGTGTCTCTACTTGTCATGCGCCGGAGTAACGAACGGAATGACAACACTCGATTAACCTCTAAGGTTACGGCTAGAATCAAGTGATGAAGTCACGTATGGAATGGTCCTCATTTGCTGGGAGAAGTCATCCTTTTATTCCTTTTACAAATCCCACAAAATCACCTTTATCCTTATTTTAAGAGATATCTTATCTCTAAGGCCTTAAGTCCTCCACCAACCAAATTAAGACTAAGACCAAGGCAAGGCATCAAAGTGGGGCGGCCTCTAGAAGGAATCGGATGAGTTCGGTTCGTTTCGGACTCCCGTGAGTCCAAACAGATAAACTCCGATTCCGTTCCGATGTATTTATATCGATTAATTAATCTAATTAATTAATCATATCAAATACATAATGACATAATTAATTTCTCCAAGAAATAATTATATTCATGAATTAAATTAATCACCCGGTAATTTATTTAATTCATTAGGCCGTAAATTAATTTATCCAATAAATTAATTTAGACATCCAATGTTCCATATTAGATATCCAATATCTAATATTCATTATGAGAGAATAAGCTTGATTCATTCCGTCGTCAATCCTATTGCGTGACTCGGTAGGTCCGTCTCAGTCAGCAATGGGAGGAACCAAAGAGTAGTAGCACCACCTAGCCAGTCTGGCGGCCTACAGTGTACCCCAACTGAGAACGAATGACTGGGATCATTCAAGAACCATTCTGTCGTGAATACCAGTATACGTATAAACCCTTCTTTCAAATATCCCGATCAAGTTATAGGGTCACGGTCAGTGAAACCCTATCTGTTACTTGACGCTAAGCATGCGTTAATGCAAATCGAGATCATCGAGCTCTCGTGTATCCAATACAACTAGCTCCAATACTTTGGCCAAAGACTTATGATCTCATCTGCCAATAACCGCATAGGACATTTAACCCGGTCACTAACGGGAGAAAGAATTCTATCTTGGTATTCAGTAGGACCGGATACTTGCCGGTAAAGATGCACGTCGAGGTTGACCCCCGCCTTCCGGTTTACAGGGTCGAACTACTCTAATGAAAATCTTGACGTCACAAGCACATCCCTACTAAATCCTCAAGTCTAAGGTTCACGAATACCTATCACAACCTTTCGATTCCGTCATTGACTGTCCCGGAGTAAAATACGTGTGACGAATCGAGGGTGAGTCGGTTCGAGTATACTAATCCAATTAGCATACCTATAACGTGTGCTCCCACTAACCATTAGCGTTCCACTGGCACTCTCCATGTCAAAGAACACGTCATACAAGTCTTCACATAAACTTAATGCCCAGTCAAGTTTCATCGACTTGCGAACGATAAAGTATTTGAGCTATAAACCTTTCCAGTGCCAACCCCTTTATCCAATAAGGAGTGGAACGTTTTGCTCTCAAATACATAGACTAGTTTCTATACGTATATTTACGAGTTAGAAATGCCAGTAACTACCAGCAAATAAAGAAACATCCATTGCCTTATATAAATGATTTACATAATTACAAGTACAATGCCCTCACTCAACATCCTATGAGTGGCATTCGAGGGCATATTCCTAACACCAAGAATGCACTTTCGGTACCTAAACGATTCGCAAGGGGTATGATAATCAATAATCCATACTCATAACTCACGAAGAAACTCTCGAAACTAGCCTACGATTCACGAAACTACGTGAGTAAACAACTAGGGGATGGAAAAACACCCAAACCCTCACAAGTCCGAACACGGTGCAAACCAAACTATAAGATCATAGGGGAAACATGTTAACAGGGTAGATACATCATAATCTCAAGGTTCTAGAGCTTCAAAATGAATAAATCGGACGAATCTAAGAAAAACCCCAAAATTTCCAAAAATTTGGGTTCTAAGGATTTTTACCTTGATTTGGAAGATGGAATGGATTAGATGTTGTGAAATATTTGTTCTTCAACCAAAGATGTTGATATCTGAAGAAAGATTGCCTCTGAACTCTCCGAATCGCCAAAACCCGCTGCTCACGATCAGTAATGTGAGAAGGATGAAAAAAATGACGAAATGGAAGTCAACTGTCCAATATATACTTGCCTAGTCTAGTGCACGCTAGGCCTCAAATATTAGCGTGTGCTAACGGGGTCACCGGGTAGTCCAGTGGCTTCTGCCAGCCCCGTTAGCATGCGTTAAGGATACTGTTGCGTGCGCTAATCGCCTTCCTTTAGCATGCGCTAGACAAAAGTGAGCGTGCGCTACCTGGAAATTGGTGTCCAGAAATTGGAGTCCAGAACCCCCTGTCCTCTGCCCTGATCGAGTCTTAGCGTGTGCTATTGTGATAGCTTAGCGTGCG
The DNA here is from genome assembly GCA_033398695.1 of Orobanche coerulescens. NCBI lineage: Eukaryota > Viridiplantae > Streptophyta > Magnoliopsida > Lamiales > Orobanchaceae > Orobanche > Orobanche coerulescens. The sequence goes on from CM065802.1 coordinate 70,826,809, forward strand.
CTTCGCAGCACTTAAAGCGTGCGTTAGCCGAAGCCTAGCATATGTTACCTGATAGTCCAGACGGTCTGAAAACCTCACTGCCTCTGCCGACCCAGCTCGTTAGCATGCGCTACGGTCGTGTTAGCGCGCGCTACTGATCACGAATAGCTTACGCTAGTTAACCCCTAGCATGCGCTAACTGCTAGTCCATAGAGCACAGAATTAGCTACTGACTCGGCCCTGTCTAGTCCCTTAGCACGTGCTACGGCTCTAAGCTAGCGTGCGCTACTCAAGAAGAATTAGCGTACGTTAGCCTAGGCCTAGCGTGAGCAATTTCTCTGACCCAGAACACTTCCGCAAGGCCTAAACAACACGATCATGATCCAAACAAGGTACAAAACTCTATAACAATATCGACAACATCACAAATAGTTTACAGAGTGATAAAAATAGGAAGAACGGCAAGGTCAAACAGTCAATAAAAGTATGGGTATTACATTCTCCCCCTCTAAAAAGAAGTTTCGTCCCGAAACTTAAGAAATAAAAAGTTCGGGGTACTCCGCCCACATCTTCTTTTCCGTGTCCCAAGTCGCCTACTCGACTCCATGTCTCGACCATTGCACTTTAACCAACGGAATGGTCTTATGCCGAAGTTGTTTCTCACGACATTCAAGGATCTCCATGGGTCTCTCCGGAAAGGTAATATCCTCGGCTACGTCAATCTCACTATAGTCGATAACATGACTCGGATCCGGCACGTACTTCATCAACTGAGACACATGAAAAATACTATGGACGTGACTCAAAGCTGGAGGCAATGCCAAGCGATAAGCTAAATCTCCAACCCTGTCCAAAATCTCGAAAGGTCCGATATACCTCATACTAAGTTTCCCCTTTTTCCCGAAATGGAAAACCCCTCTGGTCGGAGACACCTTGAGTAGAACATGATCCTCCACTTCGAACTCCAAAGGTCGACGACGAGTATCAGCATAAGATTTCTGACGGCTCTGGGCAGTCAGCAACCGGTCCAGGATAATAGAAATCTTTTCCTTAGTCTCCATCAACATATCCGACTCCATTCCGATTAGCTCCGAAGCCTCGTCCTAACATAATGGCGATCTACATCGCCTACCATAAAGTGCCTCGAACGGTGCTATTTTGATCGACGCATGCCAACTATTATTGTAGGCAAACTCGATCAACGGTAAATAAAGCTCCCAATCATTACTCCAGCCTAGGGCATAAGCCTGCAACATATCTTCTAATGTCTAAATCGTCCTCTCTGTTTGACCGTCTGACTGCGGATGAACGGACGTACTCAATCTCAATTCAGTACCCAAACCCTGATGAACAGCCTGCCAAAAGTGCGATACGAAACGACCATCTTGATCAGAAACAATGGTCTTGGGGGCACCGTGCAATCTCACGATCTCAGCTATAAAAATTCGAGCCAACCTCTCCGGTCCCCAAGTATCCTTAATACCCAAGAAGTGTGCAGACTTGGTCAACCAATCGATGATTACCCAAATCATATTCATCCCGGCTATAGTTCTCGGCAATGCAGTGATAAAATCCATAGAGATGTCTTCCCACTTCCACTCGGGAATGGGAAGCGGCTTCAACAACCCCGCCGGTCGTTGATGTTCTATCTTGACTTGCTGACACATCAAGCACCATAGTACAAATTCCGTGACATCTTTCTTCATGTTATTCCACCAAAAATTTCGTTGCAAGTCTTTATACATCTTACTCGTTCCGGGGTGGATTTAGTAAGGCGTAGTATGAGATTCTCAGAGAATTCTCTGCCTCAACTCTAGCTCATTCGGAACACAAAGCTTGCCCTGGAATCTCAGAATATTATCTTCGTGAACCATAAATCCAGGGGCTTTTCCTTTAATTACATATTCCTTCAGTTGAGAGATCATCGGGTCACTCCACTGTTTCCCTGTGATGTCGTCAACCAAGGACGAAGTAATTTCGAGAGTGCACAACTGTGCTTGTACTCGTTGAAGCCAAACTTCTATTCTTTGCTCGATTAAATCCTGACGAATCTTCGTCTGAAATGTAAGAACCTCGAGCATTTGAAGCGATGCCGATTTGCGGCTCAAAGCATCCGCCACGACATTGGCTTTTCCTAGGTGGTAAAGAATTTCCAAATCGTAATCCTTTATCAACTATAACCAACGCCTTTGCCTCATATTCAGCTCTTTCTGACTGAAAATATATTTCAGGCTCTTGTGATCAGTATAAATCCAACATGGAGAACCATACAAATAATGTCGCCAAATCTTGAGTGCGAAGACAATTGCGGCTAACTAAAAATCGTGGGTAGGATAGTTTACCTCATAAGGTTTTAGTTGTCGTGGCGCAAAAGCTATCGTCTTATCATGCTGCATAAGCACACAACCAAGACCTTGACTCGAAGCATCACTATAAACCGCAAATCCCTCACTACCATGTGGTAAAGATAGAATCGGCGCTGAAGTCAAACGTCTCTTTAGCTCATCGAAGCTCTGTTGTCTCTCATCCATCTAAACAAACTTTTCTGTCTTCTGGAGTAATTTCGTAAGCGACCGAGTGAGTTTCGAGAACCCCTTGACAAACCGACGGTAATACCCAGCAAGGCCCAAAAAGCTACGAAATTCCTTAACATTTTTAGGCGGTGCCCAATCTAGCACTGCCTCAATTTTCTGCGGGTCTAGACGAATCCCTTCGGCCGAAATCACATGGCCGAGAAACATAACTTCTTCCAACCAGAACTCACATTTCGAGAATTTTACATAGAGGTGCTCGGTTCTCAAATATCTAGTACCAAACGCAAGTATCAGGCATGTTCCTCCTTATCTCGAGAATAGATCAAAATGTCGTCAATAAGGATGACTACACACCTATCGAGGTACTCGATGAATATCTTGTTCATTAGCTGCATGAATACTGCCAGTGCATTAGTCAATCCAAAAGGCATAACTACAAATTCATAATGCCCGTATCTCGTCCGAAATGCAGTCTTCGTAACGTCGGACTCTTTCACCCTGAGTTGATAGTACCCTGATCTCATATCAATTTTCGAGAAAACTGCAGCCCCCTGCAACTGGTCAAATAAATCGTCTATACGAGGCAGATGATACTTGTTCTTGATGGTCACTTTGTTTAGCTCACGATAGTCGATGCATAAACGTAGTGAACCATCCTTCTTTCTCATAAAAAGAACAGGCGAAGCGCTCGGTCTGATGTACCCTTTTTCCAATAATTCTCCGAGTTGATTCTTTAATTCTTGCATCTCGGAAGGTGACATACGATAAGGTGCCTTAGAAATCGGAGCCGCGTCAATCTGGCACAGTAAATTCTATCTCTCGATCTAGCAGTAATCTCGGGAGGTCATCTGAAAAAACGTCGGAATACTCATTAACAACCGGAATCGAAGAGAAATCGACTTCGTTCCCTTCCGTCTTCAAAGCATAACACCAATAGCCCGTGCAACCTTTATTCAAAAGTTTTACGGTCTTCATGGCGCTGATAAGCAACTTAGATTGGCCCGTCTTACATCCCAAAAATGAGTGCTCGGATCCGTATTTGGTTATCATAGTGATAACCTTAGTACGGTAATTCATAATCGCTTGGTGACTATCAAGCCAATCCTCGCCGATGATCACATCCTCGCCTTTCATATCAACTACAATCAAATTCGATAACCAATCCATACCGGCTGTAATCACTGAAAAATCTCTAATCTCTCAGTTTCCCACAATTCTATCTTCGCTAGGTAGTTTCACAATGAAGGGATCGCAAGCAGTCATACAAGTTATATTCAAACGGGGTACACACTCCAAGGAAATGAAAGAATGTGTAGCACCCAAATCAAAAAGTACACGAACTGGATGAGATAAATGTGAATGGTACCTGAGGCCACCGCCGCGTCGGGTTCGTCTGTTCGGCGCATCTCATAGATTCGTGGTTATACTGAACCGACACTAGAGTTTCCCCCTCCAGCGTTCTGACTCCATCCCCGGCCCCTACCGTAATTCTGTTGAGACTGACCAAAAGATTGCCGCTGATTCACGCCTTGATCAAGTGGCGCTGGGGCAGAAGCCCGAGTGTTCAGAGTCTGATTTATTCGGAACAGTAAGCCGCTATATATCCCATCTGTCCGCAGGTGTGACACTTTAAAGGTGGGAAATTGCATTCCAAATTAACGTGGCCTGGACGACCACAATTATAGCAAGTCACCATGCGAATTAAGGTGCCCGGAGCAGAATGGAAACTCCTCTTTCCTTTAGCAGAACGTGACGACTGTCTGACGGAATGGTTAGTCGTCTGTGACCTCTGGAAGTTGCCACTCTTAGAGCCAGAAAAATTTCCCGCGACCTTCTACTTCTTCGGTTCTTCATTGGTATCATTGTCGGGGCTTAACAAGTCATGGGCCAAAGCTCTGTCCTCATATTCCTTCAACGTGGTGCAAGCAAATCTGGCCATGTACCGCCATAAGTCCATATTCATCCGTATATCAAAGTAACGGATCTTATCATGCCCGTTTCGCACTTGATCCTTCACGTGGATCAATTGTTGGTTGTACTCCACGATTGCCTGCGAAACGGGAATGTTCTGCGGTTTAGCCTCGAAAAAGGCTCGGATTCGGCCTTCTCGCACCGGCCAAGGACAAAACTTGGCCTCCAAAAGCTCTTTAAATTCTTCCCACATAGCAACACGATCCTGTGGCTTGATAACTTTCCACCACGTAGCGGCCTCTTTGGTGAGGAAATACTGAGAAATTGGTACTTTTCTCGCTTCGGGACAATCAACCGCTTCAAAAATTTTCTCCAATTCCGCTTGCCAATCCTCCCAACCTAACGGGTCTGTGGCACCGCCAAATTGTGGAGAGTGCATACGGATCACATTTTGCAGCAAGGCGTCCGTTGTTGGGTTCGGATTGTTCAACTGAACGGCTTGTTATCTGGTTAGCCAATTGTTGAAGTACGTTCGCAACTCCAACATCCAGGCTGTTCCCCTGGCCAGTCGGCTGGTCGTGCTGACTTTCGGTGTCAGGATGCACTGAGTTAGATAGGCTGGGATTGGTCGATCCCACCACAGAACTGAGGGAAACGGCCGCGCCGTGTCCTCGTCCACGTCCACGGCCACGACCACAGCCTCATCCCCTACCAGCTGACATACTGAAGAACACACAAGGCACATAAGTACAATTCAATCGCACATCATCGAAGTGACTGATTCTCAAAAATACCAAAGTAGAAGCAAAACGAGTAAGGAAACATCAGAAGAGTAAGAGGTCTTACAAGTACCGGTCGCACTGTTATGATGGCAAAGTAGTGATACTGTAGACGAACGGTGACTCGATCTACCCAAAAGACCGACAGCCAAGGTATCCATAGACCTAAGCTCTGATACCATATTCTGTAACACCCCCAAGTTATTCAGGGTATATTACAGCGCCGTGAGCCCCGTCGTGGGACCCACAAGGCTAAACATACGCGGAACTATAATTTTGACTGAGAGCGTCTACATATAATGAAATGAAGAACAATACAAAGGGTATTCAAACCATATCCATTGTATCCAAATACATCACAACACAAATACAACATTTAGGCAACACAGACCGGAACATCAAGAAAACTGAAAAACAATACTCGAGTATTCAATAACCATTCCAGTACAACAACACTGAATGGAGGAACACGGAATATAACCGGAGGTAAGACATAGTATCACGCTTGCCCATCATCTTCATGTCGGCCCAATACCTGACTGTCCGCTCTCCTGGAACCTGAAATACATACAAAGTATTTCCCCCATAAAGAGGTTAGCCGTCGAATAGCTAGTGCAAGTATATAGAATATGAAATACAATACTCCTCGACAATAAAGTAAAAGTAACCGTCAATTCATAATTTCAAGACTAGTATTCCAGAATAATTAAATCTCATAGCATAACATCAATACATACAGATCAACCATGGAACCGCACCAGAGGCTACGGAACCTTCAGAGGACCCGTCGGTCCATCCCATAGTGGTTAACTCATATGATCCGTAGAATCGCACCAGAGGCTACGAAACCCTCAGAGGACCCGTCAGCCCGTCCCAGAGTAGATATAAACAAATATGCCATTCATATATCTTACTTTCAAAGTCGAGAACGTACAATCATAAATATATATTTGCCTTTGAGACATCGAGAAATCGAACAGAAAAGAGTATGAGTTCGGTAGGTCCAAGAACGCACTTCTGGTACCTAGACGATTCACAAGGGGTATGATAATCAATAATTCATACTCATAAATCACGAAGAAACTCTCGAAATCCGCCTACGATTCACGAAACTACGAGAGTAAACAACTAGGGGTTGGAAAATCACCCAGACCCTCACAAGTCCGAACATGGTGCAAACCAAACCGTAAGATCATAGGGGAAACATGTAAACGGGGTTGATAGATCATAATCTCAAGGTTCTCGAGCTTCAAAATGGATAAATCGAACGAATCTAAGAAAAACCCCAAAATTCCCAAAAATTAGGGTTCTAAGGATTTTTACCTTGGTTTGGAAGATGGAATGGATTATATGTTGTGAAATCTTTGTTCTTCAACCAAAGATGTTGATATCTGAAGAAAGATCGCCTCCGAACTCTTCGAATCGCCAAAACCCACTGCTCCCGATCGGTAATGTGAGAAGGATGAAAAAATGACGAAATGGAAGTCAACTGTCCAATATATACTTGCCCAGTCTAGCGCACGCTACGCCTAGAATATTAGCATGCGCTAGAGGGGTCACCGGGTAGTCAAGTGGCTTCTGCCGGCCCCGTTAGCATGCGTTAAGGATAACGTTGCGTGTGCTAGTCGCCTTCCTTTAGCATGCGCTAGCCGAAAGTTAGCGTGCTCTACCTGGAAATTGGTGTCCAGAAATTAGAGTCCAGAACCCCATGTCCTCTGCCCTGCTCGAGTCCAAACGGTCTGAAAACCTCATTGCCTCTGCCGACCCAGCTCATTAGCGTGCGCTATGGTCATGTTAGCGCGCGCTACTGATCACGAATAGCGTGCGCTAGTTAACCCCTAACATGCGCTAACTGCTAGTCCAGAGAGCACAGAATTAGCTACTGACTCTGCCCTGTCTGGTCCCTTAGCGCGCGCTACGGCTCTAAGCTAGCGTGCGCTACTCAAGAAGAATTAGCGTATGTTGGTAAAAACAAACACCCTGTATCGAATCAGCCGGGATACCCGATCCCTGTATCGATTGTTATTTTATATTGAGAAGGTTTTGACATATGCCAAATATACAGTAAGGAAACTGTATCGAGGATTCAAGGCTTTATCCTATATCGAAAACCTACCTCGAATCAGCATCAGTGAAGCTCGTCAGTACAGCAAGAAGACTTGCAAAAGATCAAGTATGGAAACTGTCTCGATGCCCTAAATACAGTCATCTTCCATACAGTTCACAAAAGGACAAGAAAGAACACAAGTCAAGTCCCGTTGAACAAAGAAGTATTTAAATACTCTAGGATAAAGTATTTAAATACTGTCAGTCTTCAGATCTTCAGAATCCCGCGAAATCCGGATCATGTCATATTCCCGTTGAAGGAAATCTTATTCGAACGGACATTTCAACGGATACTTTCTTCAGAGACTATATATATATCCTTGAAGACATTGAAGATCAGTCACCAAAAACACACGAACTGAACGACCTCAAGTAACATAACTCTCAAAGCTATCAAAGTTATCATCTGAGCAAACATATCTCCAGAGCATACTGCAAGTTAGAACGAAAGAGATATACAGTGCTCAACATCAAGAACAGCTATCATCAGCTCAAGAACGTGATATTCAAAGCTGCTGTTCTTACCTGGTTACCTACCTTTTACCTTTGTGTAAAAACCGAGATCTGTGTGAACTCAACAAGTTATTCTGACCTGTGTGGGACGAATAAGGACGAAGCTTTGGAACTGTGTGTGAAGAAGCTAGTCAAGAAGGAAGCTTTAACCAATCTGTGTGAACGGTTGAAAGCGACATTCTTTGTATCAATCTGTGTGAACGATACAAGGATAGGTTTGTTTATAATTACGTAGTTGTGTACGCAGTAATTATATAATAAACTTTACTCTGTGTGGAGGACCGGTGGACGTAGAGGGTTTACCTCGAACCACTTAAATTACGTGTTATTTACTTTCGCTTTTCTTGTTTGAAATAAGCGTGATATATTAAGTATACACCTAATACGTCGTTCTTTGTATCACGGCAACTAAGCGTATCCAAGACTTCCGCTACGCACTCGATTTAGATTCCATACGGTTTGTTGTTTAAACGATTTCCCAAAGCGTATCCAGTATACTTAAGTGGCCGACAAGTGGTATCGGGCGGTTGATTCTAAAAAGAATCGGTCGTATTTCTTTTAACCGAATCGATTCAAATCACTTATTTTCAAAAGCAGTTTCTTTCATTCCTATATTATCGGTATGGATACTTCTATGATTAACAAAGTTCTATGTTCTCTATTAACGAATTTGACGATGGAGAATTAGAATGGAAGCTCATCTTGCGGCAATGCACGAAGAGATGATTTTTGTTATACAGATGGTCCGATCAAGATCATGAAGGTCAATCCGGCCGCAGGATTGAGGGCCAAGCCCATCTTTGAAATGCTCGAGAAAGAACGCGAGCAATGGACAACCGATGAAAGGAAGCGAGCCAATCTCGACAACGTGGCTAAGAACGCGTTATTTGTCACTCTTGACAAAGGCACGTTCTCAAAGGTAAAGAGCCGCAAAATGACGAAGAAATGCAGGATAAACTCAAGTTAATTTGTGAGGGAATTGAGCTCTCAAAAGAAAACAAGATTTCAAAACTTACTCAGCAATTTGAATCTTTTGAAATGAAACCAACGGAAACACTTGAGGAACTTGACCTCAGATTTACTGGTATTGTTGGTGAACTTGAAGCGTTGGGCAAGATTTACACCCAAAAGGAGAAGAACTTAAAATTTTCGTATCTCTCCCGATGGGACATTAAGACCACAACTATGCGTGTATCCTGTAATCTTAATGAAATATCCACTTTGATCTCTTCTCGACCTTAAAGCATTTGAGTATGACATTGACAAAAGAGAGAAAGTCAAGAATCTCCTTCAAAAGTCACGGCTCTCGCCGCAGTATCGAACCGTCGACACAGCATGCCTAGCTCGTCGAAGCCCGGTCACAAGAGCGGCGGCAATGACGACATCATCTGTCACAAGATGAAATGGCGCTTCTAATGCATAAATTCAAAAGTTCATTAAACAGATGCTGGAAAGACTCCTACGAGCCCAAACTCATCAACAAGGTAAATCTGAAACATCATCGGTGATGCTAACTTTGTGCTATAAGCTGCGAAACCGAGGCCATTATGTAAACAAATGTCCTCATCCCAAAGTCCAAAGATTGCCCGAGGCCGAGCAAGAGAGAGATGAAAGAAGACGTGCTTGGAAAGACAAGCTCAAGGCCACGATTGGAGAATCGAAGCCTCCCCACACCATCCAAATCAGAGAATGTCTTCGGTGGTCGAAAGTGATTCATCGACGATGAGTTCGATGATAAAGCATACATGTGCTTTATGGCCAAAGATGTTCCGGAAGGTGAAGACATGACGATGAGGTAAGTTCAACCTCAGTTATTCAACCTAATGCATCTAATACTTTCGAAAATATGAAGAATGAAATCAAAAACATTCAAAAGGACCATGAGACTATAAAAACTGAGAATATACATCTTCAAATAACAAATCTCGAGCTCAAAGATGAAAATGACTTATGAAAATAAACTATGAAAATATGTCTCTTAGTATGAAACCAAAGAAGATCGATTTTGAAAAACTCATGGAGAGCAATCATCAACTTGCTCATGAACTAAATGAGGTTAAAACCCATAATGAGAGCAAGACAAATGATTTGGTTCTACTACAAACCAAAATTACAACTCTCGAGAAGCGAGAAACTGAACTTGAGACCATTCTGAAGTCTTTTGAAAAATCGTCCAAAAGAATGGAAGAAATCCTGAGCACTGGGCAACATGCTCATGATAAAAGTGGCTTAGGATACAGCTCATGTTCGAATAAAGGTAAAACTAGTACTGTGTTCGTCAAGAGTGTGGAACACATTCCTGAATCAGAAGATACTCCTAGTCCCATAAAGGAACCTGCTGTACCGAGAAAACCGAAGGCTGCCATTCCGCCTCCACAACTCTACTATTCGAGACAGTGGAACCAACAACCACTCAGAAGGCGTAATCTAAAGCATGCTCCACAAGCATATCATCAAAGCCGGCAGTCATTCAGAAAGAAGACGGTATCCAACCGCCAAAGGCCCGCACAACAGTACACTCAGTACAGTGCGCCTAGGTATTGGATACAGGAGCCCCGTTATCCCTCAAGACAGCAGATGCCAGTTCAGTATCAACAACATCATTGGGAATCCAACTGGAGACCCAGCAGACAAGCTGTTAGGCCTAAGAAAATGGCTCCACCTCCTAGACGGCACTCGTACTGGAATAATAATAATAACCCTGAATTTTACATGCATAGTACTTATCATGATTGTAACAACTACGGATATGCCCCCCGTAGATACCGCAATATCTTGTGCAGTACATCCTACAGAAACCAATTCTTTGTCGGGAAAATCAGGTACCTAAAGGAACTAACATATATGGACCCAAAAATCAAAGGGGACCTAAATCTACCTAATTTCTTTGTTACAGACATTCTAGAGGAGGATACAGTACTTCGATAGTGGATGCTCGTCACATGACTGGAGACAGAGCAAGCTATCCGATTTTGTAGAAGGTCGCGGTCCAAAAGTTCGCTTCGGTGATAAGTCTAAAGGAAGAACAAGAGGGAAAGGAAACCTACTTGTCGGGAAATTCAAGGTCACCGATGTTGCATATGTTGAAGGCTTACAGTATAATCTACTTAGTATTAGCCAGTTCAGTGATAAACACATCTCGCAGAAGTTCTATAAAGATCTCAGTAGAGTCAAGAACACCCAAACCAACGAAGTTGTGCTTACAGAAGCGGATCGTAATATGTACATTCTTGTTGGAAGCCTATGAGCTCCTCAATTCCATGTTTTGTTGCCAAAGGCACTTCAGATCTTAGCTGGCTATGGCACAAGAGGATGTCTCACGTCAACTTCAAGACGATCAACAAGCTTTCAAGACAGGGTATGGTTAGAGGTTTGCCAGATGTGTCATTCAAGAAGGACAGCGTCTGCGGTCCATGCCAGAAAGGCAAGCAAATCAAGTCAACCCTGAAAAGCAAATCCTACCTTTCAGCCCAAAGAGTGTTGGAAATGCTACACATGGATCTCTACGGTCGTGTAGACCTAGTAAGTTTGGGAGGTAAGAAATATTGCATGATTGTTGTTGATGATTATTCCAGGTATGCTTGGACGATCTTTCTTAGCAAGAAGAAGGAAACAACATTAAGGCTACCCGAGCTCCTGAGAAAGTTGCAGAATGAAAAAGCATCGAGTATCGTGTGCATTCGTTCCGACAGAGGTACTGAATTTACTAACCGCTTTATAGAGCAATACTGTTCGGAAAATGGCATACAGCACGAGTACTCAGCTGCCCGTACACCTCAACAAAATGGTGTTGCCGAGCGAAAGAATAGGACGTTGAAAGAAGCAACAAGGACAATGATTGCCGCAAGCAAATTGCCACAGCGTTTCTGGGGTGAAGCAACCAATACAGCGTGCTACACTCAAAACCGCTGTATCGTCAACAAGCACCACAACAAAATAGCTTACGAGGTATGGAATAACAAAACTCCATTAGTTTCGTATTTTCACATTTTTGGATGCAGGTGTTATGTTTTGAACAATGGGAAGGACCAACTTAGAACCTTTGATGAAAAATCAGATGAAGGAATATTCGTAGGATACTCCTCCGTCAGCAAAGCTTTCAGAATCTTTAATAAAAGGAGGCTGACGATCGAGGTATCGATTCATGTAGTGTTCGACGAACCACACCATGACCCTACAGGAGTAGATGATATCACTCAGGACATTCACCATCTATCTATCTTGGATCCTCCTACACCCATAGAACCTGTAGTTGATTTAGAAATCAACCCCGCAGCTGTAAGAATCGATGTGGAAGAAGCTGACGCTATTCAAGTGAAGTGTACCACGAAACTTTCGATACTGATGCGGGATCTGAACTAGAACCGGATCTAGATGGTTGAGAGATCACCCGCAAGAGCTGATCATTGGAAACATTAATGCCGGTGTTTCTACTCGTAGGAGAATACAGAGTACACAAGGAAATGTACTTTGTGCACAAGAAGAATCTAATGCTGAAGTCTCACAGTTTCCTGAATGGAAATCTCAATCCGAACTTAGGAGACTCAATATGTGCACTATCGCTGTATTCTTAGCCCAGTCCGAACCTGTTTCGACCATAGACGCTCTTAACAACTCTCATTGGATAACATCTATGGAAGAAGAGCTTAACGGTTTCGAAAGAAATAATGTATGGTATCTTGTACCCAGACCGACACACCAATCGGTTATAGGAACCAAATGGGTATTTCGAAACAAAAAGGATGGAAATGGACTTATCATAAGAAACAAATCCAGACTAGTAGCACAAGGCTATTGTCAGGAAGAAGGAATCGACTATGATGAAACCTTCGCCCCTGTAGCGAGACTATAAGCCATTCGGATATTTTTAGCCTTTGCCGCCCATAAGAGTTTTATCGTATACCAAATGGACGTCAAGAGTGCTTTCATGAATGGAGAGCTTACAGAAGAAGTCTATGTTGAACAACCACCAGGGTTTGCCAACACAGACGGTATCGATCTAGTTTACAGGCTAAGGAAAGCCTTGTACGGACTTAAACAAGCCCCTAGAGCCTGGTATGAAACCCTGTCCCAGTATCTAATCAACAACGGATTTGAGAAAGGTGCTGTCGACAAAACCTTGTTCAAGATACAGGAAGGTGATGACCTTCTAATAGTACAAATCTATGTCGATGATATTATTTTTGGTTCAACTAACCTTGCTCTATGTCAAAGGTTCTCACATCTCATGCAAAGCAAATTTGAAATGAGTATGATGGGGGAACTTAGTTATTTCCTAGGTTTGCAGGTAAAGCAGTTGCCTACAGGTATATTCATCAACCAGAGAAATACAAGAAGGAGCTTCTCAACAAATTTGGAATGAACAATTCCAAATCTTCGCCAACCCCATGAGCACTTCCGTGCAAATTAGTCTTGATGAAGCCGGAAAGCCGTTTGACCAATCACTCTACAGAAGCTCATCGGTTCGCTCCTGCCTAGCAGCTAGCGTGCCCGATATCCAGATTTGTTGTTGGAGTGTGTGCGAGATACCAAGTTGCACCTAAGGAATCACACTTCAATACAACTAAACGAATCTGAAATACGTTAAAGGCAGTCGATGCGGGATGTGGTATCCTAAGGAAGGCGGATTCGATTTAGTTGGATCTGACGACTCGGATCTCGGAGGTCGCAAGCTAGATAGGAAGAGTACAAGCGGAACTTGTCACTTTCTCGGACCTAGACTCGTATCTTGGTTCGAAGAAGCAATTGGCAAATTCTCTTTCCACGGTGAATCAGTACTATCTTCTTTGGTAGGCTTGTATGCGAATCCTTTGGATGCGGCAACAACTGTCAGATTATGGAACCGATGCTAGAGAGACTCCAATCATGTGTGATAGCACGAGTGCAATTGCAATCACGCACAATCCTGTTTGCACTCGCGCACTAAGCATATCAACATGAAGCATCATTTTATCGAAATCATGTCGAGAACAAGGATGTTCGCACGGAAAAGGTTCATACGAGACATCCACCGGCGACATTTTCACCAAGCCTCTTGACACGGCCAAGATTCAACATGCTAAGAACAGATTGGGGATACTACGGCCCGGACTCCTGTAAGTAAATTTACTGCTTTTACTCAACAATTGAGGGGGAATGCAGTAAGACCCGTGAATACGATTCAACATTAATTATCTATACACTCGAAACATCAATACGATCGTAGCGAGCGAAGGCATATGAATCCTACATCGATGTGTGCAATAATTAAGGGGGAATATTGTAGGACCCATGAATACAAAGATTAATCCAACTATTCTTTGTATGGAATTCAAAACCTATTAGTACCTTTTTAAGAGGGAACGTATCGACGCGGAGAACAAGACATACTATAGGATTTCGATTCAAGATGTAATATAATATTATTTCCTTTTAAAATAATTTTTGTCCACGTGCCCTGCTTTTATGTCAAACGTCATGTTCATTAAATGCCTTACACGACATCTGGACAATCAATCTCAAAAGCCGCGATGTTTTTAGATTGTTTATTATTTTTAAACCGCCGTTTTAGGCATTTAGGGTAATCAACCTATGTCAAGTGGGACCCATTGTATTTTACAACCTTTTAATGGATTAGCGTACCAGTTACACTAAATCCATCCTGACCGTCGATTTCAAAACCGGTTCCCATCCCTTAAAATCTGACCATTCGTACTCTGCAAACCCTATTTCGGCGCCCAAGTATAAAAGGACTGTATCTGCCATTAGAGACTCTTTACGCTTTCTGCAATTACAAGAGATCTCAAGCAAACAGCCTACATATTTTCTGCATAATCACTGCAAATTTCTACTGTTTTCTTCCACCTTCGTTTTAAGAAAACATCCATGGCTAGTCAATCTTCTTCCCTTGTTCTGAAGAAAACCTCCAACATCATTGATGGCCGGATCTTCTCGAAACCTGTCATCATCGAACGTATCATCTCTGAAATCAACGACACCGAACCAATGGACTATATTATTACTCGTCTTGAGCAACAAGGTCTTTATCGCTTCGGGAGCAAAACCGCCAACAAATACGACGCCCATCTGGTTGAGGAATTCTACCTCAACGCCGCCGTTCGTTTTCTGTCACTAGCCCAGGGAGGACATGTTGCTGACATCACTGCAACAGTCCAAGGAGTGCAAATCTGCATCAATAGCGACCTACTCGAGAAAATCTACAGCCGCCCGCCGACGGCCCGACCATGGACCAGCTTGAGACATTCGGGTCTCAAGAACTGATTACCAAGTTTTATGGACTTTTTACAGGTCCAAAGTGGTTGACATGGTGACAACCACCTGTCACAAGAAAAATTTTCTTCTTTATTTCGTTTATCTGCATGACTTCTGTTCCAGAATCATTGAAAATCGAACCGGTGCGTTCGAGATGTGCACGAATCTAAGGTTCAGGATGATGGTAGCTATTTTGACCTGTGAAAAGGTCAATTGGTGCCAAATCATTTTGAAACGACTTCAAGAAGAGGTGTGCAAGCCTGCCACCCAAAAGAAATCATTTGGTTTAATGCTGAACTACATCCTGACGAAGTGCGGAGTGATGCAATCCGCCGACGCCAAGAAAAATAGCTCACGGATATATTTAGGAGGTGTCAAGCCCACTGCTTATAACCAGAGCACCATGCATGCCAACCATCCGCAAACCAGGCACATGCCTATTTCTGACAACCCCAGAGATGTACCGTGAAGCTCCCAGAAATGAAATCTTCAAAGAAGAAGCGCAAGCGTTCTCACAGCAAGAAGCACTCTGCTGGTGAGAAGTCCAAGAAGAGACTCCGGAGGCTCTCAAAAATCAAAACCAAGCACTCCGAGGATGTCTCGCCCATGGCGCAACCCACTGAAGAACCCCAGGGCCCAACCCCTGCAGAAGAGGTGTCTCCTACTGCATCGACAGTAGATCCCGAGCCCTTGGCGGCTACGACGGATATAGAGACATCTGCCAACATTCAAGACGTTAGCACGTCGGCTGCCCATTTGGAGCCAAAAGCTACTTCTCCTCTACGGGATTCCACACCCGTGCAGGATCCAATTTCCTTCGGGGCACCATCCCCTGCAAGGAGTCCATCTTCCGTGCAGGATCCCATACCTATACCGGAATCCCTCGAAACAGCGTCTCCAGACGTGATTCGAAGTCCCTCCCCTGACTCAATCATAAATCAAACACTTCTTTCGGTTCAAATTGAACAAGCGTACGAAAGATTTCTGCAATGGAAAGGCTATAGGCTAGCTCATTTACGACACCTTGCATAACTGGAGCGAATGGAGCCACGAAGAGCGATTCGTCTCCGAAGTAACAGACTCAACTGCAATTGAGGCTCTGCTTCGATGGGACAACGCTTCTTGCAAGGATCTCATTGAAAGCCACCTGCTTCACAAATCCGACGCCAGAAGAAAAGGAAAGAAGAAGTCAGAGGACTCTCCCATAAATCCAAAAACTGACAACGATGCCGACTCAGACGATGACGACGATGCTCTTCAAGCAGGTCTGAGATTGAGCCGTGAAGAGGCTGAAGCCCGAGCCACCTCTCCACCCAGAAAAGACGAAGGACCTTCTACCCTAGCCAATCCACCTTCGCCACAGCCGGAGATCATTCCCGACCAGGAGGAATCAGTCCCTCCAGTCGAGGAAGATCAAGAAATTTTGGAACAGGCACCCGAGCCTGTTGCGACACAAGAAGCCATTCCTGCCAGCCAACAGGAGGATTCAGTCCCTCCTGCATCCGCATCTGCCGAAGAACCTTCGCCACAGGACGCTTCTGAACCAACTGTCGCCATACCACAAGAAGCTACTCCCGCCCCTGCAACCTTGGAATCCGAGGACGGTAACGAACCTGAGGATGTCCAACTTACTTCACGTCCATCCGTGAACGTAAGGAGGTTGAACTGCACTGAAGACTTCGCCCAGCCTGACTCTCCTATCTCTGCTGCACGTAAAGAGCGCCTGCGAGCTCTTGGCCTTCGTGATCGTATTTATCCAAGACGCAGTAAACGCTCTATCTTCTGTTGAAAAGGCACTGAATTTGATGCACACCTCTGCAGTAGAAGAAATGACCACTCTTCAACACGAAGTATCTCGAGTTGTCGACGCATTCATCCTTCTGCCAGAAGTTTTCAAGCAAGCCTTGAAGATCATGGAGGATAAACAAGAGAAACTGCTGAAGGAGGAAGCTTCAAAGACAAGAATTGCTGAAGCCAAGACCGCCTGTGCAATGATTGAGAACAGCTCTCAACTGCGTGCGCACGACAAAAGCATTCAAGAGATGTCGCAGACTCTTTCCTCCCTTGTTGAAAGAATAAACAGCATCGAGACCAAACAGGACGCCGCTCTTGAAATCCTACAAAGTCTTGATGAAGCCAAAAAGGCGGAAGAGGCACGAGAAGCTGCAAGGAGAATAAGACTGCAACAGGAAAGGGAATTTGAGGCTGCTCAGAGCAGTATCGCTGCCGAATTGAACAAGCTAGCACCTCAATCCCAAATCTTTAGAATTTCAGGCTCCAGACCGGAATTCCATGACCCAAATGTCCCTTGGCAAAATCTTATCCAAAGACCTTCGAAAATACGTCTGCCGACCAACCGCAACCCAACTGCCGAAGAAGTGAAGCACTGGAGGAAGAATGAACTGATGAGATATTTTGTCAGACTCATCAGGGAATCCGCCATCTTCAAAAATTTTAAAACGTTAGCTAAGCGGCGTATAAGTTTTCAAAGATGCTAGAAGAAGGTAAGCTCCCTCTCCAAGTCGAAATGAAATCAAAACATAGAAGAGGAGATCGGGTCACCCATCCGTAAGATCGATACTTGCCTTTGATCGTTCATATGAAGGAAGAGCGATTTACCAGAAACGAGGCAATGATTCACTTCAAAACTGGTGGCGCGGCACCGAGAATGAGCCAGGAAAGAGACCTTGGAGGCATGCGGATCAAAGATAAAGAGCTGAAATTTATGTATATTATTTTTGTTTTTTTTTTATTTTCTATTCGAAACAGCAAACTTTGTACTCAATCATTTTGAATATCAATAAAATAGTTTGTCTGTCTTGAAAGATTACAACTCGTAATCTACTGTGTTTATGTATGATTACTTAAAATTGTTTGATAGGAATCTCAAGTTAAACAAACTTTATTGGAAAATAAGCTGTACGAACTAGTCTACGAACAGTTCATAGTTTCAGTTGTAAACTTAGAATACATTGTAAGATTGTGCCTGCGCGCCAATCATAAGCTTAAGTTGTAATAAATGTCAAACTGTATCGAACATGCCTGCGAGCAGTTCATTATTGTAGACTAAGTCACTAAGTCAGACCTATTGACAAAAGACCAAGAAATCTGCCAGAAGTCATCGAAGAAGAATGCTTCATGAAGAAGGTTTTGGCATCATCAAGAAGACTCGAAGAGTTGAAGTAAGTTAGTCTTGGCAAATTGTCAAAAAGGGGGAAATTGTTGGGAAAAACAAACACCCTGTATCGAATCAGCCGGGATACCCGATCCCTGTATCGATTGTTATTTTATATTGAGAAGGTTTTGACATATGCCAAATATACAGTAAGGAAACTGTATCGAGGATTCAAGGCTTTATCCTATATCGAAAACCTACCTCGAATCAGCATCAGTGAAGCTCGTCAGTACAACAAGAAGACTTGCAAAAGATCAAGTATGGAAACTGTCTCGATGCCCTAAATACAGTCATCTTCCATACAGTTCACAAAAGGACAAGAAAGAACACAAGTCAAGTCCCGTTGAACAAAGAAGTATTTAAATACTCTAGGATAAAGTATTTAAATACCGCGCCTTCGATCTTCGTAATCCCGCGAAACTGGATCATGTCATATTCCTGAAGGAAATCTTATTCAAACGGACATCTCAACGGATACTTTCTTCGTAGACTATATATATATCCTTGAAGACATTGAAGTTCAGTCACCAAAAACCCCCGAACTGAACGACCTCAAGTAACATAACTCTAAAAGCTATCAAAGTTATCATCTGAGCAAACATATCTCCAGAGCATACTGCAAGTTAGAACGATAGAGATATACAGTGCTCAACATCAAGAACAAACTATCATCACCAAGAACGTGATATTCAAAGTCACGTTTTACTCGGTTACCTACCTTTTACCTTTGTGTAAAACCGAGCTCGTGTGAACTCAACAAGTTATTCCGACTGTGTGGGACGAATAAGGACGAAGCTTTGGAACCGTGTGTGAAGAAGCTAGTCAAGAAGGAAGCTTTAACCAACTGTGAACGGTTGAAAGCGACATTCTTTGTATCAATCTGTGTGAACGATACAAGGATAGGTTTGTTTATAATTACGTAGTTGTGTACGCAGTAATTATATAATAAACTTTTTACTCCTGTGTGGAGGACCAGTGGACGTAGAGGGGTTTACCTCGAACCACTTAAATTACTGTGTTATTTACTTTCTGCTTTTACTGTTTGAAATAACTGTGATATATTAAGTATACACCTAATACGTCGTTGCTGTATCCACGGCAACTAACTGTATCCAAGACTTCCGCTACGCACTCAGATTTAGATTCCATATAGTTTGTTGTTTAAACGATTTCCCAAACTGTATCCAGTATACTTAAGTGGCCGACAGCGTACGTTAGCCTAGGCCTAGCGTGCGCTATCTCTCTGACCCAGAACACTTCCGCAAGGCCTAAACAACATGATCATGATCCAACCAAGGTACAAAACTCTATAACAATATCGACATCACAAATAGTTTACAGAGTGACAAAAATAGGAAGAACGGCAAGGTCAAACAGTCAATAAAAGTACGGGTATTACATGTGGACCCCTACCGAGATCCCATCGGAGCTAACCCGTAGTGAGCATACACACACATGCCACTCATGTAATACTAATATGCTAAGAATGTAAGTTCATTAAGAATACTTACTAGAGATGGCCACTTACCCGACACCATTATCACGCTCATCACAATACCTCCATCATGAACAATCGATCATAACACAACGACACAATTAACATGGAATACCCGATTCCACAATATTAAACAAGCAGGGGTATCATTAAAACCCTCAACGTTCAAAATAATCAAATCATAATCAACTCACACGAATCATATTCACGAGGGTAAACCAACCATCGTAAATCTAACATGTAAACTCTATTTGTAGGACACAAATCACATAAGAAAATACTTGTCTCAATAACCAATACCAAATACTCTGAAGGACACGGTTCAATCGGAAAAACATCGAATACCTACTCCGGCCAAAAACAACGAAGATACGATTACAATGAGAATCAAGGTAAAAAAACAACGGAAATCCTACCAAACTATCGAAAGGAAACTCATTGGGACATTTAATCGAACACTCAACGTTCGATAACTCCCAAGAACACTCGAATCACCAATCGAGTTAAACAAACTCGAAATATGGATATACAACCCACAGAACACGATTATTAATGTTCAAAAATATTAACTGATTCATCAAAATCGGACGAACAACGAAGATCAAGAAGGAATCTCGAAAGTCAACTCTAGGAGATTTCAAGAATTTTCTTCGATTCGATGAAGAACAAGGATTAGGTGATGATGTAATCGACGAGAGTCTTCCAAAACGCCTAGAAATCGAGTGGAATCGACCAAAAACTCCATTCCTCGACTTCTCCCGTCACCAGCCGCCACCAGGATGAAGAAATAGGGTAAAATGAGGTCTGGCCCGACACCAGGCCTATATATGGTCGACAGAGTTACGACCGTAACCGTCACCCTTACGGCCGTAACCGTCCTTCGTCCGGATGCCGCCCAGCGCCCTTACGGCCGTAGCCGATCACACCTTACGGTCGTAACTGGCCTTCGTCCGAAAGCTGCCTGGCGCCCGTACGTCCATAGCCGATCACGCCTTACGGCCGTAACTGGCCTTCGTCCAGCCCGTGCCTGCCGATCACTTACCGTCGTAGCCGATCGCTTACGGCCGTAACTCGGCCAGACGAGTCTCTGCCCCAAAACATGCGGCCGTGACTTATCCGTGGCCAATTCCGACAGCCCGGTTAGGCGTTCGACAACGTATCGGTCACACTAACGCACCGGTTATGATTCAAAACAATAATGAGCAAAATTACGAAACATAACGTACCGATCATAACAGAAAAACAAATCCCACATGATTATGACGACACGAAATAATCGACACCAACCGACAAATAGTTCAAGGCAGCCGGAATAAAGTCTCGAGTATTACAACAAACACAAAAATCAATCGTTGGGAAAGACCGATACTCGGAAACCGAGAAGAATCCGGAAAAAATCCAAATTAATCGGAACAAAAATCCCGGGTATTACATTCTCTTCCAGTAAAAATAAGTTTCGTCCCAAAACTTAAAACAAAGACGTCATAGTGCTAGCAAAGCGCCACACTCAAACATACAAATCGCCAAGATGAATCTAAGAGCTAAGAGAACACACGATTCCGACCACTCGAACGCTCGAAATTCGACAGCGGAAGTAATTACCCCAAACTTTAGGAAATTACGAAGACGGTCCAAAACGTCCGAAATACACGATACACGATCAAAACACCAAGCAAAAGCCCGCAACATGCATAATAACGTTAAATGAACTTACAAGAAACTCGAAACAACAGTTTCGAACGAGATTCGAAAGAATCGAACTCAAATGCGGAAAAGTCGCCAAAAAGCACGAAACTCCGCAAAACGACACCGAGACGAACTCAGATGTCAAAAAGTGCAGAATTAATCATTCTCAGAATGACGAAACAGTCACAATAGAGCCATTAAAACGGACTCCTGTCAAAAAATAAATTTACCGAAAATTGAATTTGCGGATATTACATACTATCCTACTTAAAAGAAGTTTCGTCCCGAAACTTAAAAATAAGTAGGGAGGAACAATATCCCACCAGGAACATATCAACGAGATACACAAGAACGCATAGCTTACGCCCATGGGTGAGACGTTACAAGAACGCAAAGGAACATACGGCATGCAAACACGCTCAACGACAACCATCACAATGCCACAAGCAGGAGCATAACACAATCAACAAGTGCCAAGCATCACCAACCAGATAACGCAATCAAGTCAATTGTCCGAACCATCAAGATACAAAAGGCACCTATTACAAGAAAACATGCACACTCGAAGAAATAGAACTGAAACGTACAATGATCCGCAAAGGTAACCACGGGGAATTCCAACCACGCCGAAATTCTCGAAAACCACACTAGGCATATCCGTGTCCCTTCAGAGCAGAGACACAAACTCGATCCCCGAACCTCTCAGCTAACATCTCGCAATGCACGGCTTGGTGTCCCAATTGCCCGTAATCGAAATAGCTAACTAACGGTGAACGACAATTCTTCACTGAACGAGATCAGGCATCAACAATCGGACAACCACGATTGAACAACCATGATCAAATAACAACGGTCGAGCAACGGTGATCGAACAAAAATGATCGAACAAGAACGATCGAACAACAATGATCGAACAACAACGATCGAACAACAATGATCGAACAACGACTCCAAAGTCACACTTCAACTCAAGACATTAAAAGAACTTCTAGATCTGAGAGACGTTAATTTCGAACAAGGTTCACAAGAATCGAACCGAACTCGGAAAAGTCGCAATGATAAACAAATTGATCCGAAACAAGGTCACAATCTGTTCAAACGATGACAACCGAGATACCGAACAAGTTCAGAAAGTATCAACGAACACGAGCGAGTCGATACAATAGAGAGGAAAAAAATACAGAAGTCAAAATAATACGGGTATTACATTCAACCTCTTTTAAAGAAGTGTCGTCCCCGAAACTCACAACAACGAAGCAAGGTATCAACATAGCAAGTAACCGACGGAAACATCTCTCAAAAGCCTCTCAAAACCAATCCTGATATCTGTGCTGGAGTTCGTGCCCCAGAAGACTCGGTAACCAACTCACAAGGCTAGATTCTGTGCCCCTTGAGTCCACACTTGTAACACGTTACTGGCGAGAAGGGCAAAATCATACGTACATGCCCCGTCACATTACAGTTGAAACACCTCGGCATACCGAATGTACAACTGCTAGGTACAATGGAACATAACATCGCAAAACAACATACCGGGGATGCCAATTCAGCACAACATATCAACGGAAGACAATCCACATACACAAAATCACATCAACGACGGCATACATTCGGCAATTTCGACGGCCCGAATGATAACCAGCACACAATCACAAAACATCATGAAACAATCACATATGTACACAACATACAAACCCGGGCTCTAACATCTCGCACAGGTGCGATAACACGCAAATCACCACGAAACGATAACATTAAAGGCCAACACCACACCTCTCACAGAGGGCTAACACACAAATACGTGGTGAACGACTCAACGCTCACACCACTAATTCAGTCACAACTTGGGGGTTAACACCCTAACGACAATGCGAACATCGTACATACATTCCCGGACCACACACAGAAACGATAGGTTTTAAAAACGAAAACCACCTTTTTGAAAATAATTTTGGGAACATCAGTTGATCTTGAATATCATATTTCAAAAAAAAAAGTAATACAAATATGAAACATCATTATCAAGACTTTGAAAAACCATCTTGCGTTTGACAAAAATGAGGACACCTTTCTTTTAATTAAAATTTTCAGAAATATTCGACCTTCGGGTCTAAGCAAATGTGTTTCCAAATTACTGAAAATATCTCAAAATATTTTGGTTCTCAAGGTAGAAGAATATTGAAACATACTGCGGCACTAGTAGGCACCTTGGAAATACTGCGAGAAATTAATCTATTTTAAAAGTGGCTCTCGAAATTTATTTTCTAAGATACTCAAGGTTTTCAGAAATCCAATAGGCCAGAATGCCCAAAACTCATACGTATCAACATCCGCTTATACACATCATAGTACACGCATCAAATCGTTCAAAATCAACAATACATGTCTTTTCCGGAAAACAAACAGTTAAGTAATCACAGTCGAAACAGCTTAGGATCGGGGCGAAACCACTGATCCCATTCGAGGCCTCTAAGGACCCTCCCGAACTGGCTGGCGAACTAACTCGTGAATCCAGAGTGAAGTCACGGATTCCTCTGGGGCCTCGTCGGACCCTCCCGGAGTGAGCAAATCAAACACATATACATTTCTATTCCATATTAAGCACAAAGGTTTCACAAGAATACTCGCAAAACGAGCATATCATTTTGAAATACATACGCAGCGGAAGAGACCAACAGTAAAAAAATACATTAGCAGCGACACCACTCCTCATATAAACAAAATATGAGAGTCGGAAAAAAAACACATATCACGAAATCAAAATCTACAAAAGGATTCCATTACTTAACAAATAATCATACAAGTAGCTCATGTCACACGAGGAACATCACAAAGAAGGGAGACTTACATCCATAGGTCGCACGAAGATGATGATCGCCCCACGATACTAATCACGACCAACAAACTCAGATGACGCATCGCGACACGACTCAGTCAGATAAAATCTAACTAGACAAAATTCAACAGGCACAACTTGACCCGACAACCTAGGTTTCCACAACCTGGCTCCGATACCATTTATGTAACACCCTCAATCCACTCAGGGATATTACACACCGTAAACCCTTCCCTCAAGGATCTACCAGGCTGGTAACACGTTTAAACATCTCAACGTCGCCTTTAAGGCTAAAGAAAAATGACTCAGGTGACCGATTTGGTCTTTCTATCAATACATACAACTCAATACATACCCACACAGGGGTCAAAATACAACACGCTCCCGTACAAAGGGGAAAATACCGCAGCGGAAATAAAGTACAACTAAACTAATATGACATCATATGGATCCTCTTGTGATTAGTATCGATCATCTCTCATCATCCTTCATGCCGAACCTGTGTTATGCTCCCCAAAACCTGAATGCAATACAGACATCCACCCCCAATTACTCGGGGGTTAGCAAAATCCCACTATTTTGCTAGTGCAAGTACATAATCATGCGAAAAGTAACAAACAAATAAAAATCACGAATCAGGTACGACAATTAACTACCAAAGCCTTCCCGAGAGGTTGTATTAATTAGAAAGCAATCAATGAAGTGTTTGAAAGCAAATTCCTCATCTCGGGGATTTTAAAAGTAGAAACCTTGTTGGACCTCAAGTCCTTAGTTGAAAAAGAAAACAACCACTTCAAGACGAATGGGTCTCGGCCCGAAATCACTTTCCATAAAATAACCTTTACAAAACTGTTGGGATCTCATCCCAAATATCATCAAATCACAGTACACGATAACAATAGCAAGGTCCGTCTTCCAATATCAAAACCCCACAACAAAAAGGACTAAACACATACGACAAAATACTCTAGTGCCATCCTAGCCAAGTAGGCCAAATGAACGACTTACCTCTTACACATTTAGTCAATGCATGCAATCATGAAATCACCGATAAAAAACACTCGTGTCCGGGAACGCCATAACCCAAAACACATTTGTAAAATGCACCACAATTAACCGCGGACCCATGCCTCTGTGGACCCCTACCGAGACCCCGTCGGATCTAACCCGTAGTGGTTAAAAGCAAACTCGCGGATCCACGCCTCTGTGGACCCCTACCGAGACACCGTCGGATCTAACCCGTAGTGAGCATACACACACATGCCACTCATGCAATACTAATATGCTAAGAATGTAAGTTCATTAAGAATACTTACTAGAGATGGCCACTTACCCGACACCATTATCATACTCATCACAATACCTTCATCATGAACAATCGATCACAACACAACGACACAATTAACATGGAATACCCGATTCCACAACATTAAACAAGCAGGGGTATCATTAAAGCCCTCAACGTTCAAAATAATCAAATCATAATCAACTCACACGAATAATATTCACGAGGGTAAACGAACCATCATAAATCCAACATGTAAACTCTATTTGTAGGACACAAATCGCATGAGAAAATACTTGCCTCAATAACCGATACCGAATACTCCGAAGGACACAGTTCAATCGGGAAAACCTAGAATACCTACAATCCTCCGGCAAAAAACAACGAAGATATGATTACAATGAGAATCAAGGTAAAAAACAACGGAAATCCCACCAAACTATCGAAAGGAAACTCATTGGGACATTTAATCGAACACTCAATATTCGATAACTCCCAAGAACACTCGAATAACCAATCGAGTTAAACAAACTCGAAATATGGATATACAACTCATAGAACACGATTATTAATGTTCTAAAACATCAACTGATTCATCAAAATCGGACGAACAACGAAGATCAAGAAGGAATCTCGAAAGTCAACTCTGGGAGATTTCAAGAATGTACCTCGATTCGACGAAGAACAAGGATTAAGTGATGATATAATCAACGAGAGTCTTCCAAAACTCCTAGAAATCAAGTGGAGTCGACCAAAAACTCCACTCCTCGACTTCTCCCGTCGCCAGCCGCCACCAGGATGAAGAAATGGGGTAAAATGAGGTCTGGCCCGACACCAGGCCTATATATGGTCGACAGAGTTATGGCCGTAACCGGCCTTCGTCCAGATGCCGCACAGTGCCCTTACGGCCGTAGCCGATCACACCTTACGGCCGTAACCGGCCTTCGTCCGAAAGCTGTCTGGCGCACGTACGACCGTAGCCGATCACGCCTTACGACCGTAACCGACCTTCGTCCAGCCCGTGCCTGCCGATCACTTACGGACGTAGCCGATTAGTTACGGCCGTAACTCGGCCAGGCGAGTCTCTGCCCCAAAACGTGCGTCCGTGACTCGGTCGTGGCCAATTCCGACAGCCCGGTTAGGCGTTCGACAACGTCTCGGTCACACTAACACATCGGTTATGATTCAAAACAACAACGAGTAAAATTACGAAACATAACGTACCGATCATAACAGAAAAATGAATCCCACATGATTATGACGACAAGAAATAACCGACACCAACCGACAAATAGTTCAAGGCAACCGGAATAAAGTCTTGGGTATTACAACAAACACAAAAATCAATCGTCGGGAAAGATAATACCGATACTCGACAACCTAGAAGTATCCGAAAAAATCCAAATTAACCGGAATGAAAATCCCGGATATTACATTAACAGCAGTTCTGGAGCCATTTTAACAGCAGTTCCAGAATCGCTGTTAAAGGTGCCGATGTTAAAATTAACAGCGGCTGTGAGAAAAAACATTGTTAAATAGAAACCGCTGCTAAAATGATATTTAACAGCGGTTGTTTAAACAAACCGCTGTTAATTTTCTACAGAACTTAACAGCGGTTTCGTCAACAATTGTTGTTAGATATACAGTTAACAACAGTTGTTTGGAGAACCGCTGTTAACTTATGTAGACAACTAACAGTGGGTTTTTTAAACAACTGCTGTTAAATATCCTTTTAACAGCGGTTTTTACTAACAACCGCTGTTAAATTAACAGTATACTTTAACAACGGTCTTGTTAAACAACAATTGTTAATATTTTTTCTAATAGCAGGTTTGTTTTTTAATTTATCAACCTGCTACAGAATACAATTTCAGCACTACAAAAGCCTCAATAATTCAAGAGTATAATTATCATCAATTCACCAATACAACAACACTACTTTCATCCATTCATCAAGTACAATAACGCAAAATGTTTCATTACAGCTATCTATATAATTGAATACCCATACAATGACGTTCCATCCAATTCAAAATAAATACAACACAATTCACGAACTAACCAAACAAGACAATGAATAATTCTAACAAAATCAAATGTAAAAAATCTACGCCTTGGCTCTACTACCAATTTTCACGTTATTCCAGTAATTTATAAACTTTGCTCAGCTCCTGTACACGACTTATATTACAAATTAGTACCTGGCAACTTCAAGACATACGGTTCCTAACCTCCAAAAATTATTTTGTCCAATCGGTTCGAATTTCATGAATTCTATCCATAGGACATCAAACATCTGCACATATAAACATATAAATAAACAAATTCATCAATTTTAACGATTAAAACACTTTTAAAATGAAATAATTAAAAATACTGAAATTTTAAAAACTGAAATTAATTTATATAATTTAAAAAATTGAAATGAATTTAAACTGAAATAAAAATTTATCACCTTCATCCCATCCATCGATAATACGGGCTCGGACAATGGTCGACATCCAGTGCATACACTAAAAAGAATATGAAGCTCAATTATATAAACATATAGCTAATATATATCTATATATATGTGACTAAATATATTACGTACTTTTGGATATATCCAAGTAATCGTCTATTTGAATTTGCTTGTATGCATATCCCCCATCACCTTAAATGCAGTCACAACAATGTTCGAAAGAGGTACTAATGTATTATGAAATGAGAATAATATTGTTTCCAAGTAAATGCTACAAATTAAAATTTAATTCTGGACTGCACCTTAAAGCGAGAGTCGGGCTTAGAGCATCTCCAATGCTCCCCTCAATTCCTAAAACTTTTTAGCCACGTAGGATTAATTGAGGCTCAACTTAAAATTTCATCTCCAACCCAAGCCTCTATTGAGGGATTGAATATGGCGTGGAAGTTTTTTTCTTTGAGACCCTCAAACCAAGCCTCTATTTTGAGAGGGTGAAACTAAGGCTCGCTGTTTGCCAAATCATCAATATTGATCGAGCGGGTTATTCAACTTTTCACTCCCGCCTCAACCTCAAAAATTTTATGCGCCAATTTTATTCAAGAATAAAACTTGATTTCGTCCTCTTTTTCTTCTAGGGCCTTCTCATATTAAATCGCATATAAAACTTCTCTCAGAATCAAAAGAGTTCAAGACGATTCAAGCAATACCAGGTATGTGTATTTAGGGTTTAAGGAATGCTGGGTTGCAACTGTAGTTTGACCT
Organism: Orobanche coerulescens; assembly: GCA_033398695.1. Taxonomy (NCBI): domain Eukaryota; kingdom Viridiplantae; phylum Streptophyta; class Magnoliopsida; order Lamiales; family Orobanchaceae; genus Orobanche; species Orobanche coerulescens. Next base: position 70,855,582 of record CM065802.1, read on the forward strand.
CTATGGTCTGTAACATTATATAGGGGGCATTGAAATCTTGAATCTTTATACAGGTTAGATCTGTATATTGTGATAAAGAATTTTTGAGTAGTCTATGAGACTTTCAATTAGTTAGTTTTAGCATCTTAGGCCTTATTGAATTGATGCACATGTATATTTTTGTAAAGAAAATATGATGGTATTGTTTTTTTTTTTAGAATTTCATGAGCTGTTACTCTATCATATGTTATTATCTTATGTGCTGCTACATTTGATAACTGTTGCTGCCTTTTATGCCTACTGATGCTTCTATATTTGTTTTTTTTTTAATTTCTTCTCTTTATTATTGATGTATTCGTTTTCGATTCTGAATTGATTCAAGTTGTTGATTTCAGGTCAAGTGTTTGATCCAATAGTCCTTATGGATTCCGGTAACATTCAGCATGTTTCTCAATCTACCGTAGATGATTCTTCAATCACTCAACCTTCTTTCAATCCTATTGGAATTCAATGCCAAACCCCTACCACTCATCAGAAGATTTATAACTTATAAAATTATGCCTGAGAATTGGTTCTTGTTTTGCAGTATTTTTAAAATTTTATTTTAAGAGTCTACTTAGAATTGGTTCTTTTTCTGTGCTTTTTAAACTTTGCATGATATTGAGTTTAATGCATGATATCCTTTGTGATGTACAGAAAAAAAGAGCACTGCGAACATATCAAGAAACCAACAAGAATAAACCATTTAAGCATGAAGAATATTGGGATATATGTAGGAAAAGTGTGAAATGGTGTACGAAACATCTAACCAAGCAGAACGCAACCAAGAAGCAGAAGCCTGCAGCTGATAGTTCCAATGAAGATTCACCTACATCAAAGGAAGCCCAATTAGATGCACCATAAAACCTAACAATTAATGAATCTGGAAACACAGTTGATGAAGGGGTTGCTCGTCCAACCAGTGGAAGAAAAGATGTTAAAGATTAAAAAAGAAGATGGTTGCAGAAAATGGTGTAGCCGAAGCTTTAGGTAATATTCAGACCTTTCTTGAAAGCCAGGTTAATTTGAATCGTGTAGAGCTCGAGCTGAAGAAAGAAAAGGAGAAGAGAGACTATGAGCTACGTGAAAAAATATTCACAGAGGAGATTGCATTCAAAAAGAAAACACAAAAGCGAAAAGATCAAGAACGTATATTGGACAAAGATCTATCCAGGCTTGCTCCGAAAGTGCGCGAGAAATATGAATTGATGCAAGCGCAAATACTTGAGGAATGGGAGAAGGATGGATATTTCGGAGACATAGCACTTGATGGAGATGATAGTCTATAATGCTTCTGTGTCTGAAGTGTTTAATTTTGAGTTCAGAATGCTGTTGAAATAAGGGATACATGTTTCTTTGTTTTTGCATTTGTTACGAACTGCTGCTGCTGCTTCATTTAAATGTGTTGCTGTTGCTGCTTCATTTAAATTTGTTGTTGCCCATATGTTTAAAATTTTCCCTGGAGGCACAAAAATCTACATGATAGAAAAGCCATCACATCTCAATATCAGATCATAAACCAAAATGCTGGTGGGAATTAACAAACAAAAATTCGACATTCAAGAAAATGAAAATAAGTAGAAATACAAATCTTCGTAAATCCAAGAGTAAACTTAAAAGAAAAAATCTCCAGTGTTAATAACCTCAAATGACAGATTTTGCAGCACCCTTCCAATTCCATAAGTGGTCAATCAGATCAACCTTCAAGTCTTTATGCAAAGTTTTGCTCTTTACTTCCTTAAGTCGTCCGATCATTTTAGAAACAATGACATCAGGATCATGCTCCACATGCACATTTTCAACCGTTTCTTCTGTGTGAGACTCCAATCTTTAGGATTGATTCCTTTACTAGTCTCACTTTCAATGATCATATTATGCAATATGATACATGTTTTCATAGTCCTTCCCAAATCCTTGATACTCCACATACGTGCTGGACCTTTTATAATGTTCCATCTACTTTGTAACACTCCAAATGATCGTTCTACGTCCTTTCTCACGGCTTCTTGATATTTGGCGAATGTCTTTTCTTTTTTGGATGAAGGTGAAGAAATTGATTGGATCAGTGTTGCATATGGAGGATAAATTCCATCGGAGAGGTAGTATCCCATATCATAGTGATGTTTATTGACCACGAAAGGACACTCTGGTGCAATACCATTGATAAGATCATCAAACAATGGAGACCTGTTGAGAACTGTAATATCATATTTATACCAGCCATACCAAAGAACGCATGCCAAATCCATAAGTCTTTTGATGCCACGGCTTCAAGGATGAGAGTTGGAGTTCTCTTAAAACTATTAACAAATTCACCATGCCAAGCTGTAGGACAATTTTTCCAAGCCCAATGCATACAATCAAGACTTCCATGCATTCCAGGAAAGCCACATTCCTCCGCTTCTTCAAGCAACCTTGTAACATCTCTCTTATTTGGTCTCCTTAAATACTCATCATCAAATAGTTCGATTACTGCATCACAAAAATAACGCAAGCTATCAATGAAAGTGCTCTCACCAATCTGAACATATTCATCAAGTTGATCTGCAGGACAACCATATGCAAACATCCGTAAAGCTGCCACCATTTTCTGTAAAAGACTTAATCCACATCTCGCAACTGCATCAACTTTAAGTGTAAAGTATGAATCATGATTCTCAACTGCATGTAGAATACGGTTAAATAATTCTACATCCATTCGAAAACGTCGACGAAATTGTTCAGATGTGTATTTTGATTTCTCCCCCCTGAAATAATCGTTCATGATTAATTCATGACGCTCATGTCTTTCACGCTTGATATACCTTCTTCCAGGTTGAGAGCCCCCATGTGGTCGTTTTCTATTCATGAAAATCGTTGAAATTAAGACGGGAACATGGAGAGAGATGGTCTGCACCCAACTTTTTGTCATATTAGAATAACTTGTATCATCATACTCTTCTTCATCATCAAGCAGTCTTTTTGTGACACTCATTGATTCATCGCTCGAACTATCTGGCTCTGATTCTGAATCTGAAGTCATTTCTTAACCTAAAAACATATTTTAAATATTGTAAACGAACAGAATTATACAAAGAAACTACAATCAAAACTGTACAAAAAGCAGCCAAATTTCCTTGGAGCATACGCAATATTATATATATATATATATATATATATATATGATTTGTGCATATTGATACGCTTTCTAACCATCATATATTCATGATACGATTTCTAACCATCATGATCCAAAATATAATCATCATAATTTTTTCAAACCCTATATTCTCACAGCACAAACAACATAAAAGATGTAGAAATATGAGATTGGAATAAGGAGCATAATTTTTTACCTAGAAAGATTGATATGTTGATGAATGGGATGATAAAATTCTTTTGCGATGAAGGGCGATCGACATAAAAAGAAATAGAGGGAAAATTTCTTGATGTTTGGCGCGAAGAAGAGTGAACGACATAAAAAGAAAGAGGGACTTTTTTATTTTTGAGTACACGTCAGATAAAAGGTTTTGTTTAGAAGGATGCATTGGAGATGGTATCGTAAAAAAATTGACAGTCAAAACCTTAAATATGATGTCACATTGAAGGTGCATTGAAGGCCCAATAGTAATCTGCCATGTGTATCCGAAAATAAGGAAAAGCCTAGTAGCATTGGAGATGCTCTTAGAGCAGGAGGTGCGGTGGTTCCATGGGTGGCGCCATGGCCACCAGCCCAAAAACCTCGACGGCGCACCACACTGGGGTTGGCGCCATGGCCACTCGCGCCGTGGTGGCCAGCCCACGCGGTGGATTTTTTTTTTTTTTTGAAAAAAATGAACGTTGGAGTACTTTTTGAACTTGGTACAAACGGCTATATACCCGTTTTTTTTCGTTTTTCCCCATTTAATACATTAAAACACACAAATTAAACCCAAAAAAACCCTTGTAAATACCCTTTATTATTTCATACTTCCCACACACTTCCAATATACTACTAATCTCTACTTCTATTATTTTTTTCATCCAAAATGAATCCCGGTAACAATCCCAACGACCCTAATTACGACCCTTATGATGTTTATTTTAATGACGATCGGGAGCGATATCTTCGAGGTTATGCGGCGTATGAACAATTTATAGCTTTGTATGATCAAGAAGTCGGGGGATCGGGATCGGGTGAAAAGAGAACGAGGACATACATACCACATGAACGGGAAGAGGCGGGACAACGTTTAATCGACGACTATTTTGGCGACGATGAGAATGATCCTAAATATCCCGAAGAGAATTTTAGGCGAAGGTATCGTATGAGTTCTAGACTTTTTAATAAAATTCTCAACGATATTTTAAGTTATGATGTCCATCCTCTTCCCGAGTACTTTAATTTTTTTAGACCAAGTTACGATGCTGCCGGTCGTGCAAGTATTGGTGCTCTTTTGAAATGCACATCCGCCATCTGCCAATTGGTGTACGACACTGCTCCTGATGCATTTGATGAGTACTTGCAAATTGGTGAACGTTGTTCACGACAATGTTTAGAGAACTTTACTAAATGCATACATGTTTTATACAATGAAAAGTATTTAAGAAAGCCCACTTCAGATGACATTGAAAAAATATATGCATTGCATGAAGAAAAACATAGACTCCCGAGAATGCTCGGGAGTATTGATTGTATGCATTGGGATTGGAAAAATTGTCAAAAGGCCTTACAAGCTCAATTCAAAAGACGTGATCATAAATACCCAACTCTTATGTTAGAAGCCGTTGCGGATAAAAAATTATGGATTTGGCATGCATATTTTGGGGTTCCGGGGGCAAATAATGATCTTAATGTGTTATATGGTTCCCCGTTATTTGATAATGAACTTACCGGTACAACTCCGGAAAGCCCATTTGAAGTAAACGGACATACATATAAAAAAGGTTACTATTTAGCCGACGGCATTTATCCGGCATGGTCCGTGTTTGTCAAAACGTTTAGTGTTGCAAGGTCTGAAAAATATTTGGACTTCAAAAGGGTTCAAGAAATTGCTAGAAAAGATATTGAACGAGCTTTCGAGTCCTACAAGGTCGTTGGGGGATTATACGACAACCCGCACGTGCTTGGCAAATCAACACTTTGAAACTAATCATGTATTGTTGTATCATGTTACACAACATGATATTGGAAGATGAAGGATTCGAAGTGAGTTTAAGAGATAATTGATCCACGCCCGAACATGCCAGATACTTGGATCGAAAGATGTGATTTACATGTTAGAAAAAATAAAGAACTTCGAGATAGAAAAGTGCACGACGACCTTCGACAAGACCTTGTGGAGCATTTATGGAACTTTAATAATTAGTTTGTAATTTTTTTTTAAATGTAATGTGTGTGTTTTTTTTATGTAATGTGTGTTTTTTTAACTAATGAAGTTTATTTTAGTTAATATTGTGTATGTTTTATTTTATGTAAAAGAAAAAAAATGACCGACGGCACCAAAATTTAGTCTGCCAGTTCTACAAAAAATGTGGTGGTGAGATTTACGGTGTCGTGGAGATTTTCTTTGACGCTTGAGCTTTTGGCCACGGCTTAAAGCCATATCACCACCATACTCGGTGCTCTTAGCATGTTGAGAGCAACACCAAACATGCCTTTGGAATATTTTCCTTGGGAAAAAGTGATATGCCTCGATTAGTGATATTTTTTATTTTATCGAATCACAATTCTCAATCCTCATTCCTTTGTTTTCAAATAACCCTCCTTTGACTTAAATTTGAATATTACTACCGAATTAATCCTTACTATTTCTGTTTCAACCGATTTCAGATAACTTCTATTACACTCATGTATCAAGTTAAATTATTTAAATTATATAAAAGCTAAGGCCTGTTCTCTTTGCTGTTTTGAAGTTATTTTCTGTTTTTATTTTCGAAAACACTAAAAACGTGTTCTTTTTATCATTTTCGAAAATGCATTTTGGAAAACAAAAAAAATATTTGTACACAAAACGCAAAACGCCCAAAACCTCGTTTTGAGCGTTTTGTGTGTATTTCAACAAAAAAATCTTCAAAATGTTTAAAATGCATTTTGATTTTTTTTTTTAGATTATCCTAATTTGAAACTAAGTCTAAAATAAAGATTTATGAATTTAATATTAATATTACAAAAAAAATATTTTGCAAAATAAATTTAACAGAACGCGTTTTCAGCAATTTTGAAAACAAAAATAAAAATACAAAATTACAAAATATTATTGAATGTTGAAGAATTAAGAACACTTTGTGTTTTTCCCTGGTGAATGCTTTTCATCAAAACTTGGTTTTTATTCGACGCGTTTCGAGTATTAATCTGATTGATTCTCAATAGGTCTTGAGGAGAAATCACTTTATCAAATTATAGGTCTAATTTGATAAAAATATTTGTCTATATCTTGTTTCGATATTCTGTTTGTTTTTCGATATAGTTGTATACTTGTCCGATATTTCGCATAAAGTGTTGTTCGATCCTTTGAACTTGTTTCTTGTTTTAACTTCGCTTCCGCCCAAAACATGCTGTTTCGAGTGTCGCTGTTTGGAGGTGGCCTGTTTCGAGTCATTTTCCAGTTGGCCAAATTCCTATCTTGTTGCTGTATCGAATTACCGTCTTCATCACTCGTCAGTATTGTTGTTGTAGCGAGCTGTTGTCACCAGTTCCCGACAGTTTCTTGTCGATAGCTTCCGCTCGTCAAAAAGCCTTCCGCTGTATCGATAGTGAATTCGCATCACAAGTAAGAATTCGTATCATAAGTGGCACCCTAAGGATTTTTGGAATTTAAAATTTCATGTAAGCGCGTTCTACATCCATCTAATGGTTTTTTTTTTTTTTTGATGACCCAGGTTGAATCCTGCAGAGGTTGTCCGATCCTCATTCTACGGTTAAATCGCGAGTTATCGCCTCAAGAACCCGGTTTTGAGGATCTTGTTGAATAAACACACAAGGTTTAAATCCCTGAAAAGAGCGGATGCTCCCACGAAGATTCGAACCCACGCTGCGTGCCACCAGAGCGAAAGATATCCCGCTCCTTTGCCACTGAGCTATGCCCTGGGGGATTACATCCATCTTTGGGTTCTAAAGTGGTGGTCAAGTTTTACGTTAGGCTTCGTGTTATGCTACCGCTATACTGAGAGTTTTTTCCATTGAATATGTTGGTTTTGAGTTCTTAAAATTGATTGGTAAAAACTCGATAAAAATAAAGAATTAGTGTAACTTCTAGGTAGAAAAATATAAAAAAAAATTAAATAAGTAAAAAAAAATGGTATAATTAATAGGTGAAAATAAGTATGAAAAAGTTTTGGAGTACGCAAATAAATCCGTGTAATTGTTTGGTGAGAAATAAATATGAAAAATTTAATTATTAGGTAAAAATAAAAATGAAAAAATTCTGAGTATGTAAAAAACAAAGAAAATTAGCTTAACTATTCAAATTAAGTACAAAAAAATTAAACCGGTAAAAAGCACTATTATTAGGTATTTTGTTACCTTTCAATAGTAGTTTACCTTTCAATGTTTATACTGCTTCTCATTTATTACCTAGTAATAGTTAATTTTTTTTTTTTGATAGTATTTCTTACCTATCAATATTTATATTGCTTTTCATTTGCTACATATTAACATTTAAAAAAATAAATTTGATTTTTTATCCATGTATCCAATATGAATTATTATTTTTAATACAGAAAAATATTATTATCGGATGATGATCTGATAAAAATGTACTTCATGTACAAAATAAGCATTATAATTGTATCGTTTTCACAATTTCAAAATTCAGACAAGATTTTGTCGTTTTTGAGAATATCAGAATTTCATTACTATAATCATGTGAAAAACAAAATCAAAGGAGGGTTGCTAATCCCCCCTCCTCACACCGCCGCCTCCCCCCTCCCCCTTTTTTTTTTCTTTTCCCTTTTCTATCTTTGTTTACTTTTTATTGTTTTTTGTTTTTCATATTTTAAAATTAAAAGTTTCTCATATTTTATATATTATTTTAAAATATATTATTAAAAAATAAGATAAACAAAAAATATAATATAAAAATATTTAGTCTTTGCACTTTAGTTTTATTTTGTTTTTCTTTTTTTATATTCTTTATTTATTTGTTTTTTTCTTTGAATTTTTATTTTACTTTATTATTATCAAAATTACAAATTTCTACTTACTTATTTATTTTTATTTATGATTAAAAATAACTACGACGCAATATAATAAATAATAAATACGGAAAGTATGATCAATATTAATAAATAAATTATTCAATTACATTATCTGGTCATCAAATCTAACCAAGATTGTATCCTTTCTCCATATGGATCAGCCCATCCTTTACAATTTTTACTTCTTCTTCACTACCTATTTATACTAATTTAGACTACTAAATAATAAAAATTATTGACATGACAATTCAATAGATAGTATAGATTAGGGAATTATTTTGTTGCAAGATTTTATAATGGCAATTCAACAGGTAGATATAGGTTAGGGAACTATTTTGTTGAAAGACTTTGAAATGACAATTCAATAGGTAGATATAGGTTAGTGAACTATTTTTTGAAAGATTTTGAAATGACAACTCAATTGGTAGCTAATAATAATATATATCAAGATAATAATATATAATCCGAATAATAATATATATTATTTATAGTGGGAATCAATTTTTTAATACCAAAGCATAAAATTGATAAGTTCTATAGCCCCATTCATAAAACTATAAGTTTTTGGTAACATTTTGATTGAAAAGACTAAAATGTCCTCTCTTTTTGTGTTAAAAGTTGACTTCTCTCTTTTTTTTTATATATTTATTTTAAACTATTTTTCTTCTCTTTTTTCTTTTTTACTTTCCTCCTCCGATCGATATTAATGTCCAGGAACCAAAATTTAACTACAAACATATACATCAAAACAACACAGCCATTTTATTTTTGACAAAGGGTCTCTCAAAAAATCTTATAGAAATCACAAGATTGTTCGAAAATAAAAGTTGACGTTGAAATAGGACTTCATTTGTCGTGCTTCTGAGTTCATAAAGAAGGTATTTATCATTAATTGAACGATGAAAAATAATTCCAGATCTGTTCTTACGGACACGATCGCCGCACACGATGGGAAGCCACCGTGTGCAACGATCGTGTGCAACGATCGTCGCAACGACCTTAACATCGTGCGCAACACTAACGCGTGTACACGATCGCTTAACACGATCGTATAAAATCGTGTGCGGCGATCGTGTTCATGGGCGAAACTTGCACACGATCACCGCACACCGTGAGTGTACGACCGTGTGCATCGGCCGTGTCCAAGGCATCGTAATATTGTTCGCTCATTTTTCGAATAGTTATTCATCTTTTTGTAATCGATGTCGTGGCGGCGTATTTTGATACATCACGGTGGTCATTGGGAGCGATCGACATATGTAGACGGGGACTCCTTTTTGTCTATATCGACACGAGCAAAGTTAGTCGTGCAAACCTCGTGGGGGTTATCGAGAGGGTTTGGGTGGTCCAAATGAGTCCGATTACAAATTATGGTACTTGACACACATGGCCAAAGGAAACAAAGTAAAAGTCCTATTAAGGGGCGATACTGAGATACTTCGATTACTAGTAGAATACAAGGAGGATCCCGAGGTCTATGTTGAGAATGACTCCTCCACTCCCGAGGTTAATATGGGATGTAGCACTCGAGTAGAGCCCGGAAACATAAATTATGACATGCCTTCCAAAGAGTATCAATACGAGGAAGATGAGGAAGACGAGGAAGATGAGGAAGATGAAGAGGTGCATACATCCGAAGATGAAGATTGTTGTAAAGACTTGCTTGAGTCACTATCTACGGAATTTCTTGCTTGGGTTCGCCAACCGCCACAAATGGATATGATTATGAGTCGTCGGAAATTCTCAACAGACCATCAATATGCCAGAGAGCATGATCATCTACAATCAATGCGTAACAGGATCATTCCATTTAGGACCCCGGTAGTGCCGGGACTTTGGGTTGGGTCGAGCAGCCTCCACCGGTTACCGGTCAGCTAGAGGTGGGGTCCACCTTTCGTTCGAAGACAGAGTTGAGGATAACTGTAGGAATGTATCATTTGGAAAACATGCTACAGTGTATCACTGATCGTTCCGCCGATAAACGTATAGTGTTTGTCTGTAAGAGTGGGCGAAGAAATTGTCGGTTTAGGTTGTGTGCTATTGAGGGTGCAACTATTTGGAGAATTACTAAGTTGACATTGGAGCACATTTGTTACCACGATTTGAACCGTCTTTGCCGCTTACGATCGGTCACTCCCGAGGTTGCCGCCCATTATTTTGCTAAAAGATTGGCCGGTGAGGGGTCACTTTGAGGCCAAAGGAGATGATTGCGAGAGATGTGTAGGGAGTATGGCATTGACATGCTATACGCTTTGCTCTCGGACGAGGAATATAGCGATAGAGAATACATATGGCGGCTTCGATGAGTCGTATCGAGGCTCCCATCTTATCCGTATTTGTTAAAAGCAGCGTAATCCGAGGGACAATTTATGATTTGCGGACGACTCGTGAGGGAGTGTTCCGCCACATGTTCGTTGCACTCGGACGAGTATTAGGGCATTTGATACGTGCCTTCGACCGGTGATTATAGTTGATGGGACCCACCTAAAGGGAAGGAATAAAGGAACTCTATTTGCGGCCGTCACATTTGATGGGAAGCGAGCAAGTTTTTCCTCTTCTTTGTTGGTCTCGGTCCGATAGAGAACGACGAGTCATGGACTTATTTTCGTATAACTGCGCGAGATGCTACAATCCGACGGAAGATTTGCGATTGTGAGTGACCAACATAAGAGCATTCTGAATCTTTGTTCGAGCCGTCTATCCGAATGCATTCCACGGGTTTTGCTATCACCATCTTGCAAAAATCTGACCTCTATGGTGCGCATGCTATAGGACTCTTTAGAATCGCCTACACGCATCGAGAAGAAGTTTTGAAAACTACTTTTCAAACTACATATCGAAAGCCCTAATGGGCGCACAGCGCCTTTACGAAATTGGGCCGAGAGGTGGGCTAGGTCGAAGTGTCCGATGCGACGCTATAACTTCTTGACATCCAATCTTTGTTGAATGCTTTAATAATCGTATGTTGTGGGCTAGACGTTTACCTGTTTGCTCGTTACTTGAGATATTTCGCCTAATTTTAGAGAATTGGTTTGATGAGAAGCGGGGAGAAGCTACGTCAAGAGACCATGAGTTGACAATGCACACTTTTGAAAAGCTTTCTAACTCTGTGCAAGCCGATCGACTCTTACCGTTCGAGCTACCACCCCACTTGTTTATAAAGTCGAAGAAAACAAAGTTTCTTATGAGGTCGACCTTCGAACATGGACATGTTGTTGTCGTGAGTTTGATTTGGATCAGATTCCATGTCGTCATGCCGCTGCCGCTATAAGGTACATGTCTTTGCTGTTGTGTGCACGATCGTTTCCCACGATGGGCACGATCGTTACCCACGATTGGCACGATCGTTTCCCACGATGGGCACGATCGTTACCCACGATGGGCACGATCGTAACCACGATCGCCCTTATCGTAACCACGATCGCCCTTATCGTAACCACGATCGCCCTCATCGTAACCCACGATGGGACACACGATGGGCACGATCGTAACACAATGGGCACGATCGTGTTTTCCCATCGTTTGCAAAACAGGGATGGTCTGGATTTATCACCTCATCAATATAAAAAATACATTATCCTATACAACATACTTGACATAATTGCTTATTGTAACAGGCGTGCCGGCAATGGTTTGTCCGTGTATGATTTTGTTAGTCGTTATTTCAAGCAACAAGGCCTTAGAGAGACTTATAAGGAGCATATTAGTCCCATCCCACATCCTGATGAGTGGAATGTCCCACCGGAGATCTCATCCATCGTTTGCGTACCTCCAGAGGAGGTACGACAAGCCGGCCGACCAAGGATGAGTCGCGCACGGTCCGCTGTTGAAAATTTGCACGCAGGTGGACGGCCTCAGGTGTGCGGTAGGTGTAAAGGAACCGGCCACAATAGAAAATCTTGCAAAGCATTCATTCCCATAGGGGGTGTGGATTTGAATATCCCTGAAGAAACTCAAGAAATCGATGTACAACCGAGGCAAAGGCGCCGGCGAAGAAGAGGTGTAGCATTTGCCGTAATGATGACCATGACATAAGGGGATGTCCATACCGTGAAACTTAAATTCCTTATGTATTTTTATATCATGTGACTTACTAGCAACAATAATGTGTTGATATTTTGATCGACCATGTATTGATTCAAAGATTCGATTATTAGTTGAAATGCATAATTTTGTGTATATTTTCTTTACCTTTGAATTGAAATTTAAGTGTTCGAGAATGTAAAGCAAATAAAGGTGACTATGGAGCCAAACATTAACCATAACAAAGTAGCTCAATTCAAAGAGCAATAGTTTACGATTCCAAAGCATATAACTTTACAAAACAAATTTTAATCACCATCACACAAAATATCTAATAATAACATAACGAAAACAATCAATTGGATCCCTTTTCCCCAATCTGCTTGTATCTTTAGTCTTGTATCACCGTCTTCATGAACTTCCTCTTCCAAAATAACTTTTTGCTTTTATTCTCGAAATCTCCAAATCATTATCATCATCACCATCTAGTATGACTGGAGTGCTCGCAGTGTTTTTAAATAGACCCTGTTTCATGAAACACATTAATTTGCAATGATAGTCACTACACATACAACAAAATCAAAAACTTACTCGAGCATTGAGTATCTTCCTCTCGGCCTAGTTCTGTATGGTGGGTTGGGAGTAGGTATCCTCCTTCTTCTTTTTGGTGGTGGTGCTTCGCTTCCTCCTAAATCGGTTTCGTAATCGCCGCTCATTTCGCGTATTTGATTTTAATGAATTTTAACGATGTTAATTGATTAGGGTTTGAAGTGAAAAAGGGGTGGAGACCGACCGACGATGGGATTTTAAAGTAAAGGGGGACACGGGATTTTATAATAAAGGGGGACCGACTTATAATAAAGGGGGACCGACGGGATTTTATAATAAAATAATGACCTTTGAAGTAAACACGACCGTGTACACGATCGCCGCGATCGCGTGTTCCAATCGTGTGACACGTTGGCAACCAGTGTCAAATTGGCGCTGTATCCACGTATGCAGACGACCGTGTACACGATCGCCGCGATCGTGTTTTCCAATCGTGTGACACGTTGGCAACCAGTGTCAAATTGGCGCCAGTATCTACGTATGCACACGATCGTACACGATCACCGCGATCGTGTGTTCCAATCGTGTGACACGTTGGCAACCAGTGTCAAATTGGCGCCAGATCTACGTATGCACACGATCGTGTACACGATCGCCGCGATCGTGTGTTCCAATCGTGTGACACGTTGGCAACCAGTGTCAAATTGGCGCCAGATATCACGTATGCACACGATCGTGTACACGGTCGTGGCCACGATTGAACACGCGATCGTGTGCACAAGAACGTCAAGAATTTTCACCAATTTCTCAAATTACTCGTCAATTTAGGTGTTGTTACTTATATATTAACAATTATTTGTTAATGATACACTTATATAACAAGTTATTGATTGAATTACCATAATATATTGCATATCATGTGTCGTCGATTGTTCTATTAGTACGTATGGATAAGTTCAATCATCTGGATGAATGACCTCATATACTAATGAATTACTTACGAAATGACAAATAGGAGTTCGTTTTAGATTCCATCTTGTAATTAATGATTGAACAAGCGATCGTGTGCACAAGAACGTCAAGAATTTTCACCAATTTCTCAAATTACTCGTCAATTTAGGTGTTGTTACTTATATATTAACAAATAATTATTTGATACACTTATATAACAAGTTATTGATTGAATTACCATAATATATTGCATATCATGTGTCGTCCAATTGTTCTATTAGTACGCACGGATAAGTTCAATCATCTGGATGAATGACCTCATATACTAATGAATTACAACGAAATGACAAATAGGAGTTCGTATAAGAAGCCATATTGTAATTAATGTTTGAACAAGCGATGTTTGAATCACAAAACATCAGTCTAGATAATACAATACTTCAAATTTGCAAAAATCTCAAAAGTTCATATGCACACGATCGTGTACACCGTGGCCACGATTGAACACGCGATCGTGTGCACAAGAACGTCAAGAATTTTCACCAATTTCTCAAATTACTCGTCAATTTAGGTGTTGTTACTTATATATTAACAATTATTTGTTAATGATACACTTATATAACAAGTTATTGATTGAATTACCATAATATATTGCATATCATGTGTCGTCGATTGTTCTATTAGTACGTACGGATAAGTTCAATCATCTGGATGAATGACCTCATATACTAATGAATTACAACGAAATGACAAATAGGAGTTCGTATAAGAAGCCATATTGTAATTAATGTTTGAACAAGCGATGTTTGAATCACAAAACATCATTCTAGATAATACAATACTTCAAATTTGCAAAAATTTCAAAAGTTCATATGCACACGATCGTGTACACGGTCGTGGCCACGATTGAACACGCGATCGTGTGCACAAGAACGTCAAGAATTTTCACCAATTTCTCAAATTACTTGTCAATTTAGGTGTTGTTACTTATATATTAACAATTATTTGTTAATGATACACTTATATAACAAGTTATTGATTGAATTACCATAATATATTGCATATCATGTGTCGTCCAATTGTTCTATTAGTACGTACGGATAAGTTCAATCATCTGGATGAATGACCTCATATACTAATGAATTACAACGAAATGACAAATAGGAGTTCGTATAAGAAGCCATATTGTAATTAATGTTTGAACAAGCGATGTTTGAATCACAAAACATCATTCTAGATAATACAATACTTCAAATTTGCAAAAATTTCAAAAGTTCATATGCACACGATCGTGTACACGGTCGTGGCCACGATTGAACACGCGATCGTGTGCACAAGAACGTGGCCACGATTGAGCAGCGATCGTGTGTTCAATCGGTCGCGTGTTCAATCGTGGCCACGATTGAACACACGATCGTGCACGGCCGTTCCCACGTCGTGTGCACACGGCCATGCCAACCATCGCGGCGCACACGACAAAGATCGACGCATGACCGTGGGTAGGTTGCACACGATCGCAACACACGATGGCCACGATCGTGTGCATCCATCGTGTGTAACAGAGCCAACACATTCAGATTTAACAACACTCACACATTCATCCAAATGTCTAAATACAACATAAATATTGTACAACACAACATAAACCATTCTACATGTCTAAAGACAACATAAAGATTTTAGCGGCTAGGCCATATCGATATTTCTTAATATATTTTTCATTAAGTTCCTTGATTTGGTGCCTTGCTCCCGGGTTTGCAGAGACGAGTCGATCCAAGTACATGCACGCGAAGGCCACAAGCTGTGATTGTCGCTCGTATGAACCGTAGCTCTCGTGGCATAATTTTGAAACTCATCTCCGTGTCATACTTCGTTTCGATTGGTTGTTCATCAATACCCGGATTGAGCTAGCACACGAGGCATCGACGCATAATCGGTCGCAGCTTGGTTGAAGCGGTAACGACCATCTTCGTGGTGGTGTGACAAGGAATCGTACAACCCACGGTCCATGCTATGATGTCAATCTTGATAGTCACCCAGTGGCTTTGGTCGAGGCAACAAATGGCAATGATCTATTCAAACACAATATGTAATCATATAAGATCATCACATCAAACATAGCGAATCATTTATAAATATAAATTTCAAATCGCAACAAATCGTCAATTATTTATAAATATAAATTTCAAACTTACTTCGTTGCAATTTAACCATGGAACCGCATGTGGTGTATCAAGACCTGTCATGTAGTCCTCGATGCATTTAGGAATTTTCCACTCCTTGTAAACCGGCTTCCCGTCACCTTGATGCCAAGTGGATCATCCGGATGGAGTCTTGCAAACTCGTTGGCCAAAACTAACTACAAAAGCCAAACCACAAAATTAATAAATATCGATATCAAACCAATGATATACAAGTGAGTAGGTTATAGAACTTACGTAAAATAGGGAGCCGGCAAGTACAAAGGCCAACTCTACCGACACCAACACTACGGACTCCCCTCCGAAGCCTCGCTCGAGTCGCAAGCACATAACGCCTATCACCTCGGCATCGAAGTCTTCACGGCTAGACTCTATCCGGTCAAATAACGCCCGGGTGAGAGCATGCCCGGTCTCCAAACAGGACAATAGCATCACGTGGCTGCTCCCTCCTAAAGCTGTAGGTACAACTTCTTGAGCCTCGCTATCTCCGGGAGGCGCAACCACAAAAGGCTCTCGAAGAGCGGCAGATGGTCGACTCACTCTCGGTGGAAGACTACGCTCACCCAAATGCTGCGTTCCGGCACTCTCACCATCTTCGTCACCCTCAGCATCCCTCTCACAACTATAACGATCAGAGGCAGCATGGGCCGCCGATCTCAAAAGCGGCCGCTCGACCAAATGGAGGTTGCCGCCAGACCACCACCCTCACTGCGAAACATCGCACTGTAATGATGCTCGTCCTGAAACCAGTCGAACATCGTCCCATACTGCTGAAACGGCGCCTCAAATGGCTCATACTGATGCTCGTAATCAAGGGGCTGCTGAGTCCGCTCAACAGAATGATGAATCTGAGAATGGTGACTGTGCTGGACCTCAGAATGGTGGGTAGGCGGATGCTGAGAATGGTGACTCGGCTGACGCTGAGAATGGTGACTCGAATGATGACTAGGCTGACGATGAGAATGGTGACTGTGTGCTGCGCCTGAGACTGAGTGACGTGGAGGGTCAGGAATCCTCCGCCGGGCGCTGCTATCAGAGGCAGAATGACGAGGCCTATCATGGCTCCCAGCTGAGTAGTGTACCGGGCTCCTAGAACGCCTATGCATAGGTCCGAAGAAATCCACGATCCCAGAAAGCACCCGGCGAGAAACTCGAGCAATAAATCCGGACTCAGAATCGTCGTACAAGATCGCCTTCAAACGGCGATCGAAGTACTCATCCCTGCTCGTGTCCTGGGTGTGGTCCGGACAAGGAAGTCCGTGGACACAACACACCCTCTCTGGCTGCCTCTCCCGGTCCGATGTCTCCCCACCATGTACTGGTGGGGTACTCACGGCGTCGCTTCGACACTTTATGTGCCGACTCATATGTAATCAATTTTCCGGCCTTCTTCAACCTATCCATAACTTTCTTCCTCGGGATCGGCGCAGCTCATCCGCCTTATTCCTCACTATTCTTACGGGCTTAATGAACTTAACGTCATAAGGCGAGCCATTCTCAAAGCTCGTAGTAATACTCCGCCTCATCCTCCTCCGGATGCGGTAAAGAGGGAAGTACTTTGTCCGCAACAATAGTCATTAAAGCATACCATTAGATTGGCAATCAAATAATGTAGAAGAGATGAGTGAAGTTAGGAGAAAATACGTAAACAAATTTAAGTACATTATCGTCGAAGAAATGAGAGAAATCACAAAACATCTTCCTCGTAGTCCACATCAAACAGGGGACTTGGAGCTTTATCTCGACTACCACACAATGCTCCCAATGGGAATCATCTCATAGGACCATATTTGTAAAGCCCAAACAGGACCATAGAAGTGATAGTCCTTGTGCTCTTGTCCCTCCTTCATGGCAACGTTGCCTATGTAGTAAGATAAAACCCCAAAGGCATAAGAACCCCAAGGAAACATATCCCACCGCTCGAAATCCTCCACTAATGCACATGCCCATGTCTCGTACATAATGTCTTCACGGCTTAGGATAAAGTAGTAGTAGATATGCAAATTTGCAACCTTGAGATAATCTCTTATGTCTCTACCAAAATCTCGAGCATTGAACCTCTTCCGAACACTAACCTTAATGTTTTTTCCATGGAGTATTCTGTGGAAAATACCGTCGGACGGAAGGAGATGGTCGTCCTGGGATGGAAGGTAGAGTTTCCAAAATGGAGTCCCGTGATCAAGGCGAAATCACGGGCGGTAAAACGAATGGTCCTCCCGCAAACCTCGGAACCACGACTCATCTCGGGGATTTGATCACCCTCCAATTGACGAGCAATCAAGTGATGTAGGGCGATTTGAACTCCCATTCCTCCTAACTTTAATCAAGCGCCCAGACCCCCTCGGTCAAGCTCTCGATAGCTCGATCGGCAACAGCTGAATTGCGGCCCATACTCCTTAATGTCTCAATGATCTCTTTAAATACCGCCTCCCGTATGTAAAGATTCACTTGACGTGTAACAAAACGCAATATCGGTCTCTTCCATACGCAACTTGATCTGCAATATGGACATACAACTCATAAGAATATGATAAAATGCTTAAGAGAACGAAAAAAAATTACGCCTTGCACACGATCGCATGCACACGATCGATGCCCGTCGTGTGAAGACCATCGTGTGTCACACGACGGTTCACACGACGAAACGATCGTGTGCGGCGATCGTGTGCAAGGCAGAGCTTTGCACTTCTAGCACACGACGGCACACACGATCGCCGACCGTCGTGTGTAGCCATCGTGCCCACGAAAGACCATCGTGTACACGATGGTCTCATCTTCTTCAAAGACGATCGTGGGAAGATGAACAACCATCGTGGCACGATCGTTTGTGAATGAAATACACTAACCGCGGCTCATTGACGAATTGCTCTTCGATGGAGTGCCACTAGCGGAACTTCGGCGTCTTGATTCATTGTGGTAGTCGGAGGTCGACATTTTCTTGCCGGCGAAGGGTTTCACGACGGGAGACTTTTTTTGCAGAGAGGAGGAGAGTTTTTTGCAATATTGAGTTGTGGGACCTTTTTTTATTGTTGTTTAGTTTTAATAATCTTCCTTTTTCTTTTTTAGTTTTTTTTTTCTCTTATTGGTAGACTTTAAGGGTAATAAAGTCTTTTAATACATTTTGGTATCAAAAACTTATAGTTTTATGAATGGGGATATATAACTTGTTACTTTTATGGTTTGGTACTAAAAAAGAGAGATCCCTTATTTATATAGATGACTATGTAAATATTTTTTTAAATATAAATATATTGTATAGAAAAATTATAGTCATAATAATACGTTCACAAAGAAATAAAAATAAATATAAAATAGTAAAAAAATTATCGAAAAAATATCAATAAAAAAATTGAAAATATTAAAAGTATTATTTTATATATATATATATATATATGTATATATATATATATAGTGAGAATCAATTTTTTAATACCAAACCATAAAATTAATAAGTTATATATCCTCATTCATAAGAGTATAAGTTATTGATACCATTTTGCTTAAAAAGACTAAAATGTCCTCCAAAAAGGTGTTGATGTTGACTTTCCTTTTTTACCTTTTAGTGATAGATTTAAGGGTATTAATGTCTGTTGGTATCAAAAACTTATACTCTTATGAATGGGGATATATAACTTGTTACTTTTATGGTTTGGTATTATAAAAGATAGAACCCATATATATAAATATAAATATAAATATAGTTATAAAAACACCATGAAAGTAACATTTCAATTACCCTTTTGTTTTTATATAGTGTGAATGACTATTATGCCCCTGATGTAATTATGTAATATGATTGTGCCATCTGAAGTTTTCCTACAAATAGGACTTCAGTTATTAATGAAAAACATACCTGAGAATCATTCTCTAATTTCTCTCTCTAATTTCTCTCTCTAATATTCCGATTTTACAACACGTTATCAGCACGACTCTAACCATTTGAGTAATATATCACAAGAGTATGCTCTACAGTTGCATCTTATAGATGATCCTCTGTATCAGAAATTTGATTATTACAAACAAACACAATACATCCAAACTCTCTCTCTCTCTCTCTCTCTCTCTCTCTCTCTCTCTCTTCTTGTGATATGATATGATTAATACATTCATATCTATAATTTAGATCGGTGCAGCTGCTCTAATCCTGGATCCTTCACCCGGATTATTCATTCCTTAAATATAATCTTATAAAAACCTTCCCAGCATGTAATCTCATCTCTAATCTAGTCAACGCTCTTCAATTTCATCAAAAAAAATCAAAAAAAAAAAAAAGATATGAGTATCAAGAGGATATGAGTTTGATCTGGTTTTCTTATTAAGCTGGATATCTTATATTTTCGTATTCCATAGCTGCACCTTTATAAAAAATCCAGAAAGCATGTAACTTGTCCGACCTTCTTCTATTCATCATATCTTTCATTCTCCAAAAAAAGGAAAAACCTGTTGAATTAATGGGGGATTGCGAAGTAGGGAATGGGGATATGTCGGCACCAGCGACGCCTCGGACACCAACACCGCTGATACCTTCGTCGTTGCGTATGGACTCGATGTCTTCGTCATACGATCGGAAGTCAATGCCTTGATGCAAGTGCCTGCCTATCGATGCTCCCACTTGGGGTGCACTCGACGATAATCTTAACAGTGGATGGTGGCAGATCTAGCGACAGCAGCAGCGTCGACCGGCGGAAAGAGGGAACTGGTTGAATCTATCTAAGGAATCTGTCACTCAGCGCAGATCTTCGGACGAAAACCTAATATACTACACCAGGATCGGATATCTGGCAGGATTGTATACCGGAGCGCTTTACAAGGCGGTTGTGTGGCCGAAATCGGCTGAGTTTTCCGGCAGGATGATGACAATTTTGGCCAAAGTGGTTTTTACCTTGATCCTGGAAATTTGGAAACCGATCTGCAAGCTGGAGACAAAACACCCCAAGAAGAAAAACAAGATGGAAAACTCAACGAGGATAACAAGATGAGAAACTCCCCACTGTAAGTATGTGAATTGTTTATGTATATGTGTATAAAATGAAAATAATAGAAACCCACTGACTAGTTGAAGAAAAAAAGAAATAAAAAAAAAGAAGGGGGAAGAGGACCGCCGAAAGGCTGTCCGCAAAAGCAAAAAAAAAATAACGAAAATTAAAAAAGAAAGAAAGAAGAAGTCAGGGTAAAGAAACGAAAAAATAAAATAATAAAATATTATTCTAATTTATTAAATCATAAATCTGGTTTCTCTTAAATATAAGATACATATGATATCAGAATTAATTTTTCTTGATACCACCGTGACCCATTTCACGAGAGCTTCAATTTGACATTAATATTGGTATGGGTATTAATTCTTTTCATATATGTCATTATTAAATTTATTAGAATGTACGAATAACATCCAACTCTGGAAATCGCAAATACTTAACGGTATTCGATATTTCGACCTATACCTTGACGATGACTATATTTTGCGGAATTGATTGGACGATTCTGCTCTAGTAGAAGCAGTTAATTATTTTGCAGTTTAAATTATGTCTCTTACTTATCTCAAAGTGGTGGTTTAAAACCACATATTTATTGCGTTTATTTTATAAAATTATAATACCTCCCATGTGATGAGTTCAATTATCACAAGATGGATGGTTTTACATATAAAATTTATATATTATATATCACCATCGTGGTTGGTTATACCACAAGAATAGTTCATAGATCCTGCTCCCGAAGAAGCAGTTGATAAAAATAAATCCTACTTTGGAGAAACAGTTGATCGATTATCTAAATCATGCTCTCGAATAAGCAGATGATAAAAATAAATCCTACTCTAGAGAAGTACTTGATCGATTATCTAAATCCTGCTCCTGAAGAAGCAGTTGATAAAACTAAATCCTACTATAAAAAAGTAGTTGATCAATGATTCAAATCATGCTCTCGAAGAAGAAGCAGTTGATGGAAATAATATCCAATCTCCGTGATTATTAAACACGAACGGAGAAAATTGAGCAAGTGATACCATAAGCTATCACCGATTAATTAAAGAAAATCCCATGCAAACTGCATGGTGGGATCATTTGACAATTGATATGAAAAACTATCACTGGAAATAATTGCTCAATAAATCCCATGTTGATTATATTACATGGTGGGATCATTAAAATCATATTGATATGAAAACGCTTATTGAGAAGCATATATCACATATTCGTAAAAATAATGTATTTGCATAAAGGCAAAAGATGATATTATTATTGCTCTGAAAGAAGTACAAAGTAGTCGAAGTGAAAATATCGAAACTAGCTGAAAGGCAGTAAACATTCGACAATATGAAACGCGAAAAAGAAAATACATATGAAACCCATAAAAAGAGAAGGGGTGCGTCTCGAGAGTATAAAACTCCGTAACTCTGCCACCCCCTGGCATCAGGGTTTATAATGAAAGATCTAAAGAATCTAAACTTCTTTTTCGTTTGGCGCCAATAGTCTGTGGCTGATGAGATTTGACTTCCAAATTCTTAACTGAAATATATGCCTCAAACTTTATAAGTAGATCGACAACAGTGTCAGCACATATTATTATATCTCGTGATGGCTGAGATATAAACTTGTGATCTACTCCTTGATCCAGAAAGGCAAGCAAATCGCTGAAGAAATTATTAATATTCAACAAACCTATAGTTTGGTATGGAAGTCCCGCTCAGCCCATGATGTTATGTTGAATATCTCATTGAGTGTGCCGTAGCCACCTGGAAGAACAATAAAGGCATCACTATTATTCACCACATACGTCAAACTATCATGAACAGACTGTGCTTGAAGCATCAACCCAGTTGAACCTCCTATACTACTGGTTCTGACTGTGGGAAAGTGTAAGACACTTGTTATACTTATTCTCCCATTTTGTGCAGCATCTAAAAGATAACCCAAAAATCTATAATTACTCCCACCATACAATATATCGATTTTGTGTTTTCCTAATTCTTTTACGAATTGATATGCCATATCTATATGCTGGATATAACCTATCAGTTTGGATCCACCTAAAATACATATAGTTTTAAATGGATGAGATCTATATGAGGATTCTGAGAACTCCATGTTTCTACACTAGACTTTCAAAATACTTTTATGAGAGATACATTTTCTGATTTGTGGATCCCAAATTTAAAGAACAAACTTTTTACTAAATGACAAATGACTTCAATATTTTCATTGCAAAAAGAGCGGCAGATAAGTCATTACTTTTGACAAAATTGAAAAAGAAAACGAACGATATGATATTATATTTTTTAATGAAAATGATGTTACCGATCGGCAGCTGAAAAATTTAAATATTGGAAAATAATATTCATCAACTTGCATTATTTTTTCTATTACCTTATACCAACTTTGATAGAATGGACTTACAAACTGGATTTTTTGAGACTAATTTTTCATGACTATAACATTCCCGTTCATCCTTAAATTGTATCCACAAAGCCATTAGTTCACGATGAACGTATCTACTATGATGTGTATCAAGAATCTTTTGGATATCATGATCAATAGATTCCTTACTCAATCCATCCTTGATAAATGCTATTTTATCTTCTCGATTTTTGGATACAAACCCCATAGATTTGCATCGTGTGTCACATGTCCACCGAACACATTTATAGCACCCACCTAATCTTTTTGCTCTCCGTTTCTTTGCAAAACTACTCTTACCTGTACCTGACATGTACTTAAATGAATTTGAAAATTCGCCAGATAATCGAACTTGTGCTTCGATCAACCATCGAATATCTTCTGGGATGCCATTTCTCATTAGCACCCTTAATCTTTCGAGTCGAGCTCGATAAATTCTTTTTATGATATTCACTGGAAGAGATGGGTAATATTTATGAAGATTCGAAAGCATTGAATCCATTATGATATTCAAACCCTCGGTATGGATTGTGAATACAATGATAATCTATTTATAGATTGGAATTACGCGTATGAGATTTGACTCTGCGTCCTGAAGCGTATGAACTACGGCTCTATATATTTGAATAATGAACATAATATGACATGTGGGAGCGGCGACTCCATGTTGAAAATGATGTGCAATAATGGCACCGAAAAATGATGTGATATGCCGGCAAAATATCTATATGGTGATACAGACACATCATGTCTTCAAATATATGTTCTCGATTACTATTACTACTAGCCAATATTGGGAATGAATCCCTAATAAATTTGGAATATATTAAGGGGGAGTATGAGCCCACTTCCTCTACATGTGAACTACTAGATATTATGAATCCATTAGATAGTTGTAACACCCCAAATCTCAGATGGGACATTACACGCCGTAGGACCCTCATGAGGGTCTACCAGGCTAACTCATGAGACATAAACCACAAGGAAATCTAAAAAGACGCAATTAACATAGTAAAAATTAAGGCCGTGGCCTCGGCTAAAATATTTTAATGGAAGTGCATGAGGCATAAGTCAAATACTAATTCATTGCCCACGCAGGGGACTTAAACCAAGTTTAAAAGTAATCAGTCCAACTCCAATACTCAGACAAATACAATGATAAAGCATGAAAATATAGACTCGAGCCACATCATCATGCCAGACCATCCTTTACGTGCGCATCCCGTGCCAGCTCCTCAGCTCGACCAACACCTGAAATGCATAAGACGCATTTTCCCCATTTAAGGGGTTAGCATTCGAATAGCTAGTGCAAGTACAATTTACATAATGCTATAAGTGTAACACCCCGAGATATTCGGAATAATTACAGCGCCGTAAACCCTTTAAGTAAGGATTTACAAGGCTAATTTAAAATAAATGTAAATATAATCCAATCGTACAACTGAAGTTCAAATACAGATTTGATTCAACCGATCAAATGAGTTAACTTATACAACCATATCAAAATGACATTATTAAAACAGACGTACTCGAGTACTAAATGAACCAAGAAGACAAATAACAATAAACATCAACCACATCACTGAGCCATTTCATCGTCCTGTCGGTACTGTGGTTGCTTCCCCGCTCCTCGGCTACCTGAACATCAAAACAATGTCCACCCCCGAAGGGGTTAGCAAAACAATGCTAGTACAAGTATCATAATACATAAATCATCAATGCATCATAAAACATGCAAAACGGACTTCCGTCACCGGAATCCAACGATGCGAATCCTCACGATTCCATCAACACAGTACAGGGTAATCCAGCGATCCAGCGCCCTTGGTATAGATCCCCATGATGATCCCGTCGGACCAACGCATGGTGGAAAACCCATCCAGCGATCCAACGCCCTCAGCATAGATCCGCATGATGATCCCGTCGGACCAACGCATGGTGGACATTCGATCCAGCGCCCTCAGCATAGATCCTCATGATCCCCTCGGATCATTTATACCATAAATCAATTAATTATGCATACATATATGCATTTCAATATGTTCATCAATACGAACAATTAACAACAAATACCACGCGAAATTACAGAAATACATCTCATATTCGACAACATGAACAAAACCATAAGCATGATCAAAGTTTCAATATAAATCGAACTCGACATATGATACTTGCCTCGAAAATGGCAAGAATGGAAATACTCCAACAATGACACGCGTCCGTATGCCACCGCCCCTCGATCGTCCCCTATGCAAGGCTCGGACCTAAGAAATAATAAAGAATTCCTCTCAAGTCGAACGAACATCTAATAATCCGGTTTACGACCGCAAGCTTAAAAAAATGGATTCTGCCTGAACTACTTAGCGCGCGCTACGTACTATACGTAACGTGCGCTAAGCCTGCCCGTTAACGTACGCAAATGACCAGGTTTAGCGTGCGCTAGCTGTGTACCGACAGCCTTCTTCTCGAATGTACCGATCACGCTTTGATGATATAACGTACGTTACGTATCCAACGTAGCGCACGTTACTCATTCCCGATAGCGCACGTTAATATATACATCTTAGCGTGCGCTAATCGTGCATGGCAGTCACTACTGGGTAAAACTTGAGCTAAAGGTGATGAAAACTCATGAAATCCTCAGTGCTAATACAAGCGATCTCAGTGTATATCATGCTCATGCGGTTTGTGAAAGATCTTTATGGATTAAACGACTACAAGATACAAGGGCACGTATAATCATCACAACACCATAATTCATCTTTGATCTTCAAGAACATCCTAAGTCCAATCCATTTCATGTCCCAACGTATGATTCTATCATGTTAAAACATAAGAACTTGCTGCTCTCCCCATATTGGTCATAAACAGTTTGAAGATACATGAATACGTTTAGGAGTCCGACACTAAAAAGGTTCAAAGGATTATACGATGAATAAGTACCGAAACGTCAAAATATCTTTCTAACACATGATGTTCGACCATTAAACAATCTAACTGACTAGATAAATATGATCAAACGTCCTTTAGAACACTACTAATATTGGTGAAGAATCACCTACCTCAAAGTAGTGAAGAACAAGGAGGAAATCGAAGCAAATCCAACGTCGAAGGCTTGAACACCAATCCTCAATGATCTACAATCTTCAACACGAGCTAGGATGCTGATATGAAGTGTTTAGGATGTAGGAAGTAATACTCTAAGTATAAGGATTCGGATGTGAGAAGAGAAAGGACTGAAAATACGAAAAGGATGTTGTCCTATTTATAGGAAATGGTTATTAGCGCGCGCTAGTCCATACTCTTAGCGTGCGCTAACGGCTTACTGACTTCACTGTACTCAGCACTTAGCGTGCGCTGTCTCATGTCAGTAGCGTGCGCTAAGGCGTTGACTTGGCTTTTCCCGAAAGCCGTCCAAGTTCATCCCGACACAATCCGACCAAGATCTCCGGCCTGATCTCACCTACCACACGTCTCAATCATATTGACCACGTATAGCGTGTGCTAATGTTCCTTTGTAGCGTGCGCTATGGATCCATGTTAGCGTACGCTACACATAGACGATAGCGTGCGCTACATGCGCAGAATCACAATCTTAAATCACATTCATGAAATCATACGCTCAACAACACCGGACTATGAGATACGGAGAATATTACTCAGATTAAAGTGCAACAATTACAATATCACAAGTTCCAAATACATATCAGAAATCTCGGGTATTACATCCTTCCTCCCTAAAAAGAAGTTTCGTCCCGAAACTTAAGATGAAAACAACTCTGGATATCTAGCCTTCATACTGTCCTCTGTTTCCCAAGTGGCCTCTTCAGATCCATGTCGTGACCATTGTACTTTAACCAAGTGTATTGGTTTATTCCTCAATTGTTTGATCCGACTCTCAAGTATCTTGATTGGTCTCTCTTCGAAGGTGCCATCGTTAGCTATCTCGATCTCGTCGAAATCAATGACGTGACTGGGGTCCGGTACATACTTCCGCAATTGGGATACGTGAAACACATTGCGAACGTGACTCAGCGATGGTGGTAAAGCCAACCTGTATGCTAAATCCCCAACTCTCTCTAGGACCTCAAATGGCCCGATGTATCTCGGACTTAGCTTACCTCTCCTCCCAAAACGGAAAATCCCTCGTATAGGAGACACCTTCAATAGTACATGGTCCCCAACGTCGAACTCTAGAGGGCGACGACGTATGTCCGCATAAGACTTCTGTCGACTCTGGGCAGTCAACAGTCTTTCCCGAATCAAAGCTATCTTCTCTTGAGTCTGAACTATCAATTCCGGTTATGTCCCGATCAAGTCCGAAGAATCATCCCAGCACAGGGGTGATCGACATCTTCTCCTGTACAAAGCTTCAAATGGTGCCATCTTAATAGAAGCATGCCAACTATTATTGTAGGTGAATTCAATCAATGGCAAATGAACTTCCCAATCAGTTGACCAATCCAAAGCACCGGCTCTAAGCATGTCTTCTACTGTTTGTATAGTCCTTTCGGACTGACCGTCCGTTTGGGGATGATAAGCCGTGCTAAAATTGAGCTCAGTCCCCAAAGCCCTGTGAACTGCCTTCCAGAAGTGTGACACGAATCGACCATCTCGATCCAAAATAATGGTCTTCGGCGTCCCATGCAATCTGACTATCTCTGCAATAAATACTCGCGCCAATCTCTCGGGTCCCCATGTATCTTTAATTCCTAGGAAATGAGCCGACTTGGTTAGTCGATCAACTATAACCCAAATCATGTTCATTCCCGTTCTAGTCCTTGGCATACTGGTGATGAAATCTATCGAGATATCCTCCCACTTACACTCAGGGATCGGAAGCGGCTTTAACATTCCGGCAGGTTGCTGATGTTCAATCTTAACCTGCTGACAATTCAAACACTTCGAAACGTACTCTGCTACATCCTTCTTCATATTCCCCTACGAAAAGTTTTGTTTAAGATCTTTATACATTTTACTGATGCCCGGGTGAATAGAATAGGGCGCACTGTGAGCTTCCTTCAGAATTGTCCGTCTCAAATCATCATCATCGGGAACGCAAAATCGACTCTGAAATCTCAGAACTCCATCATCTTGTATCACGAATCCTGGGGCCTTTCCTTTCTTTACTTCGTCACATAACCGAACGATCAGAATCGTTCAACTGCTTAGATTTGATCTCCTCGGCTAGTGATGAAGTCAGTTCCATCACATATAGTTGCCCTTGGATTCCTGGTGCCCATACTTCAATCCCTTCGCGGATTAGTTCCCGCTGAATGCTGGTTTGGGATGTAAGTGCTTCCAACACTCGAAGAGAAACAGGTTTACGGCTCAAAGCATCGGCTACTACGTTTGCTTTCCCCGGATGATAGAGAATCTCCAAGTCGTAATCCTTGATCAATTCCAGCCACCTTCTCTGCCTCATGTTTAATTCTTTCTGACTGAAAATGTACTTGAGGCTCTTATGATCTGTGAAGATCTGGCAACGAGTGTCGTACAAATAATGTCGCCCAATTTTCAAGGCAAAGACCACAGCTGCTAGCTCCAGATCATGAGTCGGGTAATTAACCTCATACGGTTTCAATTGCCGAGAAGCATAAGCAATCACCTTATCCTTTTTCATCAACACACAATCCAGACCCTGATTTGAAGCATCGCTGTATACCATGAATCCATCAGTTCCCTCTGGCAGCGCTAATATAGGTGCTGTCGTCAGTCTCCTCTTAAGTTCGTCAAAACCAGCCTGGCACTTCTCATCCCACGTGAACTTTTGAGTTTTCTGCAACAGCTGAGTGAGCGGACGAGCAATTTTGGAAAATCCCTCTACAAAGCGGCGATAATATCCAACAAGTCCTAGGAAACTCCGGACTTCTTTCACGTTACTAGGAACTTCCCATTCCAAGATTGCTTCGACTTTCTTCGGGTCCACCTGAACTCCGTCAGCTGATATCACATGCCCAAGGAAAGTTACTTCCCTAAGCCAGAACTCGCATTTGGGAAGCTTTGCATACAGCTGTTCCTTCCTCAAAGTGCTCAAAACCACACGCAAATGTTCGGCATGCTCCTCTGCGTCTTTCGAATATATCAAGATGTCATCAACGAAGACGACCACAAATTTATCCAAGTATTCTAAGAATACCCGATTCATCAACTGCATGAATACCGCAGGAGCATTGGTAAGTCCAAATGGCATCACTACAAATTCATAATGCCCGTACCGGGACCTGAAAGTAGACTTTGGTACATCCGATTCCTTAATTCTCAACTGATGGTATCCTGATCGCAAGTCAATCTTCGAGAATACCCTTGCCCCTTGCAGTTGATCAAACAAGTTGTCGATCCGCGGTATAGGATACTTATTCTTGATCGTCATCTTGTTGAGCTCCCTGTAATCAATACACAGTCGGAGGGATCTGTCTTTCTTCCGGACAAAGAGAACGGGCGCTCCCCACGGAGAAACGCTAGGTTGAATATAACCCTTCTGTGACAATTCCTCTAGTTGCTTCTTGACTTCATACATCTCGGTTGGCGCCATGCGGTATGGTGCTCTGGAAATAGGAGCGGCTCCAGGCTCTAATTCGATAGTGAATTCCACCTCTCTCTGTGGAGGTAACCCAGGTAGTTCGTCAGGAAATACGTCGGAGAATTCATTCACAACTGGAATCGATGAGAGCTCTATTCCTTCCTCCTTTCTCATGGCATAGCACCAAAGTCCATGACATCCCTGCTTCAGTAATTTTACGGCTTTGATGGCTTTGATCAATTTTCCCGAGCTTCCCGGTCTCCATCCTCGGAATAAGTGTTCAGATCCGTCATCAGCAATGATAGAAATAACTCTCTTTCGGTAATTCAGAATAGCTCTATAACGGTTGAGCCAATCGTCTCCGAGAATTAAATCGTCACCGTAGATGTCAACTACAATAAGATTCGATAGCCAATCTCTCCCTCCTATAGACACTGGAAAATCCCTAGCTTCTAGGGTTCCCACAATTTTCTCTCCGCTCGGTAATCCCACAACATAAGGTTCACAATTATACAAGCACGAGATTTTCAAACGATTAACACAGTTCAAAGATATAAAAGAATGCGTAGCTCCCGAATCGAACAAGACACTAACTGGTTGCAAAAGGATCTGAATCGTACCTGATGCAACAGCTGTGTTTTGATCATCCTTCTTCATCTCGTAAATACGCGGAGGAACGGACCCAGCGCTGGATGCCTCTCTTTTCCCAACATTCTGCTGCGGGAAACCGCTCTGCTGCGTCTGGTTTACACTAGTGTCCTTCGGAACCGGTACAGGAGTGCGAGTGCCAAAGGATCTAGTCGCATTCCCACAAAATGTTGCGCGATGTCCTTCCTGTCCACACTCGAAACAAGTCACAGCAGGCGCGAAACAGTCACGTCGAATATGTCCCGCTTTGCCACAGTTATAACATTTCTTCCCCGCGTCTGAAACGGTTGGTGCTGCCCAGAACTTCTTTCCTCCTCGAGAAGGATGTGGAGGCCTCCTGGATGAATGAAAAGAGGACTGGCCCCTGTGAGGCCCACTACTCTTATTCTCCGTGAAGTTGCCAGCCACTCTCTGCTTCTTTGCTTCCATCGATTTCTCTACTGCTGCCTCCTTCATATCGTAGGCCAACGCCTTGTCCTGATACTGTCTCAAATTGGTACATTCAAATCCGGACATATATTGCTGAATTTCCGGTTTCATTCGCATGTCAAAATGGAAAATCCTCTCCGCCTCGGTCCTGACCAAGTGGCGCACATAAGTCAGCTGGTGATTAAAAGTCTTAATCACGTCCGTCACAGATGCTTCTGAATTTTGTGGTGAGAAAAACTCCCGCACTTGGGCCTCTCTAACTGGGTGAGGACAATACTGCGCTTCCATCATTAATTTGAATTCCGTCCAGTCAACATCATGGTCCTCCAGTCGAATGGCCTCCCACCAGTCGAAAGCCTCCCCTGTCAGAAGATACTGGGCGACCGGAACCTTTCTGTCGTTGGGACAGTTAATCCCCGCAAAAATCTTTTCTAATTCCTTCAGCCAGTGGTCCCAAGAAAGCGTCTCAGCAGAACCGTCAAATTTCGGAGGATGCAATTTGATTACTTCGGTAAGCCATTTATCTCCTCGATTATCCACGTTATCTTTGCCCCATCATTGCTCGCATGCGATCTACAACTTGAGCAAACCGGTTTATCTCGGGCTACCACTGGCCAAGCACTCCCGGTACGTTAGGATCTGCATTATTATTTGCTGATCCCTGTTGTCCCCCGGAATGGGAATTCGTTCGGCTAGCGGTTATTTCTGGGGTAGACACTGAATCTTCTTGTCTCGCGTTTCCACGTCCGCGTCCACGACCGCGTCCACGACCTCCCCTCAACATACTGTAAACACAAATACTCAATATCCAGGGCAAACTTTCTAAAAGTACATCTATCAATGTTCACAAAACATGAATTAAATAAAACGGTAGTATTTGAGATTTAGGAAACTTACAACCACGGTCCACACGACGATGCTGTCTCAGCAGTGATGTTACAAACGACCAATAATCAAATAACGTAAACAGACCCAACTAACCTGACTGCCAAGATATCCATGAATCTTAGCTCTGATACCATATTCTGTAACACCCCGAGATATTCGGAATAATTACAGTGCCGTAAACCCTTTAAGTAAGGATTTACAAGGCTAATTTAAAAGAAATGTAAATATAATCCAATCGTACAACTGAAGTTCAAATACAGATTTGATTCAATCGATCAAATGAGTTAACTTATACAACCATATCGAAATGACATTATTAAAACAGACGTACTCGAGTACTAAATGAACCAAGAAGACAAATAACAATAAACATCAACCACATCACTGAGCCATTTCATCGTCTCCGTTTGATCGTGGTTGCTTCCCCGCTCCTCGGCTACCTGAACATCAAAACAATGTCCACCCCCGAAGGGGTTAGCAAAAATGCTAGTACAAGTATCATAATACATAAATCATCAATGCATCATAAAACATGCAAAACGGACTTCCGTCACCGGAATCCAACAATGCGAATCCTCACGATTCCATCAACACAGTACAGGGTAATCCAAATGATCCCTTGGTATAGATCCCCATGATGATCCCGTCGGACCAACGCATGGTGGAATACCCGTCCAGTGATCTAGCGCCCTCAGCATAGATCCCCATGATGATCCCGTCGGACCAACGCATGGTGGACATTCGATCCAGCGCCCTCAGCATAGATCCTCATGATCCCCTCGGATCATTTATACCATAAATCAATCAATTATGCATACATATATGCATTTCAATATGTTCATCAATACGAACAATTAACAACGAATACCACGCGAAATTACAGAAATACATCTCATATTCGACAACATGAACAAAACCATAAGCATGATTAAAGTTTCAATATAAATCGAACTCGACATATGATACTTGCCTCGAAAATGGCAAGAATGGAAATACTCCAACAATGACACGCGTCCGTATGCCACCGCCCCTCGATCGTCCCCTATGCAAGGCTCGGACCTAAGAAATAATAAAGAATTCCTCTCAAGTCGAACGAACGTCTAATAATCCGGTTTACGACCGCAAGCTTAAAAAAATAGATTCTGCCTGAACTACTTAGCGCGCGCTACGTACTATACGTAACGTGCGCTAAGCCTGCCCGTTAACGTACGCAAATGACCAGGTTTAGCGTGCGCTAGCTGTGTACCGACAGCCTTCTTCTCGAATGACCGATCGCCTGCTCGATGATATAACGTACGTTACGTATCCAACGTAGCGCACGTTACTCGTTCCCGATAGCGCACGTTAATATATACATCTTAGCGTGCGCTAATCGTGCATGGCAGTCACTACTGGGTAAAACTTGAGCTAAAGGTGATGAAAACTCATGAAATCCTCAGTGCTAATACAAGCCATCTCAGTGTATATCATGCTCATGCGGTTTGTGAAAGATCTTTACGGATTAAACGACTACAAGATACAAGGGCACGTATAATCATCACAACACCATAATTCATCTTTGATCTTCAAGAACATCCTAAGTCCAATCCATTTCATGTCCCAACATATGATTCTATCATGTTAAAACATAAGAACTTGCTGCTCTCCCCATACTGGTCATAAACAGTTTGAAGATACATGAATACATTTAGGAGTCCGACACTAAAAAGGTTCAAAGGATTATACGATGAATAAGTGCCGAAACATCAAAATATCTTTCTAACACATGATGTTCGACCATTAACCAATCTAACTGACTAGATAAACATGATCAAACATCCTTTAGAACACTACTAATATTGGTGAAGAATCACCTTCCTCAAAGTAGTGAAGAACAAGGAGGAAATCGAAGCAAATCCAACGTCGAAGGCTTGAACACCAATCCTCAATGATCTACAATCTTCAACACGAGCTAGGATGCTGATATGAAGTGTTTAGGATGTAGGAAGTAATACTCTAAGTATAAGGATTCGGATGTGGGAAGAGAAAGGACTGAAAATACGAAAAGGATGATGTCCTATTTATAGGAAATGGTTATTAGCGCGCGCTAGTCCATACTCTTAGCGTGCGCTAACGGCTTAATGACTTCACTGTACTTAGCACTTAGCGTGCGCTGTCTCATGTCAGTAGCGTGCGCTAAGGCGTTGACTTGGCTTTTCCCGAAAGCCGTCCAGGTTCATCCCGACACAATCCGACCAAGATCCCCGGCCTGATCTCACCTACCACACGTCTCAATCATATTGACCACGTATAGCGTGCGCTAATGTTCCTTTGTAGCGTGCGCTATGGATCCATGTTAGCGTACGCTACACATAGACGATAGCGTGCGCTACATGCGCAGAATCACAATCTTAAATCACATTCATGAAATCATACGCTCAACAACACCGGACTATGAGATACGGAGATTATTACTCAGATTAAAGTGCAACAATTACAATATCACAAGTTCCAAATACATATCAGAAATCTCGGGTATTACAATAAGGGAGTATAATTCAACATGAAAATGCTTTTGAAAAATACTAGAAACACAATATTCCAGAATATCACAGTTTTTCTCAACAAAGTATGCCTATCAAGGCAAAACAACATAACATCACATTACCATAATACAATTTCACACTTGGTAACCCGTGGCCGTACCCCTTAGTATCGACCCCCAGGGGCCCCGTCGGACCCTCCCCAGGTGGGAAACCACTTCCGCGGTCGTACCCCTTAGTAGCAACCCCCAGAGGCCCCGTCGGACCATCCCCAGGTGGAATACACGATATCAACATACACACACACATACACAATTATCACAACTTTCCATCAATGTCGAATTTTACGTTCTACATAACAAAATGTAAAGAAGTACTTGCCTTGGGTGAGACGACGGAAGGGAAAGGTTGAAATGTAAGGTTTTGGTCCAAACAATCTTCACAACCCCATTCCTATCATAATAACGATAAACAACCAATCTCAGAACTACAAAAACGTAGGAATACATCCTAGTTCTACCCGCTGGAACAATTCGTCGAACATTACTAGGGTATCATCGAATATAAGTGACGAACAATGGCAAAATCGGAGTTTAAGACCACAAATCCTCAAGAAAACGAAGGATTACAAGTATACGATTAAAGTCTAGTAATAATCCATGATATTTCGGATTAAAAGAGTCAAATCACAAGAAATCCCCAAAATTTCCCCAAAATCTCAAAACAAGGGTTTCAGGGATTCTTACCTTGATTCGGATGGCGGAAAGTGTTAAGAACTTGAAGAATTCACGTAAGGAATGCAAGGATGTTAGTGGATGGTGATATTTGGTCGGAATCGGCCCTAACCCTCGTCTGGAATCGCTCAAAGCCGAAGAGTAGGAGTAAGGATGGAAAATGACGAAGTTGGGCTGATGCTGTCCTATTTATATCAGACAGGCTTAGCGCACGCTACGCACCAGAATTTAGCGTGCGCTAACAGGGTGCGGAAAGCAATCAAAGGGTTCTGTCCTCCCGTTAGCGTACGCAGGCTAACAAGATTAGCGTGCACTAATGTTAGAAATTAGCGCGCGTTAACACTCAATTTGCGTACGCTATCTGGTACAGTACCGAAATACTGAACCTTCTGCCCAGTCCGCTGAAATCGTTAGCGCACGCTACAAACTCCAAGTTAGCGTATGCTAACCACACAGCGATAGCGCACGCAATAAATCAAGGAGTAGCGTGCGCTACTCAAGCAAAGCCCAAGATCGCTCGACAAGACACTGCTGCATAGCATTTAAAATCGAAATGCAAAGCAAGTCCAGAATCCAGAAACACAAACACGGAATATTCAAGACGACAGAGTTGAGCGTTGAAATAAAATACAATTCCGATCAACGGAGAGTCCGTAATGCGGCAAGGAGAGTGAAATTCCCTAAACTTATAGAAAATTACGAAAATGGCCCAAGTGCCCGAGAATCATGATACGACGTCGGATTAACAAATCGAAAGTCTCAACACGACCAACTCAACCATACAAACTTATGCAAACCAAGAAACAACGAAAACGAACGAGTTTTACGAGAACCGGACGTACATGCGACAAGATATAATTCAAGATAAAATTACGTGAAAACATCCTCGAAACTCGTCCAGACAGAAAAATTCCAAGAACAAAATAGATTCAGAACTTCAAAACAGTAACAAGCGAGTCGTCCGAAACGAACATACACCAAAAACAGAAATTACCAAAAATAGAAAGTACGGATATTACAATAGTCACATGTGTATATGACTCGTAATCAGAAATTTACGAGATAATTTGCTCGCGGTTTGAGCATATATTCCAGATCATATAAAGCTAGTAATATATCCCAAATAAACTCCAGTACAAACAGTTTGAAAGTTTTTCTCCCATTGGGTTTTTCTTCAAACTAGTTCAGCAAATATATTTGTAAATAGTCATTCAAGGGGGAATGTTATAAAAACACCATGAAAGTGACATTTCAATTATCCTTTTGATTTTATATAGTGTGAATGACTATTATGCCCCTGATGTAATTATGTAATTACGATTGTGCCATCTGAAGTTTTCCTATAAATAGGGCTTCAGTTATTAATGAAAAACATACCTGAGAATCATTCTCTAATTTCTCTCTCTAATATTCCGATTTTACAACATATATATATATATATATATATATATATGTTTTTGTGTGTGTGTGTGTTAAAGAAGTGGGAGGGACAAAAAAGATATTTTGATCTTTTTTGTCAAAGAGAGGGAGGTGATTAGCAAAAGGGGGGCGATTAGATGATCCCAAATTCCCAATCAAAGTCACCATGGTCCAGAGACGAGCAAGCAGAGTCAACTTGTGAGGATCTTGAAACATGATGACAAAAACTATAAGTAATGAATTGGAATTAGGTATTTATGAGTGTACAGCACGTCGAAACTAGACGAGTAAGCATTTTAGATTGTTATATACAAGTAAAAATTTAAAAATAATTTAATATTTTGTTATGATTCAATCACCCATAATCGTTTATCACAGCGGAACACACTGATAAATCGAGATGATAAAGATAGGATTCATCCACCGAGCTTGTTTAAAATTTATGTAGTTGTACTCGTTCTAAACCTGATTGAAAGATAATTTTACTGCTTATTCTCGTTCAAAACCATATAGTTACACATGAAACAATGATAATATGATTCAGCCATTCAGACTCGTTTATAAACTATGTACCTGTATTCATCACAAACTCGATTACTCAACATATTAAAGTTATACAATATTTAAATAATTAAACATAAGTTGCTATAGTATTTGCTTAATCCATCTCAATAAAAACTCAAATATTATAAAGTAAAGATTAAGATTAAATTTTAAAAATGACAAAAACTTTAAAATTAAATTCCTAGTATAAGTTTGGAATTTTACGACCTTTAAAAACCCTTTACAATTTATATACCTATACTTTGATGTGAGATTCAAGTTTTTAGATAAGTAAGAATAAAATGTAAAAACATATCATGTATAAGAGAGTGTTAATGTGGTACTCTGAATCCGTATTGCCATTAGATACTTTATATATTTATTTAAAATTGAAGAGAATCGAGCTTATTAAAAAATAAAAATAATATAAAAATAATTTTCATGCATATATAAATTAGATACTAAAAATAAATAATGTAAATAATTGGGTTATTGAGGTTTACTTAATAATTTACCGAATTAATTTTCTAATAAAAACAAAACAATACATTTGACCAACTTAATAAACGGTCAAATTAAGGTGATGGTGCAAAATAATTATAGGATGGTAAAATACATATTTTTTTAAATCTTTATTTAATTATTTAATCAGTTGAGTGTCATTAAAAATCAAGGTGGGGATAAAAGATTTAAATAAATAAAAATCTAAAATACTACGTATGAGAGAGTTAACGTAGTGCTTTGGATGCATAACGATTATATTATATATATATATTTATATAAATTATATTTTTAATGAAATTTATTAATGCAAAAAATTGCCAGTTATTAGTTAGGTTCAGTTACTTGAAGTTATTCACCGTCGCAGAGCACAACGGAAAACAAAAAGATGGGGCAAGGATTTAGCCACTTACACTCGTTTATAATCTATATAATCATTCCCATCCGAAATCCGACTTAAAGGTGAATTTACTACTCATTTTCATCCCAAATCCATATAATGATACCCGAAACAATGCACGTAGGGTTCATCCATCTAAAATTCAATTAGATATTATATACCTATACCCGTCTCAAACTCGATTAAAAGATAATTTTAGTACATGTTCCCCTCGCAAGTCTATATAGTTATATACACTAATTGCCCAAACATATGCAACCTTAGCAAATCTAAATAATAAAATATAAGATATTATAATAATTAGTTATTACATCTGACTTAAAAAAAATTCAAACTCGCTCAACTTTTTTTTTGGTAAAATAGATTTAGTTTATTTCACCATTGAGACATGACAAACCCGAAATACAACCACGAATTCAACCAAACTCCAAAACTCAACTACTACCAACTACATCCTAGATTAACTTCTGAGTAATCTAGTTAAGGAAGTATCCTTCAAGCAGCTCGTAGCGATTTCAAATTGACATTGCTTAAATACCATCCCCGCATTGCTGCTCCTTTGCTGAAACCTCCTTAAATTTCATCCTCTCCAAATCTGGTACACCACAATTGCAGTCATAGCTCGATAAAGCTTTTGTTTAGCTGTTTTAGACCTGCACTGTGTTGTCAAATACACCTTCTCATTCTCCCAATCTGATGGAGTATGTTGAACCTTACACCACTGAGCTACTCATATCCACACCTCAGCTGCATATTCACACTTAAAAAATAGGTGATCACAAGTCTCCTTCTCCTTCTCACACAAGCAGCAAAGATCATCCACATAAATGCCGAACTTGCAGAGATTATCACATGTACGTAATCTGCCTAGCATAGCCAACCAAACTATGAAGATGTGTTTAGCAGGAGCCACGTTATTTCCAATCAGCTTACTCCATCCCACCCTCACTACATCAGCTTGAAGCTTCTCATAAGCCTTTTTAATAGAAACCGCAGCATTCTCAACACAACTCCACCCATATGTAATTCCATTTAGTGTATGTCTTGCTCCCAATATTTTCTTGATTAAGTAGGCTGTGACATATATCGAATGTATTGATTCCTTACATAATAACCGTGAACCCATTGAACCCAGCACTTATCTTTCTTTTAGGCCAAATTCCACAATAATTTACATAAGACCGCTTTGTTCCATAGTTGTAGATTGATGACATTCCAGCCACCTGCACATATAGGAGAGCAAATTTGTTCCCAGGAAACCAAAGCTCTTCTTGAAATGTCTGACTTTCGTGTCCATAAAAACGTTCGACAAGCAGTCTGAATCACTTTGATAACTTTCTGAGGCAGTAAGAACACTTAACACCAATATGTTTGCACATTGAATAAAACCGACTTTATAAGTTGCAATCTTCCAGCATATGAGAGCAACTTGGAGGTCCAACTATCTATTCTGGCCAAAATCTTCTTTACGAGGGGTTGACACTGCATAATAGATAGCTTTTTGAGCTCAGAGGCACCCTAAGATATTTGAAAGGCAGCTCTCCTTTGCACAGTCCAAACTTTTGCAAGATTTCTTGCTGAACTCCTTGTATGCACCCAAAATATATATTGCTTTTTGCTTGGTTAGCTTTCAGCCCTGAGGCTTCAGAGAATTTACCAAAATCTTTCATTAATTGTGTGATAGAGCTCATATCTCCTCTAGTAAAGGTAGAAGATCGTCAGCAAAGCAGACATGTATCAATCCAAACCTCTTGCACCTTGGATGATAGTGAAACTGTCTCTCTTCTTTCAGTTCCATGAGGCATCGATTCAAATATTTCATACTAACTACAAATAGATAAGGAGAGATGGAAAACTCGCTCAAATTATTATACGTTGATAAATTAAACAAATTAAATTAAACATCAATAAATTAGTCGAATTAAAATTTTCAACAAGAAATTATTTATTTGGCCAACTTAATGGCTGGCCAAATTCTATTTCGATCAAAATAATACTATTTATTTG
This sequence comes from Orobanche coerulescens, assembly GCA_033398695.1. Lineage (NCBI taxonomy): Eukaryota > Viridiplantae > Streptophyta > Magnoliopsida > Lamiales > Orobanchaceae > Orobanche > Orobanche coerulescens. The sequence continues at coordinate 70,895,492 of CM065802.1, forward strand.
GCCGACTCGATAATTGATCAACTTAATTGGTGATGAGAAATATGATGGTGAAATACACATTGATTATATTAGCTAATTACATCCAAATCTATTAAAACTTATAAAATCTACATAATCAAATATAAGGTTGTTATCCCGAGGAGAAAAAATATTGACCAAAGTAAATTTTCTAATAAAATAAGACTATAACCGGTGGTGCAAAATAATTTTACGGTGAGAAAATACATATTAATTCTGAGTATTTATTTAGGTTGTCCAATCGATGGAGCCTCGTTTAAGACTAAAGTGGGATTCAAAATTATATATAAATACTATTAATACAAACCTAGCAATTCACCAAATTAAATTTTCAATAAGAATAAAACTATTCATTTACCTTAATAATCAGTGAAATCAATATTAGCCAAATTAATTTTCTCAAAAAAATAAACTATTAAACTCGTCGTCCAAAATAATTATGGGGTAAAAAATATACACTGATTTTAAATATTTATTTAGGTTTCCTAATCGACAGTCTCAATTAAGATCGATGTAATATTCAAAATATTAGATAAATACGATTAATACAAATTCAATAACTAGACAAATTAGATTATCCAATAAAAACTAAAGTAATTTTCTTGCCTCATTGAATAATTGATATTATTAATATTTGGCCAAACCAAAATTTTCAATTACAATAAACTATTAAATAGAACAAACGTAACACTCAAATTTTAGATAAATAGAAATTATGTAAATTTAATAATTGAGCAAAATAAATTTTTACAAAATTAAATAATTTTTTAGTCCAACTTAATAGTTGGCCAAATTAAACATGATAAAAATAAAATTTTTAAGCTTGTATGTGAAATAACTATGGAGTTGAAAATAACATCGGATTCTAAGTGTTTATTGTTAGACGTATTTTTATACGCTTATTTATCATTACTTTGTATTATTTTGGAGAGTGAATTTGCTTTTATGAGCCTTTAATGCCTTAATTTTGTATGATTGTCAGGAGATTGGAGTCCGGAAGCTAAAACGAGGCGAAACGGGCGAAAACGGCAAATTTTGGCTGTGAGCCGCGGCACAAGGAAGCAGGGCCGCGGCACACGCAGAAGATCAGCAAGCACAGAGTAAACAGCCCAGGTGAGCCGCGGCACAGAGGAATTAAATGACGCCCAGGCATCCAGCTGAAGGCAATGTGCCGCGGCACAGATTTACTGCGCCGCGGCACACTTGGCGGTTTTTGTATGCTCCGCGCGGATTTGGGCCGTTTCGAAGCCAGTTTTCGACCTACTCATACGGACGCGATTCGGAGACTGTGAAAAGCTATAAATAAGAGTTTAAGACCCTAATTAATGATCTTTTAATCTTTGGATCTTGAGCTTGGAATCAGAGAGGAGAGACGGCAGAAGAGGAAGAGAAGCAGAAGACTTCAAGAGCAGAGGGCGGAAGCCGAAGAACGGAGGAATCCGAGCTTCATCTGCGTTTGATTTTAATGCTTTCATTCATTTACTCTGTATTTTTATTTATTAGTATGTCAGGCTAAAACCCTAATCTAGGATTTTGATGAAACCTACGTTTTGATGAATTTGCTTGAGATTATCTAATTAATTACCTTTTTGTTGAGTTTTCCCAATCGTGTTTAATGCTTTCAATTATCTGGCCAATAGTTGTATTGATTTAATCATTCAATTCGAATCGGGAGAGGAGAATTGGTGAGGAACTATTGGTGAGGACCGTTTTATTCTGTGAGATAGGAATATACTCATAGGAACTACATGGCCTTTTGGAGATTTTATGCTTTTTGCCTATTGACGAATTAATTCACCTAGGGATAGAGTGCGTTATTCGCCTTTAGACAAATCTATTGACCTCCGGAGAGGCGGTAGAATATATTAGCAATCTCCGCCTTCAATAAATTGGGAAAATTATTTACTACGGATAATTGAGAGTAAATTCGGACAAACCGAGGTGGATTCAGAATCCTAGACTTATTCATCATTTGATTCCCTTTCTTCAAGCTATCATTTTCTATTGTTTAGTCTTTTAATAATTCTTTTAGTAATTAATTGCAAAAACCAAATTCGATTGTTCGAATAAAACTGGAATACATAAAAATCGGTAGTTAGTGATTCAGTCCTCGTGAGAACGATACTCACTCATCACTTTATTACTTGTAAACGATAACGTGCACTTGCGTGTAAGAAATATCGCAACAAGTTTTTGGCGCCGTTGCTGGGGACTGAAATTTTCTAATATCGATTTCAGTATTTCTAGTCTTAGTTTGAACGTTTTTATTTTATTATTTTGTGTATTTAATTTTGTTTATTTTTTTTTTCCTTTTAGGATTTGTCGTGTAGTGCATGAGAAAACTCGGTAACGAAGGCCTACTACCTTTGGATACCGAGCTCGAGCGCACTCTTCGAAGGAACAAGAAGGAGAAACGAGAGTTACAGACGAGGGTGACCATGGCCGAGAATATCGAAATTCCTGGAGGAGATAACCATGTGCAGCAAGTTCAACCGGCACTAGCTCTTCGAGATTATGCCATGCCGCAGATCAACGCAAACTTTTCGGGGATTCGGCGTCCCACTATCCAAGCCAACAATTTCGAGATCAAGCCTGCGATCATTCAGATGGTGCAGGCGAGCCAATTTTGTGGATTGCCGAATGACGACCTAAACGCTCATATTGCTTCTTTTCTTGAAATATGTGACACGTTCAAGAATAATGGTGTCACCGACGATGCTATCCGATTACGGCTTTTCCCATTCTCTTTAAGGGATAAAGCGAAATTTTGGCTAAATTCCTTACCGCCGGGGTCGATCACAACATGGGCAGAGTTAGCGCAAGCTTTTTTTGCCAAATTCTTCCCACCTTCTAAGACGGCGAGATTAAGAAACGAGATCACCACCTTTGGTCAGTATGACATGGAATCGCTCCACGAGGCGTGGGAGCGATACAAAGATTTGTTACGGAGATGCCCACATCACGGCCTTCCAGATCGGCTTCAGATTCAGACGTTCTACAATGGTTTGAGTGCCTCTACACGCACTCTCGTGGATGCAGCCGCCGGTGGGGCTTTGATGGGAAAGACTATGGCCGAGGCACACTCATTGTTAGAAGCTATGGCCGCAAATGCATATCAATGGCCATCTGAAAGATTGACGCCGAAGCGAGTTATGGAAGTTTCTAGTAATGATCCGATATCCACATTGTCAGCCCAAGTCGCAGCATTGACGCAGCAGCTCCAAGCATTTTCGCATGCTCCTTCCCCCGTTACCATTGAGACATGCAATTGGTGTAACGGATCCCACCCAAGCGCGGAGTGTCAAGTCGGAAACCCGTTCGAGCAACATCCGATGGAGCAAGCTCAATTCGTGGGAAATGGAAATCGACAAAATAATCCGTACTCCAACACGTATAATCCGGGGTGGCGTAACCATCCCAACTTTTCGTGGAGAAACGGACAGAACTCAAACCAGCCTCCGTTCGCTCAGAACCAACAGCAGCCCCCTCCCGCTCCAAAAGTTTCTCTCGAGGAGGCAATCGCGAAATTGGCAGCGAATACGAGTCAATTCATGACCCGTACTGAAGCGACATTGCAGAATCATTCCGCTTCCATTTGCAACTTGGAAGTCCAGCTGGGCCAAATTGCTAACGTGTTGACAGCCCGCCCGGAGGGAGCATTGCCAAGCACGACCGAGACAAATCCTATAGAGAGTCTAAATGCGATCAGTCTAAGAAGCGGGAAGGAGGTGTTGGACCAGCCCGAGCGGTGTGAAAAGAAGAATGAAATTGAGGAAAAGAATAATTTAGAGACAGAGGAGTCACAAGATTGGAAACCTTCGATAATGTTGCCGGATAACCCGAAGACATGTGTGCCCCCCGTCCCGTTTCCGCAGAGATTACAGCAAAAAAAGGCGGACAAACAATTCTATAAGTTCCTTGACGTGTTCAAAAAGCTTCACATTAACATTCCATTCGCCGACGCGTTGGAACAAATTCCGAGCTACGCTAAATTCATGAAAGAGATATTGTCGAAGAAAAGAAAACTCGAGGAGTTTGAAACAGTCGCCTTGACGGAGGAATGCAGCGCAATTCTTCAAAAGAAGCTCCCACCAAAATTGAAAGATCCGGGAAGTTTCAACATACCGTGCACCATGGGGAATCTTTCTTTTAATAAGGCATTGTGCGATCTCGGTGCTAGTATTAACCTCATGCCTTTGTCTATTTTTAAGAAGCTGGGAATTGGAGAAGCCAAGCCGACAACAGTCTCCTTACAATTGGCCGATAGGTCCATTAAGTATCCGAGAGGAGTGATCGAGGATGTGCTAGTAAAAGTGGATAAATTTATCTTTCCAGCGGATTTTATTGTTCTCGACATGGAGGAAGATGAAGATATCCCGATTATCTTGGGACGACCATTTTTGGCGACCGGCAGAACTCTTATTGACGTGGAAAAAGGAGAATTAACTCTGCGGGTTCAAGAGGAGCATGTCACATTCCAAGTGTTCAAATCTTTTCCATGTCCGGGAGGTGTTGATAAAAGCGCTCAAAGTGAAAGTGTGGAGGCCGTTGCAAAAGAAAAACACCGAAAACATCGTCGGTCGAAAAATTCAGATTTTGTGTCAGATGGCCCAAATTTTAAGAAAGACGTAGAACGAGTAGCATTTCTCGAGCACTCGGACAAGTCCGCTGGTGTCATAAAGTCATTTTTGAAAGAAGGAAATAAGCCGAAAATCAAACGGACATCTAGTCATGAGAAAAACAGGTGTTTCGGAAAGTTATTCTCGTCAAAACCTTTCCGCAAACAACATTCGATGTCCGAACCAAAAGTCGAATCGTTAACGACTGATGGTCATAATTTTAAAAACCATATTAACGGTTCGATGAACGGGGCGGAGATCAAATGGAGTTTGCGAAAAGCGAACTGATTTTTAAATAAGTTCGGCTGAAGACTATAAACTTAGCGCTTCTCGGGAGGTAACCTGAGTTCGTAGTTGTAGATTTTTGCGTTTCTATATTTTTCTTGCATTTTTGAATTTTTATTTTTCATCTTTTTGTGCTTTGATTTGCTTTTACCTCTCGCTCTTGACATGTTCTTCTTGAAATTCTGTGCAGGAAAAGTCCCAGGGGAGAAACGGATGCCTGAGCCGCGGCACAAGTATTGTGAGCCGCGGCACACACAAATCGAAAGGATAAGCTAAACCCACTGTACCCTGTGCCGCGGCACGGCATAAATGAGCCGCGGCACACTTGAGCACTGAGCCGCGGCACACGAAAACTGTGCCGAGGCACACGACAAAACGGACGAGCAGGTAAAAAGGGACTGTACTCTGTGCCGCGGCTCACTTGAGCTGTGCCGCGGCACACCATGCGGAATTAGAACAGCCAGGTACCTTATAACCCGCATTCAGCCGTCCACCCCAGGTACGTTTTCTTTCTTTCCCTTTCCCCCTGCGCGCGATCGGCCGAGCCTTCTTCCAGTTTTTTTCTTGCGATTTTTTCTTGCACTTTTCACAAAACCAATCAAGGTATGTTCCAATCTCTATTCTCTACTTGTTTTATGAATTTAAATTTGAAGTTGTGTATGCATTGGATGGATTGAATATGTTTATTGCCTATAAAAGTTCTAGGATGGTTTAGGGGATAACATGATGGTTTTTAATCGAATTTTCATGGTTATTTTGGATTATTGATGAATTGAGTACGTAGTTTTGATGGTGAACGATGCGTGTTGTTGTTCTTGGGGGTTGAATCGAGCTATAACCATGTTTATTCTTCAAGTGAACTCTTGCCCATTAGGTGTTCGATGAAATGTCTAAGTGAAAAATTTTCTTTGTTAAGGCAATATTTTGAATCTTTGTGCAACGTATTCGTTCTGGAATTACAGCAACCCCGACCCTTACGTATAGTTTAAACGTTATGATTCAATTTCATCTTTCTCTCACGAATGTGCTATCTTGTTAAATTCTTGATTTACTGGACATCTTTAGCGAGTGATGATTATTGTTGTTATTGTTTGCGTAAATAAACCACAGTGTTGTATTTTTCAGATCGACTATGGCTGGGACGAAGAAGGCCGAGCAAGAGAGCCAGGACTCGGTCATCCCCCACTCGAGGAAACCTCTCGTAGCCGCGCCGAGTCCGAGGGCACCGGTTCTCGACCACGAGATCCACAAAATCTTCAATGAGAAGATTCGGCGCGACCTATTATCCCGGAGAGGATTTACTCCAGCTCCCCAAGACGGGAACCGCTACCATGATAGATGAGATGGGGTGGGCAGTTGCTGCACCCCGAGCGGTTATTTCGATAGTGCAGGAGTTCTATGCCAGCGCGTTACTGAAGCACATTCGGGCAGGCCATACGTTGCCGTCGTTAGACTCTCGGACTCAGGTCGATGTCCGAGGTATTACAGTTGATTTTTCCACAACTGCTAGTCGGAGGTTGTTTGGGCTTCCGGTGGTAGATGAGTCGGCTTATGACCGAGTGATGACTAGCCTCACGAAGGAGGCCCTGCTCGAGACTATTGCACAGCCCGACTCCGACTGGGAGCAGCGCGCACAGGGTTCTTCCACTTTCCACTTCAAGAGCTCGCGCCTCAGCCGGCTCGGGCGTGCCTGGCTTTACTTTATTTGCGCTCGTATTGACCCCACTTCTCAGATCCGCACTATCTTTCTCTCCCGCGCCCGGACACTATATGCTATCAAATCCGGGTTGCGTTTCGATGTGGCCCCTCTCTCAGTCCGTTCTATATTCCAGTGCATTCAGGGAGGAGCCAAGACGGGGTTGAAGCACCCCTCTCATCTGCGCTTTGTGCCGGCAGTCGGGGCTGACGTGGTCAGACGACGAGCCGATGCTTGCTCCCCAGGCCCCGATCGACCACCGCATCATCTCACATTTTGACCAGTGGGGAGGAGCGTCGGCGCACGCTCGGGGGAGAGGATTTCTGCTGGAGGAGGCCCACGAGGGGTCCCCCAAGCCTATTTTGCTGACACATGGAGATGCCGCCCCGCCGCCCGACAGAGAGAGATTGTAGGAGATGTTTGACGGGCTGAGGGAGGATCTGAGGAGAGAGAGAGAGGAGCTGAGAGAGGAGAGAGAGAGAGGATATGAGAGATGAGATGAGGAGAGAGAGGGAGAGTATGCTGGCTGCCATGCGAGAGGAGCAGCGGACGTAGCGAGAGAGCGTTATTGCTGCCGTCAGAGCTGAGATGCGAGAGCAGGCCCGCCGGGCCAACCGACGAGAGGCGAGGTGTCTGGAAGCGAGGGACGCCTACCATCAGGAGCACCTTGCCGCATGGACGGCTCATATCATGCATCCAGACGGGCCATTTATTGCACCCGCCCGGCCAGCCACACCACCCTCCTCACCGGATGATGCCGGCACCAGCTCGTGAGAGGACTGGAGGGGAGTACTTGACCTCTTACTTTTATTGCATACTATATTTTGTCCATTGAGGTCAATGTACGTCCTAAGTTTGGGGGGGTTTACTTTCAGTTGCTACATTTATTGCTGTACTGATTTTGTTGCACTTTTTATTACTTTGCGTTATTTTTTTTCGATAGCCTTGCTTGTCCTGATTTTACTTTTATTCGTGAATTTTTCGTGCTTCTATTTGTGTAATACTGATGTTACGACACTGTTTTTCTCTCTGAAGAAACGGTCGAGTTCTAGTCGCGTTGTAGTCAGTGATTTACTTTACCTTAGTATTCATTTAGGTCCGAAATTTTTTCGTGATTGTAGAGGTCTTGGCGGATAAGAGAGGATACATACTTGTTTTAAAATCACCATCGATACGTTTGGTTACATTTTTTCGGTTAGTTAGTCGTCCAGTTACATTAGTCGTGTTGGCACTTAGAGTGAGTTTAGAGTCGGTCAGTTTTTCCCAAAAGTTGAGATAATTTTGTTCTATGAGGGGAAGTCTAGTAACAGGGGGTATTCACGTGACCCGTTGTTTACTCTCGCGTAAAACGACAACCCTGATTAGACTAGTGATTTAGAAATTTCACATGTGCCGATGATAGGGAGCCTAATAACCGGGGGTATTCACGTGACCCGTTGTTTACTCTCGCGTAAAACGGCGACCTTGATTTGGACATGCGGGAATTATATATTCGAGTTGTTTCTCCGCTGTAGAAGGGAACTTAGTAACTAGAAGCATCCATGTGCCCCATGAGTGTCTTTTATGTCAAACGGTTTCCCAATACATGAGAATGGAAGTTCCACCCTAGGATTATCCCGATGAAACATCCCGAGATCCGAACCTAGTGGTCAACTTGAATCAATTTCTTGAGCATATATATATAAGGGAATACTGTCCGAGGATTATTTTTATGAAACTCGAGAAAATTTTCCATTAGACTGTGGAACGGGGCGAACTAGCTTGTTTATTTTAGCCTTTCATATTGACGGTCGATTTGATTCACGTTTGTTAATCTTTGAGCTGGATTTTCTTCATGAACGAGTGATTAGGACTGAACTTGGTTACTTTGTGGAATCAGTGTTCTGAGTGCAGCTCGCTATTACAATACTCGTATTATTCAGAGAAAATTTCAGGATAGTTTTGATTGGGTAGAGCACGATGAGTTGCACGATTATTCACGACATTCTTTTGTTGAAATTAATTCTTTTTGCTTGAGGACAAGCAAAGGCTTAAGTTTGGGGGTATTTGTTAGGCGTATTTTTATACGCTTATTTATCATTATTTTGTATTATTTTGGAGAGTGAATTTGCTTTTATGAACCTTTAATGCCTTAATTTTGTATGATTGTCAGGAGATTGGAGTCCGGAAGCTAAAACGAGGCGAAACGGGCGAAAACGGCAAATTTTGGCTGTGAGCCACGGCACAAGGAAGCAGGGCCGCGGCACACGCAGAAGATCAGCAAGCACGAGTAAAGCGTACTGCTGTGCCGCGGCCTGCCAGTGAGCCGCGGCACGAGGAATTAAATGACGCCTGTGCATCCAGTGAAAGGCAATGTGCCGCAAAGACAGATTTAGTGCGCCGCGGCTTTGCTTGGCGGTTTTTGTATGCTCCGCGCGGATTTGGGCCGTTTCGAAGCCAGTTTTCGACCTACTCATACGGATGCGATTCGGAGACTGTGAAAAGCTATAAATAAGGGTTTAAGACCCTAATTAATGATCTTTTAATCTTTGGATCTTGAGCTTGGAATCAGAGAGGAGAGACGGCAGAAGAGGAAGAGAAGCAGAAGACTTCAAGAGCAGAGGGCGGAAGCCGAAGAACGGAGGAATCCGAGCTTCATCTGCGTTTGGTTTTAATGCTTTCATTCATTTACTCTGTATTTTTATTTATTAGTATGTCAGGCTAAAACCCTAATCTAGGATTTTGATGAAACCTACGTTTTGATGAATTTGCTTGAGATTATCTAATTAATTACCTTTTTGTTGAGTTTTCCCAATCGTGTTTAATGCTTTCAATTATCTGGCCAATAGTTGTATTGATTTAATCATTCAATTCGAATCGGGAGGGGAGAATTGGTGAGGAACTATTGGTGAGGACCGTTTTATTCTGTGAGATAGGAATATACTCATAGGAACTACGTGGCCTTTTGGAGATTTTATGCTTTTTGCCTATTGACGAATTAATTCACCTAGGGATAGAGTGCGTTATTCGCCTTTAGACAAATCTATTGACCTCGGGAGAGGCGGTAGAATATATTAGCAATCTCCGCCTTCAATAAATTGGGAAAATTATTTACTACGGATAATCGAGAGTAAATTCGGATAAACCGAGGTGGATTCAGAATCCTAGACTTATTCATCATTTGATTCCCTTTCTTCAAGCTATCGTTTTCTATTGTTTAGTCTTTTAATAATTCTTTTAGTAATTAATTGCAAAAACCAAATTCGATTGTTCGAATAAAACTGGAATACATAAAAATCGGTAGTTAGTGATTCAGTCCTCGTGGGAACGATACTCACTCATCACTTTATTACTTGTAAACGATAACGCGCACTTGCGTGTAAGAAATATCGCAACATTTATTTAGGTTCTCCGTTTGTGGAGTTCTATTTAAATCGGTGTGAGATTCAAGATATTGAATTCTGTTTATTTAGATTATCCATCGGTTGAGTATCTTCAATAGATGTGGGATTCAAGAAGATAAATAAGAATCCAAAATTAAAAGAATGACACATAAGAGAGAGAGAGAGAGTTAATGTTGTCTTTCGAATCTGTAAGATTATATATATATATATAGAATAACCACCAAAACAATTTGAGGTGGAAAAATAGGTGAGAAATATGTTGAAGGGAAAATAACTGAGATAATAAAGTAGGGCAAAAGTTGTGTTATTCCATTGATGACATCTCTTTAAATAGGGAAAAATACATACAAGCAGACCTAACCATACCCTAACTAGGAAAGCCCGTAAACTAACAGACTTAGGCACACTTTGAGTATTATTACTTTAACACTCCCCCTTATGCCTAATCTTGTCATGTTGCCTCGTTAAAACCTCGTCAAGTAAAAACCCAGTGGAAAAAATGTCTTGATCGCAGGGAAAAGAGTACAACATCTGGACACATCAAGTTTAGACTTCGTCCTTTGAATCTATCCTCTCATATGATCGTTACATTTGATCATAGCGCTACTAAGGTGACCATTCCATCGATCCCTAAAATCGTACATCTTGTTACCTCGTTTAAAACCTTTCCAAGTGATAAAAACCCTGTGGGAAAAATGATACTTGGAAGGAGTATAACATACGATGTGGATGTAAGACTCCCCCTCAAGTCTACATCTCTCCCTTGTTTGTACATCAATCAAGTGGTTGCCTCATTAAAAACTTAGCCAAGTAACAAAACCCAATGGGAGAAAATGAACTTTGGTCAAAGAAAAGAGTACAACACATGTGATTAAATTTCTTTATAATCATCATTTCCTTGTGATCTTTACATCGATCTCGAGAGTTGGAAAAATATACATCTCCCCCTAATGTTTACATTCATATATCGTTGTCTCGTTAAAAACCTTGCCAAGTAACAAAACCCAGTGGGAAAAATAAACCTTGGTCTAAGGAAAAGAGTGCAACATATGTAAGTATGTTCCATTATATCTCACATATCTCCCATTATGATCATTCCATCAATCAAGGGGATTTACAAGTTACATCATGTTCATAAATATAAGTATGCTCATTAGTGGTAGTACTTAACCGCTAGTTTCTCACAAGTGTAGAATGATAGTTCTAAATCATGTACACTCACGGACTGATTCATGCAAAGCAATAATCATGTCGTGAAGGAGGTAGCCAAAAGGGGTTTGCTTAGTCGATTTCCAAAATATAAGCAATTCATACCAACACTTACTTTGTGATAGTTGCTTCGATACCAGCATTTACTTTAGCATTTGCCTTTTCGTAAGCAGCTTCCTTTGCCTGCTTGTAGGGAAAGAATAGTCCCAAGTCAATGGTTTCTTTTAAGTATCAGGAGATATTTTTGATACCATTCCATTGATATTGCGTCGATGCTGAACTAAATCTAGTCAGCGAATTAACTAAGGAGTGATATCAGGTCGTGTACATTGAGCCAAGTACAATAATGCGCTATTGCACTCAAGTAGGGAATTTCAACTCCTAAAGCTCTTCGTCACTTTCCTTTCGATGAAATGGATCTTTCCTTTGCATCCAAATGTTCGACCTATCATGGGGTGCTAGCCGGGTTTACCTTGTCCATGTTAAAGTGCCTGAGGATCTTCTGGACATCGGTATACTGGTGAAATGAATTCCAAAAACTCGATGTCTATGTCAATGCCTCGACAGAACCGAGTTTTCCCAAGATTTTTCATCTCAAACTCAATTTTCAGTATACGGTGGTTTCTCTTATTTCATCAAGATCGATTATGTTCATGTCATCGACATATATTGTGATGATCGTGAATTTGGAATTTATTTGTGAAGATGCAGGAACACAGTTCATCGTTCTTATATCCCTTCCCAATCAATTAGTCACTTAGACGGTTATACCACATCCTTAAGGATTGCTTCAAAACCATAAAGTTGAGCGTTTCAATCAAACTGCATACGCACTCCGTGGTCTAGAGTCACTTGATTTGGGTAATGAAATGCCATCGGACACTTCCATATATATATATATATCCGTATCTAGATCCCCATAGAGATACGTAGTAACCACATCCATTTAGCTGCATTTCCAGTCCCTCGGAAATTACTACGCTAATCAAATAACGGAACATATACGTGGGAGTACATTTCCTCGTAATCAATTCCAGGACATTTTGAAAATCATAACTTCGTGAACCTTGTACATTAGGACTCTACTATTCTCACTATGATTTATGACAAAGGTTCGGTTATGTCCTTCAGGCTTTACACTTGGTTAGGTTAGCACTACCTACACCAAATACATGTCTCTTTGTCAGAGAATCTAGTTCTACCTGGAATATATTTCTTATAGGCCAATCAGCTCTATGTTGATTTCATCCAACCGAGCGAGGTTCAACATCATCGTACTTTATGATTCATGACATGTCATCAAAGTGGGTGGTTGATCAGGCCCCACCCTCATAATTTCATCGAGATTCTTGATTTTCTGAATCATATCTTCGGGACGTACCCCTCGTCATGACTCATGGACATAATAAAATCAAGCATGATCTCACGAAAAGAGTTCATTGATGGTTAACATGTCAATTTGTGCCATACTCTACCTATTTCTTGGGTGAGTATTTAGTCGAACCATGTGGCTTCCACCCCTTCTTTCGTAGGGAGCCACGGCCTCAACCACACCTCCACCAAGTGCGGTTGCATCACCTGGTTCATTGGTGATGTGCCCATTGCAGGGGACTTCTAACCTTACAGGCACATTTGCAGCTGTAATGTGAGATCTTGTCACTTGAACGATATCAGTAAATGCATCAGGCATCGAATCTGCTACATCCTGAAGATCGAGTATTCTTTATGCTTCACGGTAACATTGTGAAGTTCGGGGATCATAATGAGACAAAGTGGGGAGACACCATGACAATTCCTGTCGTTCCCCGAGAAATTACATTTTCTCTCCTCCCCCTAATGACGGGAAGGTTGTCTCATTAAAGTGACAATCCGCAAATCGTGCGGTAAAGAGATCACTGTGAAGTTTCTAAATAGCGGATAAACGTCTGGAGATTCTTATCCAACGTGAATACTTAATCGTTTCTAAAGACCGATGCATTGTGGGGCGCAGAAGGCACATATAATGCGTAACCAAATATGCGAAATTGGCACTCAAGTCGGTATGAGACCGTTTGCATATGCACATTAGACGAGATACTATTCATTGATCTCTATCATGCAATAAACATCAAATACTTTTTGATGTGAACTCTCCAAAATCATCAAGTCCTTTAGATGTGATAAGGGAGGTGAGTCCTTATAAATTATTTTGGAAGTTCTGCAGCAGTTTGAGTGGACAGGAGAGCGACATGTGACCAACATGTCGGAGAATCCATCAAATCCATAAATCCATAAATGGTCCGCATATTAGGTGGATGGATCCACAAATATCTCCTTATATTCGGTGTAAGAATAAAATGCTTGCTTTTGTTTCTTTAGCGTAGGAAGGTCTCGCTCCTACTTTGGCTAAAGAGCAGGCTTTGCAACACTGAGTGGTGGGCATTTGATATGCATCCGGTTCTTTGGATGATATAATACGATTAACATCAACATTGTTCTTTATGTTGAGTTGTTGCCACATTTTCGCTCGAAAAGTAATGATGTTCGCACACGTTCTTTAGTATATGGATCATTATACTTCGATCAGGATTACCTAGTCTATCGTGCCAAACCCTATATGAGTCTATGTCCCAAAGTACATTGTTGGTGACAACATAGGATTTTAAAAACCTAATATTGTGCGGCGATTAACACGCCTCAACGGCGATCGGCACAAGGGCTGAGCGACCAAAGCCAGTGTCAGAAGAACCAAGGCAACTGGCCAAACGAAGATGCCAGATCAAGACCAAGTACCGAGCGATCGGCCTCCAGAGCGATCGCCTCTTAGAACCACGCGATCGTCTCTAGTGCCCGACCAAGAAGACCGTCTTACGCCATGTGTGAACCCAACAGCCATCAAATCTACGAAGACCGAATCTCGGGATAAAGACCCACGTGCAGATCCACAAACAGCGCCACAAGATAATGCTTTTTGACCCCAGCCCATCACCAACTGTTGGTGATAAGGACATCATCTCACTAACCGACAGACCCGCCGAAAGGTCCTAGGTGGGACATCCCAAGACTGCGACGTGAGGCACGCATTGTCTTCTCATTGGTTCGCACAGCTAGCTACCAGTGGCATCTGCGGACTTTAAGGAAACCGACCCATGTGCTGAGATGATCGCCCGCTTAATTTAATACAGGAAAGGCGATCACCCATTTGAGATTAAGACATCCCAACTACCTCCACTCCTATAAGTAGGAGACCTCCAGCATTTGGAGAAGGACAGTTGATTTCACAAGTGAGAGAGTCGATTTCACACAGTGGAAAATAGTTCAAATTCACATCGTTGAATCCTACATCTAAAAACACAGCACTTCATCTTTGTTACAAGAACTCACAGAGCATTAACTCTGGTTCTTCCGGCAATCACCAGCACTCAAGAGCTAGATAACTAGGGTCGTTACACTCATTGTAATTGTACTCTAACATTAATATTTGTACTCCAAAGCAGTATTCGTATTAATAATATCTCGCGAGAGCATTCAAGCCTGGGACTAACAATCCCGGCAAATCTTGTGTTATTTACATTCCTTCATACGTGTTCTCGCATTTTATTTGTTACTCACCCGTAGCCATATCCAGCAAACCATTACGTATAATTTTTTAGGTAACAACACCTAATAATAGTGAGCTACATCCACTAGATTGACTCATCAGTTATTCTAAAATGTGTTTATGTCCACATTCATTAGAATTAATAAAGGAAACTCTATTCCATTCTCACAGTGGGTTTCAATCTGGAAATCATTGCTACATATATTGTTGAAGCTAAGTAAGGTTCGAAGGGCTCTAGGTGCATATAGAGTATCAGTAACTTGGAAGACTGCCGTTTAGGCATCAAAATTGGGCATTACCTCGCCATTTGATGAGTTGGGAGGACCAAATCATCGTAGTTACCGAGGTTTAGCAGGCGACTAATTTGATGAATAGAAGCCTAATTCTAAGAACATTCAAGTTCTACTCGATTCATTCCTTAGAAAAGAGTGAAATTTCGAACCATAAGCATTCAAGCAATATTCAGTACTTCGAAATAAAGCTAATAATCCAACGTAAGCAATATTAATATCTT
This sequence comes from Orobanche coerulescens, assembly GCA_033398695.1. Classification (NCBI taxonomy): domain Eukaryota; kingdom Viridiplantae; phylum Streptophyta; class Magnoliopsida; order Lamiales; family Orobanchaceae; genus Orobanche; species Orobanche coerulescens. Next base: position 70,910,796 of record CM065802.1, read on the forward strand.
GTTCGTGAAATAACGTTCCATCACGCCATTATTGAAAAGAAAACACCAACACAGTTGTCTTGAGACAACTAAACCAAATGTAAACGAGAAAGTAAACATAATACTAAGATTTAGTCTATAGACTGTGGCTCGTATGACTCAATTCGACGATTGGTGACTGTGAAAATTGACACAGGGGGACTTGTCTAGATCATATTCCTCCATATTATGAGTTCTCCTTTCTTTGGACTCTCTATATTTCTTGTAGTGAGATTCGACTTGCTTGCTTGCATGACAGTTCTTGTACCATGTCCAGCATCTCCACAATGATAGCACGGTTCATTTCCAACTCGAGCCTTATAGGCGATAGGATGGGTAGGTGCTTTTTGGTTCCCTTGTATAGTAAAGCCGGGAGCACCAAGTCTTCGCACTACATTGGAAGAACCCCCATGTCCTTGACCAAGAAGCCTATCATGTCTAGTCCCCTATTCATTGGGATAGTTTCCATTCTTCACTTTGCCATAATTGGCCTTGGGAATTTTCTTTGTCCCAACCGACCTTGCATTATTGCTCACTAACACTTCGTTATGCATCTCAACCACTTGTAGTAGGTTGATTAGCTTACTGAAGGTAGTGATGCGTTTATTATTATACTCGAGCCTATACTGGTTCGCTAGTATTAGAGCTGAAGTAGGGAAGGTGGAAAGGGTTTTCTGGATCATGTCATCTTCTGTGACATCCTTCCCACAGAAATTTAGGCGTGCCTTGAGGCGAGCATATCTTTGTTGAAGTCGTTGATCCGTTTATAATCAAGCAAGCGGATTTCATTCCACTGCACGGTCAACTCTGGGAGTAAAGTTTGTGAATGTTCCCAAATTGGCCCTTAAGGGCATCCCCCAGTTCTTTAGGAAATTTCAACTGTAGATATTCCTATCTCAGGCTCGGTTCGATGTGTCACCTAAGAAATATAAGTGCACTCGCTTTTATCTTATCAGGCGGTACTTGGTATGTGGTGTTAAGTAGCGTACCACTATATTCTTTAGTGATAAATGTGGTCTCGACGTAGAAGACCCATCTATGGTACTCAAGCTCTTTTGAGTCCAAGATATCAAATTTGAGGCGAGTTGGGTAAGCTATCTTAATACAAGAAAACGGAAAATAATTTTTCACAGTTTACCATGAGTGCTTTTCATGATAAAATTTTCAATAATGGCGTATTATTTTTCGAAACCAAGATAAGGTCAAAATGACTTTATATACTTTTGAGGATTACAATGATATTACTTTATCATGGTTCTATTTAATATAGCCAGTAGAAATAAGTCCTCTAAAATCTACTAATATGAAGCCTAATTGCATGTAATATCTATATATGCATGCAAATATATATGTATAATATAGATATAGAGATGTAATCCTAAGAATATATCTATACACATATTATGCAGTCAAGTAGGTTTCTTATGCCGCAATATAATTATAATTCAACGTGAATTTATTTTAATTCAAGTTGCTTTAAGCAATTCATTTTAATTTAATTAAAATTATTAATGTATCATGTTTTAATTGATTTAATTAAGCATAAACAAATTTATGGAATATAAATATGCATTTAAAGTAATTAAAGCATGTAAAATCTGCACGTTGCAAATAGTAGAGTTATTCGGATTGTGTACCTTAAAGGAAAGATACGATTCTTTCCTAGGGTATACCATCGATTTGTTTGGATGAAAATATATTCCTCGTTCCATTCACCATGTGGAAAGTACCTCCTTCAATTTTTCTGAGATAAAATTATATTCTTCGTCCCATTCACCATCGGGATCGTCAGGCTCCGTATATACTGAAGCTGGAACTTCCAATAACATCAAAGGAATGTATGTCACAGCTCCAGGGACCCTAATCAAGAATCTTCGAACGAATGCTAAGATCTTAATCTCTAGAACACGACAGAGACAAAAGCGAGGAGGTTCGGAGAGGAGTGTGGTGGGGAGAAGCGAAGAAGACGTCTGGTATATCTTGGGTTTTCAATCAAGGAAGATGACACATGGTGGGTTGTTGCGCGATGGTGGTACGTCACGGGGAGAAGGGTCCGAACTAAGCAGGAGTCTGACGGTTCGCGTTTGAGTGGCGAGCCTCGCTAGTCTGCGGTTGGGGAACCAACTTCTAGTCACCAGTCCGAAAGTGCAGACTGGTTGCAAGTTGGTCGCGGGTTGCAAATCGGGATCTGGCCACTGAAGGGGATGACGGCGAAGGCTAGGGTTCTGCTGAAAAAAAATCTGGCGGGAGAGATTTTTTTTCTCTGCTCAGTTGGGAGCTACGTGTTGATAACGTGTTGAAGGGAAAATAACTGAGACAATAAAGTAGGGCAAAAGTTGTGTTATTCCATTGATGACATCCTCTAAATAGAGAGAAATACATACAAGCAGGCCTAACCATACCCTAACTAGGAAAGCCCGTAAACTAACAGACTTAGGCACACATAGGGTATTATTACCTTAACAAAATGCATATTGATTCTCAATATTTATTTAGGCTACCCAATCGTTGGGGTCTCGTTTAAAACCGATGTGGGATTACAAACCTAATAATTGGCAAAATTTAATTTTCAATAAAAATGAACTACTTTGGCTTAATAATCGACCAAATTAATATTAGCCAAATTAATTTTCTTAATAAAAATAAAACTATTAAACTCATGGGCAAAATAAGGTAAAAAAAAATACACAAATTTTTAATATTTATTTTAATTTCCCAATCGACAGAGTCTCATTTAAGATCGATGTAATATTCAAAATTTTAGATAAATACAATTAATACAAATTCAATAGCCAAATTTGATTCTCCAATAAAAAATAAAGTAATTTATTTGGCTGACTTAGTAATTGATATTATTAATATTGATCAAACTAAAATTTTTGATTAAAATATAACTACTAAATAAAACAGATGAGATATTCAAATTTTAAATAAGTAGAATTTATGTAAATTTAATAATTGACCAAAGTAAATTTTTACTAAAAAATTAAACTATTTAGTTGTCCAACTTAATAATTGGCAAATTAAACATAATAAAAATAAAATTCTTAAGTTTTGGCACGTAAAACATTTATCCAAAGACAATTGTCACTTTTAAGAATGGCCCAGCACAACTTGGCCAAAAGTATGTGAAATAACTATAGAGTTGAAAAATACATATCGAATTCTAAATATTTACTTAGTTTCTCCATTGATGGAGTTCTATTTTAAATCGATGTGGGATACAAAACATTGAATTCTATTTATTTAGGTTATACATCGGTTGAGTATATATATTACTTCATCTCTCAAAGAGCCTATTTTCGCTGAAAATAATATGATATTCTAAATTCAATCATTTTAGTGAAAATACAATTTTTTAAATACTTCTAGTCCCATCTTAGTTTTTCACTCCATTAATATTATAAATTATATAAAAATAATTTTACAAAATTTTTGTTAATTTTTAATTAGATATTAGTATTTTATTTTAAAAGTAGACCATTCTATTTAGACAAAATTATATTCCAAAAGGAGATTTTTTGTAATATCCGTATCTTTCCATTTTTAGCAGTTTCCATTTTTGGTGTATGTCTATTTTTATCGACTCGCTTGTAACCGTTTCGATATTTTGAATCTACTTTATTCTTAGAGTTTTTCCATTTGGATGAGTTTTGGTTATGTTTTCACGTAATTCCATTTTATAACATGTTTTGTCGTATGGACGTTCGATTCTCGTAAAACTCGTTCGTTTTCATTGTTTCTTGTTTTGTGCAAGTTTGTATGGTTGAGTTGGTCGTGTTGAGACTTTCGGTTCGTAAATCCGATGTCGTATCGTGATTTTCGGGCACTTGGGGCCATTTTTATAATTTCCTATAAGTTTAGGGAATTTCATCTTCTTTGTCGTATTTCGGATTCCTCGGTAGTCGGAATTATATTTTCTTTCAGCGCTTAGCTCTGTCACCTTGTATATTTCGTGTTTATGTTTCTGGATTCTGGACTTGTCGTGCGTTTCGAGTTTCGTACCTTCGGCAGCAGCGTACTGATCTAGGCAGTACTGAACTGCTGCGTGGATAGCGCACGCTATTACTCCTTATTCCCTTGCGTGCGCTATCGCTGTGCAGTTAGCGTGTGCTAACTCGTTATTGTTAGCGTGCGCTATCGAGTGGTATTTAGCGCGCGCTAAGCATGTCTAGCGCACACTACCAACGCCGGGCTGCTTCTGGACTGCTTGCGACCTCCGTTAGCGCGCGCTATGCTTTGATGGTTAGCGTGCGCTAAATATGTTTTATATTAGTAAGACAGCAGCCTCCTTTTTCCGTCATTTTTCCTTCTTTCTCTTCCTATGGGCGATTTCGGCGATTTCAGAGCAGATTGTGGAGAGTAATAAGTGGAGTCTCCTTCCAGACCGATTCTTGTGTTTCAAGCATAACACATCATCATCTAAATCCTTCTTCTTCACTCCGATTCAAGGTATTTTCGTCTAGAATCCTAAATTGTCAATTTTGGGGTTTTTTTCGGGTTTAGCTTATTAGACTAGAATTATTCTAGTATGTTGTGATATTCCTCATCGATTGTTGTTATCAGATGAATCCCAATCCATTTCACCTAGTTAAATTCGTGAATTATCGATTCGGGGAGGTTTTGCGTAAACCCTCGCCCATATCGATTGATCGTTCATTATCGTAGTTTGTAATCGGGGTTATGGGTGTATTCGAATCGATTATTGTTGTCCGTTGGGACTGAACTATGTTGATCCTTCGTTTAGGAACCGTCGTTTTCCACCCGGACCGTTCGTAGTCGTATTTCATTTCCGATTCCTCAAGGATGTCTCAAAGGCAAGTACTTTACATTTGTTTACGCGTTCTAGTATTTGAATTATGGCTATTCGTGGTTGTGTGGATGTATATGTGTATGTTCACCTAGGGATTGGTCCGACGGGGCCTCTAGGGATACGTTGCCGTGAGTTTCGTATCGCGAACTATGGTTAACCACCCAGGGATGTCCGACGGGGCTTTGCGGGGTACGGTGGCCGTGAGTCTCGTACCAAGGTTAACTTTGAATTGTTTTGTTGGAGAAAATGTGTTTTGTGCTTGTGCACCATATAATATTCCGGAATATAAATGATTTCTAAAATGATTTTTGGCGCATATTTTCATCTGATTAGAATGGTAGTTCAAATGGATTGTACTTGCACTAGCAGTTGTCGCTAACCCCTTAAATGGGGGAAATACTTTTTGTATTTTAGGTACCGGTCTTGGAGACAAGCGAGCACACGAGCCGTATGAGAATGATGGGCAAGCATAATATTGTTCAGTAGTCAGTTGTTGGTGTTCAGTTCTGTCATTTATTATTGATGTCTTGTTTTGGGATTTCTGTATTATGAAATTGGTTTAAGTACTTGAGCTTCCTTTTTTTGAATTTGTTAATATTGTGTTTCCGTTTTGGGATATGGTTTTGATGTCAGATTGTATATGTCGGATTTTAGTCTTTTATTTGAATGTCGTGGTTTGAGAAATTATCATTTTGTTGAGGATTGTATGTCGTTGTCGAATGTCGTGTTGGTACGTTAGCCTGGTGGATTCTACAGTGTGGGGTCCACGGCGCTGTAATATGCCCTGATCGTCTTGGGGGTGTTACAGAATATGGTATCAGAGCTTGGGTTTATGGATACCTAGGCTGTCGGTTATTTGGGTCTAGTCGAGTGTCGTTTTTGAACAGTATCGCTGCCATGCCATCATCTTAATACGCCGGTGCTCGTAAGTTTTTCCTAACTTGACTCGTTACGTTGTCCTGTTCTGTTTCCTTTCCTGATATCTTGTTGCGTTTTGCGTTTGAATTGTACTCACCCGCTACTTCTTGAGAATTCCTACTGGTAGAGGACGCGGATGCGGTAGGGGACGTGGCGCAGCCGGTGGGGCGGCCATGTCCGATAACTCGGGAACTGATTCGGCAATGCCTTCCTTGTCGAACATTGTGTTCCATCTAGTTCCGGAGGTCAGCAGGATCAGTCTGCTAGCTCCGGCAATGCGCATGAGAATGTTGGAGTGGCGAATATTTTACAGCAAGTAGCGAACCAGATGACGCTACTGACGCAGGCCGCTTTGGTTGGTCAGGATAATGTTAACCCGATTTCGCCTACTGGATCCGGTAATGATAAGTTACTTCAGGACGTGATTCGTATGCATCCTCCGCAGTTTGATGGTGCTTCCGACCCTTCCGGTTGGGAGAGTTGGCTATTTGAGATGGAGAAGGTATTTGAGGCTACTAACTGCTCTGAGGAGAGGAAGGTATCGATCGCTCAGTACTTCCTCGCCAGAGAGGCGGCAACGTGGTGGCAAGCGGTGAAACCGCGTGACCGGGCAGCCACATGGGCAGAATTCTGAGAGCTGATGGAAGACGAGTTTTTTCCGTGGCCAGTTAAAGAGGGGAGGATCCGAGCCTTCTTTGAGGCTAAGCCCAAGGATGTTCCGATTTCGCAGGCAATCAAGGACTACAACCAACAGCTTCATTATGTGAGAAACCAAGTCCGAGATGAGCTTGATAAGATCCGCCACTTCGATATGCGGATGAAACCGAGGGTGCTGTAACACCCCAAATTAGGCGGATATTACAGTGCCGTGGACCCCCGACTGGGACCCACCAGGCGAATGAAAACTGATGAATTAAATAATATAATTATAGTACCGAACCACATTATATTACCAAATACTCCGATGAGGAGCTTAAGTACATTACACCAGGACAAACAGAATACTGGTATATTTTATATGAAGATAAAATACACCACCCTGAATAAATAAACATCTCAAACGGAATTTGCAGCGGAAATACAACTGAAGAGAAATAAGAATTTCTGAAATGACTGAAATGACTGAAATAAACGGAATGACTGGGGCCCCCTACTAGTATTACTGGGACTCCTCACCGTCAACATGCTCTTCCCGTGCCTTTGCCTTGCCGTGACCTGAAAACAAAATTCCCCCAACGGGGTCAGTTACACAGAACAAAAATCCTCAAGGGTTGAAAAATACACAATCATGATATATCTGAAGTTATGAAATATCCTTAGTTATGAATTACGCTGAAGAGGAGTATCACAGTACGCCCGTAATGTTTTGTGCAAGTGTACAAGACGAATGATCGGACACACCCGTCCTTGTACCTAATTAGTCTCACGGAGATAAGCGTTACCGTGTGCACAGTCCAAATGTATCGGTGAACCCAATACATGACCATCGTGTGCCTGACTAAAAATTCCACACAACCACACCCGGCCACGCAATATGAACCCAGAAGGTCATATGAACGAGAATGACCGCAATGAATATCAATGAATAAGATTTCAACAAGGCCTAGAATGACTCACCGGAATGAAGATAATAATGACATGATTGATAACTCAATGAAATGATTGGAACCGTCGTTCCTCGTGAATGAAATAATTATTCGACAATTACTAGTCTCATTGCGGTTAATACAATGATGAATGAGTATGATTATGAATGATCAACAACAAAAGGAGTGAATATCCTTTTAACCGAGTAAGAATCAACTTACACAACACCGGTAACGATTATCCTTCCACGAACAACGTCCTAATTGAGATATCGGTCGCTCGAACAATCTTGAATAACACAATTACCAACAATCCGTTCAACACACGAATCAAACATGAATATAACGGACTCAAAACGTCTATACGACTAAACCAAGTTCATTGGGGCATTATATCGAACACTTTGTGGCCAAACTTCGTTTGTTTGTAACCAACCTCAATGATACCAACATCAAATCCCCAAGAAGTGTTTCAAACCAACAAAACATCTTCAATACGATCAATAATCTATTATGAATATCTAAAATCGTGATTTAAACATCAATTAATCGAAAACCCCCAAATCCAACTCAATATTCAAAGTGTTCTTGAATAATACATCAATAATCCAATGAATAATCAAACATATTCATAATCATGCGTATATCACTTCATACAACATGATTTTAACATCCAAAACATCATAACTCAATACAAAATCGAAAATCCAAGAGGTTTGATGAAGATTACCTTTGAAGATTCAAGCACTTTGATCTGAAGAATACGCGATAGATCGATGATCCGAGCTTCACAACCGAATGAAAATGATGAAATTCCAACACTCAAGTGATAGATGAAGAAAAGTTCTCCCATCAAGCTCTCTCTCCCGTAAGAAGGTGAAACAAAAAGGATGAAATGAGCTGAATACGCTCAGGAAAACACAATTATAGGGTTGACTGCCCTGTGTGCCGCGGCTCAGCCGAAGTGTGCCGCGGCACAGGGCCAAAAATATGCGCCCAGTGATCGGCAGTGTGCCGCGGCCCTGCCGGCATGTGCCACGGCACAAAGTACATAAAGTTTGGCCGATAAGTACCACACGAGTGTGCCGCGGCCCGGACAGGTGTGCCGCGGCAGTGACTCGGCAGTGTGACGCGGCCCTGTCGGCATGTGCCGCGGCAAAAAGTACAGAATGATCAGCCAAAAAACTGGGGAATGTGTGTGCCGCGGCGCACACTCCTTGTGCCGCGGCCCACACCCCCTTGGGTCCTAGAATGATGAAAAATGACCCGGGAAGGGAATAAAAGCAATAGTAATCGATATTGGGGAACTAATAACACGAAATAGAAGTACGGAAACCCTAAAACGGTGGTTCCAAGTAATGATTACATTGGGTCGTCCAACAAGAACACGATTCGAACAATGAAGAGATTTGAAATGACATGAATTCCAACGTCAACATCGACTAATGAATCAATTACAACAATCAATATAATACTCTTGTCTCGATTCCCGAATAAGGTTGAAACAATGAACAATATCGATACACAACTCGAAGTTATTCCGAATGATGAACACGAATGAATGATTATTAACAAGTGAGAAGTACATAGCGACAATTACCGAATGAAATTACTGAATGATAATGACTGAATTACAACCGGGTATTACAGGTGCGTCACTACATGTCTGGTCTGGGATGCACGACTTTGAAGGAGTATCATAATAAAGCGATGGCTTATGAGATGTCGTTTTCTACGACAGAGATGGAAGCCGAGGGAAAGAAGCAGAAGACCTCCAGCCAGTTTTCGGGAGGCAAGTCTGGAGGGTATCAGAAGACTCAGTCTGGTTCGCGAGTCTTCGGGAGTCAGTCCTCGTCATTTGGACGAGGAAACGGTTCTAAGTCTGCTCCTACTCGTTCAATGCATGATCCTAATTGCTTTAACTGTGGTCGCCCTGGACACATTATGAGTGAGTGTGACAGACCTCCGATTCAGTGTCATTCCTGCGGTCGGATGGGGCATCGTGCTAAGTTTTGTATAGATGCGGTTTTGGCGCCAGTTACTCAGGTATCAGCCCCAGCTGCGGGAGAGCCGAGTATGAATCAGGCACCGACAGTTCCTCAACCACAGCAGAGTTTTGGTAGAGGTCGAGGACGTGGACAGCCTTCTAGAGGGGGAGCTTGTTGGAACATTTTGTTCCATACATAAATTAAAAGTGTTTTGATGATTAATGTTGACAAACAAAACAAAACAACGAAGAGACGAAGCCAAGAATCGAAGAAAACGAAGCTGGAAAATAGTGTTCTGCACAAGCCTAACGTACGTAACTCAGCATGATTAACATACGTAAATGAAGCAGCCTTACATACCTAATGAGAGTAATATAACGTACGTAATGTAGTTCAAACCAAGTGAACGTTGGAGAAGTCAAAGTCAGAAAAGCATGCAACGGACACATGACGTCAGCACTGACGTATGGCTTAACGTACGTAATGGAGTATATGCTAACGTACGTAACCAATATGACGAAACTCCCTGTACTGAAACTAGAAGAGGCTTACGTACGTAACCCGTGGTGGTTAACGTACGTCACGAGGCTTGCGTACGTAATAAGGGGATGATAGCGTACGTAATGAGCAGTCTGGCAGCTAACGGCTAGTTTGAGGATGAAGCCTATAAATATCATGTCTATGGTATTGATAAAGAACAACAACTTCAAGCATTATATACATTGATCAGAGATTGATATTCATTATATTGTTGTTGTAATATTGAGCTTACATTGAGTGATTGGGTGTTATACACAAAATCATACACGAGCGGTAAAAGAAAAGATACGATTGGATTCGGTGTTATTAGGATCAAGGATCCAGCATTGTTAGAATCACAATCGCTATAATCGTGAGGTTTATCTTGTACCCATAGAAAGCTAGAGCGGTTGATTCCTTGTCCGATAGAAAAGGAAAACGGTTTAACTTGGACCGAAGCAAAGACAAGTACGAGTGGTTTATCACGGACCAATAGAAGATGTGATTGTAACGGTTATACCTCGACCGATAGAAGAGAGGCGTAGAGGTTGCTATCTTTAACCTATTGAAAAAGATAAAGAGAGGATGTAGGCTCGTTTATAGCCGAACCTCTATAAATCTGTGTGTGCTCTTATTTTCCGCACTTATATTTACGCTTCCGCAAACGGCGCAATATCCTACCCCGTACCCAACAATTGGTATCGGAGCGGTACTCCAATACACGGCTTAACATCCGAGGAGAAAAGATCCAATGGCGTTTCAACTTGCTCCTTTCGAAGGCCTTGCTCTCAACCGACCACCTTTCTTTGATGGCTCAAATTATTTGACATGGAAGAAAAATATGTCGATCTTTATTCGTGCCTACGATATAGAGATTTGTAAGATCATTTTCCTTGGCCCAAAAGTTCCTATCAAATCCGATGGTACACTCAAATCTTTTGAAGAATACGACGATGCCGATTGGAAAAATGACCATCTAAATTGTAAGGCCACCCAACTTTTATTTTGTGCCTTAAATCCCGAAAAGGTCAATTGAATCTCGTCGTGTGAAAGTGCGAAAGAAATATGGAAAATTCTTGAAATCACACACGAAGGGACAACTCAAGTCAATGAGACAAAGATCAATATGCTTCTCCATGAATACGAGTTATTTATGATGAAGGGTGACGAGTCCATCACCAATATGCTCGATCGATTTTCGGTCATCACCAATGGACTTGCTTCATTCGGAAAACCATTATCTAGTAGTGAAAAAGTTAAGAAAATTTTACGATCACTACCTAGCGAATGGGACAGCACCGTGACAGCGATTATGGAATCTAAAGATCTCAATACGCTCGATTTTAGTGCCCTTGTTGGTTCACTAATCAATTATGAGATCGTGTTAAAATCACGAAGTGTCAAGCCGAAGCCGAAGGAACGATCGTTAGCCATGAAGGCTAAGATATCGAGGAAAAAAGAACAAATTCCGGTGGAGAAAAGCGACGAAGAAGCGGCATACTATGCCAAGAATATTAATAAATTCCAAACTTTATTAAACCGGAGGAAGAAGGATATCTCGAGCGAAACGAAGAAATTCGACAACTCTTGTCGACAATGTGGAAAACTAGGCCACTCCGCTAAGTATTGCTGAGCTAAACCCAAGAAAGAGGTTCTCGTGGCAACATGGAGCGATGAAGACGAAGACGACGATTTTATCGAACAAAATAATCTCGCTCTCATGGCTCGAAGTTCGTTCGACGACAGTGACGTCGAAAGCCAAGTAAGTACATCCTCTCGTGACGAATTATTTGATGCATTTGAGTTATTACATACGGATTTCCAAAATGCTTTATCGGAAATCAAATCCCTTAAGTCCAAAATTAAATCTTTGGAAATTGAAAATTCCAAAATTATCGAAAAAGGGAAATTTGTTGAAATCGATCATTCAAAGTGTATTGAAAATGAAAATATTTTGAAGAATGATCTCGCTAAAATCCAAACCGAGCTTAAATCTTTGACAAAGAAATTCTCATGCGGAAACGAGAAATTTGAACAAATGTTATGTGTTCAAAAATACACTTTAAATAAAGAGGGGTTAGGATTCAAACCACGTTTGAAAAACGAATCCGTTAATTTTAAAATACCCCATTGCGAAAAATGTTTGAAAATAGGGCATCACGTTTCAAATTGCAAAAGCCCGAGACGGACGGTAAAAATTAAGAAAATTTGGGTTCCTAAAGGAACAATCGTTTCAAATATCGTGTACGTTTCTAAACAAAAACCAACTATAGGTTGGGTCCCCAAAAATTGATTTTTGATATTTTACTCAGGGGGAGTATAATTTTTTTTGGGAGATAATATTTTCAGGGGGAGTTTTTACCCTTTATGTATTTATTTATCATAAATTGATATCGTGCATATTCCATATTTTGGTATCATTAAATTCAATTACTATTTTTTACTTTTTGATGAAAACAAAAAGGGGGAGAGAAATGAGGAATATAAGAAAAATGGGATTTACCCTGAAAGGGGGAGAAACGAAGGAGTTGAAAGACGAAAAGGAGAAGTCGGAAAAATGACAGAAAAAGAAATATGAGGAGACGTCGAAAAGACGATGAAAAATTCGAAAAATTCGAAAAGTTAAAGGAAAGGAGAAAGGAGTCGAAAAAGAAATGGGAGAGGAAACTAACGAAATGGACAAAGTCGAAAACTTTGGTCTGTATACATATACATATATTTATATTTTTCGCAGGAAAATCCCATTGACGAAGTGTTGTTTTGTAATCATCAAAAAGGGGGGAGATTGTTGGAACATTTTGTTCCATACATAAATTAAAAGTGATTTGATGATTAATGTTGACAAACAAAACAAAACAACGAAGAGACGAAGCCAAGAATCGAAGAAAACGAAGCTGGAAAATAGTGTTCTGCACAAGCCTAACGTACGTAACTCAGCATGATTAACGTACGTAAATGAAGCAGCCTTACGTACGTAATGAGAGTAATATAACGTACGTAATGTAGTTCAAACCAAGTGAACGTTGGAGGAGTCAAAGTCAGAAAAGCATGCAACAGACACATGACGTCAGCACTGACGTATGGCCTAACGTACGTAATGGAGTATATGCTAACGTACGTAACCAATATGACGAAACTCCCTAGACTGAAACTGGAAGAGGCTTACGTACGTAACCCATGGTGGTTAACGTACGTAACGAGGCTTGCGTACGTAATAAGGGGATGATAGCGTACGTAATGAGCAGTCTGGCAGCTAACGGCTAGTTTGAGGATGAAGCCTATAAATATCATGTCTATGGTATTGATCAAGAACAACAACTTCAAGCATTATATACATTGATCAGAGATTGATATTCATTATATTGTTGTTGTAATATTGAGCTTACATTGAGTGATTGAGTGTTATACACAAAATCATACACGAGCGGTAAAAGAAAAGATACGATTGGATTCGGTGTTATTAGGATCAAGGATCCGGCATTGTTAGAATCACAATCGCTATCTTCGTGAGGTTTATCTAGTACCCATAGAAAGCTAGAGCGGTTGATTCCTTGTCCGATAGAAAAGGAAAATGGTTTAACTTGGACCGACGCAAAGACAAGTACGAGTGGTTTATCACGGATCAATAGAAGACGTGATTGTAACGGTTATACCTCAACCAATAGAAGAGAGGCGTAGAGGTTGCTATCTTTAACCTATTGAAAAAGATAAAGAGAGGACGTAGGCTCGTTTATAGCCGAACCTCTATAAATCTGTGTGTGCTCTTATTTTCCGCACTTATATTTACGCTTCCGCAAACGGCGCAATATCCTACCCCGTCCTACCCCTTACCCAACAGAGCTTCTAGTGCAGGGTCGGTTCCGCCCCATGTGTATGAGATGAGACAAGCAGGAGACCCAGACGCGACGGTGGCTACAGGTACCGTCCACATTCTTGATCATCCTGTTTCCTTGTTATTCGATTCTGGTGCTACGCATTCTTTCATATCTATGGATTGTGTGCATCGTCTGCATGTTGATTGCCGAGTTGCGTGTGAACCTTTTGTTGTTAAACTACCTAGTGGGGATAGCATCGTGGGGGATCGTGAGATTAGAGATTTTCCAGTGAGTATCGCGGGGAGGGTTTGGCCTTCTAATCTGATTGCGGTAGATATTAGAGATGAGGATTTGATTATGGGCGAGGATTGGCTGGACCGTCATGGGGCAAGCATGAATTATAGAACGAGAACCGTTTCGATGTTAGCCTTTGACGGTACCGAGCATTCTTTTGTGGGGCATAAGCGGAGTAGTCAGAGGTTCTTGATCAGCGCTTTGAAAGCGGTGAGACTTCTTCGAGGAGGTTGCATGGGGTATTGGTGTTACGATTTGAGATTATAAGAAGGGGGAGTCGAACACTCGTCTATTCCGGTAGTGTGTGAGTATCCTGACGTCCTTCTAGATGAGTTGTCGGGTTTGCCTCCGGATCGAGAGGTCGAGTTTACTGTTGATTTGGAGCCGGGTGCGGCACTGATTTCTAAGACGCCATATCGTATGGCGCCTGCTGAGATGCTGGAGTTGAAGAAACAGTTGGGAGAGTTGCTAGACATGGGGTATATTCGACCGAGCGCTTCGCCTTGGGGCGCACCGGTCCTATTTGTGAAGAAGAAAGATGGGTCACTTCGTTTGTGTATCGACTATCGTGAGTTGAACAAAGTGACTATTAAAAACAAGTATCCACTCCCGAGGATTGATGATTTGTTCGACCAATTGCAAGGGGCGACCGTATTTTTGAAGATTGATTTGAGATCGGGGTATTATCAGCTCCGAGTGAAGGATTCCGATATTCCGAAGACGGCCTTTCGAACGAGATATGGTCACTACGAGTTTGTGGTTATGCCTTTTGGGCTATCCAACGCACCAGCCGTGCTCATGCAGCTTATGAACAAAGTCTTTATCGAGTACCTCGATAAATGTGTGGTTGTTTTTATCGACGACATCCTGATTTACTCGAGGAGCGAGGAGGAGCACGCCCGTCATTTGCATATCGTGTTAGATATTTTGAGAACTCAGCATCTTTTTGCGAAGTTCTCAAAGTGTGAGTTTTGGTTACGAGAGGCTATGTTTCTCGGGCATCTGATCTCGGCCGAGGGTGTTCGTGTGGACCCACATAAGGTAGAGGCCGTGTTGGATTGGCCGCCGCCCAAGAACGTGAAGGAGGTACGTAGTTTTCTCGGTTTGGCCGGATATTACCGTAGATTTGTTGAGGGGTTCTCTAAGCTCGCTCGACCGCTGACTCAGTTGTTACATAAGTCAGAGAAGTTTGTGTGGACTGATGAGAGGCAGAATAGTTTTGAGGAGTTGAAGAAGCGGACGACCGCTCCTGTTTTGGCTTTACCGAGTGGTAATGAGGGTTTCTCAGTTTTTAGTGATGCTTCGAGCCAAGGGCTCGGATGTGTACTCATGCAGCACGGGAGGACGATTGCCTATGCTTCCCGTCAGTTGAAACCGTACGAGTTGAATTACCCTACGCATAATATTGAGTTGGACGCGGTTGTATTTGCGTTAAAGATCTGGCGTCACTACTTGTATGGCTCGTCGTGTCAGATTTTCACCGATCATAAGAGCATGAAGTACATTTTCACGCAGAAAGAGCTTAAGACGAGACAGCGGAGATGGTTGGAGTTGATTAAGGATTACGACCTGGAGATCCTTTACCATCCGGGCAAGGCAAATGTGGTGGCAGATGCCTTGAGCTGTAAATCGGTATCGCTTCAGACGCTTGAGTTTCTTACGGCCCAGTCGGGACTTCAGCGATAGTTAATGAGGTTGAGCGTTGAGATTGTGCTACCAAAGAGTTCCGGGCAGCTGCGTACTCTTGAGATTTCTTCGTCTCTAGTCGACGACATTAAATCGGGACAGTTGGAGGACCCGATGTTTATTCAGCTTCGAGAGAATGTGGGGAAGGGGAAAGCCTCGGGATTTGTGATACATGAGGATGGTGTGTTGAGATTCCAAGGTCAGCTTTGTGTTCCGAATGATTTGGAATTGAGGCAGAGTATTATGCGAGAGGCTCACGCGTCGCCTTACTCAGTCCATCCGGGCTCGAGTAAAATGTATAAAGATTTAAGAAAGAATTTCTGGCGGAATTACATGAAAAATGAAGTAGTTCAGTTTGTGGCTAAGTGTTTGACTTGTCAACAAGTCAAAATCGAGCATCAGCGGCCAGCCGGATTGTTGAAACCACTTCCCGTCCCGGAATGGAAGTGGGAGGATATCTCAATGGATTTTGTTACGAGTTTGCCGAGGAAGAAGACCGGGATGAATATGGTGTGGGTGATCGTGGACCGACTGACTAAGTCGGTACATTTTCTGGGCATCAAGGACACTTGGGGTCCAAAAAAATTAGCTCGTATTTTTATCGCACAGATAGTGAGACTTCATGGTACGCCGAGGACTATTATTTCGGATAGAGATGACCGGTTTGTATCGCATTTTTGGCAGGCGGTACATAAGGTATTGGGGACACGATTGCGTTTGAGTACATCTTTTCACCCTCAGACCGATGGGCAGTCCGAACGTACCATTCAGACGTTCGATGATTTGTTGCGCGCGTGTACGTTAGACTGGAGTAGTGATTGGGAGGAGCATCTAGCCTTGATTGAGTTTACGTATAATAATAGTTGGCACGCGTCGATTAAGATGGCACCGTATGAAGCACTTTATGGCCGACGTTGCCGATCGCCGATATGTTGGGATGAACCATCCAATGTAGTTGGCACTGAGCTGGACCTTGTGTTGGAGACGAGGGAGAAAGTCGAATTGAGTAGAAAGAGAATGTTGGCAGCTCAGAGTCGGCAAAAGTCTTATGCGGATGTTAGGCGTCGACCTTTGGAGTTTGAGGTGGGAGATCACATTCTATTGAGAGTGTCTCCGTCGAAGGGATTTTTCCGTTTTGGGAAAAAGGGGAAGCTAAGCCCGAGGTATATTGGGCCTTTCGAGATATTGGAGAGAGTTGGCGATCTAGCGTACCGTTTGGCATTACCTCTGTCATTGAGTCATGTACATAATGTGTTTCACGTCTCCCAGTTGAGGAAGTACGTTCTGGACCCGTCCCACATTATTGATTTCGGAGACGTGGAGATCGAGAAGGATGTTACGTTTGAGGAGAGGCCCGTCAGGATTTTGGAGCGTCGAGACAAACAATTAAGGCACAAAACCATTCCTTTGGTTAAGGTGCAATGGTCGAGGCACGGAGTAGAAGAAGCGACGTGGGAGTTAGAGGAGGATATGCGTGCGAGGCACCCCGAGCTTTTTGATTCTTAAGTTTCGGGATGAAACTTTATTTTAGAGGGGGAGAATGTAATATCCGTACCTTTCTATTTTTAGCAGTTTCCATTTTTGGTGTATGTCTATTTTTATCGACTCGCTTGTAACCGTTTCGACATTTTGAATCTACTTTATTCTTGGAGTTTTTCCATTTGGATGAGTTTTGGTGATATTTTCACGTAATTCCATTTTATGACATGTTTTGCCGTATGGACGTTCGATTCTCATAAAACTCGTTGGTTTTCATTGTTTCTTGTTTTGTGCAAGTTCGTATGGTTGAGTTGGTCGTGTTGAGACTTTCGGTTCGTAAATCCGACGTCGTATCGTGATTTTCGGGCACTTGGTCCATTTTTGTAATTTTCTATAAGTTTAGGGAATTTCATCTTCTTTGTCGTATTTCGGATTCCCCGGTAGTCGGAATTATATTTTCTTTCAGCGCTTAGCTCTATCGTCTTGTATATTTCGTGTTTATGTTTCTGGATTCTGGCCTTGTCGTGCATTTCGAGTTTCGTACCTTCGGCATCAGCGTACTGATCTGGGCAGTACTGAACTGCTGCGTGGATAGCGCACGCTACTCCTTATTCCCCTGCGTGCGCTATCACTGTGCAGTTAGCGTGCGCTAACTCGTTATTGTTAGCGTGCGCTATCGAGTGGTATTTGGCGCACGCTAGCGACGCCGGGCTGCTTATGGACTGCTTGCGACCCCCGTTAGCGCGCGCTATGCTTTGATGGTTAGCGTGCGCTAACTATGTTTTATATTAGTATGACAGCAGCCTCCTTTTTCCGTCATTTTTCTTTCTTTCTCTTCCCACAGGCGATTTCGGTGATTTCAGAGCAGATTGTGGAGAGTAATCAGTGGAGTCTCCTTCCAGACCGATTCTTGTGTTTCAAGCATAACACATCATCATCTAAATCCATCTTCTTCACTACGATTCAAGGTATTTTCGTCTAGAACCCTAAATTGTCAATTTTGGGGGGTTTTCCGGGTTTAGCTTATTAGACTAGAATTATTCTAGTATGTTGTGATATTCCTCATCGATTGTTGTTATCGGATGAATCCCAATCCATTTCACCTAGTTAAATTCGCGAATTATCGATTCAGGGAGGTTTTGCGTAAACCCTCGCCCGTATCGATTGATTGTTCATTATCGTAGTTTGTATTGGGGTTATGGGTGTATTCCAATCGATTATTGTTGTCCGTTGGGCTGAACTATGTTTATCCTTCGTTTAGGAACCGTCGTTTTCTACCCGCACCGGTCGTAGTCGTATTTCATTTCCGATTCTTCAAGGATGTCTCAAAGGCAAGTACTTTACATTTTTTTACGCGTTCTAGTATTTGAATTATGGCTATTCGTGGTTGTGTGGATGTATATGTGAATGTTCACCTAGGGATTGGTCCGACTGGGCCTCTAGGGATACGTTGCCGTGAGTTTCGTATCGTGAACTATGGTTAACCATCCAGGGATGTCCGACGGGGCTTTGCGGGGTACGGTGGCCGTGAGTCTCGTACCAAGGTTAACATTGAATTGTTTTGTTGGAGAAAATGTGTTTTGTGCTTGTGCACCGTATAATATTCCGGAATATAAATGATTCCTAAAATGATTTTTGGCGCATATTTTCATCTGATTAGAATGGTAGTTCAAATGGATTGTACTTGCACTAGCAGTTGTCGCTAACCCCTTAAAGGGGGGAAATACTTTTTATATTTCAGGTACCGGTCTTGGAGACAAGCGAGCACACGAGCTGTATGAGAATGATGGGCAAGCATGATACTGTTCAGTAGTCAGCTGTTGGTGTTCAGTTCTGTCATTTATTATTTATGTCTTGTTTTGGGATTTCTGTATTATGAAATTGGTTTAAGTACTCGAGTACTTCCTTTTTTTGAATTTGTTAATGTTGTGTTCCCGTTTTGGGATATGGATTTGATGTCAGATTGTATGTGTCGGATTTTAGTCTTTTATTTGAATGTCGTGGTTTGAGAAATTGTCGTTTTGTTGAGGATTGTATGTCGTTGTCGAATGTCGTGTTGGTACGTTAGCCTGGTGGATTCCACAGTGTGGGGTCTATGGCGCTGTAATATGCCCTGATCGCCTTGGGGGTGTTACAGAATATGGTATCAGAGCTTTAGGTTTATGGATACCTAGGTTGTCGGTTATTTGGGTCTAGTCGAGTGTCGTTTTTGAACAGTATCGCTGCCATGCCATCATCTTAATATGCCGGTGCTCGTAAGTTTTTCCTAACTTGACTCGTTACGTTGTCCTGTTCTGTTTCCTTTCCTGATATCTTGTTGCGTTTTGCGTTTGAATTGTACTCACCCGTTACTTCTTCATAATTCCTGCCGGTAGAGGACGCGGACGCGGTCACGGACGCGGTAGGGGACGTGGCGCAGCCGGTGGGATGGCCATGTTCGATAACTCGGGAACTTATTCGGCAATGCCTTCCTTGTCGAACAGTGTTCCACCTAGTTCCGGAGGTCAGCGGGATCAGTCTGCTAGCTCCGGCAATGCGCATGAGAATGTTGGAGTGGCGAATATTTTACAGCAAGTAGCGAACCAGATGACGCTACTGACGCAGGCCATTTTGGTTGGTCAGGCTAATGCTAACCAGGTTCCGCCTACTGGATCTAGGGGTGTTACCGGTCTGGTTCGGTCCGGGTATTGGCTTAGCGGGCCAGACCTGGTAAGATTACCGGGTATACCCGGAACCGGACCGGTAAGCAATCGGTTCTAATGTCAGAACCAAAACCGGTCCGGTAAGCCTAACGGGTACTTTAGACCCGAGACCGGTAAGACCAGAACCGGTTAAGAACCGATAAGACCCGGTTCATGTACTCATTAATTACCCGAAGCAGAACCAAAAAATTACTTGTGACGGATTCAATAACCTGCCTAACTTAAGTTTCAAAATACATAGACAAATTAAGTACATCTAAATTAGAGCTTCAGAACATATTCTTTATAGACGTGAAATAGATAGACAAATTTTAAATAATTTCAATAGCTACTTTGCAGTTACATTCAAAATAACAGCCTCCGAACATGTTCATCATAGGCTCAAAAAGATCATAAGCAAGTTCACCAATCATCATAAGCTCTCAAGCGACTGATGAAGCGGTTTCTCCGATATCCAACTACATTCAAAAAATAATATTCAAAAGTTAGTATCACAAACAAATAAACAACAAAGTCGTTCTAAGGTGCAATAAATCAGAATAATGAGACGTAATAAATTACCTGCCCAAAGTCATAGTTCAAACGCTCTTCATCTGTTTCAAGCTAAATAAATGAATAGAATTGTCAATACTCAATAGTAACAACAGAACATATACAATCACCAAAGATAAAAAAATTAAAGGAATGAAAACTTACAATATGCTTCCCATGCCCTCTCTTGATCCCATATAACTCTTTTACCCAATCACCTCCACAAAGTAGCATTTCAACGGTTTCCACCTTCATTGACTCCCTCTTTGGGTCAATGACTCTTTTTCCCACACTAAACGTTGCTTCTGAAGCAACAGTTGTAATAGGAATTGAGAGAACATCCTTAGCCAACTTACTAAGAACAGGGAACTTTGGTTCATTAGCCTTCCACCACTGCAGAACATCAAACTTTGTCCCTTCTCCAATTCTAAGACGATCTTCTTCAAGATAGTAATCAAGATCGGACTTCACTTTGTCTACTACAACGACACTTTCAGCGTACATTTCAAAACTTCTTTTCCCCAACCCAGAACGTGAACTAGTTGAAGCCACATGTTGTTTACTATAACCTTCCAAGTCATTATCTTTCTTATACAATTTCTCATATTCCAAGAACAAATCATGTATGCTTTTTGTTAACTCATCTTTGTATTTATCTGCTGCTCCACCATACAAGTGAGGATAAACCCATGAGATAAAGAACAATTTATACCTAAAAATATAAACAAAACATAAAATGCATATTAGAAGTGGAACATAATAGAAGCAGCTTAAAATGTCAACAGAAGCAGCTTAAAATGTCAACAATCAGCTTAAAATCTGAACAGAAGCAGCCCATAAAATATTAATTAAAATTGCCTCAGAATATAAAAACATCACAGGCTATGCATTTCCATATTCAAAGCAACAATAGTTAAATAACCAACATATCCACAATTTCAGCCAACAACCGCTTAAAATCTTAACAGAAGCAGCCCATAAAATGTCAATTAAAATTGCCTCAGAATATAAAAACATCACAGGCTATGCATTTCCATATTCAAGGCAACAATAGTTAAACAACCAACATATCCACAATTTCAGCCAACAATCCCACAACATCTGAATAGAAGCAGCCCATAAAATATCAATTAAAATTGCCTCAGAATATAAAAACATCACAGGCTATGCATTTCCATATTCAAGGCAACAATAGTAAAACAACCAATATATCTATAATTTCAGCCGACAATCCCATAATATCAGAATATAAAACACATAGTAGAAGTTACCTTGGATCAAGAAAAGCCCCAATAGATAGCAACAAATTTCCTTGTGACCAATATTTGTCATATTTCTTTTGCATTTCAGTTGCCATTATTTGCAAGTGAGACTTATCAGTTGATTTAGTTCTCTCATCCAAAAGTACTTTTACCCTATACAACTCACCCAAAATCAAGTTCACAGTGGGATAATAACTGCCACTAATAATCTCGGTAACATCAGCAAAAACCTCCAAAAAAGTGCATATATCACTAACCTCCTCCCAATCAATATCAGTAGGAAGATAGTGAGCAAATGCTGTATTCTCCTCCGCATACCTTGGCCAAACAGTCTTATAGAAACAAGTAGTAGACAACATTAACCAAGTTGAATTCCACCGTGTTTTAGTATCTAAAACTTGCATCTTTCCAACAAGGCCTAACTCTTTAACAATCTTTCCAAACTGCTTGCATCTAGCTTCAGAGTTTAACAAATACTTCACACCTCCTCTGATTTTTTCTACCACTATTTTAATAACACCAAGGCCAACTTGAACTAATAAGTTCAAGATATGTGCACAACAACGCACATGAAATAATTGTCCATCCAGCATAAGATTTTTCTTATTAGTAAAATCAGCTTTCAATCGTGCAATACAATTGTCATTGGCAGATGCATTATCGACACTAATAGACGCAACTTTATCCTTAATGCACCAATCATCCATGACCTTGATCAATTCCCTAGCAAGCACCTCCCCGGAATGAGGCGGAGGTACATTTATAAAAGACAACACCCTCTTATGAAGTTCCCATTTTGAGTCTATAAAATGACAAGTTACAGCCATATAACCTATTTTTTGCTCCCCTGACCACCATAAGTCAGTTGTTAAACTAATCCTATGCACTTTAGACATAACTATTTTCATTCGTGTTTTTTCATTAGTATAAAACAGTTCATATTCTGCCTTAACAGCATGACGTGTTATCCTTCTATACCCTGGATATATCTCTTGCAAAAACCGGTTAAAAATAACCCCTTCCATTATCATAAATGGATATTCATGACCTAAGACCAAATGGGCAGCAAGCTCTTTTACCTTAGAATGATTGTATTGCCAATTGGCAAGATTTGGAGCACCATTACGACCGAAGGTATTGATATTTAGCTTTTCTTGTACAGTGTTATCTTTTTCATCTTTTTCCGATGCCAACTTTCTCTTATAGCATTTGTGCAAATGTTTTAAAGCATTAGAGGTATTGCCACCAGTTCCATCAAATGTATAGAGGGACGAACAATACTTACACTTCCACTTTTTGATGTCACCTTGCAGAGTTACAACAACCATCTCTTGATGCACAATTGATTTCTTAGAGCGTTTTTGCTTTCCAACATTTGATAGGCCTTCCTCAGCTACCGTGGACTGACCAGTTTCAGTTTGAGATTGAGTAATTTGACTATCAATAGCAAACATATCTATATGTTCCCCAATCTCAAGTCCATCAATGGTCTCATCATCACCACCATAATCATCCATTTGCATAAATGAATCCACCTGTCGAAATGACATAATTTTAAATTAATGTTTTACTATTGATTTTGATTTCAAAAATACAATCTAACTTATTCTAGATTAAAACAACGTAATGCACATTCTAATAATGTCAAAGGACTACTAACTGTGACTTGTTCATGCGTTGTTCCATTTTTCTGGATTTGTATGGTTGGTTCTCTTTCTTTGGATTCATTTTTTGGGTATAGGCTATAAATACATCCAGGTCTAACTGTATCTGGTGTAGGCGCATAAGTGATTAAATAAGAAATATAAAATGACTTTTGTTGCTTATTCGAAGATTTTGTAGATTACAGTATGAGTGAAAAGATCTTACTTTTCTTGTTGCAGCTGATATTCGTTTCATGAGTTTTTAAAATTCATGTTGGTTCCTTTTAATAATTTTCCCAAATTAGAACCCTCATTAAAAAAAATAGAAACCTTCATTGAAATTCAAAAAATCAGAAACACTTGATTTAAATACATAAAAATGAGAAACCCTAATTTTATACCAAAAGCTATAAAATTATGAACCCTAACTATAATTTAAGCATAATTATTCAAAATACACAAACGAATTAATATTGAAATAGTAAATAAAAATCTGATAATTAAAGTAAAACAGGACATGCACGGTTAAATAATGGTGAGATGAGAGAGATGAGAAATAGATGAGGACCGAATGAGGAGCGGGGACTTGAATCGGAAAAGATAAGATGAGAGCTACCTTTAATCTGAAGAAGCTCTGAACTATAGGAAGGCCGAAGGAGCCGAGCTGATCTGCTGAAGCCTGAAGCGAGCAAAGAAATGAGCGTGGCTTTAATCTGAACTGTAGGAAGAACAGGTGGTGGGAGAGAAAAAAGACATGCTATGTTAATCTGGAGAAGAAAAGGGAAAGTGTCGATTGAAATTTTGAGAGAAAGGAAAAAGATAGGTAGGCGGCGGAGTGAGTGAGGAGGTAGGTAACCCTAAATGGGTTCTTATACCTAGACCGATGGCTGGACAGGGACTTAAGACATGTAACATGTTTGGTTTGGTTTATATGTTTGGTATATGAGTTAAGTAAAGATATATTTGATATATATAAAATAATTAAAAATAATTAAAAAATTATCGGGTTTTTTACCGGGTTATCAGTTTCGGTCCTTATCGATTTCGGTTCTTACTTCAGTACTAGTATCCGGACCGCTAACGTTTCGAGTGAGTATCGGTCCCAGGTATTATCGGGCGGTTCTCGGGCGGTTCTCGAGTATACTTGGACCGCTAACAGCCCTAACTGGATCCGGTAATGATAAGTTACTTCAGTACGTGATTCGTATGCGTCCTCCGCAATTTGATGGTGCTTCCGACCCTTCCGGTTGGGAGAGTTGGCTATTTGAGATGGAGAAGGTATTTGAGGCTGTTAACTGCTCTGAGGAGAGGAAGGTACCCATAGCTCAGTACTTCCTCGCCAGAGAGGCGGCAACGTGGTGGCAAGCGGTGAAACTGCGTGACCGGGCAGCCACATGGGCAGAATTCCGAGAGCTGATGGAAGACGAGTTTTGTCTGCAGCCACATGGGCATATTAACAATTTCCACTTACTACATTCTCACCTTTACACGCGCCTCTCTCTCTTGCCATCTCTTCTTTTTACCCTTGCTTTTTTTCCTGCTTTTTGCTTTCTTTCCTTTCATCTACAGTGAGACGTGATTTCCTTCCATCAACAGCACATGGATTCAAATATGCCTTTCAATATTCAAATTCAAACTTCACCTCTTCTCTTGCTCGGCTATTTCCTCTCAATTTCTTTGGGGCAAAAGAGAGCTCTCCGAATTTTCCAGGTTCATAATTTTCCAGGAAAAATATGGTTCCCGATGTAACACCCCCAAAATCATATGAGAATATTACACGCCGTAGACCCCTTTTCACGAGGATCTACCAGGCTATACCTTACAAAACGACCAAATGCTTTCCCGGCCAGGGTCAAATAATAAATTAATACAGACTGTTATGGTCACATACACGTGAATACATAGACCGATGAGATCACACAACTCAATCAACAAACCGACTTAAACAACATTACCCACACAGGGGTCGAAATACAATACAGCGGAAGAATGAAATCAACTCTGACAACACAACAAAATCTAAACAACTCTCGACTCTTGATTAGTATCGCAGCTTGTCATCCTCTTGTGCTAATCCCCTTGTTGCTCCCCGAGCTGCATGTGCACAGGCCTTAAGCAGACATCCACCCCCGATTACTCGGGGGTTAGTAAAACTCCACTGTTTTACTAGTGCAAGTATCAAATCATACGAAAAGTAACGAGCAAACATTAATCAAGAATCAAACACAATATTCAAGTATCAAATTATTCCCGGGGGTTTTAATAAGGGAAATTTAAGCTAAGAAGCATTTCGAAAATAAGTTCATCACCTCGGGAATTTTGGAATTTCAAAACCTTTAAAACTCGGAGTCCTGGTTCACCAAACCTGTCAAAAGAAGGGTTGAGGGCTTTAACCCAAATCTTGTTTCATAATTCAACAGTTCACAATACGAAAAATATTTACTCAAGCTTAGGACTCGGTCCAACGTTCATTTTCATAAAACTTTTCCTTTCAAAAATTTGATTTGAAAATAAACATGTTCATGACACCGTGATCCACTGTCACGTGTCTTCGTAGGTTCAACAACCCACACGGACTACACCACGAACAAATAAACAATCATAATCAATTCTGACACCGTGATCCACTATCACGTGTCTTCGTAGGTTCAACAACCCACACGGGCTATTCCACATACATATAACCAAACATAACCAATTCCGACACTGTGATCCACTGCCACATATCTCCGTAGGTTCAACAACCCACACGGACTATATCAATCACAACAATCACACACACAGTCCTAACACGGTAGTCCACTGCCACGTGTCACAGTAAGCCCCGTCGAGATCACCCGGTTGGACGCACTGTGCCCGAAACTCATGGTCCACTGCCATGTGTTATCGTAGGCCTCGTCAGACCAGCACGATTGGACCTCAATACCTCACTAAGTTCTGACCCCGTAGTCCACTGCCATGAGTCCTCGTAGGTCCCGTCGAACCATCACGAGTGAACCTAGCGGTCACACACATATTCACATTCACAATCACATTTCATACAACAATGAGCACAGTTAATCAATCAAGTTGATCACCACAACATCGTACATCACACGCACATAACACAATCTCAACACTCACAACAACTGTCATCAATCAACGGCACACAACCAACATAACACACGATCGATACACAATACATTGCACGAGCAAGTGTACAACCATCCCATATGTACGTCGCAATCCTGCACAAATGGCACAACACCTAACACGTATACATAACCAACTCAAACGGAACATATTTACGAAGGCAAGCAAAATCATCATAACCTAATATGTGATTTCAAGTCGCAAGATACAAGTCGTATAATAAGATACTTACCTCGATCGTCGGCACCATGTACTCCAACGGACGCGGTTCAACCGGGAAGCTTCGAAACGCCCGATGCCATCGAAAAGGAAGACGACGACGAACGGAAGGGTTCAACACGGTTTCTTCGCAAGGAACTCGACCCTAACATCATATAATTAATAAATCAACGATCATACGAGGAAGAATAATCGTAGAACATCCGAAAACCCCTCTATGACATTCTACCGGACACCTTCAAGGCGTCGATCAAGAACTCGACCAAAACAACGTATCGATACGATCCAACCATGGAATTACAAGGGAAATGATATAATACATCTAAATAATCATCAATCCATCACAATCCTAAGTTAAATCGGATTAAACGGATGAAAACAACCAAAATACACAAATTCCCCAAAACTAGGTTTCTAGATAATCTGACCTGATTCGCTCGATCAAAGGATGTTATAGGATGGACGATTGATGATATGAACTCCAGGATTTCATGGATTAATTGTCCAACAACATGGCTCCATGATAAACACATCTTCAGTCGCGGAAGGGAAGAAAACGAGTGAGGAAAATGATGAAAAACCCGTCTGCAGGGCCTTAAATAGGTTGTCTGCCGGCCGCCTTACGTACGTAATCGGCCATGGCTTACGTACGTAACCGGCCATGGCGACGCCATGCCTAAAAATGCGGCGGCGTTACATGCGTAACCGGCCAAGGCTTACGTGCTTAAGCCTTACGTGCGAGCTTCGGGCCCTTCCGGCCGTAACTCGGCCAGGGCTGGCCTGGCCCCAACATTCCCGGCCATGACCTGGCCGGGGCCAACTCCGACGGTCCGGACGACCCCGAAACCCGAACCTGAATACGAGTCGAAGATACGGTTACGAAGTACTCGCAAAGACGAATTCAAGCACTAAGAGAACACACAATTCTGACCACCCGAAGGCTCGAAATTCCACAACGAAAAGTAATTACCCCAAACTTTTGGAAATTACGAAAATGGCCCAAAACGTCTGAAACACACGATACACGATCGAAGCACCAATCCAAAGCTCGCAACACGATTAATAACATTAAATGAACTTACGAGAAACTCGAAACAACAGTTTCGGACGAGATTCGCAAGAATCGAACTCAAGTGCCGAAAAATCACTAAGAAGTACAGAACTCGACAAAATGACCGAAACGAACTCGGATGTCGAAAAGTGCAGAAATAATTATCCTCATAATGACGAAACGGTTACGAGCGAGTCGTCAACACGGACTGCCGCCGAAAAAAAGAAAATTACCGAAATCCAAAATTGCGGATATTACATTCTACCCTCCTTAAAAGAAGTTTCGTCCCGAAACTTAAATCAAGTAGGGAGAAGAAATATCCCGCCAGGAAAACTCAACGAGATACACAAGAACCGAAAAATCGCGCCGAACGGCGAAACGTTACAAGCAACACAAAGGAATATACGGCTTGAAAACACGCTCCATGACGACCAACAGGATGCCATCGGTAGAGTCATAATAAAACCAAAAAGTGACAAGCGTCATCAAACAGATAATACAATCAAGTCGATTATCCGAACAATCACAAAACACAACGAACGAAAATCAACACGATTGACCAACACAACGGTACATCAATCAAAATGCGAGCCAATCGCTGAACAAGTACGGAATTCCACCGCCCAAGGGTTGGAAGATCGAAAACGAGACTAATTTCCCAAACCTAAAGAAATTAGGAAGGAGTCTGAACGCTCAACAATCACGAAACGGGATCAACAAAAACTGAATAACCAACGATCGAACCACAACGATCGAGACAACAAAAATCGAGCAATCATGTTCAAATCACGAAGAACAATAAGGTTCAAACAACAACTCCGAGGTTCACATCTCGACTCGAGACAGTATATGATCCGGTGAAAACAACAAGATGTGCATTCACATAAGATCCACATGAAAGGGAATAGCAATTGAAAAGTCACAACGACAGACGAGTTATTCCGAAACAATACCACACTTGTTCGATCAACAAAATCAAGGGACAAGACAAGCTCAGAAGATGTTAACGAACATAAACGAGTCGACTGAGTCGAAAATACGGAAGTTCAAAATCCAATCCACTTCGAATAAAAGAACTTAATTTCCGAAGTTCGAAATAACAAGGTACGGAAATAACATAACATACAACTGATAGATCACGCCCCTCAGGGACTCCTCAGAGTCGGTCCAGATATCAGTGCTCAAGTCCGTGCCTCTGAAGGCTCGGTGGCCAACTCACAAAAATGAACCCGGTGTCCCTCGAGTCCTCACTTGAAACGCGTCACTGGCGAGGAAGGACAATTTGCACGTGCATGCCCCCGACACATCACGGTTGAAACGCCTCGGCTCGACATACCGAATATACAAATGCTAGATACCATGGAATGTAACATCGCAAAACCACATACCGGAGATGCCAACTCAGCATAACATATCAACACATACAAAAATCACAACAACGGCAATGTTCGAAGATTACAACAGTCCGAATGATAGCCAGTACACAATCACAAACATCATGAAACAATCACTCATATACATAAACGTACAAACTCAAGCTTCAACAGCTCACACTCGTGTGACAACACGCAATCCACCACGAGGCGACAACCATTAAATACCAGTTCACACCTCTCACAGAGGGCTAGTACAACAAATACGTGGCAACGCCTCAACGTTCATGCCACCAACGCGATCATATTCGGGAGTTAACATCATAACGACAAAGCAAACATCATACATACATTCCCAGACCGCAAACGGGAATTGATAGGTTTTTAAAAAAAAATGAAAACCACCTTTTGAAAATAATTTAGGAAACACCGATTGATCTTGAGTATCACCTTTCAAAAAGTACAAACGTGAAACATCGTTATCGAGACTTAGGAAAACCATTTCGCATTTGATAAAAATGAGGACACTTTCTTTTCGTGAAAAACTTTCAGAAATATTCGACCCTCGGGCCTAAGCAAAAGCGTTTCTAAATCATTGAAAATATCTCAAAACATTTTGGTCCTCGAGGTAGAAGAATTTTGAAACATATTGTGGCACCTTAGAAGTACCACGAGAAAACAATTCGTTTTAAAAGTACGTCTCGAAATTTATTTTCTAAGATACTCAAGGTTTTCAAAAAATAATTCAATGGGCTAGAATGCCCAAAAATGCTCATGTAACAATATTCGTTTAAACATATTATAATATACGCATCAAATCGTACAAAATCAAGACAATACGTGTCTTTTACCGGAAAACAAACAGTCACATCGCAGTTCAAACTTGCTTAGGACTGGGGCTAAACCACTGGTCCATCCGAAGCCCTTACGGACTGAGTAAATCGCACCCATAAACATTCCCATAACATACTAATGTTAGAAATACTTGTTAGATTTTGATGATGTCATTAATCAAATGATTATTACTTGGCAAAAATGTAAGGAAGAACCAAATGAGTATCTTCCATAGGCCAAATATGTTAAGTATAAAACTTGGCAAAATGTAAAGAAGAACCAAATGAGTATCTTCTGTAGGCCAAAAATTAGTTAGGCTGAAAATCGGCTAAGTCTTGAGTCTGACTAAGTTCATCGAGAGAGGATCGGTCAGTCGAGTCGAGCGATCTGGTCAACATTATTTATCGGAGAAGTTTGACTAGATGCTGACCAAGGTACCTCGGGAAGTCACACGATCGGATAAGTCACAAGCATTGATCGGCAGAGAGGTCCTGACTGCAGAGATGTTAGCTGCATATCAGCCTACTCGAAGTCAGCCAAGTACTCCAAGTCCACGTCAGCATGAGTTGAAAAGTCAAGTATTACGGAAAGTCACATGCAACGTGAAGAGACAAATTGGAGTGATTCCCACTAGAGATATGATTTAAATAAATCATCCAGACCCACCTTGAAGACTTTAATCATTTTATATTCAAAAGATTCGGCGCTCACATGCAGAAGTCTTCACAACGGTCGGAAGATAAAATAAAATAATGGGAATCCAGCCTTGCAACGTTCAGAAAGATTAAACAATGAAGTCTCCCTCCAACGGACGGATTTGTTCAAAAGATTTGCAACGGCTACAAGGAAAAAGCTCAGAGATCGTGACCTATATATATCCGAAGATTTGAAGCTGAGCAACTACCGGTGCGAACATACTTTCAAGCGATCAAAGCAATCAAGCAATCAATAGCATCGTGAAAAGAGCGGTTCTAAGAGTTCATACTTAAAGAAGCTCTTAGTTGGAGAAGACAAAAACTCTTGTCTATAATCCTGAGTACGGGGTACTTCACTGGTTGAAGTAAGAGACTATAAAGGCATCCAAGGATCGAGGATCAAGAGGTGCAAGGCAGTCAAGTGTGTACAACGGCACGGATTTCCACTGGTTGGAAGCTGTTGTAGTGTGGTTTGAATCACTGTAATATTTATCACTGGTTGAGAATTATAGTGAATTCATCTCCAACTGGTTTGGAGAAAAGTGGATTAGTAGAGGATTACCCCACCTCTGAGACCACTATAATTGCCTGCGTTATTTACTGTTTTATTGCATCATACTTTAACTGCTGCATTCATTGTTAAGTGTTTCATTAGTTGCTTTCTATTCGTCATCAGCTGACTTCCGCATATATTAAAGAACAAACGACTCCAAGTCATTTGTCTACCTATCAGCTGAAGAAACTCACTCTTCGTGAAAAAGAGTTTAAGAGTTTCTACAAGTCTAATTCACCCCCCCTCTAGACTTGTATCTGGACGACTTGTGACCTACAAGTGGTATCGGAGCGGTTGGTTCATTTATTTCACGAACCAGATCTATATCAGATATATATATCTTTACTCTCACTTTATAATGGAACACATGCACTCTAGACTCCCTGTGTTTTCAGTTGACGAGTATGATCTGTGGAAGATAAGGATGCAAGCACACTTATCTTCGATTCATGACGAAATGTGGTGCATCATCGAGGACGGTCCATTCATCTTTGAGAAGGACAACACAGCAGAGGAGATCGCAGCAGGGAAGACAGAGAAGATTCCTAAGAAGAGGACAGAGTTGACTCCCGAAGAAAGAAAGCTGGCCAATCTTGATAAATGGGCCAGAGATGTGTTATATCAAACTCTTGACAAATCCACCATGGTCAAGATCAAGAACTGTAAGAATGCCAAAGAAATCTGGGACACATTAGCCCTAATGTGTGAAGGAACGGAGCTGATCAAGGAAAACAAGCTGTCAATTGCTATCCAAAAATTTGACAACTTTAAAATGAAGAATGGTGAATCCATAGATCAAGTGGACACAAGGTTCACTGAGATTATTAATGAGATCAACTCCCTCGGCAAAACCTATGGCAACAGGGAAATGGCACTAAAGGTTCTCAGATCTCTCAACCCCGAATGGAGCATGAAGGCCGTGGCCATGAGAGAGTCCAAGGACCTGAATAAGATAAAGATTCAAGAGCTGTTCTCTGATCTGAAGGCTTATGAGTTCGAGCTTCCAAGTTCATCCTCAACTGAGCCTGCAGAGAAGGGAATCGCATTTGCAGCCGAGTCCCCTGCCAAGAGCCTATCTGATGTGAAACCTCCAAACCCACTAGATTTTGAGGAAGAAATGGCGTTTATAATGCAAAGGTTCAGCAATTTTAGAAAGAACTACTCCAAATATAAGAAAATTATAAGGAGAATCCAAGAAGGAACCAGAAGGCTGGAAGCTGGAAAGTAGAATGCTACAAGTGTCACAAAATAGGACACATCCAAATGGACTGCCCTGAGCTCAAGAAGGACGAAACCAAGAAGGAGGTGGGCAGAAAAGAAGATAGAAGAAAGGCCCTCATCGGAGAAGACCAGGAGCATGTCGAATCAAGCAGTGGATTCTTTTCTGATGAAGATGAGGAGTATGACTGCCTGATGGCAAACCTAGCTGATGAAGAGATAACTTCTAAACCCACCGGTTCAAATAATAGCTCAACCATGTCACAAGATATGGATCTACATGAATCGGTAAATCAGTTATTTAAAGATTTTGAAACACTCAAATCTGCACACCAAACTGTATCAGCAGAGAAGACTCAGATGCAAGATGAGAATAGGCAGCTGAAAAATAATTTCGAAAAACTCAGCCTAGATTTAAATAAGGTTGAGATAACTGCAGCTGACTTTAAAACCAGGCTGACGTTAATACAGCTGAGATAAACAGACTAACCATTTTACTTAAAGAAAAATCAGCTGCACTTACTCATGCCAAAAACGAGTTTACTAAGCTGACACAGGTGAATAAAACTCAGGCGCAGGAAATAACCTCCCTGAAGGCGTCTTCAACCCTGGAAGAATTGTGTACCAACAAAAGGCCACTATATTCCAAATCAGGCCTAGGATATGATCCTCACACTCCCTCTAGTTCTAAAAGAAAATTTATCAATGGAGAAACAATTGTCTCGACTGTTGAGCCTACGTATAAACCGATATTCAAAAGCAGTAACTAAGTCAAATGTCTAGGCTGCAATCGAGTTACACCAGTGACCACCTAGACAGCGACTAGCGTGCTTGAGCAACGGCGGCCAGACAACATGCCCACTATTACCAACAACTCCCCAAAAACAGATTTCATAATGGGAGGCGGATGGAAACCTCAAGGTTATCCTAATTACCAAAATGAACAAGTGTGGAGACCACAAAGATTTAATAAATGGTCTCGGCTAGATTTAGAAATGGCCCACACTATCAACATTTTGAGGAATATCCAGTATACAATCCCAACAGAGATTTAGACCTCGAACTTACACACCTTATGAGGGTTATAATAATAATAACAATTTACGTAATCCAAGGAGAAATCAATTCTCCGAGAAAACCAGCTAACCCCAAAGGACCCACACAGTTTGGGTACCTAAATCTCTGCTTGTCTAATTGCGAGAAAGGTGGAAGGACTACAACCACATCTCCACAAGCTCAAATTTTAGAGGTGAAGAATGGTTCGTAGATTACGGATGCTCGAGGCATATGGCCAAGGAACAAGAAGATCTTTGTCCAAATACACTAAAGAAAGAGGTCCGATATAACCTTTGGAGATAGCTCTAGAGGACAGACAAAAGGCTTTGGAGAGGCTGCAGGAAACATTGTGATATCAAAGTTCATTATGTTAAAGGACTCAAGTACAACCTCTGAGCATAAGCCAATTACGTGTGAGAAGAACCTAGTAGTATTCACCATCTTGAAGTGTATGGTGATAGATATCTTATCTGGAGAAGTGAAGCTCCAAGGTTTCAGAAGGAGAGATGTCTACATGATTGATTGGAACACAGGAACACCTAACTCCTGTTTTCTATCTAAGACATTAGCTGAGAATGGATGACTGTGGCACAAAAGACTATGTCACCTGAACTTCAAAGCCATCAACAAGATTAGTTCTCAGAAGCTGGTCAGAGGACTTCCAAATGAAGCATTCAAGAAGGAAGCACTTTGTGATGCATGTCAGAAGGGAAAGCAGACCAAGGCATCGTTCAAGCCAGTTCAGCCTACAACGCTCACAACAAGGATCTTAGATCTACTCCACATGGATCTATTTGGTCCTATCAAGCCAAGGACTTTGAGCGGCCGAAAGCATGCACTTGTAATAGTAGATGATTATTCAAGGTACACTTGGATTATCTTCCTATATAAGAAAAGTGAAACCTTGACCAAGTTACCTGAGCTGCTGAGAAGGATCCAGAATGAGAAATCCCTTTCCATAATCAAGATCAGATCAGATAGAGGAGGAGAGTTTCTTAACAAGGCGATAGCGATTACGGCCCGATCAAAATGGGATCCAGGCATGAGCTCTGCGGCCAGGGCGCCCAGTGAGAATGGTGTTCTTGAAAGAAGGAAGCAGAACCACGAAGGAAGCGGCAAGGTCCATGATTGCGAAGCGGACACTTGAAGGTTACGGGTGAAGTCATCACACGACTTGTCACACCCAGAACAGGAGTATGATAGTAGGGAGACATGGCAAAACTCCCTATGAGGTTTGGAATAATAGAACTCCTACTGTTGCTTACTTTCATGTTTTTGGTTGTAAGTGTTTCATCCACAACAACGGTAAAACACAGCTAAATGCCTTTGATGCTAAAACTGATGATGGTCTCTTTATGGGATATTCCCAAAGAAGCAAGGCATATAGAGTTTTTAATAAAAGAACCTTAGTTGTGGAGGAAACACCCCATGTTGTTTTTGATGAATCTACCGTTGAGTACAGGAAACAAGTTGAGCTAATTGAGAACAAGCTCAAGTCAGCAACCCTTGAAGAAGTCATTATACATGACACTAGAATGGTGGACTCACCTGCAGACCAGCCTGATGACCCATCTGCAGCTGCTGAAGACCCAACTGTAGATCAGACAGGATCACCAAACCTATCTGATCCAGTTGCCGCTGAAGAAGACCCAACCGTAGCTGACAAAGACTCATCTGCAGATCGAACCCGGCTGCAGATGACAAGGCGGTAGCTGATCCATTCTGCAGACCAGAACCCAGCTGATGCAGAAATCCACCAAGGCAATCCAACAGGGGGAACAAACCCAGAAGAGGACGATATCCCCAAATGGCTCAAGGATCACCCAATCCAGCAAATAATTGGAAAGTTGACTGATGGAGTTAAGACAATACAGTCAACCCTACCAGCAGGAATGGCGATGTTCTCATGTTTTATGTCGCAAATTGAACCTAAAACCACAGAACAAGCCTTGGAAGATTATTCATTGATTAATTCCATGCAAGAGGAATTGGAGCAGATGGAAAGAAACAAAGTTTGGGAACTAACAGACAGACCTGATCACAAGAAGGTTATTGGCACCAAATGGGTGTACAAAAACAAGAGTGATGAAGACGGAGCTGTTGTTAGGAATAAGGCCAGACTTGTAGCAAAAGGTTATGCACAGTGTGAAGGAATAGATTTTGATGAAACCTATGCACCTGTTGCAAGATTAGAGGCCATCAGACTATTCCTCGCATATGCTGCATTTAAGGACTTTGAAGTATATCAGATGGATGTAAAGAGTGCTTTTCTGAACGGAATCCTAGAAGAAGAAGTCTATGTAGAGCAACCCCCAGGTTTTGTCAAAGGAGACAAAGTCTATAAGGCTTGAAGGCTCTGTATGGATGAAGCAAGCACCAAGAGCATGGTATGAAACAACATCTGTGTTTCTTGAGAAAAATGGATTTTGCAAAGGGAAGGTGGACAAGACCCTATTCCAGTGGAGCACGAAGGCCACATATTAATAGTCGATTTATGTGGATGACATCATATTCGGATCAACCAATCCGAGCTATGCAAGAACTTCTCCAACCTCATGCAAGGAGAATTTGAGATGAGTATGATGGGAAAGCTTAACTTCTTTCTCGGACTACAAGTTAAGCGAGATGGAAAAGGAATTTTCATCAACCAAGCAAAGTATACAGAGATCTTATCAAGAGATATGGAATGGAATCACCAAGCCCGCAAGAATTCCAATGAGCACAAGTACTCACACCGGATGCGAGGCAGGCGGGCATATCGGTGGACTCAACCCACTCAGAGGACTCATTGGATCTCTTCGTACCTCACTGCAAGCGGGCCGGACATATCATATGCCGTTGGAGTTTGTGCAAGATTCGATCCAAGCCGAAGCAATCACACCTAGATGCGGCAAGAGGATAATAAAGTACCTTAAGTCTACAATTAATGTTGGACTATGGTATACCAAGGATGATAACTTCGAGTGTCAGATACTCGAGATGCGGATTTCGCGGGATGCAAAATCAACGGGAAGAGCACTAGTGGAACGTGTCAATTCCTAGGAACGGTGATATCCTGGTTTAGCAAGAAGCAGGTTTCTAACTCTATCTCCACTACAGAGTCAGAATACCTAGCTGCAGGTAGCTGTTGTGCACAGATTCTATGGATCAGACAACAGTTAAGGGATTATAATATCATTGCAAATGAAGTTCCTATCTGGTGTGACAACAATAGTGCTATTGCAATAACCAACAACCCGGTTTTGCATTCAAGGACGAAGCACATTGATGTTAAGCACCATTTCATTAGAGACCATGTGCTTAACAAAAGGGTTAGAGTTGAAAGAGTCAGCACAGACTACCAGATAGCTGACATCTTCACCCAACCCTTGCCAGAAGAAATATTTTTGGAGCTGAGCAGAGACCTTGGATTACTAGATTGGGAATCTAGTACTGAAGCAAGTTAAAGCATTTCAGAGGAAGGACGGACCCCAGCTGAAGAATCAGATCCTAGCTGATGCAGGCGAGAAGACGAAGGACGGACAAAGCAACCTAGCTGATCAGAATACCAGGCGAGAAGTCAACTCACCTGATACAGAGCGGTCAACAGTCAACAAATCAGACCAGCTAAGTTTTCTAAACTGACCTCTGAATATTTAATTATTATCTGCCACATCTATAATATTATATTAATTTTGGTTAACAACTGGCAGTTAAATATATATTTTCCTAAGCCAAGTGGCAATTTTAATACACGCGTCAATCGCCTATTAAATCAACCTCCACGGTGTGATCGAATCAACCGTCAAATTTTAAAATGGGCCACAGATTCAAATTTGAAATTCAAAAGAATATCAAAAGGCGTACCACCGTTTCAAATATATAATAAATTAATACAAACGTCTTTTCATCTTCTTTATAAGGAAAGAAGACCTTTCACTTTACTCTTTACGCTTACAGAAACCCTAGATTTTTCAGAGCAAAAAATTTCTTAAACACCAAATACGCTAAAATCTTTCATTTGCAGAAATGGCATCTTACTTCGAAGGAGTTAATTTGAAGGCAGTGAAAGACCAGATCATTTTCTCGCTGGTCGTCGACTTTGAAGGCTTATTGGAAGCCAATCTGGAGGACTACGACATGCTTAATCTGATTCGCGCAATGAAGCTTAATGGGATCTACCCATTTCTAGACATCAATCCTCAACACCTGTACAAAGAGGATGTCATCGAGTTCTATCGCGAAGCTTATTTAATTCAAGACGGAATTCATAGCACAGTTGGCGGAATACCAGTCAGCATATCTCGAGAGACGATCCGTACTGTCTTCGGAATGAAGCATCGTGGTTTAGCAGTCGAAGCTCTCAAGCAATCCGCCGCCGAAACCTGGAAAAAGATTAAGGTGGAAAATATCCCGGAAAAACTGAAATTCACAGCCAAGAGGAGTGAACTCAAGAGGATTTACCGTTTTGCGTTGAACATTACCAACAAAATAATAATGGGGATGGCCGGCAGTTATGATCAACTGTCGTCATCGAAGTTTATGGTGCTGGGAGCACTGATTCAGGAAGAAGAAGTTGACTGGGTTGATTACATCTTCAGGCAGTGCGAGAGGTCAACAAAGTCGAGTGGCTTGACGATGAGAAGAGATTCAAAACAAAGCTGGCGTTTGGAACGCAGCTAAGTTGGTTTTTGGAGAAGACTGGTGTGGCAAAGGGAAACACTGACCCCTTCCACCCCAACAAAAGACTTGGTCATATGGACCACGAGAAGGTGAGGAAATTCGGAGGCCTTTGGGAGAGCGGCTCGAGATCTTGAAGGAGGCTAGGACACAAGGACACATCCAAGATACTATTCATCAGGAGAGTCGGACAAACCTGCAGCTGATATCGCAACTGCAGTCGAGTCCGACACCGAGTCCGACGACACTCCCATTGCAGTCAGATTTAAGAGAAGGGGATCAGCCCCTGAAGGACCCTCTATTCTGCAGTCATCACCAGAACCCTCTCCCAAGAGGCCAAGGAAACTGCAATTTAGTGAGGAAGAGCAGTCTGAACACCTTGCCAGCCCCTCAGTCAGATCACCAATTCATCTGGAAGACCTGCCTGCCCCAGGCACCCTCGAGACTCGGATTGTACCTGTACTCACCCCCCCAGCCTACATTTCCGAAGAAGAAGAAGCAGGTCTCATAATTTCTATCCCTGAAGTTGATTATACCTTTAACCTGCTAGAAAACAATACTTTCAACCTATCAATTGAGCAACTCCATCTTGTTAAGCCACAAGCATTAAAACACTCTTTTGTAAATATTTTTGAAGAGTGGAAGTTTTTCAAAACTCTGACATTTTCAAACCTTCAAACCTACATTGCAACTAGTGGTTGGGAATATCCCCAAGCCACTGAGGAGGTTCTGATTCACTTTTGCAAAGAATCAGACTTAGTATTAATCCTCCAGGATAATTGGTTCATGTCCCATTTTAAAACAAACATGGACCAATTTATCCATTCTATAATGCTTAGCATTTTTTACGGTTCTTTTGGAGAAGAGGAGGAGGAGGAAGTTGAAAAAGAGATTAGAATTGAGGAGGTAGATGGAGAAGGAAATAATGAAGTTGTTGATTTGATTGTTGAAGAATAAGAAGAAAAGCAGGAAGAGAGAAAAACAGAAGAAAACACTCTAGTTGAAAAACAGTCAGAAGAAATTGAGAAAACAGAAGAGTTGGCTGATGATGAAGAAGAAGAAGAAGGAGAAGAGGTAGAAAAAGATGGAGAAAAGGAGGATGATGATGAAAAGGATGATGATGATGAAGGAGAAAAAGAGGACAAGGATGATGACAATGATGATAATGATGATGATGATGGAGGAGATGCAGGAGCTGAAAAAGAAAAGGATGAGGAGAAAGAAAATATTGAAGAAAAGGAAGAAGAAGAGAAGGAGGAGGATCAGGAGAAAGAGGGAGAGAAAGAAGAAGAAAAGGAGCCAGAGCCCGAGCTAGAGCCTATTCACGAAGCTGCAGATAGGACTGTGGTACCTGCCCGGTACACCAGCCTAGACGCAGAGCTAGCTGAAGACTCCAGGTCAGGGACCCCGAAGAAAACCCCCTCTGGACTACCAGCTGCAGACAGAAGCCTGCAGTCTAGTGGCTCTTTTGCAGAAGGCTCAGGAGAGCACTCTCCATCAGCTCAGATATCTCCTGCCATGACTGAGCTGATCAGGCAAATCATCAAAGATACAAATGGAGAGCTGCTAACGTCTCAGGTCACTCCTGACCTTCAATCAATCAATGCCAAAATCGACACTCTACTGCAGAGAGAGATTCCTCAGCCCCCTCCCCCTACCAACAACAGAATGCCATTTGGCATGACTGATTGGATGAGCAGAATGGAGCAGCAATTAACTACCCTTGTTGATGCTGGCAAAAAGGGGGAAGAGAGAGTTCAGGGGGAAGGAAGTAATCAAGGAGAGATAAGGTCAAAGAAGAAGCAAGATGTCCTTCAAATTGAAGGACATCTTGCTTCTTCTTTGACCTTATCTCTCCTTGATTAAGTCTGAAGAGGAAGGGAGCTGCGGATCCAGATGACCAGGATGACCAGCCTGAAGGAAAGAGAAGGAGGACTAGAGGAGGTTTTGGGCCTACTCTAGAATGGGAAGGAAAGGAGCTGTGGTATGTTGAGGATTTTATACCATATGAAGCTCTGCCCATGTGGGGAACTGCAAAGAAGAAATTCATCAGAGATTATTACATCTGGGAAATACTCCAGGATGATAATCTCTCCCCACAGCAGATCTTCATCAATTTCATGGAAGAAGCTTACCCAAAACTCTGGACTATTCTAAAGAAGCACGCTAAGGAACAAAATGCTTATCCTATGATTCCCTCATTCAGAGCAGAGGAAGCGCCAACCCGTCTGGACAATGAGCTGAATGAGCTAGAGCTTCAAAGAGAAATCAAGCAGTTATGTCTTGAGAATAGATTTACATCACAGCAAGAACAAGACTTTGCAGCTCTTGTTGTGAAGAGGAAATATGGTCTTGCTCCAGTCAAGATAAGACCAATTGGAGCTAAACCATTCAGACACCCAAATGGCTATTCGCAGAGGCAGAGGAAGAGGCAGATGACTTTATTTCTTTGTACTTGTAATTTTATTTTCTGTACCTGTAAAAACTTTCTTGTAAATTTCAATCATAATCAAGTCAGAAAATCTTATAACAGTCTGTTGAATGACAATTTCCAGTTGTCTCAATATTAGACTGATTTTAGTTTGTGTCTTGCACTTAAGTGCAGACTTGGTCATTTGATTACTTGCTTAAAGTTTTTCCATCATCAAAATAGGGGGAATTTGTTAGGA
This sequence comes from Orobanche coerulescens, assembly GCA_033398695.1. Taxonomy (NCBI): domain Eukaryota; kingdom Viridiplantae; phylum Streptophyta; class Magnoliopsida; order Lamiales; family Orobanchaceae; genus Orobanche; species Orobanche coerulescens. Next base: position 70,951,509 of record CM065802.1, read on the forward strand.
ATACTTGTTAGATTTTGATGATGTCATTAATCAAATGCTTATTACTTGGCAAAAATGTAAGGAAGAACCAAATGAGTATCTTCCATAGGCCAAATATGTTAAGTATAAAACTTGGCAAAATGTAAAGAAGAACCAAATGAGTATCTTCTGTAGGCCAAAAATTAGTTAGGCTGAAAATCGGCTAAGTACTGAGTACAGCTAAGTTCATCAGAGAGGATCAGTCGAGTCGAGTCAGAGCAGTCCTAGTCAACATTATTTATCAAAGAAGTTTGACTAGACTACATCCAAGGTACCTCAGGGAAGTCACCTGATCAGATAAGTCACAAACAGTGATCAGCAGAGAGGTCCTTACTGCAGAGATGTTAGCTGCATATCAGCCTACTCGAAGTCAGCCAAGTACTCCAAGTCCACGTCAGCATGATTTGAAAAGTCAAGTATTACGGAAAGTCACATGCAACGTGAAGAGACAAATTGGAGTGATTCCTGCTAGAGATATGATTTAAATAAATCATCCAGACCCACCTTGAAGACTTTAAACGTTTTATATTCAAAAGATTCGGCGCTCACATGCAGAAGTCTTCACAACGGTCGGAAGATAAAATAAAATAATGGGAATCCAGCCTTGCAACATTCAGAAAGATTAAACAATGAAGTCTCGCTCCAACGGACGGATTTGTTCAAAAGATTTGCAACGGCTACAAGGAAAAAGCTCAGAGATTGTGACCTATATATATCCGAAGATTTGAAGCTGAGCAACTACCGGTGCGAACATACTTTCAAGCGATCAAAGCAATCAAGCAATCTAAAGCAATCAATAGCATCGTGAAAAGAGCGGTTCTAAGAGTTCATACTTAAAGAAGCTCTTAGTTGGAGAAGACAAAAACTCTTGTCTATAATCCTGAGTACGGGGTACTTCACTGGTTGAAGTAAGAGACTGTAAAGGCATCCAAGTATCGAGGATCAAGAGGTGCAAGGCAGTCAAGTGTGTACAACGGCACGGATTTCCACTAGTTGGAAGCTGTCGTAGTGTGGTTTGAATCACTGTAATATTTATCACTGGTTGAGAATTATAGTGAATTCATCTCCAACTGGTTTGGAGAAAAGTGGATTAGTAGAGGATTACCCCACCTCTGAGACCACTATAATTGCCTGCGTTATTTACTGTTTTATTGCATCATACTTTAACTGCTGCATTCAATGTTAAGTGTTTCATTAGTTGCTTTCTATTCGTCATCAGCTGACTTCCGCATATATTAAAGAACAAACGAATCCAAGTCATTTGTCTACCTATCAGCTGAAGAAACTCACTCTTCGTGAAAAAGAGTTTAAGAGTTTCTACAAGTCTATTCACCCCCCCCCCCTCTAGACCTGTATCTGGACGACTTGTGACCTACAACTAAGCACAAGGTTTCACGAAAACACTTGCAAACGAACGAATCAGTTTGAAATATACACACAGCGGACGAAACCAACAGTCAAGAATACATAACCAGCGACACTCCTCATATAAACAAAATATGAGAGTCAAATACCACATATCACGAAATCAAAATCCATAGGAGGATTCCGTCACTTAACACATAATCATACCAGTAACTCGCAATAGACAAGGCACTATCACAACGAAGGGAGACTTACAACCATAGGTCGCACGAAGATGATGATCGCCCCATGATACTAATCACGACCAACGAACTCAGACAACGCGTCGCGACACGACTCAGTCAGACAAAATCCGACGAGACAAAACTCAACAGACACAACTTGACCCGACAGCCTAGGTTTCTACAACCTAAGCTTCGATACCATAAATGTAACACCCCCAAAACCATATGGGAATATTACACGCTGTAGACCCCTTTTCACGAGGATCTACCAGGCTATACCTTACAAAACGACCAAATGCTTGCCCGGCCAGGGTCAAATAATAAATTAATACAGACCGTTATGGTCACATACACGTGAATACACAGACCGATGAGGTCACACAACTCAATCAACAAACTGACTTCAACAACATTACCCACACAGGGGTCGAAATACAATACAGCGGAAGACTGAAATCAACTCTGATGACACAACAAAATCTAAACAACTCTCGACTCTTGATTAGTATCGCAGCTTGTCATCCTCTTGTGCTAATCCTGTGACTGCTCCCCTGAGCCTGCATGTACCTGGACGCAAAACAGACATCCACCCTCGATTACTCGGGGATTAGTAAAACTCCACTGTTTTACTAGTACAAGTATCAAATCATACGAAAAGTAACGAGCAAACATTAATCAAGAATCAAACACAATATTCAAGTATCAAATTATTCCCGGGGGTTTTAATAAGGGAAATTTAAGCTAAGAAGCATTTCGAAAATAAGTTCATCACCTCGGGGATTTTGGAATTTCAAAACCTTTAAAACTCTGAGTCCTGGTTCACCAAACCTTTCAAAAGAAGGGTTGAGGGCTTTAACCCAAATCTTGTTTCATAATTCAACAGTTCACAATACGGAAAACATTTACTCAAGCTTAGGACTCGGTCCAACATTCATTTTCATAAAACTTTTCCTTTCAAGACTTTGATTTGAAAATAAACATGTTCATGACACCGTGATCCACTGTCACGTGTCTCCGTAGGTTCAACAACCCACACGGACTACACCACGAACAAATAAACAATCATAATCAATTCTGACACTGTGATCCACTGTCACGTGTCTCCGTAGGTTCAACAACCCACACGGGCTATTCCACATACATATAACCAAACATAAACAATTGTTACACCGTGATCCACTGTCACGTGTCTCCGTGGGTTCAACAACCCACACGGACTATATCAATCACAACAATCATACACACAGTCCTAACACCGTAGTCCACTGCCATGTGTCACCGTAAGCCCCGTCGAGCTCACCCGGTTGGACGCACTGTGCCCGAAACTTATGGTCCAATGCCATGTGTTATCGTAGGCCTCGTCAGACCAGCACGATTGGACCTCAGTACCTCACTAAGTTCTGACCCCGTAGTCCACTGCCACGAGTCCTCGTAGGTCCCGTCGAACCATCACGAGTGAACCTAGCGGTCACACACATATTCACATTCACAATCACATTTCATACAACAATGAGCACAGTTAATCAATCACGTTGATCACCACAACATCGTACATCACACGCACATAACACAATCTCACCACTCACAACAACTGTCATCAATCAACGACACACAACCAACATAACACACGATCGGTACACAATACATTGCACGAGCAAGTGTACAACCATCCCATATGTACGTCGCAATCCTTCACAAATGGCACAACACCTAATATGTATATCAATATAACACTATTATCACAAAGCCTTCACATTACGGAATACACAACCAACTCAAACGGAACATATTTACGAAGGCAAGCAAAATCATCATAACCTAATATGTGATTTCAAGTCGCAAGATACAAGTCGTATAATAAGATACTTACCTTGATCGTCGGCACCATGTACTCCAACGGACGCGGTTCAACCGGGAAGCTTCGAAACGCCCGATGCCATCGAAAAGGAAGACGACGACGAACGGAAGGGTTCAACACGGTTTCTTCGCAAGGAACTCGACCCTAACATCATATAATTAATAAATCAACGATCATACGAGGAAGAATAATCGTAGAACATCCGAAAACCCCTCTATGACATTCTACCGGACACCTTCAAGGCGTCGATCAAGAACTCGACCAAAACAACGTATCGATACGATCCAACCATGGAATTACAAGGGAAATGATATAATACATCTAAATAATCATCAATCCATCACAATCCTAAGTTAAATCGGATTAAACGGATGAAAACAACCAAAATACCTGAATTCCCCAAAACTAGGTTTCTAGATAATCTGACCCGATTCGCTCGATCAAAGGATGTTATAGGATGGACGATTGATGATATGAACTCCAGGATTTCATGGATTAATTGTCCAACAACATGGATCCATCATAAACACATCTCCAGTCGCGGAAGGGAAGAAAAGGAGTGAGGAAAATGATGAAAAACCCGTTTGTAGGGCCTTAAATAGGTTGTCTGCCGGCCGCCTTACGTACGTAATCGGCCATGGCTTACGTACGTAACCAGCCATGGCCGAACGCACTGCTCAAAAATGCCGGCAGCGTTACGTACGTAACCGGCCAAGGCTTACGTATGTAACTTCCGGGCCCTTCCGGCCGTAACTCGGCCAAGGCTAGCCTGGCCCCAACATTCCCGGCCATGACTCAGCCGGGGCCAACTCCGACGGCCCGAACGACCCCGAAACCCGAACCTGAATACGAATCGAAAATACGGTTATGAATTACTCACAAAGACGAATTCGAGCACTAAGAGAACACACGATTCCGACCACCCGAAGGCTCGAAATTCGACAACGGAAAGTAATTACCCCAAACTTTAGAAAATTACGAAAATAGCCCAAAACGTCCGAAACACACGATACACGATCAAAACACCAAGCCAAAGCTCGCAACACGAATAATAACATTAAATAAACTTACGAGAAACTCGAAACAACAGTTTCGGACAAGATTCGCAAGAATCGAACTCAAGTGCCGAAAAATCACTAAGAAGTAGAGAACTCGACAAAACGACATCGAAACGAACTCGGATGTTGAAAAGTGCAGAAATAATTATCCTCATAATGACGAAACGGTCACGAGCGAGTCATCAACACAGACTCCCGCCGAAAAAAAAGAAAATTACCGAAATCTAAAATTGCGGATATTACACCCGAACATTCAACGACTCCGATACCATTAAAGTTTGAAATTTTCATGTTTTTCATAATATATGGGATTTTTGTGAAAAGGGATTAATTTTCCATCTCTCTGTTGAGGTTCGACGACTCCGGTAGATAGAAAAAACGGATTTTTGTGAAATTGGGTGGATTTTGTAATTTTGTCGTGTGTACTATATTTTGCGACATCAATTTTTCAAAAGTGTAATGCATTTTTGTTTTGTTTATACTTCTTATTATTTGAAAAGTGCTTTTCATTTATGTGAATTAAATATTTTGTGTTTGGGCAGGCGTGATTATTCAAATTTGATTCTTAGGTGGAAATGGGAGAGTTATTATTTTATGTATCCGCTGAGTTCGACAATCAATTTAAGTACACTGCAAGATGAAGTGTGCCGTAAGTTCAAATTTCGACGATATGTATTCCGGTTCACATATTCTACACCAGGTTGTGCTTGTTGTTTATTAGAGAGCGAACAAGACCTTCATATGTTGATCTCGGGTGCTATGATATACAAGATGAAAGTTGTTGATATAACCGTGATCAACCAAAAAGAACAAAGTGATACTAATGTTATTGAAATTGAGCTGGAGGAGGAAGGTCATCTAGGGAAAGCTTACCGGACAGAGCAACCAAAAACTTTATTATCGGATGAGTGGGCTCATGTAATTCGATTTGTAGGTCAAGAGTTCAATCAAGGTATAGACGAGTTTAGGGCGAATTTGATAAAGTATGTGGCATTCCACGGTTTTGATTATAAATTTCTTCACAATGACGGGAAGCGCCTTCATGCTTACTGCAACGACTTTGTTAGCTTAGAGGGAGACCATTTCTGCAACTGATTTTTTAAAGGTAGCGTTAACTCACCTAGTGGTGTATTTGTTATCCGAGATAAAGACCTAGTACATACTTGCCTCAATGTTGGTCGAAAACTTAGTCATCCGAAGTTGGATTCAGAAGTCATTATGAATTACATTGACAAAGATATTATGTATAATAGTGCCTTACGCCAAAAAGATATCCAAATGAAGACGAAGGAATCGTATGGATTTGACATATCGTACAAGGTGGCTTTGAAAGCAAAAGAAAAAGCAAAGAACAAGATGTATGGGCACGAGGCTGATTCCTTCAACAAGCTGTCGTGGTATAAGGATGTTGTCATGGAAACAAACAATGACTCAATATTTGAATTGGAAATTGACCCGATTAGATTCCAAAGGGTTTTTGTTGCATATGGTGCATGCGTGGAGGGATCTCAACATGCGTTACCTGTGTTATATGTTGATGGGACATCTGGTAAGAGTGTCTACAAGGGTCAGATTCTATCGGCTACTGGAAGAACCGGTAATGGAGGTATAGCTTCTTCTGATTCAAACCTTATTTTCAACATTCATGGTACTGGGTATGAATTACTTGAAATAGTAATATTGATGAGATCAAATTACTTCAACTGGTAAATTCTCAGTAAATGTTACATAATATCAAACCACTGGCTACTAACATGTTGAAGTCTTTTGTGTTTACTTGGCAAAGTAATGGTATTTGACGTTGTTGTACTAGTATTATTTGAACTAGTAATCTTGTTATTTTGTACTTATAACTTCATCCAGTTCCTAACTGTGATTTTTACTACCTCGTGTATGTCTGCTCTAGCTACGTGCGTGAATCACTTGAAATAGTAATGCTGAAAGGATCGAATTACTTCAACTAGTAACTTTTCAGAAAATATTACATAATATCAAACCACTAACTACTGACATGTTAAAGTCTTTTATGTTTACTTGGCAAAGTAATGGTATTTTACGTTGTCGTAATAGTATTATTTGAACTATTATTCTTGTACTTTTGTAGTTATAACTTCATCCAGTTCCTAACTGTGATTTTAAATACCTCAGGTATGTTTCCTCTGTTAGGATTGTATACTGCAAAGCATACTTTATGCTTGTATTACCTAATTTCTCTGTAACTACCTATGAGAATATTAATTACAATTATTCACATGTTTTGCATATTTATTCATGTTATGGTTATGCAAATGAAATATCTAATTATTTTATATTGTAGGTAATGTGGTGTGTTCACACGGAAGATCACATTATCGGTACCTTATAAAATAATATAATAGTTCACAACCTATATAATTATTAGACAAATTATATAAAAAGTTGTAGTGCATGCTTGAGATTAGTTGGTCTTGACTATTAGCATACATTATCGTATTTGTATACGTTGAACTGGATCGAGGTGAGATAGTGTCTTCTGTACTGACTGTAAGAAGAGCGTAAACCTCGGATAATTATTATTTCTTAATTCTAAGTATATAATATTTAATTGTGTATTTATAATACTTATTGCTTTGATTTACCATGGGTGAGAGTCAAAATGATCAACTCAATAAGCCTCGTATCTTGGGCAATATATTATTTATACGACAGTTATTATTATTACTAGAAATCATGTCCCGGATCGTACGGGTTGATGATGTCCCCTTGAGGAGATCGATAATGATTATTATATTAAACCTACAGGTGGATTTAATTCCGATATAATAATAAAGTTCGAGTGGTACTACTTTTGGATAAGATATTAATTAATTAAAGCTATCAGTAGCTTATAATTAATTAATGGACATTCGATATCTTAAACACGGGAAATAATATATTTAATAAGGAGCCCAATTTCGTAATTTGGGATTTTGGTAGGAAGTGCAATATCAACTTTTAGTGGACTAAGTTGATATTAATAGATTCATTATATTAGGAAGAGTCCTAATAAGGTAAGATGAATTTATTGGGAATCCTTACATAATCCTCCTTAAGATCCCTAGTAGTAGTCCAAGAGCCTATATATATGACTTATCGGGGGAGGCCTATTTTTGTATGTCTTGGTGAGATTGTGAGATCAAATTTTTCCTCTTGTGTTTAATTGTGGATCTAAACTTGTGTCTTTGATTCTACAATTTAGATAACACATTAATTTGCTAAGAGTGTTCATAAAATACTAGAAAGCAAAGAAAAATTGTGTGACCACATACAAGAGAATTTCGGCTGATCCCATTAGTGTCCAAGCAAGATCCGGTAGCTCATTGCCCACACAACGTCCGTGTTAAGGCGGATCATACTCTAGAAGGTCTAAAGATAGAAATACAAGGTGATCAAGACGAAAAACAACCAATTCACTTCAAAGGTAATATCCTATGATCTTTTAGATCTAGATTAGGATACTTTAATGAAAATATCCCAAACGTCTTCCGAAGCTGGGACTAAAAGTAAAACAACTCAGTAAAAATGAAGGAAGTACTCAAGTACTGAGATAAACGACATAATTAATAATTTTAAAAGACAAGACATCAACGAACGACCATTGAACAGAATCATCCTTGCGCATCATCCTCGTATTGTCCGCATGCTCGTTCGCCTCCATGACCCGTACCTGAAATACAAAAGTATTTCCCCCATTTAAGGGGTTAGCGACAAAAGCTAGTGCAAGCACAATCCATTTGAACTACCATTCTAATCATATGAAATATGCGCCAAAATCATTTTAAAAAACATTTATATTCCGGAATATTACGGTGCACCTGCACAAAACATAATTCTCCAACAAAACATTTCAAAGGTCAACCGTTGGTACGAGACTCAAGGCCACCGCACCCCGCAGAGGCCCCGTCGGACCATCCCTGGGTGGTTAACCCCTTCTCATGATACGCATACACACGGCACTACGTATCCCCAGGGGCCCCGTCAGATCATCCCTGGGTGAACATACGCATTCACATCCACAACATACACGGGAAGCCATAATCAGATACTAGAATATGCATACAAATGTAAAGTACTTGCCTTTGAGACATCTTCGACGAGACGGAAAATAAACGACGACTAGTAATGGCCCTGAGTGACAACGTCCGTTCCTAGACGAAAGGTTAACACGAATCAGTCCTAAATGATATCTATAATCGAACGGAATACGCCCACAACCCCGATTACAACCATAACCATACACGTATGATAAATACGGGCGAGGGTTTCCACAAAATCTCCCCGAATAAACAATCTACGGATTAAACACGGCGGAATCAGATTGGGAACCACCCAATAACAATAATCGATAAGAAATATTACAAATAAACGAACAATCCGAGTTTAGAAAGACAAAACCCGAAAAACCCCAAAATTGACAAGGTTAGGGTTCTAAGTCAAAATACCTTGGATTCGAATGGAGAATGATGATTAAGATGATGATAAACTTCGTTTGGAGCACAACAATCGATCTATCATGGAACTCGGCGGATTTATCTTGAAGAATCGCTCGAAATCGCTCGTAGGAACTCAACTCGCGGACAGGGAAGGAGGAAAGAATGAAATGACGCGATTGAAGCCTATTCAGGTATGAAATACCTGACTGCATCCTTACGTACATTAACATGGTGAGGTTAACGTACGTTATGCCTCTCACGTATGTAACACTCATATGTTAACGTACGTAAGGGCTCGGCAGAAACTTGGCAGAACCTTCTGCCCAAAACGCTGAGGACAATAACGTACGTTAACACTAAGGTTTAACGTATGTTATATATGCATCGATAGCGTACGCAAGAAAGCAGGAATAACGTATGTTATTCATGCAGCAGTTCAACATTGCTGAATGCAATTCGCTGCTCAGGAAAGTACGAAGTCGAAACGCAAACAAAGATAGAATCCAAAAACATAAATACGAAGTATTCGCGACGACGAAGCTAAGTGATGAAAGAAAGTATGATTCCGACTACCGGAAGATTCGAAATATGACAAAGGGGGTAAAATTCCCTAAACTTATAGGAATTTACAAAACGGCCCGAAACGTCCGAAAATCACGACACGACATCGGATTTAAGAACCAAAACACGCAATATGAATAATTCAACCATACAGACTTAAGGGAATATATAAACAACACAAACGAATGAGTTTTACAAGAATCGAACATACATACGTCAAGATCTTTTTTTTTCTTTCCACACACGCACACGAGGGGGATCATCCCCTGTCCTGAGTACCCCCAAGAGGCTCGACCTCACCCCCCATCTAGAGGTAAGTTTTCCAGCATGACCTGTTCTCCTCATTGTCCCACGCTTGGGTTACAGGCCCGCACTTACTGGGCCCGGTTCTGGGTTAATGGTTTCATCCCCGGACATTGCCTTAAGGGTTCCAGCCGTTCCCCTCGTCAAGATCTTAACATAAAGCGAATTACGTAAAAACACCTCCAAAACTGCCTCGAAACCAGCGATTCGAGTCGTTTCGAAGGCACACCAAAGGACAGCCCTACAAAACCGTCGGACTCCCCCAACAGGAACCCGACAGGTGCCCCGGTGACGTTTCCACAACCGCTGTCATTTCCCGCTCATTTCAGCGATCGATCAGGTCATCCAAATTCAAAACCGGTCTGTTCGAAGACGATCGTTTGTTCCGTAAAATGCTGAGTCACTCGTCTAAGATGAGCAATCGCCATTAGAACCACCTCACCCCACGTCTCCAACATCGGAGCGAGCTGGGGGGCAATTGTTGTGCGGCGATTTATACGCCTCGACGGCGATCGGTATGAGGGCCGAGCGACCAAAGACAACATCAAATAAATCCAAGGCAAACTTGCCGAAGCAAAGAGTCCAAACCGAAGTCAGGTACCGAGCGATCGACATCCGTGGCGATCGCCTTTTGGCACCTAGCGATCGACTCTGGTGCCCGACCAAGGACGACCGTCCTATGCCACGAATAAGGCCATCGTCCAACAAGTCTACGAAGACTGGATCACGAAGCAAGGACCCATGTGCGGATCCGCAAATGGCGCCGCAGAACATGGATCGTTGACTCCAGCCCATCAGCAGTTGTCAGTGACAAGTACGGCCTCACCTACCGACAGACCCGCCGAAAGGTCCTAAGTAGGGCCTCCCAAGACAGCGACATAGACGCGTGTTGGCTTCTCATTGGTTCGCACTTCCGGCTGTCAGCAGCTACTGCGGACTCTAAGGAGACCAACCAATGTGCTAAAGACGATCGCCCGCTTATTATAATACAGCAGAGGCGATCGCCCAGCGACTCCCAGTCCTATAAATAGAGAGCCTCCAGCAACTGGAAAAAGGTTCAGAAATCTAGACTCTCAGCTTCTCTCTTGAATCTATCTAGGATTTCTCTCTCAGTACCTCTTAACCAAAAGACGGTCGGCAGAAACGAGAACTCCCTACAGTTCAGATTTGAAGAGATTCACAAGTTCATAAGCTCAGACATTCAGCAAAAGAACTTAACACTCCATCGTTGTTACAAGAACTCACAGAGCATCATCTCTGGTTCTTCCAGCAATCTTCAGCGCTCAAGAGCTAAGATAACTAGGGTCTTTACACTCATTGTGATTGTACTCTAACGTTAATATTTGTACTCTCAAGTATTCGTATTAATAATATCTCGCGAGAGCATTCAAGCCCGGGACTAACAACCCCGGAAAATCTTGTGTTATTTCTTACCCACGGACGTGCTCTCGCAATTTGTTTGTTACTCGACCATTCCAGCATATCATCCCCGGATAATATTGTGGGTAACAACAATAGGGTCACGGTCAGTCAAACCCTATCTGTACTTGACGCTATGCATGTGTTAATGCAAATCGAGATCATCGAGCTCTCGTATATCCAATACAACTAGCTCCAATGATTTGGCTAAAGACTTATGATCTCATATGCCAATAACCGCATAGGACATATAACCCGCTCACTAATGGGAGAAAGAATTCTATCCTGGTATTCAGTAGGACCCGCTACTTGCCCGTTAAGATGCACGTCGAGGTTGACCCCCACCTCCCGGTTTATAGGGTCGAACTACTCTAATGAAAATCTTGACGTCACAAGCACATCCCTACTAAATCCTCAAGTCGAAGGTTCACAAATACCTATCACAACCTTTCGATTCCGTCATTGACTGTCCCGGAGTGAAATCTGTGACGAATCGAGGGTGAGTCGGTTCGAGTATACTAATCCAATTAGCATACCTATAACGTGTGCTCCCACTAACCATTAGTGTTCGAAAGGCACTCTCCATATTAAAGAACACATCATACAAGTCTTCACATAAACTTAACGCCCAGTCAAGTTTCATCGACTTGCGAACGATTAAGTATTTGAGCTATAAACCTTTCCAGTGCCGACCCCCTTATCCAATAAGGAGTGGAACATTTTGCTCTCAAATACATAGACTAGTTTCTATATGTATATTTACGAGTTAAGAATACCAGTAACTCCCAGTAAATAAAGAAACATCCATTGCCTTATTATTAATGATTTACATAATTACAAGTACAATGCCCTCACTCAACATCCTCTGAGTGGCATTTGACGGCATACTCCTAACAATCTCCCACTTGCACTCAATGCCACACACTATGGTATCTAATACCCATGTTCTCCAAATGACGCTCCAAGCTAGTCTGAGAAAGTGGCTTGGTCAGTGGAACAGCGACGTTGTCGGCCGAGTCTACTCTGTGCAGCACAATGTATCCCTTGCGAACAAATTCCCTTACGAGATGATACTTCCTCTCAATATGCTTGAAATCTTGTTATGAAACACAGGCTCCTTGGCACATGCCACGGCTCCGTCGTTGTCACGGGGCGGAGCAATGACTCGGCCACATGGTATCACTTAAAGTTCTCCCAGAAACTTCTTAATCCAGAACCCTTCCTTGGAAGCCTCCGAGGCTGCTTGATACTCAGCCTGACATGTGGAATCAGCAGTTGCGCTTTGCTTGGCGCTACGCCAAGATACTGCTCCTCCATTAAGAGTAAATATGTAGCCAGAAGTAGACATCGAGTCTTCCTTCAGTCCTTAGAAATCCGAATCAGTAAATCCCACCACATCCAATTCTCCACCGCCATACATCAGAACCATATCTCTAGTCCTTCTTAAGTACTTGAGAACGTTCTTTACGACAGTCCAATGTTTCCTACCTGGGTTTGCCTGAAACCTACTCACCACGCTTATAGCATGTGCAATGTCAGGTCTCGTACACAACATAGCATACATAAAGCTACCCACGGCCGAAGCATAAGGTATATTACTCATTTCCTTTCGTTGTTCCTCACTTTGAGGACACATCTTCAAGGAGAGTTTTATTCCATGTCGCATTGGTAGGAACCCTCTTTTAGAATCATCCATCTTAAATCGCTTTAAGATTTTATCTATATAGAGGGCTTGGGAAAGACCTATTGTTCTCTTCGTTCTATCCCGTTAGAGTCGAATTCCAAGAATATAGGTTGCTTCTCCCAAGTCTTTCATGGAAAAATTACTCGAAAGCCAAGCTTTCACAGAACTGAGCATTCCCACATCATTTCCTATTAGTAGAATATCATCCACATATAGTACGAAGAATGCGATCTTGCTCCCACTAACCCTTTTGTATACACAAGGTTCCTCCTCATTTTGCACGAAGTCAAACTCTTTGACCGCCTCGTCAAAACGAAGGTTCCAACTACGCGATGCTTGCTTCAGTCCATAAATGGAACGCTGAAGCTTGCACACTTTATGAATATCGACTTCGGACACAAAGCCTTTAGGCTGCTCCATATAGATTTCCTCCTCGAGGAATCCATTAAGAAAAGCCGTCTTTACGTCCATTTGCCATATCTCATAATCGTGGTAGGCAGCTATAACAATCATCATGCAAATAGACTTGATCATGGCTACGGGCGAGAAGGTATCGTGGTAATCGATCCCTTCCTTCTGGGTATAACTCTTTGCCACAAGCCTGGCCTTATAGGCGTCAACCTTGCCATCACCATCAGTCTTTCTCTTGTAGATCCACTTGTTCCCAATAGGCACTATGCCCTTGGGACGGTCTACTAGAGTCCAGACCTGATTGACATGCATCGAGTCTATCTCAACTTCCATAGCTTCACGCCATTTCGCGGAGTCTACATCCACCATCGCTTGGTCATAGGTCGTTGGGTCGGTCTCTTGGCTATCACTTGGAACCTCATGGAGACCCAACTCCTCCAAGTGTACCAGCCCATACCTCTCAGGTAAATGAGACACCCTACTAGTCCTACGACGTGGTTGTACTTGTATTTTAGAAGGTTCGGTTCGAGTTTCTTGCATAGGTGTCTCCCGAGGAGTTTCATTGTATTCTTCCAAAGAAATACTTCTACCGGCTCCGCCTTCCTGAATGAACTCATCTTCCAGGAAGTGTGCTTGTAAAGCAACAACGATTTCGATCTTCGGGCATATAGAATAGATACCCCATCGTCCCAGACGGGAATCCAATGAAACGTCCCTTCGCGGACCTCGCTTCCAACTTCTCCACCTTAGTCTTTTTGACATAGGCGGGACATCCCCAAATCCTAATGTGATTAAGACTTGATTTCCTGCCCTCCCACATCTCATGTGGAGTTTTAGGAACGGATTTGGAAGGACATCTGTTCAAGATGTAAGCAGCAGTCAGGAGTGCATACCCCACAGGTAAATTGGTAAGTCAGTATAGCCCAGCATGGAACGGACCATGTTCAACAAGGTCATGTTCCTTCTTTCTGGCACACCATTTAACTGAGGAGTACCTGGAGGTGTTAGTTGTGAAACTATTCCATGTTTCTTAAGGAACTCGTCAAACTTCGTACTCATATACTCGCCACCTCGGTCCGACTGAAGTGCTTTGATATGATTACCAGTTTGTTTCTCGACCAGGGCTTTGAATTCCTGGAATTTCTCAAAAGCCTCGGATTTATGTTTCATTAAGTATACATAACCATACCTAGTATGATCATCTGTAAACGTGATGAAATATTGATATCCGTCACGTGCTGCTTCCAAAGCACCACATACGTCGGTGTGGATTAATCCCAGTTTATCAGCGGCTCTTTCAAAGGTCCCTGTGAAGGGGGACTTAGTCATTTTGCCTTTAAGGCAAGATTCACAAGTAGGAAAGGTATCCAATCCCAATGAACCCATAAGTCCATCTTTTTCCATCTTGTAAACCTTGGTCTGACCAACATGACCAAGTCTAAAATACCATTTCAAAACTTGATTTGTTTCATCCCTACCACGTTTTCTAGTCATAGTATTCACCACTACTTTGTTGTTGAGGTTTAGATGATACAATCCATTTAACAATGTAGCAGTACCCACTAGTTTATTTCTGAAATAAATTTTGCAAGAACCATCACCAATGAAAAATGAAAAGCCTTTTCGGTCCATGACCAGAATGGATACAATGTTTTTGTGCCCCTTGGGCAAAACAAGTACATCTTCTAAAGTCAAAACAAAGCCGGATTCTAAAACCAAAAGAAGTGATCTTATATCGGTCGCCTCGACACTATGCCCGCTTCCGACTGTGATCATAACTTCTCCAGCCCCAAGCTTCCTACTTTGTTCCAGATCCTGATTCACGGTACAAATATGAGAACTAGCATCAGGATCCAGTATCCAGGAAGTAGAAAATACACTAGCATAACAATTTGTTTCCAAAAATAAAAGTTCTGTACCTGAAGTGCCATGAAGAATCGGACACTCTCTAGCCCAGTGGCCCAGCTCACCGCACTTGAGACAAGCGTCTTTCTTCTTGCTCTTTGGAACCATTGGGGCCTTGCCCTTGCCCTTGAAGTCCTTGACATGTGGTCCAGTCTGCTTCTTGGTCTTTTTCTTCTTGTTCTTAGACCTCTGAGGTCCAGAAGAAATCACAAGAGCAGACTCCTTCATCCGCGGAGTCTTCATCTGAGACTGAGCAGTCACAAGTTTGTTCATTAGCCCAGCTATATTACATGCAATCTCATTGCAGTTGAAGTTCATAACAAACTGTGAGAAGGAATCAGGGAGAGACTGTAGAATTATGTCGGTTTGAAGAGAAGTATCCATTTTAAAATCAAGAGCCTCCAATCTCTCGATCATGGATATCATTTTGAGGACGTGTTCCCCAACCTTCTCACCTTCCTTCATCCTTGCACCGAACAGTTGCTCGGATATCTTATATCTAGCAATTCTGCTGTGCTCACCATAAAGTTCGGTTAAGTGAGATAGAATCTGCCTAACAGAAGTCATTTTCTCATGAGCTCTTTGAAGCTCATTAGACATAGAAGCCATCATGTAAGCACGGACTTTTACGTCATCCTTAACCCACTTTTCGTGGTTTTCGATCTCTTCCTGATTGGCTCTGATCCGCACAGGAGGCGCCGGAATGTCCGTCTCCAAGACGTATCTCAGTGCCTCTATACTGAAGACAATCATCAGATTGCGGAGCCAGTCTACAAAGTTAGGTCCAATCAGGGTGTTCTTCTCGAGTAGAATTATGAGTGGATTCATTGTCATATTGAGAGTTTATGTCTGCATTAAGTATAACAGATTAATTAGTGACTCGTTTAATTATGTTGTGAGTATAGAATTAAGGTCTTTTCTATTCTTGTTACCCAACTCCCACTATTTTTATCGGAATAACACACTCCCATGTGAAATTCGGAAATATCGTCGCTCTACTTCATAGTGGTGATCGAGTTCTTTATAAATCTTAATAGAGGGCAACCGAACAGGTTGCTAATCTATTAATTTTCATAAAGTGGTGTCCAACACTCCTCTCAACCTATACGGTTTCTATGATTCGTGAACAAATTAAGTTTATACCATCGACGCAAATCAATTTCACAATTGAATCTTATCCGGCAACCTATTAGGTTTTTAGGGATAAAATTTGCTCCAACCGAAGGCATCCAATGCACTCCGGGTAATTTATTCGTACTCCCCGGACGACTACCCCGATAACTCGGAAGCATAGCACATCCGGTTTGGATTTCAATTTCCCGAAAACTCGATGGAGGGAAGGAAAACCTTGAAACCTTATAAACTTAATAATTTTTCGTGGGAGAATTTTCGCGATTAACATTACACTTTGCACATTAATCATTTAAGCGCGTTTGTGGCATTCATACAATATGAAACAACCATTCACAACCTAGTTGCTACCAACATGTGGTTCATGGACCGTTCCTAGAAAACAAAAACTCCGTAATCTAATTACAAGTCTTCGTCTTGAATCTTCGTCTTCTCGAAACGGATCTTCCTCCGGTCTTTGTCATTACATATAAATTTTACATTGAAAATTGCATCCTAGATACAAATATTTCTAGTAAAATAAATAGGCTCAAAACGGCCTTTACAACCCAATCGAATAAAACGAACGATTCAAAACTAAGTCGATGAACCGCTTCCCCATTCAAAAGCATTCATCCAATAAATACTATATAAATGGAAAGCGTAGAGATACATTGATCCAATCAATACGAACCGATTCAATCGATTCATCCAAAACGAATTAATCCAATTACTTCAAACAACCGTCAATTTTAACATGTTCCGGACGATAAAATATTTCATTAAATTAATTCCCCTAAGACTAAAATTACCATAATTAAATCTTAGTCAAATTAAATCCAATTTAATTTGTGGGAAATTAATTATCGAACGAAATATGAAAAACGGAATCGAAAAAACACGGTCGAACCGCCTTGACAAGCTACAGGCGGGCCGAAAGTGGCCGTGAGGCCGAGACCATGCCGGCACAGTGCCGAAACGCTGCACAAACCGCTGAGCTGGCCGATCACGAGCCCGGATCGCGATCCGGTGCACAGGAGGCTGCGGCGCGCCGACCCAGGTAGGGGTGGACTCGGTTCCATTCAGTTTGATTTTTGACCGAAACCAAGAATCGAACCAAATATTCGGTCTCGGTTTGGTTCGGTTCTTTTTGAAGTTCGGTTCGGTTAAGTTCGGTTTTATAAATATTCGGTTCGGTTTCGATTTGGTTTGATGTTTTTTCGGTTCTTCACAATATAAATTCAAATATTATATTCAATAGAATAAGTTATAATTAATAACAAGTCAACAAGAATTATATATATGTTCAAGATAAAAGCTATAGTTGCATAGCAATTTCTAAATATCAAAAAATATATAACAATCGTAAATCACAGTAGCTCATTCTCTCAACCTAAATTAATTGAATCACAAATTCATGAGCATATTATCGGTCCTACTTGGACCCATAAGGGTCTTACAAAAGGAAAACGAATTATACTAAAATTCGAAACACACCAAAATCACAAAAACAAGGTCATTTTAGTATGTTGAAATTTGACTTCGGTCCATTTCGGTCCGGTTCGGTTCCGCCCGACCCCGAACCGAGAACCGAACCAAATTAGTTCGGTTCGGTTCTATTTTTTGTTTTTCGATTCGGTCTTCTTCGGCTTTGGTTTTTCGGTTCTTCTTTCGGGTTTTTGCGGTCTGGTTTTCGATTTTCAGTTCCGAAATGCCACCCCTAGCCCAAGGCTGCCTGGTCCGATTACGTTTTCGGCTCGTTTTTCGTCCTGATTCCAAAAATAATATTTTTCTAATCTTTATATTACACTTTAAATCAGTTTTTCAAAAGAAAAATAGATTTACATTGTAACATAAAATCATGAAAAAAATAATTTTTGGATGAACAATAGAAAATCAACAATTAATACGATTATGATTCCAAATCATATACCATCTAATCAAGCATTTCAAATACCAATATCGTATATACGATCGCAAGACATACGTTCTGATACCACTGTTGGGATTTGGTACCTAAAACGAAGGCCCATCGGAAGCGGTAAAACGAAAATTAATTCGATCCGAATCCCTACGAGGATCGATCGAGCTACGTATATACGAATAAAAACGAAACACAAGATGATACGAGAGACATACCCTTGTAGTCCGTTGATTAAATGGTATCCTTCTCTTGAGCTATTCCCCAAACTTTAGTTGCTCTCCACGAATCCAATCCGCTTGAAGCTCTTGGATGATCCAACACCGAAATACCGCGTCTCTACTTGCCACGCGCTGGAGAAACGAACGAAATGACGATCACCTTGCTATCCTCTAAGGATACGGCTAGAGCTAGTATGATGAAGCTTTTGATTACAACACTCTAAGTGTATAAATCACACACTCTCAATATATCTTGAATTTTCTCCAAGAGAACTCAAGAATAAGGTGAAGAAGATGATGAAGACTTGAGAAGAATAATTTTCTCTCTCTTTTCTTAACTCACGTATGAAAGCCTTGGTGCAAGGAGTGAGAGGAGTCTTCTTTTTATTCTTCATCATATCCTCCCCAAATCAAGACCAAAAAATAATATGAATTAACTAAAAGATCTTGTCCCCTTACACTTCAAGTCATCCACCAATTTAGGTGGAGACTATGACCAAAGGAAAGGGGAGGGAAAATGGGCGGCCATCTAGAAGGAGCCGGGAGGAGTTCGGCCCGTTTCGGACTCCCGTGAGTCCAAACAGATAAACTCTTATTCCGTTCCGATGTATTTGTGTCGATTAATTAATTCAATCAATTAATCACATTAAATACATAATAACATAATTAATTCCAAGAAATAATTATATCTATGAATTAAATTAATCACCCAGTAATTTATTTAATTCATTAGGCCGTAAATCAATTTATCCAACAAATCGATTTAAACATCTAATGTCCCAAATTAGATATCCAATATCTAATATTTATAATGAGAGATTAAGCTCGATTCATTCCGTCGTCAATCCTATTGCGCGACTCGGTAGGTCCGTCTAAGTCAGCAATGGGAGGAACCAAAGAGTAGTAGCACCACCTAGCCAGCCTGGCGGCCTACACTGTACCCCAACTAAGAACGAATGATTGGGATCATTCAAGAACCATTCTGTCGTGAATACGTATACGTATAGACCCTTCTTTCAAATGTCCCGATCAAGTTATAGGGTCACGGTCAGTCAAACCCTATCTGTACTTGACGCTATGCATGCGTTAGTGCAAATTGAGATCATCGAGCTCTCGTGTATCCAATACAACTAGCTCCAATGCTTTGCCAAAGACTTATGATCTCATCTGCCAATAACCGCATAGGACATATAACCCGCTCACTAACGGGAGAAAGAATTCTATCTTGGTATTCAGTAGGACCTGCTACTTGCCCGTTAAGATGCACGTCGAGATTGACCCCCACCTCCCGGTTTATATGGTCGAACTACTATAATGAAAATCTTGACGTCACAAGCACATCCCTACTAAATCCTCAAGTCCAGGGTTCACGAATACCTATCACAACTTTTTAATTCCGTCATTGACTGTCCCGGAGTGAAATCCGTGTGACGAATCGAGGGTGAGTCGGTTCGAGTATACTAATCCAATTAGCATACCTATAACGTGTGCTCCCACTAACCATTAGTGTTCGACAAGCAATCTCCATGTCAAAGAACACGTCATACAAGTCTTCACACACTACTACAAAAACAGCATTTAACAGCGGTTCTGGGGCCCTTTTAACAGCGGTTCTGGAACTGCTGTTAAATTCCATTTAACAGCGGTTGTTTAACAACCACTGTTAAATTTATTTATTTTTTTAAATAATTTTTTTAATACATTGAAATTATTTTTTTAATATATTATTTTTTTAATATATTATTTTTTTAAAAAAATATATTATATTCCCGCCCAGTGCGCACTCGCCCCGCCCACCACCCGCCCCCACTATATATATGTATAAATGTGCATTTCCGCTACTCACGGGATTTGAACCTGTGTCCTCAATGAGATGGAGGTGGGTATCAAACCAGTGAGCCAAAGTCATTTGTTGTTCTAATATTGATTTATATTATATAAGTATACAATAAACCATATATATATATATATATATATAAAATATATATATATATAAAATATATATATATATATTATATGTATATGTTTGTTAATATTTTCAGAATTATTTTCAAAATATATTAATATTTAACAAAATATTTTAATATATAATGTAATATAATTTTTAATATTAATATATAACAAAATATATTAATATTAAATATATTCCACATTTGATATAATATAATTCATAAAATAATATGTATATATTATAATTTTTAATATATAATGTAATATAATTTTTAATATTAATATATAACAAAATATATTAATATTCAATATATTCCACATTTGATATAATATAATTCATAAAATAATATGTATGTATATATTAATATTCAATATATTTCACATTTAATATAATATAATTCATAAAATAATATGTATGTATTATAATTTTTAATATATAATGTAATATAATTTTTAATATTAATATATAACAAAATATATTAATATTCAATATATTCCACATTTGATATAATATAAATCATAAAATAATATGTATATATTATAATTTTAAATATATAATGTAATATAATTTTTAATACTAATATATAACAAAATATATTAATATTCAATATATTCCACATTTGATATAATATAATTCATAAAATAATATGTATGTATTATAATTTTTAATATATAATGTAATATAATTTTTAATATTAATATATAACAATATATTAGTATTCAATATATAGCACATTTAATATAATATAATTCATAAAATAATATGTATGTATTATAATTTTTAATATATAATGTAATATAATTTTTAATATTAATATATAACAAAATATCTTAATATTCAATATATTGCACATTTAACAGCGGTTCTAGAAAGAACCGTTGTTAAAATACAAGTTTAACAGCGGTTCTAAGAGAACCGCTGTTAAATGTACAGATTTAACAGTGGTTTTCCTATAACCGCTGTTAAAGTACAATTTAACAGCGGTTCTTCTGTAACCACTGTTAAATTGCCATCGTTTCATTTTAACAGCGGTTTTTTTAGAACCGCTGTTAAAATGCCGCAGTTAAATGCTGTTTTTGTAGTAGTGACATAAACTTAATGCCCAATCAAGTTTCATCGACTTGCGAACGATTAAGTATTTGAGCTATAAACCTTTCCAGTGCTGACCCCCTTATCCAATAAGGAGTGGAACATTTTGCTCTCAAATACATATGTATATTTACGAGTTAGGAATACCAGTAACTCCCAGTAAATAAAGAAACATCAATTGTCTTATTATTAATGATTTACATAATTACAAGTACAATGCTCTCACTCAACATTCTCTGAGTGGCATTCGAGGGCATACTCCTAACACAATAACGTATGTTAACACTAAGGTTTAACGTACGTTATATATGCATCGATAGCGTAAGCAAGAAAGATGAATACCGTACGTTATTCATGTAGCAGTTCAACACTGCTGAATGCAGTTCGTTGCTCAAGAAAGTACGAAGTCGAAACGCAAACAAAGATAGAATCCAAAAATATAAATACGAAGTATTCGTGACGACGAAGCTAAGTGCTGAAAGAAAGTAAGATTCCGACTACTGGAAGATTCGAAATATGACAAAGGAGGTAAAATTCCCTAAACTTATAGGAATTTACAAAACAGCCCGAAACATCCAAAAATCACGACACGACATCGGATTTAAGAACCGAAACACGCAACATGAATAATTCAACCATACGGACTTAAGGGAACAAAGAAACAACACAAACGAATGAGTTTTACAAGAATCGAACATACATACGTCAAGATCATAACATAAAGCGAATTACGTAAAAATACCTCTGAAACTCGTCCAAATGGAAAAACACTAACAACAAAATAGATTCAAAACGTCGAAATGGTTACAAGCGAGTCGTAAAAAAATATACATGCACCAAAAATAGTAACTGCTAAATATAGAAAGTACGGATATACAGTTGAGACGTGAGATTAATAATGGCGGAAGAGACAGCCCACAAGAAAATTGGGGAGCTGATACCCCGAAATTTGGAGGAGCAACTAGCAGTTGTGGGTGGAGAATCAACTCTGGAAAAACACTCATCACCCCTGGAGAAGAAGCTACACCCAGCACAATCACCTTGACAAAAGAAGCCTTAGCCTACATAATTGCTAGTGCGATCTAGAAAAGCATGGAGGTTGAAAAGCAAAAAATACCGCGAAAAGTAATACCCATCCTCTCGGATGGGTCGGAGGAAATCGATCAACAGGAAGAACATGGGGCAAGGACGTGGGAACAATCTAAATAGGAAAGAACGCTGGACCCCTTGATATGTAGTATGCAAGACGAGCTAGAAGAATTACAACAAAGGGTTGCGGTGAAGGGCGCAGAAAGTCATCCAGGCCGCCTTTTCTCGGAGAGCACACTACAAGCTGGACTCCCGTACGGGTTTAGGGCGGTCACTTTCACCTACGATGGGATCTCGGATCCTGCCCGACATTTGTATCGATTCGAAAACATGGCCGTATTACATCGATATTCGGATCCCGTGAGCTGCAGAGCATTTCTGGATACGCTGACAGAATCAGCTAAGGACTGGTTCCACCAAATACCCCCAGGGACAATTACTAGCTTCAAGACTTTCAGCTCGGCGTTCCTAACTCACTTCGCAAGCGCTAGGGCACACCAGAAGACATTCATATCCTTGTTCACTTCAAGCAATACTTCGGAGAGGCACTGAGAACTTATGGAACTCGGTTTACGAAATCATGTCCAGAAGTACCCTCATCATCTAAAGAAGTCAAAATAAGCGCTCTGACGCAAGGATTAAAGCCAGGGCTACTGCGTATATCATTGTCTAACAAGCTGGCCCGAACGTATGACGAGGTCTTAGCCCGATGTTCTAAATACATCAATGTTGAAGAAGCCGAGAAAGACATGGAAGAATTGCAAGAAAAATTCGAGGAAGGGGATGTTAAGAATATGCCCTCGAATGCCACTCAGAGGATGAGAGAGTAAGAGTATTTGTATTGTAATTATGAATATTTAATAAGGCAATTATTATTTCTATATTATTGTATCGTGATTTGGTATATAAGATGATAGTCCTTGCATTTGAGAGCAAACATTCTACTCCTTATGGAGATAAGGAGATAGGCATTGGAAGTGTTTAGAGCTCGAATGCTTAACTAGTTCGCAAGTCCATAAAACTTAATTGGGCATTAAGTTTAGCCAAGATTTGTATAAGTACTTCGATCTGTAAAATGCCTGTCTTCACTAAGTGTTAGTGTGAACACACGTTATAGGTATGCTAATGATATTAGTATACTCGAACACGACTCATCTCGATTCGGTCACATGGATATCACTCAGGGTTTGTTAATGACTGAATCGAAAGGTTGTGATAGGTATACATGGACCTTTGACTTGAGATTTCAGTAGGAGATGTGCTTGTGACATTAAGTTAGTCATTTGAATAGTTCGATCCAATCTCCGGTAGGTGTAGTCAACCTCGAAATGCAACTTAGTGGGCAAGTAGCAGTCTCTACTGAGTACCAAGATAGAATTCTTTCTCCTGTAAGTGAGCAAGTAAATGTCCTATGCAGTTAATGGCAAATGAGATCATAAGTCTTTGGCCAAAGCATTTACAGCTAGTTGTATTTGATACACGAGAGCTCGATGATATCGGTTTGCATTAGCAAAAAGCATAGAGTCAAGTTACAGTAGGGTTTGACTTTACTATGACCCTAATACTTGACCAGGACATAAGATTGAAGGGTTTATACGTATACGGTATTCACGACATAATGGTTTTGAATGATCCGATCATTCGTTCTTAGTTGGGTTACGGTATGGAGCACTGGACTGGCTAAGTGTTACACGTACCCTTTGCTTCCTCCCATTGCCGACTAAGACGGACCTATGAAGTCGCGCACAAGGATATTTGATAGATAAAATATGTATTTATTATCTCTTCATTAATATTGGACATTAGATATCTAATTTGATTTATTTGATAAATCAAGCGGTCTAGTGAATTGAAAATTAATTACCGGGTGATTAATTTAATTTATAAATAATTATTTCTTGGAAATATATTATTATAATTTTGTATTTGATAAAATTAATTAATTAGATTAATTAATTAAGTACATTTGAGATAAAAAGAAGTGTATTGGATGCATGAACGTCCGGTACACGAACCGGGTGGCTCGGCTCGTTTTTCTCACCAATCATAGTGGGGCCGCCCCCTCCTCATATCCTCCCACCTACCATGTATTTTCTTTGGTTGTCTTGGCATGGTGTGGGGTGTGGTTTGTATTATTTTTTCACATGGTTACAAAAGAGATCAAGATTGTAATCTTGATATCTTTTCATATCATGTTATAAAATAACATCACAACACATTTCAAGACTACTCTTTGAAAGTGCATTTCAGCGTGAGCAACATTTGAGGAGAGAGAAATTATTTTTTCTTCATCTTGTTCATCTTTGAGAGAAAGAAAAGGAAGAAGAGAAGAGAAGAAAAATATTTTGTCGATTCCTAGTCGTGTTCTTTGAGAACGAATTGACATACTATTTTTTCTTCATCTTGTTCATCTTTGAGAGAAAGAAAAGGAACGAATTGGGCAGCCCCCTTGCTGGGCCACGAGCTTGGCCCGAACCTTGTGTTTTCCAACTCCATTTTTATATTTTGTTCGGTAAATTAATTTCCCGCAAATTAAATTAGATTTAATTTGACTAAAATATAATTATGGTAATTTCATTTTTAAGGGAATTAATTTAATGAAATATTTATTTTGTCTGAAACAAATTAAAATTAATAGTGGTGAATTAATTGGATTAATTCCAATTGTGGATTAATTTTTATTGATTAGATCAATATTTAGATTAATCATTGTTACCATTTATTTAATGTAATTGTTGCATTATTTTTTAATGGGGATGTAGTTCATGGAGTTAGTGTCGAATCGTTTGTTTTGTTCGATTGGGTTGTAAAGGCCGTTTTGAGCCTATTTATTTTGCTAAAAAATTTGTATAGGATGCAATTTTTCAAATGTAAATTTATATGTAATGACGAAGGCCGGAGGAAGATCCGTTCGAGAAGACGAAGATTCAAGACCGAAGACATGTAATTCGATTACGATGTTTTTGTTCTAGGAACGCTCCATGAACTGCATGTTGTTAGTTTTAGGTTGTGTATGTTTTCATATTGTATGACAAAAAACCCGACAAATCGCGCTTATAAACGGATTAATGTGCAAAGTGTAACATATAATCGCGTTAATACTCCCACTTATAAACACTAAGTTATAAAGGTTACGAAGTTTCCTACCCTCCGTCAAACTCATGGAAAATTGAAATCTAAACCGGAATATTATTCTTCCGAGTACGTCGGGGTAATATTTTTGAGGAAGATTGATAAATTCCTAGAGTACATTAGATGCCTTTGGTTGTGACAAATCAAACCCCTAGAAACCTTATGGGTTGCCGAGTAAGATTCAATTGTCAGACTAATAGGAGTTGACGGTTTAAACTTATATAGTTCAGCGAGCCATAGAAACCGATTGGGTTGAGGGCAAGTGAACTAGGGGTAAAAGAAGATCGAATCATCCATTAGATGAGTTGGTGTTAGACACCACTTTATAAAGAATGATAGAATAAAAACCATATGGGTTGCCCTCTATTAAACTTTGTACAGAACTCGATCACCACTATGAAATCAACCGTGACTTCCGTATTTCACATGGGAGTGTGCAAATGCCGATAAAATAGTGGGAGACGAGTTATGAATAAAGAAAGTCCTTAGATTCTTTACTCGGATCATAATTAAACAATCACTAATGAATCTTAAATTATTCTCTGCAGTTAACAAAACTCACAATATGACAATGAACACACTCGCTATACTACTTGAAAATAACGTCCTGACTGGTCTGAACTATATGGACTGGATTCGGAACTTGATTGTCCTAACTATGAAAATGCTGGGATACGTCTTGGAGGTGGACATCCCAGCGGCTCCTGCAAGAACCCGAGCCAAGCAGGAAGATGTCGATGCCCATGAGAAATGGGTAAAAGACGACGTAAGAGCGCGCGGGTACATGTTAGGCTCAATGACTAATGAGCTTCAACGTGCCCATGAAAAGATGACGTCTTCGAGAGCCATCTTAGTGCACCTGGCTGAGCTCTATGGAGAGCATAGTCGAACTGCTAGATATGAGATATCGAAGCAATTATTCGGTGCCAGGATGAAGGAAAGAGAGAGGATTAGGGACCATGCCCTCAAAATGATCTCGATGATTGAGAGATTAGAAGCTCTTGATTTTCGGATGCATGCATCTCTCCAAACTGACCTTATCCTGCAGTCACTTCCTGACTCCTTTTCCCAATTTGTCATGAACTTCAACTGCAATGAGATTGCATGTAACTTAGCTGGGCTAATGAACAAACTGACGACTGCCCAGTCTCAGATGAAGACAAAGGGAAAGGAAGCTGCACTTGTGATTTCTTCTAGGACTTTGAAGTCCAAGAATAAGAAGAAAAAGAACAAAAAGCAGTTAGGTCCAATAGCCAAGATCGACAAGGGAAAGGGCAAGTCCCCAATGGTTCAAAATAGCAAGGGGGCCAAGAAAACGGATGTATGTCTCAACCGCGGCGAGCTAGGCCACTGGAAGAAGTACTGTCCAAAGCTTGACCGTAATGCGCCTTCAGGTACCGAACTACAGGTTTTAGAAACAAATTATTCTGTAACTGTATATTCTACTTCTTCGATACTTGATTCCGGTGCGAGTTCTCACATTTGTACAATGAATCAGGATCTGGAATGAAGTAGAAAGCTGTATTCAGGGGAGGTGATGGTCATCGTCGGAAGTGGGCATAGTGTCGAGGCTTCTGATATTGCATCCCTTATGTTGGATTTAGAATCTGGTTTTATTCTTACTTTAGATGATGTACTTGTTTTGCCCAAAGGGCACAAGAATATTGTATCAATTCCAGTCATGGACCGAAAGGGATTTCACTTCTTTATTGGAGATGGGTCCTGTCGTATTTATTTCAGAAATAAATTGCTTGGTACTGCTACATTATTAAATGGTTTATACAATTTGAATCTAAAGAATAAAACAATTGTGAACACTATAACTAGGAAGCGTGGTAGGGATGAAACAAACCAAGTACTTAAGTGGCATCTTAGACTTGGTCATATTGGTCAGACCAAGGTTCATAAAATGGAGAAAGATGGGCTTACGGGTCCATTGGGATCAGATCACTATCCAACTTGTGAATCTTGCCTTCAAGGCAAAATGACTAAGTTACCCTTCGCAGGGACTTTTGAAAGAGCTGCTGAAAAACTTGGATTGATCCATACCGACGTCTGTGGCCCTTTTGAAGTGGCACGAGATGGCTTTCAGTATTTCATTACAGTCACTGATGACCATACTAGGTATGTGTTCGTGTACTTAATGAAACATAAGTCTGAAACTTTTGATAAATTCAAGGAATTGAAAGCCCTAGTTGAAAATCAAACAGGTAACCGTGTTAAGACTCTTCGGTCAGACCGAGGTGGTAAGTACATGAGTACTGAATTTGATGAGTTCTTAAAAGAACTAGGAATAGTGTCACAATTCACTCCTCCAGCTACTCCACAATTAAATGGTGTATCAGAAATAAGGAACCGAACCTTGTTGGACATGGTTCGCTCCATGCTTAACTATACTGATCTACCGATTTATCTGTGGGGTTACGCGCTCCTTGCTGCTGCGCATATCTTGAACAAATGTCCTTTCAAATCCGTTCCTAAGACTCCACATGAGATGTGGAGAGGTAGGAAACTAAGTCTTAATCACATTAGGATTTGGGGATGCCCTGCTTATGTCAAGAAGACTAAAGTAGAGAAATTGGAAGCTAGGTCTGTGAAAGGTCGTTTCATAGGATATCCAGGGGATTCCATGGGATATCTATTCTACATGCACGAAGATCATAGGATCATCGTTGCTATACAAGCACACTTCCTGGAGGATCAGTTTATTCAGGAAGGAGGCGCAGGTAGAAATATTTCTTTGGAATAAATAAAAGAAACACCAAATGAGATACATGTGCAAGATATCAGAACCGAACCTTCTGAAATACAAACACAACCTCGCAAGTCTAGTAGAATTTCTCAATTACCTGAGAGGTATGGTTATCTGCATCAAGAGGAACTGGGTGTCCATGAGATGACAGAAAGTAGTCAGAGAATGATCCTTCTACATACGACCAAACAATGGTAGATGTTGACTCCGCCAAGTGGCAAGAAGCTATGGAAGCTGAGATAGACTCAATGCATGCTAATCAGGTTTGGGCTTTAGTAGATCGTCCTAAAGGTATAGTGCCTATTGGAAATAAATGGATCTATAAAAGAAAGACTGGTGGAGATGGCAAGGTTGATACCTATAAGGCCAGGCTTGTGGCAAAGGGTTATTCCCAAAGAGAAGGAATCGATTACTTCGAGACCTTCTCGCCTGTAGCTATGACTAAGTCTATTAGCATGATGCTTGTCATAGCAGCCCACTTAGATTATGAAATATGGCAAATGGATGTGAAAACGGCATTCCTAAATGGATTCCTCGAGGAGGAGATTTACATGGAACAACATAAGGGATTCATATCTCAAACCAATATTCATTAAGTATGCAAACTTCAGTGCGCCATTTATGTACTGAAGCAAGCTTCGCGGTGTTAGAATCTTTGTTTTAACGAGACAGTCAAAGAGTTTGATTTTGTGCAAAACGAAGAGAAGCCCTGTATTTACAAGAAGGTTAGTGGGAGCAAAATTGCATTCTTAATACTATATGTAGATGACATTCTACTTATAGGAAACGACATAGGAATGCTCATTTATGTGAAAGCTTGGATTTCTAAAGAGTTCTCAATGAAAGACTTGAGAGAAGCTACATATATTATGGGTATTCGCCTCTACCGGGATAGAGCGAAAAGAATGTTAGGTCTTTCCCAAGCCCTCTATATAGAAAAGATCCTGAAGCGATTTAGGATGGAAGATTCTAAAAGAGGGTTCCTTCCTATGCAACATGGTGCAAAACTTTCATTAGAGATATGTCCTCAAAGTGAGGAAAACAGAAAGGAAATGAGTAAGGTGCCCTATGCTTCGGCAGTAGGTAGCCTCATGTACGCTATGATTTGCACTAGACCGGACATTGCCTATGTTGTGAACGTAGTAAGTCGGTTTCAGTCAAATCCAGGGCAGGAACATTGGACTTCTGTAAAGAACATTCTTAAGTACCTAAGGAGGACTAAAGACTTAGTTCTTACATACGGCAGTGGAGAACTTAGAGTGATGGGTTATACAGACTCAGATTTTTCGGAGGACATGGATGCTCAGATGTCCACATCAGGGTATATATTTACTCTGAATGGTGGGGCAATTTCTTGGAGAAGTGGCAAGCAAAGTTCGACTACTATCTCTACATGTCAAGCCGAATATCAGGCAGCCAGGAGGCTGCTAAAGAAGCTTTTTGGATTAAGAAGTTCACTGAGGAGCTTCAAGTGGTTCCTAATGCGGAGAAGTCCATGACGCTGTTTTGTGACAACGACGGAGTTGTTGCACAGGCTAAGAAGCCTAGGGCTCACCACAATACCAAATATATTGCGAGAAAATATCATTTTGTTAGAGAAATGGTTCAGGAAGGGAATGTTATACAGCAGAGAGTAGACACAGCAAGTAACGTTGATGATCCGCTTACCAAGCCACTATCTCACAAGGTCTTAGAGAGACATCTGGAGAGTATGGTTATTAGATACCATAGTTTGTGGCATTGAGTGCAAGTGGGAGATTATTAGGAATATGCCCTCGAATGCCACTCAGAGGATGAGAGAGTGAGAGCATTTGTATTGAAATTATAAATATTTAATAAGGTAACTATTATTTCTGTATTATTGTATATCACTGGCATTGTGATTTGATATATAGAATGATAGTCTTTGCATTTGAGAGCAAACATTCTACTCCTTATGGAGATAAGGAGATAGGTACTGGAAGTGTTTAGAGCTCGAATGCTTAACTAGTTCGCAAGTCGATAAAACTTAATTGGGCATTAAGTTTAGCCAAGATTTGTATAACGTGTACTTTGACATGTAGAGTGCATATCTTCACTAAGAGTTAGTGGGAGCACACGTTATAGGTATGCTAATGAGATTAGTATACTCGAACACGACTCACCTCGATTCGGTCACATGGATATCACTCAGGGTTTATCAATAACTGAATCGAAAGGTTGTGATAGGTATACGTGGACCTTTGACTTGAGGTTTCAGTACGAGATGTGCTTGTGACATTAAGTTAGTCATTAGAGTAGTTAGATCCAATCGCCGATTGGTGGGGTCAACCTTGAAATGCAACTTAGTAGGCAAGTAGCAGTCTCTACTGAATACCAAGATAGAATTCTTTCTCCGGTAAGTGGGCATGTAAATATCCTATGTGGTTAATGGCAAATAGGATCATAAGTCTTTGGCCAAAGCTTTTAGAGCTACTTGTATTTGATACACGAGAGCTCGATGATCTTGGTTTGCATTAACAGAAAGCATAGAGTCAAGTTACAGTAGGGTTTGACATTACCGTGACCATAATACTTGACCGGGACATATGATTGAAGGGTTTATACGTATACGGTATTCAGGACATAATGGTTTTGAATGATCCGATCATTCGTTCTTAGTTGAGTTACGGTACGGAGCACTAGACTGGCTAATGTTACTCGTACTATTTGGTTTCTCCCACTGCCGACTAAGACGGACCTATGGAGTCGCGCACAAGGATATTTAATGGATAAAATATGTATTTATTATCTCTTCATTAATATTGGATATTAGATATCTAATTTGATTTATTTGATAAATCAAGCGGTCTAGTGAATTGAAATTAATTACCGGATGATTAATTTAATTCATAAATAATGATTTCTTGGAAATATATTATTATAATTTTGTATTTGAAAAAATTAATTAATTGGATTAATTAATTAAGTATGAATACATTTGAGATAAAACGAAGTGTATTGGATGCGCGAACATCTGGTACACGAACTGGGTTGCTCGGCTCATTTTCTCACCAATCATAGTGGGCCGCCCCCTCTTCATCTCCTCTCACATTCCATGTGTTTTTTTTGGTTGTCTTGGCATGGTGTGGGGTGTGGTTTGTATTATTTTTTCACATGGTTACAAAAGAGATCAAGATTGTAATCTTGATATCTTTTCATATCATGTTATAAAGTAACACACAACACACTTCAAGACTACTCTTTGAAAGTGCATTTCAGCCGTGAGCAACATTTGAGGAGAAAAATTATTTTTTCTTCATCTTGTTCAGCTTTGAGAGAAAGAATAGGAAGAAGAGAAGAGAAGAAAAATATCGTGTCGATTTTTAGCCGCGTTCTTTGAGAACGAATTGACATACTATTTTTTCGATCAATATCCGTCACATGATAATGTAGAGACACTCGACAATTTTGGTGTTTTGTTCATTCATCAAGGAAGAACGAATTAGATTCGTGTTCGTGTTTGTGACCGGAAAAAGCTTGTATGGAATTTTTCTTCAAGAAGATATTATCAAAGGTCTCCGAGAGTATGACTCTAAATTTTATCTTCGTCTATTTATATTCGTTTATACGATGCTTGATCGATCCATTTTTGGGGGTTGGTTTTTATCTGGTTGTACAAGATGTCTACTCATTTCATTCCTACTTTTCATGGTTTGAACTATCTTACTCAAATGAATTATCTCGGGAAGCCTTTCATTACATTTAACTTGTTGATTGTTCAAGATTATTATGTTCTCGGGGTATGTTGTGTATAGCTCGTATTTGCACTTTATACTTGCACTAATAAAATTCTATTTTGCTAACCCCCGAGTAATCGGGGGGTGGATGTCTTTGTGGCGTCCAGGTACATGCAGGTTCTTGGGGAGCAAATTCCAGGATCGGTACAAAGGATGATGGAAGACAAATGATACTAATCACATGAGGGCTAGTTCTGAGTATAATGGTCAAGTCATATTGTATTGTCTTTTCCGCTGTCGTATTTTTCGATTGTATAATATGGTTCGTGTATTTGAACCTGGCATGGGTATGAGCCGAGACAGATTTATGTATGTTTGAGTTGTATGTTATTGATGAAAGACCTAACCGATCTATTTTCGTCATGTGGACATGTAATGTAATGTTTTGTTTCGGTGTCTAGTCTGGCAGATCCTCACGGAGAGGGTGTGCGGTGCTGTAATATTCCCGACTAGATCGGGGGTGTTACACCTTAAAGGTAATGACAAGATGGATTAAAACTGTGAATGACGACCTGTTGGGATAATTTTAAAAGGTTGGGAACCAAGCGCAAAAAAAGGAATTGGAATAAAATTGTTATAAAACCAAAAGGTTGGGACATTTGAAATAACTCTACAGGAAATCATATCTATATATTATATAATTTTAGCTTTTTTAATTGAATTCCAATTGAAATGGGGCTGGCGGTGCAATTTGTTGCCCGCTTTCCTATTGCGTCAATGTAATTATTAAGGAATTCCATTAATTAATTATTGTAATAAGATATTTATTGAGAAGCGGTTATTTGAACAATATTTTAGTTACAATTGTAATGTACCATTAAGAATGTGCCACGTGTACTGGTAGTTATGCATGCTTCTTTATTTTTTCCTTTTATTTTTTTGTAATTCAATAATATGTTTTAATTTTTTAATTTCTATATATTGATAATTATGTTGCGACTTCTCGTAGAAATTCCTACATAATTACCTCAATTGTATAATCCATTAATTCATTTTATTTCTTCTTCTCATTTTACGACATTTTAATGTTTTACTGTTTTTTCTTACCTTTTTTTAAGAGTTACATCAATCCACAAGCCGGTGGGAGTAGTACTTTGGTTAAGCCTGAGTGGGGGGAAAGTCGATATATGATAAGCCGACTTGGGAAGTGACCCTCCAAGACCATCCCCCTAGGAGTAGAAAAAGGGAAGGGCCCAATGGGGGTACCACCGCCACCTCGAACCCCGGATATCAAGTGTTTCAAGTGCCAAGGTAATGGACACATTGCTTCTGAGTGTCCTAACCGACGCAATATGTATGTTCGAGCTAATGGGGAATTGGAGAGTGAGGAAGATGATAGAGTGATCCCCTTTGTAGACGAAGATGGAGTAGAGCCCGATAATAGATATGACACGGCAATCCCCGAATCATTGGTTACAAGGCGTGCCCTTAGCACTCGAACTAAGGTTGATGAAACTGCTCCCCAAAGAGAGCACATTTTCCATAATCGAGGTAGGGTGGGTGAACGGTAAGCCTTGTAGTGTCATTATAGATGGGGATAGTTGTACAAACATGGTTAGTACCTACTTTGTGGAGAAATGGGGATTATCAATGTTGAATCACCCAAATCCTTACCAATTGCAATTGTTCAATGACTTAGGAGGGTTAATAGGAAAGTTTTTGTGTCACGGACATATATAGATGAGGTCATGCGCGATGTGGTGCCTATGAAAGCCACTCACATCACATCCTACTTGGGAGACGATGGCAATATGACGAGAGAGTGCTTCATGATGGCTACCGAAACCGCCATAACTTCAAGATGAATGGAGAGCGCCTTTAAGCCCACAACAGGTGCTAGAAGATCAAAAGAAACTCATGCGTGAGCTGGAAGATTCGAGAGAAAAGGCGAGTGAAAGAAAAAAAAAAGAGTTGAGTGTGAACCTGAGGGATAAAGTAAAAGGAGAGTTGAGTGAATACCTGAGGGATAAAGTAAAAGGAGAGTCGAGTATAACCCTGAAATATCAAGTAAAAGGAGAGTTGAGTGGTAGGAAGCAAAACGGAAAAAGAAATGAGAGTTTCTTCACCAAAGAGAAGGATATTTCAAGAGCCCTTTCTAGAAACCAACAACTAGTTTTGTTGGTGTGCAAGGACTCTCGGTGGCTCAGCGTACTTGTCTTTCCCGGCTCCAGACTCCTATACAATTGGTTCTTGAGAATGTTGATCACTTTCTTGAAGCTTCTCACCAGACGATGCATCTGCTCGTAAAGGGGGACTAATGTGGCTAACTACTTCAGACACCTTCCAGTCTATGTTCTAATGGAAATGTGAACTCATATACTGCAAAGGCGAAGTGATTGGTTATACCTTAGCTTCATAGTTGAGGTATTCCTCCTCCAGAGTTCTCGTTAACAATCATTTCCAGACTAGAAGTCACTGTTGATCTGTAACACAATTTTGAAAAATTGAAGTGTGATGTCAAATTGGATATATATATTTTAGGTAACTCATCCAAGGAAATACCCTACGGTTAAGCTCTTCAAATTCTCGTATTTTTTAATGCGATCAATACAAGGTGTCAACTCATTCTGCATTGTGTATTTTCAGGGGGGGAAAGGTCATCACAAATGAGAAAGTTTACAAATTCCATATACTGAGGTGATGGATAATGATAAGCACCTCATAAGCCGAAAGTAGTCGAATAATCAAATTTCCAAAGTAGCCTTCATGTGTCTGCAAACTCGTCACTTGAAAAATTGAAAACAATAAATTAGCTACATCATATAATCCAAATACTTTGATTATTCATAATTTCTTATTCATGTTAGTAAGCATATAAAAGTGAAATGATGAAACATGACTACCAGAAATTCAACTGAATGTTCAAATCTAGGACGAGAAACCATGGCTAGGGGTATAACTTCAAAGTTCATCGACATACTTGGTTTCCTTCTCTTTTTTCTCTACATATGAAAGTACCTTCCAAAAAATTTATCCACAAACTTAAAACATCCGCTTCTATCCTGCTTGAGTTTATGGATTTCGATAACTCCTCTTCCGATATAGTTGTACACTTGTACAAAGGTCACATGCAACCAAAATAGTTAAGAAACATATAACGTGTGCTAGTAATATTTAGTTACAAAATATAATCAATCTATTTAAGTAACAGCAACACTGGAAAAAAATAAAAAAAATAAAGTCAAACGGACCAGACCTTAGTTTTTAGATGGGCAACAATCTGATCATTACCTTCATTGAATTGATCTCTTTCTTCCCTCATATTATGAAGACAAGCCTGAGCAGCAGTCAAGGAGATATTCACCTGATCAAAATCAAACTTTTTTTCTTTTTTCTACAAAACAGTAACTAAAAATGGGCCAATTAAAAAAAATCCAAAAGATACAGAACAATGACAAATCCAATAAAGATGCCTATAAGCCTTTGTAAACA
Source organism: Orobanche coerulescens (assembly GCA_033398695.1). Classification (NCBI taxonomy): domain Eukaryota; kingdom Viridiplantae; phylum Streptophyta; class Magnoliopsida; order Lamiales; family Orobanchaceae; genus Orobanche; species Orobanche coerulescens. Next base: position 70,987,221 of record CM065802.1, read on the forward strand.
ATAATGAATGAACTCGTTATAGCATCAACCAATGAGACTTATAGATTGTATGTAAAAGAGTTCTTTCAATTTCCTATAAAGCTACACACTTGATTATAGTCTTTATTTGTTAGTGAAGCATCATTACAATCTATTCTCATTCATCATCGAGTCTATAACCATAAACAGAGATATGGAAAAACATAAAACAACAATTCTTTCCATTAAGTTTTCTTTAGGATCCGTTTCAAGTGCTTCTGAAAGGTAAAAGCACTAATTAACTGCTCGAGCACTTTTAATCACCTCTTAGCTAACATGCATTCTCAAACTAATCTGCCTCCTAAATATAATTAGCAACTTCTCTTCAATGCAGAGAACCGCTACGAGGTTTAATCAAAATGAGAGATACTAAATTTTTCTTTTCAAGATTCACGCTTCCCAGTGCAAATCTTACTCTATCACTAGCATGTTCAACAGGAAAGATGAAGAAATTTCCAACACCCAATTGATATTTTAAAGTGTCCCTATCTTCTGTAATCCAAGATTTATCCATTGCTGAAATATTATGAAAACAAACTAACAAGTTATTACAATTAACGATATATAGAGTTACCACCTAACAAAACAGGCACAACATAATCCGCTAATACCATAACGGATCAGGTATTTCAAAAAGTACCAACATTTTCTACTAAAGTATGAATAGCTTCATCCACTCCACACTGAGGAGACAAAGGGCACTTAGAAAAAAATTGTTTGTTCCTATGTTTGCCTTGTCAGTTTTGACCAAGCACTACCCCATGTTCCAATTTTCCATTCGAAGCATCAAAAAGTGTAAAAGGGACAAAGAAAAGTTCCTATTTGAGGAGAAAGGCTTTAACACAATGCAAAAGAAAATGTCTCCGGTGTTTGCAAATGGCCCAAGCTAGGTACTTCAAGTCTTCATCACTTAAATAAGTTGTAATAAAAAATGCAAAAGATATTATTACAGAAATGTACGAGCCATTGTTGGAGCTCGGGAGGCATCCATTTCTTGTAGTCAACAGCCTTGAATTCGATGTACATTCAAGAAAATTACCAACTTAAAAGTTTGTGTATGATTTCAACTATTGGAGTTGAGTTTGGGACAAGGATGATAAACAATCGATAATATATATACCCATTAAGTTACAAATATAGGACACGGTCAGTTTGCTTTCCTTTTTGCACTTGTTTTGATTTGAACATAATAAACTCAAAAGCATCTTTCGTACTTTCTCAGTATTCTAAGGCTAGTTAGCATAGCGATTTTTCTAATTGGCTAGAAGATGCGAGGAAACATCTGCTAAAACTGCCCAGAATGTTGAGGAGGTGTGATAATATTAGTTTACCACTAATATTCTTCTAAAGCCAAGTCTAAGGATACTGAAATTATAACTGCTATTGGCAGATGAAGAACCAATATCGCAATCCATTTTTTGGCACAATTCATATCAGTATGTTTGAGCTTTCCGAAAATAAAAAATAAAAATCAAGCTAAAAATAACATACCAACTCAATGTGTTTGCGCTTTTAAAACTCTTGCTTGTTAACGAGCTCAACCCTAAACCCAACTCATTGAAGTGATATAACAGACCAATTGAAGATTAGAGAAGTAGTTAAGCATAAAAAAAAACCACTAATTCGTAAAAAAAAGTTATTGAAAAACTGAAAATTATAAAGGGGAAGAAGCTGAAAATTGACGTACAACTGCCGAGATGCAATGAATGTTGTAAATTACAATTGGAAAAGCAAAATTACAATTCGAAAACCAGGAATTACAAACTCGAACGAAATGAAAATTACAAAACTCGAACAGAATTACAACTCGAAAGAAAAAACAAAAAATAAACGAAAATAACTAATAAACAATAAATAAAACCGTAGGGTAAAGCCGAGTCGAAGAAGGCCTCTTTCCGCAAGACGAGAAACGCCCTGGTAGTTCTCTCGGTTTAGGCGTGTCGTCCCCAAAGATAAAACGGCTACGCCTCGGAGGTAGTAGCACCACAAACCTCTGAGCTCCGGCGAACTGAAACGAGGTTAGGACAGAGCTCTGACTTATGATAATGAATGCAGAGACGAAGTGTATGATTTATGCTTGAGTATTGCAAAATTTTCGTATGTCTGAAGCAAAGGAATGTATGCCTATTTATAGGCCATTCACACTGCATGAGGGTTTAAACATAGCCCTTAAGGCTGTCATAATGCAGGCATTCATGCCCGTATCAACACAGTGAGTTACAATTCAAGGCGTGAATTCTTGCCGTTTTGAATTTGAACAGGCAGCCTTAACACCTCCTCATAACACCTGGGAGGTTACTGCCCGTTTTTCGCTGAGTTTGAACAGTCCGGATGCATCTGGACAATAATCAGCTCCTTAACCATTTGACGGATGTACCTAGACATCCTTATGTGCACATACGAGCCCAACTACGTTGTTGAGCTTGTCCAAAAAATTCTTTAAGCTAGCTCACGGCCTAGCTCACGGTCAAGCCCACGAACAGGCCCAAAGACCAGCCCAAAGACCAATTGCCAAGATCCAAGATCCAAGATCAAGATCAAGGCCAAGGTCCAAGGTACACGGTCCACGGTCCACGGCACGCGGCTCGCGACCGAGGCGAGGTAGGCGGGCGGCGGCGGTGGCGCGCGCGTGTGGGCTTTAAGCCCATACACATGTGTCATTAATTATTACATGCATAAAGGTAACTCCTTATATACTAGAATAATGATGGTTCATTATTCAATGTGGGATTTCATCCCTTATTAATTCACAATTAAGTGACAAACTTTAATTCACTAATTCTCACTCACCGGGAATCGGTTTAGAGAAAGTGAATATACCACGATCATCTACTCGGAACGTAGATTGATCCTATGATATTTAATTTTACAAAATAAAATTAAAATCATTAACGATTCCGACAATCCCCCACATGAGTGAAAATAGCCCAAATGCAACATGCAGACTCAAGCTCAGTCCTCAAGAGGCGTTAAAGTATAAGGATAGGTAGTTCGTGACTTTGAACCTTTCATAGTTAACATCATCGGGTACACCGTCGGATTAGTGGCTTGATGCTTTGAACTATTCCCCCACGGCGTGCACCGAGACAATGGTGTTAACACTTGAACACCTCAACCTCATCCGTTCTCACGTTTTGTGTCCTTTGCGGGCCTTGAACACCCCTTTGGATTCATAAGTATTTTTCATAAAGCGGCCCCCACTTCTCACTTATATAGGTGATTCTTTACCGAGTATCTTGCCATACTCAACCTCCTCTGTAATGCCCGGATAATTATTGTGTATTTATCTTGTAAGATTCAACTTTGTGATATTATTATTCGGAGGTTGGTTTCCCGTATTTCGTATCCTTACATTTTGGTATCTCCAGCATTCTGCATGCATGGTTCTGCACGTGTTAACGTACGCTATCAGGCGTCCATAACGTACGCTAAGACTGCAGTATTACGTACGTTATCTGATGTTGTTAACGTACGTAAGCTAAGTCAACTTACGATCGGATAAGGGTCGGCGTGTAGGGGCCAGGGAAGATTCGTATGATTTCCGCGTGAACCTGGATATAGGCGTTACGTACGCTATGGTGCATGTTTTACGTACGCTAAGGACATGGACATTACGTACGTAAAACCCTTGTGATTACGTACGTAAGGAGATGGCGAAATCAGGCCAATGAGTTCTGGTCAGACGACTACGTACGTTAAAGTTAGGGTATAACGTACGTTAAGTTTGTTACGTACGTAAGGTTAATTGCATAACGTACGTAATGCCCAGAATTCTATTTATAGACCTCGACCCTATTTCATTTCTCACCTTTCATTTGGGCGATTTTTCGTGTTCTGAAGATCTTTCATCACCTCTTATCCTTCATATCATCTTCTGAGACGATTCTTGGGAAGCTTAGGCCTTGTAGATTGGTGTTCAAGCTTCCGGTGGTAGAGTTTATTCAAGTTCTTCATTGTTCATCAATTTATAGAGGTATGTGATCCTTCACCAACTAATTTAGCATGATCTTAGTAACGTTTTGGACCTGTTTTGAGTAGACCGAACCAGTTATCTTCTTGAGGAGCCTTTCATCATGGTTTAGAAGATTAAATTCAACTATTTTCGATTCCTCTTGGTTGTTGTAATCGTTGAGCAAACCTTCTAGTGATTAGACTATTGATTAGTGCATCTTGAGATTGTAAACCCAATCATATCTAGTTTTCGAAGATTATCTTAGTTCATGAGAATGTTATGATTGAACATTTCGGTGAAGAATTAATGGATTGAACTTAAGGAGTTATTCGTAGAAGGAGAGGATATTGAAACTAGTGAACAAGTCTTTATGATAATTCATCGAAGTTCGGATATATTGTTATAATAGAACATGATTAGAATCCTCCTAGGATGAATTCCATGTTATGTTGTACCAATCAACCAAAGGAATTGTGTTGGAACTTAGAAAGTATTCCGTTGAGCTATTGCAAGGACGAATAGCGTAGTATCGGTCCAACCAAATTGTGTTAGGGCAGAATAGTCCATCGCCATGATAGATGCATCATGCCTTTTTATGATTCATTTGATGATTTGAACGATTATCCGGAACCGTTAATTATACCGACGTTATTGTTCGATGAAGGTTTGCATTCCGGTGAGCCGACCAAGTGAGAATTCTCCGAACGGATTGAAGACTATTGATAGTAGAAATTCTTGTCGCCATTTGTTGAGGCAAGTATCGTATTTTGAAAGTTTGTGAATAATTGATGAATTTGATCATGCATATGGTTTATTCGTGTTGTTGACATGGGATTATTTCATTAAATTGTCATGACATTTGCTAACGATTTAACGTACGTTCATATTGATGAACATGTCGATTTTCTTGCATATGTATATGCATAGTTGTGTTATGTGTAAGTTGTGATGATCCGAAGGGATCAAGCGATCTATGCTGAGGGCGCTGGATCGGATGTCCACCTCGTGTTGGTCCGACGGGATCATCTTGGGATCTAGGCTGAGGGTGCTGGATCATTGGACGGGTTTTTTTACACCTCGTGTTGGTCCGACGGGATCATCTTGGGATCTATGCTGAGGGCACTGGATCGTTGGAATACCCATGTTGTGTTGATTGAATCTTGTGGATTCGTATTGTTGGATTCCGGTAGCGGAAGTCCGTATTTTGTATGTTTTTATGCATTGTCGTTTGCATATTTGTGTGTTCCGATACTTGTACTAGCATTGTTTTGCTAACCCCTTCGGGGGTGGACATTTGTTTTGATGTTCAGGTAGCCGAGGAGCGGGGAAGCAGCCACAGTACCGTCATGACGATGAAGTGGCTCAGTGATGTTAAATGTTCATTGTTTTTTTTGTGATTTGTCTTCTTGATTCATTTTCAGTACTCGAGTACGCGTGTCTTTTTAATATCATTTCGATATGGTTGTAATGGATCAGTTGGAACCGGTTTTGTAATTTGAATTTCGGTGGTATTGCTGGTTTATATTCACATTTCTTTTAATCAGCCTTGTAAATCCTTACGTAAAGGGTTTACGGCACTGTAATTATTCCGATTATCTCGGGGTGTTACATCCTCGAGGTCTTTAGGAATCATTAAAAGTCATAGACTTAACCTCACCACTAGGCAAACTTTCAACACTCAATTGCTCTATAGGGAATAAACTTAGATAAGTGTTTCACACGAACTCTCATAGCTTAGTTCTCCCATTGAACCAAGTTCTTGGGATCTCCAGTCATCTTGGTTGGGTTACCACTATGATAATTCTCAATTTGTGGATTTTAAACCCATTCCCTCTAGCAATTTATTCATTTGATCACGGTTTAACCCTTTGGTTAGCGGATCCGCTAGATTATCCAATGACCTCACATAGTCAATAGAGATAACCCCACTTTTGATCAAATGTCTCACGGTATTATGACGTCGACGAATATGTCGAGACTTTCAATTATACATGTTACTTCTTGCCCTACCAATAGCAGCTTGGCTATCGCAGTGTATCATCACCGCTGGTACTGGCTTTGACCAACATGGAATATCTTCTAGAAAGTTTCTGAGCCATTCGGCTTCTTCACCAGCTTTGTCCAAAGATATGAATTCTGATTTCATGGTGGATCGGGCTATACACGTTTGTTTCGCGGACTTCCACAAGACAGTTCAACCCCCAATGGGAAACACGTAACCACTTGTAGAAAATGAACTTTTCGCATCGGATATCCAATTCGCATCACAGTACCCTTCAAGTACCGGGGGGTATCTCAAATAGTGTAGCCCAAGGTTTTGAGTATACTTTAAGTATCTCAAAACTCTAACGAGAGCTTTCCAATGCTCTTTGCTTGGATTGCTCGTGTAACGACTTAATTTGTTCACAGCGCAAGCTAAATCGGGTCGAGTGTAATTTGTAAGATACATTAAACACCTAATGACTCGTGCATATTCTTCTTGTGCAACTGGATCCCCTCGATTTTTGCTCAAGTGATCATTTAAATCTATTGGGGTCTTAGCCGGCAAGCTATCAAAAGCATTAAACTTCTTGAGAACTTTCTCAGCATAGTGAGATTGTGTCAAGATGATTCCATCTGATTTTCTTAAAATTTTCATTCCAAGAATCACATCGGCCAGCCCTATGTCTTTCATGTCAAAATTTCTTTTTAACAAGTTCTTAGTATCGTTAATCACTTGTATATTGTTACTCATGATTAACATGTCATCTATATAAAGACACACAATAACATAACCGTTATTAGTGTTCTTAATATAAACACATTTATCACACTCGTTTATTTTAAAACGATTTGATAACATTACATTATCAAACTTCAAGTGCTACTGTAGTGGAGCTTGTTTCAATCCATATAGAGATTTAACCAGTTTGCATACCTTTTTCTCTTGTCCAGGTACTATAAACCCTTCAGGTTGTTCCATATAGATCTCTTCATCCAGATCACCGTTCATAAAAGCAGTCTTAACATCCATTTGATGAATCTCTAGATCGTGCAAAGCAGCAATCGCGAGAAGCACTCGAATAGATGTAATTCTCGTTACAGGTGAATAGGTATCGAAAAAATCGTACCCTTCCTTCTGTTTGAAACCTTTGACTACTAAATGAGCTTTATACTTGTCAATTGACCCATTAGCCATGTACTTTCTTTTAAGGATCCATTTGCATCCTAAGGGCTTACAAACTTTAGGTAAATCAACCAAAACCCAAGTTTGGTTTTGTAAAATTGAGTCAATTTCACTCTGAACAGCTTCTTTCAAAGCAACCCGTCTGGTTTGGCATAAGCTACTTTGATCGACGCTGGTTCTTCATCCAACATGAATGCTATGTAGTCAAGTCCAAATGTCTTTGGTGTCCTAACCCTACAACCACGTCTCGGTTCTACATCTTTTAGATTAGATCTCGATCACTTACGTGACTTTGGATCTACATCCACGGGTTTTGAACTTGTTCCTTCATCTTCAACTCTATTGTTAGAATTGTTCTCAACTTTATCATTATCCTTACAAGGATGTATGTTTTCAAAGAATACAGCATTCCTTGATTAAATTGTTGTTCCCACAGTCATTTCAGGAACTTCTGACTTGTGGATAACAAACCGATAGGCACTACTGTTCAGTGCATACCCAATAAAGATACAATCGACCGTCTTAGGTACGATTTTAACTTGTTTAGGTAGAGGTACCTCAACCTTAGCCAAACACCCCCATACTTTGAGATATTTGTATGAAGGTTTTCTACCTTTCCATAACTCATAAGGGGTAATATCCTTACCTTTGCGTGGAATCTTGTTCAATATGTAGTTGGCTGTCAAGACAGCTTTCCCCACATATTCTGGGGCAACCCTGAACTAATCAATAAGGCATTCATCATATCTTTAAGTGTTCGATTCTTACGTTCAGCAACGCCATTAGATTGTGGTGCATATGGAGCTGTTGTTTGATGAATTATACCGCTTTCGTTGCATAATTCCTCAAACGGGGCTACATATTCGCCACCTCTATCGCTTTGAACCATCTTGATACGGCAGCCTAATTGATTTTCGGCTTCATTCTTGAAGTTCTTAAAAGCTTCAATAGCCTCATCTTTACTTCTCAAAAGATAAAGATAACAATATCTTGTGCAGTCATCGATAAAAGTGATAAAGTACTTCTTACCACCTCTAGTTTGCACAAACTTTAAATCACACACATCTGTGTGAATTAATTCAAGGGGTTGTGTGTTTGTTTTTACCGAATGAAACGGAGGTTTCGTCATTTTTGCTTCAACACAAATCTCACATTTGTTGTGAGTATTGACTTCATTTAATTTTAGTAAATCTAAGTTTACTAATCTTTTTATAGCATTTAGATTCACATGACCTAATCTACAATGCCATAAATCAGAACACTCAGTCAAGTAAGAGGAAGCAGTAGCATTTTCATTAGCATTACTGGACTTGGTTACATGGCATTTAGCCAAAGCATTAAGTTTAAAGAGTCCCTCCGTGAGGTAACCCTTACCAAGAAACCTATCAAACTTTTTTATCACTACACTAAAAACAGGATTTTGTGACATTGAAACTCGCTGGATTTGTGACTGTCAATGACAGTCACAACTTTATGACTGTCAATAACAGTCACAAAAACCAAACAGTGATCAATCCAAATATTTGTGACTGTTAATGACTGTCACAAGCATTGTGACTGTCGCAAGCAGTCATAAACTTTTCAAGTAAAACGATAATAACCCATTAAGCATTAGCCCACCGCTTCTTTTAGTTCTCTTTTTCTTCATTTTTCTTTTTCTTTCTCTTGAGAAGTAGCCCACCACTTCTCTAGTCCACACCGCCCTACCGCGTCTCAGCTGCTGCTACAGTCTGCCCTGCCGCCTCCATTTCTTCAATCCATCGATGCCTCCACTTCTCCAGTCCCGCTTCTCCAGTCCCGCTTCTGTTCGTACTAGTTTGTTTGGTCTCGTGTCCGCCATGTACAATGAGAGAAGAAGACCACAATCCAAAGTCCACCACTGCCACTCCCACTTGACTCCCGTTCACCACCACCGCCGTTGAAGTCTCTTATCCAGTCCACTATTTTGACAGGTTTAAGTTTCAAGATCCCTTAATTTTTAAACCATATCCCCAAATCCCAAATCTGTTTGTCGATTTGTGAGTAGAATCGAGGGACTTTAATAGTAGGTTTAACAAAGGTTTTTTGTTGTTGATATATTTTTTAACCTTTTCCTGTCCATGTCCTTTTATCACTGGGGATGATTTCTTGATTCCATTGGTATCATGCTATTTTTTCTGTTGGGTTTCTGGCTGCATCAGGGGCTGGAACAATTGTACTTCTCAAGGTATATTTTGGCTTATAGGCAGCTGTGGTACCAGAGTTGTTCTTCTGTTTTTCCCCCATTTTTTTAATGTAACTAAAATCTGGGCACTTTATTCATCATATTGCATATATATAGTTATATATGGTATTGCTTGCATTAGTTGGTTTGTTACTTCTAATTTGATGTATGTTTTATTGTATGCTTGCCGGAATAAAATTATCCCTAGATTGAAGTCTTGGATACGAAAGGTTGTATTAGAAGAAGATGAAGAGGATCTGAAGAAGAAAAACAGTGCGAAACCAAATATTGCGTAAGAAGTCGTAAATGCTTAGAAGGCTGCCATGAAATTGACGTGGCTCGAGCGTGCCATGATATGCTAATAACAAAAAGTGAAGGTAGATGTTTAATGGGCTCTAGTGTATGTTATGCAACTTAGTTATTTAGGGTGTTTGTGTTGTTTTGTATCTTTTAGTGAATTATTTTTCGTTTCTGATGGATTTTCGGTCGACCTCATGGTTGGTGTTATTTCTTTTGTTTTTCAGAGAAGAGATTCTTTGAGGAGTTTATCAATATGTTAAGTGTGCAAGCACATGAGATGAAATCAATGACTAATGCAATGCAGAAGTTGGAAGGTAGTAACAAGTTGCTATTTGTTAATCTAGTTAATAAATGCTTACTCTCTCATGGTTTATGGAAATTATGCAGATTTTCGTTTCTTTACCATGTGTGTTTCTCTTCCTTTTTTTTCTAGTTCTACTTTGTATTTTAGTTTCTGAACCAATTCATACATACACCTTATTTACCCAATGTCTGTTTGTTTGTTCAAGATTCTACTTTCCTTATTGTTTGCACCACAGAACTTGCTCATACTGTATATCTCAAACAAGCATTTCTCTGAAGATTCTTTTTTTCTTACTGTCAATATTAGGAAAAAGTATAAATGGACGAATTACTTTGGAGGAACAGGTCAACCAGAGGGTTTCAAGTGCAAGTTCACAGGTGAGCTCTTTAAACCCCTTTTTAACTAGTATAGAGCCTGAGATCAAATTCTTCCTCATATCTGGAACATGAAGCACATTCTTCAAGGTGAGTGTCTGTCCGGACGTAAGTTTGAGGTCCACTTCTCCAACTCCAATAATTTCAGATGAAGCTGGATTCCCCATGTTGAGCTTCCTCCCCTCAACAGCTTGATAGTTCTTAAACTGGCTCCTATCGGCACCAACGTGGGCGGTCGCACCGGTGTCGACGTACCAACCACCTTGGTTATCAACGTGGTTGACTTCTTCGGTGACGACAGCAGCAAGGAATCCTCTTTCTATCCACTGTTAGTCTCGCCGATGTTGGCAACATGTTTCTTCTTCTTGTTGGCCTTCGGCTTTCGACAGTCTTTCGCCGTATGCCCATGTTTGCCACAGTTAGGGATGGCACTCGGGTACGGCGGGCACGAATAGTGCCTATCCACATCCATACCCGCGACCCGCGACGGGTATGATTTGCCAACCACACCCGCGACCCGCGGGTATCCGCCACCAGTCAGGTATCCGCAACCCGCCACCGTCGGGTATCCACAATCCGCTATCCGCGGATACCCGCGATGCAATTAAATAAATTCAATATTAATAAAAATTTCACACAAATTAATATCCATAAATAAAACTCAGAAATTTAAATCCTCTAACCCACAAAGTTCAAAGTTTAAATCCACAAATCACAAAACACAAAATTAATATCCAAGATCATCAACTAAAACAAAATTTAAATTCTAATGAAAAGCATATTATTCGAAGTCAACAGTTGAAATAGACCTATTTTCCTCTTATTAATTGTGTGAATGTTTGAAATAATGAGTGTGGGTCGGGCTCTGTTCGGGTATTTTGTGGGTATTTCGTGGGTATTTTTGTGGGTATTTCGCGGGTATCTTCGCGGGTGTTTTTCGCGGGTAGACGGGTTTCGCGGGTATGGATAGTAACTATCCATATCCGTATCCGCGAACCTAATGGATAGTAATTTCATACCACTAAGCTATCCATGGATACCAAATGCCCACCAAACCCGCACCTATTAGGGTCGGGTGCCCGCGGTTATCCGTTACCCGCGGGTAAATTGCTATCCCTAGCCACAGTTGAAGCAATCACCATCAAACTTCTTGACTGGTTGCTTCCATTTGCTCTTGTTTTGGACACTTGGGCGAGCTCTTTTATTGGAGGGACCGCCATGCTCCAACAGATTGGCCTTAGCATCTATCAGGCCTTTTGGTTTGTGGTCATTTTTGCACACGTCTGACTCGATGCTCAGTTTCACAATCAAGTCTTCAAGAGTCATCAAATTTCTTTTGTGTTTGAGATAGCTCTTGAAGTCTTTCCAACTAGGGGGCAACTTTTCGATCATAGTTGCAACGGTGAAAGCATCCGGTAGGACCATTCCCTCGGCATTGACATCATGAACGATGAGTTGGAACTCTTGCGCTTGTTCCATTATTGGTTTTGAGGCAACCATCTTGTAGTCCAAATATTTGGCGACTACAAATTTCTTTGTACCTGCATCATCACTACGGTACTTCTTTTCAAGTGCTTCCCACGTCTCTTTTGATGTGTTTACAACAGAATAAACATTGTACAAACTATCTTCTAAAGAATTCAAAATAAAGTTTTTACAAAGATAGTCTCCATTGTGCCAGTTGTCATAGGCAGCTCGGACTGTAAAACTAGTCTCTTGAGCACTTGACACCGGTGGCGCATCTTCCTTAAGGAAGTTAGCAAACCCCAATGTTGTTAAATAGAACAACATCTTTTGTTGCCACCTTTTAAAGTCGGCACCACCAAACTTTGGCGGCTTCTCGGCGGTAGGCATCATCCTAGGCCCCGAGGTTATTCCAAAAAAGGAACCACTCATGTTGAACCCGTAGGCTCCAACACTAGATCCTAACATGGATCCCACGGTACCTCTAAAAGTGGAACCAACGGTGCCACTCGAGATGGACCCACCGGTAGTCAGAAATGGGTTGTTAAAAACCCAACCAGTTGTTGTTGACATCGTTGAAGCATTTGTGTTGAACACCGTCGAGCCGATAGTTGATGACGTGGTTGAGCCAATGGAGTTCGCCATGATTGAGACGACGGTCACGGAGGCAGAGGTAGCGGTGGCGGCGGAGTCGATGGCAGCAACGGTAGTCGACATCTCCAGTTGTGTGATTTAGTAACAACAGCAAGTATGATTTTCTCGTCTTGCGCTTGTTGTAAATTTCTGTGTTACAAACTTGCTGGGCGAAAATTAAATTACAACTGGAAAGACAAAATTACAACTCGAAAACCAGGAATTACAAACTCGAACGAAATGAAAATTACAAAACTCGAACAGAATTACAACTCGAAAGAAGAAATAAAAAATAAATGAAAATAACCAATAAACAATAAATAAAACCGTAGGGTAAAGCCGAGTCGAGGAAGGCCTCTCTCCGCAAGACAAGAAATGCCTCGGTAGTGCTCTCGGTTTAGGCGTGTCGTCCCCAAAGATAAAATGGCTATGTCTCGGAGGTAGTAGCACCACAGACCTCTAAACTCCGGTGAACTGAAACGAGGTTAGGACAGAGCTCTGACTTATGATATGTGTAACACCCCAAACTAGGCGGATATTACAGTTCCGTGGACCCCCGACTGGGACCCACTAGGCGAATGAAAATTAATGAATTAAGTGATATAATTGTAGTACTGAACCACAATATATCAACAATTACTCCGATGAGGAGTTTCATTATAACACACCCAAGATAATACGGAATACATGTATATTTTATATGAAGATAAAATACACAACACTGAACGAAACGGAGTATCCAAATGGAAATCTGCAGCGGAAAATAAATGACAACAACATGAATGACTGAAAGGATCGGGCCCCCCTACTAGTATCACAGGGACTCCTCGCCGCCAACATTATATTCCCGTGCTTTTGCCTTGCCACGACCTGAAAACAAAATCCCCCAACGGGGTCAGTTACACAGAACAACAATCCTCAAGAGTTGAATAAACATAATCATATATGCAGTATAAACCACAAGTTCGATCAAAGTCTCAAAACGTCGAACACATGCGATCAAAAGTGAATCGGTCAGATTATAACCCAATCCTGTTGAAAACATACGCAATCAAACATGCTGTATGAATCAACTAACGGTACGGCTCAAAGGGTGGCGCCACACTACGCCCGGGATGGAAATGTGTCCGTGCATAAGCCACCATCAAGTATCGATCGAATACACGTGTGGTCTTGTACCTAATCAGTCTCACGAAGTGATCTTCTCGTGTGCACAGTCCAATGTGAGGCCAACAACCAACACACGACTTAATATGTGCCCGACATGAAAATCCTACACATACCAACCGGCATGCCAGTATGACCCGGAATGCCACGAGATAACAAAAGTGACATCGAAATCAATAATGACTCACCGAGATGAAATGACAGTGAAATGAATGATAGCTCAATGAAATGATTGGAACCGTCGTTCCTCGTGACTGAAGTGATTAATTGACAAATACAAGTCTCAATACGGTTAATACATTATGAATGAACTATAATTATGAATGAACAACAACGAAAGGAATGAATATCCTTTTAACCGAGTAAGAATTAACTTACACAACGCCAATGAAGAATGTCCTTCCACGAACAACGTCCTAAATGAGATGTCGGTCGCTCGAACAACCTTGAATAACACAATTACCAATAATCCGGTTCAACACACGAATCAAACACGAGTATAACTAACTCAAAACGTCGATACGACTAAACCAAGTTCATTGGGGCATTATATCGAACACGTTGTGGCCAATCTTCGATTGTTTACAACCAAACCTCAATAATACCAATATCAAATCCCCAAGAAGTGTTTCAAACCAACAAAACATCTTCAATACGATCAATAATCCAATATGAATATCCAAAATCGTGATTTCAACAACAATTAATCGAAAACCCTCAAATCCAAATCAATATTCAAAGTGTTCTTGAATAACCTTTCAACAATCCGATGAATATTCATACATACTCATAATCATATGTATATCTCTTCATACAACATGATTATAACGTCCAAAACATCATATCTCAACACAAATCGAAATCCAAGAGCATTGAGAATATTACCTTTGAAGATCCAAACACTTTGATTCGATGAACATACATTAGATCGACGATCCGAGCTTCACAACCGAATGAAAATAATGAAAAATCGAGTATTCAAGTGATTGATGATGAAAATTTCTCCCACAAACCCTCTCCCTCGGAACTAGGATGAAGAAATGAGTTTTTCTTCTCAAAAAACGAAATTATAGTGCAGCCTGCACTGTGTGCCGCGTCCCGGCCGAGTGTGCCGCGGCACAGGGCCAAAATCTGCCCCCAGTGCTCGGCAGTGTGCCGCGGACCGGCCGAGTGTGCCGCGGCACAGGGCCAAAATCTGCCCCCAGTGCTCGGCAGTGTGCCACGGCAGTGACTCGGCAGCGTGCCGCGGCCCTGCCGGCAGGAGCCGCGGCCCCCGGTACAGGCTGGTCGGCCAAAACTGCAAACATGTGTGTGCCGCGGCCCACACCCCTTGGATCCGAAAATGATGAAAAATGACCCGGGAAGAGAGTAAAAGCAATATGAATCAATATTTGGGAAACAATAACACGAAATGGAAGTGCGGAAACCCCCAAACGGTCATTCCAAGCAATGATTACAAGGGTTCGCCCAACAAAAACACAATTTGAACAATGAGGAGATTTGAAATGACATGAACTCCAACGTCAACATCGACTAATGAATCAATTACAACAATCAAGATAATACTCTTGTCTCGATTCCCAAGCAAGGTTGAAACAATGAACAATATCGATACACGACTCGAAGTTATTCCGAACGGTGAACACGGATGAATGAATGTGGATGATGAATGATTATTAACAAGTGAAAAATTACATAGTGACAATTACTGAATGAAATTACTGAATGATAATGACTGAATTACAACCGGGTATTACATACTTCCCCCCTTAAAAAGAGTTTCGTCCTCGAAACTAAAGGTCAAACAACTCGGGATAACTCTCCCGCATACTATCCTCGGTTTCCCAAGTAGCCTCTTCGACTCCGTGTCTAGACCACTGAATTTTAACCAAAGGAATCGCCTTATTCCTTAACTGTTTGATTCGCCGCTCTAAGATCCGTATGGGATGCTCCTCATATGAATGATCATCTGCGATCTCGATTTCGTCGAACTGAAGTATGTGACTCGGGTCGGCAACATACTTCCGTGACTGAGATACGTGAAACACATTATGAATTCGGTTCAACGCCGGAGGTAAGGCTAATCGATAAGCTAACTCGCCTACTAGATCCAAAATCTCAAACGGTCCAATAAATCTTGGACTCAACTTTCCCCGCTTCCTGAAACGGAAGATATCTCGACTCGGAGATACCTTGACCAACACGTGGTCACCTGTCTCGAACTCTAATGGTCGGCGACGATTATCTGCATATGATTTCTGTCAACAAATGACTCCTGATCAAAGATACCTTCTCACGGGCGGCTATAAGCATATCGGCCTCGGTGCCGATTGATTCTGATAAGTCATCCCAACACAAAGGAGATCGACAACGACGACCGTACAAGGCCTCGTAAGGTGCCATCTTAATCGAAGCATGCCAACTATTATTATACGTGAACTCGATCAATGGTAGTTGGGCTTCCCAATCGTCTTTCCAATCGAAGACGCATGCCCTCAGCATGTCCTCCAATGTCTGAATAGTCCTCTCTGATTGTCCGTCGGACTGAGGATGAAAAGTTGTGCTGAAATTAAGCTGAGTTCCCATGGCACGATGAACTGATTTCCAAAAATGAGACACGAATCGTCCGTCACGATCGGAAACGATACTCTTAGGAGTACCATGAAATCTCACTAACTCTTTGATGAACAATTGGGCCAGTCTCTCGGAACCCCATGTGACCTTAATCTCAAGGAAATGAGCTGACTTAAACTAACGGTCCACAATTACCCAGATTGAGTTAATGCCATGATGACTCGTCAGCAAACTCGTTATGAAGTCCATGGAAATATCTTCCCACTTCCACTCTGGTATAGGGAGCGGTTTCAGCATACCTGCTGGTCGCTGATGTTCTATCTTGACTTGCTGACAGGTCAAACATCTCGAAACAAATTCCGCGACTTCTCGCTTCATATTACTCCACCAGTAATTTTGTTTCAAGTCTTGGTACATCTTGCTAGACACCAGATGAATGGAGTAAGGGGTAGCATGAGCTTCTCTCAAAATCGAGTTTTTCAGCTCATTATTCGCCGGTACGCCTAACCGATTCTTGAATCGCAATAGTCCATACTCGTGGACCACAAATTCCGGGGCTTTCCCCTGAGCCACATCCTCACGGATGCATAACAATGATGGGTCTGAACCCTGATTCACTCTGATCGCCTCCTCAAGTGGCGATGAAATTTCTAACATGCAAAGTTGCCCTAGCACTCGCTGAAGCCAGACCTCAATCTCGGGTCTAAGGAATTCCTGCTGAAGCTTCTTCTGAACTGTTAAACGAGCAAGCTTTTGCTCCTGAACGGACTTACGACTCAAGGCATCGGAAACCACGTTTGCCTTACTCGGGTGGTACAGGATATCGATATCATAATCTTTGATTAGTTTCAACCACCACCTCTGTCGTATATTTAACTCCTTCTGAGTAAATATATACTTCAAACTCTTATGATCGGTGAATATCTGACAGGTGATGCCATAAAGGTAATGACGCCAAATCTTCAATGCGAAAACCACGGCTGCTAGCTCCAGGTCGTGGGTCGGATAATTAACCTCGTAAGGTCTCAATTGCCGTGAAGCATAGGTAATAACCTTCCCATTCTGCATGAGTACACATCCGAGACCCTGTCCGGATGCATCACCATAAACCACAAATCCTTCCGTCCCTTGCGGTAAAGAGAGGACAGGTGCTGAAATTAACCAGCTCTTAAGTTCCTCAAAACTCTGCTGACACGCGTCGGACCATGTGTATTTCTTATCCTTTCGCAAAAGGTTTGTCATTGGTTGAGCGATCTTAGAAAATCCTTCCACAAACCGCCGATAATAACCGGCTAATCCGAGAAAGGTTCGGATTTCCTTAACATTCTTCGGAGGTAGACAATCTCGGATAGCCTCCGTCTTCTGAGGATCAACACGCACTCCGTTTGATGAAGTTACATGCCCGAGAAGCGTCACTTCGGACATCCAGAACTCACATATGGAAAACTTTCCATAAAGTTGCTCTCGTCTCAACATGTCGAGAACCTGATGAAGGTGAAGCTCGTGCTCCTCCTGGTCACGAGAATAAATTAAAATGTCATCAGTGAAGACAACCACAAACTGATCCAAAAAGTCGATAAAATCCCAATTCATTGATTCCATGAATACCGCAGATGCATTAGATAACCCAAACGGCATTACCACGAACTCATAATGACCATAGCGTGTTTGAAACGTCGTCCTCGCGATATCCGACTCTCGAATTCGCAACTGGTGGTATCCGGATCTTAAGTCGATCTCGGAAAAATACTGAAGTTCCCTGAAGTTGATCTAAGAGATCATCATTACGGGGTAGAAGATACTTATTCTTGATCATCACCCTGTTCAACTCCCGATAATAAATACACACACGAAACGAACCATCATTCTTCTTGACAAACAACACTCGTGCTCCCCACGGGGACGCACTCGGTCGGATATAACCCTTCTCGGTCAAATCCTCTAATTGATTCTTTAGTTCCTGCACTTCGGTCGGGGCCATTCGATACGGTGCCTTCGATAATGGAGACGTACCAGGCTCCAACTCTATCGTAAATTCCATATCCCTTGGTGGAGGTAAAACAGGTAGCTCGTCTGGGAGTACATCGTCAAACGATAACAATGATACCACGAATGGTTGAACACCTCGATTGCCTTAGAACGGCCAATCGATGGAAACGATACAATGAATGATTGAACACCTCGACTGCCTTAGAACGGCCAATTGATGACAATGATATAATGAATGATTGAACACCTCGATTGCCTTAGAACGGCCAATCGACGACAATAATATATAGTGAATGATTGAACATCCCTGGTTGAGTAATTTACTACTTTCATCATATTAATGATTCTTCCGGAACAACGGGGATCACCTCCCTGAAATACACACTCGACTCCAACGACGGAAATGATAGGGACCATACGCTTACGAACATTGAGAATGGTGTCATGATGATCCATCCCACTAATACCCAATATTACATCGTCCTTAGGTAAATCCACCACGATTAGGTCCACCAACCACTCGCGGTCATTAAGCTTAATTCGGTCAGTTCTTAACCTCATGATTTCCGGAAATTCTTCTACCATCAGGTAGACCAATGATATAAGGTCCACAATTATTAGGACTGTCTAAGTGAAGTCTATTCAAACATGATTTGGAAATGAATGAATGCGGTGCAACGGTATCAAAAAGGGTACACACAGGTTTAGATAAAATTACGAGTATAATTGAGATCGTTCGGGCCTCCGAATCGTCCCGAATCGTCAGTCCTCTTCATCTCGTGAATCCGGGACTTGCTGGCCCCCGAACCGGATGTTCCCATCTGATAAATATGAGCTCCGCCTTTATTCGCTTTCGTCGTCTTAAACGACGCTGACAGAGCAGTCTGATTCTGAATCGCTAATTGCTTCGGAGCCTGAGATGCTACCGGAGTCGGCTTGGAGTCCCTTCGGCAAAAACGGGCCTTATGCCCAACAATCCCACAATTATGGCACGTGATAGACGGTTTCAGACACTGTAATATCCGCAATTTCGAATTTCGGTAATTTTCTTTTTTCGGCGGAAGTCCGTTTTGACGACTCGCTCATGACCGTTTCGTCATTCCGAGAATGATTAATTCTGCACTTTTTGTCATCCGAGTTCGTTTCGGTATCGTTTTGTTGAGTTCCGAGCTTTTTAGCGACTTTTCCGCACTTGAGCTCGATTCTTGCGAATCTCGTTGAAGCTGCATTTGAGTTTCACGTAAGTCCGTTTAACTTTGTTAGGCGTGTTGTGAACTTCGGTTTGGTTATTCAATCACGTATCGTGATTTTGGACGTTTTGGGCCATTTTTGTAATTTCCCAAAGTTTGGGGTAATTACTTCGTCGTCAATTCCGACACTTCGGGTGGTCGGAATCGTGTGTTCTCTTAACGCTTGGATTCGTCTTCGCGAGTACTTCGTAACCGTACCTCCGGTTTTACTCGAGTTCGGGTTTGGTCGTTCGGACCGTCGGAGTGGCCACGGCCGAGACGGCCGCAGCAGTGATCGGTTCGCCGAGTTACGGCCGTAAGGTGCCGGATTCTGCCGTAAGTGATCGGCGAGCATGGCACGACGAATGCGATTCTGGCCGTAAGAGTCGAGAGTTACGGCCGTACGGGTGCTGTGCGGCTTCCGGACGATTGCCGGTTACGGTCGTAAGAGTCGAGAGTTACGGCCGTATGTGTGCTGTGCGACTTAGGACGAATGCGATTCACGGCCGTAAGGGCTGCCGGTACGGCCGTAAGTGCCGAGTTACGGCCGTAAGGCCCGCCGATTCTGGCCGTAAGTGTCCGGCGATGGCCGCTATATAAGGCACAGGCGGCCGTTTTTACTCATTTCTTCACTTTTCTTGCGGCTATCGGACGGGAGATTGGGGAAATCGAGTTCTTGGCCGATTCTTCTCGTTTCTAAGGCTTTTTGGAAGATCCTTTTGATTAAATCATCATTTAATCCGTGTTCTTAAATCGAATCAAGGTATTTCCTTGCTTAAAACCCTACTTGTATGATTTTTGGGGGTTTTCTTCGTGATTCACCGATTTGTCCGATTTTGATGATTTGATTATGGTATTCTTGTTGTCTTGGCCATGATCTTCGGATTTTGTAACTCATATATCGATTTTATCACCCGGGGCTTGATTTCCGATTTCTTCGAAGGAACCCTCGGATCCTTGTTGTTTTTCCGGTTGATTCGGATTCCGTTTAACGTTGTTTATCCGTGGTGATGTTATTTTTGTAGTGATCGTGAGGTTGTCGAATTCTTGGTCATTTTCGGAAGTTCGAGGGCTATCCGACCGTGTTCGTTCGTTGTTTCGTTGCTCGCGGTACCGAGGCAAGTATCTTGTCCATACATTTCATGTTTCGTAGGCATAATTATTGATAAATGATTTTATGCGAAATCCAATGTTTAATGAACGTAAAAAGGGATCGGTATGTTCTCGATAAATGTTGTCTTTCAACAATAATTCTTGTAATTCGTGAATATATGTGTTCTCGGAATATATGTGTTGGTTTTGTATGTTGAAAGATGCTACGATCACTTTGAGTGAGTTTAATAGACCGTAATCCTTTGCCGGGATTACGTAATGTTATGTGTACTTGTTCGGTAAGAACGTAATGTGTGCGATATTGGTTGTTATTCCTTCGTGAGGAGATTGTGACACTTGGTGTTGCTTGGTATTGGTATTTACTTGTGGTTGTGTGACATTAGTTGTGAGTGTACGTCGACTAAAGTGGCCATTCTAGCGAAGTACCTAGCATTTGTATGCACATTCTAGTATTCGAATTATGGCTTCCCGTGGCGTTGTGGATGATATGTGTATGTTCACCTAGGGACGGTCTGACGAGGCCTCTAGGGATACGTTGCCGTGAGTTTCGTATCGCGAACTATGGTTAACCACCCAGGGATTTCCGACGGGGCTCTGCGGGGTACGGTGGCCGTGAGTCTCGTACCAGGGTTAACTTTGAAATGTTTTGTTGGAGAATTGTGATTTTTGGCGCGTATTTCGTCTGATTAGAATGGCAGTCCAAATGGTAGGGTACTTAGCTGGAATGGCACCAATAAATGTGTTGTGTATGATTCGTCTCTTGGTTGTGATAATTTGGTATGGGTACGTGAGTCCTGTGGTTGCTCTGTGCATTGTAGCTCTGTGGTATGTTGAGTGAGACTGTTGTCATGGTAATGTTGGATACGGTGTAATTTCCTCCGGGTTATTCTTGCGAGTATGTGATGTGGATGATTTGGGTCGTGGACCCCTGTGTTGTGATTGGAATGTTATAATTGGGTCGTGGGCCCTGTTATCCGCTATCGGACTTGTATTTTGAAATAAACGATTGTTGGGCTATGTCCCTAAACATTTCGAAAGGCTTGAAAATTCTTAAATCCCAAACGTTTTCAAAAACTCCCGAGATCGTAAAATGTTTTGTAAGTTGTAAAATGGTTTTATTCTTATCTTTCGTAATCTAAATTGTTTTGATCAAGTGAATTATCTCGGGAAGTATATTCATGATTTCTATGTTCTTGGAGTATGATTTGTATGGCCTGTCTTTGTATTTATACTTGCACTAGCAAAACAGTGGAGTTTTGCTAACCCCCGAGTATTCGGGGGGTGGATGTCTGTATTGCGTCCAGGTATTTGCAGGTTGCTGGGGAGCAATTCACAGGATCGTTACGAAGGATGATGGAAGACGGCGATACTAATCACATGAAAACCGGTGTTGAATATTTGGTGATGTCTTGTTTTGTCTTTCCGTTGTGTTTACTTTCCCCTATGCGGGATTGTTGATTTATGTTAACCCCTGCGTGGGTATGAGTTACGAGAAAGAGTAATGTATGGTCGATGTGTATGTTGTGGTAAAAGACCAAATCGGTCTAATGGTTCGTTAGTTAGCCATGTCGGCATGTATAGTGTTAATGTGTTTTCTGTATTTAGCCTGGTAGATCCTCACGGAGAAGTGCAACGGCGTAATATTCCCGAATGGTTTGGGGTGTTACAGAATATGGTATCAGAGCTTAGGTTGCGGAAACCTAGGCTGTCGGGTCGAGTTTTGTGTTGTCGGGTCTTTTCTTGTCTTGTCTTGTCAGATTTTGTCTGACTGAGTCGTGTCGCGACGCGTCGTCTGAGGTGTCGGTCGTGATTAGTATCGAGGTGCAGCAATCATCTTCGTGCGATCTGTGGATGTAAGTCTCCTACTTTGTTGCGTCCGTGTTATACGAGCTTGTGTTATTATATGTTATTATGTGGAGTTTAAATGTGTCCGTGAATATGTACTCCATACTTGTTTGATTCTCGTATTGTACTAGAATGAAAAGTGATACCGGTGTATAAATGTGTGTATATATTGTGTGAATCGTTTTATTGAAGTAATGACTTGGTGTGATCCCGCAAGGAAAGTTTCTCAATGTGATATTTTTCCTCTTGCTTTGTAAGTTTTCAAAATTTGATTTTAAGAACCCAAATGAGGTCTACCAAAAATTTACTCGAAACGTGGCTCTTGCTTTCGACCTTTTGATTTCATGATCGTCGGTTCGGAGGTATGTATTGATGTTGGCATTATTGTTTGGTCAATAATGCTCAAAATTTGTGACTAAGTTGGTGGTGTGAACGTTAAGTCGTCCTGAATGCACTTGTTGTGGGGATCCTCATTACTGAGAGGAAGGATTTCATTTTAGATGTTAATTATCTTTTAACGGCCGCTTGTGTGATAATGTAATTATGTGGACAAATAATGTTTACGTGTGAGTGGATTTGATGATAATGGATCGTATTTTTATAAAGTGGTAAATTATGTCTTTTGTGTGTGTGTTCGAAAACGCTTTTCTGAAAATTTTATAAACTTGAGCAAGTTGTGGAAAAAATTAAATTTCATAAAGTTTTAACAGTTCGCTTAATCGGCAGCTTCGTGTGGACTTTGAAAATCGTTTAAAATTGGCGAGCCGGCCTTGAATTTTCTAAAGGAACCCCGACGGTATTGAAAGAGTCGTTTTAAAGTACCTCTGAACATTTTGTAAAATGTTACCGTCGTTTATTATTGTGTAGTGTTGAGAAGATTTTTAAAAAAAAAAAAGGATTTTTGACGTATTGTTGTATTTTCAAATAATTCGAGTACATGATTTCAGAAATCTTTCACACCATAAAAAAATTTCTATTTTCAAAAACCAATACAATTTTTATCTTCAAAATTATATTGTGAAAGATAAAGAATCTTACTCGATTTAAACTTTAAACTCGGATTTAGAAAAGTTTTCTGTACTGAGTCAGTTATTGTGCATGACCTTGAATCACTCCAAAATGATGACGTGTGGTGGCATAGTGATTTTGATAGTGCCGGTTGTAAGGAAATATTGTTTTGCAAATAATTTCAAATGAGACAGTTAAAGTCCGTTGTGTAAAATTTTTGACAAAAAGCCCGAGGTACCATAAACACTTTCAAAGTAATATTTTAAATAAACATGCAAATCCAAGGATTTCCAAATGATATCATGTAAAAGGATACCTCGTGGATCTTCTTATCGAGTTGCTATTAGTTGTCTTATGTGATATGTAAAGCCGAGATGGCAATTTGGTATATTATTTTGTGATGCTGTACCATTGTATTGAGAGAGTATCCGCTTAATATGCAGATGGGCAAAGTGAGCGGTCGTGACCACGGTACATGCAATCATGGAGATTAGATGCGAGACCAAGAGAAGATTTTTGGGAAGGTTGCTATTCTAGCACTTCGTTCTCGTTGTTTAGGTTTCGGGGACGAAACCTCTTTTAAAGGTGATATGGTGTAATACCCATATCTTTCGCTTTCATTTTATTCGACTCTATCGACTCGTTCGCATTCGTCGATATTTTCTGGACTTTTTCTACTCTTCACTTTTGTTGTTTGAACAAGTTGCGGTGTTGTTCTGGGTTAATCCAATTGTCGTTGTGACTTTTTCCGAATTCGGTTCCGCTCTTGTGAATTTTATATGAATTCATATCTTGTCGTTTTCACCGGATCGTATATATTGTCTTGAGTCGAGCTGTGAACTATGGGGATGCTATTCGATTTTCGTTATTCGTTACGATTCATACATGATTGATCGACTGTCATTGTCTCGATCGTTGCAATTCAATTGTTTGATTGTTCGGTTTCTGTTGATCTTGTTCCGTGATTGTTGAATGTTCAGACTTCGTCGTAATTCCCTTAAGTTCGGGAAATTAGTCCCGTTTACAATCTTCCATTCCTTGGGCGGTGGAATTCCGTATTTGTTCAGCGACTGGATCGCGTTTTGATTGATGTACCGTTGGGTTGGTCAATCATATCGATTTTCGTTCGTTGTGTTTTATGATTGTTCGGATAATTGACTTGACCATGTTATCAGTTTGATGACGCTTGTCACTTGTTGGTTTTATTATGTCTCTATCGGTGGCGTTGTGTTGGTTGTCGAGGAGCGTGTTTTCACGCCGTATGTGTCTTTGCGTTTCTTGCAGCATTTCGCCGTTGGGCGCGAGTTCTCGGTTTTCGTGTATCTCGTCGAGTTTTCCTGGTGGGGATATTGCTTCTCCCTACTTGTTTTAAGTTTCGGGACGAAACTTCTTTTAAGGAGGGTAGAATGTAATATCCGCAATTTCGAATTTCGGTAATTTTCTTTTTTCGGCGGAAGTCCGTTTTGACGACTCGCTCATGACCGTTTCGTCATTCCGAGAATGATTAATTCTGCACTTTTTGTCATCCGAGTTCGTTTCGGTATCGTTTTGTTGAGTTCCGAGCTTTTTAGCGACTTTTCCGCACTTGAGCTCGATTCTTGCGAATCTCGTTCGAAACTGCTGTTTCGAGTTTCACGTAAGTCCGTTTAACTTTGTTAGACGTGTTGTGAACTTCGGTTTGGTTATTCAATCACGTATCGTGATTTTCGGACGTTTTGGGCCATTTTTGTAATTTCCCAAAGTTTGGGGTAATTACTCGTTGCCGAATTCGACACTTCGTGGTCGGAATCGTGTTCTCTTAACGCTTGGATTCGCCTTGCGAGTACTTCGTAACCGTATCTCGGTTTTTACTCAGTTCGGGTTTCGGGTCGTTCGGACCGTCGAGTGGCCACGGCCGAGGCAACGCGGCCAGTGCTGGTCCGCCGAGTTACGGCCGTAAGGTGCCGGTTACGGCCGTAAGTGATCGGCAGGCATGGCCTGACGAATGCCGGTTACGGCCGTAAGAGTCGAGAGTTACGGCCGTACGGGTGCCAGGCAGCTTCCGGACGATTGCCGGTTACGGCCGTAAGAGTCGAGAGTTACGGCCGTATGGGTGCGAGCGACTTAGGACGAATGCCGATTACGGCCGTAAGAACTGGAATACGGCCGTAAGTGCCGAGTTACGGCCGTAAGGCCCGCCGATTCTGGCCGTAAGTGTCCGGCAGTGGCCGGCTATATAAGGCCTGGCGGCCGTTTTTACTCATTTCTTCACTTTTCTTGCGGCTATCGGACGGGAGATTGGGGAAATCGAGTTCTTGGCCGATTCTTCTCGTTTCTAAGGCTTTTTGGAAGATCCTTTTTGATTAAATCATCATTTAATCCGTGTTCTTCGTCCGAATCAAGGTATTTCCTTGCTTAAAACCCTACTTGTATGATTTTTGGGGGTTTTTTTCGTGATTCACCGATTTGTCCGATTTTGATGATTTGATTATGGTATTCTTGTTGTCTTGGCCATGATCTTCGGATTTTGTAACTCATATATCGATTTTATCACCCGGCTTGATTTCCGATTTCTTGAAGGAACCCTCGGATCCTTGTTGTTTTTCCGGTTGATTCGGATTCCGTTTAACGTTGTTTATCCGTGGTGATGTTTTTTTCGTAGTGTTCGTGTGGTTGTCGAATTTTGGTCGCTTTCGGAAGTTCGAGGGCTATCCGACCGTGTTCGTTCGTTGTTTCGTTGCTCGCGTACCGAGGCAAGTATCTTGTCCATACATTTCATGTTTCGTAGGCATAATTATTGATAAATGATTTTATGCGAAATCCAATGTTTAATGAACGTAAAAAGGGATCGGTATGTTCTCGATAAATGTTGTCTTTCAACAATAATTCTTGTAATTCGTGAATATATGTGTTCTCGGAATATATGTGTTGGTTTTGTATGTTGAAAGATGCTACGATCACTTTGAGTGAGTTTAATAGACCGTAATCCTTTGCCGTGGATTACGTAATGTTATGTGTACTTGTTCGGTAAGAACGTAATGTGTGCGATATTGGTTGTTATTCCTTCGTGAGGAGATTGTGACACTTGGTGTTGCTTGGTATTGGTATTTACTTGTGGTTGTGTGACATTAGTTGTGAGTGTACGTCGACTAAAGTGGCCATTCTAGCGAAGTACCTAGCATTTGTATGCACATTCTAGTATTCGAATTATGGCTTCCCGTGGCGTTGTGGATGATATGTGTATGTTCACCTAGGGACGGTCTGACGAGGCCTCTAGGGATACGTTGCCGTGAGTTTCGTATCGCGAACTATGGTTAACCACCCAGGGATTTCCGACGGGGCTCTGCGGGGTACGGTGGCCGTGAGTCTCGTACCAGGGTTAACTTTGAAATGTTTTGTTGGAGAATTGTGAGTTTTGGCGCGTATTTCGTCTGATTAGAATGGCAGTCCAAATGGTAGGGTACTTAGCTGGAATGGCACCTATAAATGTGTTGTGTATGATTCGTCTCTTGGTTGTGATAATTTGGTATGGGTACGTGAGTCCTGTGGTTGCTCTGTGCATTGTAGCTCTGTGGTATGTTGAGTGAGACTGTTGTCATGGTAATGTTGGATACGGTGTAATTTCCTCCGGGTTATTCTTGCGAGTATGTGATGTGGATGATTTGGGTCGTGGACCCCTGTGTTGTGATTGGAATGTTATAATTGGGTCGTGGGCCCTGTTATCCGCTATCGGACTTGTATTTTGAAATAAACGATTGTTGGGCTATGTCCCTAAACATTTCGAAAGGCTTGAAAATTCTTAAATCCCAAACGTTTTCAAAAACTCCCGAGATCGTAAAATGTTTTGTAAGTTGTAAAATGGTTTTATTCTTATCTTTCGTAATCTAAATTGTTTTGATCAAGTGAATTATCTCGAAGTATATTCATGATTTCTATGTTCTTGGAGTATGATTTGTATGGCTGTCTTTGTATTTATACTTGCACTAGCAAAACAGTGGAGTTTTGCTAACCCCAGTATTCGGGGTGGATGTCTCAGACAAGGCGTCCGGTATTTGCGGGTTCTTTGGGAGCAATTCACGGGATCGTTACGAAGGATGATGGAAGACGGCGATACTAATCACATGAAGACCGGTGTTGAATATTTGGTGATGTCTTGTTTTGTCTTTCCGTTGTGTTTACTTTCCCCTATGCGGGATTGTTGATTTATGTTAACCCCTGCGTGGGTATGAGTTACGAGAAAGAGTAATGTATGGTCGATGTGTATGTTGTGGTAAAAGACCAAATCGGTCTAATGGTTCGTTAGTTAGCCATGTCGGCATGTATAGTGTTAATGTGTTTTCTGTATTTAGCCTGGTAGATCCTCACGGAGGGGGTCTGCGGCGCTGTAATATTCCCGAATGGTTTGGGGGTGTTACAGACACTTAGTGCTGTAATGACCCGACACTTCACAATTGAAACAGGTGATGGCCGAACTGGCCGCTCGGGACTGAGATCCCGCACGATTATGCGCCGTAGGAGGTCGCTCAGAAACGTTAGGGCCCACACGAGGCTTCTTGGAGGTTGACTGACCGCCTTCGGACTGATTACGCTTTGTTGATTTCTTGCTGACAGATGAAGGTTGTTGCTCAACAATTTCCTTAGCAGCAGGCTCATACGGGAGAGTTCTCTCAATTAAATCGGCCAGAGTGGCGCAATGATGATTAAGCAATTGCATATGGGTCATCATGACCTGCATAAAAGTGAGTGGATCAACCCGAACATCTTCCGATCGAGCGGAGTCCTGGGTATGGTTTCCCGACAGTGGGCGATTATTCCCCGGGTTTCAGCCTGCACCGCGGCCTCTCCCCGTGCATCCCCTGATAGCTCTCTCCATACTGAAGTAGGAAGGTCGCATGATAATCATAGATCTCGTATGAGTACCACATTATAATTTACGTCATAAAATAATGAAAATGAGCATACGCGCTCTAACACAGTGATTACATGAATGATTAACTGAGGTGACATGATTATCTGATGATATTCTTGAAATGATTATCTTGAACAAGTTAACAAGATTAATGATATGATCTTCAAGATCAACAACTGAGTAATGAAATGAACTGAGTGATTATTGAGTTAACATGATCAAAATGAAAATGATGTTTGAAGATTGTTAACTGATGAATTATAAACGAATGATTATTGCCAGAAATTATACCATGGCGTTAGAAGTCTTACAGTTCTTTCGGTCTGATGGGCTCGGCATTTGCACAGGTCACACGTGACGCGAAAGTCCAATGATACTAGTCCGATGACGATGATATCAAATGAGACATGACTCGAAAGATAGTATTCAAAACCACTCTCCGATACCAACTCTATAACACCCCAAACTAGGCGGATATTACAGTGCCGTGGACCCCCGACTGGGACCCACCAGGCGGATGAAAATTAATGAATTAAGTGATATAATTGTAGTACCGAACCATAATATATCAACAATTACTCCGATGAGGAGTTTCATTATAATACACCCAAGATAATACCGAATACATGTATATTTTATATGAAGATAAAATACACAACACTGAACGAAACGGAGTATCCAAATGGAAATCTGCAGCGGAAAATAAATGACAACAACATGAATGACTGAAAGGATCGGGGCCCCCTACTAGTATCACTGGGACTCCTCGCCGTCAACGTTATATTCCCGTGCTTTTGCCTTGTCATGACCTGAAAACAAAATCCCCCAACGGGGTCAGTTACATAGAACAACAATCCTCAAGAGTTGAATAAACATAATCATATATGCAGTATAAACCACAAGTTCGATCAAAGTCTCAAAACGTCGAACACATGCGATCAAAAGTGAATCGGTCAGATTATAACCCAATCCTGTTGAAAACATACGCAATCAAACATGTTGTATGAATCAACTAACGGTACGGCTCAAAGGGTGGCGCCACACTACGCCCGGGATGAAAATGTGTCCGTGCACAAGCCACCATCGAGTATCGATCGAATACACGTGTGGTCTTGTACCTAATTAGTCGCACGAAGTGATCTTCTCGTGTGCACAGTCCAATGTGAGGCCAACAACCAACACACGACTTAATATGTGCCCGATATGAAAATCCTACACATACCAACCGGCATGCCAGTATGACCCAGAATGCCACGAGATAACAAAGGTGACATCGAAATCAATAATGACTCGCCGAGATGAAATGACAGTGAAATGAATGATAGCTCAATGAAATGATTGGAACCGTCGTTCCTCGTGACTGAAGTGATTAATTGACAATTACAAGTCTCAATATGATTAATACATTATGAATAAACTATAATTATGAATGAACAACAACGAAAGGAATGAATATCCTTTTAACCGAGTAAGAATTAACGTACACAACGCCGATGAAGAATGTCCTTCCACGAACAACGTCCTAAATGAGATGTCGTTCACTCGAACAACCTTGAATAACACAATTACCAATAATCCAGTTCAACACACGAATCAAACACGAGTATAACTAACTCAAAACGTCGATACGACTAAACCAAGTTCATTGGGGCATTATATCGAACACGTTGTGGCCAATCTTCGATTGTTTACAACCAAACCTCAATAATACCAATATCAAATCCCCAAGAAGTGTTTCAAACTAACAAAACATCTTCAATACGATCAATAATCCAATATGAATATCCAAAATCGTGATTTCAACAACAATTAATCGAAAACCCCAAATCCAACTCAATATTCAAAGTGTTCTTGAATAACTAATAACCTTTCAATAATCCGATGAATATTCATACATACTCATAATCATATGTATATCTCTTCATACAACATGATTATAACGTCCAAAACATCATATCTCAACACAAATCGAAATCCAAGAGGTTTGAGAATATTACCTTTGAAGATCCAAACACTTTGATTCGATGAACACGCGTTAGATCGACGATCCGAGCTTCACAACCGAATGAAAATGATGAAAAATCAAGTATTCAAATGATTGATGATGAAAATTTCTCCCACAAACCCTCTCTGTCGGAAGTAGGATGAAGAAATAAGTTTTTCTTCTCAAAAAACGAAATTATACTGCATCCTGCACTTTGTGCCGCGGACCGGCCGAGTGTGCCGCGGCACAGGGCCAAAATCTGCCCCCAGTGCTCGGCAGTGTGCCGCGGCAGTGACTTCAGCGGCGTGCGCAGCGGTGACTTCAGCGTGCCGGCAGCTGACTTCAGCGGCGTGCCACAGCGATGGCTCGGCGGCGTCGTGGCGTGACTTCAGCGGCGTCTTTGCGCCCTGCCGGCAGGAGCCGCGGCCCCCGGTACAGGCTGGTCGGCCAAAACTGCAAACATGTGTGTGTCGCGGCGCACACTCTCTTGTGTCGCGGCCCATACCCCTTGGATCCTAAAATGATGAAAAATGACCCGGGAAGAGAATAGAAGCAATAGGAATCAATATTTGGGAAATAATAACACGAAATGGAAGTGTGGAAACCCCAAAACGGTGGTTCCAAGCAATGATTACAAGGGTTCGCCCAACAAAAACACAATTTGAACAATGAGGAGATTTGAAATGACATGAACTCCAACGTCAACATCGACTAATGAATCAATTACAACAATCAAGATAATACTCTTATCTCGATTCCCAAGCAAGGTTGAAACAATGAACAATATCGATACACGACTCGAAGTTATTCCGAACGGTGTGTTGTTGCCCAAAATATTTATCCGAAGATTAATACTGCTGGAAGACGGACAACAAACAACAATTGCGGGAGCACTTCCGAGAGAAGATAAATAATACAAGATTTGCCGGGTTTGTTAGGCCCGGGCTTGAATGCTCTCGCGAGATGTTATTAATACAAATATTCGTGGATACAAGTATTAATGAGAGAAATCTAAATACAATGAGTGTAAAAAGACTCTGTTGATCCGGCTCTTGAGCGAAGCTCGGTGTTCTTCGTCCCGCCGGTAATCTGCTCGAGGAGAAAAGGCCGGGAGAAGTAAGACCGAAAGAAAGCTGTTGCCAAGAGTTGGAGATTAGCCAAGTGCTTGATGTTTGCTCCTGTATTGCGTATGTGTTGCAAGAATGTCAGAGAGTGCAGAGAGAGTTTACAAATGCAGGGGGCTTCGTTTATATAGAGGCAATGGGTCACTGTCTCAGAGTGGCCGATCGTCACGGCCATTAAAATAATTCGCCGACCGCCCGCGGCCAATATAATAATGTGCCGATCTCCGGGTCACAAAGCTAAAGTCCAAATAAGATGCTGGCTGTCGGGCTAAAGTCCAAGGAAGAGGCTTCCACAGCTGGGCGGTCCAATAAGGAGCCATCATGTGTCCGGAGTCAGTCAACAAGTGGCCCTACTAACAAGCTTTCGGCGGCCTGTCGGCTGGTGGAGGGAATCTGTCAGGCTTTGGTCAATGACCCGAGATTCGCGGATCTTGTCTCGGTCTTTGCACGTGGTGCCAGTCTTGAGGTTCGGTCTTCGCCGACTGGGAGTCCGTCGGTGGTGATCGACATGAGCGGTCGTCCCTGGCTGATCACCCGAGGTCGTCATCGGCCAGTGGCTGGAGGTCGCCAATAGTCGGTCACCAAGGGTAGGTCGGCAAGATGCCGAGAGGAGATCGTCCGTTCGTAGGTCGCCAGGGTCGATCGCCGAGTACCGAGAGGCGATCGTCTTGAGGTCGATCGCTTGGCATCGGGACTGGTCCTGGGGCCTTCGGCCGGTCGATGTAGCTTGTCCGCTGGGCTAAGGCTCGGTCGCCTGGCCGCTGGTCGGCAGACTTGCCTTGGTCGCTCGGCAGTGACTCGGTCGCCCGTCCTCCTAGTCGATCGCCGGTCGGAAGGTGTTAAATCTTGACACAACAATTGCCCCCCAGCTTGCTCCTATGTTGAAGACATGGGGCGAGGTGGTTCTTGCTGGTGATCGTGTATGGATGAGGACGGGTGATCCGAGCTGACTTAGGACTTGGACTTGGGCTATCATGGTCGATTGGCTTAGCTATCTTTCGGTCTTGTACCTGCAAAAAACAACATTAGCCGATCCCCCATGGAAACTTGGTGGTTTCGCCTGTTTGAGGAATCGTGCACAGTCGCGGAGATCGATGGACCGACCCCATGACCGTGTCTTGGTGCACAAAGACAATGAGTGCCTCGTGACTCACTTTATTATGAGGGTCCTCTGTTAGGCTGCGCCTCGCCTTGTATTTAAACGAAAGGCGTGCGGTCTCAGTCTAGAGGAGTCCTTGTGCGGGGCAGCGTCGGATGAATCAACTCCACGCCCGCGGCTTTGTTAGCTCTGCTTCCACCTCGGCCA
Organism: Orobanche coerulescens; assembly: GCA_033398695.1. NCBI lineage: Eukaryota > Viridiplantae > Streptophyta > Magnoliopsida > Lamiales > Orobanchaceae > Orobanche > Orobanche coerulescens. Next base: position 71,019,862 of record CM065802.1, read on the forward strand.
GCCATGGAGATGGCCGGCCTCGACGGTGTACGTTGAGACGGGGTTGTGGAATGAGTCCACTGATTAATGTTGGAGAGCCCTATGACTACGCCGGCCTCGTATTTAAACGAAGGGCGGGCGATCTCGGCCGAAAGGGACCTTGCATGGCCGAAGCAGCCGGTTCCATCGACTGCCAGGGCCATGGCTTTATGATGTGCGGTGGAGGCGATCTTATGCCTTAGTCCGTCATGTTATATCTTTGGATCGTAGATGGCGATCGTGTCCACCGGGTTGCCGATGATGTTGCGATCCGCCGGATGATCGCGATCGCTGCCGGGCACCATCGCTTTATTCGTAGGTCGGATATCGGCGATCGGCGGAGCCCCTTATTCGTAATGTTGGATCAGGGCGGTGAGCGAGTCCTCCGGCTCTTCCGGATAGTAGCGATCGGGCCGAAGATCGGAGGTCGTCGTACGGCGCCGACCGATCTACTCCTAGGCTGAGAAGAAGCCTTTGCCTGACAGAAATCTGCGGCTCTAGCCCTAAGGCTGCGTAGGTCGTCGGCGGGGTCTTCGTGAGATGCTCGAACATAGGCGAGAAGCCCAGAAACCTCCTAGACCGCGTAGAGGCGGTCTCATCGCTACGGGCTCGCCGTTGAGGATGATCTCGTCAACCCGGCCGATGTAGTCCGAGTCGGACTCTGTTCTCCTTGCTCGATTTGCATCATGCGATGGCGACCTTGGCCGGCGACCACAGTGGCAAAGTGTTCCGTGAAGACGTGCGCCAGCTCGTTAAAGGAGCCAATGGACCGAGGTGGCAATGAAGTGTACCACCGGTGGGCGAGGTCGTCCAGTGTCAGAGGGAACATTCGGCACCTGGTCGCGTCCGATGCCCCACACCCGGTCATGTAGATGTTGAACTTGTGCAAGTGTGCTTGGGGGTCCGATCGCCCCTGGTACACGGGTGTCTTAGGAGGGGCGATCGTGGCCGTGCCGGGCGAGCTCGATGTCGATCGCGAGCGGCTCGCCGGCGGGCGATCGTCCTCACGGCGCCCGCCGGATTGCAGGAGAGCCTTCATGTCGTTGAGTTGACGTTGCATTGCGGCAATCGCCGCGGCTCGGCTGCTTGCGGATCGGCTTTGGGAGCGGGGGCCGAGGCGATCGTGTACCGATCTCCGGACCCCGCTGCTGCCGACCTCGGGAATTTGGCGAGCTGGAGCCAGGCGGCTGGATCGCCTTGTGGGAGCCGGGTACGCCGAGCTCCTGGTGACGGACACCAACTCCGTCGTTTCGTAGCTGGGGCCGGACGCCTTGGCCGCTGTCGGGTCACCGCCAGTGCGATCGAAGACGAGGTGCCACTGCCGCGAGCGCCTCTTCTTGCGGGCGAAAGCCTCTGGCGATGCTCGGCGGTAGTGCCTTAAGCTTCCGCTTGATCTTCCGGCGGGAGACCGAGGGGTGATAGCCGGAGGCGCGTCGAGTGCACTCGTCGCTCCCAAGGACGGCCAGGGCCCCTTCGATCTGTTCCTTGGTTCGAACCGATCGAGCGAGAGGCTCGGGCCGCCTTCCCGGACGTGGTCGAGCGCCTCCGGCCGGCGGCTACCTTCCACCATCGGGCCGCGCTCGGGCCGACGGAATCCGGGGTCTGGCCGGCCGCCGGCTTTCTTCGACGCGGATGCGAAGACATGATTTCGAAGGATTTCTTTGAAGTGCGGTGAGTGTCACTTCAGTATCCGCCCGAGAACAGTGAGTGTTCTTCGGGACGGTAGGTATAAAAATTGAGGGTTGAGGGGGCCCTTCCTCTAGCGCCAATTGTTGTTGCCCAAAATATTTATCCGAAGATTAATATCACTGGAAGACGGACAACAAACAACAATTGCGGGAGCACTTCCGAGAGAAGATAAATAATACAAGATTTGCCGGGTTTGTTAGGCCCGGGCTTGAATGCTCTCGCGAGATGTTATTAATACAAATATTCGTGGATACAAGTATTAATGAGAGAAATCTAAATACAATGAGTGTAAAAAGACTCTGTTGATCCGGCTCTTGAGCGAAGCTCGGTGTTCTTCGTCCCGCCGGTAATCTGCTCGAGGAGAAAAGGCCGGGAGAAGTAAGACCGAAAGAAAGCTGTTGCCAAGAGTTGGAGATTAGCCAAGTGCTTGATGTTTGCTCCTGTATTGCGTATGTGTTGCAAGAATGTCAGAGAGTGCAGAGAGAGTTTACAAATGCAGGGGGCTTCGTTTATATAGAGGCAGCCGGGTCCTGTCCTGTAGTGGCCGATCGCCTGCCGGCCATTAAAATAATCTGCCGACCGCCTGCCGGCCAATATAATAATGTGCCGATCTCCTGGGCTGTCAGGCTAAAGTCCAAATAAGATGCTGGCTGTCGGGCTAAAGTCCAAGGAAGAGGCTGCCACAGATGGCAGGTCCACTCAGGAGCCATCACGTGTCCGGAGTCAGTCAACAAGTGGCCCTACTGACAAGCTTTCGGCGGCCTGTCGGCTGGTGGAGGGAATCTGTCAGGCTTTGGTCAATGACCCGAGATTCGCGGATCTTGTCTCGGTCTTTGCACGTGGTGCCAGTCTTGAGGTTCGGTCTTCGCCGACTGGGAGTCCGTCGGTGGTGATCGACATGAGCGGTCGTCCCTGGCTGATCACCCGAGGTCGTCATCGGCCAGTGGCTGGAGGTCGCCAATAGTCGGTCACCAAGGGTAGGTCGGCAAGATGCCGAGAGGAGATCGTCCGTTCGTAGGTCGCCAGGGTCGATCGCCGAGTACCGAGAGGCGATCGTCTTGAGGTCGATCGCTGCATCGGATCGGTCCTGGCCTTCACGGTCGATGTAGCTTGTCCGCTGGGCTAAGGCTCGGTCGCCTGGCCGCTGGTCGGCAGACTTGCCTTGGTCGCTCGGCAGTGACTCGGTCGCCCGTCCTCCTAGTCGATCGCCGGTCGGAAGGTGTTAAATCTTGACACAACACGGTGAACACGGATGAATGAATGTGGATGATGAATGATTATTAACAAGTGAAAAATTACATAGTGACAATTACTGAATGAAATTACTGAATGATAATGACTGAATTACAACTGGGTATTACAATATGAATGCAGAGACGAAGTGTATGATTTATGCTTGAGTATTGCGAAATTTTCGTATGTCTGAAGCAAATGAATGTATGCCTGTTTATAGGCCATTCACACTGCAGGAGGGTTTAAACACAGCCCTTAAGGTTGTCATAATGCAGGCATTCATACCTGCATTAAACACAGGAGTTACACAATTCAAGGCAGTGGTTACTGCCCATTTTTTGCTGAGTTCGAACAGTCCGGATGCATCTGGACTATAATCAGCTCCTTAACCATTTGACGGATGTACCTGGACATCCTTACGTGCACATACGAGCCCAACTACGTTGTTGAGCTTGTCCAAAAAATTCTTTAAGCTAGCCCAAGGCCTAGCTCACGGCCAGGCCCACGAACAGGCCCAAAGACCAGCCCAAAGACCAAGATCCAAGATCAAGGCCCAAGGCCCGCGGCCCGCGGCCCGCGGCTCGCGGCCGAGGCGAGGCGGGCGGCGGCGGCACGCGCGTGTGGGCTTTAAGCCCATACACATGTGCCATTAATTATTACATGCATAAAGGTAACTCCTTATATACTAGAATAATGATGGTTCATTATTCAATGTGGGATTTCATCCCTTATTAATTCACAATTAAGTGACAAACTTTAATTCACTATTTTTCACTCACCGGGAATCGATTTAGAGAAAGTGAATATACCACGATCATCTACTCGGAACGTAGATCGATCTTATGATATTTAATTTTACAAAATAAAATTAAAATCATTAACGATTCCAACAATGAATTGAGTGTCCAGGTAGAATCGGAAGAGAATAGATGCGCGCTCAAATGAGAAGTCCGCAATTTGCCGTTCTTACAGATGAATGCGCATTCCTTCACACTGCACTGAATCCTGCTTGGAGTTTTGAATGTAGATATCGAGAGAGACAGAAGCGTGTTGGCCGGTTGCTGGTCACGCATGCACCAGAAGCACCATTCCTATAAGCACATTCTGGAAATTTAAAAAAAAGAAAAAAAAAGAATTCCGCATTGCAGGCTGCCACGTTTTTAGTTTTATTTTTTATTTAAAAAATAGTGATTTTTTTATAGCATTAGTTGTAATTTTAAAAGGGGAAAATAGATCATATTAAAACTAATTACCTTGTGAAATCTAGAAACTTTTGTAGGCCCTTGTTATTAGTGATCTAACGGCTGTAGATGAGTAGAATTATATGCATTTATGTATTTTTTTATTGCATTATTTATCGTATACTAAATGAACTGACGCAACAAATAATAACAAATTTGCAATGAAATTGCTTAATAATGCAATTGGTTTCTAAATTTCACCATTAAGGGTGTTTCCACCATTGTCAATCCCTTTTAAAAGGTATTAATTTTTCTTTAGTGTTTACTTGTTATTTAATATTTCGGTCCAGGCCAATTATTTTTATTTACTTGCTAACAGCTCATTGTTTATGATAATCTTTTAATGATAAAAAATTTCTTATGCACAATAATGAAGATGAACCACGACGAAAATGGTAAAAAATAGAAAACATGAAACACGACGGAATTGGTAAAAATTGAAAAAACTAAAATTCAATGTGAAACGATTGGTATATTAGTATCTTTTCTGCTGCCGTTTTTATTTTTCAGTCTGAAATATACGTACACGTTCCGATTCATACTCTGTTTGTAATTTTTTGTAGAGTTGTATCGAAGCTGTAAATTGTAAGTCTAAGTCTGCTGCAGATGTATGTTTATTAGTGTGTCAGAAATTGGAGACTGGAGCTACTGGATAATCCCCGAGTATCATTTCCAACTGCAAAAATTAAAGTTCAATAATAATAGTTAGTTATAATTGCATAAATTATATTATATAAAAAATAAATGAAAAAAAAAACGTCAGGTAGTGTCCTGACTCTCCTCCGCTGAAATTGATGTGACTACTGCTGGAATTAAAAAAGAAAAAAAAATGTCAGTAGTGTGCTTATAGCCACACTCCACTGGAAGTAGAGGATGTTGGAGGAGAAGATTAGGGCTCGTCCTAATCAACTATTCAAAAATATCGGATATGTTTTTTTTTTAAATTTTCAAATATTCAAATATCCGAAATATCTGAAAAATATATAACTCATATTTTTTTAAATTTTAAATAATATAAAGGTATACACTTTGTTTGATAATAATATGAATATATTTATTTTTACTGGTTTGAATTGACATTGTGGTATTATTTATTTAAGATAACTTGTTGATTGAGTTTATATTTAATTGGTTGTAAACAATTAAGCAGTAAAAAAATATTTTGGATATTTTTTTGGGATACGGATATCAGATATCAAAATCTACTATCCGAAATTTCGGATATCCAATTTTAAGCACCCCTACTGATGATAAACATTTGGGTAGTTTCCGACACGTTTGGCATTGGGGAGTAAATCCGATGTCGTTTTGTCAAATGAGCGGTCTTCTTTTTGCATTCCGGCAAATTAAATATAATCTTTTTAACATCGGTTGTTAAAAAAAACAAGGTTAAAAGTAGTAAATGAAAATTTAGAAATATATTATTAACATCAGTTGTTAATAAAAAGCTATGTTAAAAATACATATAACATCATTTTGTTTTTCAACTGTTATTACAAGTTCATTTTACATCACGTGCAAAACTAACTGATATAATTTTTTTTTTGGAAGTTGACTTTCTATACTACCCAATTACAAAAAATCCTATTACATGAAATCCCATTGCCAAGGTTCGAACCTTGGACTTATCCCCCTAAAGGCAAATGACTTACCAACTCTGCTAGGCAGATGTTGACGCTAACTGATATAAATGGAGTGATCTCTAATACACATTTTTTAATAGTGGTGGTTGTTCCCCAAATTGGAGAAGCAACGTTTGAGGTGGAAGTGATTGCAATGAAGAACAAGTACGAGGATCCATATATCGCCTTGTGTGAGTTTAACAAATCCCACCCCGTTTTGTTTCAATTGTCTTTACCGGTTATTGAGTATATTGCAGGAAAGTGCCAATCACGTTGGACATGGCGAATGTTTTCCCGCTTGATCTTACATGTTGTCGAGCAAGTAATTCTCATGGTCTTAACTCTTATTTCGTCGGGAGTTCTTTATCTATTTGATCTCGGAGGGCAAGTGCTAATTGAAAAGTTCAACGAAGAGGGAAAGGTGAGGTCTGACTCATGGGATTATCACGCAATGGAGCAACAAGGAAGGTTCTACCAAACTCGAGAGGAAAGATTGCATTTTATACCCTAAATTTGATTCGAGATGAATCATCTTGAAGAGGGAGGGGATGATATGAATCTGGGCTCAATGCCAATGGGAGCTATCAAGAAGTCAATCGGAAGAAAGAATTGGCGAGCTCGGTCGAAAAAGGGGCAAATTGACCAAACGCACGCCGTACAAGATTAGAATACGACCGCAACATCCGAAACATACGACTGTACAAGGGAGAAGCATGTGGTCGTAACTACATCGAGGGATGACAAAAACATGCAGATATTTTATTACGATCATAACCCACACAAACATACGGCCGTACAAATGGATATTACGGCTGTAATAGTATACCATACGACCGTAAAAGAACTTAACACAAAAACCTCCCGAGAATAAAATACGGCTGTATTCATCATATTTACGGCCGTAAATTAGGTTCTTAAGGCCGTACGCAAGGACCTTACGGTCGTACCTGTTCCCGAGTTTAGCCCACTTGTTAGATATTTTGGAATACATTGACTGTTTTAATGCTTTTTAATAGTTTACTTGAGTATTGAGTTAGTTTATTTCATAATGATATAAATAGCATTAGTTTTCCCTTGTAACTCAACTTTGTTCATTATTAAAGATATTTGTAAGATTGAAGAGAGATTTTTCCTCCTTTGTTTGTTCTTTATGAACAGAAGAAGTTATCAGGGCATAGATCAAACCTTGTGGTGTTCAAAACCTATTCATGTCAACATCACTATTTGGAGGTGATTAGTTTATCAAGTTGTCGCCTAATTTGTGTGTTGAAGGTGATAGTTTAGCTTGATCAACCGGTATTATAGCTTTCCCGGTTAGGAGCCGATGTCTTGTGGGTTGCACTAGTCTAGATCTTCTAGTGCTAGTGAGGTTCGCATCAGACTCTTCCCTTGCGCTTAATTTTAACAATGAATCCCTCCCCGAATATGTTAATTCCATTTTGTAGGAATTCAAAGATGTGGTATCCAAGGAGATACCAAGTGGATTACCGCCCATTCGGGGCATTGAACACCAAATCGACTTGGTAACCAGAGCTTCTATTCCAAACCGACCCGCCTATCGGAGCAACCCTGATGAAACAAAGGAGTTGCAACGCACATTGGAGGATCTAATGAGAAAAGGGTTACATCCGAGAAAGCCTAAGCCCATGTGCCATGCCCGTGTTGCTCGTCCCAAAGAAGGACCGATCATAGAGGATGTGTGTTGATTGTCAAGCCCGTCAACAACATCACAGTAAAGTATCATCACCATCTCCCTAGGCAAGATGATATGCTTGATGAGCTGCATGGTGCCATTATATTCATTAAAATTGACTTAAAAAGTGGATACCATCAAATTAGGATGAGGATAGATGATGAATGAGAAACAGCTTTTAAAATAAATTATGGGCTATATGAGTGGTTAATAATGTTGTTTGCCTTGACGAATGCACCTAGCATTTTTATGCGTTTAATGAATCATGTTAAGTGCTTATTAGAAAATTCATTGTGGTGTACTTCGATGATATTTTGATCTATAACAAGTATATGGAGGAATATTGTGACCACCTTAGGAGTGTTTTAGAAATCCTAAGGAGTGAGAGTCTATTTGCTAATTCGACTAAGTGTCAATTGTGTTTATAAAGGATTGCCTTTAATTTTTTGGGTACATTGTGGGAACTAATGGGGTAAAAGTGGATGAGGAAAATATCCTAGCTATTAGAGAGTGGACCACACCCACGAATGTTACCGATTTTAGGAGTTTTCATGGCATAACAACCTTTTATAGAAGATTTGTACCTAACTTTAGCACAATAGCCGCAACCCTGACCGAGGTAGTTAAGAAGTGTGTAGGATTTAGATGGGGGTTGAACAAGAGCTTGGTTTCAAACCTATTAAAGATAAATTGTGCTCTTCGCCCGTACTTGCCTTACCAGACTTTAATAAGACTTTTGAAATTGAATGTGATGCATCAGAAATAGGTATTGGTGTTGTGTTAATGCAGGATCAAAACCCGACAACATATTTAAATGAGAAGTTGATGTTGGAAATAAAACACAGTGGAATCGAAGTTGGGGAAAATTTGATAAAAGAGTTTTACGCATCCACGAGCACAAAACCTATTTAGGCATGTTAATTAATTAACTACTAATATTAATAAGTAATTTAAATATTATTTATTATTTATTAATTAATTATGTTCGTAAATCCAATATTCTAATCTAGATCAAATATCATAGGATATTTACCTTTTGAAGCGTAGTGGTTGCTTTCTTGATCTCTTCCTCAAAATCTTCTAGAGTATGATTACGCGTTAATCCGGACGTTGTGTGGGCAACGAGCTACCGAATCTTGCTTGGACAACAAAGTAGATAGGCCAATTATACTCCCTCTCACAACTCTCGATTTTTTTTCTTCAAGTAATTCTGATTTGTAACAAGAATTAAAGTGTTATCTCAATTGTGGAATCAAAGACACAAGTCAAGATCCACAATTAAACACTAAGAAGAAAAATCAAAATCCCTTGTGTAGGAAGATGTGTCACTGCCGAACACCCCCTTTGATGTCTTATTTATAGGCTTTGGAATACTCTAAAGATCTTAAGGAGGATTAGGATTAGGACTCCTAATGCAACCCAACTTTCCATATTAAGCCTTTTCCTAATATGGTCGAGTTCACTAATATCAATTCAATCCACTAAAGAATTAATATTGCACTTAGAACCTAAATCCCAATTTATAAAATCGGGCTCCTTATTTAAATATATTACTTCCCATATTTAAGATATTGAATGTTCATTAATTAATTTAAGCTACTGATAGCTTTAATTAATTAATATCTTATCTAAGAGTAGTACCACTCGAACCTTATTATTATATCATAATTAAATCCACATGCAGGGTTTAATATAATAATTATTATCGAGCTCCTCAAGGGGACATCATCAATAAACACGGGTCGGGACACGATTTCTAGTAATAATAATTATCATATAAATAATATTATTGCCCAAGATACGAAGCTTATTGAGTCAATCACTTTGACTCTCACCCATGGTAAATCGAAGCAATAAATATTATAAATACACAATTAAATATTATATACTTAGAATTAAGAAATAATAATTATCCGAGATTCACGTTCTTCTTACTTGTATAAGTAAGAAGAATTGCCCTACGATGGTCTGACATCAGAGGAACTCGAATCTTTTGGGTCAGATGAATTGTTGATGGCCTACTGGAACTTGTCCCCTGGGAACTCTCAGCCATCACAAGTTTATCTTTCCAACCATAAGAAGAATTCCACCCTGCCTTACTTGTATCTGCATAACTTTTGCTCCAGAGTTGTTGAAAATTGGACTATAGCATTCGAGATGTACACTAGTTTGAGATACCGGATGATGGTGGCCATCATGTCCGGAGAGAAAGTCAGCTGGTGCCATATAATCTTAAAACGGTTTCAGGAGGAGGTGTCCAAACCGGATTCTGCTAGGAAGTATTTTGGATTGATACTAAATTACATCTTGACCAGCTGGAGCATACGGCAGTCACCCAATGCCAAAAAGATCCTCGCTCGAAAGTTTATCGGTGGCTCTAAACCGACTGTCTTCAATAAGGCACCACTTCTCAACAACAGTCCAAATCTATTCTCCCTCCCAACGTCGAGTGACTCCCGATATGTTACTGATCACTCAGCAAAATCCAAATCTATTGACAACAAGAAGAAGCCTGTTAGCACGAAGAGACATGTTCCTGACAACAACTCCCCTTTATCTGTCGAGAAAAAGAAGAAGAAGTTGAAGACTAAGAAGTCTTCGAAGTCGGAAGCTGTTTCTACAGCACCTCCGATGGCTACAACATGCACTGAGGCAGTTCTGCCTACTGCACCACCTACCGCAGTAGTTATCCCACAGGGTGCAACCCCTGTGAAAAAGACGCTGGCTTCCCCATAGCAGATTCTAAGCATGTGACAACTATCGTATATGACCATACGTTTGTCAAGATGGAAGGTAGCGGTGAATCGACTGCCCCTTCGGAGCCGACCATCACTTGTCCTAGGGGCCCTACCTCTATAAGGAGTCCCTCTTCCGACAGGGAATCCCACCCTGCCAGGGATCCCTCTCCTAAACAAGATCAGTTACCTGTAGAGGATCCCAACCGGACAATAGAACTCTCTACTGTCCGCAGTCCCTCCCCCATGGGAATAATCAATAACACACTCCTACAAGTCCTGATCGGAGAAGCATTTGATTGCTTCAAGACGTCGAAAGGATACAGGGTCACCCCATACAAGGTTCTAAAAAATGCTAGGCGCTAGGCGTTCGGATTGCTAACGCCTAGCGCCCAGAGGATTAATCGGGGATTAGTCGGGGATTAATCGGATTAGGCGGATTTATTTATTATTATTATAATAATTATTTGTATATATAAAAAATTATATATATGTAAAGAATAAATAACATCTAATATATAAATATTTAAACAAACATATAATCGATCATATATTAAATTGTTAAACATTGACATAAGCATAACATAGTCCATAGTATCTCAATTCAGGAATTTATAGTACCGTTAATATAAAAAAATAAAAATAAAATGTTTACCCGTCTAGGCGCCCGCCCAGCTGCCTAGGCGCCCGCCCAGCCGCCAAGGCGCCCACCCAGCTTGTCATCCAAGGCGCCCGCCCAGCCGTCTAGGCGCCCGCCCAACCGCCTAGGCGCCCGCCCAGCCTGCCTAGGCGGCCGATTAATCACCCGAACGCCCAGGACAAATGCCCAGGGCATAATCGGAGCGCCCGGGGGCCGCCTAGCGCCTAGGCGCCGCCTAGGCGGCCGCCCAGGCCGATTTTTAGAACATTGACCCCATACGACTCCATGTATAATTGGGAAGACTGAAAGGAGGAAGAGTTACGGACACCCAGAACGTCAAGGTCTTGATCATATGGGCTGATCCCTTTTGGCATGAAATGATCACATTTGATTTTGTGGCGAAGCAAAAGGCCCGAATGAAAGGGAAGTCGCAGTCCAATGACAAGTCTTGGAGCCACAACCATCACTCATATCCCGATTCAGACGATGACCTTCAAACAGGTCTGAGGTTTAGCAGCAAGGAGGCTCGTGAGAAATATTTTTCCCAGTTCAAGGCCTCCAATTGCCAAGGAACTTCTGCAGTACAAACAACAATATCATTTCCCATCCAAGAGGAATCAGTCCCTCCTACCAGAGAAGATGAAACCCACGCCATCCAACAGGAGGATTCAGTCTCTCCTAAGGAACAGACGGTAGCTGATAGCCAGCCGGAGGAAACAGTGCTTCTTTTACCCCAGGCTGCAGAAACCAACAAGATACAAGAGGAATCAGTCCCCTCTGTCTCCCCAACAGCTCAACCAGCAGAACAATCCGAGGTTCCCGCTCCACAATAGGTATCTACTCCTCTCCTACGGGATCCCTCTCCAGATCAGAAGAGGATTTCCTAGATGATGGTGAACCTCAGAGGCCCCATCACAATGTCATTCTTAAACACCTTGCAGAGCCATATGATTCCAAGATCGCTGACCCCAACTCTCCCCGCAATGAAGCAAGAACTGAGCATCTACAGCAAATCGGTCGCCAAACCATATTCTTATAGGATGCTGTCAAAGCCTGTATGATGTAAGTGAAGTGCTCGACTAGATGCGCGATACCGCTCAGGACGAACTTATAAAGATGTAAAGGGCCGTGCAAGATGTAGAAGAGGCTTTCCGCCTCATGACCAATGAATTATGACAGCCCTTAATCAACTGAAGCAGCATCAGGAGCGCATCCTGAAGGAAGAATATAAAAAGCTGCGGGTTGCTGAAGCCAATACAATAGCCGCCCTCGAAGTTGCTGGATCAAAACTATCTGCTCATGATTATAAAATTGATGAACTTGCAGCAGTATTTGCGAGTGTAGTGGACTGCGTCTCAGATCTGAAGATCAAACAGGTCAAGTCAGTGGATATTCTTCAGGATATTCATGATAAGGTTTCTGATCTTGATAATACCAAAATGGGGAAGAGGCGAATGAGGCTAGTAGGAGGTGGCGATTGGAGAAGGAGAAACAGATGGAGGCCATCTTAGGAGACAGTGTTGCAACCGCAATCGAAAGACTAGCCGGACCTGGGCTAGGTCAAGGAGCCAAAGGATACAGGGTATCTAGTTCTCATCCCGAGTTCAGGATCCCAACTTTCCCTGGTTGAACACTGTGCAAAAAGCCCCCTGAGACATAACTCCCGACTGACAAACAGCCAATTAGCCAAAGACCTGAAGGCATGGAAGGGAAATGAACTGATGAGATAATTTTGCACTCCCATCAAGGAATCGGCCATGTTTAATCACTTCAGAATGCTGGAGGATGCTGCCAATGAGTTCTCAAGGCTCCTAGCGGAAGGAAAGCTCCCACTCCAAATAAAGCTGAAATCCAATATTCAGAAGGGTGAATGGCTAACCCACCCAGAAGACTAGATTCTCTCCTATGATGTATTCCAGGAAGGAAGGAACATATACAGAGATAAAGGAAGAGACTCCCTAGTCAACTGGTGGAAGGGAACCGAGCACGACCCCTTTCGGAGGACTTGGAAACATCAGTATTATAGGGGATAAACTTCTGTTAGCTTTATTTAATTGTCTCATGTTTGCTTTCTGATGTAAACTTTAAATGCAAACAACACTGTAATCAGTTTATCAATAAAATACCTTTTTACCTCAAAAGATTACAGCTCGTGATCAACTACTATTACTTTGATTATGTTTCTATTGGAATATTTTACTAAGTATAAAACATTGCTAAGTCTCAAGCTCTAAGAACTTTTCTGTGAACAGTTCATAGATTAAGTTGTATTCAAATAGGATTACTTCCTGTAAGATTGTGCATATGCGCCAATCATAAATAAAGTTGTAATACACTTAGTCTTGTATGATTTATTATTTTAGAACTTGCCTGCAAGCAGTTCAAATTTTTAGACTAATACTGAAAAATCAGAACATTCGACAAAAGACTTGAAGACAACCTCTCTTTATTAGAAGTTTTGGCATTATCAAAAAGGGAAAATTATTGGGGAAAATCCTCCTGATGTTTTGATAATTGCCTCATACAGCAAGCATCTTTAAAGTCAGAATATCAGCCAAGTATGGACGTTGTTGGGAAAACTTCATGCAGCCTGTCCACACAACCTGTCTATACAGCACAAGATCTTTCAACAAACCAAGAGTCTAATCTAACAGCATAGTCTTCATGATAGAGTAAAGATGAAGATGTTGGATACAACAAACAATGTTGTAGGTGTTTTACTTAGGAAAAGTAAAATAGAAATCCAACAGGACCAAAGAAACTTTAAACCATTGAGAAAGCAATCATTCTTTATTCATAAAGTATTCACGGTTAAAGTAGCAATTAATATGGATAGGACATCATTTAATGTGGCCGAAGAGACTACAATCTGAAGAGCATTTAATGCTGGTCAAAAAGAATGTCTGAAGCATTAAATGCTAATCGCCTTTAATTCGAAACATTCTGAAGTCGCCCAATCAGAGCAGTCTCAATCTCACCAACCGGCCAATGGCTACATTTATAACAGATCTGGTTATATATAGCCCCAAGCAAGAAGATATTGAAGAACTTTGACAATATGAATATCAATCTTACAAGAGCACTATATATCTTCAAGCATACAACTTCATCAAAAGAGAATAAATATACACGTTCTCAATGCGAACAACATACTTAGAGTGAGAGCTCATCAAGTATACAGCTGTTGTTTGATCTTGTCATACCAATCCTACTGTTGAGTTACTTAGCCATGTGTGGAATAAGCTTAGCTATCTCTAACCTATGTGGGATGAATAGCACTAAGGACGAAGCTTCAATTTGCGTGAGAAGAAGAGAGTCAAAGAAGCCAAAGCCAATCTGTGTGAATGGCCAAAGCTAATGTAGGCTCTATGAATTTGTGTGAACGATATAGCGACGTGTTTAGTTAAAATCATATAGTTTTGTACGCTGTGATTTTAATAAACAATTTACTCCTGTGTGGAGGGCCAGTGGACGTTTTATGTCGAACCATTTTAACCAGTGTGTCTTTAGTTACTGTCTTTACTGTTTTCTATTTGCCTGTGTGATTTTAGTACACATATCGTAAAAACCCTGTATGCATCAAGTTAACAGGATATCATTCAGTTGTTGTATTTATATCAACTTAATCTTATACTTCCGCTATGCAAACAAACTTCGAAAAAGATACAGCTTATTCAACCCTCCTATTCTAAGCTGTTTATACTGTATATTGTGACCAATATGTACAAAATTTCCCTCTTACATATTTTAGCCAGACCTCAATCCCCGATTTCACAAATTCTAGCTATAGTTCCTTCTGAACTATCAAACAGGCAAGCATTTGCTCTTGTACTATCTTACGGATCAAGGCATCGGCAACTACTTTCGCCTTTCATGGGTGGTACAGGATCTTCGAGTGAAAATGTATTTCAGACTCTTCTGATCAGTAAAAATATGATAAGTGACTCCATGCAAGTAATGGCGCCAGATTTTCAAATCAAACACCACAGCAACTAACTCCAAATCGTGGGTCGGGTAATTGACATCATAAGGTCATAATTGCCTCGATGCATTGGCAATCACCTTCCCATTTTGCATCAACACACATCCAAATCCCTGTCTTCACGTATCACTATACACCTTGAATTCCTCGGTTCCTTGTGGTAATACTAAAACTGGTGCCGATATCAATTGACTCTTGAGCTCATCAAAGATCTATTGACACGTCTCTGACCAGGTGTATTTGTTATCCTTCCTCAAAAGATTAGCGGTTGAGCGATCTTGGAGAATCCTTCCACAAATCGCCTATATAACCCGTTAGTCCAAGGAAGCTACGGACTTCCTTCACGGAGCCAATCTCGGATAGCCTCCATCTTTTCAGGGTCAACACTAACCCGATCAGCTAATATCATATGCCTGAGAAAAGTCACCTCAGACATCCAGAACTCACATTTGGAAATTTTCCATAAAGTTGTTCTCGCTTCAGCACGTCGAGAACCTGACGAAGATGACACTCAGGTTCCTCATGATCACGAGAGTAAATCAAAATGTCGTCGACGAAGATAACCACAAAATGATCCAGATAGTCAATGAACACTCGGTTCATTAGTTCCATGAATATCGTTGGTGCATTGGTCAGTCCATATGGCATTACGATGAACTCGTAGTGCCCATAATGAGTATGGAAGGCTGTCTTAGAAATATCGGACTCTCAGATCCTCAATTGATGATAACCAGATCTCAAATAGATCTTGGAGAACATAGCTGCACCATGAAGTTGATCCAATAAATCATCGATACGAGGCAAGGGATATTTGTTCTGGATTGTTACCCTGTTCAGCTCACGGTAATCAATACATAGATGCAAAGATCCGTCCTTCTTCCGTACAAATAGCACTGGTGCTCCCCACCGGGATGCACTGTGTCAAATATAACCCTTCTCGGTCAAATCCTCTAGCTGATTCTTCAGCTCCTGCATCTCAGTCGGAGCCATATAATACGGGCTTTTAAAAGCAGTGACGTACCTTGCTCTAACTCAATGGTAAACTCTACCTCTCGTTGTGGAGGTAAACCCAGCAATTCATCTGGAAAAACATCTGGGTAGTCTCGAACCACCTGAATATCGGTCAATTCAATTGGTCGATCATCTGTCTTGGTCATGTAGCACCAATAACCAATGAACCCCTAATTAAGCAGTTTCATTGCTTTCATTGCACTGACGATCTTCCCGGAGTGGCTGGGATTATCACCCTGAAAAACATATTCAAAACCATCATCAGAAATGACGGTTACCATCTTCTTACGGACTATAAGTATGGCATCATGGCGATCCATCCACTCGATACCCAAAATTATATCATCTTTAGGTAAATCAACCACAATCAAATCTAACAACCACTCACGATCGTTAATTTAAACCGGACAGTTCTGAACTTCATGATTCCCAACAATTCTTCTACCATTAGGTAGACCAATCACATAAGGCTCGCACTCGGAAACATTATCTAGATACAATCGGCTCAAGCAAGATGCAGATATAAAAGAATGTGAAGCACCAGTATCAAAAAGAGTACACACAGGCTGAAAAAGGATCTCGAGTGTACCTTTAATCATGCTAGCCTCGATATCATCATCCTTCTTCATCTCATAAATTCTGGGCTTTGTAGTCCCCGTACTAGATATACCAGATTGACCTACACGACCTACTCCTCTGTTCGCCCCTGTAGTCTGATGGGAAGCGAACGGAGGTGTACGGTCTTAGGTTGTAGACTGAACTAGAGCATATGAGGCCATCGGAGTACGCCCCGATCAACCTCTACAAGAACGAGCACGATGTCTAGCAACTCCGCAGGTAAGGCCTGAAACAGCTGGCCTCGGATATTTGGAGATGATGTGACCCTGCTCTCCACAATTAAAGCACATAATGGCCAAACTGGCTGCTCGGAAATGTGATCCCGCTGGTTTAGGCACAACAGGTAGCCGCTCAGAAAAAAGTCGGTCCAGTTTGGGGTTTCTTGAATGTTCCCCGATTCCCATCAGCTAGGTTCTAGTTCCTTGATCTTTTATTAGCAGACGGCGGCTGCTTCCTAGAAATCTCCTTAACAGTAAGTTCATACTCAAGGACTTTCTCAATGAACTCTGTTAGATTCGTGCAGTGATGATTAACTGTATTCTCATCCACGGTTTCAAATTCTTAAGAAAGTATTTGATCTTATCAGCCTCGGTTAGAACAATCGGCGAGGCAAATGAAAGAAAACTTGAAACTTCTGGGCAATTGATAACACGTCATCATCATCATCAGATGGGTCCTAATTCAGCAACTCTGATAGCTTAGCCTCACAAAGTGGATCCGGATAATAACGATCCAACATGAGATTTTTGAATTCGTCCCAATTGCACAAGCCATCAGTCGGTTTCACAGAAAGCCACCATGTATGGGCACTCTTACTAAGGTAGTAAGCTACCACAAAAACTTGCTTCTCCTCAGGATAATCAACCATTTCGAGAAACTTCTCAAAGTGTTCGATCCAGTGAACAATATCAGAAGGCTCAGAGGAGCCCTCAAAAGTCAGAGGTCGTTGACAAAAGATGTTACTAACTATATGACTCACGATCCTACCGTGCATAGGAGGTTGTGGCTGGGGTCCTCATTGCTAGTCAGTTGTAGCAGCGTTATTCGTAGTTTCCATCAGTCGGCCCATTTGGGCCATCTGGGCCATCATGCCCTGCATAAGTACATAAGGGTCGAGTTGCGCAGCCTCATGCTGTTCGGTTTGGTGCGAATGTTTTCCAGTATGCGAATCATTGCCAGCTAAACTTTGTTCCACATTCGAACGTGTATTGGCTTGTGACCTCGGGATTTGGCCCCTTCTGTGGCCTCAGCCCCCTTTACCACGACCTCTCAAGTTTTGTTCCATACTAAAAGAATCAAACAATTGTCATGAGCACAATTCATACCCGCCTTTAAGTCCAATCACAAAATTACGCTAAGTTAATAGCGACGACGGGACTACACATCCAGAAGTAAGTCATCAAGAAATAATTGCACTATGAGTGCTATAAAAATATCATATCGACACAGGGTCGACACAATATCAATCAATTAATCAAATTCGTATTTTCCTCAGAGTATCAATAAGATAACTTCTGCCACAAACCACTCGGATCAAGAACAACAAAAGGACCAATTCCGCAAATAAATATCTTGCCAGTAATTAAATCACGTCACAAAAATCATATACCGTATTTGACTCGCAGGGTATGGCACTTGCACAGGTAAAACATGACGCGAAATTTTCTTGATACTAGTTCGATCAACAATGACTCATAAGGAGAAAAAAATTCTCTATGATGTCATCTTTCGTGAAAACCTAAAAATGGCGGCTATTACAGTGTCGTAGATTCCACACTAGGACCACCAGATGATACAAATACATAAATCGACCATAATATAATTGTAGTACCGAACCGCAAGATATTAACCATCAGTCCAACGAGGAGTTTATACATCCGACAGCTCTAATGGCCACGACGCACAGGATTCAAATACAAATATAAACCATATGAAGGAGTATACCCCAAATAATAATACAACAGAAAAGAAATACTACAAAGCAGAAATGAAAATACATGATTAAATCATAACCATAGAAAAGAAGACTCGTGTCCCCCAAACTAGTATCCTTCACTGTCACAACACTCTTCCCGTGCCTCGCCCTTCCCTCGACCTAAAATACAACTATAAGTATTTCGCCCAAAACGACAGATTCAGATATACATGATAATATATCTCAAGATGTTATACAAATCATATACAATAGATCTCAATGAAACAAACTCGACTGTTGAACATACCCCTCGGGTGTATGAAACAACCAATCACAAACCGTCGGACATACCCAATCACACATGGTGTATGAACGACCAATTATTGTGGCTCAAGACGGACATCACAGTACGCCCCATTCGGAAATGTGGTCGGTCAAATGTTCACCCCGTATACAGAATCCAGGATATAAGTGGGACAATATACCTAATTAGTCTCATGAAGTAATCATATCGTGTGCACAGTCCAATGTGGAAACATCAACACACGACCACATGTGCCCGACTAAATCCTACACATAACCAAATGACACGCAAATATGATTCCATAAATGTCATGATGCAACATGACAAAGAAACTCAATTAATCATATATTCAACGAGGATCAAGGAGACTCACTGAAGTGACAACAACGATTTTTTTTCGTTTTGATCAGATAAAAGGGAATTTTATTAAGGAGTTGGTACAAGGGGTACCGCCCTTACAAAAGGAAACATATGTTCTACATGTTACAAAGTTTCGTCACCAACCACTCTAAGAAACTACTGCTCATCAAAATCTCCTTTTTTGCCACAAGCCGACTCCAAAATCTACATTTCATTTCTTCCTTAATATTTTAAAATTCCACTCATTGTTTTTGAAGATCACCATGTTCCTCCACTTCTAAGGAACCCAAACCACGCCAATTCATAAAGCCCCGAACCTTTTTTTGGGAACACCCCATCCTAATAGCCTTGAAAAGTAGATGAAGTGGACATCGATCCACTTCGGAGTCACCCAACACACACCCATCCATTCCACCATTCTACCCCAAAGTTTAGCAATTTCTGGGTATAAAAGGAGCAAATACTCAACACTTTCTGGGCTCAATTTACAGCAACCGCAGACCTTCTCATCAATGGATAACTCGAGCATCATGCCAATATTTTATCTAGTAGGTAGACGATCCCGAAGCAACCTCCACACCATAACCTGAGCTTTAAAAGGGGCGTGCATCTTCCATACACTATAAAAGTTCCGGACGCCATTCCCATCTGAAGATGAGCTGATCGAAGAACTCATTAAAGCTTTACATGCATCCCTGACAGTAGCTGAATCAATCATGCTCCTTCCCCATTTCCACCCATCCTCGACGCCCTCTTTCAAAATAGATTTTTTAAGATTTTTCGTAAGCTCTGTCAGCAAGTCAACTTTTCTGTCAAATGGTTGCCTTCTCCAAACCATCTCCCACTTCCACAATCCCTCCAACCAAACTCCCATCTCGCTAACAATTCCATTTCGATTCACGCATATAGTAGAGCATAGGGAATCTTTCCTTAAGACCCACAGCCCCTGACCAAGAGTCTTTCCAGAACTTCACCTCCCTCCCATCGCTTAAGTTCGTCGTCTTTTGGTCAATCGTCATGTTTCTACTCGGTGATATTCTTTTCCAGAATAATCAACTCTCAACAATTCTGAACGACTTGAGGCTTACGTACGTTATTCAGTGATATATAACATATGTTAGTCTTATCTTGTTTACGTACGTAAGTGCTTCAGTAGCGTACGTTATAGCCTACAGAGAATCGGGCAGAGACTTCTGCCAGGCCATTACATACGTAATAGATAGCGTGTAGCGTACTCTAAGTGCATAACATACATTAAGTTTCCCTGACTTACGTACGTTATAGCAGGCCGATTTATATACTTGGTTCAGCATTTTCTCTGCTTTTTTTTTTCATTTTTCTTTTCTTCTACTCCGATCGGCGATTTGGGCGACACCATTGACTGGATATTGTTAGAACATCATCATCCAACGTCATTTCTGGGTTTCTAACATGTTTTGATCATTATTCCACCTTATTTCCCCTCGAATCGAGGTAATCCTTCGTAGAACCCTAACGTTCGGGATTTTGGGGTTTTTTAATATTTCCTTCGTTTCTTTCCGAATTAGTCGTAGAATCTTGATGGTTATGATTTGTATATCTCCGGATATTGTTTCCCTACAAATTTATTGGTTTAATTCTTCAGTTTTTGTGGAATCGAGAGGATTTGGTTGTAATCCATTCTCTATGTATGTATTGGTGAATTACGTGTATTGTAGATGGGGTTTTCTGGGCGTATTTCATTTCCCTTTCTAGTTGTATGGTTGTTGATATTGGTGTTACGGATCGTTTAGGTTCGGATTAGTCAAGCTCATTCAATCTCGATCATCTACTGTCTCGAAACGGTCCATCGTGTCTCAAAGGCAAGTAATTCTTACGAACTTACATTCTTAAATGTGAAAAGTGATGCGTATGAGGGTTAGAGTGTATACGTTCACACTAGGAGGGTCCAACAGGGCCTCAGAGGGATCCACGTAAGGTTGGGTCCACGAACATTGGGGTTAACCACTCCGGGAGGGTTCGAAGGGGCCTCGTAGGGATCCGCGCATGGCTGGGTCCATGGTTAATCATGAGGATATATTTTACTATGACAGGTTTTGGATATTGCATTTCCGGAAATCATTATCTTATTTTTCTTTTTAAACTATTCATGCATGTACTTTGAAATTATAAGATGTAAGGGTTCGTTTGTATTACTTGTAGTAGCTATTTCATGGCTAACCCCATTTGGGGAAAATACGTTTCATGTATTTCAGGTACCAAGATTGCGAGTGGACGAGTACCGGGGAAGTACGACGGTGACGGCCAGGCGTGATACTGTGAAGATTCATGTTGTATTTATTCGAGTCTTGTCTTTTGAGATATTGTTTTGTCATGAATTGTTAGTTGGTACTCGAGTACGATGGAGGTTGTTTTCTTCTTGTTAATTATGTTGGACTTGTTGTCCATTGTATATTTGAGTATGGTCTTTGGAGTTTCATCGGTTAATCCGATTAATGATTGGTGGTTTCGATGTTAGAAAATTATTAATGTTCTTTTTGAAATGGATTTTGTATGAACTTAGCCTTGTGAGTTCCAGATGGGATTCGCGGCGCTGTGACATACCCTGAATATCTCAGGGGTATTATAGAAGGGTGGTGCATTCAAATCCGGACATGTGTCATTGTATCTCGGGTTTCATCCTCATGTCAAGATCTTCTCTTTATCAGTTCTGGCAATATGTCGAGCAAATGCCAGTTTGTTGATTAAAGGTCTTAGTCACTTGATCCACCGGTAAGTTCAAAGGTTGAGCAGAGAAGAATTCTCGAACTTTAGCTTTCCTGATCGGACGAGGGCAATAATGAGCTTCCATCATTAGCTTGAATTCTCCCCAATCGCTGTCGTGGTCAATAGGTCAGATGGCCTCCATGTAACACCCCCAAGACATTCAGGGCATATTACAGCGCCGTGGATCCAACCCTTTGGAATCCACCAGGCAAACATACAACTCGACGTCAAGACTGACGACAAACATCATAAATATATAAACGATTCCACAATTTTCAAGACATTCAAAACAAATAGACCGAACCCGATAGTAATAAATAAAATCTTTCCCAAAATGGGTCCACAACAGATACAAGTCCAAAAGAAGGAAGTACTCGAGTACTGAAACAAATGACATAATTAATAAAATTAAAAGACAAGAGGCCAAACAAACGACTATTGAACAGAATCACCCTTGACCATCATCCTCGTACGGTCCGCATGCTCGTTCGCCTCCATGACCTGTACCTGAAATACAAAAGTATTCCCCCATTTAAGGGGTTAGCGACAACAGCTAGTGCAAGTACAATCCATTTGAACTACCATTCTAATCAGATGAATTATGCGCCAAAATCATTTTAGAAAACATTTATATTCCGTAATATTATGGTGCACGAGCATAAAACATTTTAAAGGTTAACCGTTGGTACGAGACTCACAGCCACCGCACCCCGTAGAGGCCCCGTTGGACCATCCCTGGGTGGTTAACCCCAGTTCACGATACGCATACACACGGCGCTACGTATCCCCAGAGGCCCCGTCAGACCATCCCTGGGTGAACATACGCGTTCACATCCACAACATACACGGGAAGCCATAAATCAAGTACTAGAATATGCATACAAATGTAAAGTACTTGTATTTGAGACATCTTCAACGAGACGGAGAATAAACGATGACTATGAATGACCTGGAGTGAACACGTCCGCTCCTAAATGAGATATTAACACGAATCAATCCTAAACGACAACAATAACCGAATGTAATACGCCCACAACCCCGATTACCAACCACAATAATACACGTACGGTCAACATGGGCGAGGGTTTTTACAAAACCTCCCCGAATCGACAACTCATGGATCAGACACCGATGGAGACGGATTTGGAATCACTCATAATAATAATAGATAATAAATATCACAACATCAACGAACAATTCGAGTTTAGATAGACAAATCCTGAAAACACCCTAAAATTGACAAAGTTAGGGTTCTAAGCCAAAATACCTTGAATTCGGACGGAGGAAGATGGATTAGGATGATGATACACTTCGTTTGGAGTGCATATATCGATCGGCCAAGGAACCCCATGGATACCTCTTCACAAATCGCCCCAAAATCGCCGAAAATCGCCCAAGGGATGAGAAGAGATGAAAATGACGGAAAGGGTACTGCTGAATCCTATTTATACCAAGTATAATTAGCGTGTGTTAATTCACGGGATCGCTAGTAGTCCAGTAGCTTCTGCCCTGTGTCGCTAGCGTGCACTATTACAGCTTAGCACTCACTACCTGCTAGTCGTTAGCGTGCGCTATGAAGCTTAGCGCGCGCTACCTGCTAGTAAGAACCCAGAATTCCGAGTCCAGAACCTATTGTCCCCTGTAATACTCGGACATTGGCGCGCGCCACTAAGATGCTAGCAGGCGCTACTGAAGTACCTCTAGCGTGCGCAAGGAATCATGAATAGTGTACGCTATTCATGGAGCAGTTCAATACTGCTGAGTGCAGCCCGCTGCTGGGGAAGGCGTGAAACCGAACACAACTAAAAGTTGGAACTCGAAGGCACATTTACGAAGTATTCGCAATGACGGATCTAAGAGCTAAGATAAGGCACGATTCCGACCACTCGACGGCTCGGGATCCAGAAATGGAAGTAAGTTCCTTAAACCTTAGGAAATTGCAAAACGGCCTAATACGTCCAAAAATCAAGATATGACGTCGGATAATAAAACTGAAACTCACAACACGAATAACTCAACCATACGGACTCATGGGAACAAAGAAACAATGGAATCGAACGAGTTTTATGAGAATCGAACGTACATGCAACAAGATCGTAACATAGAAACACCTCTGAAACCCATCCAAATGGAAAAATACCAAGAACAAAATAGATTCAGAATGTCGAAACGGTTACAAGCGAGTTGTTAAAATAGACATGCTCCCAAAAATAGAAACTGCTAAAAATGGAAAGTAAGGATATTACATTCTCCCCCTCTAAAAAGAAGTTTCGTCCCGAAAATTAAGGATCAAAAAGCTCGGGGTATCTCGCACGCATATCCTCCTCCAATTCCCATGTCGTTTCCTCCTCTCCATGTCTCGACCATTGCACCTTAATTAAAGGAATGGTTTTGTGCCTTAACTGTTTATCCCGACGTTCCAAAATCCTCACTGGCCTATCTTCAAACATAACATCCTCCTTGATTTCCACATCCCCAAAATCGATAACGTGAGTCGGGTCTGGAACATACTTTCTCAACTGAGAAACGTGAAATAGACTATGCACATGGCTCAACAACGGGGGTAATGCCAAACGGTAAGGCAACTCGTTGTTGGCCACTAAGTATACAGGATAGAGCTTGAAAAGTGTTTTAAACAACAAGTTGTACGGTTTTCAAATCTGAGTGCGTAGCGGAAGTCTTGTTAAAGTGAGTTGCTGTAAATAGATCAACTAGATATGAAGTGTATACTTAAAAAATAATCACGAATATTAAAACAGTAAATGCAGAAGGTAACTGACACAGTAATTAAAGTGGTTCGAGGTAAACCCCTCTACGTCCACTGGTCCTCCACATAGGAATGAAAATATTTATTATAAATACAACGTACACAACTACGTATTTATAATCAACCCTAATCAATATATCGTTCACACAGATAGATATAATGATCTTAGCCTTCAACCGTTCACACAGATTGGTTTAAGCTGTCACTTGACTGGTTTCTTCACACACAGTTCCGAAGCTTCATCTCTTCAATGCAAGTCCGTCACACACAATTCAGGAATAGCAAGGTTTCTCAGTCCACACAGGGCTGATGGGTTTTGTTCAAGGGTAGAACAATAATTGAACAACAACTTTGACTTTCTGAGCTTTTAGCTGATGATGTGTTGTTCAGAGTTTTGAGCACTTGTATATCTCTTCTTTCAGAATAGCAGTATGCTTTGGGAGATATGTTTGCTCAGATGTATATGATGATAACTTCATTTTTCAAGTATATGTGATCTTAAAACTCTGGAGATATATATAGCCTTATTTGAATATATCCGTTGAGATAGATCCGTTGAGCAGGATTCCGTTCCAACGGGATGATGTGTTTGAATAAAACATGATCCGGATGTTGCGCTAGATTGAAGATCTCTGACGAATTGATATTTAAATACTTTATCCTTTAGTATTTAAATATATCTTCTCAAACGGGACTTTGACTTTAGCGAATAACAAAGATTCCTTCTTATCCTGTTTGGATGCTGTATGGAATGATAGTTTTATTGTCGATTCGAGACAGCTTCCATACTTAGTCTTATGAGACTCCTTTGCTGTATGATAGATTCACTGTATGCTGGGACTACGAGAAGTCTTCGATACAGGATGACACCTTTGATCAGCCTTTCGATACAACTGCTTGTTGTATGCTGGATTGGCATATTGTCAAAACATTCTGTCATGATCTTTCGACACAGGGATTTGTTTATCCCGACAATTTCGATACAGGGATTGTTATCCCAACATTTTCCCCATTTTTGATAATTTGCCAGGTCTTTCCACGTCTTTCTTTTAAAACCTTATGATGTTATCTAAACATCCTTGATGATGCCAAAACTTTGACACTTAGCATCTTGAAGGAGGGCAGACTTCTTGGTCTTCTGTTCGAATGTTCTGGCCTTCACAAATTAGCCTAATACTAAGAACTGCTCGCAGGCAAGTTCAGCTTTTATCAAAAGAGTGATACATGATTAAACTTATGATTGGCGCGCAGGTACAATCTTACATTGTATTCTAGATACATACAACTTGAACTATGAACTGTTCGCAGACAAGTTCTTTACAGCTTATGTATTAAGATAAGTTTCATACTTACATACGGCAAGAATAAGTTAAGTGTTTGTAAACATACAATATCACAGTAGATTACGAGTTGTAATCTTTCAAGACAGGTAAATATTTTATTGATATTGAAACAAAGAGTACAAAATCTTGCTGTTCTGAAAATAAGATTACAAAAATAATACAAGGAAATTTAACTCCTGTAGTCTGCGTGCCTCCATGGCCTTTTAGGGTCATCTTGGTACCCTTCCACCAGTTTTAATGTGCGTCCTTGTTTCGATTAAGGTATATATCTTGACCTTCATAAGACTTATCGAAAGCTAGGATCCAGTCTTCTGGATGGGTAACCAAGTCACCTTTTCTATGCCTTGACTTCATCTGCTGCTATAGCGGGAGCGTTCCTTGTTCCAACTTTTTCTTGAACTCCTCTGCGGCTTCCTGAATCGTCCTGCATCTGTTGAATAATGAGGATTCCGTGATAAGAACAACAAAGTGTCTTAGCAGTTCATTTCTCCTCCAGTTCTTGATATCTTCAGCAGTAGGTTGTCGGTCGGTCGGGAGGTTCATAGCTTGAGGCTTTTGAACTAGGCTTTTCCAAGGATACTTAGGATCCTAGAATTCTGGTCGATCTACCAGTATTCTAACATTCGGCGTTGAAATACGGGCTATATCAGCAGTGATGTAGTCTTCAAAAGGAGCTAACATTTCCTTCTCTTGCTCCAGCCTTGTTCTCCTAGCAGCTTCCCTCGATTCTTCTCCCTTTTTGGCGTCATCAAGGTATGACACCTTTTCATCAAGGCGTTCCAGGATTTGCAAAGCAGTATCCTGTTTCGTCTCAATATTTGACATTTTCTCAACAAGGGAGGAGATCACCTGCGACATATCTTGAATTTTCTTGTCGTGGGCTCGAAGCTGGGAACCGGTTTCGATCATAGCAGATGTAGTCTTGGCCTCAGACATGCGTAGCTTTGATTGCTCGTCTCTCAGGATCTACTCCTGTTTTTCTTGTAATTGGCTCAGGGCCTGTTTGAAGACGTGTGGCAGGATAGTGAAGGCTTCTTCCACTCGGGAGACTTCGTGCTTTAGTCCTGTCATCTCTTCAACGGCAGATGTGTGTATCCAATCAAGAGCTTTTTCCACAGAATACAGGGCATTGACGGCGTCCTGGATGAAAACAATTTGGAGGCTGAGAGCATGTAATCGCTCTTTCCTTGTGGCAGTCCTAGGAGAGTCTGCCTGGGCGAAATCTTGAACTCCGTTCAACCGTCTCAAATTCACATTAGGACGTGAATTGAGTTAGACATCCTCAGGTATTATACCGTCGTCGGATTCCAAGGTGGTTGAGGGTGCGGGAGTATCAGATTCGGGCTCGGCGACAGGGGGTGTTGCATCATCCTGTGCTGAAGTGGTTTCTGAAGACATGGATACAGGAGGGACTGATTCCTCCTGCTGTCTCTCAGCTTCCGCCTGCTCTAGCAGAGGGACTGATTCCTCGTGCGGGATGGCACTGGATTCTTCTTCTGCTTGGGCGGCGACAGGCTCGGGTGCCTGTTGTGAAACGGATTGTTCCTCCGCGACATGAGGGACTGAATCCTCATTGTCGGGAACAGCGTCTTGTTGATGGGGAGATGATTGATGTTGACCGGAAGATCCTGCACCCATCTGAAATTCAGATTCCTCGCGACTCTTTATTAAACCATCCTGTAGGGCATCATCATCATCGTCCGAGTCGGGATCTGATTTTGGACTTTCGGGAGATTCCACGGACTTAGCTTTTCCTTTATTTCGTGCTTCGGCTTTTTCAAACAAATGGCTCTCAATAAGCTCTTTAACACAGAGGTTGTCCCATTGGATCATGACAGCAACATCTTGAGCGTCCATCACTTCCAAAACAAATCTTTCTTCCTTGCTCCATTCGCTCCAGTTATACAGGTTGTCGTATGGAGCAAGTCTGTAGTTCTTCTATTGGATAAACCGTTCATAAGCCTGTTCGATTTGCACAGAAAGTAGGGTTTTGGTAATAATTGTGTCCGGCGAGGGGATGCGTACAACGCTTGGGTTCGTTGTAGGCATGGGTTCCTTTATAGGTGTGGAATCCTGTATCGGAGAGGGATCCTTTACAGGGGTTGGTACCCTGATAGGAGATGGATCCTTAACGGGTGTGGGATCCCATATAAGAGAAGTAGCTTTTGGCTCCAAAGTGGCAGCCGACTCGCCAGAGTCTTGTATGTTGGCAGATGTCTGAGCATCCATCATAGCCGCCAAAGGCTTGGGATCTACTGTATCGACAGTAGCAGGCATCTCTTCCACAGGGGTTGGGCCCTAGGGGAGTTGTTCAGTGGGTTGGGCCACGGAAGAAGCATCCTTGGAGGTTTCTGTAGCTTTAACTTTTGAAAGCCTCCTTAGCTTCCTTTTCGGCTTCTCAACAACAACTAAAGTTTTGCTGTGAGATAACTTTCTCTTCCTTGAAGTCTCCTTGCTCTGAGACTTCAAAGATACGTCCCTTGGGTCAACAGAAAGGGGCAATTTGCGGACGTAAGGTTTGTTTGCAATAAGGGGTCCTTTCTTGAAGACGGTGGGTCTGATGCTTCCCATATAAATTCGAGAAGTGATCTTCTTTGCTTTTTCATCTTGCGGAACACCGCATTTGGTCAGAATATAATTTAAAATCAAACCAAAGGATTTCTTTTGCGAAGCAGGCTTAGAAACTTCTTCCTGCAACCATTTGAGGATGATTTGACACCAGTTGACCTTCTCACAGGTCATAATTGCAACCATCATCCTAAACCTAAGATTGGTGCACATCTCGAACGCACCTATTCTGTTCTCAATAACACGGAAACAGAAATCGTGTAAATAGACAAAAGGTAAACAAAAGTTTTTTTATGGCAAGAGGTGTAAACCGTTTCCACCGACGATGAACTGGTGAACTAGCCATAGTAAGCGGTTAACAGTTCCTGGGACCCAAAGGTCTCAAGATCTTCCATTGACAGGCCATGAGCAGGAAGCCTGTAAATATTCTGGAGAATCTCCTGGTCAACACGGATCTTGACTCCGCGAATGATGGCTGTGATGTCAGCAACATGTCCTCCTTGAGCCAGTGAAAGGAAACGAACAACAGCATTGAGGTAGAACTCCTCAACCAGATGAACATCAAATCATTCAGCAGAGTGGCTGCCAAGGCGATAGAGGCCTTGTTGACGAATCTTAGTGATGACGTACTCCATCGATTCGACGTCATCCACTTCGGAATGGACACGTTCAAGCTCGACATATCTAGAGAAGATCCATCCGTCGATTATGTTGGAGGATTTCTTGAGAGAGATGAAAGAGGTCTGAGAAGATGTCATTGATGATTCTCGAAGAAAAGTTAAAAGGATTCAAAGAGAATGCAGTAAACACGTAAAGGTTTGTAGGCTGTATGCTCAAGAACTCTTACAATATGCAGAAAGCGTAAAGAGTCTCAAATGGCATTTACAGTCCTTTTATAGTGGGCGGCGAAGAAGGGTTTTCAGAGACTAAACGGTCAGATTTAAGGGATGGGAATCGTTGTTTGAAATGAACGATCACGATGGACTAGTGTAACTGGTACAACTTATCCATCTAATTTAAAATAGGAGCGGGTCCCACTTATGACTTATTTAAATTACCCTTATTGCCTGAAATGGGGGTGTACAATTAATAAAAAATTTGAAACATCGCGAATTTGAAGATACCAATGTCCAGATGTCGTGTAAAGCATTTAGTGCAAACGACTTGTAATGATAACAGGGCACGTGGACATAAAATATTATTTAAAACAAATAACATGATAATTGATTTTCCCATTGTAGGTGCTGTATCCGTGAAAATACAGTGTTCCCCCTTAAAAAGTACATACGGGTTTGAATTCAATACAGCAGCTTTCAAATGAATGCTGTATTCTCGGGTCGTACTGTATTCCCCCTTAATTATTGCACACATCAGCTGTAGTATAATTCATATCGCTTGGTTCCTACAGTGCTGTTCTGATAGACTGAGTGTACAGATAACTAATGGTGGATATTGTATTCGTGGGTCTTACAGCATTCCCCCTCAATTACTGAGTAAAAGCATTAAAAACTTATAAGGAGTTAGGATGTAGCAATCCAAATTCATGTCGAAGCATGCAGAATCTTGCTATGTCGAGAGGTTTGGTGAAGATGTCGGCTAACTGGATATCTGTATGAACTTTTTCCAGCCGAACATCCTTGTTCTCAACATGATTCCTAATGAAATGAGGCTTCATGTGAATATGCTTGGCGTGCGAGTGCAATACAGGGTTGTGAGTGATAGCAATTGCACTCGTGATATCGCACATAATCGGCGTCTCTTTGGCATCAATTCCATAGTCTGACAGTTGTTGTTGTTGTATCCAAAGGATCTGCATACAGCAACTACCAGCAACATAGTATTCTGATTCAGCTGTTGAAAGCGAGTTTGCCAATTGTTTTTTGCTAAACCAAGATACTAGTCTAGGTCCAAGAAAGTGACAAGTTCCACTTGTACTCTTCCTATCTAGCTTGAAACCTCCGAGATCCGAGTCGTTGTAGCCAACTAAATTGAATTCGCCTTCTTTAGGATACCACAGTCCTACATCGACTGTTCCTTTGATGTATTTCAGGATTCATTTAGCTGTTGCGAAGTGTGATTCTTTAGGTGATACTTGATATCCTGCACACACTCCCACAGCAAACTAGATATCGGTCCTGCTATCCGTTAGGTACAGGAGTGAACCAATAAGCTTCCTGTAGAGTGATTGATCAACCGGCTTTCCAGCTTCATCAGCACTAATTTGCACGGAAGTGCTCATGGGGGTTGAAGATGATTTGGAAGTATTCATTCCAAATTTGTTGAGAAGCTCCTTGCTGTATTTTTCTTGGTTGATGAAAATCCCTGTAGGCAACTGTTTTACCTGAAAACCTAGGAAATAACTAAGTTCTCCCATCATACTCATTTCAAATTTAATTTGCATGAGATGAGAGAACCTTTGACATAAAGCAAGGTTAGTTGAACCAAATATTATATCATCTACATAGATTTGAACCATCAGGAGGTCATCACCTTCCTATATTTTGAACAAGGTCTTGTCCACAACACCTTTCTCGAATCCATTATCGGTTAGATACTAGGACAGAGTCTCATACCATGCTCTAGGAGCTTGCTTAAGTCCATGCAGTGCTTTCCTTAGCCTGTATACTAGGTCTTCGCCTTCTGGATTGACAAACCCTGGTGGTTGTTCAACATATACTTCTTCAGCAAGGTCTCCATTCAGAAATGCACTTTTGACGTCCATTTGGTATACAATGGAGCTCTTATGGGCGGCAAAGGATAAAAATATCCTAATGGCTTCTAGTCTGGCTACAGGGGCAAATGTATCATCGTAGTCTATGCCTTCTTCCTATCTGTAGCCTTGGGCGACTAGTCGAGATTTATTTCTGATAATAAGTCCATTTCTATCCTTCTTGTTTCTAAATACCCATTTAATTCCAATTACTGATTGATGCGTAGGCCTGGGTACAAGATACCATATGTTGTTTATTTCGAAACTGTTAAGCTCTTCTTCCATAGATGAGATCCAATGAGAGTTGTTGAGAGCTTCTTTGGTAGAAACAGGTTTGGATTATGCTAAGAATACAGCAATGGTGCACATATTAAGTCTTCTAAACTCGGATAGAGATTTCCATTCAAGAAATGAAGATATCTCTGACTCAGGGTCTTCTTGCGCACATAGTACATTTTCTTGTGTACTCTGTATTCTCCTACGGGTAGAAACACCAGCATCAATATTTCCAATGATCAGCTCTTGCGGGTGATCTCTCAACCATCTTCTGTCGGGTTCTAATTCGGGGTCCCGTACTGTATCTTGAGTTCTTTGTAGTTTCGGCTTGACATGCGGATCGACTTCATCTACGTCAGTTCTTATAGCTGCGGGGTTGATTTCTAGGTCAACGACAGGTTCGACAGGAGTTGGTGGATCTATGATGGAAAGTTGTTGTATGTTCTGAGAAAGGTCTTCTACTCCTGTAGGATCATGGTGGGGTTCATCGAACACTACATGAACTGATTCCTCAATTGTTAGCTTCCTTTTATTGAAGATTCGGTAAGCTTTGCTAATAGAGGAATATCCTACAAATATCCCTTCATCCGATTTCTCATCGAAGGTTCTAAGTTGATCCTTACCATTGTTCAAAACGTAAAATCTGCATCCAAATATGTGAAAATACGAAACTAACGGAGTTTTGTTGTTCCATACCTCGTATGCTGTTTTGTTGTGATGCTTGTTAACGATACAACAGTTTTATATGTAGCATGCTGTATTGGTGGCTTCGCCCCAAAAACGTTGTGGCAATTTGCTTGCGGCAATCATTGTCCTTGTTGCTTCCTTCAGCGTTCTGTTCTTTCGCTCGGCAACACCATTTTGTTGAGGTGTACGGGCAGCTGAGTATTCGTGTTGTATCCCATTTTTCGAACAGTACTGCTCAATAAAGCGGTTAGTAAATTTTGTACCTCTGTCGGAACGAATGGACACGATACTCAACCCTTTTTCATTTTGAAGCTTTCTTAGGTGCTCGGGCAGCTTTGATGTTGTTTCCTTCTTTTTGCTTAGGAAAATTGTCCAAGCATACCTGGAATAATCATCAACAATAACGAGACAATATTTCTTACCTCCCAAACATACCGGGTCTATAGGACCATAGAAATCCATATGTAGCATTTCTAAAACTCTGTGGGTGGAAAGGTAGGATTTGCTTTTCAGAGTGGTCTTGATTTGCCTGCTTTTCTGACAGGGTCCACAAACGCTGTCTTTTTGGAATGAAACGTTTGGCAATCCTCTAACCATTCCCTATCTGGAGAGTTTGTTGATAGTTTTAAAGTTGATGTGTGACATCCTCTTGTTCCATAGCCAGCTTAGATCTGCAGTGCCTTTGGCAACGAAACAAGGAATTATGGAGCTCGTAGGCATCCAGTCAACAATATACATATTACCTGATCTGCTTCATGTGAGCACAATTTCTTTGGTCAGGATGTTCTTGACTCTACAGTGATCTATATAGAACTTCACCGAGAACTGTTTGTTACAAAACTGGCTAATCCTAAGTAGATTGTACTGTAAGCCTTCAACATAAGCTACATCGGTGACTTTGAATTTTCCTACAAGTAGGGTTCCCTTCCCTCTTGTTCTTCCTTTAGATTTATCACCGAAGCGTACTTTTGGACCGCGACCTTCTACGAAATCTGATAACTTGCATTTATCTCCTGTCATGTGCCGGAAACATCCGCTGTCGAAGTACCAGATGTCCTTCTCCAAAATGTCCCGTAGCAAACAAATTAGGTAGATTTAGGTCCCCTTTGATTGTTGGGTCCATGGATGTTAGTGCCTTTAGGTACCCAGATTTTCCTGACACCAATAGGTTTACTGTAGGATGTTTTAGGTCTGTAATTGCGATTTCTACACGGGGCATATACGTAGTTGCTATAACCGTGATAATTATTATGCATGTAAAATTCAGGATTATTATTAGTCCAGTACAAATGCCGTCTTGGAGGTGGAGCCATTTTATTCGGCCTAACAGCTTGCCTTCTGGGTCTCCAGTTGGATTCCCAACGCTGTTATTGATACTGTGCGGAAACTTGTTGTCGCGATGAATGACGAGGCTCCTGTATCTAATATCTAGGCATGCTGTACTGAAAGTACTGCCGTGCGGGCCTTTGATATTTGGATACAGCCTTCTTTCTGAACGACTATTGGCCCTGTTGATATGCTCGGGGATCATGATGTTGGATACGCCTCACAGGTCTGAATGGCTGGTGATTCCGTTGTCTGGAATATGACTGAGGTGGCGGAATGGCAGCTTTTGCTGTTCGCGGTGCAACGGGTTCCTTCACATGACTTGGAACTTCTTCCGATACAGGAATGGGTTCCACACTCCTGACGAACATAGTACTAGTTTTCCCTTTATTGGAAAATGAGATGTATCCTGAGCCACTTTTATCATGAGCATGTTGCCCAGTGCTTAGAATTTCTTCCATTCTTTTGGATGATTTCTCGAAAGATTTCAAAATGGTCTCAAGTTCTCATTCTCGTTTTTCGAGAGTTTTTACTTTGGCTTGAAGCAGAACAAAATCATTTGTATTGCTTTCACTATGAGATTTAGTCTCACTTAGTTCATGAGCAAGTTGATGATTGCTCTCCATGAGTTTTTCATACTCGACTTTGCTGTTTTCACAATCAATAGATATATTTTCATAATTTACTTTCAGCAAGTCGTTTTCTTCTTTCAGCTCTAAGTTAGAAAGTTGGAGCTGTATATTTTCATTTTTCAATGTCTCATGGGCCATTTGAATGGTCTTAAACTCATTCATCATATTTTCAAAAGTATGAGATGCATCGGAGGGAATAGCTGAAGTTGAGCTTACCTCAACATCGCTATCTTCATCTTCCGGAATGCCCTTGGCCATAAAGCACATATAGGCTTTATCTTCGAAATCATCATCAGATGAATCACTGTCAGTGACTACCTGAAGACATTCTTCGGATTTTGATGGAGCGGGGGCAGCTTCTGATTCGCCAATCAGGGCCTTGAGATTGTTTTTCCAAGCACGTCTTCTTTCATCCTTTTATTGTTGCTCGGCTTCCGGCAACCTTTGAACTTTAGGATAAGGACATTTATTTGCATAATGCCCTGGTTTCCTGCAATTATAACACAAGTTAGCATCACCAGAGGAAGTTTCAGTACTTACCTTGTGTACAGGCTTGGGCCTGTATGGAGTCTTTCCCGACTGCCTGATAAACTTTTTGAACTTATGCATGAGGAGTGCCATTTCATCTTGCGACAGGATGTCGTCGTTGCTGCCAGCATTCTTATGAATGGGCTTTGATGAGCTCGACATGATGTGTCTTTAGTTGAATACAGCGGCTAAGGCTGTCGTCCTGGCGGGAGATTCTTCAGCTTTCTCTCTCCTGTCTATATCGTACTCAAATTCTTTGAGGTCAGAAAAGAGATCAAAAGTAGATATTTCACTAAGATTGCACGACACACGCATAGTTGTGGTCTTAATGTCCCATCGGGCAGGGAGTGATCTGAAAATTTTTAGGTTTTTCTCCATTTGGGTATAAATATTGCCTAATGCTTCAAGTTCACCAACAATGCTAGTGAATCTGAGGTCAAGTTCCTCAAGTGTTTCAGTTGGTTTCATTTCAAAAGATTCAAATTGCTGAGTTAATTTTGAAATCTTGTTTTCTTTTGAGAGCTCAGTTCCCCCATAAATTAACTTGAGTTTATCCCAGATATCCTTGGCTGATTTGCGGCTCTTTACCTTAGAGAACGTGCCTTTGTCAAGAGTGACAAATAGCACATTCTTCGCGACATTGTCGAAGTAGGCGCGCTTTCTTTCGTTAGAAGTCCATTGTTCGCGCTCTTTTTCAAGCATCTCTGCATGAGCCTGGCCTTCAATCCTTGGGGCAGGATTTGTAACACCCCCAAACCACTCGGGAATATTACAGCGCCGCAAACCCTCTCCGCGAGGATCTACCAGGCTAAATACAATACAATGCATCACTTCACTTGCCGACATGGCTACGTAAAGGAACATTAGACTGATTTGGTCTTTTATCACGACACACAACATTACATACATGATTCTTTCCCAAAACTCATATCCGCGCAGGGGTTGGAATACAATAACGCTCCCATAAATCGGGATAACAATACATCGGAGAAATAACCAACAAGACTATCCAACATACTCTATGATTGGCCTTCATGTGATTAGTATCGTCGTCTTCCATCATCCTTCGTACCGATCCTGTGATTCGCTCCCCAGCAACCTGCAAATACCTGGACGCAATACAGACATCCACCCCCCGAATACTCGGGGGTTAGCAAAACTCCACTGTTTTGCTAGTACAAGTATAAAATATAAATACAAGCCATACATATCGTATTCTGGGAATACAATAACTTGATTAATTTAGAAAGACTTCCCGAGATGTTTCATTTAGTTAAAATAGTTCAAGTCTTGAAAGTAGAATTGAACAAGTAAGCACTTTGAAAACAACTCCGAGTCCCGGGAGTTTTTGATTGGAAAATAATCACAAAATCTATAGCCATACATCAATTCACCACTGAGGACCAATTACACACAACACATCATCCATAAGCCATTCTAGTCCAAGCACCTCTGATAAATATGTATTACATCCCAAGCATTATGGCAAGTCAAAATATCGTGATACTCCGGACATATCACAAAAATACATCAAGCCATAAGGCTAAAAATACTCCTGGTTAACCGTGGATCCGACAATACGCGAATCCCTCCTCGACCCCGTCGGGCCCTCTCGGAGTGGCTAACCCAAATGTTCGCGGAACCGTCATAAGCGGAACCCTCCTCGGCCCCGTCAGGCCCTCTCGGAGTGAACGAATATAACTCTCACACTCACAAGTAATATCCGACTTCCAATGCAAAGGACTATAAACCATATACTCAGAGTACTCACTAGAATGGCCTCCGCAATCGGACACAAGCAAGATTAACAATATAATCTACAAACTATGAAAGGTAGGAATGAAACGAGGTAAACAGCTAGTAAAATGTTTTAAAGAATTCACAGCCTTCCGGAACCCATTTTGGGACACAACCCAAGGTTATTTCCAAAATACAATTCCAATCACAAATCACGGGGTCCAAGACCCAAATATTCACATCGACATCCTCCCAAGGGTTATTCGCATCCCGTACTAGTAATCCACGGACCTCGGAGCCTCCATGAGACATCCCCGAGTGAAAAAACCCAATGGAAAACCACACAACATCACACATCATCGTGACGACAGTCATCTCACAGTACCACACGAAAATCGGGCACAACATACAATACTAATACCCATTCTCAGAATGACACATTCGTTCTTGAACACTCAAGTTAATTTGAAGAAGACCTTTATCGGGAATAGATACTTATATATATATATATATATATATATATATATATATATATATTGATTCTTTTGAATGTTAAATTAGATTCAATTTTCACACATAGACAATCACCAATTTATTATGTCTACGAAACGCGAAGTGTATGGGCAAGATACTTGCCTCAAAACCACGAGCAATGGACCGTCGAACGGACGGGTTCGAGCAGCCCCCGGGCTTCCAAATAACGATCAAGAATCTCGACAGTCCCCCGAATACTACGAGAACAATACCATCACGCATCAACAAACTAATCGGAATCCAAATCAACACTAAGAACAACAAGGATCTAAGTGTTCTCAAGGAGATCAAGAATCATTATTCCGCGTGATACAAAATCAATAAATGAGTTGTCAAACCAAAAGCCACGGCCAATACACTCAATAATACTCAACCGATCGGATAAGATCGGGTAAAAATCACCAAAACCAAGGAAAACCCCCAAATTCCAGAAACTAGGGTTCTAAGAAGAGAATACCTTGATTTGAGCAAGGGAGATGATTAAATGTTGTTAAACACCTACAAATCCACTCCAAGATGAAGCTCGATGATGAAGATCACCCAAAATCTCCCTTGGAACTCGCTCCCGACGGAAAGAGATGAAGAAAAGTGAGAAATGACGAAGTGAAGCCTACTGCCCAGTATTTATACTGTACAGTTATTAGCGTGCGCTACCCAAACAGCATTAGCGCGCGCTAACGAGGTCAACGCCTCAGAATCCTTGGCCTGTAACGGTTAGCGTGCCCTAGCCAAATAAGTATAGCGTGCGCTAACGGGTCACGAAACCAGTCCAGTAGCCCCTGGACAGATCTGCAACTACCAGGTAGCATGCGCTAGGAATAATTATTAGCGTGCGCTAATCAGTCGATAGCGTGCGCTAGCTAT
Source organism: Orobanche coerulescens (assembly GCA_033398695.1). Taxonomy (NCBI): domain Eukaryota; kingdom Viridiplantae; phylum Streptophyta; class Magnoliopsida; order Lamiales; family Orobanchaceae; genus Orobanche; species Orobanche coerulescens. The sequence goes on from CM065802.1 coordinate 71,057,640, forward strand.
CAACCTTAGCGTGCGCTAACGAGATCCCAGTCCCAGTCCAGTAGCTCCTGGACTGTTTTTGAACTGCCAGTTAGCGTGCGCTACATGCCCGGTAACGTGCGCTAACAATAGCACAGTAGCGTGCGCTACACCACAAGCGGTAGCGTGCGCTACATTGAAATGGGTCAAAACTCATGAAATGACCTGGAACGGAAATCAAACACGTGTCAACTCATGACACAACCATACATGGCACAACATTCCAACGATGTGGACCATAACAATCCGATAAAACCCAGAAAACTCAACGAATCCGGAACAAAGATCTCAGGTATTACATTCTACCCCTCTTAAAAGAAGTTTCGTCCCCGAAACTTGAAACATAGAACGATCAATGCAAAACAATTCCAGATAACATCCGCTATCCGTTGTCGACAACCTGCAACGAATCATATGCAGCACATGGCTGCTACCATCGATATCGCGACGCCAGAATGATAACGAATCGCAACGAACAAAATCAATATGGTTGACCAGCCCGAATAGTACATCAATTAAAACGCGAGTTAATCGCTGAACAATTACGAAATTCCACAACACAAGGATTGGAAGATCGAAAACGAAGTTAATTTCCCGAACTTAAGGAAATTACGAAGAAATCTGAACGCTCAAAAATCACGATACAAGACCAACAAGACTGGACAACAAGCGATCGAACCACAACGATCGAGACAACATCGGTCGAACAATCATATTCGAATCACGACGGACGACAAAATCAAATAACCATTCCGAAGTCCACACCTCGACTCGAGACAATATATGGTCTGGTAAAAACGACAAGATATACATTAACATACGACTCATAGGAATGGAGTCGAATTCAAAAAAAAGTCACAATGACAAACGAATTAATCCGAAACAATACCACAACTCGTTCGATCAACAAAAACAAAAGATTAGGACAAGTTTAGAATATATCAATGAACACAAACAAGTTTATATGATTGAGAACACAGAAGTTCAAAAATCCGATTCTCTTCCAATAGAAAAAGTTCATCCCCGAAATTCGAAACAACAAGGCAAGAAAATAACACAACATACAACTGGCAGACTACACTCTCAGGGACTCCTCGGAGTCGATCCTGATATTAGTGCTCAAGTTTGTGCCTCGGAAGGCTCGGCGACTAACTGGCAAAACTAAACCCGGTGTCCCATGAGTCCACACTAGTGACACGTTACTGGCAGAGAAGGGCAATGCGCACGAACATGCCCCGACACATTACAGTTAAAACACCTCTTGGCTTTACCAGGAGTCAAAGCAGACGACGTGAAACTCTCAGTCCCACGCATCGAGCGATGGAGTCTCACAGCAGAGAGACTACGACGTTGCAATCTAGAAACACCAACTCATGTATTGTCCATAAGGTCATCGGACTTCCTCTGCTTCTTCGACTCGTGTACACGCTCTAAAGATAACGAAGCTAGTTCGTAGGCTAAGGCTCGATACTGTTAATCCCTCAATGAAGTGCACGTAAATCCCGCCATATACTGGAGAATCTCCAGATGCATACATCTGTCACAATAAAGGATCTTCTCTTCTTCGGTTCTCACCTGATCTCGCACATAACTGAGTTATTTGCTATAGTCGATGATAGCCCGCGACATCGATATATCTTGCGGTTCTACCAAATAAAATTCACGAATCCTCTGATCTCTAATCAGTTTCGGACAGAACTCAGCTCCCATAAACTCCTAGGACTCCGCCCACATGACATCACGATCATGAGATTTAACAGCTTCCCACCAACTAGCGGCATCTTTGTCAAGAAGGTACTGAGCGATAGGTACCTTCCGCTCTTCTGAACAATTGACAGCCTCGAATATGTTTCCCAACTGGAAAAGCCAACCGTCCCAGCCCAATGCATCCGCAGCACCGGCGAATCGAGGAGGATTCGTATGGATTACCTCTCGAAGCCATTGATTTACACCGACGTTCTGAGTCGCATTAGTGTTGCGTTGAACCGCCTGGGTCAACTGAGTCATCTGTGCTGCTACTTGTTGCAGTTTAGTAGCAACACTAATACTAATGTCATTCCTGGCAATATTCTCTCGATCCTGCGTCTGATCCCCGTGGCCATCCGTACCACGGTTGTGACCACGACCTCTGCCCCTCGACATATTAACAAGCAACCACCTAACGTAACGAAAATCACGTAATCACACAATAATTGTTGTCATTGGACAACACACATAGAATACGGTCACAAATGATCAGTCTAACAATCGCAAAAGTTAGACCTAACGGCCAAAATGCAGTACCAAAGATTATGACCAGACGGATTAGCGTGCTACAACAGAGACTTAGCGTGTGCTAGCCATGCCATATTAGTGCGCGCTAGCTGCACACTTGGCGTCCGCTAATTGCTCCAATTCAGCAACACGTTATGAACATATGCCAAACCATACGAAAATTGAAGGTTACAAATAAACAATAGCGTACAAATCCAAATGCCAACGGTTCACATAATTATAACATGACGCAAATAACCATCAGAAGATAATTAACATTCAAAACCGAATTCCCACCTCTCGGTCAAGAAAACTATCTTAATGAGTGCATATCGAATGACTAAGCGTCCCCACCACCCCTTTAATCACAACTCCGAGCATTATAGTCGAAATGATAGTAACATCATTACTACATACCTACTAACCGAAATTCATAACCGAGAAGTTAAAAGCGGAAATAACGTTTCAAGTAAATTTTTGATAGACCTCATTTGAGTTTTTAAAAATCAAATTTTGAAAATTTGCAAGGTAAGATGAAAATAAAATGTGAGTAGTTTGAATTCTCAAAAATTTTCTGTCTCAAGGATATCATAGGAAATCGAATTTTTTTCCTCTATAGAAGGATGTTTTGTTATGAAATTTATGTGACTTCCCAAAGCATTTAAAGTTTCAAAATATCACGTTGATAAACTCTCCTTGCGTAGCCACACCAAAACATTACTACTGTAAAAACGATTTATACAAGGACATATATACATACAATTATACATAAACATCGGCACCACTCTTCATTCCAGTACAATGCAAGAATCAACAATCATGGAGTACGTATTTACGATTCACATTTAACTCCACATCATGACACAAAAATCACACAAGCTCGTGTGACACGAGACACAACATATAGAGGGGAGACTTACATCCACAGATCGCACGAAGATGATGGCTGCACCTTGATACTAATCACGACCGACATCTCAGAAGACGCGTCGCGACACGACTCAGTCAGATAAAATCTGACAAGACAAGACCTGACAACACACAACTCAACCCGACATCCTAGGTTTCCTCAACCTAAGCTCCGATGCCATATTCTGTAACACCCCCAAACCACTCGGGAATATTACAGCGCCGCCGACCCTCTCCGCGAGGATCTACCAGGCTAAATACAATACAATGCATCACTTCACATGCCGACATGGCTACGTAAAGGACCATTAGACTGATTTGGTCTTTTATCACGACACACAACATTACATACATGATTCTTTCCCAAAACTCATATCCGCGCAGGGGCTGGAATACAATAACGCTCCCATAAATCGGGATAACAATACATCGGAGAAATAACCAACAAGACTATCCAACATACTCTACGATTGGCCTACATGTGATTAATATCGTCGTCTTCCATCATCCTTCGTACCGATCCTGTGATTCGCTCCCCAGCAACCTGCAAATACCTGAACGCAATACAGACATCCACCCCCCGAATACTCGGGGGTTAGCAAAACTCCACTGTTTTGCTAGTGCAAGTATAAAATATAAATACAAGCCATACATATCGTATTCTGGGAATACAATAACTTGATTAATTTAGAAAGACTTCCCGAGATGTTTCATTTAGTTAAAATAGTTCAAGTCTTGAAAGTAGAATTGAACAAGTAAGCACTTTGAAAACAACTCCGAGTCCCGGGATTTTTTGATTGGAAAATAAACACAAAATCTATAGCCATACATCAATTCACCACTGAGGACCAATTACATACAACACATCATCCATAAGTCATTCTAGTCCAAGCACCTCTGATAAATATGTATTACATCCCAAGCATTATGGCAAGTCAAAACATCGTGATACTCCGGACATATCACAAAAATACATCAAGCCACAAGGCTAAAAATACTCCTGGTTAACCTTGGATCCGACAATACGCGAATCCCTCCTCGACCCTGTCGGGCCCTCTCGGAGTGGCTAACCCGAATGTTCGCGGAACCGTCATAAACGGAACCCTCCTCGGCCCCGTCAGGCCCTCTCGGAGTGAACGAATATAACTCTCACACTCATAAGTAATATCCGACTTCCAATGCAAAGGACTATAAACCATATACTCAGAGTACTCACTAGAATGGCCTCCGCAATCGGACACAAGCAAGATTAACAATATAATCTACAAACTATGAAAGGTAGGAATGAAACGAGGTAAACAGCTAGTAAAATGTTTTAAAGAATTCACAGCCTTCCGGAACCCATTTTGGGACACAATCCAAGGTTATTTCCAAAATACAATTCCAATCACAAATCACGGGGTCCAAGACCCAAATATTCACATCGACATCCTCCCAAGGGTTATTCGCATCCCGTACTAGTAATCCATGGACCTCGGAGCCTCCATGAGACATCCCCGAGTGAAAAACCCAATGGAAAACCACACAACATCACACATCATCATGACGACAGTCATCTCACAGTACCACACGAAAACCGGGCACAACATACAATACTAATACCCATTCTCAGAATGACACATTTGTTCTTGAACACTCAAGTTAATTTGAAGAAGACCTTTATCGAGAATAGATAGTTATATATATATTGATTCTTTTGAAAGTTAAATAACATTCAATTTTCACACATAGACAATCACCAATTTATTATGTCTACGAAACACGAAGTGTATGGGCAAGATACTTGCCTCAAAACCACGAGCAATGGAACGTCGAACGGACGGGTTCGAGCAGCCCCCGGGCTTCCAAATAACGATCAAGAATCTCGACAGTCCCCTGAATACTACGAGAACAATACCATCACGAATCAACAAACTAATCGGAATCCAAATCAACACTAAGAACAACAAGGATCTAAGTGTTCTCAAGGAGATCAAGAATCATTATTCCGCATGATACAAAATCAGTAAATGAGTTGTCAAACCAAAATCCACGGCCAAGACACTCAATAATACTCAACCGATCGGATAAGATCGGGTAAAAATCACCAAAACCAAGGAAAACCCCTAAATTCCAGAAACTAAGGTTCTAAGAAGAGAATACCTTGATTTGAGCAAGGGAGATGATTAAATGTTGTTAAACACCTACAAATCCACTCCAAGATGAAGCTCGATGATGAAGATCACCCCAAATCTCCCTTGGAACTCGCTCCCGACGAAAAGAGATGAAGAAAAGTGAGAAATGACAAAGTGAAGCCTACTGCCCAGTATTTATACTGTAGAGTTATTAGCGTGCGCTAACCAGACAACATTAGCGCGCGCTAACGAGGTCAACGCCTCAGAATACTTGGCCTGTAACGGTTAGCGTGCGCTAGCCAAATAAGCGTAGCATGCGCTAACGGGTCACGAAACCAGTCCAGTAGCCCCTGGACAGATCTGCAACTACCAGGTAGCATGCGCTAGGAATAATGATTAGCGTGCGCTAATCAGTCGATAGCGTGCGCTAGCTATCAACCTTAGCGTGCGCTAACGAGACCCCAGTCCCAGTCTAGTAGCTCCTGGACTGTTTCTGGACTGCCAGTTAGCGTGCGCTACATGCCCGGTAGCGTGTGCTAACAATAGCACAGTAGCGTGCGCTACACTATAAGCGGTAGCGTGCGCTACATTGAAATGGGTCAAAACTCATGAAATGACCTGGAACGGAAATCAAACACGTGTCAACTCATGACACAACCATACATGGCACAACATTCCAACGATGTGGACCATAACAATCTGATAAAACCCAGAAAACTCAATGAATCCGGAACAAAGATCTCGGGTATTACAGGATTTACATTCATAATCTTTATGGGGTCATCCTGTATGACAAAAATCATCTCTTCGTGCATTGCTGCAAGATGAGCCTTCATTCTAATTCTCCAATCATCAAATTCGTTAATAGAAAACATAGGAACAATGATGAATCCATATGAGAGTATAGGGAAGAAAAATACTGTTTTGCAAAAATAAGTGATTTAAAGATCTGATTCAATCAAAAATACGACTGATTCTTTTTAGAATCAACCGCTCCAATACCACTTGTTGGCTACTAAGTATACAGGATACAGCTTGGAAAGTGTTTTAAACAACAAGTTGTACGGTTTTCAAATCTGAGTGCGTAGTGGAAGTCTTGTTAAAGTGAGTTGCTATAAATATAGCAACTAGATATGAAGTGTATACTTAAAAATAATCGCGAATATTAAAACAGTAAATGCAGAAGGTAACTGACACATTAATTAAAGTGGTTCGAGATAAACCCCTCTACGTCCACTGGTCCTCCACACAGGAGTGAAAATATTTATTATAAATACTACGTACACAACTACGTATTTATAATCAACCCTAATCAATATATCGTTCACACACATTGATATAATGATCTTAGCCTTCAACCGTTCACACAGATTGGTTTAACCTATCACTTGACTGGCTTATTCACACACAGTTCCGAAGCTTCTTCTCTTCAATGCAAGTCCATCACACACAGTTCAGGAATAGCAAGGTTTCTCAGTCCACACAGGGCTGATGGGTTTTGTTTAAGGGTAGAACAATAATTGAATAACAGCTTTGACTTTCTGAGCTTTTAGCTGATGATGTGTTGTTCACAGTTTTGAGCACTTGTATATCTCCTCTTTTAGAATATCAGTATGCTTTGGGAGATATGTTTGCTCAGATGTATATGATGATAACTTCGTTTTTCAAGTATATGTGATCTTTAAACTCCGGAGATATATATAGCCTTCTTTGAATATATCCGTTGAGATAGATCCGTTGAGCAGGATTCCGTTCCAATGGGATGATGTGTTTGAATAAAACACGATCCGGATTTTACGCTAGATTGAAGATCTCTGACAACTTGATATTTAAATACTTTATCCTTTAGTATTTAAATATATCTTCTCAAACGTAAATTTGACTTTAGCGAATAACAAAGATTCCTTCTTGTCCTGTTTGGAGGCTGTATGGAATGATAGCTGTATTATCGATTCGAGACAGCTTCAATACTTGGTCTTATGAGACTCCTTTGCTGTATGATAGATTCACTATATGATGGGACTACGAGAAGTCTTCGATACAGGATGACACCTTTGATCAGCCTTTCGATACAGCTGCTTGCTGTATGCTGGATTGGCATATTACCAAAACATTCTGTCATGATCTTTCTATACATGGATTTTGTTTATCCCGACAATTTCGATACAGGGATTGTTATCCCAACACTCGCCAACTCTCTCCAATATCTCGAAAGGTCCAATATACCTTGGGCTAAGCTTTCCCTTCTCCTAAAACGAAAAACTCCCTTCGACAGAGACACTCTTAACAAGACATGATCCCCTACCTCAAACTCCAAGGGTCGGCGCCTAACATTTGCATAGGACTTTTGTCGACACTGAGCCGCCAACATTATCTCTCAAATCAACTCGACTCTCCTCCTAGTCTCCAACACAAGATCTGACTCGGTACCAACTAAATAGGATGGCTCATCCCAACATATCGGTGATCGACATCATCGTCTATAAAACGCCTCATACAGTGCCATCTTAATCGACGCATGCCGGGTATTATTATAAGTGAACTAGATCAGGGCCAGATGTTCCTCACAATCATTACATCAGTATAGCGCACAGGCGCGCAATATATCCTCGAACGTCTGAATGGTACGCTCGGATTGTCCATCAGTCTGGGATGGAAAGATGTGCTCAAACGCAAATGTGTCCCTAAAGCCTTATGTACCGCCTGCCAGAAATGCGATACAAACCGACCATCCCTGTCTGAAATAATAGTTTTCGGCTTGCCATGAATCCTCACGATCTGTGCAATAAATATACGAGCCAATTTCTCGGGTTCCCAAGTGTAACACCCCCAATCCGCTCAGGGATATTGCACGTCGTAGACCCTTTCCTCAAGGATCTACCAGGCTGGTAACTAAAATCAAATATCTCAACATCGCCTTTAAGACTAAAATGACTCAACAGACCGATTTGGTCTTTCAATTAATACATACAACTCAATCTCAATACACACAGGGGTCAAAATACAACACACTCCCGTACAACGGGGAAAATACTGCAGCGGAAATAAAGTATAACCAAACCAATACGACATCATATGGATCCTCATGTGATTAGTATCAATCATCTTTCATCGTCCTTCATGCCGACCCTATGTTAATGCTCCCCAAAACCTGAATGCAATATAGACATCCACCCCCGATTACTCGGGGGTTAGCAAAATTCCACTATTTTGCTAGTGCAAGTACAAAGTGCAAATACGAGTCATACAAATCATATTCCAAGAATAGTAATAACCAGGAATCCTCAAAGATTCAAGCATAATAAAAAGTACTTCCCGAGGCAAGAGTTTGAGTAAAACTTTCCGAATTCGAAAGATCACAAATCATGAGAATAGTTTGTAAAATGGTTTAAAATGCCCTCGGGAGTTTTAACGGAAAACAAATTAGGATTATCGAATCCTTCTCTTTCCAAAACCAACAGGGGTCATAGCCTAAATATTTGCTTTCTCAAATAAAAACCAACAACAATTCACAGGGTTCAAACCCCACGTCACGTGTCCTCGACGGACATAAAGTCAACAAACATACCACCCAAGAGATGAAATCTCGGTAACACATCCAAGGTACTCGACCTGGAAAAACACATCCAAAAATCATATACATAACACCGTGAACACATGCCACATCATCTCACGGTTGGATCAATCGCTTGTTGTCTCCTGACCACATGATCACAAGTCATGTGTCACCGTAGGTTTTCTCATACCACCGTGATCACTTGTCACGTCATCTCACGGTTGGATCAATCACTTGTTGTCTCCTGACCACATGATCACAAGTCGTGTGTCACCGTAGGTATTCTGAGGCTCTCACGGTTGGATCAATCACTTGTTTCATCCTGACCACATGATCACATGTCATGTGTCACCGTAGACCCTGCCCATATTCACACATTCACACGCATAACACAGTACGCCAAGGATATCCAAACAATTCACCCAAAAGGCAACAAGCACATAGTACGAAACAATTGTCAAATCACAACGCACCGAAATGAGATAATATATGTATATATTATCAAAGCATAACAACAACACCAAGCGTATTCATGGGGTTCACTTAAGTATTCACGAAGAACACCATTCACAAAACACACGCGTTTTGAAAGTGAGCCCTTAACGAGGCTAAACTGAATCATTTGAAAGTTCCTTTCAAATAACCAAAAAGCATACCAAGACGATCCCAAATCATCATATCCACAAAACAAGAATGTATGAACAAGGTACTTGCCTCGAATAACCACAAACGCGGAAAATCGACCGAAGTAGGTTGGCACGAACCGACTATGAACCCGCCGACTCTGCCGAACGCTACCCCGTGACAATAAACTACGAACGACAACAAATACAATGAAAATGAATTTCATAGTATGACCCAAAGCCGCTGAATTGAAGGAACAAACGATCAAGCTCACATGCGACCATGAAAAGGGTCAAGACAACAAATACGAATGCGGATACCCACAACTTTGGGAAATTACAAAATGGCCCAAAATGCCCGAAAATCACGATACGTGATCGAATAACCAAACTGAAGTTCACAACACGTCTAACAAAGCTAAACGGACTTACGGGAAACTCGAAACAACAGTTTCGAATGAGATTCGCAAGAATCAAACTCAAGTGCGGAAAAGTCGCTAAGAAGCACGGAACTCAACAAAACGACACCGAAACGAACTTGGATGTCAAAAGTGCAGAATTAATCATTCTAAGAATGACGAAATGGTCACAAGTGAGCCGTTAAAATGGACTCCTACCAAAAAAAAGAAATTTACCGAAAATTAAAATCGCGGATATTATATACTACCCTCCTTAAAAGAAGTTTCGTCCCAAAACTTAAAACAAGTAGGGAGAAGCAATATCCCACCAGGAACATCTCAAAGAGATACACAAGAACCGCGTAACTTACGCCTATTGGCGAAGCGTTACAAGAAATGCAAAGAAACATACGACGTGAAATCACGCTCAACGACAAACATTACAATGCCACAATCAGAGACATAATAAAACCAACAAGTGCCAAGTATCACCAAACAGATAACACAATCAAGTCAATTATCCGAACAATCATAAAACACAAGGCACATATCACAAGGAAACACGCACAGTCGAAAATAGAAAATAAACACACAACGATCCGCAAGGATAACCACAAAGAATTCGGACCACGCAAAAATTCTAAAAATCCACACTAGGCATCTCCGTGTCCTTTCGGAGCAGAGACGAAATCTCGGTCCCCAAACCTCTCAGCTACCGTCTCGCAATGCACAGCTCGGTGACCCACCTAGCCGCACTCGAAACAGCTGACTAACGGTGAACGACAATTCTTCGTGGTTGGCCCGCTCGACTATAGTTATAACATGTCTTCATGCTGCTCACATTACTCACTACAGGGGTACTACTCCTCTGATCACGCGATCGAGGAACCTTCTTGGGAAGTCCCAGCCTCAGGGGGCCCACTCCCCTGATTTCCTGAAAAGTTTCTGATAGCTTTCTGTTTCTTTGACTCTGACATATGATCAGTTGATGATACGAATAGCTCGTAGGCTAATGCCCTATTCTGATACTCTCTCAACGAAGTACATGTGAGACCCGCCATGTACTGACGAATCTTCGGCTCCATTCGCCTACTAAAATGACAAATCTTATCTTTCTATGTCCTTACCTGATCCTACACATAGCTGAGCTATTTGCTAAAATCAATAATAGCTTGAGACAGTGGTACATCTTGCGGTTTCACCGAAAAGAATTCATTAATCCTCTGATTCCTGATCGGTTCCGGACAGAACTCATCTCTCATGAATCTCTGGAACTCTGACAATGTGACAACACGATCTCGAGGCTTAACAGTCTCCCACAGTTAGCGGCATCTTTGTCGAGAAGATACTGAGCGACCGGCACTTTACGTCCTTTTGGACAATCAACTACCTCGAATATCTTTTCCAACTGGAAAAGTCAATGCATCTGCGGCACCAGCAAAACGAGAGGGATTCATACGAACCGCTTCTCGGAGCCACTGATTTGCACCAATGTTCTGGGTTACATTTGTATTACGTTGAACTGCTTGAGTCAATTGAGTCAACTGTGCAGCTACCTGCTGCAAAATAGTAGCAACACCGATACCAACATCATCGCCGGCAGCATGATCCTGATCACGCGTCCGGTTGCCACGGCCACGACTACTGCCCCTCAGCATAATGAATAAGCAACCACTCAGTACAACAGAAAATCATAACAAACAACACATACAACAATTACCGTTGTAAGGCAACACACATACAAAAATCACAGCAACGACAGCATCGTTTGGCGATCTCAACAGCCCGAACGATAACCAGCACACAATTACAAAACATCATGAAACAATCATACATGTACACAATCGTACAAACCCAAGCTCCAACAGCTCGCATGGGTGCGATAACATGCAATTCACCACGAAGCAACAAATATTAAATACCAACATCACACCTCTCACATAGGGCTAATACAAAAAATGCGTGGCGAACGACTCAACACTCACACCACCAATTCAATCACAACTTGGAGGGCTAACACCCTAAAAACAATACTAACATCATACACACCTTCTCTGACCACAAGTAGGAAGTGATATGTTTTAAAAACGAGAACCACCTTTTGAAAATAATTTTGGAAACACTAGTAGATCTTGAGTATCACCTTTCATAAAGTAGTACAAACGTCATTATCGAGACATTGAAAAACCATCTTGCATTTGGTCAAAATGAGGATATTTTTCTTTTAGTGAAAAACTTTCAGAAATATTCGACCCTCGGGTCTAAGCAAATGCGTTTCTAAATCATTGAAACTATCTCAAATTATTTTGGTCCTCAAAGTGGAATAATTTTGAAACATATTGTGGCACTAGAATGCACCTTGAAAGTACCGCGAGAAAATAATCCATTTTAAAAGTACGTCTCGAAATTTACTTTCTAAGATACTCAAGGTTTTCAGAAATCCAATACCCCAGAATGCCCAAAACTTACACGTATCGACATTCGCTTATACACATCATAGTACACGCATCAAATCATTCAAAATCAAGACAATACATGTCTTTTACCGGAAAACAAATAGTCAAATATCACAGTCGAAAACTGCCTAGGATTGGGGCGAAACCATTGATCCCACTCGAGGCCTCTAAGGACCCTCCCGAGCTGGCCAGAGAATCAAACTCGTGAATCCAGAGTGAAGTCATAGATTCCCCCGAGGCCTCGTTAGACCCTCCCGGAGTGAGCAAAACAAGCACATATACATTTCTATTCCATATTAGGCACAAAGGTTTCACGAGAACACTTGCAAAATGAGCAAATCCTTTCGAAAATCAATAGCAGCGAACAAAAACAATAGTCGAAAAGACATAAGCAGCGACAACACTCCCCATATCAACGAAATATGAGAGTCAAATAAACACACATCATGAAACCAAGTATCTACATAAAGATTCCATCACCTAACAAATAATCATACAAGTAGCTCGTGTCGTACGAGGCACAATACAAAGAAGGGAAACTTACATCCACAGGTCGCACGAAGATGATGATCGCCCCATGATACTAATCACGACCAACAAACTCAGACGACGCGTCGCGACACGACTCAGTCAGACAAAATCCGACGAGACAAAACTTGACCCGACAGCCTAGGTTTCCACAACCTAAGCTCCGATACCATTTATGTAACACCCCCAATCCGCTCAGGGATATTACACGCCGTAGACCCTTTCCTCAAGGATCTACCTGGCTGGTAACTAAAATCAAATATCTCAACATCGCCTTTAAGACTAAAATGACTCCGCAGACCGATTTGGTCTTTCAATTAATACAACAACTCAATCTCAATATATGCCCACGCAGGGGTCAAAATACAACACACTCCCATACAACAGGGAAAATACTACAGCGGAAATGAAGTACAACCAAACCAATACGACATCATATGGATCCTCATATGATTGGTATCAATCATCTTTCATCATCCTTCATGCTGACCCTGTGTTATGCTCCCCAAAACCTAAATGCAATACAGACATCCACCCCCCGATTATTCGGGGGTTAGCAAAATTCCACTATTTTGCTAGTGCATGTACAAAGTGCAAATACGAGTCATACAAATCATATTCCAAGAATAATAATAATTAACGAGGAATCCTCAAAGATTCAAACATAATAAAAAGTACTTCCCGAGGCAAGAGTTTGCGTAAAACTTTCCGAATTCGAAAGATCACAAATCATGAGAACAGTTTGTAAAATGGTTTAAAATGCCCTCGTGAGTTTTAACGGAAAACAAATTAGGATTATCGAATCCTTCTCTTTCCAAAACCAACAGTGGTCATAGCCCAAAGATTTGCTTTCTCAAATAAAAACGAACAACAATTCACAGGGTTAGAAACTCACATCACGTGTCCTCGACGGACATAAAGTCAACAAGCATACCACCCAAGATACGAAATCTCGGTAACACATCCAAGGTACTCGACCGGGAAAAACACATCCAAAAATCATATACATAACACCGTGAACACATGCCACGTTATCTCATGGTTGGATCAATCGCTTGTTGTCTCCTGACCACATGATTACAAGTCATGTGTCACCGTAGGTTTTCTCATACCACCGTGATCACTTGCCACGTCATCTCATGGTTGGATCAATCACTTATTGTCTCCTGACCACATGATCACAAGTCGTGTGTCACCATAGGTATCCTGAGGCTCTCACGGTTGGATCAATCACTTGTTGCATCCTGGCCACATGATCACATGCCATGTGTTACCGTAGACCCCGCGCATATTCACACATTCACATGCATAACACAGTACGCCAAGGATATCCAAATAATTTACCCAAAAGGCAACAAACACATAGTACGACACAATTGTCAAATCACAACGCACCGAAATGAGATAATATATATATATATATATAATAAAAGCACAACAACAACAACAACAACAACAAGCATATTCATAGGGTTCACTTAACCATTCACAAAACACACCATTCACAAAACACACGCGTTTTGAAAGTGAGCCCTTAACGAGGCTAAATCGAATCATTTGAAAGTTCCTTTCAAACAACAAAACAAACATACCAAGACGATCACCAATCATCATATATACAAAACAAGAATGTATGAACAAGGTACTTGCCTCGAATAACCACAAACGCGGAGAATCATCCGAAGTAGGTTGGCACGAACCGACTATGAACCCGCCGACTCGGCCGAATGCTAACCCGTGACAATAAACTACGAACAACAACAACCACAATGAAAATGAATTCCATAGTACGACCCAAAGCCGCTGAATTGAAGGAACAAACGACAAAAGTTCAAGGGTTTCCCCCAAAACGGCCAAGAACACTAATCGACTTGACAAAAACATGAAAACGGAATTCCAAACCGAAATATGGATATACAATCCATAGGATATGTTTAACATCATTTAGCAACAATCGTTTTATAAAAATCGGATAGAAAACGAAATCAAGAACAAAACTCCCAAAAAGTCGACTCTAGGGAATCAAGAAAAGTACCTTGATTCGGCGAAGAACAATGGATTAGATGATGTTATAATCACCTAGGATACTCCAAAACACCTTTGGATTGAGCAAAATCGGCCAAGATCGCGAACCCTAGTCGCCCTTGACTTACTCCCGCGGAGAGAAGAGGAAATGAGGGTGAAAATGAGAATAATGACTGCTGTCCAGTTTATATACTGGACAGCTTAGCGTGCGCTAATCCTACCTGATTGGCGTGCGCTATCGAAGCATCAGAACAAACGTTCTGCCAAAATGTACAGTTAGCGTGCGCTAACCACAAAAATTAGCGTGCACTAATGATACCTCCAGACCCAGTCCAGTAGCTTCTGGACTGCCTCGAACTACTAATCAGCGTGCGCTACCAAACCCGTAGCGCGCGCTAACTACTGCACCTTAGTGAGCGCTAACCACCTGCCCTTAGCGTGCACTAACGGGCCTGAATCCAACTACTGACCTCTAACCCTGTTGCACGATAACGTGTGCTAATGCACCCAGAACTACAGCACTAGTACTCTCAAAGCTGGTTACAACAACAGACTCCTCCGATCGAAATACCAAATTCAAGATACGCACGAAAAGCTCCAGAATAAGATCATACTAAGAGCTTGAGCTACAATCAAGCTCACATGCGACCATAAAAAACAACAAATACGAACGCGGATACCCACAACTTTGGGAAATTACAAAATGGCCCAAAATGCCCGAGAGTCACGATACATGATCGAATAACCAAACCGAAGTTCACAATACGTCTAACAAAGTTAAACGTACTTACAGGAAACTCGAAACAATAGTTTCGAACGAGATTCATAAGAATCAAACTCAAGTGCGGAAAAGTCGCTAAGAAGCACGGAACTCAACAAAACGACACCGAAACGAACTCGTATGTCAAAGAGTGCAGAATTAATCATTATGAGAATGACGAAACAGTCACAAGCGAGCCGTTAAAATGGACTCCTGCCAAAAAAAGAAATTTACCAAAAATTGAAATCGCGGACTGTCCATCATTCTGGGATGGAAATATGTGCTCAAACGCAAACGTGTCCCCAAAGCCTTATGTACTGCCTGCCAGAAATGCGATACAAACCGACCATCCCTAATAATAGCTTTCGGCGTGCCATGAAGCCTCACGACTGCGCAATAAATATACGAGCCAATTTCTCGGGTCCCCAAGTGTCCTTGATGCCCAGAAAATGTGCCGACTTATTTAGTCGATCCACGGTCACCCACACCATGTTCATTCCCGTCCTCGTACTCAGCAAATTCATGACAAAATCCATATAGACGTCCTCCCACTCCCATTCCGGGATGGGAAGTGGTTTTAACAACCCAGCTGGCCGCTGATATTCGATTTTGACTTGCTGACAAGTCAAACACTTAGCCACAAACTGCACCATCTCATTCTTCATGTCATTGCACCAAAAATTCTTCCTCAAATCCTTATACATTTTACTCGAGCCCGGATGGACTGAGTAAGGTGACGCATGAGCCTTCCACATAATTCCCTGCCTCAATTCCAAGTCGTTCGAAACACACAGTCGACCTTGGAATCTTAACACACCATCTTAATGAATCACAAATCCCAGGGCTTTCCCCTTAACCACATTCACACGGAGTTGGGTAAACATCGGATCTTCTAACTGTCTCGATTTAATGTCGTTGACTAGCGACGAAGAAATCTCAAGGGCACACAACCGTGCAGCATTACCTGGCAACACAACATCAATACTCAACCCCATCAACTCTTGCTGGAGCCCTGGCTGAGCTGTGAGTAACTCAAGTGCCTGAAGCGATACCGATTTCCGACTCAAGGCATCTGCCACCACATTTGCCTTGTCCGGATGATAAAGGATTTCGAGATCGTAATCCTTGATTAGTTCCTGCCACATTCTCTGTCTCATATTCAGTTATTTCTGTGTGAATATATATTTCAGGCTCTTGTGATCAGTGAAAATCGGACACGATGAGCCATACAAGTAATGACACCAAATCTTCAATGCAAACACAACTGCTGCCAACTCAAGATCATGCGTAGGATAATTCAACTCATACGGTTTCAACTTATGGGAAGCATAGGAAATCGTCTTTCCGTGCTATATTAGTACACATCCAAGTCCTTGGCCTGAGGCATCACTATAAACTGAAAAGCCCTCATTACCGCAACGGTAATGTTAAGACGGGAGCGGTAGTCAACCACTTCTTCAACTCTTTGAAACTCTTCTGCCTCTCGTCTGTCCACACAAATTTCTCTGAATTCTGCAACAACTGAGTAAGCGGTCGAGTGAGTTTAAAGAACCCCTCGACAAACCTTCTATAATATCCCGCCAAACCCAGAAAACTACGGACCTCCTACGCATTCTTGGGTGGTGCTCAATACAACATAGCCTCTATCTTGTGTGGGTCCACACGAACACCCTCGGCCGAGATCACGTGACCGAGAAACATAACCTCCCGCAACCAAAACTCACACTTGGAGAACTTCGCATAAAGGCGCTGAGTTCTCAGGATTTCCAACACGATATGCAAATGACGTGCATGCTCCTCCTCGTTCCTCGAGTAAATCAGAATATCATCGATAAAGACGACTATACACTTATCAAGATATTCGATGATGACCTTGTTCATTAGCTGTATGAACACGGATGGGGCATTGGTTAGCCCAAACGGCATAACCACAACCTCGTAATGGCCGTATCTCGTCCGAAAGTCCATCTTCGGAATATCGGAATCCTTCACTCGGAGTTGGTAATATCCCAATCTCAAATCAATCTTCGAGAACACAATCGCTCCCTGCAATTGGTCAAACCAGTTGTCAATCCTCGGAAGCGAATACTTGTTTTTTATGGTCACCTTGTTCAACTCTCGGTAGTCGATGCATAAACGCAATGACCCATCCTTCTTTCTTACGAACAATACCGGTGCGCCCCAAGGCGAAGCGCTCGGTCGAATGTAACCCGTGTCTAACAACTCTCCCAACTGCTTCTTCAACTCAAGCATCTCGGCAGGTGCCATACGGTACGGCGTTTTCGAAATCGAGGCCGCACCCGGCTCTAAATCAATGGTGAACTCAACCTCATATTCTGGTGGCAAACCCGGCAACTCATCTGGAAAAACATCAGAATATTCGTTTACTACTGAAATAGACGAGATCTCGACTCCCACTTTTTCCGATCTCAAAGCATAACACCAGTAACCAGTGCAACCTCCTCGAAGGAGTTTTACCGCTTTCCTAGCGCTGATCAAGAATCTCTGACTACTCCGTTTGTATCCCATGAAGGAGTGTTCGGTACCGTCGGAGGCTAACATCGAAATAGTCCTCGCTCTATAAATCATGATCGCCCCATGTCGATCCAACCAATCCTCACCAAGGATTAAATCCTCATCCTTAATATCTACCACAATCAGATTAGAAGACCAAGCCCTCCCCGCGATACTCGCCGGGAAATCTCTAACCTCACGATCCCCCACAATACTATCTCCACTAGGTAGTGTAACAAGAAACAGTTCACATACAAATAGATAATCAACATGCAGAAGATGCACATAATCTAAATAGATGAAAGAATGCGTAGCACCAGAATCGAATAGCACAGAAACAGGATGATCAAGGATGTGAATGGTACCTGTAACCACTGTCGCGTCAGGATCTCCGGCTCATCTCATCTCATACACACAGGGCGGAACAGACCCCGCGCTAGACGCTCCCCCTCTAGAAGACTGTCCACGTCCCCGACCTCTGCCGAAACTCTGTTGAGGCGAATTAGTTTTCGGAGCCTGATTCACGCTCGGTTCCCTCGTTGTCGGGGCTGACATCTGAGTAACTGGCGCTCGACTTGCATCTCCATAATATGCAGCACGATGCCCCATACAACCACAATTATGACACTACAGCGGTGGCCTGTCACATTCACTCATCATATTTCCCGGACGACCACAGTTAAAACAAGTATGACAACGAACAAGAACAGCCGGAGCAGACTTAGAACCATGGCCTCGCCTAAATGACGGGGACTGATTCCCAAAGGCTCACAGAACAGACTGAGTCTTCTGATGCCCGCCAAACTTACTTCCCAAAAAATGACTAGAAGTCTTCTACTTCTTACCCTCTGTTGCCACCTCCGTCGCAGAAAAAGACATCTCATAGGCCTTTGCTTTGTTCTGATAGTCTTTCAAAGTCGTGCACCCAAGGCCTGACATATAGTGGCAAACTCTCAGTTTCATCCACATGTGGAAGTGGCGGATCTTGTCCTGTTCATCCCGGACCTGATTCCTCATGTAATGCAGCTGTTGATTATAATCTTTGATTGCTTGAGAGATGGGGACATCCTGGGGTTTCGCCTCGAAGAAGGCTCGAACCCTTCCCTCTTTCACTGGCCACGGACAATACTCAGCCTCCATTAATTCCTGGAACTCATCCCACGTAGCTGCCCGGTCACGCGGTTTCACTACCTTCCACCGCGGTGCCGCCTCTTTGGCGAGAAAGTACTGTGCAATTGGTACTTTCCTCTCCTCAGAGCAATTTGCTGCCTCGAATACTTTCTCCATCTCAAATATCCAACTCTCCCAACCAGAAGGGTCGGAAGTGCCATCGAACTGTGGAGGATGCATATGATCACATCCTGAAGCAACTTGTCAGTACCAGAACCAGTAGGCGGAGCCGGAGTAGCATTAGCTTGATTAACCAGGACCTCCTGAGTTAGTAGCGCCATCTGATTCGTTACTTGTTGTAGTATGTTAGCTACCCCAACGTTATCATTAGCATTACCGAAGCTAGCAGACTGATCCTGCTGACCTTCGGCACTAGGCTGAACACTGTTCGACAAAGACGGCGTTGCCGAACCAGCCTCAGAGCTATTGGACATGGCCGCCCCACCGGCTACGCCATGTCCCCTACCGCGTCTGCGTCCGCGTCCTCTACCAGCAGGCACTCTGAATAAGTAACTAGTGAGTATAGTTTAAACGCAAAACACATCACGATATTAAGAAAGGAACAACACAGGATAATGCAACGAGTCAAGTTAGGAAAACTTACGAGCACCGGCGTACTGGGATGATAGCATAGTAGTGATACTGTTCGGAAACCTTGAATTCGGACGGAGGAAGATGGATTAGGATGATGATACACTTCGTTTGGAGTGCAAATATCGATCGGCCAAGGAACCCCACAGATAACTCTCCATAAATCGCCCCAAAATTTCCATAAATCGCCCAAGGGATGAGAAGAGATGAAAAATGACGGAACGGTACTGCTGAATCCTATTTATACTAATTATAATTAGCGTGTGCTAATTCTTAAAAATAGCGCGCGCTAACGGGATCGCCAGTAGTCCTGTAGCTTCTGCCCGGTGTCGCTAGCGTGCGCTATTACAGCTTAACGCGCGCTACCTGCTAGTCGTTAGCGTGCGCTACGAAGCATAGCCCACGATACCCGGTAGTAAGAACCAAGAATTCCGAGTCTAGAACCTACTGTCCCCTGCAATACCCGGACATTGGCGCGCATTACTGATATGCTAGCGGGCGCTACTGAAGTACCTCTAGCGTGCGCAAGGAATCATGAATAGCATATGCTATTCATGTAGCAGTTCAGTACTGCTGAGTGCAGCCCGCTGCTGAGGAAGGCGCGAAATCGAACACAACTAAAAGTTGGAATTCGAAGGCACATTTACGAAGTATTCGCAACGACGGATCTAAGTGCTAAAAGAAGGCAAAATTCCGACCACTCGACGGCTCGGGATATAGAAACGGATGTAAGTTCCCTAAACTTTAGAAAATTGTAAAATGGCCCAAAACGTCCGAAAATCAAGATACGACGTCGGATTACAAAATCTCATAACACGAATAACTCAACCATACGAACTCATGGGAACAAAGAAACAACGAAATCAAATGAGTTTTACGAGAATCGAACGTACATGCGACAAGATCATAACATAAGGTATATAACGTAAAAACACCTCCGAAACTCGTCTAAGTGGAAAAATTCCAAGAACAAAATAGACACAGAACGTAGAAACGGTTACAAGCAGGTAAAATAGAAACTTCTAAAAATAGAAAGTAGGGATATTACACTCCACCACTCGGATGCTTCTCCAGTCAAGAAATATTGGGTAGGGGGCTTTTCGGTCATCCGGGCAGTTGATTTCCGCAAACACTTTCTCTAATTCCCTTAGCCAGTAATCCCATGTCGGCAGTTCAGAAAAACCATCAAATTTTGGTGGATGCATCTTCGCCACTTCTTAAAGCCATTTGTCTCCTTGATACCCCATGTTTGGAACACCCTGGTGTCCCTCCCCCGGTTGTAGACCTATCGCCACCTGCATTCTGTCCACCACTTGAGTGAATTGGGTCATCTGGTTGACCACTTGACGAAGCATGTCGGGAACAACAGGATCATTTGCCTCCACAGTTTGCTCTAAATTAGTGTTGACAGATTCCTGTTGCTCGCCAGAACTGAGATCAGCCTGATTTGATAGAGAATTAGGGACAGAGGGTGAAGCTTCACTTCCAGCATTTCTGCGTCCATGTCCACGACCTCCTCTCAACATACTGTAAGCATTCATACTCAATATATGAGGAACAACATCGTTCTAAAGTTAATTATCGTAAAAGACATAACATTAAAGGACAATAATTGCGTTTTAGGAGACCGACAACCACATCTCGCAAGAAAAAGTAGGCGGTACAGTGATGTTATTCGCGGCTGGTTAACCAAACGACACATCTGGACCCTAAATTAACCCGACTACCAAGATAACTATAAATCTTCGCTCCGATACCATATTCTGTAACATACCGAGATATTCAGGATTATTACATCGTCGCAAATCCTTTATATAAGGATTTACTAGGCTAATAAATAAAACAAACACTTATTAAATACCAATTGTAGAGTTAATATTACAAATCGAGTTTTCGGAAGTAAAAGGCAAGCACCGAATTGAAATCATCAATACATGACCAACCAAAATTAACATAAAAGAAACAATATACTCGAGTACTTATTCAAACACGAAAACAAACGAAAAGAACTTTCCCGGGTCACCAACATCACTGTGTACCCTCGTCATCATGTTGATCATGCGGTTGTTTTTCTGCTCTCCTTAATCATGAACATAAAATACATGTCCACCCTGAAGGGGTTAGCACAACGATGCTAGTACAAGTACGATAATTTATACAACAACAGATTAATCGACAATTCACGTAACATAACAACGACTTACAAGTCTCTCCGACGAGAAGACCTACAATGCATTACACAACACGAAAATCTCAACATACACATGGTAATCCGATGATCTAGCGTTCACTGCATATATCCCAAGATGATCCCGTTGGACCAACACGTGGTGTAAAACCCGTCCAATGATCCAGCACGTGCAAGCATAGATCCCAAGATCATCCATCGGATCAACATGTGGTGGACAAACGACAACGACACATATACATGACAACATAAATAACGTTTAACACGAAAACATAATTAAAGTACTTGCCTTATAATGACAATAAGAATTCAATACTTTCGGAGAGCATCAACACACTCGAAGGACGTCCCTTCGATCAATATCTTGCACGAACCTTAACTATCAAGGTAATATCATAATGACTAATGGTTTCAGATAATTGTATGATAATGTTAATATCGTAAGGTCAACACACATCACGAACACAAATACGGGAGTTCCTTCACTACGTGTATATGTGTGTGTATCATATAGCATCACGAACAAATCATCCCGTCAAACTATGATTAACTTATCCGTTTGATTGAAGGGTTAATCATATCTCTACTTATAATTTCTACTCCCAATTATGGTAATTCTTCATCCGAGGGTTCTAACAGTCTAACATGTTTATTACCAACATAATCGACGAAGAAGGATAAATCAATCGAAATCAATTCTAAAATGAAGGATCATATTCTAGGTGAGAAACCCTAACCTTCATCCTTATGATTCATCTACCAAGAGTAACACCATTCTCAAGTCATCAAGTCACTACTCCAGCCCATTATTATCAATCCAAAGCATATGTTCCATCTAATCGATGGTTCTCTATCAAACATATGATCAACGAATGAAGCCCAAACATATTTTAAAGGAAATGTTTGAAAAATCGAGTATTCTAGGTTGATTTACATTCAATCTTCGCACCTCAAAGCATAAGAATGCTTGGAAACTATAATCATCTCGTAAACCTCCTCTAGTATTGTAGTTTAATCACCTAACATGCTTGTTCTAAGATTTAAACGAATCAACATGATACTATACTTCCACTAAACCGACTACCAATACAACCGAAACATGAATATATATTGAAGGACAACTATTTTCAACAAGTGTACATATTCAGAAATATATAAAACATCTCAAATCAAAGCTAAGAGTGAAGGTATAGCCGAAATACCTTGAAACACAAGTGAAGACGAACACAAGTGAAGACTGTTCTCTTACAACCTTCAAGAATCGACGGAAACTTGCTTAATCTAGGAACCCATATCAAGTTCACGAGTTATGTGTTAGGATTGTATACTGCAAAGCATACTTTATGCTTGTATTGCCTTATTTCCTGTAACTACCTATGAGAATATTAATTACATTTAATCACATGTTTTGCATATTTATTCACGTTATGGTTATGCAAATAAAATGTCTAATTATTTTATATTGTAGATAATGTGGTGTGTTGGTGTCACACGGAAGATCACATTATCGGTACCTTATAAAATAATATAATAGTTCACAACCTATATAATTATTAGACAAATTATATAAAAGGTTGTAGTGTATGTCTGAGATTAGTTGGTTTTGACTATTAGAATACAGTAGCGTATTTGCATACGTTGAACTGGGTCGGGGTGAGATAGTGTCTTCTGTACTTACTGTAAGAAGAGCGTAAATCTCGGATAATTATTATTTCTTAATTCTAAGTATATAATATTTAATTGTGTATTTATAATACTTATTACTTTAATTTACCATGGGTGAGAGTCAAAATGATCGACTCAATAAGCCTCGTATCTTGTGCAATAATATTATTTATATGACAGTTATTATTATTATATAAATCGTGTCCCGACTCGTGCGGGTTGATGATGTCCCCTTGAGGAGCTCGATAATGATTATTCTATTAAACCCTGCAGGTGGATTTAATTCCGATATAATAATAAGTTTCGAGTGGCACTACTCTTGGATAAGATATTAATTAATTAAAGCTGTCAGCAGATTATAATTAATTAATGGACATTCGATATCTTAAACACATGAAATAATATATTTAATAAGGAGCCCGATTTTGTAATTTGAGATTTTGGTAGAAAGTCCAATATCAACCTTTTAGCGGACTAAGTTGATATTAATAGATTCATTATATTAGGAAGAGTCCTAATATGGTAAGATGAAATCTATTGGGAGTCCTTCCACAATCCTCCTTAAGATCCCTAGTAATAGTCCAAGAGCCTATAAATAGGACTTATGGGGAGGGGTTTGGTCGATTATCAATGTCCCAAACTTGAGAGGTCGATTTTCTTCTTCATGTGTTTTAATTGTAGATGTAGACTTGTGTCTTTGATTCTACAATTTAGATAACACATCAATTTGATAAGAGTGTTCATAAAATACTAAAAAGAAAAGAAAAATCGAGTGATCTCAAGTGAAGGAGGTTCGGTCGATTCCCCATAGAAGTAATATCCGGTAGCTCATTACCCATACAATGTCCGAGTTAAGGCAGATCATACTCTCGAAGGGCTACAGGTAGAAATACAATGTGATCAATACGAAAGCAACCACTTCGCTTCAAAGGTAATATCCTATGATCTTTTAGATCTATATTAGGATATTTCAATTACCAATATATTTATTTAATAAATAATAAATAATATTTAAATTACTTATTAGTCTTAGTAATTAATTAATTAGCATGCCTAAATAGATTTTGTGCTCGTCGATGTATAAAACGCAATTATCAAACTTTCCCAACTTCGCTACCACTGCGTTTTATTTCCAACAATTGGTATCGGAGACGGATTTTAGGATTTTTGCTATTTTAATTAATTTGGTGATTAATTGATAGCAATTTAAATATTCATATAATTTGATGTTGGAATATTTTGCTAGTTGCAGGTGATATGATTCAATTATCATGGTTATGTGAATGGTTTATTTATTTATTTATTTTTATTATTTATGCAATTGTTGGTTTGGCCCGGTTTTGAGGCATGTAATGGTTTTTTCCGTGAAAAACTCCGCGGGTAGTTCTAGGTGTCTTATTTTCGTGTAATCTTGCTGTAATTTCAATGTATTTTATTTTGTGTAAAATTATAATTGAATTCGAAAAAGACGGTATCACGAAGAAATAGAGCGGAATCGAGATCGCTGGCAAAGGCCGCCGAAAAGACTGAGCATGCCGCAGTACTGTCCGGCCGGCCGCCGGTTCGGCCTGGGTCATCCAGCTTTTAGTCGGTCCGTTTCGCCATCGTTCGTTGCGTCCGCTGGAGAGTCGGGATTCAAAATTAATTTTTTTTTTTTGTAATTAATTTTGCATAAAAGTGAAATTTTAATTTTGGAAATCCACGGCCCGGCCGGGAGGAGCGACGAGATGCTTGATTCAATGGGAGAGATCGAGTCGAAGATTTTTTTTCTGATTCAACTCAAGGAAGAAGACCATGATAATTGGATAATTTAATTATCCATGATTTATTTTTGATTTTTATTGTTTTGATGTATGGCATATATGAATGTATACGCGATATGTTTTCTCCATGTTAGGACAGAAAATAAAAAACCTTAAGGCTAAAATTGTAATATCCGTGTTTTCTATTTTCAGTAATTTCTATTTTTGGTGTATGTTCGTTTCGGACAACTCGCTTAGCACTGTTTTGGAATTCTGAATCTATTTTGTTCTTGGAGTTTTTCCGTCTGGATGAGTTTCGAGGATGTTTTCGCATAATTTCATCTTAATTTATATCTTGCTGTATGTACGTTCGATTCTCGTAAAACTTGTTCGTTTCCGTTGTTTCTTGATTTGTATAAGTTTGTATGGTTGAGTTGGTCGTGTTGAAATTTTCGGTTTGTTAATCCGACGTTGCATCGCGATTTTTCGGGCTCTTGGGCCGTTTTTGTAATTTTCATAAGTTTGGGGAACTTCGCTTCATTTGCTTCATTTGAGACTCTCTAGTGATCGGGATTATATTTTCTTTCAAAACTCATCTTCGTTGTCTTCGATACCCCATGTTTATACTTTTGATTCTATCCTTGTGTTGCGTTTCGTCGTTGTATCGACTGTGCTGAGCTGAGTGATTAGAAGTGCTGAACTGCTGCATGCATAACGTACGTTATGCATGCTCCTTTACGTGCGTTATATAGGCATCATAACGTACGTTATACCCCATTGGTAACGTACGTTATGGTTTCGCATAAAGTGTCCAGATTGTTCGTTACGTACGTTAACCTGAGAGGAGTTACGTACGTAACCTTCATAACGTACGTTAACAATAGGCGTTAACGTACGTAACTCGCCGTCAGGTCTTTTAATTCCTGACTTATTTCCAGTCGACTTATTTCACTCCCTTTCTTTCTTTCTCGCGACGTGAGCTTCCTTTGGGCGATTTCGAGCGATTCATCCGGTGCAATCCGTAGGAACCTTCTAAAGATCGATCTTTGCATCCCAAGCAAGGTTTATCATCATCATAATCATTCTCCATCCGTCCGAATCGAGGTATACATCGATGAACCCTAGTTTTTGGGGATTTCGGGATCTTTGGCATAATTCTTCCTTTTTATCCGTTTTGACTTCGACGACTTGTTAGATTACGATTGTGTAGTCGTAAATCCCTTATTTCCATTGTAGTTTAACGGGTTTAACCTAGTAATTTCTCTATTGTTAGATTTTAACCGTCTTGGACTTCGTAATGACCGATAAATCGTTCCAAGGGGTAGAATTAGGATTAATTCTTACCCTTCCGCATTATTGAGACTTGTGTATACCGTTATTGTGTTAGGAACGGATTTAGGAGGATTGTTCGGACCGAAACCTATTCTGTCGTCGTTTCCTTCGTTTCGTTTCATTCAAGGCAAGTACATGTATTACATTTCGTTATGTATGTTGTGATTTTCGAAATGAATGATGAATTGTGATTTTCGGGTGCGTGAGTTGTGTTCCTTCCACCCGGAGTGTCCGACGGGATGTCTGGGGGTCGATACTAAGGGGTACGGCCGCGGAAGGGAACTTGGGTGCGTGTGTGATTGAACTTCCACCCGGAGTGTCCGACGGGATGTCTGGGGGTCGATACTAAGGGGTACGGCCGCGGAAGTGGTATCCCACCCGGAGTGTTCGACGGGATGTCTGGGGGTCGATACTAAGGGGTACGGCCACGGGATACCAGTTGTGATTTTGTGATATCGTGATGATTGGAACTGATTTGATTGCCAATGTAGTATTCCGGAATATATATATATATATGGCAAATGAATTGTGATTGAGATGATTGTGCTAAAAACCGTATTTTGTATATAATGTTGTGTAATTGTGTACTTGCACTAGCTATTCGAATGCTAACCCCTTAAATGGGGGAAATGCGTCTTATGCATTTCAGGTACCGGGAGAGCTGAGGAGCAGGCACGGGACACGCACGTAAAGGATGGGCTGGCTTGATGATGTGGCTCGAGTCTGTAATTTTATGTTTTGTCATTGCATTTGTTGAGTACTGGAATTAAATTGTCTACTTTTAAACTTGGTTTAAGTCCCCTGCGTGGGCAACGGATTGGTATTTATTTTATGTTCATGTACTCCGTTACAATTGTTTTGGCCGAGGCCACGGCCTTATTTACTTTTGAGTGCATTGTTTGGAATTACATTGTGGGTTATGTGTCATGTGTTAGCCTGGACCTCACGAGGGTTCTACGGCGTGTAATGTCCCATTTGTGAATTGGGGTGTTACATTTATGGTATCAGAGTTTAGGTTTTGAATACCTAGGCTGTCGGTGAATTTTGGGTCTGTCAGTTGTGTTGTTAGAGTCAGTCGTTGAGCCTAATATCATCACGCTACCGTCTTTTCGTGCGACCCGTGGCTGTAAGTCTCCTCGAACTCTTATATTTCTGTAATTCGTTTTCTTGCGTAGTTCGGAATTGTGACTTGTGTTACCAACTTTGTGAATTGTGAATCTTTCTGATCTTGTTCTTTTCGTATTTTCTTCAGTATGTTGAGAGGTCGTGGTAGACCAGCTAGGGGGCGCGGCCGAGGCCGTGGTCGGGGTGCTGATAATGAAGAGGGCTCACTTTCTCAGTCCTCTGCAGACTCAGCCTCTCACTCAGTGCCGTCGAGTAATAATGCCGATGCCGGGGCTACTGCCGTACTCCAGCAGTTAGTAGCCCAGCTTGCTCAGATAGCTCAGGGTGGACGCCAGAATCCGCCCCCGACACCTGAAGAGGAAGCTAGTAAGTGGCTTCAGACGGTGTCTAAGATGCATCCTCCTCGTTTCTCCGGATCTTCTGACTCTCTCGGTTGGGAGAATTGGCTCTTTCAGTTGTCCAGGACCTTCGATGTCGTAGCTTGTCCCGAGGACAGGAGGGTACTTATTGCCCAGTACCTCCTGGATAAGGAAGCTGCGGAATGGTGGGAGGCCGTTGCGCCCAGAGACCGTCGGGCCACTTGGGATGAGTTCAGGGCTGCTATGGAAGCAGAATATTGTCCACCGCCAGTTAAGGAGCGCAGAATTGTGGAGTTCTTCACCGCTACACCTCAGGATGTGCCTATTTCTCAGGCCATCATTACTTACAATCAGCAGTTGGGTTTCGTGAGAGATCAGGTGAGGACGGAAGCTGATAAAATCCGTTACTTTAATATGCGTATGAAACCGCATATCAGGCAGAGTATGGCACCGCTCATGTGTGCCACTTTGAAGGAGTATCAGGATCGCGCTCTAGCGATCGAGATGGCCGCACCAGAATCAGAGTTGGGTGCCGAGGCCAAGAAACAGAAAACAGTTGGCAACTTCTCAGCCGGCAAGAGTGGCCGATTTTCGAGAGCACAGTCTGCCCCTACACCGGGGAAGAGGCCATTTCATCAGGCGGGGATCTCGTGGTAACTGCTCGGGCCTGATCTGCTTTCCGTGGCAGGGTTTGTTTTAACTGCAACCAGTATGAACATTTGATGAAGGATTGCCCTTTTCCTCCAGTTACTTGCTTCACTTGTGGGCAGACCGGGCATCGGGCGACTCATTGTGAGAGGGCCACCAGGGCTGTTAGAGTTCCGACTACCACTACCGATCAGAGGGATCACAGCACTCCAGCTACTTATGTTCCGCAGAGTTCGAGTCGTGGTAGGGGACGGGGTCAGCCGGATCGCCGTGCAGCCTCGAGTTCGGGTTCAGTTCACCCCCGATTGTATCAGATGAGGCGTACAGAGGAGACAGATGTTCCAGTGGCGTCAGTACTACTCGGATCCTTACTCATCCAGGTCGGTGCTTTTGATTCGGGTGCTACCCATTCCTTTATTGCTTCGGATTGTGTGAGTCGTATTGGTTTTGACTGCTTGTTTGAGTGTGAGCCGTTTGTAGTGGGTACACCCAGTGGGGATCGTATGGTTGGGGACCGGGAAGTTAGGGATTGCCCAGTGAGGATCGGGAGCCGGGATTGGCCCTCGAATCTCATTGTTATAGACCTTAAGGGTGAGGATTTAATCCTCGGAGACGATTGGTTGGATCGTCACGGTGCTATCATGAACTATCGGACTCGTACCATCTCGATAGTTGCCGAGGACGACACCGAGCATACTCTCGTCGGCTGTAAGCCGGGTAGATCGGGGAGTGTGATTAGCGCCTTGAAGGCGATGAAACTTCTGAAACAGGGTTGTGTCGGCTACTGGTGTTTCGCTCTGCAGGCGGAAGATGGTGGGGTTGACATATCGTCGATTCCAGTTGTTAGCGAGTATCCTGATATATTTCCGGACGACTTGCCGGGATTACCACTACATCGAGAGGTGGAGTTTCCTATTGATCTTGAGCCGAATGCGGCCCCTATTTCTCGAGCACCGTACCGTATGGCACCGTCGGAGATGCTAGAGTTGAAGAATCAGTTGGGAGAGTTGTTAGATAAAGGGTATATTCGACCGAGCGCATCGCCTTGGGGTGCGCCTGTACTTTTTGTTAAGAAGAAGGATGGATCGCTTCGTTTATGTATCGATTATCGAGAATTAAACAAGTTGACCATCAAAAATAAATACCCTTTGCCCCGGATTGACGACTTGTTTGATCGGCTTCAGGGGCGAAGGCCTTTTCAAGATTGACTTGCGATCGGCTACTACCGATTGAGGATTCGGGACAATGATATACCGAAAGTCGCCTTCTGACGAGATATGGCCATTACGAGTTTGTGGTTATGCCTTTCGGCTAACTAATGCCCCAACAGTGTTCATGCAATTGATGAACAAAGTTTTTATTGAGTATCCGGACAAATTCGTAGTCGTCTTTATCGATGACATTCTTATC
Organism: Orobanche coerulescens; assembly: GCA_033398695.1. NCBI lineage: Eukaryota > Viridiplantae > Streptophyta > Magnoliopsida > Lamiales > Orobanchaceae > Orobanche > Orobanche coerulescens. The sequence continues at coordinate 71,088,024 of CM065802.1, forward strand.
TATTCCTGAGTCGGGAGGAGCACGCCTTACATCTCCGGATTGTATTAGACATTTTGAGAGCCGAGCAGTTGTATGCGAAGTTCTCTAAGTGTGAGTTTTGGCTCGAGGAAGTGATGTTCCTCGGGCATGTGATTTCAGCAGAGGGAGTTCGGGTAGATCCGCAAAAGATAGAGGCGGTGATGGCTTGGGAGCCGCCTAAGAATGTGAAGGAGGTGAGGAGTTTTCTGGGTCTTGCTGGCTATTACCGTAGATTCGTGGAGGGATTTTCTAAGATCGCTAGACCACTCACTCAGTTGCTCCAGAAAACTCAGAAGTTCGAGTGGACTGCAGACAGACAGGACAGTTTTGACGAGTTAAAGAGGCGTTTAACTACCGCACCCGTTTTAGCACTGCCTCAGGGGAACGAGGATTTCGTAGTATATAGTGATGCTTCGGGCCTTGGGCTCGGATGTGTTTTGATGCAGAGAGATAGGGTCATTGCGTATGCGTCCCGCCAGTTGAAACCTTATGAGGTGAATTACCCCACGCACGATTTGGAGTTAGCTGCGGTCGTTTTCGCCTTAAAGATCTGGAGGCATTATCTCTACGGGTCGTCGTGTAAGATTTTTACAGATCACAAGAGTTTGAAGTATATCTTCAGTCAGAAAGAGTTAAATATGAGACAGCGTAGGTGGTTGGAGCTAATTAAAGATTACGACCTCGAGATACTTTACCATCCGGGTAAGGCTAACGTAGTGGCTGATGCGTTGAGCCGTAAGCCGATGGCGTTACAGATGTTGGAGGTACTTACACCACAGAGTAGGATTCAGCGAGATTTCATCTGTCAGAATATTGAGGTTTGGGTTCAGAGAGTTCAGGTCCAGCTTTGTGCGTTAGAGATCACTTCGTCCTTGACTGATGATATTAAGGCGAAACAAGATGATGATCCGTGTTTGGTCCAGTTGAGGGAGGATGTGAGGAAGGGAAAGCCCTGATTTGTGATTCGTGATGATGGCGTTACGAGATTTCGCGCATTATGTGTACCGAGTGTTATTGAGCCGAGACAAGATCTTGAGCGAAGCTCATACCACACTTTACTCCATACATCCCGATACGAGTAAAATGTACAAGGACGTGAGGAGTAACTACCGGTGGAGTAATTTGAAGACAGACGTTAGCGAGTTTGTGTCGAGATGTTTGACTGTCACAGTGTTAAGATCGAGCATCAACGACCAGCGGGTTTTTATACCACTTCCCATCCCGGAGTGGAAATGGGAGGATATTTCTATGGATTTCATTACCAGATGCCTAGAGTTTGATCGAATGAACATGATTTGGGTTATTGTCGATCGACCACCAAATCAGCTCATTTCTGGGTATTAAGGACACTTGGGGTCCGTAGAGACCGCACGAGTGTTTATTGCAGAGATCGTGAGATTGCATGGGACTCCTAAGAGTATTGTTTCGATCGTGATGGCGGTTTGTATCACATTTTTGGCAGTCGCTCATCGAGCTTTGGGAACCGAGTTGAGACTCAAGATGCCTTACCACCCTCGCATCGGCTGCATCGGAGCGGACGATCCAAACGTTGGAGGATATGTTGAGAGCCTGTGCCCTAGATTGGAAGGATGATTGGGAGTCGCACTTGCCGTTGATCGAGTTTACGTACAACAATAGTTGGCACGCCTCGATCAAAATGGCACCATTTGAGGCATTGTATGGGAGGAGGTGCAGATCGCCGTTGTGTTGGGACGATGCGTCCGAGCTGATTGGTACCGAGCCCGATATGGTAGTTGAGACGAGGGAGAAGATTACTCTGATTCGTGATAGATTGTTGACGGCCCAGAGTCGGCAAAAGTCTTATGCCGACACGCGTCGCCGGCCGTTGGAGTTTGAGGTGGGAGATCATGTTTTGCTTAAGGTGTCGCCGACACGGGGAGTTTACCGCTTCGGCCGGAAAGGTAAACTTAGTCCGAGATATATTGGGCCGTTTGAGATTTTAGAGAGAGTGGGAGAGCTTGCCTACCGGTTAGGCTTGCCGCCGTCTTTGAGTCACGTTCATAACGTATTTCATGTTTCCCAGCTTAGGAAGTATGTATCGGACCCTAGCCATATTCTTGATTTTGGAGAGATCGAATTGGGACCCGACATTACCATTGAGGAGAGGCCGATTCAGATTTTAGAGCGTCGGGTGAAGCAACTTCGTCATAAAACCATTCCTCTGGTTAAAGTTCAATGGTCGAGACATGGATCCGAGGAAGCCACATGGGAGACGGAAGTGAGCATACGGTCGAGATACCCCGAGTTGTTCGCGTTGTAAGTTTCGGGACGAAACTTATTTTTAGGGGGAGATAATGTAATATCCGTGTTTTCTATTTTCAGTAATTTCTATTTTTGGTGTATGTTCGTTTCGGACAGCTCGCTTTGCACTGTTTTGGAATTCTGAATCTATTTTGTTCTTGGAATTTTTCCGTCTGGATGAGTTTCGAGAATGTTTTCGCATAATTTCATCTTAATTTATATCTTGCTGTATGTACGTTCGATTCTCGTAAAACTTGTTCGTTTCCGTTGTTTCTTGATTTGTATAAGTTTGTATGGTTGAGTTGGTCGTGTTGAAATTTTCGGTTTGTTAATCCGACGTTGCATCGCGATTTTTCGGGCTCTTGGGCCGTTTTTGTAATTTTCATAAGTTTGGGGAACTTCGCTTCATTTGCTTCATTTGAGACTCTCTAGTGATCGGGATTATATTTTCTTTCAAAACTCAGCTTCGTTGTCTTGGATACCCCATGTTTATACTTTTGATTCTATCCTTGTGTTGCGTTTCGTCGTTGTATCGACGATTGTCCGAAATGAGTGATTAGCGATCTTGAATCTGCGCATGCATAACGTACGTTATGCATGCTCCTTTACGTGCGTTATATAGGCATCATAACGTACGTTATACCCCATTGGTAACGTACGTTATGGTTTCGCAGAAAGTGTCCAGATTGTTCGTTACGTACATTAACCTGAGAGGAGTTACGTACGTAACCTTCATAACGTACATTAACAATAGGCGTTAACGTACGTAACTCGCCGTCAGGTCTTTTAATTCCTGACTTATTTCCGGTCGACTTATTTCACTCCCTTTCTTTCTTTCTCGCGACGTGAGCTTCCTTTGGGCGATTTCGAGCGATTCATCCGGTGCAATCCGTAGGAACCTTCTAAAGATCGATCTTTGCGTCCCAAGCAAGGTTTATCATCATCATAATCATTCTCCATCCGTCCGAATCGAGGTATACATCGATGAACCCTAGTTTTTGGGGATTTCGGAATCTTTGGCATAATTCTTCCTTTTTATCCGTTTTGACTTCGACGACTTGTTAGATTACGATTGTGTAGTTGTAAATCCCTTATTTCCATTGTAGTTTAACGGGTTTAACCTAGTAATTTCTCTATTGTTAGATTTTAACCGTCTTGGACTTCGTAATGACCAATAAATCGTTCCAAGGGGTAGAATTAGGATTAATTCTTACCCTTCCGCATTATTGAGACTTGTGTATACCGTTATTGTGTTAGGAACGGATTTGGGAGGATTGTTCGGACCGAAGCCTATTCCGTCGTCGTTTCCTTCGTTTCGTTTCATTCAAGGCAAGTACATGTATTACATTTCGTTATGTATGTTGTGATTTTCGAAATGAATGATGAATTGTGATTTTCGGGTGCGTGAGTTGTGTTCCTTCCACCCGGAGTGTCCGACGGGATGTCTGGGGGTCGATACTAAGGGGTACGGCCGCGGAAGGGAACTTGGGTGCGTGTGTGATTGAACTTCCACCCGGAGTGTCCGACGGGATGTCTGGGGGTCGATACTAAGGGGTACGGCCGTGGAAGTGGTTCCCACCCGGAGTGTTCGACGGGATGTCTGGGGGTCGATACTAAGGGGTACGGCCACGGGATACCAGTTGTGATTTTGTGATATCGTGATGATTGGAACTGATTTGATTGCCAATGTAGTATTCCGGAATATATATATATATATATATATATATATATATATATGGCAAATGAATTCTGATTGAGATGATTGTGCTAAAAACCGTATTTTGTATATAATGTTGTGTAATTGTGTACTTGCACTAGCTATTCGAATGCTAACCCCTTAAATGGGGGAAATGCGTCTTATGCATTTCAGGTACCGGGAGAGCTGAGGAGCAGGCACGGGACACGCACGTAAAGGATGGGCTGGCTTGATGATGTGGCTCGAGTCTGTAATTTTATGTTTTTTCATTGCATTTGTTGAGTACTGGAATTAAATTGTCTACTTTTAAACTTGGTTTAAGTCCCCTGCGTGGGCAACGGATTGGTATTTATTTTATGTTCATGTACTCCGTTACAATTGTTTTGGCCGAGGCCACGGCCTTATTTACTTTTGAGTGCATTGTTTGGAATTACATTATGGGTTATGTGTCATGTGTTAGCCTGGTAGACCTCACGAGGGTTCTACGGCGTGTAATGTCCCATTTGTGAATTGGGGTGTTACAAAAATAACTAAGTGATTAAATTGTTTTATTTTTAAAATAAAATTAAATTGGCTTCCATAATTAATTTAAATTGTGAAGTAATTAGCATGCGCGTTGACATTAGGGTCTTCCTCCATATCGGATGTGCTAATTATAGGTTCACTAGTTTTAAATTTCAAAATAATAACATAAGGTAAATATTATTTTTTATGATAGGCCCTCTCCATCTGTCGGACTATTATTTAAAAGATAATATTTTAAGGATGTTAAATTATGGTGTTCACTTAGGTGTATTAATTAATAAGCTCCCCATCGGAATCTATGTTAATTAATACATAGCCAAGAGAAACCAACTATTAATTTTACTTGTCATAACGTAAGTTGACTAGATAGTAAAATTAAAGACGTAAAACTCTACTTGAAAAATGTGTGTGTAAACGTCCACACGATCGTGGCTTGCATATGTGGGTTTTTCGAGGTGTTGGTTGCTAGCATATATATTGTGTTTTGAGGTTCTTCAATATATTTTGCTATGCATTATGTGATGAATGTTTTTAATTTTTATCTCAGATGTCTTTCAATCCACTTGCTGTTAATCTCAAAGAAAATAAACTTGATGGCACTAACTTTGCCGATTGGAAAAGAAATCTTGATATTGTCCTGACTGCTGAGGGGCATAAATTTATCTTAACTGAGGAGAGCCCTCTGGATCCAGAACCGGATGCCACTCCTGGAGAGTTGGAAGAATTTCGAAAATGGAAGAAGTCTGATGAGATGGCTCGCTGTTACATTTTGGCTTCACTGACAAATGTATTGCAGCATCAGCATCAGACGATGGGCTCAGCCGCGGAAATGATGAAAAATCTCACTGAGATGTTTGGTCATCAGAACCGGGTGGCTAGACAAAATGCAATGAGGGTGCTGATGACAACCTAAATGTCTGAAAGGACCCCAGTAAGGGATCATGTTCTGAAAATGATGTCTCATTTGAACGAACTGAGCATACTGGGGGCTACTATCGATGCGGAATCGCAGGTCGATATTATCTTGGGCAGCTTACTAAGAAGCTTTGAGCAGTTCCGCCTTAACTACAATATGAACCGTAGGACATATACTTTGGCGGAACTTCTGACAGAGCTTCAATCTGCTGAAGGTCTCTTCAAACAAGGTTATCATCAGCGGCAACTGGTGCTACTTCTACCAAACCCAAATGGAGAAAGAAGAAAAATCAGGTTGGCCAGAAGCAAGTGGCAACTCTCAAGGTGAAAAGTAAGGCTCCTCACACCGAGGCGAACAAAAAGCCAAAGGAAAAGTGCTACAAGTGCAGTCAGAAAGGACATTTTAAAGCGGACTGCCCTGCTCTTAAGAAAGGTATGTCTCGCGCACTAGTAGTCAAAACATGTTTGGCAGCTTGTTCTTCCACTTCGTGAATAGTTTATTCAGGCTCCACTGATCATGTTTGATTTGACTCGCATAGTTTTCAGGTAACCAAGCAGCTTAGTGTGGGCGAGATTACCATCAATTGGGGCGATTATTCCAGGCTTATGGTTGTTGCAGTGGGAGTCGTGCAGTTGAAGATTAATGATAAATTATTAGTCCTCAATAATGTATTATTAGTACCGGGTTTTAGAATTTAATTTCGGTTTCTAAATTAAAATGCGATGGTTATTCAGTTTCTTTTGATGATGATGCTATTATTAGGAAAATAAATGGTGAATATATTTGCAAAGGTATTTTTAATGATGGACTATATGTCGTTAATACGGCACAAACTCCTATGCATAAATCACTTAACTCCTTGTCTAAACCTAAAAAGAGAAAAGAACCTTCAAGAATAAACCAAATATATCTGTGGCATTTACAGTTAGGGCATGTAAACCTTGGGAGGATTCAAAGATTGGTAGATGATGGCCCATTGGATAATCTCCAAGTTGAGTCATTTCCAATTTGTAAATCTTGTCTGGAAGGTAAAATGACCAAAAGAGTTTTTAAAACCAATCGAAGCCGTACTCAGAATGTGTTAGAATTGGTTCATACGGATGTATGTGGTCCAATGAATATCCAGGCGAGGGGTGATTTCGAATACTTCATCACGTTTATAGATGATTATTCGAGATATGGATACATCTATTTGATGCGACGTAAGTCTGAAGTCTTTGAAAAGTTCAGATACTTCAAGGCTGAAATGGAGAAGCGTCATGGGAAGAGTATCAAGTCACTACGATCTGATCGTGGTGGCGAGTACCTTAGTGGAGAATTTTTGGGTTTCTTGGCGAATGAGGGGATTTCGTCCCAGCTCATCGCGCCGGGAACTCCACAACAAAATAGTGTGGCTGAAAGAAGGAATAGAACTCTTTTAGAAATGGTTAGACCAATGATGAGTTATTCGGATTTACCTATTTCGTTTTGGGGATACGCCTTAGAAACAGCGGCGTACATTCTAAACCTGGTGCCTTCGAAATCAGTTCCAAAAACACCCACAGAGTTGTGGAGTGGGCGAAAGCCCAGTGTAGGACATGTTCGGATTTGGGGTACTCCAGCACATGTGCTGAATAAGGAAGCTGATAAGTTGGCATCTCGTACAAAAGTGCGAGTGTTTGTAGGATATCCTAAAGGAACGAAGGGTGGCTTGTTCTACAGTCCCCAGGATCAGAAGGTCATTGTTAACACCAATGTCCGATTCCTGGAAGAGGATTATATGATTAGTCATAAGCCCATGAGCAAGATAATTCTGGAAGAGCTGAGGGGCGAGACTCCATCTATACCAATCGTACAAGCGCCAACTAACACTGCACCACGTATGGATTCTGAGACTTTTACACCAACTCATGATTTTCCTCGTCATAGTAGGAGGGTTGTTCGTCAGCCGGAACGATTCATAGGTGTGGGAAAATCTTCGGACTCAATCACAGGCGAAGATGAATCAGATCCCTGGACCTACAAGGAGGCAATCCAATATAAAGATGCTGACTCCTGGCAAGTAGCAATGGAATCAGAAATGGGATCTATGGATTCCAATCATGTGTGGGAGCTCGTAGAGCTACCTGATAGTGTATAATCCATTGGGAGTAAATGGGTCTACAAGAGAAAGAAAGGAGGTGACGGGAAGGTTGAAACCTTCAAAGCGAGGCTTGTTGCAAAAGGTTATACTCAGAAAGAGGGTATCGATTATGATGAAACCTTTTCACCGATAGCCATGCTTAAGTCAATCCAGATTCTTTTAGCTATAGTTGTGCATTTGGATCTGGAGATTTGGCAAATGGATGTCAAGACTGAATTCTTGAATGGGAGTCTAGACAAGGAAATCTATATGTGCCAACTAGAGGGATTCATTGCTGAAGGAGAAGAGCACTTGGTGTGCAAGCTTAAGAGATCTATTTATGGACTTAAGCAAGCATCTAGATCTTGGAACACTCATTTTGACGAGGTTTTCTAGTCATATGGATTCGTCCAATGTCCGAGTAAGAGTTGTGTGTATAAGAAATGCGATGAAAATGTATTGGTGCTTCTTGTACTGTATGTAGATGATATCCTTCTGATTGGAAACAACATGAAGGAATTGTCGGACGTACGGGTATGGATATCTGAGCAGTTCGATATGAAGGATCTGGGAGAAGCAGGACACATCCTTGGAATCAGGATCTTTTGTTATCAGAGGAAAAAGATGTTGTGCATATCCCAGGCATCCTATATTGATACAGTGCTAAAGCGGTTTAGCATGGAGAATTCCAAGAAAGGTTTTATACCTTACAGACATGGAATTCAACTATCTAAGTATATGTGTCCTAAGACACAAAAGGAGGTAGATGACATGAAGATGGTTCATTATGCATCTGCTGTGGGAAGCCTCATGTATGTTATGCTTTGCACTAGACCAAATATCTGTCATGCCATAGGCATGGCTGCTAGATATCAATCAAACCCAGGACCAGGACACTGGATTGCTGTCAAGCACATACTCAAGTACCTGAGAAGGACTAGGGAGTACATGCTTGTATATCAATAAGAGGACCTGTGTCCAGTGGATTACACTGACTCAAATTTTTCATCGGACAAAGAAAAGTCCAAGTCTACTTCGGGTTATGTGTTTAGCCTGGGAGGTGGAGCCATTAGTTGGAGAAGTTTGAAGCAGAAATGCATCTTGGACTCTACGATGGAAGCCGAGTATGTGGCAGCCTCTGAGACAGCCAAGGAGGCGGTGTGGCTCAAGTACTTACTGCAGGGCTTAGATGTGATTCCCGGTTTGCCAAAGGGTATTACACTTTATTGTGATAATACTGGTGCAGTCACAAGTTCGAGGGAACCACGAGCCCACAAGGCAAGTAAACATATCAACCGCAAGTACCACATCATACGACACTTCGTAAAGGAAGGAGACGTAGTTGTAGCCAGGGTTACATCGGAAGATAATCTTGCTGACCCTTTCACGAAAGCCCTACCCTCAAAAGTTTTTGAAAGGCACGTGGAAAGAATGGGATTACGGTGTATGACAGCATTGCTTTGAGTATAAGTGGGAGAAATGGGAGACTATGTAATAGAGTAGTATACTTAAAAGCATGCTTTGAGTATAAGTGGGAGATTATTAGGGTTGGTTGTATACTGCAAAGCATACTTTATGATTGTATTACCTTATTTCCCTGTAACTACCTATGAGAATATTAATTACGTTTAATCACATATTTTGCATGTTTATTCATGTTATGGTTATGCAAATGAAATGTCTAAATATTTTATATTGTAGATAATGTGGTGTGTTGGTGTCACACGGAAGATCACATTATCGGTATTGTAATAGCCCGAAAACAGTGGCTATTACAGTGCCGTGGACCCCCTACCGGGACCCACCAGGCGATATCACGATATAAACTTACAACCTGACAACGTGGCACCGTACCACAATAAAAACCCCGATGTGGGGTATAAGTTATACATGTCTTTAATACGAGCAAACGTACACAGGATCTAAATTCGGTACAGACCATATGACGATGGGCAATACCTAACAGATTATAGTACATTCATCCGACACAAAATAAAATGAAAATCACAATAATACATAACCGAACATCAAAAGACTCGGGCCCCCCGAAATAGCATCCTTCAAAACCCTCCATCTCCATTGTGCTCCTCCTGTGCCTTGCCCTTTCCTCGCCCTGAAATACAAGTATTTCGCCCCAAACCACAGGGCCAGCTATACATGATAATAATTCTCATGACATTATACAATTCATATATATACTGATCTCAAAGAAAACCATCGACTACTGAATATACCCCGAAGGCGTATAAACAATCAGTCCCAACTGCCGAACATAACCAAATATACGAACGACCATATAATATGGCTCAAGACGGACGTCACAGTACGCCCGATCCGGAAATGTGTCCGTGCACATGTCCACCCCGTATACGGAATCCAGAATATACGTGGGACGATGTACCTAATTAGCCTCACGAACTACGTCTCGTGTGCACGATCTAAATGCAGAAAACATCCACGCATGATCATCAAGTGCCCGGCTAAAAATCCTACACATAACCAATCGGCGCGCAGATATGACTCCAGAGATGTCACGATACAACATGACAACAAAACTCAACGAATTACACTTTTATCAAGGAATCGAACAACTCACTGAAGTGTCAACAAAGCTCAAAAGCACTAACGGTAACAAGGACGGTAATTTCGGGTATATCATCCCCAACACCATGACAATACGATCAAGGGTATCACCATATCACGAATCATAGATTATCAGAACATTTCATACACACGAAACGCATAATAATCACAAGAATTCAACCATCATTATAACCAAGCAAGATAACTTGCCTCAATTCCGTAGATGAATAATCCTTCTTTGAATGGTCAAACGAACGGTATCCTCGTATAACAATACTCACGTGAACAAGCAACCTTGAATGAAATGTAATTCATTCAACAACACATTCGTATGATAACGGTATTATTACATAAATAATATTCGTAAATTTACTTGAATAAATCAATTATCCTATTGATCACTTTAATGTTCTTATTACAAATCATCATATGTTTATCATGTTCATTCAAATAGTCTAACATTAATGTCAAATACTTGAAGTTTAGTTTATTACCAAAGTAACATTGTGAAAACATCTTTTCAAATCATCGGCACTTCCGATTACGATATAAGTTTGTGTTAATTACGTTCTTCATTATTTTACCAGTAATTACATTAAAAACTGATTCTTATATGAAGCATAAGCTCAAGTTTTTAGTGCACTAAGAACATCATCTTAATTTACGTCTCTTAACATATACGGATTAATGAAATGGAATTCGGCTACTCATCTACCGCATTTGTATCACCATATTCACTACAATCCTCTTAAGAACATTATTAACATATTAATGTAGCGTTTAACACCCTTTTAAGCTATCAACGAACTCGATTGACTTGATCATATGAAGATTACAACTTCCTTCCATCAAAATCTATTGTTTTACTTTTGAAGAATTTATTAAAAGCCTAGTTATATCATTGGATACTTGAAATTCTAAAAGTAACTTCATCCCATCTTGTGAAGATCATCTTTAAAGGGTTAACATAATTCTTCCAACAATTTATTAACAAAGTGTTGGTTTTAGAGGCCAAAATTATGGTTCCATATTACCTTCAAGAATTAATTGAATGTTCAAGACAAGTTTAACATTTCTCACCTTTAATCATTAAGAATTTCATCCCTAACATGTTCCTAGTGTTGAGACTATAATCAACTTCCGATTATCATGCTATATATCAGGTTTTATGTATATCATTATCAACACAATCACATTATGAAGTTATTTACATCAAGAAGTAATACTAATACCCTTAATGTTAATCTTCACTTAGTTTGAGCATGATTCAATTAACTTATCATGTTTACACTAGCTTAAACTAACATTATGTGAAGTATTTATCTACTAACATCATAATAAGCATGGATTTGATATGAGTTAAAGAAAGACCAACCTCAAAATAAAGAACAACACCAACACTTCAAGGGATACACTTCAATCTCTAACTCTCCAAGTCACCAATCAAGTGCTGAAGCTCCAACACAAGTTAGAAGGGCTAGAAACGGAGTTGGAAGGGAAGGGAATCGTTTTTCTCAGTTGGTAGGTTGAATGGGTCGAGCAGTAAATGAAGGGCAAGTAATTTTTTTATAACTCGAACTCGCTGTTACGCACGTTAAAGAAAGGTGTTAACGACGTTACGGTCCTTACGCACGTAATCTTATGATCATTACGTACGTAACCAATTTCATCAGATCTTTCTGCCTCAAAACATGCAAATCGTTATGTACGTAACTATATAGCTATTACGTACGTAATAGCCGTTGACTTGGCTGTCGCGATCGACTCCCGACCACCTACCCCGCTCGCCCCACCCGCCGAAAGGCGAATGGCAGTGGATCTTCCGCATTACGACGTTAACATATGTATGTTACGTACGTAAGGCGACATATAGCGTCGTTAAGAAGATAGGTTAACGTACGTTAAGTGCTATAACAAGCATAAATGGAATTCTCCCAATATCACCCAACAATTAATATAGTATGAATGACCATGATTCCAACTTAACATAATTCGTCGATATATTTGCTATAACAATACAGATATGGTGCGAAGATACTTGGTTTAAATCAGAAAATACAATAGTAAAGGCGAGGGTATTACAGGTACCTTATAAAATAATATAATAGTTCACAACCTATATAATTATTAGAAAAATTATATAAAATGTTGTAGTGTATGCTTGAGATTAGTTGGTCTTGACTATTAGCATACACTAGTGTATTTGCATATGTTGAACTAGATCGAGGTGAGATAATGTATTCTGTACTGACTGTAAGAAGAGCGTAAATCTCGGATAATTATTATTTCTTAATTCTAAGTATGTAATATTTAATGGTGTATTTATAATACTTATTGCTTTGATTTACCATGGGTGAGAGTCAAAATGTTCGACTCAATAAGCCTCGTATCTTGGGTAATAATATTATTTAGACGACAGTTATTATTATTACTAGAGATCGTGTCCCGACTCGTGCGGGTTGATGATGTCCCCTTGAGGAGCTCGATAATGATTATTATATTAAACCCTGCAGGTGGATTTAATTCTGATATAATAATAAGGTTTGAGTGGTACTACTCTTGGATAAGATATTAATTAATTAAAGCTGTCAGTAGCTTATAATTAATTAATGGACACTTGATATCTTAAATACGGGAAATAATATATTTAATAAGGAGCCCAATTTCATATTTTGGGATTTTAGTAGGAAGTGCAATATCAACCCTTTTAGTGGACTAAGTTGATATTAATGGATTCATTATATTAGGAAGAGTCCTAATAAGGTAAGATGAAATCTATTGGGAGTCCTTCCATAATCCTCCTTAAGATCCCTAGTAGTAGTCCAAGAGCCTATATATAGGACACTTAGGGTTGGCCGATTTTTATCCCTTCCAAGGCTTGTGAGATCGATTTTTGTCTTGTGTTTAATTGTGGATCTTAACTTGTGTCTTTGATTCCACAATTTAGATAATACATTAATTTTCTAAGAGTGATTACACAATAATAGAAAAGAAGAATAAAATTGAGTGACTCTCAAGAAGGAATTTTGGCCGATCACTATAGTTGTCCAAGCAAGATCCGGTAGCTCGTTGCCCACACAATATTCGGGTTAAGGCGGATCATACTCTAGAAGGTCTAAAGGTAGAAATACAAGGTGATCAAGACGAAAGCAACCAATTCTCTTCAAAGGTAATATCCTATGATCTTTTAGATCTAGATTAGGATATTTCTATAACCAACATATTTATTTAATAAATAATAAATAATATTTAAATTGTTTATTAGTCTTAGTAATTAATTAATTAGCATGCCTAAATAGATCTTATGCTCGTGGATGCGTAAAACGCAATTATCAAACTTTTCCAAACTTCGATTCCGTTTTTACTTCCCACAGGTAGGTCAAACCTAACCTTTCAGAGGCTGGATCTTCATGAGCTCGGATGCTCCCGACCTCTAGTCGGGATTCTGTAGGTCGGCCTATTCTATGAGGGCCCTCCTATGTCGGAACATTCCGGTATCCCACAATGAGGTTTGCAAGTTTGTCAATATTTGCGAGAATTCTAGTTACTGGCCTAGGGATGGGCCAGTCGGGTCGGACTACAAATGATCAGTCGTCCTATCAACCACCAAAGAAATCTAGTTTCCAGGTAACGAGGTTGATAGGACGACAAATGTAGACCGCCTAAAAAGTCCGATCTAAAGAAGAATAAACCGACATACCGACCTACTGGTAAAAAGGAGAGGCCCGAGCAGAGTTAGTGTGACCCGACTGGCCCATCCCTAGGTCAGTAACTAGAATACGCGCAAATATTGACAAACTTTCCGACCTCTTTGTGGGATACCGGAATGATCCGACCTAGGAGGCCCCTAATAGAATAGGCCGACCAACAGAATCCCGACCAGAGGTCGGGAGCGTCCGAGCTCATGAAGATAGGCCTCTGAAAGGTTAGGTTTTAACCTACCTGACAGAATCCTAGATATCTAGGGACGAAGAAGCCGCAGCCCAAATCCTGGATATCCAAGGATGGAAGCCGCATCCTAAATCCCTGAATATCTGGGATCTCCCCTGAAATCAGGAAAAGGCCTCACATGAAAGGCGACTCCACCCCTCTATAATTAAAGGAGAATCCTCTCTTCCAAAAGGAAAGCAACCAAAAATATATTAAGAGACATTCTTAGAAAGAGAGAAACATTGGAGAGAGACACTTTGCATACTTGGGGTTTCTCAGATAAACTTCTGAGATCAACCCGATTCTTGGTGCTTGATCAGTTCTGGCTCATCACTCCCTACGGGTAGAAATGAAGGAAATGAGAAATGAAGGGAAAAAGAGGTTGTTGTCCATTATTTATACTGGACAACTATTATGTGTGCTAACTATGACCTTAGCGCTCGCTAACGGGTCAATCCTTCCGGCCAACGCGCTATTAGCGTGCGCTAGCCGATATCCGTAGCGTGCACTGACGGGTCACAAGTCCAGTCCAGTAGCTTCTGGACAGTTCTGCACCTTCCAGGTAGCTTGCGCTAAAATAGACAATAGCGTGCGCTAATGATACATCAGTAGCGCGCGCTATGAAGCAGCATAGCGTGCGCTATGCCTACTGCACAGGCAGTAGGATCACACCAAAAATCCAACACCACGACAATCTGAATGAAAACGAACAAATAATGAAGCATGATATAATATTACATAAACACAGGCACCACATCACCGCTTGAATTGGTAAATAACTCAAGTCGTTCGGAAGCCAAAATCATGGGTATTACATGTTTTTGTCCTTATTCTAGTTGTTGTCCAAGGATAAATTTGAAAAAAATATAATATATTGGTTTCTAATATTATTTTCTTGGTTAATCATATATACTAACACCACGAACCTTTGTATCTATACCACAATTTAATTGCACTAAAGCTTTTTACTATTATTTGTTAATTATAATAATTATTGTCCTTTTTGTTGAATTCTTTTCTTCAACTTTCTATTTAAAATTAAATAATGTTTCTACTTTCTAATCCATGTTAAAGTTACTATTTAACTTTTGTGCCCTGAACTCAGAGGATATATATTTGGGAGAAGACATGGTTTAGCCATATATCTTAGTAGATTTCAATATTTGTCATGCAACTTATTTGTATAAATTGTGGTCAAAAAGGACAATTCTGGACCAATTTACCCTTACTAATAGGGAGGAGTAGATTTTGATTTTTTATCTCAACCACCCCATTATCACCATTTATTATTTTCTGAATTTTTACATTTTTTCTCTTCTCTCATCTCTCTCTCTCGAGCCAACCACCGTCCCACCACACCACCGAAACCCTAATATCACAACCATCCCCGTCGAATGGCCGCCTCACAACCATCCCCGCCTCACAACCATCCACGTCGAACGGTCGCGCCACCCATCCCCGACGAGACTCATCCAAGCGCCGTCTCACAACCACTAACGTCCAGAAGTTCTAATGGCGGGCGAAGAACAACCATATCTGAAGGCGGCAATGGCATATGAACCGCGAATCCGGCCAGATCTGAAGGCGACGACGGTAAAGAAACAACGATTCCGGCAAGATCTGAAGGCGGTGATACGCGGAGGCCGTGATCCGGGCCACATTTCAAGGTGGCGGCAGCGCGGAACCCACGATTACGGCCAGAACTCAAGGCAATGTTCCACTTTATTTCTGTAGGATTTAGGGTTTTGATTTGAAATCTTTGAATTTGTGAAATCCCAGACTGGATACGATTTGTTTGTGGTTTGATTTCTTGTATTCTTGTTGTAATTCTGGAGTATATAGCACGTTTCTTGATAATTTGTGGCTGAATTGATTTGAATTTTCGGGTTACTCTATTGTATGGTGGTAACTCGTTACGAAATGATCATTTCTTTATTGTGTTACGAAATGATCATTTCTCTAGGTATTATATATGATCAATTCTTAGCTGGATGTTCTTGTATGTGATGGTAACTCAGTACGAAATTATGAATTATTAGTTGGGTTACCCTTCTATGTGATGGTAACTCTGTAATAAATGATCAATTATTAACCGGGTTACATTCCTACATGCTAGTAACTCATTACGAAATGATCATTTCTTTATTGTGTTACTCTATTGTGTGCTGGTAACTCGTTAAGAAATGATCATTTCCTTATTGGATTACCCTATTGTGTGCTGGTAACCATTGAAAGAAATAACCATTTCGTATTCTGATTACCCTTTTGTGTTATCGTAATATCGTACTGGTCGAATGTTATACGCATAGGCATAATAAGGATGTACTCTTTTCTACCTCCATCGTACATATTTTCGTTCCATTCTCCTCCATGCGCAACAATTAAACAAGATGAGCTCATCTGCATGAAATAAGTAACGAATGATCAGCTCTTAACGAACGTAACCAAAAAGCAAATATCGTATCCGATTACTGGTACTTCGTGTACAATATTCCAATACGGTAAATAAGATACGAAATTGTGATCTCATATTGTGTTACCACAAGACAAACAATGCCGTGCTGAGGTAAAATAACACATGCTAACGAAATGATCATTTCTTTATTGTGTTACGAAATGATCATTTCTTTAGGCATTATATATTATCAATTCTTAGCTGACATGCTCTTGTATGTGATGGTAACTCTGTACGAAATTATGACTTATTAGTTGGGTTACCCTTCTTTGTGATGGTAACTATAAAATAAATGATCAATTATTAGCCCTGTTATATTCCTACATGCTAGTAACTCGTTATGAAATGATTATTTCTTTATTGTGTTACTCTATTGTGTGCTAGTAACTCGTTAAAAATGATTATTTCTTTATTGGGTTACCTATTGTGTGCTGGTAACCCTTGAAAGAGATAACCATTTCGTATTCTGATTACGCTTTTGTGTTACCATAATGTCGCACTGGTCAAATGTTATACGCATAAGCGGAATAGGAATGTACTCTTTTCTGCCTCCATCGTATATATTTTCGTTCCATTATCCTCCATGTGCAACAGTTAAACAAGATGAGCTTATCTACATGAAATAACACATGGTAACGCAGTTATGATGCAGTAACACAAAAGGTAAACAACACATGGTAACGAGACGGTACGAAATACATACGTCGTAACGATTATAAATTCGTAACCAATAACTAATGAGAGAGAAACTAAATTTAATGGTAACGAACAATGTAATGGTAACGAACGTAACGAAAAAAATCGTGCTAAAAAACACCCAAAATATAGAGAAAATGAGGGAGAAAAGGCAAGAGAAAAGAAGGAGAGGAAGAAAGTATTGGAGCTGGAAAGAGAAAAAAGGATCTCAAAAGTGAATGAGAGGGAAAAAAGAGGAAAGAGAAAAGGGAAGGAGAGAGATAAAGCGAATGAATTTATTGAAAAGTAAGTGTATATTTGTTCGGAATTGTCCTTTTTTACTAGAATTTGTACAAACTAAGTCCCTTGATAAATATTGTCATTGACTAGGGCAAAGTGACGAAGATCAAAGAGTCCAGAAAATTTATCGACGATGTTGTGGTCTTGTACGTGTCAACAAACAATTTGAAATACCTAGACCAATTTTTATTAGAAACACCGGATCAACTTTAGCCGTCGGACAAAACTTTTGAAATAATTTAGCCTAAAATTAGCCAAATATTTTCACCGGCGACCAACGGCGAGCATAGCGTCACCAGAAAAATATTTGGACTCCTGGACCTTAGTTTCGCAATGCTTATTCTGGATCTGGTTCCAAATTTTCGAACAAATATCGTATGTGATCAGAAAATACTTATGACGCAGCTCAGGAGCACTTATCACTATTGATGAAAAATAAATAGTTAGTAGTATATTAATATTTCTTTTATTGATTAGTAGTACAATTAAAAAAAAGTATTACAATTAACATATTATTTCTTTGTAAGACACATATCAGCAGCGAAAGAAATTCTGTGATTTATAATAAAATAATGATTTATATGGGAATAACTATACAGTGGATTGATGAAAATTGGAACTTAAACAAAAGACTACTTGCGTCTAAAAAATTTAATTGTGTACACAGTGCAGATAATATAGCTAGAACAAATATTAAAATTTTAACTTTTTATTGCTTAAAAGATAAAATTTTCACAATTGATTTTGAGAATGCTAGTCCTAATACTGCAAGTGTACCAGCTTTAATACAAGGTTGCAATCCTATTTTAGCGGGAAGATTATTTCATACTAGATGTATATGTCATATTCTAAATTTGTGTGTACAAGATGCATTAAAATATGTAGATGAGGCAATAGAACCAATTAGAAAATGTGTCTTGTTTTTACATAATCGTACTAAGTTAGTTAGACAATGGGGAAAATTTTTAAAATCAAAACAAATGCAACCCATATTTTTTACTCCAGACGTAAAACGTAGATGGAACTCAATGTATGAGATGTTAAATTCAACTAATGAATATAAAGAATTATTGTGTGAATTTTTTGATACGTAATTTCACGTAGAAGGATTTTATTTATTGCCAACATATTGGGATGAAACTAAAGATTATTTAAAACTATTAAAGGTTTTTAAAAATGCAACTAAAGATTTAAGTGGTTGTTATTATCCCACGTCTCCTAAAGTTTTATTTCATTGTTGTTTTATTGTATCCAAAATGGATGCTTGTAGTAAATCCGGAAGATCATCGAATGTTATTTGCAATATATGTTTAAAATGGCTAAAATACTTTAATCGTATTCATGATGTTTTCTTGATTAGTGCTGTTTTATCTCCCGATTTAAATTTAGCTCAAGTACAACAATTACTTGAAATATATTTTAATATTCTTAAAAATTTGGGTTTTCCTAATATTGTGGATAGTGCTGAGAGTCAAACTATATTTGAAAATATTCTTGATGTTGAAGAAGTAAAAAATATAGATTTAAAAAATAGTTGTGAAACTATTTTTGCTGAATATTTAGCTAAATATGGAGATAAGATTCAAACTCAAAAAACAAGAACTAGGACTACCAATACATTTAACATGGAATTCGAGAGAACTCCCACTAACTCATTCCAACAACAACTCTATAATATAGCAAGAAATAGAGGGGTAGTAACGTTTGTCAAAGAAATGACCTTAGTCGATATTAAGCAACTAATTTTGTGCCGGAGGATGACAATGCAGGTACATTTGATCTGTTGGATTGGTGGAAGAGAAGGGGAACCGAATTTCCCATACTTTCCATTATGGCACAAGAAATTCTTGCAGTGCCCGCATCCACAGTCCTCGTTGAGAGTGCTTTTAGTGAAGGAGGCTATATGTTGGACGAGCGGAGATCCCGAATGACGCCAAAAAATCTCGACGCTCAAATGATACTTAAAGACGCAACAAAAGCCGAGCTACGAGACCAATAACATAAGTGAGATGACCTATTAACGGACCAAGATGCCTATCGAGAAGGCACTACTGAAGAGCCCGAACCCGGACCCGTCAACCCGCCAACCCGTACATTTCATATGTACGGGGTGGGATCTGGGTCCTGGCCGGCCGACCTGATGACCCGTCGGATCCGACCCGAACCCGGACCCGGCGATGGGCACCTCTACCTTGAAGAGCCTACATTAAGCAAACAAAGAGGTAGAACTTTTTGTCTTGATGGTTACTGCACTTATCAAATTATCATCAAGAACTCTTTCTTTTTTATTTATTTCATTTACACTTCTTGAAATGCTTTTCAGACACAGTACAATTTTCCATCCTCCTTGGCGATCTCTTCTTCCGGCCCACCAGCATTTCGAGCGCAAGGCACAGGGACGAGATGCTGCTGATAAGGAAGCCAAGGAAAAAGGCATCAAGTCCCTCAAGCAAACTTCGTAAACATTCTTATTCTTGTGCTCTAATGGAAGTGGTTTTCCATTAACTTTTACCTCTCTTTCGTTGTGCCAATTTTCATACCGAACCAATTTTTGGAAGTTGTTAGGCTGACAAGCAAAGAGGGTTGCTAGATTGCACAATGCTTGGAACGTAGCCAACTCTAAACCCGCGTCACAAGGGTGAAATCTTGCAATTCAAAATCATGCCTCATGAGTTTTTTCAGTTTCTTTTTTTGGATCATTGGTTGAGAAATGGGTAGACAATCTTTGTTCTCTTTAATGACTTGAGTTTTAAATAAAACTTTGCGAGGATCATACGAGAATGAAATTTATTTTGACAAATAAGAATACATCTCAACCAGTCCGGATTGTGTGAATACTTGGATTGTTCTATTAATGACTGATTCCCCATTTGGTAAATTGATCATTAATACATGGAAATGATATTTCCTTCATTTCGTACATTTAATCTGGATCACCAAAAATATTTAAATCAATGGTATGAATGCATTCTTGTTTCTTAACTGAAAATCTATTATCACCAGAATTCACCCCTATATATATATATATATATATATATAAAAGTATGATATAAAAAGCTTCCCCCCTATCCCAAGCAGGGATCAAATGTCAAAAAATGAGCTCATAAGCATTACTTCTCTTCATGCTATCTTTAAGACTATCAAGAGTCTGATAAATCTCGATTGTCCTGTCCGAAAACGAATCTCCTGAGAAGAAAACATCAACTTTATTTTTGACCTCAATCCAACTGCATCCAGGAGCCTTGGTTAATCCCTTGTGTCTCATAAGTACCCTCACATTTGCCGCATTTTCCTTCAGTCCCGCATCTTGATATAAATTCAACAGTTGTATGTAATTGCACCCTCTTTCCGGATCAGTTTTAATCAAATTATTCGCAGCTAATTCGCCAAGCTCAGTATTTCGGTGAACTCGACAGGCAGATAATAACGAAAGCCAAATACCTCTATCAGGTTCAATAGCCATTTCCTCTATGAATTTAAAAGCCTCGTTTAGGCATCCAGCTCGGCCCAAAAGATCCACTATATTTATATAATGCTCGGTTTTTGGCTCGATCTTGTGTTCTCTCATCGATCTAAATAGATTCAAACCTTCATCCACAAAACCGTTGTGGTTGCAAGAGGAAATGAGGGCTAGGAATGTAATCTCATCAGGTGGTGTTCCAGAGTTTCGCATCTCATGGAACAAGTCGACAGCTTTCTGGCACTCATTGTGTGATCCATAACCAGCAATCATTGTATTCCACGCCACAACGTCCCTTTTCGGCATTTTCTTAAACACACGGTGTGCGTATTCGAAGCATCCACATTTCGTATACATGTCAATCAATGCATTCTCAACTTGAATTTCTTTGGGAAGCAGGAATTTTATATAGTAACCATGTATGCTCTTTCCTTTAAGCAATGCTGCCATTTGTGAAACTGAGGAAAGCATAGTGGTGATCGATATTGAGTCCAAGTACAAGACGTCTTGCAGAATTTGAGGGAGCAGACTAATGGAGACATCAGGAAAGCCATTCTCGGAATAAGACGACATTAAAGAATTCCAGAGGACGAGATTCTTTTGCAGAATATTAGAAAATGCTTTCATAGCCGTCTCTGGTTGTCCTAATTTTGAATAAAACTGCATCAGAGTACAACCCATAAAAGCATCCAAGTCCAAACCTTCCTTAACCGCCGAACCGTGAATACAACAACCTAGATTTTCATCGCCATTTCCTACACAGGCAATAATCGCACTTGCTATAACGTTAGAATCTACTTTCACGCCATCCGATTTCATCGTTTTGTATAAAGATAACGCCTCCTCAAATATATTGTTTTCACAGCACGCGGATATCATAGAACCCCAAGCTACAACATCCTTTTCTTTCATTCGGAAAAAAACTTTGTAGGCGTCTCCTACACGCCCAAACTTTGAGTACATTGTTAGTAATGCACTTTGCACGGACACATTTCCTTTTACCGACCTTTTTATAAGTTCCCCGTGCATCATCATACCCAGATAGCATGATTCAGTCATACCACACACTATCAGAGCATTTGATATCGTGAAAGAATCAGGTGCAACTCGTTTGCACCTCATCTGAATGTAGGTATCCAAAGCATCATCAGCACAACCACAATTAACATAGGCCGATATCATACTATTCCAAATTCCGACCGCTCTGTCGTCTCTAGCCGAATAAAAAATTCTCTCCGCATTCTTAACTAATCCACATCTCGAATAAAAGGTTAAAATAGATGTACTAACATAAGGATCACTCTCAAAACCCGTCTTGACAACATCACAATGTATCTGACTGCCAAATTCAAGAGTCTCACCCTGCGAACAAGCCGTTAACACACTCGAAAACGTTGTGGAATTAAAGGCCAGACCCTCATTTTTTGCTAATGAGTACAAATGCAAACCATCTATCCAAATCCCATTTTCAGAAAACCCCTTGATCATTGAATTCCACACTGCAATGCTGTATTTATTTTCAAACTTCTTGAAAACATTCCAAGCATCCAACCACCTACTGCAATTGGAATACATATCAATCATCGCGGTAACTACAAATGGGTCATCATCAAACATGTTCTTCACAACATAACCATGTATCGCTTTCCCATGCGAATTTCCAAAGAAATGTTTACAAATTCCAAGAAAAATACACAAAGTATAACCATCAGGCTTGACGTTCAAAACCTGCATTCGATGAAACTGAGCCATACCCTCCTCGAAAAACCCACTTCTGAAGTACCCATTAATGATAGAGTTCCAAAACGCAACGTCCTGAACTACAAATTCACATTGCGACATTTCGTCAAACACTTTGGTTGCATTGGAGAGAGACCCGCACTTACCATACATGCGTACGAGTGAGGTGATGATGAAAGGATCGTAATGGAGGCCCACTTTGATGATGGTGCAGTGGAGTGTCTCTCCATAGCGGAAATAAGAAAGAGAAGCGCAAGCTTTGAGTAGAGAAGGAAAA
This sequence comes from Orobanche coerulescens, assembly GCA_033398695.1. Lineage (NCBI taxonomy): Eukaryota > Viridiplantae > Streptophyta > Magnoliopsida > Lamiales > Orobanchaceae > Orobanche > Orobanche coerulescens. The sequence continues at coordinate 71,110,962 of CM065802.1, forward strand.
GTGAACCTTGGAGAATTAAGTGGGAAACTTTCTTTGGAGTAATATTCCAAAGCTTCTTGGTAGTGGCCCTTTTCAACTAAAGCTCTGATTCTGCCATTGATATCATTGGAAGGAAAGTGAATTCGTCTCAGAATCGGATGCATTTCTTGATCGTTGAAGTTGAGCCACGGAGACCATATTTACTCGGATTTTTCCTTGTTATCTCTTCACATTTTTTTTTTTTTTTGTAGAACAATTTCTTGGCTGATTTCAGTTTTGTTTTTCCTTAAGATTGATCTCTTAAGTTTCTTGATTTTATGCAATTTTCTGGTTATGCATTGTCGTCCACTTGAGTGTTTCAAGTTTCAACAAGGATTTTTAAGACTAGACCGGATTGAGCGTCAACTAAAAAGAACAATTGTCACCCAGTAAAATTGGGCAATCATATGGATAATTAACCTGTGTTGTAATTAACGTTGTAATTAATATTATAATTAATGTATCAATAGAATAGTACTCCCTCCGTCCAGTTTTTAAAGTCCCATTTGATGTTGGGCGCGGAGGTTAAGAAAAAATGATAAAGGTAAAGTGGGTGGAAGAAAAAGGTAGTGGTTGGAAGAAAAAGTTAGTGGTTTGGAAGAAAAAGGTAGTGGTTTAAAGAAAAAGGTAGTGGTTTGGAGAAAAAAGTAGTGGCCCATTAAATGAAAAAGTAGTAATTAAATAAAGAAAAGAGGGTAATATGGTACAAAAAGTAGAGTGGGACTTTAAATTGTGGACAAATATTTGAGAGCAAATGGGACTTTAAAAACTGGACGGAGGGAGTATTTATCATGAAATTCTAGATGTGTACCTATAAATAAAGGTATTTGATCCTTATATGAAATACACAATTTCATTGGTGTCTCACATTTTCTCTCATATTTTACTCTTTCTCTCAATGTTCATAACATGTTATCGGCACGATATTCTACCAGTAAATTTTTTTTTTTCTCTCAAGTTTTCAAAATTCACAAAAAAAAGGTCCGCGAGCAAATTTTCTGCAAACAGATCTGCAAACTCAACGGTGGAGATCGGATTCTAAAACGTATTGCACACATAAAAAAAAAATCAGAACAGAAATAATCTTTTTTCACATTGGTGAACGTTATTAATTCTATTTACTCCAGAAACTATCTTGCATATGATGCTTCGAGGGGAAATATATATTTTTTAGTTATTAAATTTTATGTTTCTGTGTGCATCATATATAAATAATACTATGATAACCTAGAAATCTATTATCAAATCACATTCCTCTTTATTTTTAGAATAAACACGATTCAACAATACTTAATAATTCCGAAGATTATTAAGATAAAAAATTCGTTTTAATTCTTGACGAAGCACAATGTTATGTCGTCATATTCTAGTTGAATATGATGTGTTCATGAAAAACACAAAATAATATTTCTGAAGAATATTGTAAGTGCTCTTGAAGAAGTAATTATTTTAATTTAGTTATTTCGAGCCTTAATTTCCGTACTATTTTATTTTCCTTTGTATATTCAATTATATCTCTTAAAATTATTGCTCCCGAAGTAGCACAATTAATTATAATATTCTTGAAGAATATTACTATTCTAAATGAATAATTCTTATTTATACATAAATTATGCGATAATACAATATTCTTGAAGAATATTGATTTTTACTTATAAATATAATAACATAATTAAATCATTATGCTCTTGATGTAGCACGATATATCCCTGAAGAAAAATATAACTTATATCTCAAATAAAAAATATTAATATAATTTCAGAATATTCTCTGTCGAGATTGTATAAGATGTGATATACTCCACAATCATAATTCGATTGTGCTCCAATGGTAGCAAGATTAGTGAGTGGTTGAATATTCCTATCATATTTACTGATAGTTGTTCCCGGAAGTGAATAATATTAAATTATAAACTTCAATATTAAATGGCTCAAATATTAATAATACGTAGAAATTATCTTCAGGGGTAGATAATATTAGTAGAAATTATCTCCCGAAGTAGATAAAATTTAGAGTTTATCCTTGTACGGGATAATTCTTATAAATTTTATCCCTTGGAGTGGATATTATCAACTATTAGTGATAAGGACACGAAAATGATAATCTTAAGATTATATGTCAAATATTTAATTTTATCTATTGTGTAGTTTAATATTTTATTATCTCTTATGATATATTATGAGTGTTTATCAATATGAGTATGATGTCATAACTGGAGTATGATTTTAATTCATCATTGCTATACAATTAGTGATAAAAATGTCAAATATCCTGAAGATATTTACATCATTCAAATTTCTGGCTTATCTTATTTCTTATTTTTATGAATCGAATGTTAAGTTCTTGGGATTAAATAGTGGTCATAATTTATTGTCTCATCAAAGTGCAAATATGCATGATATCTTTAGAAGTAAATGATATTTTCCTTGTGAAAAAAAAATAGTGCCAAATTTAATGACAGTTCCTGAAGAACCGCTAAATTCCTCCCAAAAGGGTTGAAAATTTTGCACTATTATCTTATACGTATCGAATGAATTTGTGGATTTATAATGTATCACTTGATATATGTATGATACCGAGATAACAAGTTAGACAAATGGCATAACAATTTTTGAAGAAAAGAAATTGGTATTAGAGAAATTATCAATGTAAGTGACGTATAAAATTCACCAGACCAGAGGTCTACTAATCCCAATACCTTCAATTTGCATGTTTAAAATTACATGTTTAATGTTTAAGTCTATTTATATCATGTTTATATTTTATTTAACTATATGTTTATTTATGATATATAAATATATATCCTGAAGATATATTAGTAAAAATTCTCACATGTTGTATGATAAATATCATAAATTACTAGTGAATGTCATGAAGTACATTTATACACTTAAAATTGCATTATTTTGAGTTGACCAATTTGCCTCAATATTTTATAGATGTTGTATTAATTGTATAACAATCATTGCACTTTCTTCTGCAAGAAGAGTAATATGATAATTATTACATATAATATTTGATGATGATACTTGTATCATTGATAAAGCATAAATATACAGTTGGGAAAAAATGCTCTTGAAAAGATATAATAGTTCTCCCTGAAGGATGAACTACTACTATCTTTTAATATTTAAAGATATAATATTACTGATATCTCTTGAAATAGATTATCATATTAAAAAATTCAATAAAATAAAGATTGATTATGTCACAAACTCATTCAAGAATGAATTCGAGGTTGACATAGTTGTCTTTATTTGTATTTTGAATTAGAATTATCATCACATTAAACTTAAAGTTTACATGTTTGAATAATTTATGATTTGATATCGATAGAAGTGCATTATTTTGAATTCCGACAAGTAATTCAGTATACATACCCCCTTTTATGGCTCCTACTGAATATTAAAAAATATCGGGTATGATCCCTTTTATGACAAAACCTGAAGTATTAATGAGTGATATGAATAAGATTGATATTGTAAGATAATATCATTCCCTATATTAGGGGAGGAATGTATCAACCGATCAAGTTTTTCCCGTAGGGTTTTCTTGACAAGGTTTTGATGAGGCAGCACATGGATACTCCTATAAGAATGACCTGTATAAGAAGAAACTTATACTCTTAATATCACTCAGTTTTTGTCCCATGAGGTTTTACTGAGGCGGCATGATCAATACGAGGGGGATCAAATTCAAGTATTTATCAGGACTTTTCCTAACAGCAGGGGGAGTAGCTGTACTCTTTTCCTTTGATCGGGTTTTTTTCCACTGGATTTTTCTGCCAAAGTTTTAATGAGACAGCATGTATTAAAGGTCATTCAAGGGGGAGCGTTGTAATTAATATTGTAATTAATGTATCAATTGATAAATAAAGGCTTCTGGCCCTTATATGAAACCCTATAAATACTCTTGAAACCCTAGATGTGTACTCATAAATAAAGGCTTCTCGCTCTTATATGAAATACACAATTTTATTGGTATCTCTCATCTTCTCTCATGTTTTCCTCTTTTTCTCAATGTTCATAACAACCTATTTATTTTTAGGAGGGATTGTAAAATGTAATTTTGAATGATCATTCATTGTCATGCTTCCATATGAGCATCATACACAAACACAACATATACGGTTTGGTAAGTGGGATTTTGTGGGATATGATATGAACTAAGGCTGGAATTTAGGATTCGAATAATCAAAGATTCAAACCAAACTGTCAATTTCGGTTCAAAAAAGAAAATAGTACAAAATATTGGATTCGGTCCTAAAATAAATTTTGGGTTCGAGTTCGGTTATTAAAATTTTAAAATTTCAATAACTATAATACTCGAAATTAATGTAAATAACCAAACAAGATATTATAACACATAATACCCGAAATATAAACCCTATTATATTTTTGTATAACTATTTTTATTTCTAATTTTTTTATATACTATATAAACTAAAACACCACAATTTACTATCCCTTTCTCAGTGAAATTTGATAATACCAAAACGAAGTAATCGAAAAAAAATCGGTTCTTTTCTATTTTTTCTGAGAAATTTGAAATAAAAACTTCGGTTTTGGTATTTCGGTTCTTTGAGAAAATTACTTCGATTCCTAAAAGTTCGATTCTGAAGAAAAAGATCAAGAACCGAACCCAAATTATATAAAAAAATTCGAATTTCGGTTCTAGATTTTTTTTTCTTCAAAAACCCGAACTATCTCAACCCTAATATGAACCATTTATTCGCCAAACATCCGTGTTTGGTATTCTGGAAATAAGGCCCCAAGAATTACACGAGTTGGGATTTTAAATCCCATAGATATAGGAAATTGGATACAAAGAAGATATGGTATACAGTTTTCCATAAATTAAGGATATACTAGTTTTTATGTCCTAGAGATTTTTTCCCTCTTCACCAAAACATCAAAAATATTTTGGAAATTATTTGGGTTTGGAAAAATATATCCACGTTTTCCTCGTTCATTTTTTTTATCCGCGTACCAAAGAACACCATACTACTATTTTTCTAGTAATGTTAGGATCAAGAAATAAGATTAATAAAACTATTACTCTGTATCCTGTGCAACTTGTCTATTTTTTCAGTAACAAATTTTCATATATTTTGAGCCAAGTACATTTTTATAACACGTCGAGTCTCTGCCACAATCTATAATATTTTGTAAGATGGGGAAATGAAATTCATTATTATAATGTCTTACAATAATATAATCATAAATGTTTGAGCGGACAATTCTGAACAATTGATTGAATATATACTATATGTGCTTGAGTGAATGACAACAAGCTACAAATTGAATAAATATATACTTGAGCGGATAACCACCAAACTAGAAACTAAATAAATATATGATTGAACGGATAACCTCCAATATATTATATATGCTTGAACGGATAACCTCGAGCTCAGTGGCGGAGCTTGGATGTCTTGTTTGGGGGGGCCAAAAATTTAAAAAAAAATTGTGGTATTCTATATAAAAGACTATCTAAAGTGATATGAAAAACGAAGTCCAAAATTAAAACTAGTGAACTATAAATGATAAAATAAAAGTGCCAATTTATAACTACATTTTAGAACTCTTGAAAACTTATTATATTGGTTTAGGTAGATTGTTATAAAGTGCCAATTTATAACTACATTTTCGAAAAAAAATTCAGTAAATAACTACTACAATGTGAGAGTATGTGAAAAGATTATCAACTTTGTATAATTTATATTTTCCCACTAGCCAAGTTACCAAAATTATAGGAAGTTACAATGAAAAATAAATGCTTAAATTCCTAAAACTAACAAAATCACCAACTGTCACCTATATTTTAGGGGGGGGGGGGCAAGACCCCTTCCTGCCCTTTATAACCTTCGCCACTGCTCGAGCTACAAATTGAATATATATAATTATTGCTTGAGCAGATAACCATCAAGCTACAAACTTATATGTATTATGGATAAATTTAATACTTATATTCAAACCACCCACTGAAAGGTTTACCGAATGATATGGTGTGCATATTACAATACGAAATCATTCGTAACTTCCCTAAGTTATTTTGCTCTCCTTCAACGGCTAGTTAGTGGCTAGAAAATAGTGATAATTTATTTTATAAATGCATCCACATCTTATTAAAAAGTTCATTCGCCTTCTTCTATCTTTTTAGAAATTCTCAGAACAAATAATTCTTCAAGATATTTAATCAACTGTTTTATGTTCCACATTACGTCGGTCATAGCATATAATGTACTAGTTGTTCAGGTCAAAGTGTAATATGGAAGAGATCTTTAATTTTTATTGCAATCCTTTATTTATCCTATGCTTGAACTTATGATAAAATTTAACATAAATAATACCTCTTTTATATTCCAAACAAAATCTTTGTGTTTCTTTAATGCTAAGATATTAGTGATATGTATGTTCTTTCATATAGTTATTCGTCATGTCAAATCTTCTCAAGATTGAATTCGAGGCACTTGAAGGACTATTTACCATAGGTATTGGACGCTGAAATTCACCTTGACACCAAAAGTCTTGGTGATACGATAATTGAGTCAAAAGAAACATCATATCAAAAAAGACAAAGACTATGATTTTCATTCGTCACCATTGGGGGATTGAAAACGAATAACTCATCATTACTAATGCTACATATATTTGAAAATCATTAAATAATAATATGATCATCAAAAAATAACGATCCTCCCAAAAACTCAATATGAATGGATTAGACTTTGTTTGCATGATACGGCTCAGGCCGGCCCATCGGCTAGAGGTTCAAGATCGATTCGGGAACGTCGTCGACCTAGTCGTTTGAAGAATTATTATTATTAGCAATTAGGATTATCATTAGTAATTCCTGATATTTAATGTATTTTTTTTAAAGAGTTTAATACTCATTCATGGGTTTTCTTTTCGGTTCTTTCCCATGACGCCTTTATTGAAACGATAAGGGTTAGTTATAAATACCACAAACTATTATCTTAGAAATAATAAGAAAAGATTTGCCCTAATCTCCTCTGCCTCTTCTCCATCTCTTCTCTCTCTCTCGTCTATCTCTTCTCCCTCCTCGGCCGCTAGGCCCTTCTTCTGGTTATGTTCTCCGGCCTCTTGATACATAGCTGCAACAATTGGTGCTCTCGTCCCGGACTTCACGTAAGCATGTCAACAAACGTAGAGGAGACAACGACAGTCACCAACACCGAGACCGATATACGCGATCTCATTCGACAATTGACGACGGCCGTTCAAGCTACTCAACAGGAAATCCGTAATAATAGGCAAGAACAGGACGTTCAACGTGTTCGGACGGATCAGATTTTTCACATCCTGGGCACCCGCCATGTTGCCGACGACAACTCTAACGCCGAACAACGCACTCCACCATCGCCGAAACAACAACTGCCACTCCTACCGCTCCCACCACCCATTGCACCAACACAGGACCGTTGTGGAGCCATGCTTGGCCAGCCGCAGCACGACAATCAACCGAGAATCCGAGTCGACGCTCCTCGTTTCAACGGGTATGATCCGGTCGGATGGATATATATGGTACAATGTTATTTCGACTATTTTCGTACGACAGCAATGGACCGACTTCAACTTGTGGGTTTGTTGTTTGATCACCCAGCCTCAGATTGGTTTCGTTATCAGAAACGCAACAATTGTTTTCGAACTTGGGACGAATTTTTAGATGCCGTCAAGCAGAGATTCGACCCTCATCATTATGAAGACTACATCGGTCTACTCGCCAAACTACAACAAAAGACAACTGTTACTGACTACCAAACGGAATTCGAAGCACTACTTAATAAGATACAAGGGTTGTTAGAAACTACATTGATTTCTCTGTTTAAAGCCGGATTGAAACAACCCGTCCAGCGCGAACTAAATCTACGTAACCCGACCACATTGCCCCATGCCTTCGCTTTGGCTCGGGAACTCGCCGCATCTTATGTCAACACGTTTTCTAGTAATTCGAACCCGCGTTGTTGGAGTTCCAGCGGTTTCTGAAATGGGAGTACGACCACTACGATTTTCCACATTAGAACAACTATAAATTTATACCAACTTCCAACTATAATAATAAAAAGGGGCAGCCCGATGCACGAAGTGTCCACGCAAGGCGAGGGTCCGGGGAAGGGTCCCACCACAAGGGTGTATAGGGGGCAAGCCTTCCCTTGCCAATTAAATTGGCAAGAGGCCGCTCCTAGGACTCGAACCCGTGACCACAGGTCTTCGTGCACACATTCTTTCCCACACATTCTCGTCTTCCTGCACACATTCTTTCTCACATTGTTTAACCCCAGTTTATGTGTATTCATCCAATGGTTCACATTCTCAAGAATCAGAAAGATGGGCTGTCCTTCAAAGGGACCATCAAGGCAAATTTTAAGTTACACATCTGGTTTCAACTTATTATTTGATCAGTCCAGTCCTTTTTGGAAGATAACATTGGGTTATTTTGTAACAAGTGTAAACCTCAGAGGTCGTATTTGCAATTATCTATATTCTGATTTTTGCCAAATGTTTGAAACACTAACTGAAAAATATTGACCTGTTTAAATATCAAAGCATTATCTGGGAACATATGAGTCATCTGTATTGAACAAAAACAAAACTCAGACAATCAAAATCAACCCTTTTTCAGGGTTAAATCCTATGATGCTTTAACAATGGCGTCGCACAGAAGTTCCCGTCTCAATTTCTTCACATCGGCGAACTTGAGAGGCTTTAACATGAACATTTCAGCTCCTTGTTCGAGGCACCTAATCGAACCATAAGAAAAAGCAAGCAAGGATAAGTAGAAGATGGGGGAAGAAAACGAAACACAGACATGAACCGGAGATATGGCTAATTTACATGTTAATTCGTGTAGGTACATTTTCGGACGACATTATGACAACAGGCACATCCTTCATGACAGATGACTCCTGTTTGAAACAAGGCATTCATAGAAATCTCAGTAAAAAAAAAAAAAAAAAAGGTTCCGAATCATAGATCGATATGAAGATATTACTAAAGTGTATTTTTATGTATGGTTACCTTAATCTTCTTAAGCAGCTCATACCCAGTCATTCCAGGCATGCAGTAATCTGTGATGATCATATTTACCTTTGAAGCCTGCTGAATTAGAACCAGAAATTCAAATGGTTGCCATAATATCATTATTCTAAATGATTAGTAATGGTTATATATAGTATATTGTAATGCATATTCATTTTTTCTCTCACTGCACAGTGAATCCCTACTGCATTCAATGGTTCCGAATATATATATATATATTGTGTGTGTGTGTGTACATACATTGTCATTTGTAGAGCTCTGACTGTCATCTACCAAGCCCAGATACTCCAAAGCTCTCTGCCCATTCTCTGCAGTGGTCACTGCAGAAATAAGATAAAAATAAATTAAAATAATGATTAGTTAGTAACTTTAATAACCAGAATTTTCAAGAATTTCTAATGTAATAATTTCTTGAAATTTCTGAATCAAAGGTCAAATTCTCATCAACAAAGCTACGAGAAAAATACCCCTGCTCAAAAACAAATACAGAAACACACACACACACACAGAGAGAGAGAGAGAGAAGAAGAAGATAAAATACCTTTGCAAGATGAATTCTTGAGTAATTTCTCAACGAGTTTACGATCAATTAAATTGTCATCAACTGCCAAAACATGGGGTTCTTCAATAGAAACATCCATTTTTTTTTCCTCTCAGAAAAAAAAAACACCTCTAGTATATTATTATGTGAACACACACAAAACACACACACACAGTGATAAACACAAAAAAAGATCACGAAATTCTTGAAACTGTCGAAGTATCAACCCAACAATATGGTTTGGTGGTATTTATAGAAAAAATGAAAACCCTTCAGATTTTCTTTTCAAATTTGGGGGGGTATTCTCAAGAAAAAGCAAAAGCTTCAAAGGGGTAAAGGTCACAGATATTATGTGATCTTCTTCGGGATGCCCATGATTCTGTAAATATTCCTACACCACACCCATAATTCAGAAAATCCCATTTTCTCTCTCTAGATTTTTTTCTTTTTTTCTTGCAGTAGAATAGAGAATCAGTATCTGTAATCTTCACAGTCCTTCGTGAGATCCTATGTCCACCTCATTTATTTTTCTTATGTTTGGATTTGGTTAAAGGTTTTGTGGGGTTGCATCATTTATGATGACTACGGCTACAGTGCCCAAATCATCAATATCATCCACTCTATTTAAAGATGGTTATTACAACGCCGATTAATTAATTAATAATATCATTGCATCCTAAGTTTGGGGTTTGATATTTGATGCATATAATATTATCTGTTGGTATATATATGGCATATCTTTTATTTTATTTTTAATATAATGTCCCTTTTATTATCGGATATATGGGGATTTGAAATCATAATTTAGAAAAAAACATAAAAATTAGAGTAGCCATCTCTTAGACAAAAAATATTAATCCGTGAGATAAAAAATAAAAGGCAAAAAAAAATTCAAAAATCTTTAAAACTAAAAATAAAAATCTTTAATTAGTATTCATAAATGATATATAAAAAAATTTGTGGGACATATCATAAATAAAGATAGGAATAAATTTAGGGGACGGATGAAGTATAATATTAATCTGGATACTTATTAACCTTTTTTGGATTAAATTAGAAAGGGAAAGCATATTATGAAAATATGAGGTATATTAATATCTCATAGATTGTCGGGGATATTTTTAAACCACGTTAGTTGTCTAATTATGTGTTTGATCGCGATAAATTATATGATTACCTAAATTAGTATAAGACTTTTTAAAATTTAATGATATCCTTTTTTTGTTAGATTTTTATTAAATAATATAGATATATCGATACATAACTTACTATTATATATATAGTTCTCCCATGCAACATATTTTTGTTGTTCTCTCATATTCTTATGATTCTTTCATGTAACGTCTTCTTATGGTTTTCTTATTGAGCATCTTTTTATAGTTCTCGTGTGTAACACCTTATTATGGTCATTATCTCTAGCTTATTCTCTCGTTCTCATATCTTCTTATGATTCACTTGTGTACCATCTTCTTATCATTCTCCATGTATTATATACTCATCCTTCACACGTTTAGTAGCTTCTTCTGGTTCTCTCGTGTAGTGTCTTCTTATTGTTCTCCATATAATATCTTTTTATGAGACCCATATTTGAACAGTCTTAAAGTTCTCTTAAAATATTTTCTTATTATGATTAAAAAACAAAAAATACAAAAAAATCCACAAAAGGCAACATAAGCCAAAATATTTTGGTACCTCATAAAACTCAATCTTGATATATATATATATATAGGGGAGCTTTATTTTCAGAACTCTCTAAGTCATGCAGAATCGCTGGTAACTCCTCTAAACCAATGAGATTTTTTAAATATTAAAAATATTATTAATTCAAAAAGGTATTATAGTAAAATATAATTTTTATTACGGAGATAACCCCATCACGATAACCCCTACTATAATAGCTCTATCACGATAACCCCTACTATATATATAACCCCTACTATATAGTAGGGGTTATGATGTAGGGGTTGTATGCATTGACATGATGTACATTATGTATTATTAGAAGTACAAAAGGTGGTTCTCGCAGTTCACACACTTAGTAGAGTTCTGAAAATAAAGTTACACTATATATATATATATATATATATATATATATATATTAACTAACTAATAAGTCAAGAATACAAAAAATGTCAAGGAAACAAGGAAATGACACATAAGCCAATAATGAGAAAGCTATAAAAACTCAATTTTGATATATTAAACAAATAGATAGATGGATATGTAGACAAATGTATTAATTAGTTGATTTCTTATTTAATAAGTCAATACCGTTCTTTTATTACGTGTTGACTATTATATTATTCATATACTCTCGTTTAATCATTTTTTGTGATTTATAAATATAGAAATCATGTGAGATTTTGTAGATTTATCTCAAATTATACTTTCAAAATATCAATTTTTTATAATTTGTAAAATAAAAAATTGAAAATATTAATAATTAAAGTTGTGTACTAACAAATGTGAAAATTTATATATTACAATTATAAGAGAACAGGGTAGATGTAACTTATCTGCTAAGAATATAAACCAATTTCTCTCCAAAATTCAGTTTCTACTTCTAGAAAGTTTTAGAAAAAAACAAAAGGAAAAACTGAAATTTAATTGTTGGCACGTAGTAAGACCACCTTTAGTGGTGAACTCACCCAATCCAATCCAACCCAAATAAGGAAAAGACAAAATAAATATAATAAAAAAAAAGAAAAAAGAAATAGAGGGGCTCGGCCGGTGTTGCGATCCAATCTTGGATTGGGATTGTTTTTTATTTTTTTTTAATTAAACCATTTACATGTGTCAATATATCATTGGTGTAAGTAGATTTTTTTTTAAAATAAATCTTATCTTAATAAAAAGATAAGTTTAACAAAAATATTAAAAAATAAAAAATATACCAAAATTCATATTTTTCAATTTCCTACAAATAGAGAACAATCTTGTCATATTTTCAAAGACACTAAGGCTCGTTTCTTTTGGATCGAATGAATCAATCGAATCGAATCGAATCGAATCGAATGGATTCGAATCGAATCGAATCGAATCAATGGAATCGAATCGATCGAATCGAATCGAATCGAATCGAATCAAATATATATTAAAGGTAAATAATAATAATAATAATAATAATAATGGTAAATAATAATAATAGTAATTAAAACCAACAACAACGATAATAGTAATATTATTAGTAATAATAATAATAATAATAATTAAGATTAATAATAATAATAATAAGAAGAAGAATCGAAATGAATCGAATCGAATCGAATCAATCGAATCGAATCGAATCAATAGACTCGAATCGAATCGAATCGAATCGAATCGAATCGAATGGACTCGAATCGAATCGAATCGAATCAAAATCAAAATAAGTCCAAAAGAATAAAGGTTTAATTTGCATTATATATATATGATAATATATTAAATATATATATTTTTTAAAAATATTTAAGGTTGGATTGGATTGCTAATAAAGTGTAAAAAATGTAAAATTGGATTGAGATTGAAATTAAGTAGGTGGAAGAGAGAGAAATAAATTTTTTAATAGAGATTGGATTGGATTGGATTGCTGATAAAGATGGTCTAAAGACGTTGAGATTGGGGGTTGGTGGCTGGGCGAAGGGTTGGAGTCAGGGTAGACATGTGACAACTTTTAATTTGTCGTTATTTTTTTTTTAAATTTAAATATTTATACTTTTTGTTTATTATTCATTTTTATATAAAATTTTCAAAATCCATCATTATTTCACGATTCATAAATAAATCTAAGATTTTTTGGAGTTTCAAGATTCAGATTGAATCTTAAAATTACATTTAGAGAGTATCTTGCAGTTGTGCTAACAAAAAAAAAAAGGTTATTGAGTTTCTTTAACATCTATGGTAATATTCATTAAAGTTGACTATCTTTGTATTATTTTTAAGCTCACTTTAATTTGTCTATTTTACTATATTGAGATATTCGATTAAACTTGCAATAATATTATATATTTTTTATTTAATTTATTTATCGCATATTACTAACATTAATTTAACAAATTTTGGTCATTTTATTTTATTGAATAATTATGCAAATATTTGATATTTCTATTTATGAGTTTAATTTAATTCAATTTCTCTTTTGGGATTTTTGTTGATTTAATTTAAAACTAACTTCATATTATATATCTCATATACACTAATGCAGGATATGCTGAGCCTACATAACTGCTCCTCATGTTTCGGTTGTGATATGGTGCTTCGGTTGCTTATGTGTAAGCATCGCATGCTTCGAGTAACACATAAACCACAATTAATTAAATAGTAAATAAAATTAAATAAAAAAATTGTAGCTTGCAAGATTTGAACTCCATTTGATGTAAGATATTCAAACAGCTACATAAGCTTTCACCACTTGGTCAAATCAATCTGATGGTAATATTCAAGTTATTCAATAATTTTTTGAATACATACTTAAGTCCTACATATAAAAATAAAATATAACAAAAATGTAAAATAAAAAAGAAAGTCATTATATCGTAAATCTATAAAATAGTTCCGAAACTTATTTAAAATTTAATTTAACTTCTATAAAAATTATAATGCATATAAAAAAATAAAAAGTAATTATCATCCTTTTTTTCAAAACAAAGTTCATCTTCTAGCATTATAAATTTTATTATATCAAATTATACAATCCCCGTTCTTATAATTTTCAAATATATATTTCTAAAATATTTAAAATCAATTGATTTAATGAATATATAAGAACTATTAAAATAATTAATGTGAATGGATAATTATTTTAATCATCTTAAAATTTTAATCATTCAGAAAATCAAGATATTAATAATTACGCTACTGCAACAATAATTAATTCTCCAAAATTTTAGATTTAATTATTATTTTCCGCTGCATTTTAACTGATGTGCATTTGTGCTATTTCGATACAACTTATAGCCAATATTTATACATAATTCAATGATTTTAATATTGTAGATTATATAATTACTAATTTTTCTAATTTTTAATAGGCCTGAGACTTTTCGGTTCCAGAGATAAAAATACAGTAATCGGAACCGAACCGTACAATTTTTCGCGGTTCGATTTTGCCAGTTTTTTGTTCAAATCGATTCGGAACCGAACCGCGTAGGAACCAAACCGAACCGAACTGAAACCGAACCGGAACTGATTTCGTGTGGTTCAGACGGAATATATTATATTATTTTTATTTTATTAAGAATATATTATATTATATTATATTAATTATGTTTAATAAGAATATATTATATTATATTTTATTCAGACGGGTCAGTTTCCCGGTTCGGTGCGGTTCAGATGGTTCCTTGCGGTTTAGACGGTTCCTCTTTAAAATGGACAGGAAGTGCGAACCGAAACCGACAAAAAAGAAAAAAATTGTTACTAAGAATCGAACCGAACCGTCGGTTCCGATGCGGTTCGGATCGGTTCCGCGGTTCTCGGTTTCAAAAGTCCCAACCCTAATTTTTAAAGATATCTTCTTAATATATATAGGCATTTAAGTTTTGATAATATCATATTAATCAATAGAGTCGTCTTCATATTTTGATACAATTATTGTTGCGATATTTATATAAATTATTAAATTATAATTACTGATGTGATGAATAAAGTTATCTGTCTAAAATAGGATAAATTACAATTTTGCTCCAATGGAGGCTCAAGAAAATGGTCCTTTTATGGTCAGAAATTATATCATACGAAGTCCAAAATCAAAGGATGGAGATGCGTGAATGGTACGTGCATTTAGTAGAAATTATCTCATATGGATTAAGCCATGAGCTCAGGTATGATCTCGAGCTTTTTTGAATCATATGTTTTCTTTTGTATTTATCACACAAGATTCTGTTGTCATTACTAAGTCTTCACTTGATTTCTCTACAAGAATAAGTAGGGACATGGTCTGCGTACATCTTACTCTCCCCAGACCCTGCTCTGAGCGGAATATACTGAGTATGTTTGGTTTGGTTTGATTTGGTTTTATCCCATAAAATTATTTTCTTCATAATTTTATCTCTACGAAATCATTTTTGGGTTTGAATTTTTTATCATTGAATTATATTCAGAATATATTAATATTTTTTAATAATTGTAAGTTTACTCATGCTTTTTATTTTTATCAATCAATTAATTTATTTAAAAAAAATAAATAAAGTCTAAAAAATATATAAATATAAATAAAATATAAAAAATATTATAAATAATAATCTTCATAAATACATACAATATGTGAAAAATATTAAAAAACAAGTAAATGTTGAAAATATTTATAAAGTCAAAAAAATAGAACAATCTGAATGTATTAAGAAATAAATTCAATCTTAAAAAATCTGAAATCAGAAAAGCTATTAAAATGGAGTTGGTTTAAAAAGTATAAAATATCATAATCAACTAAAAATCGTCAAAATCACTTAAAATACTAAAAAATTAGAAAATATTAAAACTCAACTATTGTTCCGAGAATTATTATTTCCGGGATGTGTTTTACCTAATACTGATTGTAGATACATAGATGGAAGGTTCTAGATCCTTCTAGAGGTAGTAGGATCCTATTAGATGTCTTACTTTATCTAGGAATCCTATGTATGGAAGAACTCTCATTGTAATGCCTATATAAAGGCTCCTCTATCAGTGTTATGAATGCAATTGATTGACTCTATTTACTGTCTTTTTACTTTCTCCTGAAACACGTTATCAGCACGTAATCTACCACTGAGACCGAGAAAAATCTTCCAAAAAAAATAAGAAAATTTCGAAAAAAAAAAAATTTCGGCAGAAACCCTAGATCGGCCGCCGCCAAAACTCATCTCCTTCCCCGATCAGACTACCCTCGGCCAAAACCCTAGCCACCGGCTTTCTTCCGTCCCCATCAACAACCACAGCACCTTCCGCCGATACCAACAACTCGTGATGCTGGAAACCAATGAAAACCTGCCACGACTTCAGCTCCTCGGAACCCGTGTTCAACACCGTCGCCGTGGCATGGAAGGACCACGCCTGAGCCGAAACGTTCTTCACCAGAGGATATTCCTTTTCGCGGCCCTGGAAAGTATAGGAGATGAAGATTCCGTTGCACTGCTCGATTTCCTCAGACGGCGTCGCCGGCGTGACGGTGGAATCGTAATCCTGACCGTTGGATTCATCCACGTTGCCGAAGATGACGAAGAGAGCAATCCAGAACAGGACTTTCCATGGTATTAAGACGATCCAAACGGTGATTGGAACGAGAGACAAGAATTTCCATGTGTAAATTTTCCGCACAGCACAGTCGTACTAAAAACATGTTTCCCGATTCGTTAACCGTCGGATCGGTGTGAAATTTTGACAGCAACTTCCCAACACAAATATATGTATATTCAACGGTGGAGATCGGATTCTGAGTAATATTGATTACTGAATCTACCGCCGAACAAGAAGCAGATTTTTACGAGGAAATTTGGAGATCCGACCTCATCCAATACCGAGCTGCTGCACCGCCACGCCCGAGTCCTTTTTCGGCCGATTATCGAGCCCAGTAGCCCTTTTTGGGCGTTTTTCAACTCTCTATTTTCCTAATTCATGATTCATTTATCATTAACTTGTATGTTTATGAATCTAACTTTGTTTATGCTTTACGTGGCATATAGGAAAATATATTGCTCATGATGATGTGCAAAATGTGGAGAGAAGCCATATTTATTATCCCGTTCAAGGATCAAAGCAAATATGGAACCAAGTACCCACGTAAGACTTTATTAAAGTTCTCGTTTTTCAATTCCTCTCTTTTGGGAAATTTTCTTTTTGGGGAATTGGGTATTTGGGTTCTTTATCTCCAATGCTACTTTGCGGTGGATGAGACTATGAGAGGTGGTATCACTCTCGGATGTCGAAGTAAACTGTGTGACGGTCCCGGGGGAGTCACAGATAATTGTTGAAAGTCGATATTTGTGGTTGTTGCATACACCACGTTTTGGGTGCGATTTGACGTCGCCGTTTTGTCGATTTTAAACCAATAATTGAATAAAATAAATATTATCGATAACGGTAAAGTTATGACTTGTTCATGATTAGTCACGGAATTGTGACGTACAAATGGGACAAACATCGATTGCGACGGATATGTCGTGGTTAAAATCAATTTGTGACGGATTTGTCACGTTGAATTGAGCGACCACCACGTTGGTCTTGACCCAATCCCATACTTGGAAAACTTCATCTTTCATCTTATTAAAATAAAATATTGCATGTGGGTGTAGTCATGCACCGTCTCCTTGCAATAAGATATATGAAAGAATGTAAGAGTACTTCTCATGAATTTTAACATGTAAAGCAATGGCATATTACGGTAAATACATGAATTCGTTGACCTCGATTATAGTTCGTGTGACTATAGGTCCGAATATTTTTCCAAGTATTTGTAAAGGCATGTACCTTATACATTTGACTATGTTTAGTCGATCTTATTGGATGGTCAAGACGAGTTGGTTATGGTATATTCATTATGTCTCATGGTTCAAAATGCTTAATATGGGTGCACCGCGTTGCATCCATATAACATGGCTATTATGACGTATACTTGCAAATTGAGAATTAAAATACTTGGTTGATTTGATGCACTTTGGTGGATTTTGTCTACACTTTGATCATGACTAGGCGCATCCTCCTTGGTATTTGTTTATGCTTTGAAAGTTCAAACGGAATTTGTGGTTTTTAAACAGCCTTAGCTGTACCGACATTCCTACTTTCTCTGCAAGTCTACCAAGTTGGAGTTACCGAAAGGATCATTAGTCGATATAATAAATCGAACACCCTGCTGCGTTTAAACGCGCCTATGGCTGTCATTGCCATGTTTTTGCATCAACACTTATGCCATTGGATATGGTCTCAACCTTGTTTTCTCACTAAACTTGGGAAATACTAAATAGCCAATTAAAACATGCACTGTGATCTGAGTTTAATGATCCGGGTGGTGCACAATATATGGATAGAAAGATGCGGAAGTCTAGTTTCCAAAACATCTAATCGTTCGTCCATATCCTTCCTGACAAGAGAGTTATCGCTGTTTTAGTGAACAAAGGTCAAGCTGCACGGAATTTTATTTCCAGCGATTGTGCTAACTTTTGTCCCAACCAACTTGGTTCCCATCTTTAATTTGCCAGTGGTATTATGACACATATTTTCAACCTCTTTTTGGCCGAATTTGCCATAGATGATGCAGTTTTTGGTATGCGTTGTACGCTAAACTATCATCTTTCAAATGTTGAAAAACAGTTTCCTTGGGGAAGCCCAAAATACGCACCCTTATAAGAAGGTCGAGCGTGTGCATGGTAGTGTTACACCATGCTTGTGTTGTAATTTTGCCCCTTAGGCATATAACCTTGCCATGTTATGCACTCAATATGATAGATCATTTTGATCGTATCTGGTATAAAACCTCTATGTTGTTAGAGTGTTCACTATGCTCATATTTGTAAAATTTTGCAAGCGAAATTGAGTGCGTATTAAGCTATTTTCAAGGAACACGATATTTTTGGATTTTGGTTTATAAGTCCATTGTGACTATGATGAATAGATCATCACAATCAATGAGTGGTATAATGCTCAAGTTGTTGAATGCCGAATGGCGTTTTCTAGTCACATATGTTCCGTAACAATTGAACCATGTTATGACTCGATGATACATATGCCAAAGTGTATCACTCATAGCATCTCATTGTGATTTGTGAGAATCTTATGCATCACTTGTATTGGATATGTGAAAAGGAAAAATATTCATGAGTCAATATGGTCCAGCTTGCATCGGTTTTTGTAACCAGAAGATGTATTGGGACATTGACATATTTAAGCTTTAATAGTCCGGAGTTTGGACAGTTTGATGATCCATATACCACGGTATTGTCATGGACATCATTTTCTTTGAACAAAGAAACTAGTTGGATCAAAGACACCAAAGTACATTGGTGGAGTCGTGAGCAGGGCTCATGACCGATGATGATATTTATGTCATCCGCGTCTTGCTTTCATAAGCATGTGTGACGCCATCCTTCTTAGCCATGTTCATTGATTAAAGCCTATTCTTTGGCACGATTAGGAGATGACACCCTCCTATGCTAAAGAGAATAATGTAACGACTCGCATAAGCATGGTGCTGAGTCCTCCCTTTTCACCGAGTCCTTATACATACATGATCATAAGTATTAGCCTGGGTGGCTTATGATGCTATGATGGTGTTCACAAATGGTCATACTCAAGTAATAACATTTATATGTTATGTTGTTCCTTTGACAATAATTGATAAGTTGATGAAACCTGAGTTTATGGTTGTCCAACTTGCGGACCAGTCATTGTAAAGGTCGGTTCACCCACTTTTAGACCAAGTCTTAAAGTGAAATTTTAACAAGTACTTCCTAACATCCAAGACTACCTTCTCACAAATTTCGGTGCCATTTGGAGAATTGGAAGGAGGTGAACCACTTAAATGAAGTTTTCACATATCACCAGCCGTCCCAACAACCAGTTCGATGTCATTTCGATCGGTTTTTGACCACAAGGTTGATGGATTTTGAATCCTAAACACCCGTTTATACATGCTCACGAAATTTTGAGGTGTTTGGGGCTGGTGAAGGGAGTGAACTCTTCAAGAAATCACTAGAGGTTCGATAAAACCAACGGCCTATCATCGGTTCAATCGTTTCTTCATGTTCGATCCCGGTGGTGCATGGTGGCGGTTTTGTTGAATTCTCAAGACCAGTAGCTACGGCTATGTAGCATAGGTCAACATGTCATATTCACCTATACCTATCATCATTCAAATGCTTAGTTACGAGTGTAACAGTATGCATTTTGTTAACTGGATTGTGTTAACAATGAAAACCTTTATCGTCCACATATTCATGTGCCAAAGTGCGTCACCACAACGCATTATGACGGGTTATAAATGATAAATATGACATGTGCTTTCACTCATAGTCCGCTTAAAATATACCTTGGCAGACGATCTCGTAAGTCACTTTGATAAGCCAGTCTTCCCATCGTTAGGGGGAGATACGAACAATCATGTTCGAGTAGAACGATTTGGAATTGTCGTAGTTTGTCCCTACTGTGCCTCACCAAGTTCCCTAAAGTGACGAGATTAAATACATGCTGCAAACATGTCTGCAAGGATTGTGTCCGGTCATGGACGTTCATCACCTATAAATGGTGATATGGTAACATCACAAATTGTGGTAGATGGTGTTACTAGGCCGTGGATCTCATAGAGTATTGGGATGCCACTTGGTTTGATAAATACTCTCGCTAAGAATGTATGCGAGCTTGGTACATGAAACTTGATCATATGATCAAATGAACTCATCCGTCTCATGTGATTCTGGATTATAGTCATTATTGGGGGATGCCTCAATGAATGCCAATCAATAAAGAGTACTCTATGAATAAAGCCGGTACATGAGGACGTGGAATGTGAGTTTAATCGAACCATACTTCGTTGAAAATCTACAACGTTGTAGCCTTGGCCTAAAATGGAAATATATGCGATTTCAGTATAAACAAAGTGATAGCCCTTTGTTGAAGTGGTGCCGACACTCCAAAGATAAGATCTATCCGTATACTTTGTCAAAGCGAGTGAGAGAAGGAGTTGAACTCACCTCATGGCGTGAGATTTCTCATGAATGCACTGGAATCGACTACGATGACACGAAACTTAGTTGTGCTATCGTAATGGATGTTATAACATCCACTATCTTTTCAGTTTGATAGTTTCCCAAAAACTGACATGCAGCTTGTGGTTAAATCTTATCTTAGTGGGGAACTAAGTTAAGTGATGGAAGGATCTCGTGGTGGATCAGACTCAAATCAAGTGGCTCCTGACCACGGAGCGCGTCGACAAGTGATTGTCGGGAACGCATACTAAGTATATACTTGATTTGGAAGAGATATGAACCTTTTGCGTGTAAAACTAAGGGTTTATAGTGATGTACTCTTGTGAGACTAAGAGATTCAGCTAAATCCAAAGTTAAGAATGAAAGGATCTTGGGGACACTTGATGATGCGTATTCATCAATCGGTTTAAGGCAATCTAAGGGACGGCTTCCCTAAGAGACGA
The DNA here is from genome assembly GCA_033398695.1 of Orobanche coerulescens. Lineage (NCBI taxonomy): Eukaryota > Viridiplantae > Streptophyta > Magnoliopsida > Lamiales > Orobanchaceae > Orobanche > Orobanche coerulescens. Next base: position 71,132,680 of record CM065802.1, read on the forward strand.
TAAAATAATGCCTATATGATTCCCAATGACTAGTCGAAGTCATCATAAGACTTGGCTCACTTAAGTGATGATGTAGTCTTAAGAGAAAAGTACGGTATTATGTACTCATGTTTGGCTCGATGTACTCATTCGTAATAATCCGGTAGAGCCACTGTGATGATGGCCTAGGATGCGCTCACGCAATGTCTGTGATTGACAAGAAGCTTGAAGCTCGCTCTATCTCGATAAAAAGGACACTTGAAAAATGATACCCGAATCTGCCCAGAATGTGTTGGTCTATCTTCCATATGACCTACAGGGCAGCTCACTTGATGGAAAATGGTGAAATTGGTGCCATTGAAAAGGTTTGTGTCTACTTTCCAAGGAAACCAACCATTTGATCATATCCATCATGTTGAGTGACATATGATTATTGTTGCAAAGTAGGACAGGATATGTCCGGTAATTTGCTGAGTCAACTTCGATAGAGCTTTGTGATCTGCTCAGGTCGATCTAGGTTACGTATTGTATGTGAATGAAAAGCTATGGGTGTCTAGTTTTCATAAGTTCTTACAGTTTCGTTGATACCTATTGAATCAAAGAAGTTATGACTGATTCAGTGCATGTAGGTCAAGACTTTAGAAAACTTGATAAGTCTTTAGCGACTCTGCACTTTGGATGTGTCGCGCTCTTTTTGTCCTTAGACCAAGATTTGTTTTTTCCCATTGGGTTTTTACTTGGTAAGGTTTTTAACGAGGCGACCTATGAGAACATCCATACAATGATGCGTTGTACTTCTGTTCAACTTAGACCAAGAGGTATTTTTCCCACTGGGTTTTTCCTTGGTATAGTTGTGAGGGCAACTTGGCATCCGACTCCTATGATTTGAGGTACTCATCAGGGGGAGTCGTTATGTATACATTAGGGGGAGTATACATGACATATTATCTTGGTGCGTTGCAATCTTTTCCTCATCAAGCCTTTATTTTTCCCATGGGGTTTTGTTTTGGCTTGGAATAGATTTTTACGAAGGCAACATCTTCTGCACCATTGTTGTATTAGTGCTCGACACAGGGGGAGTGTTCCGGGAATTATTATTCTCGGGATGTGTCTTACCTAATACTGATTGTAGATACATAGATGGAAGGTTCTAGATCCTTCTAGAGGTAGTAGGATCCTATTAGATGTTTTACCTTATCTAGGAATCCTATGTATGGAAGGACTCTCATTGTAATGCCTATATAAATGCCCCTCTATCAGTGTTATGAATGCAATTGATTGACTCTATTTACCGTCTTTTTACTTTTTCCTGAAACAACTATATATTTCAGTTAATTAAATTAAAAATTATTAATATTCAAAAATTATTAATATTCAATCTTATGTTTGATTGAATTTTTTAGATTCGTTTAATAAAATTTTTATCTAATTTATTTTAGCTTCAGTTGAGGTTGTCTAAAAAAAATTATTTAGATTTTTTAATTTGATTATGTTTCAAGATTTATTTAGTTTTTTGAATATTTTTTCAGTTTCTATTTAAAGTGATTTATATATTATTTTTAGGTTTAAATAATTTTGTTCATTTATTTACTCTCTAAATCAACTATATATTTTTCTCAATTTTGATTTTCTTTTGTACTTATAATCATATCCAAATTATTTAAGAGAAATCAATAAAAAGAATTGAACCATTTCTGCAAAAGAAAATGACCCAAAAGGAACGTAGGATGACCAAAAAGAAACGGAGGACCAAATCTGTTTCGAAAAAAATTCTCGTAGGATCAAAATTATAATTTTTCCTCCTGTTATATGTAAGCAATTATTTTTTTGAAAATAACATATTAATCAATAGAATCCTCTCTATATAAGAAATATTATAGAAAATAAAAATTGATTATAAATCTTTTTTAAAAATGTGTCTGGATGAACATTTTATTTATCTTTGGTCTTCAGTCACTCAAAAAGGTTTATTTTTTTTTTCTAATATGCTTTAAATGATGCACATTTGCTTTATTTTGGTACAATTGCTTTCATAAAATTTATATATGTTAGCTAATGTGTTTTCATATTATACTACATAATTTAACAGTAAAGTGTTTTTTCCACGAATGATATTAAACTCATCAGATAGTAGATGAGTATTTAAATTTCAAGAACGGAAATAACCATTAATTATGCTTTCCCATGGTTATGCACTCTCTCATGTCGACATCTATTTGCCAAGAAGTATCTTCAATCATGGTCACCTTTTATGTAGCCATATCAAAGTGAAGAGCACGAAATATTTGATTTTTTTATTGCGACCAGAATGATGTAATCATAAATAAAATAACTAATAGAATTTATAAAAAAATATTGCAGAATTTATGGTGAATATTTACGTATTAGGCATTTCTATGTATATTTTTTATGTTCCCATGTATTACATGGGCTGTGATATCCGCGTACTTTATTATTATATTTGCGTATTCTATTATTCGTGGGTGCTACTTTGGACATATTTGTTGAGAATTGAATTGCAATTTCTATGTTGTTTCGTTGGACATTTGGGAATACGTGTATATTGGTGATAGTATTGGAATATTGATGGTTAGTAATTGTTGAGTTCTGTTATTATCGGGATGTGTTTTATTCTGATCGGACTTCGTGGTTTTTATTGCTGGAAAGTAGCAGTTAGCGCACGCTCGACTGTATTGCTAGCGCACGCTAACCATGTGTCTGTAGCGCACGTTACTCTTGTTCGTAGCGCACGTTTAGCTGGTTAGGCAGAAAGCTTTCTGGATTCTAGAATGGGGCGTTAGCGCATGCTAATAGTGGACTAACGTACGTTATTGTGATGTACTAGTGCACGTTAATAGTGCGATAACGCGCGCTATTTCGGCAGGACAATAAGGACAGAATGTTTCTGGAGTGTGGACACAAATAGTTAGCGCACGCCATTGTGGAGCTAGCGCGGGCAAGCACTAGTTAGTAACGTACGCTAATGCCTGCATAGCGCACGCTACCAAAGTCTAACAGAAGGTTTTGGACCGCCTTCCAACCAACAATGCACCGCCTTTCAGCCGATAGCGCACACTATGCTTCGAGCCATAGCGCACGCTAATTGTGACCAGTATATATAGGCCTCTATGTTCTAAAATTCGTCATTTTCACCACCTCTTTCTTCTTCTCCGGCGGCTGGGCGACTTGGAGCGTAGGGTAACATAGTTTTTGACCATATTTCACCGTCCAACAACATTGTTGAGTTCCTAGTCTCGATCTAACAATATTTCATCAAGTTCATCATCCAATCAAGGTAAGATTGTTCAATCCCTAGTTTTTGGGAATTTTGGAGATTTGTTGGGATTTTATCTTCCTAGTCCGTTTCAGCTTTGATTTGTGTTAAGATTATGATCATGAAGTCATAATCCCTTGTTTTCCTTGAAGTTTACGGATCTTATTTCGAGTTTCATCCGTTAAATAGAGTATGTATGACTTCGCCCCCATAGTGTTTGACTGAATATCCGTAAGGGTAGAACTTAAGGTGAATCCTTCCATTTCCGTAGTTTTGTGCTTGATTTGATATTTGGTTGTGTTAGGATCGAATCGTTGAAGAAGTTCGGATCGTAGGTCCTTCTGTTCACCGTTTCCTGTATTGTTCTAATCGAGGCAAGTATTCTGATTGCGTTTATTGTACTTTGTGTGAATATGTGAAAAATGTGATTTTTGAAAAAAGTGGTAATTTCAGAAAATATGGTTTATGCCATGTGGTTAATGAGTGTGTGCGAGCCGAGTAAAACTAATGAGGGTCCCCTGAGATCCGTTAGACTGCGAGTATCTACGTATCACTTGGTTGGGTTGTACAACCAGAGAGGGCCTGACGAGGACTCCTGGAATGTGTATCTCGCGTGAGGTACAGGGCCAGTACAGTCCGGGAGATTGTTTTGTGATGTTGATTGTGGTTTTGTATTTCGGAATATATGTAATGGCACTGTGATTTCTGTTGTTTATTCACTTGTTGTACATATTGTGGAATCGTTGTACTTGCACCGCCTTCTTGCTGATCCCTACGGGGGTGAATATACTTGTTGTGTATTCAGGTACAGGTTCAGCAGGCGAGCCAGCACAGGGCAAACACGAGCTTGGTGGGCAGCATTGATATCATGTGTTATGTTGAGTCTATGGTCGTCTTGTCGTGGTCAGAGTGGTATTTTGGTTTTGTACTTGCGCGGGTACTGTCATGTATTGTATATTATGCTGTCGTTGGTTGCCTTTTATGTTGTGGATAAAGTGTGATGGTTGTATCAGTTATGACCCTACGGGTCAATGTATTGAGTTATTTCGTGATGTATCTCGTATTGAAGTTTATTTTGATTTTAAGTGGGTGAATGTCTCGGTTTCGTTGTTTGTTAATGTATTTTTATGTCGGTCAAAGCCTGGTAGGTTCTCCAAAAAGAATCTACGGCGCTGTAATATCTCTGTAAATCACGGGGATGTTACATGGGCGGTATACTAGTATGGATATACGACTGAAAAATAACTACGTGCGAGTTTTTCTAAATGACCAAAATAGTTCGAAAAATAATATGTAATTTCACAATTATTGTAATTAATATTATTAATTCTATTTTATTTTGAAGAAACACTGCATTTACATATGACATTCATTATATTATTCACCTCTTATATGTCCAAATATGATTGTGAAAATAATTTTAAAATTGTTGATCTTAATATAAGAAAATTATTAATGGCTGTTATTAAAAATTATTTAATATTATTAATTCTTATTTGCACACTCACCTCCCCTCCGGCCATTTTCTCCCAAATAATTAAAGGAAACATATAACCATACATAAATATATAAATATAACACAAAGACCCTTTTCTTTTGGACTTATTTTTCAGTTTTTCAATTTTTCAGTTCAGTTCACTTCAGGTTCATTCAGCTCAGTTCAGTTCATTTCATTTCCGTTCAGTTTAGTTCAGTTCAATACTTCTTATTATTAATAATTATATTATTATTGATTATTATTATTGTTGCTGTTGTTAATTACTATTATTAGCACTAATAATATTTACTATTAATAATAATATTTATTTTTATTTTTATTATTGATTATTATTATTTATCATTGTTATTAATATTATTATTATCGTTATTATTGTTCTTGTTATTAATATCGTTAATATTATTATAATACAATAATGTGGTATTAGTAATACTAGGCATTTAAAAAAAATATTTACAAGAATCATCAGTGGTCTTAAGAATAATCAGTTGACACTGTCCATTGCTAATGAGAATCAAAAGTCATCAGTAGTTATGAGAATACTCAGGAGCATATCATTTCAAATATTACGTTATAAAATGTTAAAAAATTAAAAACCTCAAAAACACACCGTCCTGATCACTATTAAAAACACTCATCATTTTTTTCTACATCATCTTCTTCGTCGTCTTCATGATCACTTTCCGTTCGATTTGCTCGCCAAATTTGTCTTGCTAAAGCATTTCGGACCTTGGACATGACTTCTTTACGATCGTCTTCAAACATAAGTGAATCTGATCTTCCTTGACCATTTACATCATGTTGTATAATTGGTATCCCAAGCGTGTACATTCTTATGAAATTATGTAGTGTGAAAGTGGAATAATAATTGACATTTGTTACTTTGTGACACTTGGGCATATTTTTTAGCACCTTTCACTTTAACTGACCAAATGCACATTCTACTTTCATCCTCAATGATGAATGCTGATGGTTGAAATATTCTACCATTTCTCCTAACTGACCAAATGCATATTCTACTCCATATTATTGTTATTATGACTCTTGTTGTTGTTATATGTTATTATTATTATTGTTGTGGTGGTGGTTATTAATTATTATTATTGTTGTTATGATTTTAATTAATTATATTATTATTATTATGTTAAATTTATTATTATTTTTTGTTATTTATTATTATTTTATTATTTTTATTATTATTTTATTATATTTATTATTTTTGGTATTTATTATATTATTATTATTATTTTATTATTTTATTATTATTATTTACTCTTAATATATAAATTTGATTCGATTCGATTCGAGTCTATTTGGTTCAATTAGTTCGGATCCATTCGATTGATTCGATTACTCAATTGATTCGATTCATTAAATTCGATCAAAATAATGATCTAACTACTAAATTAGTTATCCATTACCCTAAAAATTACAAGCCGTGCAATGCTATGTTGGAATAGTAGTGCCGACAAAACCACTAAATGACATATAGGACAAATCAAAGAGAAAAGTTTTAAAAGTTAATTTAAATATATTAGATAGATAGATAGGTTAACTAATTAATAAGTCAATAGTAGAAAGAATTAAAAAAATATCCCAAAAAATCATTAAATGACACATAAGCCAAATCAATAAGAAAACTTAAACAAACCTCTTTAGTATATTATATAGAATCTTTGTAGGCTCTAACCGAACTGAATGAACCGAGCAAAGTTATGGAGAATCTAAGCCTGGCCCATATAGCATCAAGTCGAGTTTGAGTTTTATTACCAAATAAATTGACGTCTCACGAACTTTTTGGAACTTAATCGAATTTAAACGAGCTTAAAAATTGAAATTATGAATAAAATGGTCTATATTATATTAAAAATAATATACAATACTTATAAAACTCATAATATATCTATAGAAACCTCTATTTAAGTATTTTGTAGTTATTATGTAAATCCCCGACTTTTTAGGAATATTTATAGGGGAAAAATAAGTAAAAAAGTGAATTTGAAAAAAATAAATTCTTTTGAGAATATTAAAATTTCCGCCTACAAAATCGAGTCGTTACACTGACTAAAATAAATACTTATTGATTAAGGCAACGACATGCCATAATTAAGAGGTCAAAATTACAATGGAATAAATTAAGAAATATTATTGCAAATCAAGAGTTTCCCGAAAATAAATGTTTCAAAGCACAAGACATGAAAGAAAATATCGTTTATAAAATCTATCATCGTATGGTCACTCGACTCGCTCCTTCGTCCATCCGACTCTGATTAACCTGCGGGATCAATATAGGTGGGGTGAGCTTCCTCCAGCTCACGGGAATCAAACAGATCACAATAATATACAAATTCATGGAAATCAATTAAATGATTATTCTATCATTAATATTTTTCTCAACATGAATACATACACACAATATCACATACACGTGTCCCCACACAACATATATCTTAAGATAGCCTCTTTACACGTACACGGGTGAGCCTGATTTACAATATGTATCCTCAATTTTGTAATATAAATAGAATATCACATAGCAGTCCAAGTAAAACAGTTAAAGTGATAGTGAAAATTCCCACCTGATTAAATGATGTTGCTGGAACTTGAATATGAAGATGCTCGATTCACAAATTCTAAGCCCGTAATTCCTTGTTAATATCTATCTTTGTTCTAAAAATTGGCCTGGGCATCCGCCTAGGCGGCCTCCGGGCATTCCGATTATGTCATCGGCGTTTATCCTGGGTGTTTGGGTGATTGATCGGCCGCCTAGGCGGTGTAATATCTGGGGATACTTTTTTTTTGTGTTACTGTTGAGTTGTATGTATTCACTTGGAATTATACAAGTGTTGTTGTGATACAATGTATATTGTATTGGAATATTTCGGGATCGAAATATTTATACTTGTCGTCGGTTTGGTTTCGTCGTTTGGATGTTGCTTGGAGAGTTTGGATTTTTGGCTAAGTATACTAGCCTTAACGTACGCTACATGTGTAGACTTACGTACGTTATGGGGTGAGTATTGTTGGGATTCCGAAAATAAAACAAAATACGCAGCGGAAATAAATACGAATCCCAAACAGGATCGATCAAGTAACGTATATACGAAAATATAACTAAATACGAAGATAAAGAATCATACCCTTGAAGCCTTTGAAATAATTCTTCGTAAAATTGATGATGATCACGAACCTCGTCCCGAACACGAAATCCCTTCGTTCCAAGTACCGAAAGTTCGAAGCCTCTACTTCACACGCGTCGGAAGTTGCCCGGAAAAAATTCGATAGCAATCCGTTCTCCAAGAACACGACTAGGAATTACTATAGGAATTTATATCTCACTTTTTCTTAAATTTTTCTCAACTCAAAGTTAAAGAAAAAACAAAAAAAAAAATATTTTCTCTCTCTCTCCCTCCTCAAGAACTCACGTCCAGCAACACTTGAGCATGAAGATGATGTGTGTGTATGTTTCGTCAAATTTCTCACATTATGAGTTGGTTATACATTAATATATATAACAACTCATTCATGTAATTATGAGTTGAGAAAGAATCTCAACTTAATAATTTAACATGACAACACAACACAAACACATGCATGGTGATCATGCCATGTGGGGGCATGTAGGAGTTTCCTAGAAAACGAGCCGAGCCACTCGGCTGTATGCGCGTTCGTCAAACGACTCCGTTAAATACACTCCATTTATTTATCAATGTATTTATATAAATTAATTAATCCAATTAATTAATTATATCAAATACAAATATATTTCTCTAAGAAATATTATTTATGAATTAAATTAATTACCGTAACTTAATTTTAATTCATAAGACCGCTATTTGATTTATCCGATAAATCATAATTAGATATCCAATATCTAATATTAATAGAGAGATTATAAATTCACATTTATCCGTCAACGCTCCTAATGCGCGACTCAGTAGGTCCGTCTCAGTAGGCATTGGGAGGTACCAATGAGTGCGGGCGGCACTTAGCCCGACTAGCGGGCGCCTTTGTAAACCCCGGCGAGAACGAATGAAGGGATCATTCCGTAACCATTATGTCGTGAATACTATATACGTATAGACCCTTCATCGATGTCCCGATCAAGTCTTGGGTCACGGTAAAGTCAAACCTCATCATTGACTAAACTCTATACATGTGTTAATGCAAATCAAGACCGATTAATAGTGTATCTAATACGACTATATCGTAATGCTTTGGCAAAGACTTATGATCTTATTTGCCATTAACCGTATAGACATTCGCTCACTAACATGAGATAGAATCCTTTCTTGGCGTCTGATGAAGACTGCTACCTGCCCGTATAGTCCGCACTTCGAGGTCGACTCAGCAATTAAGCAAATGAGTCTAACTACTATAATGACAAACTAAACGTCACAGGCACATCTTCTACTGAACCCTCAATTCAAAGGTCCACGTATACTATCACAACCTTTCGATTCGTCATCGACTCTCCGAGAGTGAATACCGTGTGACTGAATTGAGTATGAGTCGTGTTCGAGTATACTGGCCCCACCAATATACTTATAACTATGCTATCAACACGTGCACACGTCCTAGCATCAGTTATACAAGTCGTATTAAAACTTAATGCCCATTTTAAGTTTATTGACTTGCGAACAATTTACGTAAATAAACTTTAAACACTTCCAGTGCATTTTCTCTTATCCCATAACGAGAATGGAATGTTCGATTTATTTACATGGACTCCACTTCAATGTTTACCAAGTCAAGAATGCAATTGAAATACAATAAACAGTGAATGAATCGTATTGCCTTTTTATTAATTATTCCATAATTACAAGTACAATACCCTTACTCTCTCATCCTCTGAGTGGCATTCGAGGGCATATTCCTAACAATCTCCCACTTGCACTCAATGCCACACATCATGGTATCCAATACCCATGTTCTTCAGATGTCTTTCTAAGACGGCCTGAGATAATGGCTTAGTCAGCGGGTCAGAGACATTGTCTTCTGAGTCTACTCTTTGCAATGAAACATATCCTTTTTTCACCATCTCTCAAAAGATGTGGTATTTTCTCTCTATATGCTTGGTGTTGTGGTAAGCCCTAGGCTCCTTGGCTAGGGCGACAGCTCCATTATTATCACAGAATAGTGATATAGGTAGCTCCGCATTAGGCACCACTTGAAGTTCTTGCATAAATTTCTGCATCCAAAATGCTTCTTTGCTAGCCTCTGAGGCAACTTGATACTCTGCTTGGCAGGTGGAGTCTGCAGTAGCGGTTTGCTTGGAGCTTCTCCAAGATACTGCTCCTCCATTGAGAGTAAACAAATACCCAGATGTCGACTTAGAGTCGTCATTGTCTCCTTTAAAATCAGAATCGGTGAATCCAATCACCCTCAGTTCTCCACCACCGTAAGTAAGAACCAAATCTCTAGTTCTTCTTAAGTACTTAAGAATGTTCTTTGCGGAAGTCCAGTGTTCCCTACCCGAGTTTGCTTGAAATCGGCTTACCATACTCACATCGTAGGATAAGTCCGGTCTCGTTCACAACATAGCGTACATGAGGCTACCCACTGTCGAGGCATAGGGTACCTTACTCATCTCTCTTGTCTTCCTCACTTTGAGGACACATTTTCGTGGTGAGATGAATTCCATGTCGCATGGGAAGGAACCCTCTTTTAGATTCATCCATCTTGAATCTTCTCAGGATTTTATCTATATAGAGGGCTTGGGAAAGTCCTATCATTCTTCGCGGTCTATCTCTGTAAAGACGGATCCCTATAATATAGGAAGCTTCTCCCAAGTCTTTCATGGAGAACGTTTTAGAAAGCCAAGCTTTCACAGTGCTGAGCATTGCTACGTTATTTCCTATAAGTAGAATATCATCTACACATAGTACTAAGAACGCAATGTTGCTCCCACTGACCTTTTTGTAAACACAGGGTTCCTCCTCATTTCGTACGAAGTCAAAGTCCTTGACTGCTTCGTCAAATCGAAGATTCCAACTCCGGGAAGCTTGCTTCAGCCCATAGATGGCTCATTGCATCTTACACACCTTATCAGACCTTCGAAGTGGAGGTTGTGTTACAATAGGTTCAGTTCCTGATCCCTGATCAGATGTCTCCTTAGGACTTTCATTATGCTCTTCCAAAGAGACATTTCTACCCGAGCCACCTTCCTGAATGAATTCATCCTCAAGGAAGTGCGCTTGTAATGCCACAACGACCCTATGGTCTTCTGGCATGTAGAATAGATAACCCACCGAGTCCTCTGGGTATCCAATGAAACGTCCTTTTATGGACCTTGCTTCCAGTTTGTCCACCTTAGCCTTCTTGACATAGGCTGGACATCCCCAAATCCTTATGTGATTAAGGCTTGGTTTTTTACCCTTACACATCTCATGCGGAGTCATAGGAACAGATTTGGAAGGACATCTATTAAGGATATAGGCAGCGGTTAGCAAGGCATACCCCCACAGGTAAATAGGTAAATCGGTGTAATTTAACATGGAGCGAACCATGTCCAACAAAGTCCGGTTTCTCCTTTCTGAAACACCATTTAACTGTGGGGTTCCTGGCGGCGTGAATTGTGACACTATTCCATATTCCTTAAGGAACTCATCAAACTCTATGCTTATATATTCGCCACCTCGGTCCGACCGAAGTGCTTTGATATGACATCCAGTTTGTTTTTCAACCAGGTCCTTAAATTCTTTGAATTTAGTAAAGGCTTCGGATTTATGTTTCATTAAGTACACAATCCCATACCTAGTATGATCATCTGTGAACATTATGAAATATTGATATCCATCTCGGGCTACTTCTAAAGCACCACAAAACGTCGGTATGTACCAATCCAAGTTTATCGGCAGCCCTTTCAAAAGTCCCTGTAAAGGGGGACTTAGTCATTTTGCCTCTAAGGCAAGATTCACAAGTTGGATAGGGTTCTACACCCAATGGACTTAAAAGTCCATCCTTTTCCATTTTCTGAACCTTGGTCTCACCAACATGACCAAGTCTAAGGTGCCATTTAAGAGCTTGATTAGTATCTTGCCTACCACGTTTCCTAGTTATAGTGTTCACTGCTGTTTTATTTTGCATGTTCAGATGATATAAACCATTCAACAATGTAGCTTTGCCAACCAATTTATTTCGAAAATAAATTTTACAACTACCATTGCCAATGAAGACACAAAATCCTTTCCGGTCCAAGACTGGAACGGATACAATGTTTTTATGCCCCTTGGGCAAAACAAGTACTTCATCTAATGTCAAAATAAAAACGGATTCTAAACCCATTAGGATTGATCTAATATCGGTTGGCTCGACACTTTGTCCACTTCCGACAGTGATCATTATTTCCCCAGCTTCAAGTTTTCTACTTTGTTACAGATCCTGATTCATAGTACAAATGTGAGAAGTGGTACCTGAATCCAGAATCCATGAAGCAGAATATACAGCAGCGGAACAATTTGTTTCAAAAACAAAAAGTTCCGTACCTGATGCACCATTAATCTTAGGACAAGTCCTTCGCCAGTGGCCTAGCTCACCGCATTCAAGGCATTTGTCCGTAGGTTTTGGACCGCCTACCTTTTGAACCTTTTGGGCCTTGCCCTTTCCTTTCTGTACCCCTTTCTTGGGTTTGTACTGCTCGTAGGTCTTTTTCTTCTTGTTCTTGAACCTCCGAGTCCCAGAAGAAATCACAAGAGCAACCTCTCTCGGTTTAGTCTTCATATTAGACTGCGCCGTCACCAGTTTATTCATTAGCCCAGCTAATGTGCATGTAATTTCATTACAGTTGAAATTTATTACAAACTGTGTGAAAGAGTCAGGGAGAGATTGGAGGATGAGATCAATTTCAAGGGATAAATCCATATTAAAGTTGAGCACCTCGAGCCTCTCAATCATAGAGATCATCTTGAGGACGTGGTCTCCCACTTTCTCTCCTTCTTTCATCCTAGCACTGAACAACTGCTTTGATATCTTATATCTAATGTCATCATGCTCTCCATAAAGTTCGATCAAGTGTGCGAGAATGCCTGCGAAGTTATTTTCTCGTGCGCTCTCTGCAGCTCATTTGTCATTGATCCCATCATAAAGCCACGGACTAGCACGTCATCCTTGACCCATTTTTCATGGACGCCAATATCTTCCTGATTACCCCTGGTTCGGATTGGACTCGGTGGAATGTCCGCCTCCAAGACGTATCCCAGAGACTCCATACTGAGTACAATCATCAGATTCCGCAACCAGTCAACAAAATTGGGTCCAGTTAGGAGATTCTTATCAAGTAGTATTGCAAGTGGGGTTTTAGCCATTTTTAGAGAGATTCAATTTCGTTTTCTGCAAAGATTTAGACAAGATTAAATTAGTAACTTGTTTAATTATGACCGAGTATAGAACTTAAGGGCTTGGATAATTCTTGTCTCGGCTCCCACTAATTTTATCGGAATTATACACTCCCATGTTATAATCTGGAAATCATGGTTAGATCGACTTCTTAGTGGTGATCAAGTTCTTTACAAATTTTAACAGACGCAACCTATCAGGTTTCTTGCCAATTAATTTCTATAAAGTGGTGTCTAACACCAACCCGTCTAACAGATGATTTGATCTTCTTTTACCCCTAGTGTTCATGCCCTTAACCTATCAGGTTTCTTGGCAATCCAGACTATCTAAGTTTTTGACCATCAACGTCTATCAGTTTGACTATTGAATCTCACCCGGCAACCTATCAGGTTTCTAGGGGCGAAATTTATCACCAACCGAAGGCATCTAATGCACTCAAGAATTTTTCAACCTCTACCAAATGTACTACCCGATAACTCGGAAGCATAGCACACCAGCTCGGGTACCAATTTTCTACGAGTTTGATGGAGGGTATGAAACCTCGTAACCTTTTTCAAACTTAGTCTGTTTGTAGTCGGGAGAATTTCGCGATTAATGTTACACTTTGCACATTAATTCAATTATACGCGCGTTTGTTGGTTTGTCAATCATTCAAAATAAAAAACAGAAAACAGTAACCTAGTTACTACCAACATATAGCTCATGGACCTACTTCCTAAGTACTGGGCCAAGCGAATGACCCAATAAAAAAAACAGTCTTCGATTCTTCGTCTTCTCGGTCGGTTGTCTTCGGTCTTCTTCATACCCAAAATAATAATTACATCATTGAAAAATTGCATCCTATACTAGTTTTTCTAGTAAATATAAATAGGCTCAAAACGGCCTTTACAACCCAATCGAATCGAACAAATCAAAAAACTAAGTCCACGAGCTATATCACCATCACATAAGGATTCCATACAACATGTAATGGCAACGAAATTAAACAATTAATCTTAATATAAATTAATCTAATTAATCTATAAATTAATCTATTCAATTTCTACTATATTAATCCAATTAATATAAAGTGGCATTAAAATTAAATAATCAATTAATATATTAATCCAATCAATATAAAATTAATCTATTCAATTTTAATGGTATTAATCCAATTAATACTAATAATCGTCATTTTAATTCTTTCGAAGTAATCCGGCCAAAATAATATTCTCGTTTAATTAATTTCCCTTAACACAAAAATATTCCAAATATTAATTTAGTCGAATTAAAATCCAATTTAAATATTGAGAAATAATTACAACGAAATATAAACTTAAAACGGAGTCCTGGACAATCCGGTTTTAGGCCCAGCCCGCGGCCCGATTCAAAATCGGGCCAAAAACCCAAGGGCTGCCTGGCCGAGCCATGCTCGACAGCCTGGCCGAGTCCTGATCGGCAGGCATTGGATGCCTCTCGGCAGCTGCGGCCGAGTATGGCCGAGCATGCTTTCAGCGGCTGAAACGGCGGCCCGATCTTTGCCACCCACTGCCGGCGACCGTTTCTTCGTTTTTCGGTTCATTTCCAAAAACGTGATGCTACAACGAACAATTTAAAATCTACGATTATTCCAAACATGATTCTAAATCATAATCATCATCCAAAAGCATTCAAAATGCACAAAAAATCGTATATACGGAAACATTGACCTCGCTCACGATACCCTTTGTTGGGATTACGAAAATAAAGCGAAATCTGCGGCGGAAATAAATACGAATCCCAAAGCAGGATCGATCAAGTAACGTATATACGAAAATATAACTAAATACGAAGATAAAGAATCATACCCTTGAAGCCTTTGAAATAATTCTTCGTAAAATTGATGATGATCACGAACCTCGTCCGAACACGAAATCCCTTCGTTCCAAGCACCGAAAGTTCAAGCCTCTACTTCACACGTCGGAAGTTGCCCGGAAAAAATTCGATAGCAATCCGTTCTCCAAGAACACGGCTAGGAATTACTATAGGAATTTATATCTCACTTTTTCTTAAATTTTTCTCAACTCAAAGTTAAAGAAAAAACAAAAAAAAAATATTTTCTCTCTCTCTCCCTCCTCAAGAACTCACGTCCAGCAGCACTTGAGCATGAAGATGATGTGTGTGTATGTTTCAAGTCAAATTTCTCACATTATGAGTTGGTTATACATTAATATATATAACAACTCATTCATGTAATTATGAGTTGAGAAAGAATCTCAACTTAATAATTTAACATGACAACACAACACAAACACATGCATGGTGATCATACCATGTGGGGGCATGTAGGAGTTTCTAGAAAGCGAGCCGAGCCACTCGGCTCGTGTGCAGACGTTAAATCAAACGACTCCGTTAAATACACTCCATTTATTTATCAATGTATTTATATAAATTAATTAATCCAATTAATTAATTATATCAAATACAAATATATTTCTCTAAGAAATATTATTTATGAATTAAATTAATTACCCGATAACTTAATTTTAATTCATAAGACCGCTATTTGATTTATCCAATAAATCATAATTAGATATCCAATATCTAATATTAATAGAGAGATTATAAATTCACATTTATCCGTCAACGCTCTTAATGCGCGACTCTGTAGGTCCGTCTCAGCCGGCATTGGGAGGAACCAATGAGTGCGGGCAGCACTTAGCCAAATAGCGGGCCGCCTGTAAACCGGCGAGAACGAATGAAGGGATCATTCCCGAACCATTATGTCGTGAATACTATATACGTATAGACCCTTCATCGGATGTCCGGTCAAGTCTTCGGGTCACGGTAAAGTCAAACCTACGTTGACTAAACTCTATACATGTGTTAATGCAAATCAAGACCATTGATTAATAGTGTATCTAATACGACTATATCGAATGCTTTGGCCAAAGACTTATGATCTTATTTGCCATTAACCGTATTGGACATTCGCTTTGCTCACTAACAGAGATAGAATCCTTTCTTGGTGTACGGTAAAAGGCGCTACTGCCCGTATAGTCCGCACTTCGAGGTCGACTCAGCAATTAAGCAAATGAGTCTAACTACTCTAATGACAAACTAAACGTCACAGGCACATCTTCTACTGAACCCTCAAGTCAAAGGTCCACGTATACTATCACAACCTTTCGATTCGTCGTCGACTCTCCGATAGTGAATACCGTGTGACTGAATCGAGTATGAGTCGTGTTCGAGTATACTGGCCCCACCAATATACTTATAACTATGCTATCAAGACGTGCACACGTCCTAGCATCAGTTATACAAGTCGTATTAAAACTTAATGCCCATTTTAAGTTTATTGACTTGCGAACAATTTATGTAAATAAACTTTAAACACTTCCAGTGCATTTTCTCTTATCCCATAACGAGAATGGAATGTTCGATTTATTTACATGGACTCCACTTCAATGTTTACCAAGTCAAGAATGCAATTGAAATACAATAAACAGTGAATGAGTCGTATTGCCTTTTTATTAATTATTCCATAATTACAAGTACAATGCCCTTACTCTCTCAACCTCTGAGTGGCATTCGAGGGCATATTCCTAAAAAGTATTACATACGTTAGACCTGTATGGTTACGTACGTAATACATGGTCAGTGGTAGGAACCTTCCTCGATGGCAACTTTCGGCTGGTAGGGCCAGGAATCTTTCGATCCGATCTTACTATTGCAGTCAACGGACCTTTACGTACGTTAAGAGGTGAGCTTTACGTACGTAATCCATGTAGCTTGCTAACGTACGTAAATGGTTACTCATTACGTACGTTAATGTCTTCGTATTTTGGGTCAGTGGGTTCTGGAGTTAGCATTACGTACGTTAATGTTTTGGCATAGCGTACGTAAGGCCCTTACGTACGTTAACCTTGTTGTATAACATACATAATGTGTTTGTCAGATTATATAACTTAGTTTCGTATTTCATTTCTTCACGAACTAGAATCATTTTTCTCTCCCTAGAATCGTCCGTTTGAACTTGTGCTTGATGTTTAGCCTCTTCCAACTCGATCTTGATCATCCTAGTTTGGATTGAAGCTTAAGTTGGAAGCTTGTTGGTGCTCCTTTGGTGTTTGGAGGCTTCTTCTTGTTCTTCTTTGGTAAGTTCCCTCAATCTCTTGTTCTTCAAGTGATTTTCGAGTTTTTGTTGTTGTTTTCTTCGGGTATTGTTTAATTGATGGAGTATATCATGATTCTTCATGGTTTTGATAAACTTTTGATGAAGAACATGTTGGTATAGCTCGAGTATGATTGTGTTCTTGATGTTTTAGATTGTTTGGAGGTTATAATCACGTCTAGGAAGGATTATGTTAAGATTGTTATATGATTAACATAGTCTTGAGGTGATTATTGTTGGTGGTGGTGTTCTTGAAAGATTATAACCATTTTAGTAAGGATTTATGATGATTTAAGGGGTGATTATCATAATTTGGAAATGGTTGAGAGAATCTTGTTGTTCAATCCGAATTCATGAGGTTATGATGAAGAATTCTTGTTTAGACATCATGTTTGTTGGAATGATGATGTTCTTGAGGTGATTGTGATGATGTTTATGATATTATCATTGTAGGAGAACCAATTTGATGATGATAGTGATATTATCATTTTGGAGATATTGTTTTGATGTTGTTCTTAAGGGATTCCTGTTGAATTATTTTCACAAGTGTTAAGAACACTTGATCATGTCAATTTTGAGGTGTTGGAGATGTTAGAATTCATAGTTGAGAACTATGATTTTCGTTGGTAGAGTTTAACCGATTTGGGGTTGAATCGGGTTTGTCCTTAGTGTTGTTCTCTATTGATTTTGTGTTATTGAATGAATCGTTTTTTATTCAAGGTTGTTCGAGTGTTTGTGATCATCGGTATTTGATATTCATTATCTGGATGACTGACCCCGTGGGTGCGGAACATGTTTTTATGTTTTAGGTGCTTGCGAGGAGAGAGTTGAGACATAGGGTCATGACGATGGCGATGAGGCATTCGAGCGATACTAGTCCGAGATGTTTTGGTGTTTATATAGGTCAGACAGTTTGGAGTACTCCAGTTTTGACAGTTATTGTCATTTTATATTATCCGAGCAAGGCTCGTGGATGTCGTTGTATTTTATTTAGGCCATGTAGGCCCACTGTTGTCATTGAAATTCCATATCGGAATATTATGTTGGATGTCAGTGTAGGGATTGTGATTCCCCTTTGGGCCAGTTAGTTGTATTTTTTGTCGTGTTAGCCTGGTGGATCTCCTGATGTGGGGTCCACGGCACTGTAATGACCCAATGGGATTTGGGGGTGTTACAGAAGATGGTATCAGAGAGCTTTGGGTTGTGAGATACCCTGACATGTGAGTTATGTGGTTCTACCAACGCGGTAGTAGTGGGGCTGTCAGGTTATGACAATCTGGACAGTCGGGTTTTGTGAGTTGTGATAGTTGATCGACTGTATGAGTCTTTCTTTCATCGAGTCGTCATCAGTGAAGACTAGTATCCCAAGACCTCGAAGCTTCGTATGACCTGGTGTAATACCCGTGTATTTTATGAGTGTTGTTTTAGATGTATTTTGCGGTATTGTGGTTATTTGGACCATATGTATTGATGATTGACCTTGGTATGTTCATGGCTGATAATTATTGAGTTTTGTGATTCTCGGATTGTGATCATTTTGGCCGGACTTTGCGAAATTAATTTTGGAAAATAGCAGTTAGCACACGCTAAGACTGTATGTCTAGCGCACGCTAACCAGGTTCGAGTAGCGCACGCTACTCTTGTGCAATAGCGTGCGTTAGGCCCGCTGGACAGTGAACTTTCTGGACTCTGGAAGGGGGCGCTAGCGTACGCTATGGAAGGACGAGTGTACGCTATTTTAATGTACCAGCGCACGTTACTTGTAGGATAGCGCGCGCTAGGATGTCAGGTCAGTGAGGGCAGTAACGTTTCTGGACTGCAGGTACTTGCAGGTAGCGCACACTACTGTATAGAGTTAGCGCGCGCTAGTGGCAATTGATAGCGCACGCTAACAGATAGTTCAGCGTACGCTACCGGAGTCTGGCAGAAAGTTCTGGACTGCCTTTTCTTCAACAGTGCATCGCCCTCAGCTCGTTAGCGCATGTTAAGCCTGTAGCCGTAGCGTGCGCTAATACCTCCCAGTATATATATGGGGGGCAGGTTCTAGAAATGTCATTTTTCACCTCTTCCTCTTCCCTTCGGCGGCTGGGCGATTTGGAGTGTAGTTAGGCGTGGTTTTCGACCAATTTTCACCATCCAACAACATTTTTGAGTTCCTAGTCTCAATCTAACAAGATTTCATCCAATGTATCATCCAAATCAAGGTAAGATTGTTCAATCCCTAGTTTTTGGGAATTTTGAGGGTTTTGTTTAGATCTCGTCCTTCTAGTCCGTTTTAAACCTTGAATTGGGTCAGATTATGATTGTGAGACCATAATCCCTTGTTTTTTTCTTGAAGTCTATGGATTTTGTTTGAGTTCCCACCCATTGATTGGAGTATGAACAACTCCGCCTTAGTAGTGTTTGATAGTTTGTCCCTAATAGTAGAATTTGAAGGGAATCCTTCCGTTTCTGCGGTGTTGTGTTTTGATTCGGTATTTCGATGTGTTAGGATAGAATCGTTGAAGGAAGTTCGGACCGTACATTCATCCGTTCGCCGTTTCTCGTGTCGTTCAAATTGAGGCAAGTACTTTGATTGTGTTTAATGTACTTCGTGTGAATATGTAAAAATGGAATTTGTGCCAATTGTTGATCGAGTGTGTGTGAGCCGAGTAAAATCAGTGAGGGTCTCCTGGGGTCTGGTAGGCTGCGTTTGCCTACGGATCACTCGGTTGGGCTATACACCAGGGAGGGCCTGACGAGGTGTCTATGGGGTGTGTATCTTTCTTGAGAGGTACATGGCCAGTATAGCTCGGGAGGTTGTTTTGTGATGATGAATGTGATGTGGTATTCCGGAATATCTATGATGGCACTATGATTTCTGTGGTTTTTGTTGATTATTCACTAGTTGTACATATTCTAGAATCATTGTACTTGCACCGGCTTCTTGCTGACCCCTTCTGGAGTGGATATACTTTTGTGTATTCAGGTACAGGTCCAGTGGGAGGTCTAGCACAGGACGAACACGAGTTTGGTGGGCAGCATTGATATCGTGCATCATTTTGAGTTGGTGGTCGTATGGTCATGGTCAAAGTCGTGTTTTGGTTTTGTACTTGCGCGGGTACTGTCCGGTGTTGTATGTCGTGTCATTGTTGATGGTTAACGATGTTGTTGTATTCCAGTTGTGAACGGTTGTATTGGTTATGATCCCACGGGATGATATGTTGTTTGGTATTGTGATGTATGTCATGTTGAAGTTGAAGTTGGTTTTGAATGTATGAACGTTCATGTTTTGTTGTATTTAATGTGTTTTATTTGGGTCTAAGCCTGGTAGGTTCTCCAAAAAGAATCTACGGTGCTGTAATATCTCCGTAAATCATGGGGGTGTTACAGAATATGGTATCGGAGCCTAGGTTTATGGATACCTAGGCTGTCGGTGTTTTGGGTCTATTAAATTGAGTCAGTTGTTGTCTACGATATCATTGGCATGCTACCACCCCGTGTTGCCTGTGCTGGAAGACTCTTCGGATGTTGGTTGTTTCTTTCCTTCAGAAATAATTACCTTAATATTGTGCAATCTATTATTGTAATCGTTTTCTTGTTGAACCATTCTTATTCTTCAGTATACCGAGAGGTAGAGCTATCCGTCAACGCGGTCGTGGTCGAGGCCGTGGCAGAGTGGTAGTGTCTGAGTCTGAGAGGTCCGTTTCAGAATCGGCATCTCGTTCTGCGACTAGGTCAGACCCGATCCCTTCGGGAGGTTCAGATGGAGGCTCGGAGGCCTAAGTACCTAACGTTCTTCAACAAGTCGTAACGCAAGTGCACCAACTGGCACAAGTGGTGCAGAATATTAATACTGGCAGGACGGTTGAGGATCGATGGCTTCAAGAAGTTATGAAGATGAACCCTCCCAGATTCGATGGTTCCGGTGATGCGAACAACTAGGATCATTGGTTAGTTGAGCTGGAGAAGATCTTTGACGGTATTGGTTGTCCTGAAGCTAAGAGAGTCCCGATTGCTCAATATCTGACAATCGATGACGCTTCGGACTGGTGGCGAGCTGTTAAGCCCAAGAACTGTGATGTCACTTGGGAAGAATTTAAAGAATTGATGGAAGCTAGTATTGTCCAGCGCCGGTACAGTTAGCAAGAGTTAGTGAGTTCTTCAGAGCTCAACCCGAAGATGTTCCTATTTCTGAGGCAATCAAGACATATAACAAACAGTTAGTGTATGTCCAAGATCGGGTTAAGGATGAGATAGACAAGATACTTCATTTCGATGCAAGGATGAAACCGGAAGTCCGAAAGTATATGGCGGGCCTTGGGTGTACTACTTTGAGAGAATATCAGGATAGAGGACTTGCTTACGAGATGGTGTCAGTTCCAGTTCCTGCAGTTTTGAGCTCGAAGAAACCGAAATTTTCTGGTAGTTTCCGAGGCAGTGGATCGCGTAGGCCTCAATATTCTGTTGGTTCCCCTCAACCTAGTGGAGGAGTGCCGAGAGTTTGTTTTAATTGTGGAAATCCGGGACATGTCAGTTCTCGTTGCACTTCTCGCCCCATTGATTGTTTTAAGTGTGGGAAGCAGGGTCATCGCGCATTATATTGTGAGTCAGTGGGCAGAATCTTCTCTAAACAGTCTCCTACTCTGGCTGGCACAGTTACGGGTCATCGAACTCCGAGTGTCGGATACGGCAGTGGCAGAGGTAAAACCGAGC
Organism: Orobanche coerulescens; assembly: GCA_033398695.1. Lineage (NCBI taxonomy): Eukaryota > Viridiplantae > Streptophyta > Magnoliopsida > Lamiales > Orobanchaceae > Orobanche > Orobanche coerulescens. The sequence goes on from CM065802.1 coordinate 71,154,598, forward strand.
ATAAGGATGCATCTAGCATTGGATCAGCCTCACCCCGATTGTATGAGATGAGGCGGACTGATGACGTAGGGACCTCTACTACGTCAGGTATTGTTTATATCTCGATGCACCCGATAGATGTATTGTTTGATTCTGGAGCTACTCATTCTTTTGTATCATTGTCTTGTGTGAATCGTTTGGGTCTAGACGGTCTCTCTACATGTGAACCTTTTATTATTGGGCTGCCAAGTGGGGAAAGGATAGTTGGGGATCAAGAGATTGTCAATTGTCCTGTAACCATTGCCAGTAAAGATTGGTCATCCGATTTGATTGTGATCTATATGGTGGGAGAGGATTTAATCCTCGGTGATGATTGGTTAAATCGACATGGAGCGATAGTAGATTATCGTCGGAAAATAATTTCGATAGTCGCGCCGGATGATACTGAACACGTTTTTGAAGGGCAGAAACCTGCTACTTCTGGGAAGATTATTCGAGCCATGAAGGCGATGAAATTATTGCGACAAGGTTGTACCAGTTATTGGTGTTATGCGTTGAAGTCGGAAGTTGGCGAGGTACAATTATCCTCTGTTCCAGTTGTGAATGAATTTCCAGACGTATTTCCGGATGATTTGCTGGGATTGCCACCACATCGTGAAGTGGAGTTCGTCATCGAACTAGAGCCCAATGCGGCGCCAATATCCAAGGCACCGTACAGAATGGCCCCATCAGAAATGTTAGAATTGAAGAAACAATTCGGTGAATTGTTGGACAAAGATTATATTCGGCCTAGTGTGTCTCCATGGGGTGCACCGGTATTGTTCGTACGAAAGAAAGATGGGTCCTTACGGCTATGTATTGACTATCGTGAGTTGAATAAACTCACTATCAAGAACAAGTATCCGTTACCAAGAATCGATGATTTATTTGACCAATTACAAGGGGCTATGGTTTTCTCCAAGATTGATTTGAGGTCAGGATATTACCAACTGTGAATTTGAGATTCGGATATCCCCAGGTCAGCATTTCGAACGAGGTATGAGCATTACGAATTCGTAGTTATGCCATTCGGTTTAACAAATGCTCCGGCGGCCTTTATGCAGCTTATGAACAAAACCTTTATCGAATATCTCGATAAATTTGTGGTGGTGCTTATTGACGATATATTAATCTATTCCAAAAGTGAGACAGAGCATGCCGAACACTTGAGGATCGCGTTGAGTATTTTGAGGGCTGATAAGCTTTATGCTAAATTTTCTAAGTGCGAGTTCTGGCTTAGAGAAGTTTCTTTTCTGGGACACATCATCTCAGCCGATGGTATTCGAGTAGACCCTTAAAAGGTTGAAGCAGTCTTAGCTTGGGAGCCTCCACGGAATGTTAAGGAAGTTCGGAGTTTTCTGGGATTAGCGGGCTATTATCGTCGATTTGTCGAAGGATTCTCGAAAATTGCTCGACCGCTCACCCTAATATTGCAGAAAACACAGAAATTTGAGTGGAGTGATGGGTGTCAGAAGAGTTTTGACAAGTTGAAAAAGCGGTTGACTACGTCTCCGATCCTAACCTTACCACAAGGAACGGAAGGTTTCGTTATTTATAGTGATGCTTCTAAACAAGGATTGGGATGTGTATTGATGCAAAATGAGAGAGTAGTGGCTTATGCGTCTCGACAATTAAAGCCATACGAGATGAATTATCCTACTCATGATCTTGAGTTAGCCGCTGTGGTGTTTGCGTTGAAAATTTGGAGGCATTACTTATATGGTTCTTCTTGTCGAGTGTATATGGTGTTGTGTCGAGAATTATACTCTCCGACCGGCGATCGCCTCGGAGATCGGGCGACCTAGCCATTGCCGATCAGCCGAGGCAGAACTGCCGACCAGCGACCAGGCGACCTAGCCTTAGCCCGACAATCAAGATAGATCTGCCAACCGAAGGTCCCAGGACAAGTCCCGGTGCCGAGCGATCGACATCTAAGAGGATCGCCTCTCGGTACTTGGCGATCGACTCCTGGCGACCGCCTAGTGGACGATCATCTCCCGGCACTTGCCGACCGACCCTTGGTGACCGACCGATGCCGACCTCTGGTGACCAGCTAGAGACGACCGCCTCATGCCGCTCGAAGCCGATGGTCATCCAGTCGGCAAAGGCCGAGCCTCAGGACAGACACCACGTGCAGAGCCGAGACAAGATCTGCATATCACGGATCGTTGACCACAGCCTGTCAGCATCTTCCCACCAGCCGACAGGCCCGCCGAAAGGTGTCAGTAGGACCGCATGTGACAGTGACTCCGGACGCGTGCTGGCTCCTCATTGGACCGCACAGCTGGCTGCCAGCATCTACCTTGGACTTTAGGCCGACAACCCGTGTGACATAAGAACGATCGCCCCATTATTATATTGGCCGGCAGACGATCACCCCATTATTATATTGGCCGGAAGGCGATCGCCCGCCAGAAATCAAGGCTCCTCTGCCCCTATAAATAGAAGGCAGCCTGCACTTGTCCAAAGAGGGAACTTCTTGAGCATTCACCGAAATTCTTGAGAACACACGGAAATTCTTCAACTCCCATGAGATTTCACACATCACTTGGCTTTCTCCTACTCTTGGCAACAGCTATCTTTTGGTTCTTTCTTCTCTCGGCCTCTCTCATACAGAAGACGATCGGCAGGGACGAAGAACACCAAGCTTCGCTCAAGAGATGGATTAAAAGAGTCTTTTTACACTCATTGTACTTAGATTCTCACATTAATACTTGTATCCACGAATATTTGTATTAATAACATCTCGCGAGAGTATTCAAGACCGGGCCTAACAAACCCGGCAAATCTTGTGTTTATTCATCTTCTCTCGGAAGTGCTCCCGCAACTTTGTTTGTTGTCCGTTCATTCCAGCAGTATTTAATCTTCCGATAAATATTTTGGGCAACAACAATTGGCGCTAGAAGGAGGGCATCTAACCCTCAAATTTTTATTCCTACCGTCCCGAAGAACACTCACTGTTCTCGGGGCATATACTTGAAGTGACACTCACTGCGCTTCAAAGAAATCTTTCAGAAATCATGTCTTCCGCCTCCGCGTCGAAGAAAGCCGCTGGCCAGTCCGCCAGGCGCTTCTTTCCGTCTCAGTCCGAGCCACAGCCGATGGCGGAGGGTAGCCGCCGCGGTTCGAGACGCTCGATCCCACCCCTGGGCGGCGGCCCAAGCCTCTCGCTCGATCAGCTCCGAAGCGCGGAACAGATCGACGAGGCCATGGCCGTCCTACAGGAGCGACGAAGTGCTCTCGACGCGCCTCCCGCTATCACCCCCTCGGCCATCCGCCGGAAGACCAAGCGGAAGTTCAAGGCGTTACTGGCCGAGCGATCGCCAGGAGGCTCTCATCCGCAAGGAGAGGCGCTCGCCAGCCGGGGCACCTCTGTTTTCGATCGCACAGGCGGCGGCCGTCTTGGCGGCCAGGCGGTCCGGCCCGGCTACGAGGCAGCGAGTTTGAGTCTGTCACACGAGCTCGGCCTAGGACTCCCGAAGCGGCCAGCCGTCTGGCTCCCCCTCGCCAAATAGCCGAGGTCGGCAGCAGCGGAGTCCGGAGATCAGTACACGATCGCCTCGGCTCCCGCTCCCAAAGCCGATCCGCAAGCGACCGAGCCACGGCGATGGTCGCGATGCAACGTCAGCTCGACGACATGAAGGCGCTCCTGGAGTCCGGGGCAGGCGCCAAGAAGACGATCGTCGAGCCGAGCGAGCCGCTCGCAGTCCAGATCGAGCTCGCCCCCGTGCAGCACAAGATCGTTCCCCCGCAAAAACCTTTGTACGAGGGGAGATCGGACCCCGAAATGCACCTGAGCAAGTTCAACATCTACATGACCGGGTGTGGGGCATCAGACGCGACCAGGTGCCGAATGTTCCCCATGACGCTAGACGACCTCGCCTACAGGTGGTACACCTCATTGCCACCTCGGTCCATTGGCTCCTTTAACCAATTGGCGAACGTCTTCACAGCGTACTTCGCCACCAAGGTCGCTCGACCGGAAGGTCCCCTTCGCATGATGCAAATCAGGAAAGGAGAAGAAGAGTCCGACTCGGACTACATCGACCGGGTAGACGAGATCATCCTCAACGGCGAACCCGTAAGCGATGAGATCGCCCTATACGCGGTCCTAGGAGGATTTCATGGTCTTTCGCCTATGTTCAGGTATCTCACGAAGGACCAACCCGCGACCTACGCGATCTTCCGAGCTAAGGCCGCAGATTTCCTGTCCAGGCAAAGGATTCTTCTCAACCTTTGAACAGCGCGATCGGCGCCCGAACGACGATCTCCCGCCCGATCGCCGATATCAACTTACGAATAACGCGATCGGCAGCCGAGCGACGATCACCAGTCTTCCAGCCCGATCGCCGATCATCAAGCAACATCACCAAAACCGGAGGACTCGGTCGCCATCAACAGTTCAGCATCTAACATGACGGACTAAGGCATGAGATCGCCTCCACCGCACATTATAAAGCCATGGTCCTGGTAGTCGATGAAACCAGCTGTTTCGGCCATGCAAGGTCCCTTTGGGCCAAGATCGCCCGCCCTTCGTTTAAATACGAGGTCGGCGTAGTCTGAGGGCCCTCCAAAATTAATTAGTGGACACGATCGCCCGCCCTCAAAGGATCATCATCTAACATGGTGAACCCGGACAATGCGACGTGCCACTACCCCCGTCTCAACGTACACCGTCGAGGTTCGCCATCTACATGGCGGGCCGAGGTGGAAGCAGAGCTAACAAGCCGCGGGCGTGGAGTTGAATCATCCGACGCTGCCCCGCACAAGGACTCCTCTAGACCGAGACCGCACGCCCTTCGTTTAAATACGAGGCAAGGCGCAGCCTAACAGAGGACCTTCACAATAAAATGAGTCACGAGACACTCAATGTCTTCGCGCACAAGACACGGTCATGGAGTCGGTCCATCGAACTCCGCGACTGTGCACGATTCCTCAAACGACGAAACCATCAAGTTTCTGAGGGGGATCGGCCAATGTTGTTTTGTGCAGGTACAAGACCGAAAGATAGCTAGCCAATCGACCAGATAGCCCAAGTCTGAATCCAAAATCAGCTCAACGGATCGCCCGTCCTCACCTTACACGATCGCCAGCAAGAACCACCTCGCCCCATGTCTTCAACATCGGAGCAAGCTGGGGGGCAATTGTTGTGTCGAGAATTATACTCTCCGACCGGCAATCGCCTCGGAGATCGGGCGACCTAGCCATTGCCGAGCAGCCGAGGCAGAAATGCCGACCAGCGACCAGGCGGCCTAGCCTTAGCCCGACAATCAAGATAGATCTGCCAACCGAAGGTCCCAGGACAAGTCCCGGTGCCGAACGATCGATATCTAAGACGATCATCTCTCGGTACTTGGCGATCGACTCCTGGCGACCGCCTAGCGGACGATCATCTCCCGGCACTTGCCGACCGACCCTTGGTGACTAACCGATGCCGACCTTGTAATACCCGGTCGAAAGTCATGTCATTTCAAACCTTTCATATTCTTCGGATCGTGATTTGTTGAGCGAACCCTTGTAATCATTGCTTGGAACCACCGTTTTGGGGTTTCCGTACTTCTATTTTCGTGTTATTGTTGCCCGGACATTGAATCCTATTACTTTTATTCTCTTCCCGGGCCATTTTCCATCATTTTAGGACCCGAAGGTGTGAGCCAGCGGCACAAGGAGTGTGCGCCGCGGCACACATTTCCTAAATTTGGCCGAGCGGTGTCTGGGTGCCGCGGCACACTCCAGATGCCGCGGCACCTGCTGAGCAATGCCGCGGCACACCTATCTTGAGCCGCGGCTGCGGTGTTGCATCCTCGGCCAAACTCCGCTTTGTGCCGGTGCGCGGCACACACGAGCCGCGGCTTTGCGAAACACAGGAACAATTTTTAGGCCTCTGCCGCGGCACACCTATCTTTGAGCCGCGGCACACAATCTTGATGTTGCATTATTCGGCTTTTTAAGCGAGATTTCAGCCATTTTCCTCCATTTCTTCTTCCATCGCGAGAGAGAGAGTTGAGGGAGGAGCTCTTTTCATAGATATCACTTGTGTGTTGAAGATTTACCACTTTCAATCGGTTGGGAAGCCCGGATAGACGATCTATCGCGTATTCCTTGGATCATAGCGCTTGAATATTCAAGAGGTAATTTCTTCGACATCTTGACTTCTCGATTTTTGTGTGGGTTTTGACGTTTTGGATGATAAAATCATGGTGTATGATGTGATATATGCGTGATTATGGACATGATTGGGTATTCATCGGATTATTGAAAGTTTATTCAAGAACACTTTGATTTTGTGTTGGTTTTTGGGGGTTTTCGTAGACTCGTCTGTTTTATTCGATTGAAACTTGAGAACCTTGGGATTTTGATATATCTCTACCGTATGAGTGTTTTCTTCCGATTTTACGGGTTGGATTGTGCCGTTTTCGGACTTGTGGGGAGTTTGGGCGATTTCCCAACCTTTAGTTATCCACCCGTATATTTTCTTGAATCGTAGACGAGTTTCGGGAGTCTCTTCGTATAATTTGAGTATGGATAATTAATTATAATATTCCTTGCGAATCGTTTAGGTGCCGGAAGCGCGTTCTCGGACCTACCGAACTCATACCTTTCCTCCGTTCGATTTCTCGATGTCTCAAAGGCAAGTATACATTTATGATTGTACGTTCTCGACTTTGAAAGTAAGAAATATTGATGGCATATCATGAACGAACCGTTTCTACGGCATTCACATACGTCTTATGAGATTTAGTTATTCCGGAATACTAGTCTTAATTGATGAATTGACGGATATTGATGAATTGACGGATTACATTACTTTATTGTCGAGGAGTATTGTGTTTCATATTGATATACTTGCACTAGCTATTCGACGGCTAACCCCTTATGGGGGAAATACGTTTCATGTATTTCAGGTTCCAGGAGGTCGGACAGGCAGGTATCGGGTCGGCACGAAGATGGTGGGCAAGTGTGACACTGTGTCTTTCTTCCAGTTATGTTTGGAGTTTCCCGTTCAGTGTTATTGTACTGGGTTGACTATTGAATACTCGAGTATTGTTTTCCTTTTTCCTTGATGTTCCGGCCTGTGTTTGCCGAAGTATTTGATTGAATTGTGATGTCCGTGAATACATTGGTTATGTTTCGAATACCTTTGTATCGTTTTTCATTCCTTTGTGAGTAGACCTTATCGGTCAAAATTTATGGTTACGCGTATGTATAGCCTTGTGGGTCCCACGGCGGGGCTTACAGTATTTGTAATATCCCTGAATAACTTGGGGGTGTTACAGAATATGGTATCAGAGATTAGGTCTATGGATACCTAGGCTGTCGGTCTTTTGGGTCGATTGAGTCGTTAATTGTCCACAGTATCACTACTCTGCCATCATCACAGTGCGACCGGTACTTGTAAGACCTCTCACTCTTCTGGTGTTTCCTTATTCGTTTTGCTTCCTTTTATCGGTATTCTTGAGAATCGGACACTTTGTTGATGCGTGATTGAATTGTGATTACATGACTTGTGTGTTCTTCAAGATGTCGGTGGTAGGGGCCATGGCCGTGGTCGTGGCCGTGGGCGAGGAAGAGGTCGTGGCGCAGCCGTTTCCATCGATTGATTGCGGGGTCGACCAACCCCGGTTGTCGAACTCGGTGCATCCGTCTGAGAGTCGGCCACGACCCGGTCGGATGGTCGGGGAACAACGCAGACATTTGAGTGGCGAATGCACTTCAACAATTGGCTACTCAAATGACTATTTTGGCCCAAATTGGTGAATAACCCGAACCCAAACACGGATGCCACTGCTTGAGAATGTAATCCATATGCACCCTCCATGATTTGGTGGTGCCACAGCACCCGTTAAGTTTGGGAGGATTGGCTAGCGAGAATTGGAGAAGATTTTCGAGGCGGTTGATTGCCAGGTGAGGAAAGTACCAATTGCTCGTACTTCCTCACTAAGGAGGCCGCTACTTGGTGGAAGGTCATCAAGCCACAAGATCGTATCGCCTCGTGGGATGAATTTAAGGAGCTCTTGGAGGCCGAGTTTTGTCCTTGGCCGGTGCAGAGAGCCGAATCCGAGCCTTCTTCGAGGCTAAACCACAAGATATTCCGTTTCGCAGCGATTGTGGAGTATAACCAACAATTAATCCATGTGAAGGATCAAGTACGTAACGAGCGTGATAAGATCCGTTATTTTGATATGCGGATGAATTTGGACTTACGGCGGTACATGGCGGATTTGCTTGTACCACCGAAAGAGTATCGGGAATGAGCTTTAGCCCATGATATGTTGAGCCCAAACAATGATACCGTTGAAGAACCGAAGAAGCGAGAAGGTCGGAAATATTTACGGCTCTAAGGGTGGCAACTTTGAAGTCACAGGACGACTAACCGTTTTGCGGACGATCGTCACGTTCTAATAAAGGGAAGAGGGGTTACCGTCCCACTCCGGTACCTCAAACCGTACGGTGACTTGCTATAATTGTGGTCGTCCAGGCCACTTTAGTTCGGAATGCTATTTCCCAATATTAAATTGTATCACTTGTGGTCAGATTTGGCATATAGCGGTTTAATTTTCCGAGCCGAACCGGACTTTAGACACTCGGGCTTACGCCAACACCCCTTGATCAAGGTGTTAATCGGCGGCAATCTTTCGGTCAACCTCGGCAGAATTTTGGCGGGGGTCGGGGTCGGGTCGGAAGCGGCTGGAGGAACTCTAGAGTCGGTTCGGTGCAACCACGGGTTTATGAGATGCGTCGAACAGACGAACCCGATGCGGCGGTGGCTTCAGGTACCATCCATATTCTATCCTATCCAGTCCGTGTACTTTTTGATTCGGGCGCTACACATTCTTTTATTTCTTTGGAGTGTGTACGCCGTTTGAATATAACTTGTTTATCTGCTTGCGATCCCTTTATCGTGAGACTGCCTAGCGGGGATAGGATTGTGGGGAATCGGGAGATTAGAGAATTTCCGGTGGTTATATCCGGTATGGAATGGTTATCAAATTTAATTGTAGTTGACATGGAAGGCGAGGACGTAATCCTCGGCGAGGATTGGCTTAATAATCACCAGGCGATTATGAATTACCGTACCAAAGTTATCACTATGATGACTAAGGACGGATCTGAGTACTCATTTTTGGGACGTAAGTCGGGCGATCAAGTTACTTATCGGTGCCATGAAGGCGTAAGACTTTTAAATAAAGGTTATGCGGGCTATTGGTGCTATGCTTTGAAAACGGAAAGAAGCGAAGTCGATTTCTCTTCAATTCGGTTGTTAATGAGTATCCGATGTTTTTCGGACGATCTTAGGGATTACCTTGAGATCGAGAGATAGAATTTACCGTAGACTTAGAGCTAGATGCGGCTCCGATCTCTAAAGTACCTTCTGGATGGCACCTTCCGAAATGCAAGAATTGAAGAATCGGTTGGGAGAACTTACGGAGAGAGGGTACATCGGACCGAGCGCTTCGCCTTGGGCGCGCTGTTCTTTTCGTGAGGAAGAAAGATGGTTCACTACGTTTGTGCATCGACTACGCGAGTGAACAAAGTAACCATCAAGAACAAGTACCCTCTACGCGTATAGATGATTTATTTGATCAATTGCAAGGAGCTACGGTTTTCTCGAAGATTGACTTAAGATCGGGTATTATTAACTCGGGGTGAGGGAGTCCGCGTTAGAAGACGGCGTTCGGACGAGATATGGGCATTATGAATTTGTAGTTATGCCTTTTGGGTTGTGAAACGCGGCGGTATTCATGCGATTAATGAATAAAATATTCATCGAGTACCTCGACAGTGTGTAGTCGTCTTTATTGTGACATCTTGATCTATTCTCGAGATAAGGAGGAACATGCCGGCACTTGCGTTTGGTCTTAGACATTTTGAGAACCGAGCACCTCTATGCAAAATTCTCGAAATGTGAGTTTTGGTTGGAAGAAGTTATATTTCTCGGCCATGTGATTTCGGCCGAAGGGGTTCGTGTGGATCCGCAGAAGATCGAGGCGGTGCTAGAGTGGGCACCGCCTAAAAATGTTAAAGAGGTTCGTAGCTTTTTGGGCCTTCTTTGGGTATTACCGTCGGTTTGTCGAGGGTTCTCGAAACTCGCTCGACCGCTTACGAAATTACTCGAGAAGACCGAAAAGTTTGTTTAGACGGATGAGAGGCAATGAGCTTCGATGAATTAAAGAAAGCGATTGACTTCAGCGCCCGATTTTAACTTTACCACATGGTAGCGAAGGCTTTGCGGTTCTGATGGCGCTTGGTCAAGGCACGAGTCTGTGTTCTTATGCAACATGATAAGACAATAGCTTTTGCGTCACGACAATTAAAGCCTTATGAGATGAATTATCCTACTCACGATTTGGAATTGGCGCAATTGTCTTCGCACTCAAGATTTGGCGGCATTATTTGTATGGTTCACCGTGCGGATTTATACCGATCACAAGAGCACGAAATATATTTTCAGCGAGAAGGAGCTGAATATGAGGCAGAGGCGTTGGCTAGAGTTGATAAAGGATTATGATCTGGAAATTCTTTACCACCCGGGAAAGCGATGTCGTTGCGGATGCTCGAGCCGCAAATCGGCATCTCTTCAAATGCTCGAAGTTCTTACGTCCCAGACGAAAATTCGTCAAGATCTAATTGAGCAAGGAATAGAAATTTGGTTTCAACGAGTACAGGGACAGTTGTGTACTCTCGAAATTACTTCATCCTTAGTTGTGACATCAAAGGAAAGCGGTGGAGTGACAGATGATTTCCCAATGAAGGAAGACGTGATTAAAGGAAAAGCTCTGGCTTTATGGTACACGAGGATAATGTCCCGAGATTTGAAGGCGAGACTTTGCGTTAGAGCGATTTAGAGTTGAGACAGAGAATCCTCCGAGAAGCCCATGCTACGCCTTACTCAATCCACCCCGGGACGAGTAAGATGTACAAGGACTTGAAGCGAAATTTTTGGTGGAATAACATGAAGAAGGATGTTACGGAGTTTGTATTACGGTGCTTGACATGTCAACAAGTCAAGATCGAACATCAACGACCGGCGGGGTTGTTGAAACCACTTCCCATTCCCGAGTGGAAGTGGGAAGATATCTCAATGGATTTTATCACTGGCATGCCGAGAACTCGGACTGGAATGAATATGATTTGGGTAATTGTCGATCGATTGACCAAGTCTGCACACTTTTTGGGTATTAAGGATACTTGGGGACCGGATAGATTGGCTCAAACCTTTATCGCTGAGATCGTGAGGTTACACGGTACCCCCAAGACCATTGTTTTTGATCGAGACGGCCGTTTCGTATCGCATTTTTGGCAGGCCGTTCATCAGGCTTTGGGTACTGAGTTGAGATTGAGCACCTCCTTTCATCCTCAGTCGGACGGTCAGACAGAGAGGACGATTCAGACGTTGGAGGATATGTTGCGAGCTTGTGCCTTAGACTGGAGTAATGATTGGGAGCTTCACTTGCCGTTGATCGAGTTTGCTTACAATAATAGTTGGCATGCGTCGATCAAAATGGCACCCTTCGAGGCTCTCTATGGTGGGCGATGTAGGTCGCCATTATGTTGGGACGAGGCTTCTGAGCTAGTTGGGACGGAACCAGATATGTTGTTGGAAACCAAGGAAAAGATTTCTATCATCCGAGATCGATTCGATTGCCCAGAGTCGTCGAAATCTTACGCCGATACTCGTCGTCGACCCTTGGAGTTTGAAGTGGGGATCACGTCTTGCTCAAAGTATCACCGACCAGAGGAGTTTTCCGGTAAAAAGGAAAACTCGATCCAGTATATCGGACCTTTCGAGATTTTAGACGAGTTGGAGACTTAGCTTATCGCTTGGCGTTGCCTCGGCTTTGAGTCACGTCCATAGTGTTTTTCATGTGTCCCGATTGAGGAAATGCGTGCGGATCCGAGCCACATTATCGACTACGGTGAGATTGACGTAGCGAGGATATTACCTTTAGGAGAGACCCGTGAAGATCCTTGAGCGTCGTGAGAAAGCGGCTTGACATAAAACCATCCCCTTTGGTTAAAGTACAATGGTCGAGGCATGGAGTCGAAGGCGACTTGGGAGACGGAAGAGAAGATGCGGGTGGAATACCCCGAACTATTTGTTTCTTAAGTTTCGGACGAAACTTCTTTTTAGAGGAGAATGTAATACCGGTCGAAAGTCATGTCATTTCAAACCTTTCATATTCTTCGGATCGTGATTTGTTGAGCGAACCCTTGTAATCATTGCTTGGAACCACCGTTTTCGGGTTTAGTACTTCTATTTTCGTGTTATTGTTGCCGGACATTGAATCCTATTACTTTTATTCTCTTCCCGGGCCATTTTCCATCATTTTAGGACCGAAGAGTGTGAGCCGCGGCACAAGGAGTGTGCGCCGCGGCACACATTTCCTAAATTTGGCCGGCAGCGGTATGCGGGTGCCGCGACACACTCCAGCGGTGCCGCGGCTGCTGCCAGCCAATGCCGCGGCACACCTATCTTGAGCCGCGACACACCGTGTTGCATCCTCGGCCCAAAACCACTTTGTGCCGGTGCCGCGGCACACCTGAGCCGAGCTGCTGCCGAAACACAGGAACAATTTTAGGCACATGCCGCGGCACACCTATGCTGAGCCGCGGCACACAATGCGGTCAACTGCATAATTCGGCTTTTTAAGCGAGATTTCAGCCATTTTCCTCCATTTCTTCTTCCATCGCGAGAGAGAGAGTTGAGGGAGGAGCTCTTTTCATAGATATCACTTGTGTGTTGAAGATTTACCACTTTCAATCGGTTGGGAAGCCCGGATAGACGATCTATCGCGTATTCCTTGGATCATAGCGCTTGAATATTCAAGAGGTAATTTCTTCGACATCTTGACTTCTCGATTTTTGTGTGGGTTTTGACGTTTTGGATGATAAAATCATGGTGTATGATGTGATATATGCGTGATTATGGACATGATTGGGTATTCATCGGATTATTGAAAGTTTATTCAAGAACACTTTGATTTTGTGTTGGTTTTTGGGGGTTTTCGTAGACTAAATGCATTTTATTCGATTGAAACTTGAGAACCTTGGGATTTTGATATATCTCTACCGTATGAGTGTTTTCTTCCGATTTTACGGGTTGGATTGTGCCGTTTTCGGACTTGTGGGGAGTTTGGGCGATTTCCCAACCTTTAGTTATCCACCCGTATATTTTCTTGAATCGTAGACGAGTTTCGGGAGTCTCTTCGTATAATTTGAGTATGGATAATTAATTATAATATTCCTTGCGAATCGTTTAGGTGCCGGAAGCGCGTTCTCGGACCTACCGAACTCATACCTTTCCTCCGTTCGATTTCTCGATGTCTCAAAGGCAAGTATACATTTATGATTGTACGTTCTCGACTTTGAAAGTAAGAAATATTGATGGCATATCATGAACGAACCGTTTTTACGGCATTCATAGATATATTGATTGGCATGTAATGAACGAACCGTTTTGACGGCATTCCTACATGTATCGGCGTATGAGGTGAACGAACCGTTTTGACGGCATTCACATACGTAACGGCGTATGAGGTGAACGAACCGTTTCTACGGCATTCACATACGTCTTATGAGATTTAGTTATTCCGGAATACTAGTCTTAATTGATGAATTGACGAATATTGATGAATTGACGGATTACATTACTTTATTGTCGAGGAGTATTGTGTTTCATATTGATATACTTGCACTAGCTATTCGACGGCTAACCCCTTATGGGGGAAATACGTTTCATGTATTTCGAGTTCGGGAGGTCGGACGAGGCGGTGTATCGGGTCGGCACGAAGATGGTGGGCAAGTGTGACACTGTGTCTTTCTTCCAGTTATGTTTGGAGTTTCCCGTTCAGTGTTATTGTACTGGGTTGACTATTGAATACTCGAGTATTGTTTTCCTTTTTCCTTGATGTTCCGGCCTGTGTTTGCCGAAGTATTTGATTGAATTGTGATGTCCGTGAATACATTGGTTATGTTTCGAATACCTTTGTATCGTTTTTCATTCCTTTGTGAGTAGACCTTATCGGTCAAAATTTATGGTTACGCGTATGTATAGCCTTGTGGGTCCCACGGCGGGGCTTACGGCGCTGTAATATCCCTGAATAACTTGGGGGTGTTACAGACCTATGGTGACCAGCTAGAGACGACCGCCTCATGCCGCTCGAAGCCGATGGTCATCCAGTCGGCAAAGGCCGAGCCTCAGGACAGACACCACGTGCAGAGCCGAGACAAGATCCGCATATCACGGATCATTGACCACAGCCTGTCAGCATCTTCCCACCATCCGACAGGCCCGCCGAAAGGTGTCAGTAGGACCGCATGTGACAATGACTCCGGACGCGTGCTGGCTCCTCATTGGACCGCCAGTGTTGCCCGGCATCTACCTTGGACTTTAGGCCGACAGCCCGTGTGACTTAAGGACGATCGCCCCATTATTATATTGGCAGGCAGACGATCGCCCCATTATTATATTGGCTGGAAGGCGATCGCCCGCCAGAAATCAAGGCTCCTCTGCCCCTATAAATAGAAGGCAGCCTGCACTTGTCCAAAGAGGGAACTTCTTGAGCATTCACCGAAATTCTTGAGAACACACGGAAATTATTCAACTCCCACGAGATTTCACACAGCACTTGGATTTCTCCTACTCTTGGCAACAGCTATCTTTTGGTTCTTTCTTCTCTCGGCCTCTCTCATACAGAAGACGATCGGCAGGGACGAAGAACACCAAGCTTCGCTCAAGAGCTGGATTAACAGAGTCTTTTTACACTCATTGTACTTAGATTCTCACATTAATACTTGTATCCACGAATATTTGTATTAATAACATCTCGCGGGAGCATTCAAGCCCGGGCCTAACAAACCCGGCAAATCTCGTGTTTATTCATCTTCTCTCGGAAGTGCTCCCGCAACTTTGTTTGTTGTCCGTTCGTTCCAGCAGTATTTAATCTTCGGATAAATATTTTGGGCAACAACATACGGATCATAAGAGCTTGAAGTATATATTCAGGCAGAAAGAGCTAAATATGCGTCAGCGGCGATGGTTGGAATTGCTTAAAGATTATAATCTTGACATTCTTTACCATCTAGGTAAAGCGAACGTCGTTGCCGATGCGTTAAGCCGCAAGTCGGTCATGTTGCAGAAGTTGGAACTACTTACCATTCAACCGAAGCTTAGACGAGAGTTGATTGATTTGGAAATTGAAGTTTGGCCTCACAGAACTCAAGGACAGTTGCGTTTCCTTGAGATTACGTCCTCCTTGATGGGAGATATTAAGTCCAAATAGTTAGATTATCTCTCAATTGTGCAGCTTCGGGAAGATAGTGTTAGAGGAAAAGCTCCTGGATTCTTAATCGATGAAGACGGAGTTCTTCGATTTCGAAGTAGAACTTGTGTACCTAATCGGGATGATCTCAAACAAGTGATTTTGAATGAAGCACATTCTACTCCATACTCGATTCATCCGGGTATGAGTAAAATGTATAAGGACTTGAAGAAAAAATTTTGGTGGCCGAACATGAAGAAAGATGTAATGGAGTTCGTGTTGAAATGCTTGACTTGTCAGCAGGTTAAAGCGGAGCATCAGAGACCTGCCAGTAAATTGCAACCGCTACCAATTCCGGAATCGAAGTGGGAAGATATGGTGATGAATTTTATTGTGGGAATGCCAAAGACGCGAACTGGAGTGAATATGATTTAGGTAATCGTTGATCGGCTAACCAAATCCGCACACTTTATGGGCATTAGAGATACTTGGGGACCAGAGAGGTTGGCTCGGTTATTTATTGCGGAGATTGTGAGACTCCATGGTACCCCAAAAAGTATAGTGTCTGATCGCGATGGGCGTTTTGTGTCGCATTTCTGGCAAGCAGTACATCGAGCACTCGGTACCAAACTGAATTTCAGAACCACTTATCATCCCCAGACAGACGGACAATCAGAGAAGACGATCCAAACGCTGGAAGACATGTTGAGGGCTTGTGCGTTGGATTGGAAAGAAGATTGGGAGACTCATTTACCATTGATTGAATTTGCGTACAATAACAGTTGGCATAGTTCGATTGGGATGGCTCCGTTTGAAGCATTATATGGAAGATGGTGTAGATCGCCAATCTGTTGGGAGGATCCGTACGAGTTACTTGGAGTAGAACCGGACTTGGTGGTTCAAACACGGGAAAAAGTTGCAATTATTCGGTAAATATTGTTGACTGCTCAGAGTCGACAAAAGTCATATGCCGACATTCGTCGTCGACCGTTAGAGTTCCAGGCGGGAGACCATGTATTGTTTAAAGTATCTACGACTCATGGAGTTCTTCGGTTTGGTAAGAAGGGGAAACTTAGTCCTCGTTATATTGGCCCCTTCGAGATCCTGGACAAGGTAAGCGATGTAGCTTATCGACTAGCGTTACCTCCGACGCTTAGTCATGTTCATAATGTGTTTCATGTTTCACAACTGCGTAAGTATGTTCCCGATCCCATCTATGTTATTGATTATCAAGAGATTGAGATTAATGATGATGTTACGTATGAAGAACAACCGATAACCATACTAGAGCGACGAGTGAAATAATTACGATGGAAAGTGATCCCGTTAGTAAAGGTCCAATGGTCTAAGCATGGAATTGAGGAGGCCACGTGGGAGACCGAGGATAATATACGTGCCCGATACCCCGAACTTTTTGTATCTTAAGTTTCGGGACGAAACTTCTTTTTAGGGGGTAAAGGTGTAATACCCGTGTATTTTATGAGTGTTGTTTTAGATGTATTTTGCGGTATTGTGGTTATTTGGACCATATGTATTGATGATTGACCTTGGTATGTTCATGGCTGATAATTATTGAGTTTTATGATTCTCGGATTGTGCTCGTTTTGGCCGGACTTTGCAAAATTAATTTTGAAAAATAGCAGTTAGCGCACGCTAAGACTGTATGTCTAGCGCACGCTAACCAGGTTCGAGTAGCGCACGCTACTCTTGTGCAATAGCGTGCGTTAGGCCCGCTGGACAGTGAACTTTCTGGACTCTGGAAGGGGGCATTAGCGTACGCTATGGAAGGACTAGCGTACGCTATTTCGATGTACCAGCGCACGTTACTTGTAGGATAGCGCGCGCTAGGATGTTAGGTTAGTGAGGCGTGCGTTTACGGGTGCGGTACTTGCGGTAGCGCCGCGCTCTTTGTATAGAGTTAGCGCGCGCTAGTAGCAATCGATAGCGCACGCTAACAGATAGTTCGGCGTCACGCTAGAGTGCAGCGGTAAGTTACGGGCGCCTTTTCTTCAACAGTGCATTGCCCTCAGCTCGTTAGCGCACGCTAAGCCTGTAGCCATAGCGTGCGCTAATACCTCCCAGCATATATATGGGGGCAGGTTCTAGAAATGTCATTTTTCACCTCTTCCTCTTCCGTTCGGCGGCTGGGCGATTTGGAGTGTAGTTAGGCGTGGTTTTCGACCAGGTTTCACCATCCAACAACATTTTTGAGTTCCTAGTCTCAATCTAACAAGATTTCATCCAGTGTATCATCCAAATCAAGGTAAGATTGTTCAATCCCTAGTTTTTGGGAATTTTGAGGGTTTTGTTTAGAACTCGTCCTTCTAGTCCGTTTTAAACCTTGAATTGGGTCAGATTATGATTGTGAGACCATAGTCCCTTGTTTTTTTTCTTGAAGTCTACGGATTTTGTTTGAGTTCCCACCTATTGATTGGAGTATGAACAACTCCGCCTTAGTAGGTTTGATAGTTTGTCCCTAATAGTAGAATTTGAAGGGAATCCTTCCGTTTCCGCGGTGTTGTGTTTTGATTCGGTATTTCGATATGTTAGGATAGAATCGTTGAAGGAAGTTCGGACCGTACATTCATCCGTTCTCCGTTTCTCGTGTCGTTCAAATTGAGGCAAGTACTTTGATTGTGTTTAATGTACTTCGTGTGAATATGTAAAAATGGAATTTGTGCCAATTGTTGATCGAGTGTGTGTGAGCCGAGTAAAACCAGTGAGGGTCCCCTGGGGTCCGGTAGGCTGCGTTTCCCTATGGATCACTCGGTTGGTCTATACACCAGGGAGGGCCTGACGAGGTGTCTCTGGGGTGTGTGTCTTGCTTGAGAGGTACAGGGCCAGTATAGCTCGGGAGGTTGTTTTGTGATGATGAATGTGATGTGGTATTCCGGAATATCTGTGATGGCACCATGATTTCTGTGGTTTTTGTTGATTATTCACTTGTTGTACATATTCTAGAATCATTGTACTTGCACCGGCTTCTTGCTGACCCCTTCTGGGGTGGATATACTTTTGTGTATTCAGGTACAGGTCCAGTGGGAGGTCTAGCACAGGACGGACACGAGCTTGGTGGGCAGCATTGATATCGTGCATCATTTTGAGTTGGTGGTCGTATGGTCATGGTCAAAGTCGTGTTTTGGTTTTGTACTCGCGCGGGTACTGTCCGGTGTTGTATGTCGTGTCATTGTTGATGGTTAACGATGTTGTTGTATTCCAGTTGTGAACGGTTGTATTGGTTATGATCCCACGAGATGATATGTTGTTTGGTATTGTGATGTATGTCATGTTGAAGTTGAAGTTAGTTTTGAATGTATGAACGTTCATGTTTTGTTGTATTTAATGTGTTTTATTTGGGTCTAAGCCTGGTAGGTTCTCCAAAAAGGATCTACGGCGCTGTAATATCTCCGTAAATCATGGGGGTGTTACATGTGTAAGGACTCGATTCTCTTGTATATTCATACATTCATTATGCCATTGATTATACATGTTTTGTTAAAACCTGTATGTAACATTTGTGTTACGATTCATTCATGATTATTTGTTTTGGAGCGTGTCGGCTCAATATTGGCTATAATCAGTATGTTTGAGGCGATTGTTTATTTGTTGAGTACGTATACTCGTGTTTGGCTATTGACTTTGCATTGTGGATTGGCCGTTGAGGCATATTTGAGCTTTGTTCATGATCGAACGTTATTCTTTCAGTATGGAAAGAGGAATCCGAGGATGTGGCAGAGGGGGTAAAGGCTGAAGAGCAGGCCCAAACCCAGAACCTCATGTTTATACCCGTATGGATGCCGAGATGGATCAGAATTCGGCCGGAGATGTGACTTATGTGATCGGTTCTCCTTTGGGACGCCATACTCGAGGAGTTGATCGGACTGACATCGACCCTTTGTTGCTTATCAGGGGCATGATGGCCCAGATGACTCAGATGACATAGTTAATGGAGACCATGCAGATCTCAGTGGTTCGTGGTCCACCGCAGCAGGGATCCCGGGTGCCGTTTTATGGACAGGCTGGGAGAGTGAGTCAGATTATCGGTGATATTACTCGTCAAAGGCCGCCTACTTTTGAGGGTTCGTCGGAACCAGCTGATATTGTTCATTGGCTTGAACATTTTGATAAACTCTTCGACATGGTTCAGTGTCCGGAAGAGAGTAAGGTGGCAGTAGTGGCTTACTATTTGAGTAAAGGCGCTTATTCTTGGTGGCTTTCTGTGAAACCCACCGATCGTGATTGTGCTTCGAGTGAGTTTAAGACTCATGTTAGAGAGGTATTACCCGTCTCCACTTCGTGAAGCCAAAATTTCAGAGGTTTTGAACCCCGAATCCATCGAGGACGAAGGTGTTATTGTTATCGCTGAGAAGTTTCAAGGACTTCTTCATTTTGCTTCTTCTGTTATCTGTACTGAGGCAGATAAGATCAAGTATTTTAGCAAGAGGCTAAACCCGCGATTCGAGATGCGATTGTTCAACCATAATTGTAACTCACTTGGCGAATTCATCGAGAAGGCTCTTGGAGCAGAGCTTTTGATCAAGGAGCTTGCTCGGGAAGAACCCTTGATTTCCTATGGTGAGAGAACTAGGATGCCGAGTCGTTCGAAGGACATCATGCTCCGATGTGCAGGTCGTCTTCTAGTCATCTTCGTCCGGGAAAGCACCTTCTTCTCGAGCGACAGGTTCGACCATTGTTTGCTTTAACTGTGATACAATAGGACATAGCAGTACTCGGTGCTCGATGCGATCTATTGCTTGTTTTCTATGTGGGTGGCGGGGACACCTTGAAATCTGCGGGAATTCTAGTGCCGTAGGTCTCGAAAGAGCTCACGGGCCTCGAGAAATTTTGTTACTCCGGTCAGTACTTCATCGAGGGTCTATCGGGCTTCGAGAGCCGAGGTATGGACAGGCGAGGAGGAGCGGCGAGTTTAGGTGCAGGTTTTCCTCGAGTCGGCGAGATCGAGGATCAATGATACGGAGGATGTTGATTTCGGGTACATTTGAGATGTAACCTTGATTTGTATTTTTCTTACTTTTTGGATTGATGTTTGATTCAGTCTGTATTGTAGTATTGTGGTTGTGAACCATTTATTATTGATCTATCTTGTAATGATAGCTTTTGAGAATATTGAGAATTGAGGTCGTGTGATGTGTTTTTCTTTCCTTTTGGTGTTGTACCCGAGATTTTGTGATAATCTGAGTAATTCTTCATTGTGATTCGAGACGTCAAGTCATGAGGACTTGGGTGTGCGTTTGATATGGTCCCGAGGATTATATGTGCGTGTTGTTCTCCCTTGTGGCATGAGTTAGTGTTTTGTATGGGCGTCCTATGCTGACGAGAACGAGGAAATATACACTGATGACTGTAGGCATGTACAATGGGCGACTCCCGCGGGGTGTGTACGCCGGTATTACTAGTCATGCGGATGGTACGACTTCCTGGCTGGTCTCTAGCGGGAGAGTCATGATTCGGCTGATCTCGCAGTTGGTTGAGTGTTTTTATCTCTTGTTTTTCGCCGTGTTCGGGCAGATGAGACGCGGGGACCCGTGGGGTTGGCCCGATTACTCAGCGAAGTGGTTCGCAGTGAGGAGTATTCCTGGAGATGTTGTTTTCTTATCCCGATGGATAGTCTTTATCCCTTGTTGTGTACCCTGAGTTTCGGGGACGAAACTTTTTTTAAGGGGGGAAGTATGTAATATCCGGGGATAATTTTTTTTTTTGTGTTACTGTTGAGTTGTACGTATTCACTTGGAATTTTACAAGTGTTTTTGTTATTGTATTGGAATATTTCGGGATCGAAATATTTATACTTGTCGTCAGTTTGGTTTCGTCGTTTGGATGTTGCTTGGAGAGTTTGGATTATTGGCTAAGTATACTAGCCTTAACGTACGCTACATGTGTAGATTTACGTACGTTATGGGGTGAGTATTACGTACGTTAGACCTGTATGGTTACGTACGTAATACATGGTCAGTGGTAGGAACCTTCCTCGATGGCAACTTTCGGCTGGTAGGGCCAGGAATCTTTCGATCCAATCTTACTATTGCAGTCAACATATCTTTACGTACGTTAAGAGGTGAGCTTTACCTACGTAATCCATGTAGCTTGCTAACATACGTAAATGGTTACTCTTTACGTACGTTAATGTCTTCGTATTTTGGGTCAGTGGGTTCTGGAGTTAGCATTACGTACGTTAATGTTTTGGCATAGCGTACGTAAGGCCCTTACGTACGTTAACCTTGTTGTATAACGTACGTAATGTGTTTGTCAGATTATATAACTTGGTTTCGTATTTCATTTCTTCACGATCCAAAATCATTTTTCTCTCCCTAGAATCGTCCGTTTGAACTTGTTCTTGATGTTTAGCCTCTTCCAACTCGATCTTGATCATCCTAGTTTGGATTGAAGCTTGAAGTTGGAAACTTGTTGGTGCTCCTTTGGTGTTTGGAGGCTTTTTCTTGTTCTTCTTTGGTAAGTTCCCTCAATCTCTTGTTCTTCAAGTGATTTTCGAGTTTTTGTTGTTTTCTTCGGGTATTGTTTGGTTGATGGAGTATATCATGATTCTTCATGGTTTTGATAAACTTTTGATGAAGAACATGTTGGTATAGCTTGAGTATGATTGTGTTCTTGATGTTTTAGATTGTTTGGAGGTTATAATCATGTCTAGGAAGGATTATGTTAAGAATGTTATATGATTAACATGGTCTTGAGGTGATTATTGTTGTTGGTGGTGTTTTTGAAAGATTATAACCATTTTAGTAAGGATCTATGATGATTTAAGGGGTGATTATCAAAATTTGGAAATAGTTGAGTGAATCTTGTTGTTCAATCCGAATTCATGAGGTTATGATGAAGGATTTTTGTTTAGACATCATGTTTGTTGGAATGATGATGTTCTTGAGTGATTGTGATGATGTTCATGATATTATCATTGTAGGAGAACCAATTTGATGATGATAGTGATATTGTCATTTTGGAGATGTTGTTTTGATGTTGTTCTTAAGTGATTCGTGTTGAATTATTTTCACAAGTGTTAAGAACACTTGATCATGTCAATTTTGAGGTGTTGGAGATGTTAGAATTCAAAGTTGAGAACTATTATTTTCGTTGGTAGAGTTTAACGATTTGGGGTTGAATCGGGTTTGTCCTTAGTGTTGTTCTCTATTGATTTTGTGTTATTGAATGAATCGTTTTTCATTCAAGGTTGTTCGAGTGTTTGTGATCATCGGTAGGCGCCGTTCGTCATTTCTTGCCAGGACGTTGATCGTGGAAGGACTTGCTCGCCTTCGATTTGAGGCAAGTTTTATACTTATACTGGTCAATGAGATTAATGTTATCATATATGTGTATGAATGTGTTGTATCATTTCGAGACATAGTCTCTTCGTGATTTATTGATATTTTGGGATTGTTCGATGCAATACCCTTCGGTGATTATACCAGATGTGATTGTTATTCGTTAACGGACGGTTTAAGGCATTGAGATTCTTGTTGTCGATATCCGGTTCGCGGTATCGATGTATCGATTATTATTGTTGACGTTACTGTCGTCTTGAGGCATCGTTGGATTTTTTTTAACGAATTGGTATTGTTGTTAATAATGTTGTACTGGCCGATTGAAAGGCGCTTGATATATTCGTTTATCATCTCTGTTTCGGTGGCCAATTTAAGGCGACGGGACATCTATTCTAAACGTATCATTGTGTATTGATTGTCCGTTCTAAGGTAATCGAGGTATTTAATTGGGATTATCGAAGATAATTCCCATCCGTTGTATCATTGGTTATCGATTAACCGTTCTAAGGTAATCAATGTATTTAACTGGGATTATCGAAGATAATTCCCATCCGTTATGTCATCGTTATCGATTGACCGCTCTAAGGTAATCGACGTATTGAATTGGGATTAGTGAAGACGATTCCCATCTGTTGTGTCGTGTTGTTAATTGACCATTCTAAGGCAATCGATGTATTGAATTGGAACTGTCAGAGACATTTCCCATCCGTTGTATCATTGTTATCGATCGGTCGTTATAAGGTAATCGATGTATTGAATTGGGACTGTCAAGGATAGTTTCCATCCATTGAGTTGTTGTGATCGATTGGCCATTCCAAGGCAGTCGAGGTATTTGAATTGGGACCGCCGAGGACGGTGCCCATCCGTGATTTATTGTTGTCGTGTTGGCCGACTCAAGGCAGCACGCTATTATTCTTGTGAATTTTGTAATCTTGGGATCGTTAATCTTGTGATTAATTGTGTTTTGGAGGCTAGTCTCGGCTAGTGCTCGATGGGTAAGCTTGGGGCTTGAACCTTCGCGGTTGGTTTCCCAACACCTACAGTTCAGTAGGTCACGGTCATGTTGATGATCTCATTATGGGTAAGCTTGGGGCTTGAACCTTAGTGGTTGGTTTCCCAACACCTACAGTTCAGTAGGTCACGGTCACTGGGTGATCTCATTATGGGTAAGTCTGGGGCTTGAACCTTCGCGGTTGGTTTCCCAGAATCTGCAATTCAGCAGGTCACGGTCATTGGATGATCTCATTGTGATACAGCTTCGTGCCGTGGCTTCGGCCCTCATTGATACAGCTTCGGGTTGTTTTGTCTCTGGGCCATTGTGGTGATTGACATCTTCGACTGAGTGACATTCAGGGTATTGTGATGATATACAGCTTCGGGCTGTTCGGCTTTCAGGCCATTGTGATATATTGGTATTCCTGTTGGAGCCTTCGGGTATTGTTATTTATATCTATTTCAGTGTTGGCTTGGTTTACCTTCGGGTGATGTATTGTTGTGTTCAGTATTGATGATTCGCCGTTGGGCACTTGTGTTCTAACCTGTTGAGCAGGTATTGATCGTATGCCGTGGGCATAGTATTTCATGAATGCTCGATTCTTACTTTGGTTTGTGAGCATCTCGTATTACCATTACTATACTGTTCATTCTGCCCTTTGGATGCATATCATGTTGCACATGTATTTGATATTCATTATCTGGATGACTGACCCCGTGGGGGCGAAACATGTTTTCATGTTTTAGGTGCTTGCGAGGAGAGAGTTGAGACACAGGGGCATGACGATGGCGGCGAGGCATTCGAACGATACTAGTCCGAGATGTTTTGGTGTTTATATCGGTCAGACATTTTGGAGTACTCCAATTTTGACAGTTATTGTCATTTTGTATTATCCGAGCAAGGCTCGTGGATGTCGTTGTATTTTATTTAGGCCATGTAGGCCCATTATTGTCATTGAAATTCCATATCGGAATATTATGTTGGATGTCAGTGTAGGGATTGTGATTCCCCTTTTGGTTAGTTAGTTGTATTTTTGGTCGTGTTAGCCTGGTGGATCTCCTGGTGTGGGGTCCACGGCACTGCAATGACCCAATGGGATTTGAGGGTGTTATAGAAATGGTATCAGAGAGCTTTGGGTTGTGAGATACCCTGACATGTGAGTTATGTGGTTCTACCAACGCGGTAGTAGTGGGGCTGTCAGGTTATGACAATCTGGACAGTCGGGTTTTGTGAGTCGTGATATTTGAGCGACTATACGAGTCTTTCTTAAATAGAGTCGTCATCAGTGAAGACTAGTATCGCAAGACCTCGAAGCTTCGTATGACCTATGTAAGGACTCGATTCTCTTGTATGTTCATACATACATTATTCCATTGATTATACATGTTTTGTTAAAACCTGTATGTAACATTTGTGTTACGATTCATTCATGATTATTTGTTTTGGAGCGTGTCGGCTCAATATTGGCTATAATTAGTATGTTTGAGGCGATTATTTATTTGTTGAGTACGTATACTCGTGTTTGGCTATTGACTTAGCATTGTGGATTGGCCGTTGAGGCATATTTGAGCTTTGTTCATGATCGAACGTTATTCTTTCAGTATGGAAAGAGGAATCCGAGGACGTGGCAGAGGGGGTAAAGGCTGCAGAGCAGGCCGAAACCCAGAAACTCATGTTTATACCCGTACGGATGCCGAGATGGATCAGAATTCTGCCGGAGATGTGACTTATGCGACCGATTCTCCTTTGGGACGTCATACTCGAGGAGTTGATCGGACTGACATCGACCCTTTATTGCTTATGAGGGGCATGATGGCCCAGATGACATAGATAATGGAGACCATGCAGACCTCAGTGGTTCGTGGTCCACCGCAGCAGGGATCCCGGGTGCCGTTTTATGGACAGGCTGGGAGAGTGAGTCAGATTATCGGTGATATCACGCGTTAGAGGCCGCCTACTTTTGAGGGTTCGTCGGAACCAGCTGATATTGTTCATTGGCTTGAACATTTTGATAAACTCTTCGACATGGTTCAGTGTCCGGAAGAGAGTAAGGTGGCAGTAGCGGCTTACTATTTGAGTAAATGCGCTTATTCTTGGTGGCTTTCTGTGAAACCCACCGATCGTGATTGTGCTTGGAGTGAGGTTAAGACTCATGTTAGAGAGGTATTACCCGTCTCCACTTCGTGAAGCCAAGCTGTCAGAGGTTTTGAACCGCGAATCCGTCGAGGACGAGGGTGTTATTGTTTTCGCTGAGAAGTTTCAAGGACTTCTTCAGTTTGCTTCTTCTGTTATCCGTACTGAGGCGGATAAGATCAAGTATTTTAGCAAGAGGCTAAACCCGCAGTTGAGGATACAGTTGTTCAACCATAATTGTAACTCACTTGGCAAATTCATCGAGAAGGCTCTTGGAGCAGATCTTTTGATCAAGGAGCTTGCTCAGAAGAACCCTTCAGTTTCCTATGGTGAGAGAACTAGGATTCCGATTCATTCATAAGGACATCAGGCTCCGACGTCCAGAGGTCATCTTCTAATCGTCTTCGTGTTGGGAAAACACCTTCTTCTCAGGCGACGGGTTCGACCGTTGTTTGCTTTAACTGTGATACAATAGGACATCGCAGTACTCGGTGCTCGATGAAGTCTATTGCTTGTTTTCTGTGTGGGAGGCAGGGACACCTTCAGAAATACTGCAGGAATTCTAGTGCCAGTAGGTCTCGAAAGAGCTCACAGGCCTCGAGAAATTTTGTTACTCCAGTCCGTATCAGGCTTCGAGAGCCAGAGGTATGGACAGCTGAGGAGGAGCAGCGAGTTTAGGTTTGGGTTTTCCTCGAGTCGGCGAGATCGAGGGGATCGATGATCTGGAGGATGTTGATTTCGGGTACATTTGAGATGTAACCTTGATTTGTATTTTTCTTACTTTTTGGATTGATGTTTGATTCAGTCTGTATTGTAGTATTGTGGTTGTGAACCATTTATTATTGATCTATCTTATAATGATAGCTTTTGAGAATATTGAGAATTGAGGTCGTGTGATGTGTTTTTCTTTCCTTTTGGTGTTGTACCCGAGATTTTGTGATAATCTGAGTAATTCTTCATTGTGATTCGAGACGTCAAGTCATGAGGACTTGGGTGTGCGTTTGATATGGTCCCGAGGATTATATGTGCGTGTTGTTCTCCCTTGTGGCATGAGTTAGTGTTTTGTATGGGCGTCCTATGCTGACGAGAACGAGGAAATATACACTGATGACTGTAGGCATGTACAATGGGCGACTCCCGCGGGGTGTGTACGCCGGTATTACTAGTCATGCGGATGGTACGACTTCCTGGCTGGTCTCTAGCGGGAGAGTCATGATTCGGCTGATCTCGCAGTTGGTTGAGTGTTTTTATCTCTTGTTTTTCGCCGTGTTCGGGCAGATGAGACGCGGGGACCCGTGGGGTTGGCCCGATTACTCAGCGAAGTGGTTCGCAGTGAGGAGTATTCCTGGAGATGTTGTTTTCTTATCCCGATGGATAGTCTTTATCCCTTGTTGTGTACCCTGAGTTTCGAGGACGAAACTCTTTTTAAGGGGGGGAGTATGTAATATCCGGGGATAATTTTTTTTTTGTGTTACTGTTGAGTTGTACATATTCACTTAGAATTATACAAGTGTTGTTGTGATACAATGTATATTGTATTGGAATATTTCGGGATCGAAATATTTATACTTGTCGTCGGTTTGGTTTCGTCATTTGTTTGTTGCTTGGAGTGTTTGGATTTTTGGCTAAGTATACTAGCCTTAACATACGCTACATGTGTAGACTTACGTACGTTATGGGGTGAGTATTACGTACGTTAGACCTGTATGGTTACGTACGTAATACATGGTCAGTGGTAGGAACCTTCCTCGATGGCAACTTTGGGCTGGTAGGGCCAGGAATCTTTCGATCCGATCTTTCTATTGCAGTCAACGTATCTTTACATACATTAAGAGGTGAGCTTTACATACGTAATCCATGTAGCTTGCTAACGTACGTAAATGGTTACTCTTTACGTACGTTAATGTCTTCGTATTTTGGGTCAGTGGGTTCTAGAGTTAGCATTACGTACGTTAATGTTTTGGCATAACGTACGTAAGGCCCTTACGTACGTTAACCTTGTTGTATAACATACATAATGTGTTTGTCAGATTATATAACTTGGTTTCGTATTTCATTTCTTCACGAACCAGAATCATTTTTCTCTCCCTAGAATCGTCCGTTTGAACTTGTTCTTGATGTTTAGCCTCTTCCAACTCGATCTTGATCATCCTAGTTTGGATTGAAGCTTGAAGTTGGAAGCTTGTTGGTGCTCCTTTGGTGTTTGGAGGCTTCTTCTTGTTCTTCTTTGGTAAGTTCCCTCAATCTCTTGTTCTTCAAGTGATTTTCGAGTTTTTGTTGTTGTTTTCTTCGGGTATTGTTTAATTGATGGAGTATATCATGATTCTTCATGGTTTTGATAAACTTTTGAGAACATGTTGGTATAGCTTGAGTATGATTGTGTTCTTGATGTTTTAGATTGTTTGGAGGTTATAATCATGTCTAGGAATTATGTTAAGATTGTTATATGATTAACATAGTCTTGAGGTGATTATTGTTGTTGGTGGTGTTCTTGAAAGATTATAACCATTTTAGTAAGGATTTATGATGATTTAAGGGGTGATTATCATAATTTGGAAATGGTTGACTGAATCTTGTTGTTCAATCCGAATTCATGAGGTTATGATGAAGGATTTTTGTTTAGACATCATGTTTGTTGGAATGATGATGTTCTTGAGGTGATTGTGATGATGTTCATGATATTATCATTGTAGGAGAACCAATTTGATGATGATAGTGATATTGTCATTTTGGAGATGTTGTTTTGATGTTGTTCTTAAGTGATTCCTGTTGAATTATTTTCACAAGTGTTAAGAACACTTGATCATGTCAATTTTGAGGTGTTGGAGATGTTAGAATTCATAGTTGAGAACTATGATATTCGTTGGTAGAGTTTAACCGATTTGGGGCTGAATCGGGTTTGTCCTTAGTGTTGTTTTCTATTGATTTTGTGTTATTGAATGAATCATTTTTCATTGAAGGTTGTTCGAGTGTTTGTGATCATCGGTAGGCGCCGTTCGTCGTTTCGTGCTAGGACGTTGATCGTGGAAGGACTTGCTCGCCTTCGGTTTGAGGCAAGTTTTATACTTATACTGTGCTGTTGCCCGAAATATTATCTGAAGATAGATATTACTGGAATGGTCGAGCAACAGCAATTTGCGAGAGCACGTCCGAGGGAATGGAAAAACACAAGATTTGCCGGGTTTGTTAGGCCCAGGCTTGAATGCTCTCGCGAGATGTTATTAATAAGAATACGTTTGAGTACAAATATTAATGTAAGAATGCGATTACAATGAGTGTAAAAGATCCTAGATATCTTGCTGTTGAGCGAAGCTCTGTGTGTTCTTGTTCTCGTTTATGTCGACCGTCTTAGGATTAAGAGGTTCCGAGAGTGAGAGATGAACAGATGTCCGAAGTGTATAGCTTTTACCAAGAGAGAAAGCCAAGTTATAAGCTGTGATTATGAACTTCTGAACCAAATCCAGAGAGAATTACCGCTGCTGGAGGCTTCCTATTTATAGGACTGGCCACTGCTGGGCGATCGCCTTTCTTGAGAATATAATAAGAGGCGATCGTCTTTTCAGTACATGGGCTGTCTGCTTTGAAGCCTGCGGCTGCTGCTGGCAGCCAGCTGTGCGGTCCAATGAGGAGCCTGCACGCGTCCTGAGTCGCTGTCCCGGGCGGTCCCACTGTGCACCTTTCGGCGGGTCTGTCGGTAGGTGAAAAGATGCTGACAGGCTGTGGTCAATGATCCATGTCTTGCGGCGCCTTTTCCGGATCTGTATGTGGGTCTCGATCCCGAGCTTCGACCTTCGCCGACTAGACGGTCGCTGGCTTTGCGTGGCATGAGGTGGTCGTCATTGGCCGGGCACCAAAGTCGATCGCCAGATGCCGAGAGACGATCGCCTTAGATGTCGATCGCTCGGCACCGGGGCTCAACTTGGGACCCTCGATCGGCCAATCTGCCTTGGCTGCTAGGCTCTGGCTCGGTCGTCCGGTCTCTGTGCTGATCGCCTGTTGAGATGTATAACCTCGACACAACAATTGCCCCCCAGCTTGCTCCGATGTTTAAGACACGAGGTGAGGTGGTTCTTGATGGCGATCGTGTAGGATGAAGACGGGTGATCCGTTGAGCGGACCTTGGACTCAGACTTTTGGCGATCTGGTCGATTGGCGAGCTATCTTCGGTCTTGTACCTGCAATAAACAATTTTGTCGATCCCTTGTAGAAAACTTGATAGTTTCGTCGTTGAGGAACCGTGCACAGTCGCGGAGTTTGATGGACCGAATCCATGACCATGTCTTGTGCGCGAGCGACATTGTCTGTCTCGTGACTCATTTTATTGTGAGGGTCCTCCGTTAGGCTACGCCTCGCCTCGTATTTAAACGAAGGGTGCGGTCTTGGTCTGGAGGAGTCCTTGCGCAGGGCGTCGTCGGATTAATCGACTCCACGTCCGCGGCTAGTTAGCTCTTTTCTACCTCGGATCGTTATGTTAGATGGCAATCCTCGACGGTATACGTTGAGATGGGGGTAGGGACACATCGCATTGTTCGTGAAGGACCCACCGTGTTATGTGACGGACCTTCGAGGGCGGGCGATCGTGTACACTGATTAGCTTGGAGGGTCCTTCGACTACGCCCGCCTCGTATTTAAACGAAGGGCGAGCGATCTCAGCCCAAAGGAACCTTGCATGGCCTAAGCAGTCGGTTCCATCGACCACCAGGACCATGGCTACACTCTTCCACCTCGGATCGTCATGTCAAATGCCGACCTTCGACGGTGTACGTTGTGCGGGGGAGGCAATCTCGTGCCTTAGTCCAACATGTTAGATGATGAACTGTAGATGGCGAGCGAGTCCTCCAGTTTTGGTGATGTTGCTTGATTCTGGCGATCGGGCTGGAAGACTGATGATCGTCATTCGGTTGCCGATCGCGTTGCTCATAGGTTATAAAGTAACCTTTGCCTGGCCAGAAAGTCTGCGGCTTTAGTGCGGAAAATCGCGTAGGTCGGAGGGAGGTCCTTCGTAAGATGCCTGAACATAGGCGAAAGACCATGGAATCCCCCTAGGACCGAGTAGAGGGTGATCTCATCGCTTACAGGCTCGCCGTTGAGGATGATATCGTCTACCCGGTCGATGTAGTCTGCATCGGACTATTCTTCCTCTTTCCTGATCTGCATCATGCGATGGGGACCTTCCGGCCGAGCGACCTTGGTGGCGAAGTACGCTATGAAGTCGTTCGCCAGTTGGTCAAAGGAATTGACGGATCGTGGCGGCAATGAGATGTACCATCTATGGGCCAGGTCGCCCAGCGTTAGCGGGAACATTCGGCACCTGGTCGCGTATGATGCCCCACACCCGGTCATGTAGATCCGGAACTTGCTCAGTTGAGTATTGGGATCCGACCTTCCCTCGTACAGAGGTGTTTGTGGAGGAGCGATCTTACGCTGCACAGGGGCGAGCTCGATGTGGACCGCGAGTGGCTCGCTCGGCTCGTCGATCTTTCTCTTGGCGCCTGCCCCAGATTCCAGGAGCGCCTTCATGTCGTCGAGCTGATGTTGCATCACGACCATCGCTGTAGCTTGGTTGCTCGCACTTCGAATTTCGGAACGGGAGCCGAGGCGATCGTGTACCGATCTCCTGACTTCGCGGTCGCCGACCTCAGTTCTTCGGCGAGGAAGAGCCAGATGGCTGGCCTGCCTTCTGGGAGTCGGATATGTCGAACTCCTGGTGACGGATTTGGGCTTCGTCGTCTCGTGGCTGGGGCCAGACTGCCCCGGTCGCCATGATGGGTCGCTTCCCAGGCGGCTGAAAACAGAGGTGCCCTGGCTTGCGAGCGCCTCTTCTTGTGAATGGGGGCCTCCTGGCGATCGCTCGGTCAGTAACCCCTTGAACTTCCGTTTGGTCATGCGGCGGATGGCCGAGGGGGTTATAGCGGGTGGCGCGTCGAAAGCTCTCTGTCGCTCCAGTAGGATGGCCAGGGCTCCTTCGATCTGTTCCGTGGTTTGGAACTGATCGAGCGAGGGGCTTGGGCCGTCCCTCGGGGGCGGGATCGAGAGTCTCGGACCGCGGCGGCTACCCTCCGCCATAGGGTGGGGATCGGACTGGGAAGGAAAGAGGCGTCCGGCGGATCGGCCAGCGGCTTTCTTCGATGCAGAGGCAGAAGTCATGATTCTGAAGGTTTTCTTTGAAGCGCAGTGAATGTCACTTCAAATATATGCCCCGGAGAACAGTGAGTGTTCTTCGAGACGGTAGGAATAAAAATGAGGGTTAAGATCCCCTTCTTCTAGCGCCAATTGTTGTTGCCCGAAATATTATCCGAAGATAGATATTGCTGGAATGGTCGAGCAACAGAAAATTGCGAGAGCACGTCCGAGGGAATGGAAAAACACAAGATTTGCTGGGTTTGTTAGGCCCGAGCTTGAATGCTCTCGCGAGGTATTATTAATAAGAATACGTTTCAGTACAAATATTAATGTAAGAATGCGATTACAATGAGTGTAAATGATCCTAGATATCTTGCTGTTGAGCGAAGCTCTGTGTGTTCTTGTTCTCGTTTCTACCGATCGTCTTAGGATTAAGAGGTTCCGAGAGTGAGAGATGAACAGATGCCCGAAGTGTATAGCTTTGCCAAGAGAGAAAGCCAAGTTATAAGCTGGGATTATGAACTTCTGAACCAAATCCAGAGAGAATTTTCGCTGCTGGAGGCTTCCTATTTATAGGACTGGCCACTGCTGGGCGATCGTCTTTCTTGATAATATAATAAGAGGCGATCGTCTTTTCAGCACATGGGCTGTCTGCTTTGAAGCCTGCGGCTGCTGCTGGCAGCCAGCTGTGCGGTCCAATGAGGAGCCTGCACGCGTCCTGAGTCGCTGTCCCGGGCGGTCCCACTGTGCACCTTTCGGTGGGTCTGTCGGTAGGTGAAAAGATGCTGACAGACTGTGGTCAATGATCCATGTCTTGCGGTGCCTTTTCTGGATATTCATGTGGGTCTCTATCCCGAGCTTCGACCTTCGCCGACTAGACGGTCGCTGGCTTTGCGTGGCATGAGGCGGTCGTCATTGGCCGGGCACCAAGTCGATCACCAGATGTCGAGAGACGATCGCCTTAGATGTCGATCGCTCGGCACTGGGGCTCAACCTGGGACCCTCGATCGGCCAATCTGCCTTGGCTACTAGGTTCTGGCTCGGTCGCTCGGTCTCTGTGCCGATCGCCTATGGAGATGTATAAACCTCGACACAACATACTGGTCAATGAGATTAATGTTATCATATATGTGTATGAATGTGTTGTATCATTTCGAGACATAGTCTCTTCGTGATTTATTGATATTTGGGGATTGTTCGATGCAATACCCTTCGGTGATTATGCCAGATGTGATTGTTATTTGTTAACGTCCGGTTTAAGCATTGAGATTCTTGATGTCGATAGCCGGTTTGCGGTATCAATGTATCGATTATTATTGTTGATGTTAATGTCGTCTTGAGGCATCGTTGGATCGTTGTTAACGAATTGGTATTGTTGTTAATAATGTTGTACTGGCCGATTGAAAGGCGTTTGATATATTTGTTTATCATCTCTGTTTCGGTGGCCGGTTAAAGGCGACGGGACATCTATTCTAAACGTATCATTGTGTATCGATTGTCCGTTCTAAGGTAATCGAGGTATTTAATTGGGATTATCGAAGATAATTCCTATCCGTTGTATCATTGGTTATCGATTAACAATTCTAAGGTAATCAATGTATTTAATTGGGATTATCGAAGATAATTCCCATCCTTTGTGTCATCGTTATCGATTGACCGCTCTAAGGTAATCGACGTATTGAATTAGGATTAGTGAAGATGATTCCCATCTGTTTTGTCGTGTTGTCGATTGACCATTCTAAGGCAATCGATATATTGAATTAGAATTGTCAGAGATATTTCCCATCCGTTGTATCGTTGTTATCGATCGGCCGTTATAAGGTAATCGATGTATTGAATTGGGACTGTCAAGGATAGTTTCCATCCGTTGAGTTGTTGTGATCGATTGGCCATTCCAAGGGAGTCGAGGTATTTGAATTGGGACCGCCGAGGATGGTGCCCATCCGTGAGTTATTGTTGTCGTGTTAGCCGACTCAAGGCATCACGCTATTATTCTTGTGAATTTGGTAATCTTGGGATCGTTACTATTGTGATTAATTGTGTTTTGGAGGCTAGTCTCGGCTAGTGCTCGATGGGTAAGCTTGGGGCTTGAACTTTTGCGGTTGGTTTCCCAACACCTACAGTTCAGTAGGTCACGGTCATGTTGATGATCTCATTATGGGTAAGCTTGGGGCTTGAACCTTCGCGGTTGGTTTCCCAACACCTACAGTTCAGTAGGTCACGGTCACTGGGTGATCTCATTATGGGTAAGTCTGGGGCTTGAACCTTCGCGGTTGGTTTCCCAGCACCTGCAATTCAGCAGGTCACGGTCATTGGATGATCTCATTGTGATACGGCTTCGTGCCGTGGCTTCGGCTCTCATTGATACAGC
Source organism: Orobanche coerulescens (assembly GCA_033398695.1). NCBI lineage: Eukaryota > Viridiplantae > Streptophyta > Magnoliopsida > Lamiales > Orobanchaceae > Orobanche > Orobanche coerulescens. Next base: position 71,188,795 of record CM065802.1, read on the forward strand.
TTTGGGCTGTTTTGGCTTCGGGCCACTGTGGTGATTGACATCTTCGGCTGAGTGACATTCAGGGTATTGTGATGATATACAGCTTCGGGCTGTTCGACTTTCAGGCCATTGTGATGTATCGGTATTCCTATTGGAGCCTTCGGGCATTGTGATTTATATCTATTTCAGTGTTGGCTTGGTTTACCTCCGGGTGATGTATTGTTGTGTTCTGTATTGATGATTCGCCATTGGGCACTTGTGTTCTAACCTGTTGAGCAGATATTGATCGTATGCCGTGGGCATCGTATTTCACGAATGCTCGATTCTTACTTTGGTTTGTGAGCATCTCGTATTACCATTACTATACTTTTCATTCTGCCTTTTGGATGCATATCATGTTGTACATGTATTTGATATTCATTACTCGTGGGGGCGGAACATGTTTTCATGTTTTAGGTGCTTGCGAGGAGAGAGTTGAGACACAGGGGCATGACGATGGCGAGGAGGCATTCGAGCGATACTAGTCCGAGATGTTTTGGTGTTTATATCGGTCAGACATTTTGGAGTACTCCAGTTTTGACAGTTATTGTCATTTTGTATTATCCGAGCAAGGCTCGTGGATGCCGTTGTATTTTATTTAGGCCATGTAGGCCCACTGTTGTCATTGAAATTCCATATCGGAATATTATGTTGGATGTCAGTGTAGGGATTGTGATTCCCCTTTTGGCCAGTTAGTTGTATTTTTGGTCGTGTTAGCCTGGTGGATCTCCTGGTGTGGGGTCCACGGCACTGTAATGACCCAATGAGATTTGGGGGTGCTATAGGCGGACTGGGCGAACGCCTAGACAGGCTGTGCGGACGCCTAAGAAGGCATATATATATAGGTTTGGGTTATTGTAAAAAGTGTCTTATAATAAAAAGTGTAGGAAGGATTGTGGGAGTGACATGTGTCATCCCCATTCCACATCATATGACATGTGCCCCCATGAAATTTTTTCTGGCAAAAAAATTTTTTGAAGCAAAAAAATTTTTTTTTCCCCCCAAAATTTATAAGTGCATCTCATTTATAAAGTTACTGCATCACAATTATGATTTTAGTGCATTAAGGTTATAAATTATTGCATCATAGTTGATGCACTTAACTATAAACTATGATGCAGTAACTTATAATAAAGACGCACCAAAACATATTAGTGTGATGCACTAATGATATAAAAATAGTGTAGTAGTTGTATAAAAAAGAATCATATTTAATTTTGAAGCAATTACATACATATATGATGCAGAGAAACTTAGGATGATGCAGTTTCCTATAACTATAATGCAGTTACATACATGATTCACTTACTTATAACTATAATGCAGTTACATACATATATGATGCAGAAAAACTTAGGATGATGCAGTTTCTTATAACTATAATGCAGTTACATACATGATGCAGTTACTTATAACTTATAACTATAATGCGATTACATACATATATGATACTGAGAAAACTTAGGATGATGCGATTTCTTATAACTATAATGCGATTACATACATGATGCGATTACTTATAACTTATAACTATCTGCGATTAGGGGTGGTATACCGTGCACTGCATCAAGTTTTTTCCCAATCTGATATCTGTAGAAAGTTTCGGTACAACAAAATTCATACCAATACCGTGCGAATGTTTGGTATCTAAATCCGGTATACCGAAATTTCGGTATGGCTTTCGGTCCATACCGATACCGTACCGAAATTTCGGTATACCGAATTTTATTTCGGTATCGGTATATACCGAACTTATTGAAATACTGAATTACCAAAATATCGAAAAAATCTTGATATACCGATATATACCGAAATACCGAACAAGTAAAATACCGAAAATATCGATATACCGATATATATTAAAATACCGATTTTTTTTGGGTATTTCGGTAAATACCGAAATACCGAAAATAAAAAAGTTTCATACCGTTACCGTACCAAAAATTCGGTATACCGAAATTTTCGGTATTTTCGGTAATTTTTCGGTACGGTAAATATGGTATTTCGGCATTTCGGTATATTTTGCCACCCCTAACTGCAGTTACATATATATATATGATGCAGAAAACTTAGGATGATGCAATTTCTTATAACTATAATGCAGTAAACTTATAACTATGATGCATTAAAACCCAGGTGCATCACTGTTATGAAATTTGGTGCATCATAGTTATAACTAATTTTTATAACTGTGATGCACCAAAATAAAATGGTGCATCATAGTTATAAAATTTTGGCGAGAAAAAAAAAATTTGGCCCCAAAAAAAAAAATTTTGGCGGGATTTTTTTTTTTCGGGGTGGGGAGTGGGGTGGGGTGGGGGTGGGGGGTGGGGTGGGGGGGTGACACATGTCATATGATGTGGAATGGGGATGACACATGTCACTCCCACAATCCTTCCTACACTTTTTATTATAAGACCCTTTTTAGAATAACCCCACCATATATATATATATATATATATATATATAAGTGTGTGTGTGTGTGTGTGTTTGTGTTTGTGTGTGTCTGTGTGTGCGGGCATCTAGGCAGCTGGACGGCGCCTAGGCGGGTAAGCATTTTTTTATTTTTTATTTTAGCAGTACTATAAATTCGTAAATTTAGATAGTATGGACTATTATATATATATATATATATATATATGTATATATATATATATATTTAAAAATTTAATATATGATCAATTATATATTTGTGTAAATATTTAAATATTATATATTTTTACAAAATTTTACATATATATTTTTTATATATAAAATGATTAAAATAATAATAAAAAAAATAAATCCGTCTAGTCCGATTAATCCCCGATTAGTCCCCGAGTAATCATCTGGGCGCTAGGCGTTAGCCATCCGAACGCCTAGCGCCTAGCGTTTTTTAGAATCATGATATCTATATACAATAATAATTATTATAATCATTATAATTTAATATTATTATATAATCGAAAATAAGATCTAATGTGTAAATTAAAATTGTGTATTAATATTAATTAAAGAGTTAACATTATTAATGACTTGAGTCAAAATGGAATTAAAATTGAAGATATAAAAACTGTCTGGGGTCAACTGAAGAAATTAAAAGCTGACTAGGATAAAATCGAAAGGCTATTGAAAATTCTGGGGCTTAACCCTTCCCTACACATCGGCCACACTCTGACACTCACTCAACCCCCATTTCTCACTTTTCTCTCAACAATCTCTCCCTCACTCTATAAATTGGGCTCTTCCTCTCTCTAGAAATTCCTTTCCGCCAATGACAAAATTTGCAGAATATCACGCACACACACACACACATTCACTCTCGGTCCGACAGAGACACACACACACACACACACACACACACTTTCTGGCTCACCCGAGCTTGGATTAATCAGTCGCAACTACAGGACGGCGGCGGTGATGGCTCATGACCGAAGGAGTAGTTCCGGCGGTGACGTGCGACTCTAGGGCGGGGATGTGCATATGGGCTCGGAACGAAATCTGGGTTGCTGAGTTCGGGCCGTGGTGTTAGGTTCTGTAACTGAAATCGGGTGTTTGGGGTTCGGCCATGAGTGGATTAGAGCTGCGGTTGGAAAGGTAGGTCGATCTTGATGATGAATTCTGTTGGCCACTAAGTATACTGGATACAGCTTGGGAAGTAGTTTTAACAACAAGCTGTACTGATTTTAAATCTGAGTGCGTAGCGGAAGTCTTAAATACAGTAAGTTGCTGTGGATACAGCAACTCAATGTGCAGTGTATACTTAAATAATCACAGTAATTAAAACAAGTAAGGCAGAAGGTAAATAACACAATATTTAAAGTGGTTCGAGGTAAACCCCTCTACGTCCACTGGTCCTCCACACAGGAGTAAAAAGTTTATTATAATTAGTACGTAATTATAACAACACACAATCAATATATCGTTCACACAGATTGATATAAAGATCTTAGCTTCAACCGTTTACACAGATTGGTTTGAGCTAATGCTTTGACTGGCTTCTTCACACACAGTTCTGAAGCTTCGTCTTCTTCGATGCAATTCCTTCACACACAGTTCTGGAGTAGCAACGATTACTCAGTCCACACAGGGCTGATCTGGGTTTGTTCAAAGGATAGAACAGGGTGTGAACAACAACTTTGATTTTCTGAGCTTCTAGCTGATGATGTGCTGTTCAAGATGTTGAGCACTGTTCATCTCTTAGATCTGAGTTGCAGTAAGCTTCTGGAGATATGTTTTGCTCTGATGAATATATTAATGGCTTTGTTACTTGGTCACTTCGTAACTGATCTTCAGCGCCTTGATGAGATATATATAGTCTTCTGGAAAATATATCCGTTGAGATAAATCTATTGAGCAAGATTCCGTTCCAACGGGATGAAAAGCACGATCCGAATTTTGCGGGATTTGAAGATCTGATGACTTACAGTATTTAAATACTTTATCTTTGAGTATTTAAATACTTCTTCATCAACGGGACTTGAATTCTAAGGGGAACAGAAGATTCCTTCTTTGTCCTCTTGAGAGCTGTATGGAAGATCACTGTATTGACAAATCGAGACAGCTTCCATACTCAGTCTTTTGTAAGACTTCTTTGCTATACTGAAAGATTCCACTATATGCTGGATCTGTGATAGGCCTTCGATACAGGTTGACACTTCAACTCTACGATACAGTTTCCTTACTGTATTGAGGATTGGCATATATGTCAAAACCTCTTATCATCACTATTCGATATAGGGATTGATTATCCTGGCTGTTTCGATACAGGATATTTGTTATCCCAACAATTTCCCCCTTTTTGACAATTTGCCAAGACTTAAATCTTTCAAGTCTTCTTGATGATGCCAAAACCTTCTTCATGAAGCGAATGACTTTCTTGATGACTTCTGGCAGATTTCTTGGTCTTCTGTCAAATGGTCTGTCTTTCAGCAACTTAGTCTAATTTATGAACTGCTCGCAGGCGAGTTCGATACAGCTAAGAATTTTTACAACTTAAGCTTATGATTGGCGCGCAGGCACAATCTTACAATGTATTCTAAATGTATACAACTGAAATTATGAACTATTCGTAGACAAGTTCGTACAGCTTAATTTTCAAACAAGTTTCTATACTTGTGATTGTTATCTCAACAATTTAAGTTATGTAATAATACATCAACACAGTAGATTACGAGTTGTAATCTTTCAAGACAAGCAAACATTTTTATTGATATTCAAAAATAGAGTACACGGTTTGCTGTTTCGAAAGAAAAATTACAAACAAAAATTACAAGGATTTCAGCTCCTATAGTCCGCATGTCTCCATGGCTTTTTCCCTGGATCATTCTCGGTTCCACGCCACCAGTGCTGTAGGGAGTCATTGCCTCGATCTAGATAGATAGCTCTACCATCATATGATCTATCGAAGGCAAGAATCCAGTCTTCTGGATGGGTGATCCGATCTCCTCTTCTATGCTTGGATTTCATATCTTGCTGGAGAGGAAGCTTTCCTTCTTCTAACATCTTCGTGAATTTGTCTGCAGCCTATGCTAATGTCTTATAGCCTTTGAAGATGGGGGATTCCTTGATGAGTTTAACAAAATATCTCATCAGCTCATTTTTCCTCCATTGCTTCACCTCTTCGGCAGTTGGATGGCGGTTGGTTGGCAGACGAATTTCAGAAGGTCTTTGGATTAAGATTTGCCATGGGACATTGGGATCATGAAACTCAGGTCGGGAACCTGAAATCTTGAAACTTTGAGAGGGAGGAGCTAATTTTTTCAATTCAGCGGTAATGCCGTCTTGGGCAGCATTAAATTCCCTTTCGTGCTGTAGCCTTATTCTCCTAGTTGCTTCTCTTGCTTCTTCCCCCTTTTTGGCGTCATCAAGACATTGTAGGATCTCCAGTGCAGCATCCTGTTTCGTCTCAATATTTGTCATTCTCTCGATAAGGGTGGAAAGTACCCGCGACATATCTTTGATACTATTGTCGTGGTCTCGCAAGTGAGAAGTGGTTTCGATCATGGCTGCTGCGGTCTTGGCCTCAGATATGCGCGTTTTCTATTCCTCTTCTCTCAGGATCTTTTCTTGCTTCTCTTGCAGATTGGAAAGGGCCTGTTTGAAGACATGGGGCAGGACAGTGAAGGCTTCGACAACACGAGAGACTTCATGCCTTAAACCTGTCATTTCTTCAACTGCCGATGAATGCATCCAATCTAAAGCTTTTTCGACTGAGTGAAGGGCATTCACTGCATCCTGGATAAAGACTGTTTGAAGACTAAGAGCATGCAGACGCTCTTTCCTAGCAGCAGTGCTGGGAGAATCCGACTTGGCGAAGTCTTCGAATCCATTCAACCTCTTCAGATTCACGGTAGGGCGTGAATTGAGTTGGACATCCTCAGGTACATTACCGTCATCGGATTCCACGGTTGATGGGGCGGGAGCAGCATTTTCGGGTTCGGCGGCGTGTCTTGTATCCTCTATTGCGAAGATGCGTGCAGAGACATGGGTACAGGAGGGGTGATTCCTCCTGTTGTCTCTCGGCTTACACTGCTGTTCGGTGAAAAGGCGATTCCTCTTCTTTGGACGGCGTGTGATACTTCTTCTTCTGCGGCAGCAGGCTCGGGTGCCTGCTCCAAAACAATTTATTCTTCCTCGACTTGAGGGACTGATTCCTCATCGTCAGGAATATTCTCTTGCTGTGGCGAAGAGGGCTCACTTCGACTTGATGGCCCTTCGTCATCCTTGGTTTGAGAGGCTTTTCCTCTTCCTTGAAGACTCCACATCCTGGGACTTCAAAGAAACATCCCTTGGATCTTCAGACACGGGCATACTTCGGATGGATGGATGATTGCAAACCAGAGTTCTCTGGTTATACACTGAAGGCTTGACTCCTACTAAGTATATCCGGGAGCTGTTTTTCATCGCATTTGCGGATTGTGAAAGTCCGCATTTTGTCAAAATGTGGTTTAAAATTAAACCAAACGACTTTTTTTAAGTGGCAGGTTTGGATACTTCCTCCTGCAATCGTTTCAAAATTATCTGGCACCAATTGACCTTTTCACAGGTCATAATCGCAACTATCATTCTAAATCTTAGATTTGTGCACATTTCAAATGCACCAGTGCGATTTTTGATGATCCTGCAACAAAAATCATGCAAGTACACGTATAGCAAATAAAAATTCTTCTTGTGACAGGTGGTGTGAACCACGTCAACAATAGCTGAGCCGGTGAACAACCCATAGTACTTTGTTATCAGCTCTTGAGACCCAAAAGTCTCAAGTTCTTCCATGGTAAGGCCATCAGCAGGTAGCCTGTAAATGTTTTGGAGAAGATCTCGATCGATACAGATCTCCACTCCTTGAATGATAGCAGTGATGTCAGCAACGTGACCTCCCTGGGCCAGCGACAAAAAGCGAACGGCGACGTTGAGGTAAAAGTCCTCAATCAAGTGAACATCGTATTTCTCGGCGGTTTGACTCCCAAGGCGGTAGAGACCTTGTTGACGGAGTCGGGTGATGATGACCTCCATTTGTTCGACGTTATTGGTTTCAGAGAGACTACGCTCGATGACGACAGATCTTGAGAAGATCCGTCCATCGATGATGTTTGCGGATTTCTTGAGTGCGGTAGAAGATGTCTGAGCAGCCATTGATGTTTCTTAAGAAAAATATGAAAGAGAATAAACGAAATTTGCAGTAAAACGCAGAAAACTTTGTAGGCTGTATTTGCTTGAGTACTCTTAAATTTTGCAGAAAGCGTAAAGAATCTCTAATGGCAGTATCAGTCCTTTTATAGTGGGCGGCGAAGTAGGGTTTTTCAGAGTACGAATGGTCAGATTTTAAGGATGAGAACCGGTTTTTGAAAAGAACGGTCACGATGAACTGAGTGTAACTAGTACACTAATCCACGGAATATTAAAACATGAGCGGGTCCCACTTCTGACATTTGTTGTTACCCTAAATGCCTGAAACGGCAGTTTTAAAACATTAAACAATTTGAAAACATCGGGGCTTTTGAGATTCAGTTGTCCAGATGTCGTGTAAGGCATTTAATGTAAATGACGTTTGACATGAAAACAGGGCACGTGGACAAAAATTATTTTAAAATGAAATAATATAATATAATATATATACTGAATCGAAATCCTATAGTATGTGCTGTATCCGCGACGATACAGGTTTTAATTCCATACATCAACTTTTGGATTAAAGCTGTATTCATGGGTCATACTGTATTCCCCCTTAATTATTGCACACGTCAGCTGTAGGATGATTCATATGTCTTTGTTCCCTACAGTGCTGTATTGAAGGCTCTGAGTGTACAGATAATAAACGGTGGATACTGTATTCTTGGGTCTTACAGCATTCCTCCTCAACTGTTGAGTAAAAACAGTAAATTACTTACAGGGAGTCGGGCTGTAGCATTCCCAATTCTTGTCTAAGCATATTGAATCTTGTTGTGTCGAGAGGCTTGGTGAAGATGTCGGCCAACTGAATATCTGTATGAACCTTTTCGAGCCGAACATCCTTGTTCTCGACATGATTCCTTATGAAATGATGCTTCATGTTGATATGCTTAGTGCGCGAGTGCAATACAGGATTGTGCGTGATTGGAATTGAACTCGTGCTATCACACATGGTTGGCGTCTCTCTGGCTTTAATTCCATAATCTGACAACTGCTGCTGCATCCAAAGGATCTGCATACAGCAACTACGGCTGACATAGTATTACGATTGGTAGTGGAAAGTGAGTTAGCCAATTGCTTCTTACTGAACCAATAAACGAGTCTAGGTCCAAGAAAGTGACAAGTTCCACTTGTACTCTTCCTATCTAGCTTGCAGCCTCCGAGATCCGAGTCGCTGTATCCAACTAAATCGAATCTGCCTTGTTTGGGATACCATAGTCCTACATCGACTGTTCTTTTAATGTACTGCAGGATTCGTTTAGCTGTATTGAAGTGTGATTCCTTAGGTGCTACTTGATATCTCGCACACACTCTAACAACAAACTGGATATCGGGTCTGCTAGCCGTTAGGTACAGGAGCGAACCAATAAGCTTCCTGTAGAGTGATTGGTCAACCGGCTTTCCGGCTTCATCAGCACTAATTTGCATGGAAGTGCTCATGGGGGTTGACGATGATTTGGAAGTGTTCATTCCAAATTTATTGAGAAGCTCCTTACTGTATTTTTTCTGGTTGATAAAAATTCCTACAGGCAACTGCTTTACCTGCAAACCTAGGAAATAACTAAGTTCCCCCATCATACTGATTTCAAATTTACTTTCCATGAGATGAGAGAACCTTTGACACAAAGCAAGGTTAGTTGAACCAAAAATTATATCATCTACATAAATTTGCACCATTAGAAGGTTATCACCTTCCTGTATTTTGAACAAGGTCTTGTCTACAGCACTTTTCTCAAATCCATTATCGGTTAGATACTGGGACAGGGTCTCATACCATGCTCTAGGGGCTTACTTAAGTCCATACAATGCTTTCCTTAGCCTGTATACTAGGTCGATGCTGTCTGTGTTGGCAAACCCTGGTGGTTGTTCAACATAAACTTCTTCGGAAAGGTCTCCATTTAGGAATGCACTTTTGACGTCCATTTCGTATACAATGAAGCTCTTATGGGCGGCAAAGGCTAAGAATATCCTAATGGCTTCTAGTCTGGCTACAGGGGCAAAGGTTTCATCATAGTCTATGCCTTCTTCCTGGCTATAGCCTTGTGCGACTAGCCTTGATTTGTTCCTTATAATAAGTCCATTTCGATCCTTCTTGTTTCGAAACACCCATTTGGTTCCTATAACCGATTGATGTGTAGGTCTGGGTACAAGATACCATACATTGTTTCTTTCGAAACCGTTAAGCTCTTCTTCCATAGATGTTATCCAATGAGAATTATTAAGAGCGTCTATGGTCGAAACAGGTTCGGACTGGGCTAAGAATACAGCAATAGTGCACATGTTGAGTCTTCTAAGCTCGGATTGAGATTTCCATTCAGGGAACGGTGATACCTCAGTATCTAGTTCTTCTTGTACACAAAGTACATTTTCTTGTGTACTCTGTATTCTCCTACGGGTAGAAACACCAGCATCTATGTTTCCAATGATCAGCTCTTGCGGGTGATCTCTCAGCCATCTTCGGTCGGGTTTTAATTCAGGGTCCCGTACTGTATCGAGAGTTTCTGTAGATATAGCTTCAGCTTGTATAGCGTCGGCTTCATCTACGTCGATTCTTACAGCTGCCGGGTTGATTTCTAGGTCAACAACAGGTTCTATGGGAGTTGGAGGATCTAAGATAGAGAGATGTTGGATATTCTGAGTAATATCATCTACTCATGTAGGGTCATGGTGAGGTTCGTCGAACACTACATGAACTGATTCCTCGATCGTCAGCTTCCTTTTATTAAAGATCCTGTATGCTTTGCTGACGGAGGAGTATCCTACAAATATTCCTTCATCTGATTTCTCATCAAAGGTTCTAAGTTGATCCTTTCCATTATTCAACACATAACACCTGCATCCAAAAATGTGAAAATATGAAACTAACGGAGTTTTGTTGTTCCATACCTCGTATGCTGTTTTGTTGTGGTGCTTGTTGACGATACAGCGGTTTTGAGTGTAGCATGCTGTATTGGTTGCTTCACCCCAAAAACGCTGTGGCAACTTTCTTGCGGCGATCATTGTCCTTGTTGCTTCTTTCAACGTCCTATTCTTTCGCTCGGCAACACCATTTTGTTGAGGTGTACGGGCAGCTGAGTATTCGTGTTGTATCCCATTTTCCGAACAGTATTGCTCTATAAAGCGGTTAGTAAATTCTGTACCTCTGTCGGAACGAATGGACACGATACTCAATGCCTTTTCATTTTGAAGCTTTCTTAGGAGCTCGGGCAGCTTTGATGTTGTTTCCTTCTTCTTGCTTAGGAAAATTGTCCAAGCATACCTGGAGTAATCATTGTTGTTGCCCAAAATATTTATCCGAAGATTAATACTGCTGGAAGACGGACAACAAACAACAATTGCGGGAGCACTTCCGAGAGAAGATAAATAATACAAGATTTGCCGGGTTTGTTAGGCCCGGGCTTGAATGCTCTCGCGAGATGTTATTAATACAAATATTCGTGGATACAAGTATTAATGAGAGAAATCTAAATACAATGAGTGTAAAAAGACTCTGTTAATCCGGCTCTTGAGCGAAGCTCGGTGTTCTTCGTCCCCGCCGATAATCTGCTGGATGAGATAGTAGGGAGAAGTAAGACCGAAAGATAAGCTGTTCTTGAGAGTTGGATGTTAGCCAAGTGCAAGTATTGTTTTACGTATTGAGTGCTTGAATCGTGAGGTCTCGGAGAGAAAATACAAGTGCGGTGCCCCCTTTATATAGGGGTTGAGGTGCCTTCTCTCCTCGTGGGCGATCGCCTTTCGGCATTTAATGTAATGGGGCGATCGTCCTAAAGGTCACGTGGGTTTTGCCAAAAGTCCACAGATCCAGCTGACTAGTGAGTGGCCCAATGAGGAGGCGGCACGCGTCAGGAATCATCACGGGAGGTCCCACTTTGTTACTTTCGGCGGACTTTGTCGGTAGGTGCGATAGGCGCAGTGTAGTCACATGTCTTGTCGCCAACTCCTTTCGCGAGCACAGGCCTGTTGGTAGGTGAGGTAAGTGACAGGTTTGTCAGCGCCTTTTGTGGATCTGCACGTGGGTGCTGTCCTGTGGCTCGGCCTTGGCCGACTGGATGGCCATCGGCCCAGATCGTCAGGATGCGGTCGTCTCTAGCTGGACGCCGAGGATCGTCCTCGGCCAGTCACAAAGGGTCGGCACATGTCGATCACCAAGGGTCGGTCGGCAAAGCGCTGAGGGATGATCGTCCATAAGTCGGTCGCCAGAAGTCGATCGCCAGGCGCCGAGAGATGATCATATTGGATGTCGATCGCTCGGCTCCGGGACTTGTCCTGGGACCTTCGGCCGGCCGATTCATGCTTGTCTGCCGGGCTAAGGCTAGGTCGCCTGGTCGCTGGTCGGCGGTTCTTCCTCGGACGCTCGGCAGTAAGTCAGTCGCTCGTCCTCCTAGGCGATCGCCGGTCGGAAGGTGTTAAATCTTGACACAACAATTGCCCCCCAGCTTGCTCCTATGTTGAAGACATGGGGCGAGGTGGTTCTTGCTGGCGATCGTGTAAGGATGAGGACGGGCGACCTTGCTGGGCTGACTTACGATTCGGACTTGGGCTATCATAGTCGATTGGCTTAGCTATCTTTCGGTCTTTGTACCTGCAAAAACAACATTGGCCGATCCCCCATGGAAACTTGGTGGTTTCGTTTTGTTTGATGAATCGTGCACAGTCGCGGAGATCGATGGACCGACCCCATGACCGTGTCTTGGTGCGCGAAGACAATGAGTGTCTCGTGACTCACTTTATTATGAGGGTCCTCTGTCAGGCTGCGCCTCGCCTCGTATCTAAACGAAGGGCGTGCGGTCTCGGTCTAGAGGAGTCCTTGCGCGGGGCAGCGTCGGATGAATCAACTCCACGCCCGCGGCTTGTTAGCTCTGCTTCCACCTCGGCCAGCCATGGAGATGGCCGACCTCGACGGTGTACGTTGAGACGGGGATTGTGGTATGTGTCCACTGATTAATGTTGGAGAGCCCTCAGACTACGCCGACCTCGTATTTAAACGAAGGGCGGGCGATTTTGGCCGAAAGGGACCTTGCATGGCCGCGGCCCGGTTCCATCATTGCCCGGGACCATGGCTTTATGATGTGCGGTGGGCGATCTTATGCCTTAGTCCGTCATGTTATATCTTTGGGTGTAGATGGCGATCGTGTCCTCGGGTTGCGGATGATGTAGCGTGATGATCGGCGATCGGGCGGAAGGCGCGATCGTCGCTCAGTGCCGTCGCTTTATTCGTAGGTCGATATTGGCGATCGGGCGGGAGATCGTCGTCAGGGTGCCGATCGCGCTGCTCACGAGCTAAGAAGAAACCTTTGCACGGCCGGAAAATGCGGCTCTAGCCGGAAGGCTGCGTGGGTCGTAGGTTGGGTCTTCGTGAGATGCTGAACATAGGCGAAAAACCACGAAATCCTCCTAGGACCGCGTAGAGGGCGGTCTCATCGCTTATGGGCTCGCCATTGAGGATGATTACGTCTACCCGGTCGATGTAGTCCGAGTCGGACTCTTCTTCTCCCTGCTTGATTTGCATCATGCGGAGGGGACCTTCGGGCCGGACGACCCTGGTGGCGAAGAACTCCGTGAAGACGTGCGCCAACTCGTTAAAGGAGCTAATGGACCGAGGTGGCAATGAAGTGTACCACCGGTGGGCGAGGTCGTCCAGCGTCAGAGGGAACATTCGGCATCTGGTCGCGTCAGATGCCCCGCACCCGGTCATGTAGATGTTGAACTTCCTCAGGTGCACTTGGGGGTCCGATCGCCCCTCGTACACGGGTGTTTGCGGGGGAGCGATCTTGTGCTGCACGGGGGCGAGCTCGATGTCGGTCGCGAGCGGCTCGCTTGGCCCGGCGATCGTCTTCTTGGCGCCTGCCCTGGATTCCAGGAGCGCCTTCATGTCGTTGAGTTGACGTTGCATCGCAGCCATCGCCGTGGCTTGGTCGCTTGCAGATCGGCTTTGGGAGCAGGAGCCGAGGCGATCGTGCACCGATCTCCGGCTCACGCCGCCGGCCTCGGCGATTCGGGGAGCCAGACGGCTAGCCGCTTCTCGGGAGTCGGGTAGGCCGAGCTCCCGGTGACGGACTCAAACTCCGTCGTCTCGTAGCCGGGGCCGGACGCCCCGGTGCTGTCGGGTCACCGCCCAGCGATCGAAGACAGAGGTGCCCCGGGCGAGCGCCTCTTCTGCGGACGGAGCCTCTCAGCGATCGCTCGCCGGCCGACGCCTTGAGCTTCGCTTGGACTTCGGCGGACGGCCGAGGGGGCGATAGCAGAGGCGCGTTGAGAGCACTCCGTCGCTCTGTAGGACGGCCAGGCCCTTCGATCTGTTCCTTGGTTCGAACCGATCGAGCGAGAGGTTGGGCCGCCGTCCGAGGACGGATCGAGCGCGTCTCGATCATGGCGGCTACCTTCCACCATCGGCCGTGGCTCGGATCGACGGAACAGGGGTTTGGCCGGTCGGCCGGCTTTCTTCGACGCGAGGCTAAGACATGACTTCTGAAGGATTTCTTTGAAGTGCAGTAAGTGTCACTTCAAGTATCTGCCCCGAGAACAGTGAGTGTTCTTCGGGACGGTAGGTATAAAAAATCGAGGGTTGGACACGCCCTTCCTTCTAGCGCCAATTGTTGTTGCCCAAAATATTTATCCGAAGATTAATACTGCTGGAAGACGGACAACAAACAACAATTGCGGGAGCACTTCCGAGAGAAGATAAATAATACAAGATTTGCCGGGTTTGTTAGGCCCGGGCTTGAATGCTCTCGCGAGATGTTATTAATACAAATATTCGTGGATACAAGTATTAATGAGAGAAATCTAAATACAATGAGTGTAAAAAGACTCTGTTAATCCGGCTCTTGAGCGAAGCTCGGTGTTCTTCGTCCCCGCCGATAATCTGCTGGATGAGATAGGCCGGGAGAAGTAAGACCGAAAGATAACTGTTGCCGAGAGTTGGATGTTAGCCAAGTGCAAGTATTGTTTCTGTATTGAGTGCTTGAATCGTGAGGTCTCAGAGAGAAAATACAAGTGCAGGCTGCCCCCTTTATATAGGGGTTGAGGTGCCTTCTCTCCTCGTGGGCGATCGCCTTTCGGCATTTAATGTAATGGGGCGATCGTCCTAAAGGTCACGTGGGCTGCCTGCCAAAAGTCCACAGATCCAGCCGGCAGCTAGCTGAGTGGCCCAATGAGGAGCTGGCACGCGTCCGGAAGTACTGTCACAGGAGGTCCCACTTTGTTACTTTCGGCGGACTTTGTCAGTAGGTGCAGTAGGCGCCAGGCTGTAGTCACATGTCTTGTCCGCCAACTCCTTTCGCAGGCCTGGGCCCTGTTGGTAGGTGAGGTAAGTGACAGGTTTGTCAGCGCCTTTTGTGGATCTGCACGTGGGCGCTGTCCTGTGGCTCGGCCTTGGCCGACTGGATGGCCATCGGCCCAGATCGTCAGGATGCGGTCGTCTCTAGCTGGACGCCGAGGATCGTCCTCGGCCAGTCACAAAGGGTCGGCACATGTCGATCACCAAGGGTCGGTCGGCAAAGCGCTGAGGGATGATCGTCCATAAGTCGGTCGCCAGAAGTCGATCGCCAGGCGCCGAGAGATGATCGTATTGGATGTCGATCGCTCGGCTCCGGGACTTGTCCTGGGACCTTCGGCCGGCCGATTCATGCTTGTCTGCCGGGCTAAGGCTAGGTCGCCTGGTCGCTGGTCGGCGGTTCTTCCTCGGACGCTCGGCAGTAAGTCGGTCGCTCGTCCTCCTAGGCGATCGCCGGTCGGAAGGTGTTAAATCTTGACACAACAATCATCAACAACAACAAGATAATATTTCTTACCTCCCAAACTTACTGGGTCTACAGGACCGTAGAGATCCATATATAGCATTTCCAACACTCTTTGGGTTGAAAGGTAGGATTTGCTCTTCAGGGTTGACTTGATTTGCTTGCCTTTCTGACACGGTCCGCAGAAGCTGTCCTTTTTGAATGACACGTTTGGCAATCCTCTTACCATTCCTTGTCTTGAGAGCTTGTTGATCGTCTTGAAGTTGACGTGAGACATCCTCTTGTGCCATAACCAGCTAAGATCTGCAGTGCCTTTGGCAACAAAGCATGGAATTGAGGAGCTCATAGGCTTCCAGTCAGCAATATACATGTTACCTGATCTGCTTCCTGTAAGCACAACTTCTTTGGTCTGGATGTTCTTGACTCTACAGCGATCTATATAGAATTTCACCGAGAACTGTTTATTACAGAACTGGCTAATACTAAGTAAATTGTACTGTAAGCCCTTCAACATATGCAACATCGGTGACTTTGAATTTTCCGACAAGTAGGTTTCCTTTCCCTCTTGTTATTCCTTTAGATTTATCACCGAAACGAACTTTTGGACTGCGACCTTCTACAAAATCTGATAGCTTGCTTCTATCTCCGGTCATGTGCCGAGAGCATCCACTATCAAAGTACCAGGCGTCCTCCTCTAGGATGTCCTGTATGCAAAGAGATTAAGTAGAATTAGGTTCCCTTTGATTTTTGGGTCCATGAATGTTAGTTCCTCTAGGTACCCAAGTTTTCCTGGCAACAATTGGTTTACTGTAGGTCACATTCGGTACAGTTTTGCGATATCTACGTGGGCATATCCGTAGTCGCTATAACCATGATAATTATTATGCATGTAAAATTCAGGGTTATTATTATTAATCCAGTACGAGTGCCGTCTTGGAGGTGGAGCCATTTTCTTTGGCCTAACAGCTTGCCTTCTGGGTCTCCAGTTGGATTCCCAACACTGTTGTTGATACTGAGCGGACACCTGCTGTCTTGAGGAATAACGGGGCTCCTGTATCCAATACCTCGGCGTGCTGTACTGATAGTACTGCCGTGCGCGCCTTTGGTATTTGGATACAGCCTTCCTTCTGAACGGCTGTTGGCGCTGTTGATATGCTCGGGTTAAAGAAAAAGAGTTATAATTAAAATTTATTGAACTTTAAATATTTAACGATACTACTACAACTATTAATATTTATTATTGTCTTTAATAATAAATAATAATACTGTTATTAATAATAATAATACTATTAATTATATAATATAATATCAATATTAATAATTAATTTTAAATATCTTTTAAAATTTATTGATAAGCTGATTTGGGCTTAGAATATATACGATGTCATGAAAATACCCATAGTTTTTTTAAATGAATTTGACTTGTACGTGAAGTAAAAATAATTGTACAATAATTATTGACTCAGTGATAAATGTAATGTAATGAGACTTAATGAAATGAAAACGCATTTACTAATATTATTATAAATAATAATATTATATTATGAAAATGACGGATATTACATATTATATGTATAAATAAAAAAAAGTAAAATAAAAACCGAACTCTTTATTTAAAGTACATGAGTTTCTTGAAGAGTTTGCTCACAAGCATAGGGATGTCAATGGGTCGGGTAGGGTACGGATATGCCTCCTCCATACCCTACCCTATTTGATTCGGATCGGGTTCGGGTATTGTCCATCGGGTAATCGGGCACCCAATAGGTATTCGGGTACCCGTATACCCTATATTTAAGAATATAAATATTTTTAATATATATCATATATACATATAATGTAATTAATAAGTTCAAGTTAGTATAATAAATATTTAAAATATAATATTTTATATAATAATATATCTAATTTATAATACATTATAATATTTATGTATAATATATAATAATAATATATTTATATAATTCAAACGGGTACGCGGGTCGGGTAATCGGGTAATATACTATATCCATACCCTACCCGTACCCAATCATAAAACTTCGAGTTTGGCCGATACCCGACCCGATTTCAGGTTTATCCGACGGGTAGGATCGGGTACGATAAAATTGACATCCCTACACAAGTACATTAACAAGTATGTTCTCGAGCTAATGAATCGAATATTATTAAGTCAAGTTTTAATTCATTTATCTACCGCGTGGGCTGGCCACCACGGCGCAACAAGCCATGGCGCCAGACCCGGTGTGGTGCGCCATCGAAAAACTTCGGCTGGTGGGGAAAACGCCACCCACGGCGCCAAGGTACCCTTCACTCTTATGAGCCGTATAACACAACAAATTGTTTCATGTATAATGCTAATTATTTGCAAGTTTCAACTGAAGTGGTTGTGAGTAGGGCTCTTCTCCGTCCGGTTTGGTCCGGGTATTGTCTTTTTGAGTCTGGACCGTTAAGGTATCGAGTATTATCGATTTCGGTCCTTACTGGTTTTGGGTCCCAACTTCAATACTTGTATCCGGACCGCTAAGGTTTCTGGTGAGTATCAGTTCCGGGTATTTCGGGTGAGTTCTCGGGTATATTGGATCATTAAAAGCCCTAATTACTAAAACCTCATAATCGAAACAAGAATGGAGGGATTTTTTCAAATGTATGCTAAGGAAATTGAGAGATAAGATCTTTTAAACTTAATTTTTCTACATTTACTAATACCTTATACAATTTTTTGTACAATGTGTGTTTACGAAAAATTACCGATTTTTTTTACCGGGTTAACGGTTTCAGTCCTTATCAATTTCGGTTCTAACTTCAGTACCAGTATTCAGATCGCTAATATTTCAGGTGAGTATCAATTTCGAATATTATCGAATAGTTCTCGAGCGATTCTCGAATATACTTGAAGGGCTACTGGTCCTTGTTGTGAGGGTGCTTAAATAGGTCTTAAAACACTGAAATGAGTTTAAAAAGACTGAAACTGAGAAAAGAGTAGTTTAGTTAAAGAGAAAGTAAAATACTAAAAAAAGGGGAGTTACCAAAGTTACATGGGAAAAAATGATCGTAAACACTTTAACATTATTTATTTGACCCATTATAAAATCTAGGGACTTTAAAACACAAAATACATTTGGTCAAATTTTTTTTTTGTTAAAGTAAATACACATGCGTATCTTAGCGTACATGTTAATGAACTTCTCTTAATTAGTGTTGGACTAGGCCTGTTAGAATGTTCCAAATTATGTAATCTCTTTCTATTTAAAAGGACTCTATCAATGAAAATATACATATCTGCTATCATAATTCTTGTTTAGTTTGCTTAGGATGTTATTAGCACGTACTCTACCAATAGAGCAAGAAAAAAATCGTTCAAAATACTGAAAATTCCAAGAAAAGGCATATTTTTTTTCTGCAAACCTAGCCGTCACCTTCTTCCCAGCCGTAGGCAAATCGCCGCACTTTCTCCAGAAATCCATCGCCATCTTCCGCAATCGGCCGCCGGTTCCCAGCCCATCCGCTGCCGCTCATCCCTTCCGACCTCGTCGCCTGATTCGTCGTCCTCTCGGCATCGGTAGTTGAATAAGTCTGTCTCTATCTTTACTCCTAATATAAGCATCACACATTTGCAATTCAAAAGATTTCGTCACCGTGAAGTGATCCCAAAAATGTCATTCGGACAAAAAAATCTGAATACCCGAATCATTCTATACTAATGCACGAATTTCAAATTACAATTGATATTTTACAACCAAATTACTCTTGACAAACAATATTTGTCAATATTGTCCTTCCCGCTTCATTCTCTTCATCTTCCCTTATCTTATAATACACCGGATAGCTCCTCACTTCGATTAGACTGAGATTATGGAAAGTCGTCGTCATCACACTCATCCAGAAAAGCGAGGCGATCGAAGTGGGGTGTCGTAACGCCTTGATCCTCAAAATTAAAGACAATGAAAGGTCTCAATTTCACTAGATAAAGTAGTGCTTGGTGCAGTAAGTAATCCCGCATTTTTTTCTCTACAAAAAGGAGTGCCCCCATACTCAGAACTCTGGATTATAAGGAGTCTTTATGTCTCGTTACCGAGCACCTACTTTCAAAAAAATGTGCTGCATGGAAGCTTTACCAGGACTAACTAATAAACGACCTAATCGCATATCTGATTGTGGCTTCTGGTGAATGCACTATATCGCGGCCAGTTGAGACCCATAGAAGCCCAACCAAGTGATGTCCTTCCTTGCATTCTTGACAATCTGAAAAATGTAAAAAGCGCGATTGGCCTGGACCGTACTTCTGTTTCATTGCTCGCTTATCTTGAAGCTATATTTAAGTTAAAGTAAGTCAGCGTGCAAGAGCTAGAGTCGGAATGGGATTAGAAGTCAGAAGTGAAAAGTAAGAATTCGAAGTCAACTTGAAAAGCAAATGAGTCACGTGATAGAGTGACCTTGGTTCATAAGTATCCCTCTTTCTATCTTGTAAGAGTCAGTCCATGTTCTAACCCATTTTTGAAAGAGAGAGAGAGAGGCTTATGAAATCGATTGGCCGTTAAGTTAATTAATGTTGTAGCAGTGAGGCATCGATATGGAGTTGTGTCAGCTGTAGATATAGACTATGCTAAGTGACGGACTTTATCTCTTCCATTTTCTTCACTTATACCTTACACTTCAGCTTAAATAATTCCAAGTTTTGAACTTAGACAACTGGACATCAATTCTATTTTGAACCATGTTAACAATCCAAGTTATAGTCAGATATTTATCTCTCAACTATATAACTCCAATAAGAATAACTTGTTCTTTCTATACGAACACCAATAGATTGCAATGAATCATGGGGAAATGATCCAAATGTATATTTATAATAAATATTTTCCCCAAAAGACAAGAACTTTAATTTTGTTAACCAAAATCCAAGATTTTTTACTTTTAAACTATTACTTTAAAATTTGAAAATAATGGGTCATTTTCCAAAAGGACCATCGGCCAACCACCAACAGCCGACCGACTGATCGCCACCGCTTTTTATTTTAATTTTTTTTATTGCCACCAGTCGACTACCGTCAGTCAACACCAGCCGACTGTTAAAAAAATTACCAACTAATAATTCAGATTATCTATATGTATCGTAAATTACCATATGGTAATAATATAACAGTGAGTATTTTAACCTCGCCAGCCACTTAGAATCACCACTAGTCACACTAACAACAATATGTCAGTTGCATTCTTAGACCATCTCCAACAGTTTACACAAAAATACTGCAACTTCAAAAACAAAAATACAGAAAATCAACAATGCATCTCCAACAGCTTACACAAAAATACAGCAATTAGTAATGCATCTCCAACAGTTTGCACAAAAATACAGTAAAAATGGATATTCTATTATATGCTTTTCTAATCTTAATATTATGTACAAATATAAACACATTTTGTCTTCATTAACTAATAATGAAATTTATTTATTTATTTATTCATCAACAAAATTTAAGAATAATAACTTCAGATTATGGGAATAATAGAATTTTGAGCTGATTAATTAATATGAAAAATAAAATTATAAATTAATATGAATGTATTTTGTATTTTTAAGTTTTCCGTATTATGAAAAGATTTTTATATCACATATAAGTGGATATATTGAATTACAAAAATCCTGAAAATTATAATACATCACCAACAGTTTATATAAAAATACAGTGAAAAAAATATATCTCATAATATTTTTCTTTTTTAACATAAGATATCAAGAAAATATTCCATAATAAATTGATTTTATTTTTAAAAATAGTTGAATATGTTGACCAAAAGAATCTTTTTTTATTCATGATTTATTTTGATTTCATAATGAAATTAACATAAAAATATGAAAAACAAAATATTATATATTAATTTCAGCTTTTGTTTAAAATTAAAAAGTTTGGATTGCATTAATTGCGAGCCTCTCCAAAACTCTAGATTCATTTATCTATAAACTTTTTTCGAAGCAAATGAATAAATAAATATAGCAACCAAAAAGTACAAATATAATTAAATGGAAAAGTAGCAATAGCAAAGCAACACTGATACGCCAAAGATGGCGAATTACTGTAGATTTCACAAAAAAATGGATAGATATACAGCAGTCTGTTGGACATGCTTTGACAGAAAAAAGGGCTCAGCGCCATTTTAAAGAGTCTATTGGAAATGCTCTTACTGCCCGTTAGGTGCCGGAAGGGGTTATTCATCAACACAGACAATATTAAATAACCAGGTGATATTTTAAATTACCAATTGATAATTCAAAATACCACAATGTTTAAAGAAAAATAGCCCCGCAACCAAAAACGAAAATTAAAAAAAAAATATATGTACAATACAAAAAACAAAGCACGACAAAAAAATCTTAATGGTGCTCAACCTATACGATAAAATGTTCATCTTACCTCACCCGGAAAATAACGATCGGTCGCTCAAAATCCAACTCCTGAAATACAAAATCTTCCCTCTCTTGATCTCTCAGATTCTGCAGAGGCTTGTGCGATGCTGATGTAGGCGGCGGCAGTTGTGTTCGGCTTTTACAGACACCGAGGCGGCGCTGAGAAGATTCGTGTCGGGTATCTGTATTTTCCCCAATGACGAATTAGTCTGCTCTGTCTGTTATCCTATTCTTCCTAATCGAGTTTGTTGTGAGCAACGGGGATGATTTTCTGGTCCTTTTTATCCTATTTTGAGGTGTAAAATTAAAATTATTGTTTTTTTTTTCGGGTAATTTGACCCTTTTAATTTGTACGAATCATCACCTCCAAGTCCAACCATTGGAGAAATAACTAAACCGAATAATCCCAAATAACAAATAGAACTCCAAATACCAATCAATGAAAAGACAATATGCTACCTCAATAAAAATTTGAGAATTTGGAGCAGATGTGACCAATCAAAATGTGGAAGTGGTAAAAATGAGCTGAAACATATGAACATGGACACCGCATATGAATATGAATACCGCATAAGGAACGACAATGGATTAAAAAGTCAATGCCCAAAACACGAATGGAACAAAAACAACAGTTGGATCCGTGATCGAGTTTTAAAATTTTAACTAGCCCTCTGATACCATATTAGAATTCATATTATCATGAATAATCAAGTAATAACAACAAAAAAGTGTAAGAGGAAGATGAGTATATTAGTGGTGAATTGGTGATTTAAAAGAGAAGCAATATGCCCTTTTAAATACATAATATCCAAAGTGTTATTTTACTAATATAAAACAAATAAAATTTCTATATTTTTGGAGAATAATTGAAAGTGATAGATATGTAAGTTTTGTAAGTATTGATGATGAGTGTATTGTGTAGATTAAAAGGTAAAAAGTATTGATGTTGAGTATGTGGTGGAGATTAAAAAGTAAAATATGATTGTTTGATGTGATTTGAAGTACTTAATGAGATATTGCATTTCTAAAGGGACATTTTTGTGGACCGAATATTGTACTTCAGGCGGGACGGAAGAAGTAATAATGCTAACATTTTATTAATTTTCTCTCGATTCGTCAAAGTAGTAATAATGCTAACATTCAGTTGATTTGACGCAACCAAAGCATGAGCGCCATGCTGCTACGATGGAAATCAGACACATTGAAGAGTGGTTATAATTAATATAATATTTTATTTTATAATGATTGTAAAATAATATTGAAGATTATATATATATCATTCATAATTTTGGGTTCATATAATTTGGTTTAATGTTAAATTAATTATCCAAAAATCTAATTTAGAATATCCAAATAGATTATCGAGAATATCTCTTGGATAATGAAACCCAGTTAAGCGAACTGTAAATGTCAATTTTTTCCCTAGTCCATATCGTTAAAAGTTAGACATCAATGACTAAAGAGTACTATTTTATACGTTAACTCAAGACGATGTTTCACTGGCTGAATGACATGGGATGTCAAGAGTTAACTGCATTGAATGAGTTGGGAACTCATGATCGAACAGACCCACCATGAGAGGTATTTAAGAGTCAAAATGTTATAAGACTATATCAATTACTATTTAATTTGATTCTTTTGACCTGAGTAATCTATTGTTTTTTTAATTGTGGATTATTTGTATTGATGTTGTTAAACATCATGCCATAAAAGGGGACCATATAATAGTAAAGAGGCTACTAGAAATCAAGCAAAGGGACTTTGTATGTAGAAGATGGAATTATCCTCCCATGATGTAGGATTAATGTCTTCTAGGGCCTCTAGCAGAGTTGGGACTGTGAAAAGCATCGTCATGCTTAGACTCTAGGTTATTTATCTAGTTGCGTAGTCTAACTCGAAAATTCGGTAAACACATTTGAACTAGATAAGGATGATGTGATATCTTACCTCATGTTCAAATAAAGACAAAAGCGACAAAGAAAATGGAATGCACACTTGTTCTGAAATGACAAGTGGGAGTTTGTTGGAATTATGTCCTTCAAATGATATGCATTTCTTAGATAATAGTTCATATGATTGATTCAGTTGTTAAGTAGTGATTGAAATATTTAAGTGGAAAGTGCTTTTATTCTGTTGAGTCTAGTTGGGAATATACTCATAGCAAATTATAACTGAACATGTGGGTCACACATAAAGCAGAATATTGAATCAATTGGACTTGGAGTCTAGAAATGTAGAAGCGTAAAAGGACATTAGTGCATTAATGGGATGGAAGGGGCCACACAGACACACTATCAAGGCTGAGCAGCGGTCCGCACAAGTTTGAGTAAAGTCCTTGTTGGACTTAGACTCTTTTATTTTGTATTTCTTAGGTTATTTATGGTATATAAGTAACTTCAAAAAGGGAAAAAAATCAACACGTGTGCTATTAGAGCCAAAACACAATTCATCCTAACCCTAATCAATATACATGGCCGAGAGAGGAAGTAAGAGATAGAGCTTGAAGTTCATCTTCTTATCCTGATGCTCTAAGCTAACAATTTGAGGCGATTCAAGACTTGTTATGTGGATACTGGTAGAGGGGTGACACTTGAGATCTTTAAGCTAATCCTACGAGAACATAGCAAGATCTCCACAAGCGGAAAAAGTATATATTTTCCTACTTTATGTATACTAAAAAAGATTGGATATATATAATATTTTTCCATTATCGTTCTAGTTTAATGTTTTTCGCCAAAATTATTTGATCAAAATCCTACACTAATCCCATCTGCCAGAACTCGAAAGCAACCCTGTAGCCACAGTCTGACCCCATTGTTGCTGATGCGCGGATTCGATGTAATCGTGCGGTTCAATGGGAAAGAAGGTACCGAGATGAAGAACTGGAATTGGGATTATTTTCTTTTATAGTAATTTGAGGATTTCTCTTTCTCATTTCTTTAGTGAAGGGAAATAACTAATAATTGCATCTTGTATTAAAAGTTAATGACCGCGCTGTCGTGACGCGACAAAATTAGTTATTTTTATTTTCCTCGGCTTACTTCTACTAACTAGTAGTATCGGCAAGTAAGGGTCGATCCCACGAAGAACGGTAAATCAATTATACTAATTAAGGATTAAATACTTTTAGCAATTAAAATAAAAAAAACGAGAAGGGGGGGTTTTAGTTTCTAATCTTAACTAAAATAATTTGCAAAAAAAATAAATTAAAATAAACAAGGGAAATAAAAATCAAAAATATCAATTAAAGGAATAATCTAGTCCTTAGTTCCGTTATCCACCGTTTCGAATTAGTTCATGTTTCAATGGAGCGCTTATCTCTTCTCTAATCTCATGAACTCCTATTCTGAAGCCAACAACAAGCTCTGTTGACCCCTATTATTTCTTAAGTTTATTCAATTAAAACAAGCTCTTTAATTGAACCTATCTATATGGTGGATTCAAAACAAGCTCTTCAAATCTCGCTCGCTAGATGCATTAAAAACCAAAATAATGGAATAGGCAAGATATTAAGTTCATAAGCTTGACTTAAGGGATCTCGATTTTGTGTTACTCAATTGGGAAAAAATTAATTGTTTGCTACTTGTGAAATTAAAATTGCAGCAATTACGGATTACAACTCAATTATGAGCATAAGACATAAAACTCCTAATCTAGTTGGCCAAACCAAATCAAGAAATTAAATGTCATAGTCGTGAATTCAATAACACAAAATTAATTCAAGAGAATTCGAGTTGAGAATACGCCGCGGGATTAAAACATGAATAATTCAAATACGGTTTCAAACTTCACTAAGAACTAGAATAGAAAATTACCCGGACATATTGGCTTTAGAAAACAGCAATTTAATGATAGACATGAGAAGAAAGAAATTCAAACGGTATAATCTTCTTCTTCGCACGTCGGAATCGGCTCGGTTGCTCCGGCGAGAAACGGTTCGGTCGCTCCCAAACTCCTTCTACTCCAGTCGTTCCCCTTCTGCTCCAGCCGTGAATTGATGTTCAAAAACTCAAATTAAT
The DNA here is from genome assembly GCA_033398695.1 of Orobanche coerulescens. NCBI lineage: Eukaryota > Viridiplantae > Streptophyta > Magnoliopsida > Lamiales > Orobanchaceae > Orobanche > Orobanche coerulescens. Next base: position 71,214,624 of record CM065802.1, read on the forward strand.
TCCAGCTCTCCTCTCCTTTTATAATTATTCCTTATCTCTTAGTTTCCTTCTTTAATTGGGACTCCTTCCTTCTTGAGTTTTAATTTCCTTGGAGTCTTTCTTCCCAAATCTATTCCAATTCCCTTTTTCAGCATATGGACCGATTTATTGCCTTGTGGCTGATTGGGCAATTTTTGAGTCGTTTCTTAGGCCCCAAGTAAGATTATTTTCGTAACAGGACTGACACTGGGTCAGCGAACTAACACTGGCCACCCAGTGTCGCACGGCATTTTCTTTATTTAAGCCCAAATCACCTTGGCTTGGTCCGTTTGATGATCCAAATTATTCCTTAAGCTTAAAAACTCTATCAAACACCTAAATTAAACAACAAATTGCCAACTGAAGTAAATTGCATCCAAAATATAAATATATGGAAAATAACCAAGTGTGCCAACATAAAATTTATTAAAACCTTATAATTAACAATGATTTTAGCACACTATTTTCGTTCTATCAAATCTCCCCAAACTTAAACCAATGCTTGTCCTCAAGCATAATTCGAGTGAAAGAATTTCAAGAAGCATGTGTTGAAAAATCCAAGATGATAGCCATATTCAAGGGAGAATAAATAATCATGAACAAGTAAGAAGAAAATCAAAGTACCTCAACCAATCTCAACATATTCATTGGCATCAAGTGAGAGAAAATTCGATGGCCTCACAAGGGGTCACTCTCGCTCAAGTAGATATAGGGATTATTAAGCAATCACTCACGTCAAAACATGGTGTGTCATTACCACATACTTGCACAAAAATCAAATCTCCACTACGTAGAAGAACTCATGCATATAATCAAAAGGGCTTTTATGGTTGTAGCGGGGCTTTAGTTATGGGTAGGATAAAAAGGATAAATAAAGGATTCGTTGGTCGAGACTAATCATGAAATTAAGTGCATAACAAATCCTATAAACAATGAATCACCATCCTTTCCTTGAGCACCATTTTAGGCACATGTAATCGCATAGCCACGAAAGATTAGTTGAGCTCAGTGGCTTAACAACATTCGAGGGGGGTATTTTTACGGCCGCCCCCCTATTTTTTTTATATTTTTTTTTTGTTTCGGCCTTTATTTTTTTCATCTTAATTTCAGCACTTTTTTTTTCACTTCACCACCCACTTTTTGATAATTCCTCGTCCTCCCCTCGACTTGTTATACATCTAATTCACTACCAAATCTTGACCAAGGGTTCAAACGGATGAATTTTCACCAAAAATTAGATAATGGCTAATCAAATGTGCTGGATCAAAGAATAAGGCTTAGGTCCAAATGGGCTTCTAATGGCGATTATGTCGAGGTGGGAAAATATAAGCCAAGTGGGTTATTCCTAATTTGCCTTTATCACTTTACTGCATGAGAACACTAACATAGTCTTGACATGAATAATTGATTAAGTTCTAGTATGAACACAACACGTTCGACCCCATAAGAAGAAATAGTGAGCATGTATATGTATAATTATTTATATATGTGTGTATTTTGCTTTATGGCTCAAAATTCACGAATAAAAAGGGCTTGTGCCATGAATCCCTCACACTTTTATCCAAATTCAAAATCAAGACTAGTGAACTACCCTAATTAAAATCAAACTAGTCAATCATATTCATTTTCTATGTCAGGCCATACTTAAATCCCCAATACACGAACTTGATTCAATCACACAAATTTAGCTAAGGATAATTTTAGATATATTACATCACACTTTCCAAATTCAATTAATCATTCCGACTCCAATTTTCCCAAACTTAAAATTCAGCACACGACACTAAAGAAGGGAAGGAAGAGAAAAATAAAAATAAAAGATAGTAAAAGACTAGAGTAGGAATCACCGGGATAATGAGGGAGAAGAGCTTCCAGCTGCTTGGTTCGGTCCTCCATCCCATGTTTCTTGTGCACCTCCGTCGCATTAGCTTCAACATCTTGACGACGTCTTGAACGGGCGGCGCTTGGGTCTGATGTGGACTGAAAAGAGAGATGGAGAAGTTAGGGGTTGCAGAGTAAAAAGAAGATACCGAGAAAGAGAGAAACGGAGAGAGAGAAAAATAAAAAGAGAGAGGGAAGGGAATAAAAATAAAAATAAGGGAAGTAATAGAATAGAAAAAAAATAAAAGGGATAGCATAAAAAAAATAAAGAAAGGTAGAAATAAAATACGAAATGCAAGAAATAGATTACCACTTACCTAAAATATAATTAGCAGAAAAAATAAATAATAAAAAAAAATTGGACTAAAATAAACAAAAGAAGTAAAAAAAATTGGGTTGCCTCCCAACAAGCGCCTTTTTTTTTACGTCGTTGGCTCGACGAAGAACTTCCCTTTTTAGTGAACACACCAAGGAGGTTTTGGTATGGGTCTCAATAGATGTACGACTGATGACTCATCTTCTTGAACCACACCAAACTTTCTCGGAGTGTTTATTGAAAACTTTCCTCCATTAAGATGCTCATCGAAGGCTAACTCTGGTTCGCTTTTTCCATATAATTTCTCATATATTGGCTGTAATTCTCTTTGAAGCTCCGCAAAATTATTTTCTTTATTAGCCTCCAAGTTTTTAGTAAGCACCACTCTGAGTCTACCCCTGCAATGCAACTCAAACACTTCCTCGACAAGAGGGTCAATCACACTTATTGCAAAAAGAGAGCAATCTTCCTCAGGAAATTTCATGGCATCGTAAATATTAAAACATACAATTTGGTCATCAAATTCCATCGTGAGGGATCCCTCACGAACATCTATTTTGGTATTGGCCGTATTTAAAAATGGCCTTCCTAACAAAAGCGGTGTTGAATTTGATGACTCGTGTTGCATATCAAGAACGTAGAAGTCAGATGGAAATATGAGCTTATTGACTTGGACAAGAACTTCCTCAATTACCCCTTCGGGATACACAAGGCTATGATCCGCTAATTGTATAATTATCTTTGTTTCTCGAAGAGGTCCTAGATTTAAGGAGGTGTATATAGAGCGTGGCATAACATTTATTGATGCTCCCAAATCTAGCATAGCTCGTTCAAAACCCATATTTCCAATCCGACAAGGAATAGCAAACATACCTAGATCTTCCCGTTTTGGTGGCAATTTCTTTTGGAATACAGCGGACACATTTTCTCCCATTACCACCTTCCCATTCCCTTTTAATCTCCGTTTGTTGGTGCATAAGTCCTTAAGGAATTTTGCGTATTTTGGAATTTGTTGAACTGCGTCGAGTAAGGGAATATTGATCTCAACCTTTCAGAATACATCGAGGATTTGCTTCTCTTTATTCACGATCGCTGCCTTTTTGACCCTAGATGGAAAAGGTAACTCGTTAGTCTCAAAAGGAGCAGTTTTGGATGAATTTACCTTACTGTTCGGCAGTTCTGCACTGGGTGCTGATTCTGCACTGGGTGTCCCAGTGTTGATCTGTTCAATGGATTTTTCCTCCTCGTTTTCAGCTTCCTCCACCTTATTAGGCTCCTTAAGCTACTTCCCACTCCTTAGAGTTACAGCACTCACGTTCCTTGGGTTCAATTCAGGTTGGGATGGCAATTTCCCACTATTTTGGTTTTCCATGCGGCTCACCGTGGTGGCTAGTTGACTCACTTGATTTTCGAGAATTTTGATACTCGACTTAGTGTCATGCTGGAACTGATTCATGCCCTGCTGGAATTGATTCATGCCCTGTTGTAGCTGCATAGTATTTGCCATAAAGGTCTTCATCATGTCCTCCAAAGATTGTCTCGGATTTTCGGTGGGCTGCTTGTAGAATTGTCCTTTATTTTGTAGGGCCGCCTCTTGCTGGTTTTTCCATCGGAAGTTAGGGTGATCCCTCCATCCTGGATTGTATGTGTTTGAGTACGGATCGTTCTTCCTCCCATAGGAATTTTCGGTTCCAATTGCATTGGCGTGCGCCTCGATTTCATCAAGCAAAATCTGACAATTCTCCGTTGTATGCTCTGTGGTTTTGCAAATGCGACAGGGTACGACTGGCGTGCTATTACCTACAGCAAGTTTTCTAACAAAAGTGGTTAGCTCATTCAATTTATCTTCAAGGGACGAGTCATGCATCTCCTTCACCATCCTGATCGGTGAATCGCGACAACCAAATTGTTGTGAATTGGCCGCCATGTTGGATATGAGAGCCCTTGCGGCCGTGGGAGTTTTGTCCACTAGGGATCCTCCACTTGCCGCATCTATCATGTTCCGCTCCATCGGATTAAGTCCTTCGTAAAAATATTGGATCAGGAGTTGCTCGCTAATTTGATGTTGCGGGAATCGAGATACTAATTGTTTGAATCGTTCCCAATATTCATGCAACGTTTCGCCGGTCATTTGCCTTGAACCACATATCTCTTTCCTTAGGTTGGCCGCTCGAGAGGCTGGAAAATATTTTTGTAGAAATAAGCTCTCCATCTCGTTCCACGTTGTGATGGTGGCCGACGGTAAATAAAATAACCAATTCTTAGCCGAATCTTTTAATGAGAATGGGAAGGCTCTAAGCTTGATTTGTTCTTCGGTGACACCATTCGGCTTCGTGCTTGAACAAACGACATGGAATTCCTTGAGATGTTTGTGCGGATCCTCTCCTGATAGACCATGAAATGCAGGTAGCAAGTGAATCAATCCCGACTTCAATTCAAAGGTGTTGTTGTTGTCAATAGCCGGGATCGTGATGCACAGTGGTTGTTGAGGTAGCTCTGGGTTGGCTAATTGCTTCAGCGTCTTTTCAGCGTTATTTGCCATGATCTCGATCTCGTTTTCCAATTCACTGGGTGACGTTTCGAAAGAAAATGGTAAGTGCCCGAGTGCTTCTTTGGCTTCTTTTGCTTTCTGCCTGAAAACACGAACTCGCTTGGTGATTTCTGGAAAATATTGTAAATTCTTATCTCCACGTGACCTTGTATTCATGCAAAACTAAAACAAACGGATTAGTGCACAACTGACAATTAAAATGAATTTCCAGAACTGACACTGGGTCACCCAGTGTCGAAATTGCAGAAAGTTTCTAAACCCAAAATAAGTAAAATTAATTTAACACCGCTCCCCGGCAACGGCGCCAAAATTTTGACCGCGCTGTCGTGACGCGACAAAATTAATTATTTTTATTTTCCTTGGCTTACTTCTACTAACTAGTAGTATCGGCAAGTAAGGGTCGATCCCACGAAGAACGGTAAATCAATTCTACTAATTAAGAATAAAATACTTTTAGCAATTAAAATAAAAAAACGAGAAGGGGGGTGGGGTTTCAGTTTCTAATCTTAACTAAAATAATTTACAAAAAAAAATAAATTAAAATAAACAAGGGAAATAAAAATCGAAAATATCAATTAAAGGAATAATTTAGTCCTTAGTTCTGTTATCCACCGTTTCGAATTAGTTCAAGTTTCAATGCAGTGCTTATCTCTTCTCTAATCTCATGAACTCCTATTCCGAAGCCAACAACAAGCTCTGTTGACCCCTATTATTTCTTAAGTTTATTCAATTAAAACAAGCTCTTTAATTGAACCTATCTATACGGTGGATTCAAAACAAGCTTTTCAAATCTCGCTCGCTAGATGCATTAAAAACCAAAATAATGGAATAGGCAAGATATTAAGTTCATAAGCTCGACTTAAGGGCTCTCGATTTTGTGTTACTCAATTGGGAAAAAGTTAATTGTTTGCTACTTTGTAAAATTAAAATTGCAACAATTACGGATTACAACTCAATTTCTAGCATAAGACATAAAGCTCCTAATCTAGTTGGCCAAACCAAATCAAGAAATTAAATGGCATAGTCGTGAATTCAATAACACAAAAGTAATTCAAGAGAATTCGAGTTGAGAATACGCTGCGGGATTAAAACATGAATAATTCAAATACGGTTTCAAACTTCACTAAGAACTAGAATAGAAAATTAGCCGGACATGTTGGCTTTAGAAAAGAGCAATTTAATGATAGACATGAGAAGAAAGAAATTCAAACAGTATAATCTTCTTCTTCGCACGTCGGAATCGGCTCGGTTGCTCCGGCGAGAAACGATTCGGTCGCTCCCAAACTCCTTATACTCCAGCCGTTCCCCTTCCGCTCCAGCCGTGAATTGATGTTCAAAAACTCAAATTAATTCCAGCCCTCCTCTCCTTTTATAATTATTCCTTATCTCTTAGTTTCCTTCTTTAATTGGGACTCCTTCCTTCTTGAGTTTTAATTTCCTTGGAGTCTTTCTTCCCAAATCTATTCCAATTCCCTTTTCCAACATATGGACCGATTTATTGCCTTGTGGAACTAATTGGGTGATTTTTGAGTCGTTTCTTGGGCCCCAAGTAAGATTATTTTCGTAACAGGACTGACACTGGGTTAGCGAACTGACACTGGGCCACCCAGTGTCGCGCGGCATTTTCTTTATTTAAGCCCAAATCACCTTGGCTTGGTCCGTTTGATGATCCAAATTATTCCTTAAGCTTAAAAACTCCATCAAACACCTAAATTAAACAACAAATTGCCAAGTGAAGTAAATTGCATCCAAAATATAAATATATGGAAAATAACCAAGTGTGCCAACATAAAATTCATTAAAACCTTATAATTAACAATGATTTTAGTACACTATTTTCGTTTTATCAGTTAACAATTAATTTGGGCAATATTTTTTCACTATCCATATTTTACCTAATAAGACCAAGACACCCTTTAGTACTTACTATCCCTAGTATAATTTTAACTTTCTACTCCTTTCTCTACCACTTTCTCCTTCTAGAATTGTCATAATACGTAATCGGCACAAATATTCAAGTTTTTGCTCCTCTCTCTCTCTCTCTCTCTCTCTCCCTCTCTCTCCGTCGACCTAGTTTTTCTCTCTAAACTAACGCCCCGAATAATCAGCAACAACATTTATTTTTTTACTCCTAATTCATATCTCTACCTACTTTCTCTCTTTACAGTTATTATCCGAGTTATCTGTTGGAATATTCTATTCCACATAATTATAAAATGGTTTTGATAATGAGTTATTAATGTGTTGTTGATCAAAGAAAACAACAATAGATCGAACAAAAATGACAAAGAAGTCAAAGATGCACAAACTGGACAATCAAGTAGATAACGCACGCTAGTAAGCAACATTAGCGCACGCTAAAAGGAGCAGCTAATGTACGCTATGTATATAGTGTAACGCACGCTAAGGGACAAAATTAGTGCACGCTAAAGATAAAGGCAGAAGCTACTGGACTAAAGCAATAAGCAGTTAACGTTCATAACCATGCATATTAACATATTTAAGAAGGTTTAGCGCACGCTAAAGAAGAGAAATAGCGCAGGCTAATGAAGACATGCAGTAACGGCTAGTTGAGAGAATTTGCTTATAAATACCAAGTCATTTGGTATCATTCAACACAACAACTACAAGTAAATCACATATTGATCAGATGTCATTGTATACATCACTGTTGTTGTATTGTGCTTAATTGATAAGTGTTTGAGTGTTCATACGTGAAAACAGACACGAGAGCAAAGATACGGATTGTAAATTGATTCGATGTTATTAGGATCGTCGATTCGGAATTATTAGAATCATATCTAAATCCAAGAGAGGTTTGTCTAGTACCAATAGAAAGCTAGATATGTTGCTTCCTTGTCCAATAAGGAAAGAAAAATGGTTTATCTCGGACCAACATAATGACAAGAGTGTAACGGTTTATCTCGGACCGATAGAAGACGAGATTGTAACGGTTTACCTCGGATCGATTGAAGACAAGACTGAAAAGGTTGATCTTGAGCCTATAGAAAAAGATATAGAGAGAGGACATAGGCACGTTTGGACGAACCTCTATAAATATTATGTCGTTTACTTTCCGCAAGTTAATTACGCTTCCGCAAGGCAAAAGAGTTTGAAAACTCTACTCCACAATATAATCCACCATTCTAAGTGGGGTGCCAATTTCTCAATAATTGGTATCAGAGCGGTATCTCTTGAAGTCGGCTTTACATCTGAAAAGAAAAAGATCCGATGACACTCAATTTTGTACAGGTCGAAGGTCTTGCTTTAAATCAACCTCCATTCTTTGATGGATCAAACTTTATGACGTGGAAGAAGAAAATGTCTATTTTCATCCGAGCCCATGACATCGAGCTTTGGAAAGTTATTTGCCTAGGTCCGAAACTTCCTACGAAACTGGATGGATCACTAAAAGGCTTCGAAGATTATAATGATGAAGATTGGAAGAACGACCATTATAATTGCAAAGAAATGCAATTATTATATTGTGCTTTAAGTCCGGAAGAACATAACCGGATATCATCATGTGATAGTACCAAAGAGATTTGAAAGATACCTGAGGTAACTCATGAAGGAACATCACAAGTCAAGGAGATGAAGATCAATATTCTTCTCCACGACTATGAACTATTTATGATGAAAAGTGACGAGTCCATAACGAACATGCTCGATCGATTTTCGGTCATTACAAGCGGACTAGCTTGTTTTGGGAAACCATTAACAAGTAGTGAACAAGTAAAGAAAATCTTAAGATCACTACCTGTTGAATGGGATGGGACGGTTACGACTATAATGGAATCAAAGGATCTCAATAATCTTGATTTTAGCGCCCTCGTCGGTCGCTAATAAACTACGAGATAGTTCTTAAATCTCGAAATGCCAAGCTGAAATCGAAGAATAAATCCATAGCTTTGAAAGCTAAGATGTCAAAGAAAGAAGAAATCCCGCTAGATGAAGATAATGAAGAATTGGCATATTTTGCCAAAAATATAAATAAGTACCAAAACTTATTAAACCGGTGAAGGAAAGACATCAACTCGAGCGAGTCAAAGAAATTCGACAATTGTAATACCCGAGATTTCTGACTTGTTTTTGGAACTTGTGATATTGTAATCGTTGTACTTGATCTGAGTATTATTCTCCGTATTTCATAATCCGATGTTGTCGAGCGTATGATTTCATGTATGTGATTTACAAATTGTAATTCTGCGAATATAGCGCACGCTATCGGCTATGTGTAGCGTACGCTAACATAGACTCAATAGCGCACGCTACAAAGGATTATTAGCGCACACTATGTGCGGTCATTTTGATTGAGACGTGCAGTAGGTGAGATCTGGCCGGGGGACCCCTGTCGGATCGTGTCGGGATGAACCTGGACGGCTTTCGGGAAAAGCCAAGTCAACGCCTTAGCGCACGCTACAGGTATATGCGTAGCGCACGCTAAGTGCTGAATACAGTTAAGTCAGTGAGCCGTTAGCGCACGCTACGAGCAGGGTCTAGCGCGCGCTAATAGCCATTTCTTATAAATAGGACAGCATCCTATTCGTGATTTCAGTTCTTTCTTCTCCCATTACCCGAATTCTTACACTTAGAACATAACTTCCTTCATCCTAAACACTCCATATCAACATCCTAGCTCGTGATTGAAGATCGTACATCGTTGGAGATTGGTGTTCAAGCCTTCGGTGTTGGATTGCTTCGATTTCCTCCGTGTTCTTCACTACTTTGAGGTAGGTGATTCTTCACCGATGTTAGTAAGGTTCTTAAGGACGTTTGATCATGTTTTGATAGCCAGTTAATTCGTTATAATCGGTCATCACATGTTAGAAGGATACTTTTGACGTATCGGCACTTTATATCGTATGAACCTTTGAACCATCTTAGTATATGGACTCCTAAGCGTTTTCAAATCGATTTATGATCAGTAATCGGATATTACCTAGATTGTTACGTTTTACACATTGGAATAATGCGTTTTGGAACGTAGGACGAACAGAACCTAGAATATTTCTTGAAGATCTAAGATGAATTATGATGTTGAGATGATTATCCGTATATTTGTATCTCGTAATCATAGAACTTCCACAAACCTTATTGACATGATATGCTCGAGGATGACTCGTATTATCACCGTAGAATTTATGAGTTCATCACCATTTCAACCCAGTTTTCTGTTAGCAGTATTCTGCCATGCAAGGTTAGCGCACGCTAACATATGTTAGTTAACGTGCGCTATCGGGGTTAGTTAACGCACGATACGTGCGTAACGTACGTTATGTATCAGCCGATTCAAACTGTCAGCCCGTGGCTAGCGCACGCTAGTCTTATACGATAGCGTACGCTAACAGGCCGGCTTAGCGCACGTTACGTAGAGTACGTAGCGCACGCTAAGCAGTCCAGGCAGATTGTTTATTTTGAGTTTTTCGGCCGTAGACCGAATTGTTAGGCCATCGTTCGACTTGAGATGATTTGTATATCATTCCTTTTGTTAAGGTTCGAGCTTGTTACGTTGATCGAAGGAGGCGGCCTTCGAGTGCGTTGAGATCATTGAAGTGTTTCGTTCTTGCCATTTTCGAGGCAAGTATCATATGTCGAGTTCGATTTATATTGAAACTACGATCATGCTTGTGGTTTTGTTCATATTGTTGAATATGAGATGTATTTCTGAAAATTCTCGTGATATTCGTTGTTATTTGTTCGTATTGATGAACATATTGAAATGCATATGTGTATGCATAGTTGATTGATTTATGGTATAAATGATCCGAGGGGATCATGAGGATCTATGCTGAGGGCGCTGGATCGAATGTCCACCATGCGTTGGTCCGACGGGATCATCATGGGGATCTATGCTGAGGGCGCTGGATCGTTGGACGGGTTTTCCACCATGCGTTGGTCCGACGGGATCATCATGGGGATCTATACCAAGGGCGCTGGATCGCTGGATTACCCTGTATTGTGTTGATGGAATCGTGAGGATTCGCATCGTTGGATTCTGGTAGCGGAAGTCTGTTTTGTATGTTTTATGATGCATTGATGATTTATTGTATTATGATACTTGCACTAGCATTGTTTTGCTAACCCCTTCGGGGGTGGACATTGTTTTGATGTTCAGGTAGCCGAGGAGCTGGGAGGCAACCACAGTACCGACAGGACGATGAAATGGCTCAGTGATGTGGTTGATGTTATTGTTATTGTGATTTGTCCTCTTGGTTCGTTTAGTACTCGAGTACGTCTGTTTTAATAAGGTCATTTCGATATGGTTGTACAAGTTAACTCATTTGATCGGTTGAATCAAATCTGTATTTGAACTTCAGTGGTATTTGTTGGATTATATTTACATTTCTTTTAAAATTAGCCTTGTAAATCCTTACCTAAAGGGTTTACGGCGCTGTAATTATTCCGAATATCTCGGGGTGTTACAGAATATGGTATCAGAGCTAAGATTCATGGATATCTTGGCAGTCGGGTTAGTTGGGTCAGTTTACGTTATTTGATTATTGGTCGATTCGTAATATCACTACTGAGCCAGCATCGTCGTGTGGACCGTGGTTGTAAGTTCCTAAATCTCAAATACTACCGTTTTATTTTTATTCATGTTTTGTGAACATTGATGGATGTACTTTTAGAAAGTTTGCCCTGGATATTGAGTATTTATGTTTACAGTATGTTGAGAGGAGGTCGTGGACGCGGACGCGGTCGTGGACGCAGACGTGGAAATGCGAGACAAGAAGAGTCGGTATCTACCCCAGAGATAACCGCTTGTCGAACGGATTCCCATTCCGGGGACGGCGAGGATCGGCAAATAATGCAGATCCTAACGTGCCGGGAGTGCTTCAGCAGGTGGTTGCCCAGATAAACCAGTTTGCTCAAGTTGTGGATCGCATGCAGACGGCGATGGGACAGCAGCATAACGTGGAAAATCGAGGAGATAGATGGATTACCGAGGTGGTCAAATTGCATCCTCCGAAATTTGATGGTTCGACTGAGACGCTTTCTTGGGATCACTGGCTGAAGGAATTAGAGAAGATTTTTGCGGGGATTAACTGTCCCAACGATAGGAAGGTTCCTCGCCAAGATCTTCCGACAGGAGGCTTTTGACTGGTGGGAGGCCATTCGACCGGAGGAGCACAATGTTGACTGGACGGAATTCAAATTGATGATGGAGGCGCAGTATTGTCCTCGCCCAGTTAGAGAGGCCCGAGTTCGAGAGTTTTTCTCACCACAGAACTCAGAAGCATCTGTGACGGACGTGATTAAGACTTTTAATCACTAGCTGACTTATGTGCTCCACTTGGTCAGGACCGAGGCGGAGAAGATTTTCCATTTTGACATGTGAATGAAGCCGGAAATTCAGCAGTATATGTCCGGATTTGAATGTACCACCTTGCGACAGTATCAGGACAAGGCGTTGACCTATGATATGAAGGAGGCAGCAGTAGAGAAATCGACGGAAGCAAAGAAACAGAAGGTGTCCGCAACTTCACGGAGAATAAGAGTAGCGGGCCCTGGGTCGATCCTCTTTTCACTCATCCAGAGACCTCCGCATCCTTCTCGAGGTGGAAAGAAGTTCGGCGGCACCAAGCTGCTTGAGCGTAGGGAAGAAGTGTTATAAGCGTGGCAAAGCGGGACATGTTCGACGTGATTGTTTCGCGCTGCCGTGACTGTTTGAGTGTGGACAGAAGGACATCGCGCAACATTTTGTGGGAATGCGACCCGATCTTTTGGTACTCGCACTCCGGCTACGATTCGAAGGAGACAAGTGTGAACCGAGACGCAGTGGATTTCAAGTGAGAATGTTGGGAAGAGAGAGACATCCGATCTTTGGGTCCGTTCCTCCGCGCTGCACGAAATGAGGAAATCGATGATCGAACAACTTCTTTGTTGCATCAGGTACAATTCATATCCTTTTGCAACCAGTTAGTGTTTTATTCGATTCCGGAGCTACACATTCTTTTGTATCATTGAACTGTGTTAATCGTTTGAAAATCTCGTGCTTGTATAATTGTGAACCTTATGTTGTGGGATTACCGAGCGGAGAGAAAATTGTGGGAACCCTAGAAGCTAGGGATTTTCCAGTGTCTATAGGAGGGAAAGATTGGCTATCGAACCTTATTGTGGTTGACATCTACGGTGACGATTTAATTCTCGGAGGCGATTGGCTCAACCGTTATGGAGCTATTCTGAATTACCGAGAGAGAGTCATTTCTATCATTGCTGATGACGGATCTGAACACTTATTCTGAGGGTGGAGACCGGGAAGCTCGGGAAAATTGATCAAAGCAATGAAAGCCGTGAAATTACTGAAACAGGGATGTCAGGGACTTTGGTGCTATGGCATGAGGAAAGAGGAAGGAGTAGAGCTCTCGTCTATTTCAGTTGTGAATGAGTTCTCAGATGTATTTCCTGACGAACTACCTGGATTACCTCCGCAGAGAGAAGTGGAATTCACTATCGAATTAGAGCCTGGAGCAGCTCCTATTTCCAGAGCACCATACCGCATGGCGCCAACCGAGATGTATGAACTCAAGAAACAACTGGAGGAATTATTACAGAAGGGTTATATTCAACCGAGCGTTTCTCCTTGGGGAGCGCCCGTTCTCTTTGTCCGGAAGAAAGACGGATCCCTCCGACTGTGTATTGATTACAGGGAGCTCAACAAGATGACAATCAAGAATAAGTATCCTATACCTCGGATCGACGACTTGTTTGATCAACTGCAAGGGGCAAGGGTATTCTCGAAGATTGACTTGCGATCAGGATACCACCAGTTGAGAATTAAGGAATCAGATATACCGAAATCTACTTTCAGATCCCGGTACGGGCATTATGAATTTGTAGTAATGCCATTTGGACTTACCAATGCTCCTGCGGTATTCATGCAATTGATGAATCGGGTATTCTTGGAATACTTGGATAAATTTGTGGTCGTCTTCATTGACGACATCTTGATATATTCGAGGGACGCAGAGGAACATGCTGAACATTTACGTGTGGTTTTGAGCACCTTGAGGAAGGAACAGCTGTATGCAAAACTTAAAAATGCGAGTTCTGGCTTAAGGAAGTAACCTTCCTTGGGTATGTGATATCAGCCGACGGAGTTCAGGTGGACCCGAAGAAAGTCGAAGCAATCTTGGAATGGGAAGCTCCTAATAACGTGAAAGAAGTCCGAAGCTTCTTAGGACTTGCTGGATATTATCGCCGCTTTGTAGAGGGATTTTCCAAAATTGCTCGTCCGCTCACTCAGCTGTTACAGAAAACTCAAAAGTTTAAGTGGGATGAGAAGTGCCAGGCTGGTTTTGATGAGCTTAAGAAGAGACTGACGACAGCACCTATATTAGCATTACCATATGGAACTGATGGATTCATGGTTTACAGCGACGCTTCAAATCAGGGTTTGGGATGTGTGTTGATGCAAAAGGATAAGGTGATTGCCTATGCTTCTCGGCAATTGAAACCGTACGAGGTTAATTACCCGACTCATGATCTGGAGCTAGCAGCTGTGGTCTTTGCCTTGAAAATTTGGCGACATTATTTGTACGGCACTCATTGTCAGATCTTTACAGACCATAAGAGCCTCAAGTACATTTTTAGTCAGAAAGAATTAAACATGAGGCAGAGACGGTGGCTGGAATTGATCAAGGATTACGACTTGGAGATTCTCTATCATCCGGGGAAAGCAAACGTAGTAGCCGATGCTTTGAGCCGTAAACCTGTTTCTCTTCGAGTGTTGGAAGCACTTGCGTCCCAAACCAGTATTCAACGAGAACTGATCCGCGAGGGGATTGAAGTATGGGCACCAGGAATCCAAGGGCAACTTTATGTGATGGAACTGACTTCATCACTAGTCGAGGAGATCAAGTCTAAACAATTGAACGATTCTCTGATCCTTCGATTATGTGACGAAGTAAAGAAAGGAAAAGCCCCAGGATTCATGATGCAAGATGATGGAGTTCTGATATTTCAGAGTCGACTTTGCGTTCCCGATGATGATGATTTGAGAAGGACTATTCTGAAGGAAGCTCACAGCGCGCCCTATTCTATTCACCCGGGCAGCAGTAAGATGTATAAGGATTTAAAACAAAACTTCTGGTGGGGGAATATGAAGAAGGAAGTAGCAGAGTATGTTTCGAGGTGTTTGACTTGTCAGCAGGTTAAGATCGAACATCAGCGACCTGCCGGAATGTTAAAGCCGCTTCCGATCCCTGAATGGAAGTGGGAGGACATCTCGATGGATTTCATCACCAGTATGCCAAGGACTAGAACGGGAATGAACATGATTTGGGTTGTAGTTGATCGACTAACCAAGTCGGCTCATTTCCTAAGGATTAAAGATACATGGGGACCCGAGAGATTGGCGCGAGTATTTATTGCGGAGATAGTCAGATTGCATGGGACGCCGAAGACCATTATTTCGGATCGAGATGGCCGTTTCGTGTCACACTTCTGGAAAGCAGTTCACAAGGCTTTGGGGGGAGCTCAACTTTAGCACGGCTTATCATCCCCAACGGACGGTCGATCAGAAAGGACTATACAAACGAGAAGACATGCTTAGAGATTGTGCATTAGATTTGTCAACAGATTGGGAAGTTCACTTGCCATTGATTGAATTCTCTTACAATAATAGTTGGCATGCTTCAATTAAGATGGCACCATTTGAAGCTTTATGCGGAGAAGATGCCGATCACCCCTATGTTGGGATGATTCTTGGATTTGATCGGGACGGAACCGGAATTGATTATTCGGACTCAAGAAAAGATAGCTTTGATTCGAGAGAGAGGCTGTTGGCGCCAGTCGGCGAAGTCTTATACAGATGTACGTCGTCGCCCTCTAGAGTTCGACGCTGAGGACCATGTACTATTGAAGGTGTCTCCTACACGAGGGATTTTCCGTTTTGGGAGGAGAGGCAAGCTTAGTCCGAGATATATCGGACCATTCGAGATCCTCGAGAGAGTTGGAGATTTAGCATACGAGTTGGCCATACCGCCATTCTTTGAGTCACGTTCACAATGTGTTTCACGTATCCCAACCATGAAGTATGTAGGACCCCGACCACGTCATTGATTTCGACGAGATCGAGATAGCTAATGATGGCACCTTCGAAGAGAGACCAATCAAGATACTTGAGAGCCGGATCAAACAATTGTGGAATAAACCAATACACTCGGTTAAAGTACAATGGTCACGACATGGAGTCGAAGAGGCCACTTGGGAAACGGAGGACAGTATGAAGGCTAGATATCCAGAGTTGTTTTTATCTTAAGTTTCGGGACGAAACTTCTTTTTAGGGAGGAAGGATGTAATACCCGAGATTTCTGACTTGTTTTTGGAACTTGTGATATTGTAATCGTTGTACTTGATCTGAGTATTATTCTCCGTATTTCATAATCCGATGTTGTCGAGCGTATGATTTCATGTATGTGATTTACAAATTGTAATTCTGCGAATATAGCGCATGCTATCGGCTATGTGTAGCGTACGCTAACATAAACTCAATAGCGCACGCTACAAAGGATTATTAGCGCACGCTATGTGCGGTCAATTTGATTGAGACGTGCGGTAGGTGAGATCTGGCCGGGGGACCCCTGTCGGATCGTGTCGGGATGAACCTGGATGGCTTTCGGGAAAAGCCAAGTCAACGCCTTAGCGCACGCTACAGGTATATGCGTAGCTCACGCTAAGTGCTGAATACAGTTAAGTCAGTGAGCCGTTAGCGCACGCTACGAGCAGGGTCTAGCGCGCGCTAATAGCCATTTCTTATAAATAGGACAACATCCTATTCATGATTTCAGTTCTTTCTTCTCCCATTACCCAAATTCTTACACTTAGAACATAACTTCCTTCATCCTAAACACTCCATATCAACATCCTAGCTCGTGATTGAAGATCGTACATCGTTGGAGATTGGTGTTCAAGCCTTCGGTGTTGGATTGCTTCGATTTACTCCGTGTTCTTCACTACTTTGAGGTAGGTGATTCTTCACCGATGTTAGTAAGGTTCTTAAAGACGTTTGATCATGTTTTGATAGCCAGTTAATTCGTTATAATCGGTCATCACATGTTAGCAGGATACTTTTGACGTATCGGCACTTTATATCGTATGAACCTTTGAACCATCTTAGTATATGGACTCCTAAGCGTTTTCAAATCGATTTATGATCAGTAATCGGATATTACCTAGATTGTTACGTTTTACACATTGGAATCATGCGTTTTGGAACGTAGGACGAACGGAACCTAGAATATTTCTTGAAGATCTAAGATGAATTATGATGTTGAGATGATTATCCGTATATTTGTATCTCGTAATCATAGAACTTCCACAAACCTTATTGACATGATATGCTCGAGGATGACTCGTATTATCACCGTAGAATTTATGAGTTCATCACCATTTCAACCCAGTTTTCTGTTAGCAGTATTCTGCCATGCAAGGTTAGCGCACGCTAACATATGTTAGTTAACGTGCGCTATCGGGGTTAGTTAACGCACGATACGTGCGTAACGTACGTTATGTATCAGCCGATTCAAACTGTCAGCCCGTGGCTAGCGCACACTAGTCTTATACGATAGCGTACGCTAACAGGCCGGCTTAGCGTACGTAGAGTATGTAGCGCACGCTAAGCAGTCCAGGCAGATTGTTTATTTTGAGTTTTTCGGCCGTAGACCGAATTGTTAGGCCATCGTTCGACTTGAGATGATTTGTATATCATTCCTTTTGTTAAGGTTCGAGCTTGTTACGTTGATCGAAGGAGGCGGCCTTCGAGTGCGTTGAGATCATTGAAGTGTTTCGTTCTTGCCATTTTCGAGGCAAGTATCATATGTCGAGTTCGATTTATATTGAAACTACGATCATGCTTGTGGTTTTGTTCATATTGTTGAATATGAGATGTATTTCTGAAAATTCTCGTGATATTCGTTGTTATTTGTTCGTATTGATGAACATATTGAAATGCATATGTGTATGCATAGTTGATTGATTTATGGTATAAATGATCCGAGGGGATCATGAGGATCTATGCTGAGGGCGCTGGATCGAATGTCCACCATGCGTTGGTCCGACGGATCATCATGGGGATCTATGCTGAGGGCGCTGGATCGTTGGACGGGTTTTCCACCATGCGTTGGTCCGACGGGATCATCATGGGGATCTATACCAAGGGCGCTGGATCGCTGGATTACCCTGTATTGTGTTGATGGAATCGTGAGGATTCGCATCGTTGGATTCCGGTAGCGGAAGTCCGTTTTGTATGTTTTATGATGCATTGATGATTTATTGTATTATGGTACTTGTACTAGCATTGTTTTGCTAACCCCTTCGGGGGTGGACATTGTTTTGATGTTCAGGTAGCCGAGGAGCGGGGAGGCAACCACAAGATCAAACGGAGACGATGAAATGGCTCACTGATGTGGTTGATGTTATTGTTATTGTGATTTGTCCTCTTGGTTCGTTTAGTACTCGAGTACGTCTGTTTTAATAAGGTCATTTCGATATGGTTGTACAAGTTAACTCATTTGATCGGTTGAATCAAATCTGTATTTGAACTTCAGTGGTATTTGTTGGATTATATTTACATTTCTTTTAAAATTAGACTTGTAAATCCTTACCTAAAGGGTTTACGGCGCTGTAATTATTCCGAATATCTCGGGGTGTTACAACAATAACTATAGAAACTGTGGTAAACCAGGCCACTTTGCTAAAAACTGTCGAGCCTCAAATCCTAAGAAAGAAGTGCTCATAGCTACATGGAGTGACGAAGAGGATGATGATGAATACAATCAAAATAACCTCGTACTCATGGCAAGGAGTTCATTCGACGAAAGCGACGTCGAAAGCCAGGTTAGTACCTCATTTCACGATGAATTATTTGAAGCATTCGGACTTTTACTTACCGATTTTCAAAATGCTTTACTCGATAATAAATCCCTCAAATAAAAAATTAAAATGTTGGAAATCGTAATTTCCAAAATAAATGAAAAAAGAAGTTTTTGAAACCGATTATTCTAAATGTCTTGAAAATGAAAATAAATTAAAGAATGATCTTTTAAAAGTTCAAACCGAACTTAAAAATTTAACGAATAAATTTTCGTGTGGTAACGACAAATTTGAACAATTACTTTCCATTCAAAATTTTTCTTTAAACAAACAGGGGTTGGGATTCAAACCGAATAATGAAACCAAATCCTTAAATTTTAAAATACCCAATGTGATAAATGTTTAAAACTTGGGCATCATATTTCGATTTGTAAAAGCTCAAGACAGACGATCAAAATTAAAAAGGTTTGGATTCCAAAAGGAACCATTATACCGAATATCGTCTATGTTTCAAAAGAAAAACCAACTCTCGGTTGGATCCTCAAAAATCAAAATTAATATATTTCTATCAATTGGTATTTTGATAATTTATATTTTTTAACAATTGGTATTTAACTCAGGGGGAGTTACTATTTTTAAAATGGGGAGATCTATATTTCAGGGGGAGTTTTACCTGTTGATTGTCATATTTAATGTATCAATTTTTATTTATTATGCACTTTTTGATTATGACAAAAAGGGGGAGAAAGTGGAGAAAAATGATGGGAGAAGAAGAATACGAGTCATGGAAGAATGACGAAAAAAATAAAAACAATATCCTGATCATGAAAGGGGGAGAAAGGACGAAGGAGAATAAAGTCGAGAAAATAAAAGAAGAAAGTTGAAAAAGAAAAATGAGAAGAAGTTGAAAAGAAGAAAAAGAAAAGATGGGGAGAAGAAACTAACGAAACGGATAAGGCCGAAAACTTTGATCTGTATTGTTTTATATTTTTGCAGATATAACATCCCATCGAAGATTGTTGTTTTGTCATCATAAAAGGGGGAGATTGTTGGAATATTCTATTCCACATAATTATAAAATGGTTTTGATGATGAGTTATTGATGTGTTGTTGATCAAAGAAAACAACAATAAATCGAACCAAAACAACAAAGAATTCGAAGACGCATAAGCTGGGCAATCAAGCAGATAATACACGCTAGTAAGAAAGACTATCGCACGCTAAAAGGAGCATCTAACATACGCTATGTATATAGTGTAACGCATGCTAAGGGACAAAGTTAGCGCATGCTAACGATAAAGGCAGAAGCTACTGGACTAAAGCAATAAGCAGTTAACGTTCGTAACCACACAGATTAACGTACGTAAGAAGGTTTAGCGCACGCTAAAGAAGAGAAATAACGCACACTAATGAAGACATGCAGTAACGGCTAGTTGAGAGAATTTGCCTATAAATACCAAGTCATTAGGTATCATTCAACAAAATAACTATAAGCAAATCACATATTGATCAGATATCATTGTATAAATCATTGTTGTTGTATTTGTTCTTAATTGATAAGTGTTTGATTGTTCATACCCGAAAACATACACGAGAGGAAAGATATGGAGTGTAGATTTATTCGGTGTTATTAGGATCGTCGATCCGAAATTATTAGAATCATATCTAAATCTAAGAGAAGTTTGTCTAGTACCAATATAAAGTTAGATAGATTGCTTCCTAGTCCAATAAGAAAAGGAAAACAGCTTATCTCGGACCGACATAAAGACAAGAGTGTAACGGTTTATCTCAGACCGATAGTGTAATATCCTGAATTTATACTATGGTTGGTTAATGTTTTTTTATCCGAGTCATACTACACAGTGTGAAATCTATACAGTATGGATAAAAAAATTAAAGAACTGAGACATCTGTATTGGTATAATTGTCGTATTTGGTCGACAATTGCATCTGAAGATATTGTGTGTCAGGTGTGTTGTATGAGAATATTACTGGACGATTATATGTACTCAGTATGTATACGTATCTGGTACATCGAGACGACGGACATGAATAGTCGGAATTGGCTCAGTATAGCCTGATTAAGGCACACTAAAGTAAGGACTTAGCGTACGCTAATGCACAAGACTTACGTACGTTAAGAAGGATAGTTAACGTACGTAAGGTGCACAAAGCTTATGTACGGTAAGAGGGATAATTAACGTACGTAAAGGTCATATCAGACACAACTAGGATGTGATCGACGGGTGGGTCCCGTGGTCGGCAACTTCCAGCCGGCATGCAAAAAGGCAAGTCAACGAAGAGGTTAATATACGCAACAGATTGCTCATTACGTACGTTAAATGGGTATATTACTGTAGCAAGTCAACGACAATATTACGTATATTATGGCATGGGCCTTACGTACGTAAGGCATCGAACGAAATGAGGCAGTAAGCTCTGAATGCTGATTACGTACGCTATGATGGTTATGGTGTTGTTGTTGTGATTCTTGAGGTTATGTGAATTGTATGTTGAAGAATATGATGATATATGTCTTCAATATGTTGTTTGTTATGAACATGATTATGGGATCATGGTGTTCTTGGTGTTCTTGGAATACATCACATCAAAGAGGAATATGTGATAGGATATATAATAGTTTTTATTATAAACCTGGATTTGATAATTAAAACCAATATTATGTTGATTGTAGTAGTTGATTTCATATGTTCTTGATGAAATATGAATTATGATAATGAGGATGAATCCGGAAAGAATATGGTTAATCTTAGAATATGATTATCAATGGTATTGAACTAATTGGATAGTTCGGATTGTCGATTATGTCGGTCGTATTGTTTTACTGTGAATTTACAATTAAGAACAAGGGGGATTCTTGTTAATTCATCTAGGAGGTTGAATTCGGAATAGAGTATGTATGTAATCCTTGTTACCGGGATGAGTTGATTGTTGATATGATTATCGGATTATGGAATCATATTATGGTTATAGATTCGTGACTGATTGATTCAGGTTGTTCGGATTTGTGTTTATTCTGGATATTATGGAACCGTTGGGTTTATTGATCGGTTATTATGATCATCGAGTTGCGGTTTGTATTGTTGATCTGAGTGCATATTTGTTGAGTTAGATCATTTGGTTTTATATATGATCGAGGTATCGTTGAATCATTGGGTTTGATTTGGTGGCTATGTCGGTTATTGATTGTTATCGGATTGTTGTTAATTGATTACTTCAATAGGTTGTGATAATTGATCGATGACTAGAATAATATGTTGCGATTGAGTTTGAGTATGTTCGGGAATTGCTTTGGTCGGGACCGAGGAGCTTGTAGACGAAGGCAAGGAATTGGTAGCAGCTTCACTATCATCGTATCGGTATCGAGGCAAGTATTACTTGTTCAGTTTATAATATTTAATGAATGGTCTTAGTTTCATTTCATTTATAATGCATACAGCAAGGATTATTATTGTGAACTCTAGAGATTTGGATTGTATGTTGTTTCTCAGATTTTTGGGAGTTAAATCATAATGTACATGATTTATATTTGTTATTGGTATGCTCGGATATCGAGGATACATTGTGTTAAGTACGAGGATATGAGTTATCTACAGTCCGTGGTACTTTTGGATCGTCGAATATTGAGGAAACGGTTAGTGATGGTTTTGACATCGAGATTTCTCTCGAAGGACTTGGGGCAAGTATCTTAATTTGATTTTGGTTTAATGTTGATGATTTTGAACTTGCATATTGTCATTCATGTTGTTGAACATGAGGTCGTACAAGTTGATTTGTCATAATGTTGTTCATGTTATTGATTCATATGCTGTTCATATTGATGCACATATTGATTTGTATATGTGTATGCATAGTTGTATTTTATATGTTGTATTGATCCGATGGGATCGTGTGATATATGCTGAGGGCGCTGGATCAGTTGTCCACCTTGTGTTGGTCCGACGGGATCATCTTAGGATCTATGTTGAGGGCGCTGGAACATTGGATGGGTTTATCCACCTCATTTTGGTCCGATGGGATCATCTTGGGATCTATGCAATGAATGCTGGATAATCAGATTACCCATGTGTTGTTGTCGTACATATGTATATTATGGATTATCCACCTCGTGTTGATCTATCAGGATCATCTTGGGATCTATGTTGTGTGCGCTGGATCATAGGATTTTCATGAGTATACATTGTTGTTATTGATGTGAGAATATTGATGTTGTCATGTGAGTATGCATCTGTAGGTCTTGTATTAGGACCATTTCCGTATGTTGTATTGATCTGATCTCGGATTAGACTGATGTGATTCGTCGTGGCATTTTGTATCCTGAGGTATGTTCCATATTTCCTTTGTGGTATTTGTCTTTGATGGACAATCGATTTTCGTGTTGAGAGCTGATAATGATATCCGATGGATTGAATTGGTCAGAGTTGGTATATTTCGTGTCAGTGAGTTATGATGTTTTGAGAACTTTGGGTATTGCTTGAGATACAGTACAGATGTTTGGGTATGAGTTTATTGTGTTGTTGAGGAGACGAGGTGTGAACTTTGGTAAGTATTATCACGAGTTGGTAAAGTTGTGGCGGTAAGATTACATTGGTAGTATCCTTACTTAATATTTTCATTGATATATCATTATTGACGAGATGTGATCGTTATCATTGTTGGATATTATGGCTGACCCCGTTGTGGGCTTTGTTTTTAGGTTCTTGGTATATCGAGCTTGTAGCGGTCGTGAAGAGATGGGCTTCCCAGAGGATACTGGCTATGGCCTGTGTTTGTGAATTGAGTACTTTGACCAGTTGTTATGTTCCGCTGAGAGAGTATTTTTAACTGTTTGTTATTTCCGCTGTGTGAGTATTTTTAAATGCCCTTTTGATTTTTGGCAACTTAAGTTATTTTGGAGAATCGTTTTCTAAACTATTTTGTCGGTACGTGCAAGTGATGGCTTAACGTATACTTTTGAAACTGTTGACATTTGGCGTTTTGGCCTTGTACTTTCAAATGAGATTTTACGACGGTATTGATAAATGGATTTTTATAAAGTCTTTGCATATTTTAAAAAGATGTTACCATCATCGCCGCTTAGGCATACTTGAAATGTTTGTAAAAATGTTTTTTAGCCTTGTGGGTTCCGTCTCGGGGCCCACGGCGCTGCAATATTCACTAGTACAAAAATAGGCTTTTGCAACGGTTATGAAAACCCATTGCACATTGCACTAAGGTGCGATGCAATAGCTTGTGATACATAAGGTCATATCAAAGGCATCGCACATTGATGCAATGCAGAAGATTTCTTTTGTATCGCATTTTTTCTACAGGTTCGTTGCGAGAGGTTATGCATATACATCGGTTTTTATGTATATGCGACGTAAAAAACAATAATTTTGTTGTTGTTGTGCACTTACTGCATCACGTATTGTAACAAATGTGATACATAAAGTGTTGTGCGACGATTAACTCGCCACGATAGGCGATCGGCGACCTCCCTGAAAAGTCAACCATAGAAGCCAAACTCCGGACGAACACCTAAAGTCAGGCATAATATAACGATCGTCTTTTGGTAACCAGCGATCGTCTTTTGATACCTGGCGATCGTCTTTGTCTAACGGTTCAGAGGCGATCGTCTCATGCCACGTGGGGATCCAGCATCCGTCAAAGTCGTCGAAGACCGAATCTTGGACGATGGCCCACCCGCGGATCTTCATAGGATACCGACAAAAAGGATCATTGACCCCAGCCTGTCACCTACCGCACCTACCGACAAGGCCGCCGAAAGGTACGTAGTGGACCCTCCTCGGACAGCGACTCGCGACGCGCGTCTTGCTTCCCATTAGTCCACCCAGTGGCCTCCAGCGCAACCTCGGACCTCGAGAGCAGCCCACGTAACAGGACGATCGGCCGTTTATTTTAATATAAGCAGCGATCGCCGCGATCGCTGAGGATCCCAACTACTTAGCCCCTATAAATAGAGAACTCATTGCGGCCAAAAAAGACGGATCCGACCACGAATTAAGTGCGAGAATACACACCAAAGAGAGAACAAAAGGCTCTTTTGGCAAGCACTAACATATTCATAGTGATATTCACACACATTCATCATAAATTCCAAGCAAGAACTCATGATTCATCCATCTGGTTCTTAGGCAATCTACGCGCTCTAAAGCCTAGATAACTAGAAGCTTTTACACTCATTGTATTAGATTCTAACATTAATATTTGTACTCGACAGTATATTTATTAATAACATCTCGCGAGAGCATTCAAGCCCGGGACTAACAACCCCGGCAAATCTTGTGTTATCTATTTTCCCACGGAAGTGTTCTCGCATTTTGTTTGTTACTCGATCGTTCCAGCAATACTATCTCCGGATAATATTTTGGGTAACAACAATTGGCGCTAGAAGGAGGGGTATCTAAACCTTCATTTTTTCCTACCGTCTCGAAGAACACTCACTGTTCTCCGGACATATACTTGAAGAAACACTCACTGTTCTTCAATAGAAAAACCATCAGAAAATGACATCAGCAACAACCTCCAAGAGGGCCACCCTGAGATCTGCCGGAAATCTTATTCCGGCGAGGACCGAATCCCAGCCCACGGCGGAAGGTGACCGTGGCGACGCTAGGCTCTCACTCCCGCCCCCGAGGGACGGTTCTAGCCTCTCACTCGACCCGATTCGGACATCGGAGCAGTTGAGGAGGCTATAGCCATCCTCGAGGAACGGCGAGAGGGCCGCGATACGCCTACCATCACCCCGTCGGCTAACCGCCGGCAAGCAAAAGGAAGCTCAAGGGGATCTATGTTGAGAAATCGGCAGAAAGCCCCGAGCAGCCGGAGAAGGCTCTCGTGAGGCGGGGCGATTCCGTCTTCGGCCGCCTGGGAGTGATCCCTCATGGCGACGTGGCACTCGAGGCCCAGTAGAGACATCGATATCCGAATCCTTTACCGGGAGTTCGGCGTATCCGACTCCCAAGAGACAGACAGTCAACGAGCCCCTGCTCGCCCGAAGGGAACCCTGCGGCGGGGAGATCGTCGTTCACCACGGGGCCGAGGATCGGTACGATCGCCTTGGTTCACGCTACGAGAGTCAATCGGCGGCGATCGGGCGACGGCGATAGCCGCCATACAACGCCTTGACTCGATGAGATGAGGGCGCTCATGGAAAATGGAGCAAGCGCCGGAGATCGATCATTGGTTCAAGCGAACCACTCACGACTCGGTCGAGCTCGCCCGATCCAACCAACAATCAATCCCCCACAAACACCTTTATACGAGGAAATCGGATCAGGAAACCCACTTAAGCAAATTCCGGATCTACATGACCGGGTGCGGAGCTTCGGATGCGACGAGATGTCGTATGTTCCCGTTAACTCTGGCGACCTCGCCCACGGATGGTACACCTCACTACCATCTCGCTCAATCAATTGCTTTGAGAAGCTAGCAAAGCGACTTGGTCATACTTCGCCGCCAAAGTCGCTGCCGGAAGGTCCTCACCGCATGATGAAAATCGGGCGGGGAAGGACGAATCGGATGGGGATTACATCGGCCGGGTAGACGAGATAGTCCTCACCGGTGAGCCCGTCGGCGGCAGAGATCGCT
Organism: Orobanche coerulescens; assembly: GCA_033398695.1. NCBI lineage: Eukaryota > Viridiplantae > Streptophyta > Magnoliopsida > Lamiales > Orobanchaceae > Orobanche > Orobanche coerulescens. The sequence goes on from CM065802.1 coordinate 71,240,822, forward strand.
CTCAACTCGATTATGAGCGGATTCCACGGACGCTCGCCCATGTTCAGGCATCTCACAAAAGATATCCCCCCGACCTATTCGATTTTCCGCAACAAGGCCGCCGGGTTCCTGGCCAGACAGAGGATGCTCTCACTCCGCTTAGAAGAGGGACCATCCGAAGAAGGAAAAGCACCCTCCCATGTCCAGAAGAAGGCGGTCGCCAAGCCCAGAAAGGCGATCGCCAAGCCGCCTGGCGAGTTCAAAGCCTTCGAGGATGTAGAGGTCCACCTTCTTCACAACCTCAACTTATCTCCGGCCCACATCTTCAACGCGATCAAGGGTCGCGAGTGGCTTTCCAAGCCTAAGCCAATAAGGGACCACGGTCATCTAGACCGCAGCAAATTCTGTGCCTATCATAAGAGTCCCGGCCACAACACTAGCCAATGCCGCGACCTCCTCAGACAGCTCTGGCGACTGTTTGAGGAAGGCAAACTGGATAATTTGATCACCAAGCCAGAGCCCAGGACGGAAAGAGCCGGAGGGCGCGATCGCCGACCGAGCGAGAGAATTCCTCCCAATCCGATCGCCAGGATCGAGCATGAGCCGGAGTACTCTGATGAATCGATCCCTCCGATCAACCCTGGCGGTCGGATCAACATGCTCCAAGCAGGAGGTGGGAGCCTCGGGGGCCTTTCCCCGGTTTCCACCTTGTCAAACAGGAAGCGAAAAGCCGAGGGCATTCGCCGAGTCCATGTTGTAGTACCTCCTGAGCCGACCATCTCTAGAGACGCGCTCATCACCTTTTCCAACAAGGACAGGGAAGGAGTGCAATGTCCCAAAGAGGATGCACTAGTGATCTCCGCTTGCATCCTTGGGAAGGCGGTCGATCGCGTGTTGGTCGACAATGGGAGTTTTGCAACATCATATTTAAATCCGCCCTAGACCATTTCGGCAACCCGATCAAATTCATCAAGCCTTTCGACACCGTGCTCCAAGGGTTCGGCGGCGACACGATCGAGCCTACGGGAGGATCAAGCTCTCGTCGAGCTAATATGTTTTTATGATCCCAAGGTTAGGATTACTAGGAACCTAAGCTTTGTAATCATAGATAGGCCCGGCATCTATAATGGGTTCCTAGGTCGCCCCTTTTTAGAAACCTTTGAGGCGGTCGCCTCATCGTTCTTTCTTGTATCAAATTCCCCCTTTGCCGATGGGACGGTCGGTCTTGTAAAGGAGATCGGCTAATGGCAAAGAGATGTTTGAGTTACTCCTATGTTGTTAATTCTTCCAAGACTTCCCGTCTTGTATGTAACATTGAAGCGACCGACGATCAACCCATGGAGATCGACGAGCACGAGACCGTACCAACCCGACTCGAGGACGCCATCTCTCATCGATCGACGGACGACATCGAGCCAAGGATCGGTTTGAGCCAAGTCTCGACATCGATCGAGGACCGAGTCGAGATCGTACCAAGCGAGAGGCGACCGTTCTGTCGAAGAGTTGGAAAGCATTACGATGGATCCGGATCATCGAGCGGGAAGTCTGGTCGGCGAGCATCGACCGCGAATTAAAGGGAAATCGATCAACTTGCTACGTAAGAACATCGGTGTCTTTGCACAGTCGCATCAAGATATGGTTGGCATAAGTCCCGAACACGCCTGCCATTATCTGAAGATCGACCGGGCAATGAAACCTGTTCACCAGAAGCGTAGGAAGTTCGGTCCCGAGAAATACGCAGCGCTCGACATAGAAGTCCAGAAGTTACTCGGCAACAGACTGATCGGAGTAGCAACTGACGAACCACGGTGGGTCGCCAACGCGGTGCTCGTCAAAAAGCCGATGGCTCTGGAGATTATGCATAGACTTCACCCGACCTCAACGCGGCATGTCCAAAAGATCACTTCCCAATGCCTCATATCGATCATCAGTCGATAGCACGGCAGTTGCGAAATGATGTCGTTTATGGATGCCTTCGCGGATATCATCAAATCCCAATGGCGGAGGAAGACATAAAACACACATCTTTCCACACGAAAAGGACATATACTTTTGGGTCGAATGCCGTTCGGCTTGAAAAGCGAGGCGACCTACCGGCGATTAGTCAACGGGATGTTCACGGTCGGATCGGCAAGACCATGGAGGTCTACATTGACGATATCGTGGTCAAAAGCCTCAAGAAGGAAGATCACCTCAACGATCTTGCCGAGACGTTCGCCATCCTTGAGAAGTTTAACATGAAGTGAACCCCAAGAAATGCAACTTGGGTGGGCTCGGGGAAGTTCTTGGGGCACATAGTGAGCCAAAGGGGATCGAGGCAAACCCCGCCAAGATACGAGCGATCCTTGACATGCAGAACCGCGGAACATCAAGCAGTGCAACGCCTCACGGTGTCTAGCCGCCCTCAACCGTTCATATCGCGGCTCGGCGATAAAAGCAAGCCTTTCTTCGCGACCATCAAGAACAAGAAGTTCGCATGGACGAAAGAAAGCCGAGATAACATTCGCCAAAATAAAGGAATATCTATCCAACCCCGAGATCACTGGCAAAGCCGATCCCGGTGAAAAATTATTCCTTTACTTAGCGGCCTCGGAGGTCGCCACGAGTGCCGTTGCAGTGCGAGCGGAGGGCAAGCCCACTTTCCGATCTACTATGTTAGCCAGCGCTCCACGACGCCGAGACACGTTACACACCATTGGAGAAGATCGCCATGCCCTTGTCGTGAGTGTCTGGCCGAGAGCTTACTTCTTCGATCACCGGTGGAGGTCCTAACCACTCTACCTCTAAGACAAGTCTGCACCGGCCAGGACACCAACGGGCGACTCCTCAAGTGGTCGCCGGAGATCGCACAATACGGTATCACTTACGCTCCTCGCACGGCGATCAAAGGCCAAGCTCGCGGACTTCGTGGTGGAATTAACGTTCCCTCACGGTCAGGCCAGTCGGCCGACTCCGCTGAAATTATACGTGGATGGCTCGGCGACCAATGCGAGAGCGAGGCGAGATTGTCCTCATTAGCCCGGACGGTCGAGTTTCACAAATGCCGTGCGTTTCGGTTATCGTGCGACCAACAACGAAGCCGAATACGAAGCTCTGGTAGGAGGGCTAGATCTAGCCCTCGACCTAGATGTTCGACGCCTCAATATCTACATGGACTCCCTTTTTGTCGAGAACCAAGTAAAGGGGGAAAATGATGCACCCGGCGACAGATGGTCAAATACCAAGAGCCGGTCGCCGAAATGTGCACAAAATTTGAAGAAGTACTAATCGAGCAAGTCCCGAGAGAGCACAACTCCAGTGCCGATGCACTTTCCAAACTAGCATCATCGGATGGGGCACCGACTTCTCCAACATCCAAATCACAAAGTCGGCAAGGCCGGCGATCGACAGAATTTGGTTACCACGGTCGCCATCGCCGAAGAGAATTGGATGACTCCGTTCATCAAATACTTAAAAGACGGAACGGTCCCGACGGCCGTGTTAAAGCTCGCCAACTCCGGCCGTGCGACCGTGTATACCCTATTGGACGATCGGCTTTACAAGCGAGCTTTCGGCCTTCCCTCCTCAAGTGTATTACAGGAGGAAGGTCGGCTCGTTTTAGCCGAAATCCATGACGGGATTTGTGGGAACCACGCGGGCGCGAGCCCTCCTCCATAAGACGACTGACAAGGATTCTTCCGCCATCACTTCGGAAAGATGCGATCGCTTATGCGAGATCTTGTCATAGATGTCGATAATGGGCCCCAACATAAAACTATCACCCGACAGCTCACCTCCATGTATAGCCCTTGGCCATTTGCGCAATGGGGCATCGACCTTATAGGTCCCTTGCCGAAAGCGGCTCCAGTGGGGTAAGTTCGCCATCGTTAAGTCGATTATTTCACCAAATGGCTGAGGCGAACCGCTCAACAAGATCGGCCAAGAACAAGTGATCAAGTTTATATGGAAAAACATAATATGCCGATTCGGTTTGCCCAGGCCATCATCTCCGACAACGGAAAAGCAGTTCGACGGCTTAGAAGTCATGCAATTACGTGAAAAGTGGGGAGTCAAAAGGTTATTCTCGGCGCCCTATCACCCTCGGGACGAACGGGCGGGTAGAGGCGGTGAATAAGATCCTCAAACACACGATCAAAGCACGACTCGAATCCCGGCAAGGAAGATGGCGGCGAGCTCCCAGACGTTTTATGGTCCTACCGAACGACGACCCGCAATTCAACCGGCGAAACCCGTTCGCCCTTACCTTGAGCGAAGCGGTGATTCCTTCGGAGATCGCCGTCCTCGCCATCGAACCGAACAGAGATGACGGCCGACAACGATGTAGCCCGGCGAATCGACCTAGACATGCTTGAAGAAAGGCGGGTGACCTCGAAATGAAGAACACGATCCACAAAAGGAGAGCCGAGAAGTTCTTCAATTCAAAGGTCGAGAGAGAAGATTTCAAGTGGCGATCTCGTCCTCAAGAAAATCCAAACCCATACGGGCGTCTTTGGTCCAATCAGGAAGGACCTTTCGAGTATCCAGATGGTTAACTAAAGGAGCCTACGAACTGGAACATCCTGACGGTACTCGGACCAATACCCCTGGAACGCCGTGCATCCGAAAAAATACTATCATGATAAATTTGCATTCGATTTCAATGATGTACAAGGATTATAATGAGATTTTTGTTATCCCATCTGTTATGGCGATCGCCCCACCGGGCATCGCATATCTTCGACGATCGCGATCACGACGATCCTAGGAAAAATTATTGCAGCCATGGTCACGGAGGTCGATGGAACCGACGGCTTCGCCCATGCAAGGTTCCTTTGGGCTGAGATCGTCCGCCCTTCGTTTAAATACGAGGTCGACGTAGCCGAAGGACCCTCCAAAATAGTCAGTAGGCGCGATCGCACGTTCTCAAGGTACATCATCTAACATGGTGAACCCGAACAATGCGACGTGCCGTTACCCCCGTCTCAACGTACCGTCGAGGATCGCCATCTTCATGGCGGGCCGAGGTGGAAGCAGTGACAAGCCGCGAACGTGGTGTCGAATAAGCCGACAACACTCCGCGCAAGGACTCCTCCAGAGCCGAGATCGCCCGCCTTTCGTTTTAACACAAGGCAGGCGTAGCCTAACGGAGGACCCTCACAAAAAGTGAGTCGCAGGATACTAAATATCCCGCGCACACGAAGACACGATTGGGGAGATCGGTCCATCGAACACCTCAACCACACATGACTCTTCAGAATCGGCGAAATGAAGATAGCTCGTCAGACAGACTAGTCTTTGTTCCCTTACTTACAATAAGTGAACAAAAACAAGGGGGCAGGGATAGGCCGAGCTACTCTCAAATACGATCGAACAAAGAGAAACCATATTCGATCGGCTTCGCTCAAAAACATGCAGGGCGATCGAGATCGTCCGACGAAAATTACAAGTAAGAATTCCGATTCAAAACATGTCAATACTTTCAACACTCAGACAATCGGCCGGACGAACAACAAATCGAAAGCAAATATACGCATACTCAAAAAAAAAAAAATTGCACATCGCATATAATGCATTACGCGGAATGAGAAAAGGAGTATTTTATTCATAAACACAAGCTTCATACATTTCAAGGCCTGAAGGCATTACAACAAAAAAGTACAAGTTACAGAGGAAAAACAAAAAGCCTCTCAAAGCCCCGCTTTCTTGGTCTTCCCTCGGGTCGCGGATCGGCTTGGGCATCGGCCTCGGGATGAATGAGTTTGCCGGTATACCAACTCAAGTCAATCCCGAGGTCGACCAAATCAAGGATCGGCAGAGAAAATTCTGGATGCAGAGGATGCTTGGAGACATAGGATCTGAAGCTTTCCATCAGAGGACCGGTCTCGACCCCTGCCTTTTTAGCAACTCGGACAGCGTCAGCATAGGCCAAATAGTAAGCGAACTCGCCGACGTGCCCGACGTTGAGATAGGGATCGACCTCGATCGCCTTCACCGCCCTTTCGGATCCGCCGCCGTCTTCTCGACCTCACTTGATTCGGCCGCCTTGGCAACATTCTCGCCCCTGGCCTTCTCAGCTCTCTCTTCGCGCCTCCGGCTCACCACCGAGCCGATCCGCATGACCTTGGCCCGTCGCCTCCTCCTGCGAAGCCTCGAGCTTGACGAGTCTCCATCTCCTTATTACAGGATCGATCGGCGGCTTCCTTGGGCGGCTCGGCTCTGCTGTCGATCCACGTCTGCTTGGCAGCTTGGCGGTCTCCTCATACTCTTTCTCCATCGGCCGGATCCGGTTGGCGTCCTCAATAATTGCTCCGGCGGTCTCAAGTTCGCGATGGAGGTGAGCGGTGGAGGGTCGCCTCAAAATCCGGCGGCTTGGGCGGCCATCGTCGCCGCTGAAGAGCGAGGGCTACGGTCGCTGCATGGCGTCTCGGATCGCCGAGCGATCGCGTCAAGGTCGGTCGTCAAGCCTTGGGCGAGAAGTGATTGCACTGGCGAGCGTAGCGGGGACTTCAATGGAACCTGCGGAGCCTTGCTCGACAGAAGTCGGCACCGGGGCGGCGTCGGGTCGGCGAGGCAGACCTGCGGCGCAAACCAAGGAAATCGAGAGTTAGCCCATACCATGCTCGAATACCTAACTCGAAAAAGTTTTGACCCACTCTTACCTGTTGACCGGCTCGGGTCGCGTCAGAAAAAGGCTTGCCGGGATGTCTCCGCATCGGCGATCGCCATCTTCTTCGCCGAGCCGCGGGACGACAGGGTCGGAGACCGTGGGCTTGGCGCCGAGATCGCTCCATCATCGGGATGGCGGAGATAGGAGCCGCGGCGGCCGGAGGCTCAAGAATCGATACGTCGCCTCGGAGATCGACGGGGACTCCGACCTCCGCCTCTTGCGGCGTTTGGTATTCCTCCCCCTCGACCACCGGCAGCGACCGGCGCCTCGGCGGGTCTCGTCACCGGGCGGGGTGAGACGTCGTCGCGAGGCGCGACCGGTCTGCTTGCCCAACTTAAGGCGACCAAGAACTCCCAAGTCCGACATAGTTATCTCTCGCGAGGTTCGGCGATTCGAGAAAATAAGCCTCACAAAGAAAAGGTGCAAACAAGTTAGATAAAATAAAACAACATCTTGGAGACGATCGTCAAAGAAAGGAAACACCATTTAACCTCATACCTGGAACTTTCAAGTGACGAGGGTAGCAAAACAAACGAGCCCCCAACCGATGAGCTTCAGTACCAAGCGATCGAACGTCAATAAAGGAGTTCGGCAACGCACGAATACGCTCCCAAACGATCAAGAAATCAAATGGGAGGTCGCTGGTCGCTGGTACGAGAGGTCCTGCAAAAAGAAAACGAAATTAGATCAGTCCAAGACAAGCTCAATCAAAGGGAGAGTTTAAATCCTTACTCGGATTCCTCTCCCGGAAAATAGTGGGAATCTCCAACTCTTCATTCGGCCCTTCACTCAACGCCGATCGCCATGCCCCGCCGACCCAACACCATTTTGCCAGGTCGCCCCTGGTCTTATTCGGCACGCCAAGAACCACTCTCCCGATTCGGCCCTGGATATGATAACCGCCGATCGTCCCTTTCACAGCCGGCTTTAAGCAGATAATTCATCTCCAGGCTAAGGTGACGAAATAACCGGTGACCGCCGAACAAGGTCAACGTGCAGATGATCTGCAGCCCAAGCATTGGCGTCGATTGAAGAGGCGCCAAATTCCGTGCGATCAAGAATAGGAGACGGCGAGTGGCAACGGAATCGCAGACTCCGCCTCCATAATCATCTCGTTGACGGCGACCATATCCACAGGCGGTTGGTCGGCGCGCTCATTCTCCAAAGGCACGTGGAGGGAAACGTCGAGGGGATGTGATATTTGGCCCTCCTCAGGCTCGAGTCATTCTTGGTCGCCGTACTCGGATCGGCCGAGAGTCCACGAGACGGGACGGCGACTGAAGACCGTCCGATTCACATGTTTGTAAGGGTGAACGGCGGAGTAGGCCTCGAAATCGATTCGGGCAAGGTCCAGCGATCATTTCCATCATCGAGCAAAAGCCACATAGGAGGGGCCGAATCCGCTCTCTCTTTCCCGTGCCTCCCGCGCCGGATCGTCTTCATCCACCGGCGAACCCCCCTGCTCCGCCGTCCTCGCTACCTCGGCCTCGTTGAAAAGTTTTTCGAGTTCTTCGGTGCAATCCCGCTCGAATAGCTTCACTGCCGTCTCCATATCCACTCTAACGGAACCTCCTCCTGCTCGTGCAACGCGGCAATGGAAGAACTTCCGGTCTCGAAGGTTTTCGATCCTCCCGACATATTGGAGAATAAAAATAAGGAAAAGGTTGAATTTAATCTTACCTAGGAAAAAGAAGAAGATCGGCACTCGAAGGCTCCAGAAATTTCTGCAGAGATTCGGCTATGGATGCTAAGGGCGCGTAAAAAGTGAAGGAGAAGAAGCCCTCCCCTTTTTATAGATGGGAACGAGGGCCTAAGTGCAAAAAGGGGAAACCTCGGGGACTGAATCGGAACCGTCACGTGGGGACGCATTAAATGCGGCCCTCGAATCCCGCATACGCGTCTTTTCGAGGGCATGCCGGACCGACAGTCGACAAACCGTCGGATTCCCCAACGGCAGACGACGCGTGTCCCAGCCGCTTATGAAAGGCCCGCCTTCTTTTCCCGCTGCTCCCGACGCGAAAGAAGGTCGTCCATATTTGAATTCAGATCGGCTGGTCGTCTAAACATCGGCGATCGCCAACAGTGCCACCTCACCCCGTGTTTTCAACATCAAGGCGAGCTGGGGGGCAATTGTTGTGCGACGATTAACTCGCCACGATAGGCGATCGGCGACCTCCCTGAAAAGTCAACCATAGAAGCCAAACTCCGACGAACACCTAAAGTCGCATAATATAACGATCGTCTTTTGGTAACCAAATGATCGTCTTTTGATACCGCGATCGTCTTTGTCTAACGGTTCGAGGCGATCGTCTCATGCCACGTGGGGATCCGGATCCGTCAAAGTCGCCGAAGACCGAATCTTGGACGATGGCCCACCCGCGATCTTCATAGATACCGACAAAAAGGATCATTGACCACTGTCACCTACCGCACCTACCGACAAGGCCGCCGAAAGGTACGTAGTGGACCCTCCTCGGACGGCGACTCGCGGCGTTTGGCTTCCCATCGTCCACCCACCGCCTCCAACCGCAACCTCGGACCTCGGAGGAACAGCCCACGTAACGGACGATCGGCCGTTTATTTTAATATAAACGGCGATCGCCCGCGATCGCTGAGGATCCCAACTACTTAGCCCCCTATAAATAGAGAACTCACCATTGCGGCCAAAAAAGACGGATCCGACCACGAATTAAGTGCGAATACACACCAAAGAGAGAACAAAAGGCTCTTTTGGCAAGCACTAACATATTCATAGTGATATTCACACACATTCATCATAAATTCCAAGCAAGAACTCACGATTCATCCATCCGGTTCTTCCGCAATCTACGCGCTCTAAAGCCTAGATAACTAGAAGCTTTTACACTCATTGTATTAGATTCTAACATTAATATTTGTACTCGACAGTATATTTATTAATAACATCTCGCGAGAGCATTCAAGCCCGGGACTAACAACCCCGGCAAATCTTGTGTTATCTATTTTCCCACGGAAGTGTTCTCGCATTTTGTTTGTTACTCGATCGTTCCAGCAATACTATCTCCGGATAATATTTTGGGTAACAACATAAAGCAATGTTATATATCAAATGCAGTTGATATTTGATGCATAAGACTATTTTTATTCATCGCAATTCTTAAATGTGCGATGCAATTATTTTTTTCCTATGCACTTTTGTAGTTTAAGCATCTTACCTTGTAACAAATTTGATATATAAAGTAATGTTATATATCACTTGTTAATAAAATTGATGTAGAAGATTATGATTCTGCATCGCGTGTTATGTACGGCTAATGTATAAGATATGTTTTTAATGGCTAATGTATTTTTTTAATGTATAAATTTTTTTATTTGGCACTTTTCACATCATATTTATTTAATATATATTTGACCAGAAAAGTACAAGGAAAAATAATTGAAGGCAAAAAAATCACAGACAATCACCAAATTGGAGGAACATTTTCATTTCATTATTGATCCAAAATTTCACAAAATTGTTAACAAAGAAGTTTAAAATTCTAAACGAAAGAACATTTAAAGTACTTGATAAGACTTTGAAATATCACCTAAAAAGCATATATATATATATATATATATATGCTTTAAACATGAGATCACAAACAATAATGAGGATCCAACACATTAGAATACACTATTACCCAAAAAGCAGTGTATGTGTGATTCTAGACCTATGATAGCTCACAAACAGGAGATACTAAATGCTTACAAGAAGTTGGCTTCCTTCAAGAATCATTAACTTACCTCAATTATATCTACCATTACACTTGGGTTGACTGATTGACAACTATTTGGCACCAAGATTGGAGAAGGATTTGCAAATTCAACTTCTTCATCTGGTGGGGGGCGTATTACCCATGCCTTAAGGATGTTAATGGTCTTCTACTCCAATTGCATTTCCATTTCAGCCATAGTTTCAGCTTTTACTTGTGCAGTCAGCTTCTTCGTCAACATGGCTACTTCTTCAACTGTCATCACTCCAATTGGCAACCAACGCTTGGCTTTTCCAAAATATTCCTTGAGAGTAACATTCCCTCCTACTCCTCTCACACGTCCTCCATGCTGAGGATTTCCAATTGCTCGTGTCAATATGTCATTGTGCCTCTCAGTAAATAACTCTCCAGAATCAACTTTCTTCTGCAAATCATACTTGTCACAAAGAAAAAAATTTAGTTAATACACTACGCAAATTCATAAACATTTGCTTCACAATTACTACTGGAAGGAAAAAATGTTAATAGAAGAATGTTATACTTACAATCTTATCTGCAACCTTTTTTGTATTTTGTCTTTTAAAATTGCCTTGATTATCTATTCTTCCTCCAAGCCACTCCAAGTGTCGAGGCATTGCTGTCACCATTTTTGGAGCCTCTTCAGTGGAGACTCCTGATTGTATGATTTCTTCAATATGATTCTTGAAGTTGTGCTGACGCTTTTGAGCATATCCACCACGACCTAACCTGTAGACATGCTCATTCTTGGATTGACTATCTCGATTCCTGACACTTATAACCTATACAATACATATTCATGAAACTCTATCTAGGCTGCTCATCTGAATTGTTAAGTACAATGCATTAAGTATTACAAACCTATACGCGATATAATAACCAAAATTAGAATTCAGTCAAATAATGAATATGTACCTGAAATTGATCGTCTTCACGTTTACGCTTGAAATCTTTCCAGTGCTCCTCCTCAATGCAACTGTAATGTACCCATGGAGGGTGTTCTACCTCATTCTTTATCTTCTTTGTAAAGTAGTTGTTAGTGAGTCTAGATTTGAAAGTCCCCCAGCTTGCATTTACGCCCTTCATTACTTTTCTTTTCAGAACCTTATCCTCACTGATCATGAACTTTTTCTACAACCCAAAATTTCTAAGGTAATAATGTTGGGTCTTTTTATAGATAGTCAAATTATGAGTAACATATATCTTAAATCCAAATGTCGCAAATTCGCCTCACCATCAGGAAGCATAAGCAATGGAAATTACATTAAACAAGAGACCATAATAAGAAAGCACTGCATAACAAAATATTTATATATCTCCATGCATGCAATTTATACAACTTCAAATCATTCACACCATAGAAAGTGAATGAAGGTCATGATAAATTCATTTGAAGATGTAAAGAACTCACAAGAGCCACAAATCATCATACCTGAATGTCTAACCAAATAGTTTCCTTTAGAGCTTCATCTACATGTTCCCAGTCATCGATGCTAATAGGAATATGAGTACGTACACATACTCCAACATATGTCTTGAACCTATCGGCAAATTCTCCAATTGGGCAATGCCGAACATCCCACTCCAATTGAACTGGCCATTTGTCTTCTTGTGCTATGTACTTTCCAGTTGTTGGGCCTCTTTTCTTCAAAATTTTCTTCTTTTCATTCTCATCATTTCTAAGTTCCCCATCATCAAGAGATTCATGATTTTCAAAAGTCATAGTTGTATATTATCCTGCACATGAAAAGCACCACACACATGATTATTTTCATACTAGTACAATTTAATATTAGATGTCACAAGATATTGACCACATGTATCATGATTCATCATTCTGTGGTCACCAATATTCATCAAAAACTACTGTTTGCATGATCTACTCTGATGATAAGAAAGAAAACAGAAGAAATAAGAAAAACTATCCTACTAGTCTCTAATTTGATTTTCATAAGATAACAAATGAAAGAAAAATCACTCTCTCTCTCTCTCTCTCTATATATATATATAAATATATATAAATATATATATATATATATATATAAGAAACATAATAATTCAAAAAGATATCTCATTAATGTTTTGCAAAAAAACTTCCAAAAAATCAGTGACAAATGATCAAAAAACAAAAATTAACTTGACTTATTGAAATATAGGATACATTGCTAATGAACCATTCGAGCCCTATACTACTAAATTCCAACAACCATCTAGTATTTCAATCTTTTCGAGCTTTTTTACTCTTTGGTAGACTCTCGTTTTCAACCCAGACTCCTTCATCATGATCGTTACGCAGGTAATACCCACTCAACTCATCTTCATTCTGTGGTAAAGAGTGAGCTGCATTTGGAAAGTTAGAGCTATCATCAATGTCATCATATTCATCTTCATCTACCTCAATACCAACTGATGTAACAAATTATCTTTTTCCAGGTAGAACTACAGACCACCTTGTATCCATAGGATCAGTAATGTAAAAAATTTGTTTTGGTTGCGACGCCATTATGAATGGCTCGTGGTGGTGGCCTAATTTGGAAAAATCCACCAATGTAAAACCCAAGTCATCCACTAGAACTCCTCTATTAATATCAACCCACTTACATCGGAACACTGGAACCTTAAATTTAGTGTAGTCAAGTTCCCATATGTCCTCAATTACCCCATAATATGACATTCTAGCATTTTGTGGTCTATTGTCCTTAGAACTGGCAAAATGTAACGCAGATGCTACCAAACTAACCCCACTGTTTTGCATGGTGCTTTTGTCATCCCGACATTTTGTGTAAAAACAATACCCATTTATGTCATATCCTTCATAAGATATAACATTAATTGAGGGCCCGTGCGCCAACTGTAACACCCCCAAACTAGGCGACCATTACAGTGCCGTGGAGCCCCAACTGGGACCCACAAGGCGAATGAAAATCAATGACTTAAATAATATAATTGTAGTACCGAACCACATTATATCATCAATTACTCCGATGAGGAGTTTTATTACAACACACCCAAGATCATACATAATACATGTATATTTTATATGAAGATAAAATATACAACACTGAATAAAATGAGTATTCAAACGGAAGTCTGCAGCGGAAATAACATGAAGAAAATACAAATGACTGAAAAGGACTGGGCCCCCCTACTAGTATCACTGGGACTCCTCGCCGTCAACATGCTCTTTCCGTGCCTTTGCCTTGCCGTGACCTGAAAACAATATCCCTAACGGGGTTAGTTACACCGAACAAGAATCCTCAAGAGTTGAATAAACACAATCATGATATATCTTAATTATGAAATGATGCTGAAGAGAGGCATCATAGTACGCCCATAATGGTATGTGCAAGTGCACAAGACGAGTGTCCGGACACACCCATCCTTGTACCTAATTAGCCTCACGGAAGTACATTACCATGTGCACAGTCCAATGTGTCGGTGAATTCAACACATGACCATCACGTGCCCGACTAAAAATTCCACACATCCCCACCCGGCCACGCAATACGTACCCAGAAGGTCATATGGATGAGAAATGACCATGACGAATAATAATGAATAACAATCCGACAAAGTCAAGAATGACTCACCGAGATGAAATGATAGTGAAATGAATGATAGCTCAATGAAATGATTGGAACCGTCATTCCTCGTGAATGAAGTGATTATTTGACAAACACAAGTCTCAATACGATTAATACATTATGAATGAATTATGATTATGATTTATGAATGAACAACCATGAAAGGAATGAGTATCCTTTTAACCGAGTAAGAATTAACTTACACAACACCAGTGAAGAATGTCCTTCCTCGAATAACGTCCTAAAAAGAGATGTCGGTAGCTCGAACAACCTTGAATAACAATAATTACCAACAACCACTCAATACACGTATCAAGCAACAAAACACGACTAACTCAAAAGTCGATACAACGATAATCAAACTCATTGGGGCATTCTAACGAATACGTCGTAAACATCCTTCCCATTAGTTACAACCAATCCCAAATTATCGAAACCAACTTCCAAATGATTGATTCAAACTAACAAAACAATATCAATGGCATCAATAATCCAATAGGAATACTTCAATCGAGGTTACGACAACAACTAATCGAAACCCCCCAAAAACCAAAGTCAACCCTTAAGGGTTCTTGAATAAATCCTCAAATATTCTTCAATTCAGAAATATACACCAATAAATCCCTAGAAATACATGTATCCAAGGTAGATAATCCATATCTAACATTTCCAACATAATATCGAGCTAACACGAAGAGATCGAAAGCAAAACACCCAAATCCCAAAATTCTAGATTCACGAATTAATTACCTTGATTCGGTGTGTTGGAGAGGATTAGATGATGATTAATTTGAACTAGAAGCTTGAAAATGATGGTAGATGACTCCAGCTCGAAGAACACTTCACCAATGTCCAAAATCGCACAAAACCGACGGGAGGAGGAAGAGAGAAGTGAAAATGATAAATTTGGGCCGGACTGTCCTATTTATAGCAATCCCAGTTTAACGTGCGCTAGCACTTGTACTTAGCGTGTGCTAATGGGTGTACCGGGTAGTCCAGTACCCTCTGACTGCAACGTTAGCGTGCGCTACGTACCTTGGTAGTGTGCGCTAACACCTCTACTTAGCGTGCGTTAACCTTGTGTTAGCGCGCGCTACCTGATGGTTGATGCCCAGAATACCGGAGTCCAGAACCTACTGTCCTCCTGCCTTGCGCGCGTTAGCGTGTGCTACACCCATTACACAGCGTGCGCTACTACCACCTTTAGCGTACGCTAAAATCCACTCATAGCGTGCGCTAGTAATTATTTCGTTTCCAGTCCAGTACCCACTGGACTCTGCCTGATCGGATCTTAACATATGCAACACTGATTCCTAGCGTGCGCTATCCATACCCACTAGCGTGTGCTACATACCATTTGTAGCGTGCGCTACTACAACTCACTTTCAGTCCAGTGCCTTCTGGACTGTTTGTCTGAACCACATTAGCGTGCGCTAAAGCTGAGAGGTAGCGTGCGCTACTCGTACTCAATTAGCGCATACTAAAGAGAGTACGTAGCATGCGCTACTCCTCACACACAACCCACTACAAAGGTGACAATGAAGATAAGCTCGGCCCGATTTCCAACTGGGTTGAATGATGAATAATGACTGATACACGATACAGATTACTCTGAACGGTGAATACAGTGAATGAATGTGAATGATGAATGATTATTACTGAGCGAATTTTACTGAGTGACAATATACTGAATGATAATTAATGAATTTACAACCGGGTATTACATACTCCCCCCTTAAAAAGAGTTTCTTCCTCGAAACTAAGGGTCGAACAATTCGGGATAACTCTCTTGCATACTATCCTCGTTTTCCCAAGTAGCCTCTTCCACTCCGTGTCTAGACCACTGAATTATAACCAAAGGAATCGTCTTGTTCCTCAACTATTTGATTCGCCGCTCTAAAACTCGTATAGGACGCTCCTCATACGAATGATCATCCACAATATCGATTTTGTCGAACTGAAGTATGTGACTTGAGTCGGCAACATACTTCCGCAATTGGGAGACGTGAAACACATTATGAATTTGGCTCAACGCCGGAGGTAAGGCCAATCGATAAGCCAGACTGCCTACTCGATCCAAAACCTCAAACGGTCCAATGAATCTCAGACTCAACTTTCCCCGCTTCCCGAAACAGAAGATACCTCGACTCGCGGATACCTTGATCAAAACATGGTCACCTGTCTCGAACTCTAATGGTCGACGAAGATTATCCTCATAAGATTTATGTCAACTCTGAGTGGTCAACAAACGACTCTTGATCAAAGCTACCTTCTCACGGGCGGCTATAAGCATATAGGGCTCGGTGCCGATTGATTCTGATAAGTCATCCCAACACAAAGGAGATCGACAACGACGACCGTACAAGGCCTCGTAAGGTTCCATTTTAATCGAAGCATGCAACTATTATTGTACGTAAACTCGATCAACGGTAGTTGCGCTTCCCAATCATCTTTCCAATCGAGAACACATGCTCTCAACACGTCCTCCAACGTCTGAATAGTTCTATCTGATTGTCCGTCGGACTGAGGATGAAAAGCTGTGCTGAGATTAAGATGAGTTCCCATAGCACGATGAACTGATTTCCAAAAATATGACACGAATCGCCCGTCACGATCCGAAATGATACTCTTAGTAGTACCGTGCAATCTTACTATATCTTTAATGAACAACTGGGCAAGTCCCTCGGGACCCCACGTATCCTTAATCTCCAGGAAATGAGCTGACTTAGTTAAACGGTCCACAATTACCCAAATTGTATTCATACCACGACGACTCGTCGTTAAACTTGTGATGAAGTCCACAGAAATATCCTCCCACTTCCACTCCGGAATAGGGAGAGGTTTTAGCATACTCGCCAGTCGCTGATGTTCAATCTTGATTTGCTGACAGGTTAAACACCTCGAAACAATTTCTGCGACTTCTCGCTTCATATTACTCCACCTGTAATTTTGTTTCAAGTCTTTGTACAACTTGCTAAACCCCGGATGAATGGAATAAGGGGTAGCATGAGTTCCTCTCAAAATTGAGTTTTTCAACTCGTCATTCGCCGGTATGCATAACCAATTCTTAAATTGCAAAAGTCCACCCTCGTGGACCACAAATCCAGGGGCTTTCCCCTGAGCCACATCATCTCGAATGCGCAACAAAGATAGGTCTGAAGCCTGATTCACTCTGATCGCCTCCTCGAGTGGCGATGAAATCTCTAACATGCAAGTTTGCCCTTGTACTCGCTGTAACTAGACCTCAATCTCGGGTCTTAGGAATTCGTGAGGAAGCTCCTTCTGAACTGTTAAACGAGCAAGCATTTGCTCCCGAATGGACTTACGACTCAATGCGTCGGCGACTACGTTCGCCTTACCCGGGTGGTATAGTATCTCAATATCATAATCTTTAATTAATTCCGACCACTGCCTCTGTCGCATATTTAACTCCTTCTGAGTAAATATATACTTCAAGCTCTTATGATCGGTGAAGATCTGACAGGTGACGCCATAAAGATAATGACGCCAAATCTTCAATGCGAAGACCACGGCTGCTAGCTTCAGGCCGTAGGTCGGATAATTGACCTCGTAAGGTCTCAATTGCCGTGAGGCATAAGCAATAACTTTCCCGTTCTGCATTAGTACACATTCAGACCCTGTCCGGACGCATCACTATAAACCACAAATCCTTCTGTCCCTTGCGGTAAAGAAAGAACAGGTGGTGAAATTAACCGGATCTTGAGTTCCTCAAAACTTTGTTGACACGCATCGGACCACATGTATTTCTTATCTTTCCGCCAAAGGTTCATCATGGATTGAGCGATTTTAGAAAATCCTTCTACAAATCACCGATAATAACCAGCTAAACCGAGAAAGCTTCGGATTTTCTTAACATTTTTCGAAGGTTGCCAATCTCGGATAGCCTCCGTCTTTTGAGGGCCGACACAAATTCCGTCTGATGAAATTACATGTCCGAAAACGTCACTTCGGACATCCAGAACTCACACTTGGGAAATTTTCCATAACGTTGCTCTCGTCTCAACACGTCGAGAATTTGATGAAGGTGAAATTCGTGCTCCTCTCAGTCACGAGAATAAATAAAACGTCATCAATGAAGATAACCACGAACTGATCCAAATAATCGATGAAAACTCGATTCAATAATTACATGAGTACCGCAGGTGCATTAGTTAACCCAAACAGCATTACAACAACTCATAATGACCATAGCGTGTTCGAAACGCCGACCTAGCGATATCCGACTCTCGAATTCGCAATTGATGATGCCCAGATCTTAAATCGATCTTTGAAAATACGGAAGCTCCTTGAAACTGACCCAACACGTCACTTCAAAAGTGCGAAAAAGAATCCTCCTGGGAATATTACACGCCGTAAACCCTTCTCACAAGGATTTACCAGGCTAAACACAATTTTCCACGTCCTTTCAAAAATGCCAAAAAGATCGATGACGGTAATATTTTTCAAATACAGAAAAAATATTCCATTTTCCAAATACCAGATACCGTCATAATAATATCGTTTAAACATTCAAGGCCAAATGCCAAAACTTGGTTTAGGGAATCGGTTTTACGAAGTAAGAACTCAGTTTGCAAAGTATCGAAAGTCATTTCAAAATGGATAAGAATACTGTTTGAAATATACTTTTTACAAATATAAACAATCAAATCCACGATTTCCCAATATATGCCATTTTAAAATACAGACTCGACTCCATCGTCTGAAATGATCGTGGCCATATGTTCACGGACAATAAGTATGGCATCACGACGATCCATTCAATCAATACCCAAGATGACGTCGTCTCTCAGTAGATCTACCACGATTAGGTCTGCTAACCAATAACGGCCATGAAGCTGAATCGGACAATCCTTAATCTCACGATTCCCGATAATTTTTCTACCATCAGGTAGACCAATGACATAAGGCTCACAACTAGTAGCACTACCCAGACGTAGTCTACTCAAACATGACTCGGAAATGAATGAATGCGATGCACCAGTATCAAAAAGGGTACAAACAGGTTGAGATAGAATATCGAGTGTACCTGAGATCATTCGGGCCTCCGGATCGTTGCTCCTCTATATCTCGTAAATTGGGGGCTTGCTGGCCCCCAAACCGGATGCTCCTGACTGATAAATATGAGCTCCGCCTTTATTCGCTTCCGTCGTTTTAAACGACGCTGACTGAGCAGCTTGATTTTGAATCGTTGATTGCTTCAGGGCCTGAGATGCCGCCGGAGTCAGCTTGGAGTCCCTTCGGCAAAAACTGGCCTTATGCCCAACAATCCCCCAGTTATGGCACGTGATAGACGGTTTCAGACACTTAGTGCTGTAATGACCCGACGCTCCACAGTTGAAACAGGTGATGGCTGATCTGGCCGCTCGGGACTGAGATCCCGCAGGTTTAGGCGCCATAGGAGGTCGCTCATAAAAGTTAGGACTCGCACGAGGCTTCTTGAAGGTTGTCTGGCCACCTTCGGGCTGATTACGCATCTTCGATTTCTTTCCAGAAGATGAAGTTTGTTGCCCAGCAACTTCCTTAGCCGCAGGCTCATACATGAGAGTTCTCTCGATTAATTCGTCCAGAGTGGCGCAATGATTATTAAGCAATTGCATATGGGTCATCATGCCCTGCATAAAAGTGAGTGGATCAACCCGAACATCTTCCGATCGAGCTAAGTCCTGGGTATGACTTCCCGACAGTGAGTGATTATTTCCCGGGTTTCGGCCCGCACCGCGGACTCTCCCCCTGCGTCCCCTGACAGCTCTCTCCATACTGAAGTAGGAAGGTCGCATGATAATCATAGATCTCGCATGAGTACCGCATTATGATTTACGTTATGAAATGATAATAATGAGCACACGCGCTCTAACACAATGATTACATGAATGATCAATTGAGGTGACATGATTATATGATGAAATTCTTGAAATGATTATCTTGAACAAGTTAACAAGATTAATGACACGATCCACAAGATCAACAACTGATTAATGAGATGAACTGATTGATTAATGAGTTAACATGATCGACATGATCAAAAATGAAAATGATGTTTGAGGATTGTTGACTAATGAATGATGAATGAGTGATTCTTATGCCAGAAATTATACCATGGCGTCAGAAATCTTACAGTTCCTTCGGTCTGAGGGGCTTGGCGTTTGCACAGGTCACATGTGACGCGAAAGTCCAATGATACTAGTCGAATGAACGATGACTTCAAATGAGACATGACTCGGAAGGTAGTATTCAAAACCACGCTCCGATATCAACTCTGTAACACCCCCAAACTAGGCGACCATTACAGTGCCGTGGACCCCCAACTGGGACCCACCAGGCGAATGAAAATCAATGACTTAAATAATATAATTGTAGTACCGAACCACATTATATCATCAATTACTCCGATGAGGAGTTTTATTACAACACACCCAAGATCATACATAATACATGTATATTTTATATGAAGATAAAATATACAACACTGAATAAAATGAGTATTCAAACGGAAGTCTGCAGCGGAAATAACATGAAGAAAATACGAATGACTGAAAAGGACTGGGGCCCCCTACTAGTATCACTGGGACTCCTCGTCGTCACATGCTCTTCCCGTGCCTTTGCCTTGCCGTGACCTGAAAACAATATCCCCAACGGGGTCAGTTACACCGAACAACAATCCTCAAGAGTTGAATAAACACAATCATGATATATCTTAATTATGAAATAGCGCTGAAGAGAGGCATCATAGTACGCCCGTAATGGTATGTGCAAGTGCACAAGACGAGTGTCCGGACACACCCGTCCTTGTACCTAATTAGCCTTACGGAAGTACATTACCGTGTGCACAGTCCAATGTGTCGGTAAACCCAACACATGACCATCACGTGCCCGACTAAAAATTCCACACATCCCCACCCGGCCACGCAATACGAACCCATAAGGTCATATGGACGAGAAATGACCATGACGAATAATAATGAATAACAATCCGACAAAGTCAAGAATGACTCACCGAGATGAAATGATAGTGAAATGAATGATAGATCAATGAAATGATTGGAACCGTCATTCCTCGTGAATGAAGTGATTATTTGACAAACACAAGTCTCAATACGATTAATACATTATGAATGAATTATGATTATGATTTATGAATGAACAACCACGAAAGGAATGAGTATCCTTTTAACCGAGTAAGAATTAACTTACACAACACCAGTGAAGAATGTCCTTCCTCGAATAACGTCCTAAAAAGAGATGTCGGTCGCTCGAAAAACCTTGAATAACAATAATTACCAACAACCGCTCAATACACGTATCAAGCAACGAAACATGACTAACCTAAAAGTCGATACAACGATAATCAAACTCATTGGGGCATTCTAACGAATACGTTGTAAACATCCTTCCCGTTAGTTACAACCAATCCCAAATTATCGAAACCAACTTCCAAATGATTGATTAAAACCAACAAAACAATATCAATGGCATCAATAATCCAATAGGAATACTTCAATCGAGGTTACGACAACAACTAATCGAAAACCCCCAAAAACAAAAGTCAACCCTTAAGGGTTCTTGAATAAATCCTCAAATATTCATCGATTCCGAAATATACACCAATAAATCCCTAGAAATACATGTATCCAAGGTAGATAATCCATATCTAACATTTCCAGCATAATATCGAGCTAACACGAAGAGATCGAAAGCAAAACACCCAAATCCCAAAATTCTAGATTCACGGATTAATTACCTTGATTCGGTGTGTTGGATAGGATTATATGATGATTAATTCGAACTAGGAGCATGCAAATGATGGTAGATGACTCCAGTTCGAAGAACACTTCACCAATGTCCAAAATCGCACAAAACCGACGGGAGGAGGAAGACAGAAGTGAAAATGATAAATCTGGGCCGGACTGTCCTATTTATAGCAATCTCAGTTTAGCGTGCGCTAGCTCTTGTTCTTAGCGTGCGCTAACGGGTGTACCGGGTAGTCCAGTACACTCTGACTACAACGTTAGCGTGCGCTACGTACCTTGGTAGCGTGCGCTAACGCCTCTACTTAGCGTGCGTTAACCTTGTATTAGCGCGCGCTACCTGATGGTTGATGCTCAGAATACCGGAGTCCAGAACCTACTGTCCTCCTGCCTTGCGCGCGTTAGCGTGCACTACACCCATTACATAGCGTGCGCTACTACCACCTTTAGCGTACGCTAAAATCCACTCATAGCGTGCGCTAGTAATTATTTCGTTTCCAGTCCAGTACCCACTAGACTCTGCCTGATCGGATCTTAACGCACGCAACACTAATTCCTAGCGTGCGCTATCCATACCCACTAGCGTGCGCTACATACCATTTGTAGCGTGCGCTACTACAACTCACTTTCAGTCCAATGCCTTCTGGACTGTCTGTCTGAACCACATTAGCGTGCGCTAAAGCTGAGAGGTAGCGTGCGCTACTCGTACTCAATTAGCGCGCGCTAAAGAGAGTACGTAGCGTGCGCTACTCCTCACACACAGCCTACTACAAAGGTGACAATGAAGATAAGCTCGGCCCGATTTCCAACCGGGTTGAATGATGAATAATGACTGATACACGATACAGATTTCTCTGAACGGTGAATACAGTGAATGAATGTGGATGATGAATGATTATTACTGAGCGAATTTTACTGAGTGACAATATACTGAATGATAATTAATGAATTTACATCCGGGTATTACACCAACCACCTTATTTCATCACTAACTTCATTCGACTTGTTCTTCAACTGAACATTGACTTGATCTTTAAACCATTTGATGAAAGAATTTTTATGTTCATTTCGTAACCATCTTTCACTTTTGCACGTATTCTAATGCTTTAAAAAATCCAAATATTGCACTATGTAAGAATTCACTACTGTACTCTGTTGTAAAACATACAAGTGCGCTTGATTTTGGAGTTCACGACCAACCTCAAGAACCTTGCGACCCAATGTTCCTTACCTTCAATTCTTCCCTCATGACGAGACTTAGGAATTCCAATACTTGTAAGCCGCGATAAGTATTCAGTGCAGAATTCGTTGACCTCCACATTCAAGTAACCCTCAACCATATTACCTTCAGGACGATAAGTATTTCAGATATGTCGCTTCAGCACACCCATATTCCGCTCTGGTGGGTACATGTACCTTAAGAAAACTGGCCCACACAGTTTGGCCTCTCTCACTAAGTGAACAACCAAGTGAACCATAATATCAAAAAATAGATGGTGGAAAATATATTTCGAACTGGCATAAAGTAACAACAATGTCGTCTTGCATTGTGTAACACCCCAATTCTCAACTGGGACATTGCACGCCGTAGAACCCTCGTGAGGTCTACCAGGCTAACACATGACACATAAATCATAATGTAATCCCAAATGATGCACTCAAAAAGTAAATAAGGCCGTGGCCTCGGCCAAAATATTTTAACGGAGTACAAGAATATAAGTTAAATACCCATTCATTGCCCACGCAGGGGACTTAAACCAAGTTCAAAAATAAACAGTCTAACTCCAATACTCGACAATGCAACGACAAAATATAAAAATACAGACCCGAGCCACATCATCAAGCCAGCCCGTCCTTTGCGTGCATGTCCCGTGCCTGCTCCTCAGCTCTCCCGGTACCTGAAATGCATAAGACGCATTTCCTCCATTTAAGGGGTTAGCATTCGAATAGCTAGTGCAAGTACACAATTACACAACATTATATACAAATACGATTTTACACGATCATCTCATTCAGATATCATTTGCCATAAATATTCCGGAATACTATATTGGCAATCAAATCAGTTATCAATTCATCACGATATCACAAAATCACAACTGGTATCCCGTGGCCATACCCCTTAGTATCGACCCCCAGACATCCCGTCGGACACTCCGGGTGGGATACCACTTCCGCGGCCGTACCCCTTAGTATCGACCCCCAGACATCTCGTCGGACACTCCGGGTGGAAGCTCAACCACACACGCACCCAAGTCCACTTCCGCGTCCGTATCCCTTAGTATCGACCCCCAGACATCCCGTCGGACACTCCGGGTGGAAGGAACACAACTCACGCACTCGAAAACCATAATTCATCATTCATTACGAAAATCACAACATACATAACGAAATGTAATACATGTACTTGCCTTGGATAATACGAGACAAAGGAAACGACGAAGGAATAGGTTTCGGTCCGAACAATCCTCTCAAATCCGACCCTAACAAAATAATGATATACAACCAATCTCAACATCATGAATACGAAGAAATTCATCCTAGTTCTACCCGTTGGGACAATTCATAGAACAACTCGAGTGCATAGGGAGTTGAGATCGGTCAACGGTGTAATAACGGGATTTCATCCCATCCAATAACAAGGGAATCAAGGATCACGAGTAAACTATCGAAATCTAACAACAACTACGGTTAAATCGGATTAAAAAGGCAAGATCACCACCAAACCCTCCCCAAAATCATACTAGGGTTATAGGAGTTTTTACCTTGATTCAAAGCCGAACAATAGACAATTTGATGATGTGGTGATGATATGATGCCAAGGTATGCTTCCCAACCGGTGTTTGGATAAAAATCCGATGAACCCTCGCCTTGGAAAATCGCCCCGACGTGAAGAAGAGAGGAGGAATGAGAGAATGAGTGAATTTCGCTGAAAGAAAACGCAGTTATAGGTTGACTTCTATGTGTGCCGCGGCACAGGGCCAAAAATCGCGCCCAGTGATCAGCAGACCGCTCGGTGTGCCGCGGCCCAGCTGAAGTGTGCCGCGGCAATGGCTCGGCATTGTGCCGCGGCCCTGTCGGCATGTGCCGCGGCACAAGGTACAGAAGGTCTGGTCGATAAATGCCACACGGGTGTGCCGCGGCCCGGACGAGTGTGCCGCGACAGTGACTCGGCAGTGTGCCGCGGCCCTGCCGGTGTAACACCCCCAAATCCTATTGGGTTATTACAGTGCCGTGGACCCCACGCCAGGAGATCCACCAGGCGAACAAGACTAAAATACATTAAATTAAGCAACAAGGGAAAATCATAGTCCCTACCATGATATCCGACACCATATTCCGATAAGGAATTTCAACGACAAAAGTGGCCTACATGGCCAAAATGAAATACAACAGCATCCACGAACATCTGTTCGGGTAATACAACACGACAACAACTGACAAGACTGGAGTACACTCCAACTGACTGACCAACAAAGAACAACTCGGACTAGTATCGCTCGAATGCCTCGTCGCCATCGTCATGCCCCTGTGTCTCAACTCTCTCCTCGCAAGTACCTAAAACATGAAAACATGTTCCGCCCCCACGGGGTCAGTCATCCAGATAATGAATCTCAAATACATGTATAACATGATATGCATCCAAAGGCAGAATGAAACAGTATAATGATGATAATAATACGAGATGCTCACAAACCAAGGTAAGAATCGAGCATTCGTGGGACACTATGCCCACGGCATACTATTAATACCTATTCGACAGGTTAGAACATAAGTGCCCAACGGCGAATCATAATCACAGAATACCACAATGAATTACACGACATGAGCCAAACCAGAACAGGATTAAATATGAATCACAATGCCCGGAGGCTCTAATAAAATTAACAAGACAATCACAATGCCTAAAAATCATTCAGCCGAAACAGTCAAATATCACAATCACGTGAAGCCGAAACAGCCCGGAGCTGTTATTGATTAGGGCCGAAGCCACGGCATGAAAGCCGTATCACAAGTAGGGCCGAAGCCACGGCATGAAAGCCGTATCACAAGTAGCGCCGAAGCCACGGCATGAAAGCCGTATCACAAGTAGGGCCGAAGCCACGGCATGAAAGCCGTATCACAAGTAGGGCCGAAGCCACGGCATGAAAGCCGTATCACAAGTAGGGCCGAAGCCACGGCATGAAAGCCGTATCACAAGTAGGGCCGAAGCCACGGCATGAAAGCCGTATCACAAGTAGGGCCGAAGCCACGGCATGAAAGCCGTATCACAAGTAGGGCCGAAGCCACGGCATGAAAGCCGTATCACAAGTAGGGCCAAAGCCACGGCATGAAAGCCGTATCACAAGTAGGGCCGAAGCCACGGCATGAAAGCCGTATCACAAGTAGGGATGGTATGCTGTCTTGAGTCGGCCAACACCATCCTCGACAGTCCCAACTCAACACCTCGATTGCCTTAGAACGGCTAACCGATGACAATGATGCAGCGGATGATTCCATGAATGCTTGAGCGCTTCGATTTCCTTATAATGGCTAATCGATATGAACGATATGATGAATGATTGAATACCTCAATTGCCTTAGAACGGTCAATCGATACAATAATATAGTGAATGATTGAACATTTCGATTTGCCTGCGAACGGCAATTCGATAACAATGATATGAAGGATGCCTCGGTACCTTTAATCGGTTACCTGACGAAGGTGAGAAATGAATAAGCCAATGCCTTTAATCGGCGTGTACAATTTTAATGACAATCCAAAAGGAATAACAATAAATATTTGGCAAAATTGCCGAAAGGTATCGTATCGAGCGATCTCTTAATATCAATGAATTCATGAAGAGACTAAGTCTCGAATGATACAACACATTTATACACATATATGATGACATTAATCTCATTGACTAGTACAAGTATAAAACTTGCCTCAAACCGAAGGCGAGGAAGTCCTTCCACGAACAACGTCCTTAATAGGGAATACCGCCACTCGAACAACCTTGAATTACACAAGCACCAACAATTAAGCAATATACGAATCAAACACGAATATAACGAACTCGAAACGTTGATACGATTAAACTAAGTTCATTGAGGCATTAGAACAAACACGTTGCGTCCAAACTCCGATTGTTTACAATCAAACTTCAATATACCAATATCAAAACCCCCAAGAAGTGTTTCAAACCAACGAAACATCTTCAATATGATTAATAATCCAAGACGAATATCCGAAAACGTGATTATAACAACAATTAGTCGAAAATCCCCAATTCCGACTCGATTTTCAAGGTGTTCTTGAATAATTCCTCAATAATCCAATGAATCCTTATACAAACTCATAATCATATACATATCCCTTCAGATAACATGATTATAACGTCCAAAATATCATATCTCAACACAAAATTGAAGTCCAAAGTGTTGAAGGAATTACCTCTTGAAGATCCAAGTGTTTTAATCCGAAGAACACGCGTTAGATTGATTATCCGGGCTTCACGATCGAAAGGAGATGAAGAAAATCAAACACCCAAATGATTTGTGAAGGAAAAACCTTCCCTCAAGCTTCTCTCTCTCGTAAAAGGTGGAAAAAACTGGAAGGAAATGGCTGAAATGTTGAAAAAACGGATTTAAAGGGGTTGACTACCCTGCCGGACACGGCCCGTGCCGATCGGCACGGTCGTGTCGCATGGTGGCGGCGAGGGGACTCGGCCGTGTCCTGCTTGACACGGTCGCGGCGCGAGGGCCTTCCGATGACCCGTCCGGCGACTTCGGCATGACTTCGGCCGTGCGAGGCGCACGGTCGGGCGTGTTGGCGAGACGATTACAGCTTATCCGGAAGGGTTCGACTCGGCCGTGCCAGGCGACACGGTCGGGTCTGAGGCGAACACTTCGGCATCTTCCGGACGAAATGCACGGGCCGTCGGACGACACGGCCGAAGTTCGCCGCGATGATCGGCCAATACTGAAAAATGAGCGGTTGAGCTAAAATGACCATAACTCTCTCGTCCGGACTCCGATTGACTCACCGTTTGAACCATTGGAAAGCTAACTCGATGCTCTATAATATTGCAAAGATTTAAAATTTTTGGAATTACCAAAAATTAATGGTGATCTAACAAAGTCGAACTCATATGAGGAAAGTTGAAACAATGAATAATAACGATACACCACTCGAAGTTTTTCCGAACGGTGAACACGGTGAATGAACATGATTGATGAATGATCATAATCGAGTGAAAATACACTAAGTGACAATTACAGACTGATAATTACTGAATGAAAATGAATGAATTACAACCGGGTATTACATACACCCCCCCTTAAAAGGAGTTTCGTCCTCGAAACTCAGGGTAAACAACTCGGGATATGAACTATCCATCAAGATCTAAAAACAATAATGCACATCTAGTCCTCGGGACCAAATCAATTGCACGCCCAAGTCCCCAAGACTTGACGTCTCGAATCTCAGTGAATGATTTCCCAAATTATCACGAAGTCTTGAGTACAAAGCCAAAGGGACGAATTCTCAACAAATCATCCAAATCTCAAGATTCTCGAATATGATCATAATAAAATAGATCAACAATAAATGATCCACAGTCACGATACATTAATACGGATAGATTTACACAGTCATCCAAAAAACAAGGTTACATCTCAAATGTACCCAACGTCGATATCTTTCCATATCATCAATCTCCTCTATCTCAACGATTTAAGGTATATCCGCAGATGAACTCGCCGCTAAATATGATCTCGGAAGGTCATGAGAATGAAAGTGACTAAAATGAATGATGAATGATAAATGACTACAAATCCGACAAGGATTTGGAATGACTCACCAAGGTGAATTAATAACGTCATGAGTGATAGCTCTCTGAAGTGATTGGAACCGCCGTTCCTCGTGAATTGAATGATTAATCGATAATTATGAGTCCCAACATGATTGATATATATGATGAATGAATTAGATGAATGAGTGAACGACAATGAAATGAATGATTGTCCTACTACCGAGCAAGAATTAACTTGTTCAAAATCGGTGATGAATGTCCTTACCTCGGGTTCTCGAAGCCTGATAGGACCCCTTGGATGAAGTACGGACTGGAGTAACAAAATCCCTCGAGGCTTGTGAGCCCTCTCGAGATCTAGCGGCACGAGAACTCCTGCAGTATTTCAAGGTGTCCTGGTTTCCACACGTAAAACAAACAATAGCCGCACCGTACGAGTATTAACGTGTCTGCTTGAATCACGATTAGAGCAAACAACGGTCGAACTCGTCGCTGAGAGGAAGAAGCCTTCTCGGCATGAAGACGGCGGAAAGCGACCTCTTGGACGTCGGAGCCCGATGTCCCTCACGAGCAGTCGGCATTCTAGTCCTCTCTCCCGAAGGAACGAAGGATGTTTCGAGTAAGCTCCTTGATCAAAAGCTCTGCTCCAAGAGCCTTCCCGATGAACTCACTAAGTGAATTACAATTGTGGTTGAACAACTGCATCCTCAACTGCGGATTTAGTCTCTTGCTAAAATACTTGATCTTATCCGCCTCAGTACGGATAATTGTGACGGCGAAGTAGTCCTGAAACTTCTCGGCGATGACAATAACACCCTCGTCCTCGGCCAGTTCGGGTTCAAAACCTCTGATAACTTGGCTTCCCGCAGTGGGGTCGGATAATACCTCTCTATCATGAGAGTCTTGAATTCGCCCCAAACACAATCTCGATCGGTGGCTTTCACAGAAAGCCACCAAGAATAAGCACCCTTACTCAAGTAGTAAGCCGCTACCGCCACTTTACTCTCCTCCGGACACTGAACCATGTCGAAGAGTTTATCAAAATGCTCAAGCCAATGAACAATAACAGCTGGTTCCGACGAACCCTCAAAAGTAGGCGGCCTCTGACGAGAGATATCGCCAACAATCTGATTCACTCTCCCAGTCTGTCCATTAAACGGCTCCTGGAATTCCTGTTGCGGTGGACCACGAACCATCGAGGTCTGCATGGTCTCCATCATCCGCGTCATCTGAGTCATCTGGGCCATCATGCCCTGCATAAATATGAATGGGTCAACCCGAGCACCTTCCGAGTGAGATGCCTCTCGGGTACGACTCCCTGACGGCGATTGATTATCTGCTGATGAATGAGTAGCCTCACTATTCGATGAATTAATGATACCACTCGCATTCGCACGGGCATGCACACGAGATCCCGGGTTTCGGCCCATACCGCGTCCTCCTCCCCTGCGTCCTCTGACAGCTCTATCCATACTGAAGTAGGAAAGTCACATGATGATTATAGAGTCCGCATGAATATCGCATTATGATTACGTTACAGAGTGACAATAATGAGCATACACGCTCTCGCACAATGAATGCATTAATGATTTAATGAAATGATCGTCGACATTAAGTCAGAGTATGATAAGATCGTATGAAACATCAAATGAGGTAACATGATTGCCTGATGAAATTCCTGAAATGATTACCCTGAACAAGTTAACAAGGTTGAAAATTCGATCCTCAAGATCAACAACTGAACCGTGAGATGGGCTGAAAGATTAATGAATTAAATGAATAATTAGATCAACTGAGTGATGAATGAATTAATCGAATGATGAGATTGGTGAGTGATGAATGAATTATGTGAGTGATGATATTGGTGAGTGATGAATGAATTAATCGATCGATGAATGAATTATCCGAGTGATGATATTGGTGAGTGATGAATGAATTAACTGAGTGATGAGATCAAAATGATGATTGAGGATTATTAACTGATGATTGAGTTGATCCTTAATGCTTACACAAGTCATGCGTGCTCCAAAACAATTAGTCATGAATCAATCATAACACTAATATCACATATATGTTTCAACAAACATGAACAATTAATGACATGATGGATGTATGAACACAAAGAGAATCGAGTCCTTACACAGGTCATACGAAGCTTCGAGGTCTCGCGATACTAGTCTTCACTGACGACGACTCGATGAATGAATGACTCGTGCAGTCGCACTAATATTACGACTCACAAAACCTGACTGACTAGATTGTCATAACCTGACAATCCCACTACTACCGCGTCGGTAGGACCACATAACTCACATCTCAGGGTATTTCACAACCCAGATCTCTGATACCATCTTCTGTAACACCCCCAAATCCTATTGGGTTATTACAGTGCCGTGGACCCCACGCCAGGAGATCCACCAGGCGAACAAGACTAAAATACATTAAATTAAACAACAAGGGAAAATCATAGTCCCTACCATGATATCCGACACCATATTCCGATAAGGAATTTCAACGACAAAAGTGGCCTACATGGCCAAAATGAAATACAACAGCATCCACGAACATCTGTTCGGGTAATACAACACGACAACAACTGACAAGACTGGAGTACACTCCAACTGACTGACCAACAAAGAACAACTCGGACTAGTATCGCTCGAATGCCTCGTCGCCATCGTCATGCCCCTGTGTCTCAACTCTCTCCTCGCAAGTACCTAAAACATGAAAACATGTTCCGCCCCCACGGGGTCAGTCATCCAGATAATGAATCTCAAATACATGTATAACATGATATGCATCCAAAGGCAGAATGAAACGGTATAATGATGATAATAATACGAGATGCTCACAAACCAAGGTAAGAATCGATCATTCGTGGGACACTATGCCCACGACATACTATTAATACCTGTTCGACAGGTTAGAACATAAGTGCCCAACGGCGAATCATAATCACAGAATACCACAATGAATTACACGACATGAGCCAAACCAGAACAGGATTAAATATGAATCACAATGCCCGGAGGCTCCAATGAAATTAACAAGACAATCACAATGCCTAAAAATCATTCAAATTAAATCACAAATATCACAATCACGTGAAGCCAAAACGACCGAGCTGTTATTGATTAGGGCCGAAGCCACGGCATGAAAGCCGTATCACAAGTAGGGCCGAAGCCACGGCATGAAAGCCGTATCACAAGTAGGGCCGAAGCCACGGCATGAAAGCCGTATCACAAGTAGGGCCGAAGCCACGGCATGAAAGCCGTATCACAAGTAGGGCCGAAGCCACGGCATGAAAGCCGTATCACAAGTAGGGCCGAAGCCACGACATGAAAGCTGTATCACAAGTAGGGCCGAAGCCACGGCATGAAAGCCGTATCACAAGTAGGGCCGAAGCCACGGCATGAAAGCCGTATCACAAGTAGGGCCGAAGCCACGGCATGAAAGCCGTATCACAAGTAGGGCCGAAGCCACGGCATGAAAGCCGTATCACAAGTAGGGCGAAGCCACGGCATGAAAGCCGTATCACAAGTAGGGATGGTATCTTTGTCTTGAGTCGGCCACCATCCTCGGCAGTCCCAACTCAACACCTCGATTGCCTTAGAACGGCTAACCGATGACAATGATGCGGCGGATGACTCCATGAATGCTTGAGCGCTTGATTTCCTTATAATGGCTAATCGATATGAGCGATATGATGAATGATTGAATACCTCGATTGCCTTAGAACGGTCAATCGATACAATAATATAGTGAATGATTGAACATTTCGATTTGCTGTGACGGCAATTCGATAACAATGATATGAAGGATGCCTCGGTACCTTTAATCGGTTCTGACGGCGAAGGTGAGAAATGAATAAGCCAATGCCTTTAATCGGCGTGTACAATTTTAATGACAATCAAAAGGAATAACAATAAATATTTGGCAAAATTGCCGAAAGGTATCGTATCGAACGATCTCTTAATATCAATGAATTCATGAAGAGACTAAGTCTCGGAATGATACAACACATTTATACACATATATGATGACATTAATCTCATTGACTAGTACAAGTATAAAACTTGCCTCAAACCGAAGGCGAGGAAGTCCTTCCACGAACAACGTCCTTAATAGGGAATACCGGCCACTCGAACAACCTTGAATTACACAAGCACCAACAATTCGCTTAATATACGAATCAAACACGAATATAACGAACTCGAAACGTTGATACGATTAAACTAAGTTCATTGAGGCATTAGAACAAACACGTTGCGTCCAAACTCCGATTGTTTACAATCAAACTTCAATATACCAATATCAAAACCCCCAAGAAGTGTTTCAAACCAACGAAACATCTTCAATATGATTAATAATCCAAGACGAATATCCGAAAACGTGATTATAACAACAATTAGTCGAAAATCCCCAATTCCGACTCGATTTTCAAGGTGTTCTTGAATAATTCTCAATAATCCAATGAATCCTTATACAAACTCATAATCATATACATATCCCTTCATATAACATGATTATAACGTCCAAAATATCATATCTCAACACAAAATCGAAGTCCAAAGTGTTGAAGGAATTACCTCTTGAAGATCCAAGTGTTTTAATCCGAAGAACACGCGTTAGATTGATTATCCGGGCTTCACGATCGAAAGGAGATGAAGAAAATCAAACACCCAAATGATTTGTGAAGGAAAAACCTTCCCTCAAGCTTCTCTCTCGTAAAGGTGGAAATAACTGGAAGGAAATGGCTGAAATGTTGAAAAAACGGATTTAAAGGGGTTGACTACCTTGCCGGACACGGCCCGTGCCGATCGGCACGGTCGTGTCACGCATACCGGCCGACACTGGCGGCGAGGACTCGACCGTGTCTGCTTTACAGTCGCGGCGCGGCGAGGGCCTTCCGACGATGACCCGTCCGACGGCGACTTCGGCATGACTCGACCGTGCAGGCGACACGGTCGGGCGTGTTGGGCGACGATTACGCTTATCCGGAAGGGTTCGACTCGGCCGTGCGACGACACGGTCGGGTCTGAGGCGAACACTTCGGCATCTTCCGGACGAGTACGGCACGGGCGTGTCGGCGACACGGCCGTTCGTCGTTCGGCGATGATCGCCAATCTTGAAAAATGAGCGGTTGAGCTAAAATGACCATAACTCTCAGGACTCCGATTGACTCACCGTTTGAACCATTGGAAAGCTAACTCGATGCTCTATAATATTGCAAAGATTTAAAATTTTTGGAATTACCAAAAATTAATGGTGATCTAACAAAGTCGAACTCATATGAGGAAAGTTGAAACAATGAATAATAACGATACACCACTCGAAGTTTTTCCGAACGGTGAACACGGTGAATGAACATGATTGATGAATGATCATAATCGAGTGAAAATACACTGAGTGACAATTACAGACTGATAATTACTGAATGAAAATGAATGAATTACAACCGGGTATTACAGCCGGCATGTGCCGTGGCACACAGTACAGACTGTTCGGCAGGAACTGGACAGTGTGTGTGCCGCGGCGCACATTCCTTGTACCGCGGCCCACACCCCCCCCTTGGGTCCCAAAATGAAGAAAAATGATCCGGGAAGAGAATAAAAGCAATAAGAATCGATATTTGGGCAACAACAACACGAAATGAAAGTACGGAGACCCGAAAACGGTCCGAGGTACACAACCAAAATCGAACAAGGAACAAATTCCCTAAACTTATAGGAAATTACAAAAATGGCCCAAACATCCGAAAGTCACGATACAACGTCGGATTAACAATCCGAAACTCACAACATGCTCTACTCAACCATACGAACTCATAGAAATAGGAAAATGATGGAATCGAACGAGTTTAACGAGAGTCGAAAACACATGCGACAACTCAAGATGAAATTACGTAAAAACATCATCGAGACTCATCCCAACGGAGAAACTCCAAGAACTAAATAGATTCATAAATCCAAAATAGTACCAAGCGAGTTGTTCGAAACGAATATACACCGAAAATAGAAATTACCAAAAATAGAAAACACGAATATTACATTATCTCCCCCTAAAAATAAGTTTCGTCCCGAAACTTACAACACGAATAACTCGGGGTATCTCGATCTCATACTCTCTTCCATCTCCCACGTGGCTTCCTCGGACCCATGCCTCGACCATTGCACTTTAACCAAAGGAATGGTTTTGTGCCTGAGTTGCTTCACCCGACGCTCTAAGATCTGAATCGGCCTCTCCTCGAAGGTAATGTCGGGCCCCAACTCGATCTCTCAAAAATAAATAATATGGCTAGGGTCCGGTACGTACTTCCTAAGCTGGGAAACATGAAATACGTTATGCACGTGGCTCAGGGACGGCGGCAAACCTAACCGATATGCAAGCTCTCCAACTCTCTCCGGAATTTCGAACGGCCCAATAAATCTCGGACTAAATTTACCCTTCCGAACGAAACGGTAAACTCGCCGTGTCGGCGACACCTTAAGCAACACATGGTCTCCCACCTCAAACTCCAACGGTCGGCGACGTGTATCGGCATAAGACTTCTGCCGGCTCTGGGCCGTCACCAATCTATCGCGGATCAGGGCAATCTTCTCTCTCGTCTCCACTAACATATCGGGCTCGGTACCAATCAGCTCGGACGCATCATCCCAACACAACGGCGATCTGCACCTCCTCCCATACAATGCCTCGAATGGTGCCATTTTGATCGAGGCATGCCAACTATTGTTGTATGTGAACTCGATCAACGGCAAGTGCGTCTCCCAATCATCCCTCCAATCTAAGGCACAGGCTCTCAACATATCCTCCAACATCTGGATCGTCCGTTCTGACTATCCGTCAGTCTGAGGGTGGTAAGACGCACTGAGTCTCAACTCAGTCCCCAAAGCTCGATGAACCGCCTGCCAAAAATGTGATACAAACCGGCCATCTCGATCTGAAACAATACTCCTAGGAGTTCCATGCAACCTCACGATCTCTGCAATAAACACTCGCGCCAGCCTCTCCGGTCCCCAAGTATCCTTAATACTCAGGAAATGAGATGATTTGGTTAGTCGATCAACAATAACCCAAATCATGTTCATTCCAGTCCGAGTCCTAGGCATCCCGGTAATGAAATCCATAGAGATATCCTCCTATTTCCACTCCGGGATAGGAAGTGGTCGCAAAAGCCCCGCGGGCCGCTGATGCTCGATTTTAACCTGCTGACAGGTCAAACATCTCGACACAAAATTGATAACGTCTGTTTTCAAATTACTCCACCAGTAGTTACTCCTCACATCCTTGTACATTTTGCTCGTACCAGGATGTATGGAATAAGGCGTAGTATGAGCCTCACTCAAGATCTTCTGCCTCAACTCATTGCCATCCGGTACACATAATCTGCCGCGAAATCTCAAAACGCCATCATCCTGAACCACAAATCCAGGGGCTTTCCCCTTCCTCACATCTTCCCTCAACTGGACTAAAAACGGATCATCATACTATTTCGCCTTGATATCATCAGTCAAGGACGAAGTGATCTCCAACGTACATAATTGACCCTGAACTCTCTGAACCCAAACCTCGATGTTCTGACAAATAAAATCCCACTGGATCCTACTCTGTGGTGTAAGTAGCTCTAACATCTGTAATGCCATCGGTTTCCGGCTCAACGCATCCGCCACTACGTTAGCCTTACCCGGATGGTAAAGTACCTCGAGGTCGTAATCTTTAATTAGCTCCAACCACCTACGCTGTCTCATATTCAACTCTTTCTGACTGAAGATATACTTCAGACTCTTGTGGTCCGTAAAAATCTTACACGACGATCCATAGAGATAATGTCTCCATATCTTTAAGGCGAAAATAACCGCAGCTAACTCCAAATAGTGCGTGGGGTAATTCGCCTCATACGGTTTCAACTAGCGGGATGCATAAGCAATCACCCTGTCTCTCTGCATCAAAACACATCCGAGCCCGAGGCCCGAAGCATCACTATATACCACGAAATCTTCGTTCCCCTGAGGCAACGCTAACACGGGTGCAGTAGTTAGTCGTCTCTTCAGTTCGTCGAAATTACTCCGTCTGTCTGCGGTCCACTCGAACTTCTGAGTTTTCTGGAGTAACTGAGTGAGCGGTCTAGCGATCTTAGAAAACCCCTCAACAAATCTACGGTAATAGCCCGCAAGTCCCAGAAAACTCCTCACTTCATTCACATTCTTGGGTGGTTCCCAAGCCATCACCGCCTATATCTTCTGTGGATCTACCCGAACTCCTTCTGCTGAAATCACATGCCCGAGGAACATCACTTCCTCGAGCCAAAACTCACACTTAAAGAACTTCGCATATAACTGCTCAGCTCTCAAAACGTCTAATACAATCCGGAGATGTAAGGTGTGCTCCTCCCGACTCCGTGAATAGATCAGAATGTCATCGATAAAGACGACTACGAATTTGTCCAAATACTTGATAAAAACTTTGTTCATTAACTGCATGAACACTGTTGGGGCATTGGTTAGCCCGAAAGGCATAACCAAAAACTCGTAATGGCCATATCTCGTCCGAAAGGCGGCTTTCGGTCGATGTCCCGAATCCTCAACTGGTAGTAGCCCGATCGCAAATCAATCTTCGAAAAGACTGTCTCCCCCTGAAGCTGATCAAACAAGTCGTCGATCCGGGGCAAAGGGTATTTATTTTTGATGGTCAGCTTGTTTAATTCTCGATAATGGATGCATAAACGAAGCGATCCATCCTTCTTCTTAACAAAAAGTACGGGCGCACCCCAAGGCGATGCGCTCGGTCGAATATACCCTTTATCTAACAATTCCCCCAACTGATTCTTCAACTCTAACATCTCCGATGGTGCCATACGGTAGGACGATCGAGAAATAGGGGTTGCATTCGGCTCAAGATCGATAGGAAACTCCACCTCTCGCTATGGTGGTAGTCCCGGCAAGTCGTCTGGGAATACGTCAGGATATTCACTAACAACTGGAATTGACGACATGTCAACCCCACCATCCTCCGCCTGCAGAGCGTAACACCAATAGCCGACACAACCCTGGTTCAGAAGTTTCATCGCCTTCAAGGCGCTAATCACACTCCCCGATCTACCCGGCTTACAACCGATGAGAGTATGCTCGGTGCCGTCCTCGGCCACTATCGAGATGGTACGAGTCCGATAGTTCATGATAGCACCGTGACGATCCAGCCAATCGTCCCCGAGGATCAAATCCTCACCCTTAAGGTCTATGACGTAGGCACGTTTGGCCGAACCTCTATAAATCTTGTGTCGTTTACTTTCCGCAAGTTAATTACGCTTCCGCAATGCAAAGGAGTTTGAAAACTCTACTCCGCAATATAATCCACCATTCTAAGTGGGGTGCTAATTTCCCAATATTACCGGCACCAACATTCAACTTTCTACATCGGTCTCTCTACACACTTTTTTTTCTAGAATTATCATCCCAAATAATTGGCACTAATATTCGACTTGTTAGCCCCCCTCTTATACCCACTTCCTCTCTCATAATTACCCCCCAAATAATCGGCACCAAAATTCCAGTTTTTAGTCTCCCTCTCACCAACTCTAGAATCAATCTGTATTTTTTGCGCGCATTTTTTAGTATTCTCAATAGATTCATACATCAAACCAAATCCGGTATATACGCCATTTCTGATGCATTGAGAAGATTTTTGGCACTTGGTGCCGCTGCTCTGCAGGAGCTGAGTGGTGTCTTTCTGCTCAAAGGGGCGTTTCCATGGGCTACTGACCCATTTCCCATTTTCCTTTCTTTCTGTTCTTGTTGGAAATTTACAGAACCAACAATCGTAAGACAATTTTCTTATTTTAGGTAATTTCCAATGGCGATCGATACTGATGTTGTTGCCGCTGCCACTGCACCTACTATTACAGTACATGATGAGAAACCCGAGAAGTTTTCACTTGTTGACTAGAGATGGCAGCAAAAGATGTTGTTTTACTTCACTACCTTGGGACTTGCTATTTATCTCAAGGATGATCCTCCTTTGGTCATTGAGATAAAAAATGATCGTACGAAGCATTTTGCTTATGATCAGTAGATTAACGATGGCTTCATGTGTTGTAATACGATTCCGAATAGGCTGGTTGATTCTCTGTACAACGTGTATAGTCAAATCAAGACTTCCAAAGAGCTTTAGAATTATTTGGAGAAAAATTACAAAACCGATGATGCTGGAGCAAGAAGTCCGTGATCGGATGCTACCTGGATTTTCAGATGACGGACTTCAAAATCGTTATTGAACAAGTCCAACAATTTCAATAGATTGTGCATGAAATCAATGCTGAAGGAATTATCCTTTCTGTACCGTTTGTTGTGGGGACGGTTATTGAGAAATTGCCTCCTAGTTGGAATATCTTCAAAAATTACCAAAAACACAAACGAAAGTAAATGAGTTTAGAGGACTTGGTGTTCAACTTATAATTGAGGAAGACAAACGAAATTCTAACTCTAAATTCAAGAGAGGCCCGATGGAGGCCAAAACAAACTTGCTTGAACATGGGTCCTCTAGCAAAAAGAGGAAATTGAGAAAAATGCCTTTTAACGCAACGAAGTTTACTGGAAATTGCCACAACTGTGGTAAGCCAAACCACAAGGCAAAGGACTGTCGTTTGCCAATAAATTCAATTGGTCCGAGAAACAAAGGCAAGTGAGTTGTCAATGTGGTTGAACATGGTGATGTTGACATGCTAGATCTGGAGCTGTCAGCAATGGTTGAGGAGCTGGACGAGGAGGTCTCAGCTATGGTGATTGAAACCAATATGGTGGAGAATCACCGCGTCTGGTACGTTGATACTGAGGCTACTCATCATGTTTGTTCTGACAAAGACATTACTCCTACGAAACAGTGCTTTAATAGCAGTTATGGAGCCATTTTAACAGCAGTACCAGAATTGCTGTTAAAGGTGCCGATGTTAAAATTAACAGTGCCTGTAAAAAAAACGTTGTTAAATAGAAACCGCTGTTAAAAGGATATTTAACAGTGGTTGTTTAAACAAACCGCTATTAATTTTCTACAGTTGTTTGGAGAACCGATGTTAACTAATATAGACAATTAACAGCTGTTTTTTAAACAACTGCTGTTAAATGTCCTTCTAACAGCGATTTCTACTAATAACTGATGTTAAATTAACAGTATACTTTAACAACGGTCTTGTTAAACAACCATTGTTAATATTTTTTTAATAGCTAGTTTGATTTTTAACTTATCAGCCTGCTACAAAATACAATTTCAGCAGTACAAAACCTCAATAATTCCAGAATACAATAACGCAATAACGCAATTATCATCAATTCACCAATACAATAACACCACTTTCATCCATTCATCAAATACAATAACGCAAAATGTTTCATTACAACTATCTACATAATTGAATACAAATACAATAACGTTCCATCCAATTCAAAATAAATACAACGACACAATTCACGAACTAACCAAACAAGGCAATGAATAATTCTTACAAAATCAAATGTAAAAAATCTACACCTTGGCCCCACCACCAATTTTTCACGTTATTCCAGTAATTTATAAACTTTGCTCAGCTCTTGTACATGACTTATACTACAAATTAGTACCTGGCAACTTCAAGACATATGGTTCCTAACCTCCAAAAATTATTTTGCCCAATCGGTTCGAATTTCATGAATTCTATCTATAGGAAGTGCTGCGGAATGATCAAACATCTGCACATATAAATATATAAACAAACTAACTCATCAATTTAAACGACTAAAACACTTTTAAAATGAAATAATTAAAAAACTGAAATTAATTTTAAAAACTGAAATTAATTATGTAATTTAAAAAACTGAAGTGAATTTAAACTGAAATAAAATTTTATCACCTCCATCCCATCCATCGATAATACGATCTCGGACAATGGTCGACATCCAGTGCATAACGTAATAACAACACTCCCAACCTCCGGTTTGCTTATTACACTAAAAAAAATATGAAGCTCAAGTATATAAATATATATAGCTAATATATATATATCTATATATACGTGACTAAATATATTACTTACTTCGGGATATATCCAAGTAATCGTCTGTTTGGATTTACTTGTATGCATATTCCCCATCACCTTAAATGTGGTCACAACACTGTTCGAAAGAAGTACTAATGTATTATGAAATGAAAATAATATAGTTTCCAAGTAAATGCTAAAATTAAAACTTATTTCTGGACTGGGGCCTTAATGCGAGAGTCGGACTTCTGGTGTAGTGAGCAAAATCACACAACAACCCCTTTTGCAGGGATAATGACCAAAATTTGCCAATGCTCCCTGCATTAACAAATATATTACAAGTGGGAGGGGGTATTTAATTTTCATATCAAACCAATCTAAACACATCCACTTACATAATTATTAATATAAAAATCTACAAAGACATGAAAGAAATATTAAGACTTTTAGAGAGAAAAAAGGTAGGGAGAAAAATGTTAAATCTTTTCAAAATCAATTTAGAAAAAGAGGAGAAAATATGCAAATATAAGGATGCAATTTATAAATCTATACTTACTCATGATGGTAAGGTCCAAGGTATATCTATTTTTTTTGCATCCGACATACGCGAAGAAATGCATCCGACATATTAATATCTAATTTAAAAACCAACTATGAATTTTTGATAAATATACATCAATATGCATGTAAAGAATTACTTACAAAGTCCAAAACTGTAGAACCGATAAGCTAAGCCACTTGTTGCCTTGAACGATCTCCAAAAGATCATTGTAACTTATGTACAAGGGAACGTCAGCACCACCACAGTCAAAGGAAGTTGTATCGCATGGCACTTATAATGGGTCACTAAAAAGAGTCATTGCAACACTAAATAACTCTTTGATGGTGTCATCTTTGTGCCTCGATCCGTCATCTTGATGAGCATGTTTCTTAGGTCGTGCAGGTCGCTCAATATCATGTTTCATATAGAAAAGTGTAGAAACCAACTATAACTGGATTATATTTTATTTTGATTTAATATTAAAAAAACACAAAAGAAATATACCTTGATAAAGTCGGCGACGATAAGATTCTTTGGCCATGCAATAAAGGTACCTAGACCTTTCCTCAGTAAGCTTACCTCTTCAGTAGGTATAGGGGACTTCGGCACTGCCATCTACGACCTCCTCAACTACTACCTTAACCAAATGAACTGATAAAGGAGCACAATGTAGGGTAGACTCTCCATGATGAACTCGACCGATAGCGACTAGACGAGGAGGACGCTCGTCCACATAAAATCCAATTTGACCAGTGTCCCCATGCAGAGTCTTCCCTCCTGAAGGGCCAGAAACAGCATCGACACAACTCCCCTTCATACTTACACCGGTAACATGATCATCAGGTGTACTTAGATCGACTTGGGGCTGTTGGACAACCAATGTTTGGCCTAATGTTTTCATCAAATTTTGTGTGACGTCATATTTGATCTTCTTCATTAGTTCCTCCAACACAATTTCATTTATTGATGATACAGATCAACATAAAGATCGTCCGAAATAATCTCGAATGCATACACCAAACCAAATACCACGAACACGACCTGGGTGTTTCGGTCTCCAATGGCCTCAGCCAATATATCATGTCGTCCCTTGGGAGTAAAGCTACCTTGTGTACAGTGCTCCTCCAACTCATCTTACAAAAAAGAACGATTTTTCGTAAGTGAAACACAAAAGTGAAACACAAACCAAATATTTTTTGAAAGGATAAAAAAAACTTTGCTTCATAAGTGAAACATAAAAGTGAACTTTTAAAATTTTATTCATAATTCGAACACAACCTTTAAATATTTGAAATTAAATATTACGACTTTTACTTTTTTTTCAACAAATAATAGAAGCCATTTTTTAAATTTTTTATTTGAAAGTTATAGAATTTAATTGCAAAACAAAAATTGCCAGAATCAATTTTTAAAAAGATAAGAAAAATAATTTTATTTAATTTTAAATTCATTGTCAAATATTAAATGATATTTTAAACTTACGATCTTAGTAAGAATCTCTCCTGCATCATCTGATGACACTCCCCAGATCTTTTTTGGCGACCAAACTTCCACCTCTGATGACGTGAAGGAGGAGATAGAGGATCAATAATAACATCTTCTCCAGATTTTGATGCTTCTTCTTTACGCTCCCTTGATCTTCCTCTCCATCTCCCGTACTTCCACAAAATCATATCCTCCTCGAGCCATAGTATGGGGAGCATTGTTCAATTTCTC
Source organism: Orobanche coerulescens (assembly GCA_033398695.1). NCBI lineage: Eukaryota > Viridiplantae > Streptophyta > Magnoliopsida > Lamiales > Orobanchaceae > Orobanche > Orobanche coerulescens. The sequence continues at coordinate 71,283,604 of CM065802.1, forward strand.
TCTCTTGTTTCTTGATTCTATTTTCCTGAAAAAAAATATTTGCAAGGAATTGAAATAATATGTAAGGAAATGAGAATCATAAACACTAGCGAAATAGAAAAGGTCTTTTGAATTCAATCTATATACGTAGTAGTTAGCAGAGGTCAGTATGTCTGCCGCTTTCTTTCATAACAGAGCCGTTATTCCCGGCTGGCATAGAAGTCTCTCGCACGGGCGAAGGCGATGCATTTCTGGTACTGGTAGTATTGGACATGCTACCAGGGAATAATCTATTTCTTTCTTCTTTATGCCTTTTTACCTCCAAAGTAGGGTCCCCACGAATCTTTTTGAATTCTTTCCAGTTGTCCTCCGAAATACCATACTTCTCATAAGGAGACAACCCTTTCGGTGTACCATATATATACTCACTGGTCAAATCATTCTAAAATTGCTTCCACATCGTGCCTATAGACTGCAACGTCTTCTTGCAAAATTGGTCAATATTACTAATTTGACTAACATCAAAGTTGGCCTACATTAACCATTCAGATTAAAATGTTATCAATAATACAACTTTTAAATTATTTAAATTAATTTATATTTTTATAAAATAATTTACTTAACTTAATGTTTTTTTTTCATAAATTTCAGTTTTATAAAATAATTTTCAAAGTATTTAAATTAATTTTAGTTTTTTAAACTATTTAAATTAATTTCAGTTTTTATAAAATAATTTACTTAAATTAATGTTTTTCCATAAATTTCAGTTTTATTCAAGAGTATTTAAATTTTATTTAGTTTTTTAAATTATTTAAATTAATTTCAGTTTATATAAAATAATTTACTTAAGTTAATGTTTTTTCATAAATGTCAGTGTTATAAAATAATTTCCAGAGTATTTAAATTAATTTCAAGTTTTTAAATTATTTAAATTAATTTCAGTTTTTTAAATTATATAACACAAAGTGAAATACATAAATTAAGCACAAAAATAATGCATGTACCAATACATCCTGCCAAAGCATTTCCTTACCCGACTTGTCCGATATATGATTCCATCTATTGTACGGTATGGAAATATGATCTTTCGCAAGTTTTTACCCAAATAAGTACTTAATTTGGTTTTGTGTTCATACTTAATTTCCCCCCTGACTAGATCGATGTCAAGAGGTAATTGTTTCCCATCTACATGTCATTTGTGTAACACCCCAAATCACAAATGGGATATTACACGCTGTAGAACCCTTATGAGGTCTACCAGGCTAACACACGACACACAATCCGAATATGAAAATCCCAAAAGACACGATTATCATAGTAACATAGGGCCGTGGCCTCGGACAAAACTTTTTAATCAAGCACCGTAAAGTAAAAATCCACCTGAATCCATTGCCCACGTAGGGGACTTTAACCAATTTATAAAACACTGAGTCTAACTCCAGCATCAAGATAAATGCAATAGTAAAACATGAAATACGACTCGAGCCTCATCATCATGCTGGACCATCCTTTGCATGCATATCCCGTGCCAGCTCCTCGGCTCGACCAGTACCTGAAATGCATAAGACGCATTTCCCCCATTTAAGGAGTTATCATTCGAATAGCTAGTGAAAGTACACAATTACACTACATTACATACATACACGATTCGACACAAGCAATCCATTTGAGAAAAACATTTGAAATCAATATTCCGGAATATCACATTTACACCAAAAACAATACCTCAAGTTTTCCACATCATAACTATCCACACTTGGTAACCCACGGCCGTACCCATTAGTATCGACCCCCAGAGGCCCCGTCGGACCATCCCCGGGTGAGAAACCACTTCCGAGGCCGTACCCATTAGTATCGACCCCCAGAGGTCCCATCGAACCATCCCCGGGTGGAAGAACATCAACACACACACCCAAGTCACTTCCGTGGCTGTACCCATTAGTATTGGCCCCCATAGGCCACATATGCCATCCCCGGGTGGAAGAATAACAACCACATCCATTTAATAGCACAATTTACATCATTCGCATCAAAACCGTATACACATAATGAAATGTAATCCATGTACTTGCCTTGGATAACACTATGTGAAGAAAATAGTGAATGGAAAGGTTTCGGTACGAATAATCTTCACAAATCCATTCCTAACACAAGAACGATATACAACCAATCTAAATATTGTGAATACGTAGGAATTATTCCTAGTTCTACCCGATGGGATAATTCGTCGAACATTACTAAGGTATCATCGAGTATAAGTGACGAACAATGGAAAAATCGGAGTTAAATCCACAAATCCTCAAGAACCACGAAGGAATAGAAGTATACAATTGAAGTATAGTAATAATCTATAACAAATCGGATTGAAAAGGGTCAAATCGCAAGAAACCCCCAAAATCCCCCCAAAATCTCAAAACAAGGGTTTTAGGGATTCTTACCTTGATTCGGGTGGCGGAAGATGTTAAGAACTTGATGAATTCGTTCAAAGAATACAGGGATGTCAGTTGATGATAATATTGGTCGAAATCAATTCTATCCTTCGTCTTGAATCGCCCAAAGCCGAAGAGAAGATGTGAGGATGGAAAAATGACGAAGTTGACTCTTGCTATCCTATATATATCGGATAGGCTTAGCGCACACTACGCCATAAGAATTAGCATGCGCTATTGGGGTGCGGGAAAACAGTCAGAGACTTCTGTCCTCCCGTTAGCATACGCAGATACAAGATAGCATGCGCTAGCGTTAGAAATTAGCGTACGTTACCACTCAACTAGCGTACGCTATTTGGTTCAGTTCCGAAATAATGAACCTTCTGCCCAGTTCCAGGGTATTCTGCCCAGACGTATTAGTGCACATAAAAATGTAAATCTAGCGTGTGCTAACGGCTCCTGCACAGAGTACAGTCAGGACTCGGCCAGACTGTATCCGACTCGAACGACACGAAAACTTGACATATGCCAGCAACCAATGAGACATGGCAAGAAAACAAAAGCTCGCAAGCAAAATCTCTCAACCGAATGTACGATTCTGACTACTGAGGAACTTAAAATATGACACGGGGGACAAATTCCCTAAACTTATATGAAATTACAAAACGGCCCAAATGTCCGAAAATCACGATACAATGTCGGATTAACAATCCGAAACTCACAACATGAGCAACTCAACCATACAAACTTATGGGAACAGAGAAATAATGAAATCGAACGAGTTTTACAAGAATCGAATGTACATGCGACAAAACATAACTCAAGATGAAAATACGTAAAAACGTGTCTGAAACTCGTCCGAATGGAAAGACTCCAAGAACAAAATAGATTCAGAATTCCAAAACAGTAACAAGCGAGTCGTCCGAAATGAAAATACACTAAAAATAGAAATTACTAAACATAGAAAGTACGGATATTACATTCTCTCCCCCTAAAAATAATTTTCGTCCCGAAACTTACAACGTGAATAACTTGGGGCTCGACTTAATATTCTCTTCCGTCTCCCACATGGATTCCTCGGATCTATGTCTCGACCATTTCACTTTAACTAAGGGAATGGTTTTGTGCCGAAGTTGCTTCACCCGACGCTCTAAAATCTGAATCGGTCTCTCTTCGATGGTCATGTCGGGCCCCAGCTCAATCTCTCCAAAATCAATAATATAGCTAGGGTCCGGTACGTACCTCCTAAGCTGGGAAACATGAAACACGTTATGCACGTGACTCAAGGACGGCGGCAAGCCTAACCGATATGCAAGCTCTCCAACTCTCTACAAAATCTCGAACGGTCCAATATATCTCGGACTAAGTTTACCCTTCCGGCCGAAGCGGTAAACTCCCCGTGTTGGCAACACCTTAAGCAATACGTGGTCTCCCACCTCAAACTCCAATGGCCGGCGGCGCGTGTCGGCATAAGACTTTTGTCGACTCTGTGCCGTCAACAATCTATAACGAATCAAAGCAATCTTCTCTCTCATCTCAACTACCATATCTGGTTCGGTACCAACAAACTCGGACGTATCATCCCAACACAACGGTGATCTGCACCTCCTCCCGTACAATGCCTCAAATGGTGCCATTTTGATCGAGGTGTGCGAACTATTGTTGTACGTGAACTCGATCAATGGCAAGTGTGACTCCCAATCATCCTTCCAGTCTAAAGCACATGCTCTCAACATATCTGTAATATCCGTACTTTCTATTTTTGGTAATTTCTATTTTGGTGTGTGTTCATTTCGGATGACTCGCTTGTTACCATTTTGAATTTCTGAATCTTTTTTATTCTTGGAATTTTTCCGTTTGGACGAGTTCTGAGGATGTTTTTACGTAATTTTATCTTGAATTATATCTTGTCGCATGTACGTTCGATTCTCGTAAAAATCGTTCGTTTTCGTTGTTTCTTGGTCTGCATAAGTTTGTATGGTTGAGTTAGTCATGTTGAGACTTTTGGTTTGTTAATCCGACGTCGTATCGTGATTTTCGGGCACTCGGGCCATTTTTGTAATTTCCTATAAGTTAGGGAATTTCACTTTCTTTGTCGCATTACGGACTCTCCTGTGGTCGGAGTTGTATTTTATTTCAACACTTAGCGCCGTCGTCTTGAATATTCCATGTTTGTGTTTCTGGATTCGGGCCTTACTTTGCATTTCGATTTTCATGCTGTCTGCAGCAGTGTACTGATCTGAGCAGTACTAGACTGCTGCCTGAGTAGCGCACGCTACTCCTTGATTCCTTGCGTGCGCTATCGCTGTGTGGTTAGCGTACGCTAACTTGGAGTTTGTAGCGTGCACTAACGATTTCAGCGGACTGGGCAGAAGGTTCAGTATTTCGGTACTGGACTAGTTAGCGTACGCTAATTGAGTGTTAACGCGCGCTAATTTCTAACATTAGCGCACGCTAATTTTGTTAGCCTGCGTATGCTAACGGGAGGACAGAAGCCTCTGATTTCATTCCGCACCCTGTTAGCGCACGCTAACTCTTTTGCGTAGCGTGCGCTAAGCCTGTCTGATATAAATAGGACAGCAACAACCCAACTTCGTCATTTTCCATCCTTACTCCTACTCTTCGGCTTTGAGCGATTCCAGACGAGAGTTAGGGCCGATTCCGACCAAATATCATCATCCACTAACATCCTTGCATTCCTTGCGTGAATTCTTCAAGTTCTTAACATTTTCCGCCATCCGAATCAAGGTAAGAATCCCTGAAACCCTTGTTTTGAGATTTTGGGGAAATTTGGGGGATTTCTTGTGATTTGACTCTTTTAATTCGAATTATCATGGATTATTACTAGACTTCAATCGTATACTTGTAATCCTTCATTTCCTTGAGGATTTGTGGTTTTAAACTCCGATTTTTCCATTGTTCGTCACTTATACTCGATGATACCCTAGTAATGTTCGACGACTTGTTCCAGCGGGTAGAACTAGGACGTATTCCTACATTTTCGTAGTTTTGAGATTGGTTGTTTATCGTTATTATGATAGGAACAGGGTTGTGAAGAATATTCGGACCAAAGCCTTACCTTTCAACCTTTCCCTTCCGTCGTCTCACCCAAGGCAAGTACTTCTTTACATTTTGTTATGTAGAACGTAAAATTCGACATTGATGGAAATTTGTGATAATTGTGTGTGTACGTATGTTGATATCGTGTGTTCGACCTGGGGATGGTCCGACGGGGCCTCTGGGGGTCGCTACTAAGGGGTACGACTGCGGAAGTGGTTTCCCACCTGGGGAGGGTCCGACGGGGCCTCTGGGGGTCGATACTAAGGGGTACGGCCACGGGTTACCAAGTGTGAAATTGTATTTTGGTAATGTGATGTTATGTTTTGCCTTGATAGGCATACTTTGTTGAGAAAAACTGTGATATTCCGGAATATTGTGTTTCTAGTATTTTTCAAAAGCATTTTCATATTGGATTATACTCCCTAATAGCATTATGTAAATTGTACTTGCACTAGCTATTCGAATGCTAACCCCTTTAATGGGGGAAATGCGTCTTATGCATTTCAGGTGTTGGTCGAGCTGAGGAACTGGCACGGGATGCGCACGCAAAGGGTGATCTGGCATGATGATGTGGCTCGAGTCTATATTTTCATGCTTTGTCATTGTATTTGTCTGAGTATTGGAGTTGGACTGATTACTTTTAAACTTGGTTTAAGTCCCCTGCATGGGCAATGAATTGGTATTTGACTTATGCCTCATGTACTTCCATTAAAATGTTTTGGCCGAGGCCACGGCCTTATTTTTACTATGTTAAGTGCGTCTTTTTAGATTTCATTGTGGTTTATGTCTCATGAGTTAGCCTGGTAGACCCTCATGAGGGTCCTACGGCATGTAATGTCCCATCTGTGATTTGGGGTGTTACATTTATGGTATCGGAGCCTTAGGTTTTGAATGCCTAGGCTGTCGGTTAATCGTGGGTCTGTCAGTTGTGTCGTTAGAGTCAGTCGTTGAGCCTAATATTATCGTGCTACCGTCTTTTTGTGCGACCCGTGGCTGTAAGTCTCATTGAACTCTTATATTTCTGTAATTCGTTTTCTTGCGTTGTTTGGAATTGTGAACCTTTCTGATCTTGTTCGTTCATATATTTTCTTCAGTATGTTGAGAGGTCGTGGTAGACCGGCTAGGGCGCGCGGCCGAGGCCGTGGTCGTGGTGCTAATAATGAGGAAGGCTCACTTTCTCAGTCCTCTACGGATTCGACTTCTCATTCAGTGCCGTCGGGTAATAACGCCGACGCCGGGGCTACTGCCGTACTTCAGCAGTTGGTAACCCAACTCACTCAGATAGCTCAGGGTGGGCGCCAAAATCCTCCCCCGACTCCAGAGGACGAAGCTAGTAAATGGCTTCTTATAGTAACTAAGATGCACCCCCCTCGTTTCACTGGTTCTTCTGACTCCCTCGGTTGGGAGAATTGGCTCTTTCAGTTGGGCAGGACTTTTGATGCCGTAGCTTGTCCCGATGACAGGAGGGTACATATTGCTCAGTACCTCCTGGATAAGGAAGCTGCGGAATGGTGGGAGGCTGTGACGCCCAGAGACCGCCAGGCCACTTGGGAGGAATTTAAGGCTGCTATGGAACCAGAATATTGTCCACCGCCAGTCAAGGAGCGCGGAATTGTGGAGTTCTTCACCGCCACACCTCAGGACGTGCCTATTTCTCAGGCCATTATCTCATATAATCAACAATTGGGATTTATGAAAGATCAAGTGAGGACCGAGGCCGACAAGATCCGTTATTTAAATATGCGCATGAAACCGCATATCAAACAGAGTATGGCACCGCTTATGTGTGCCACCTTGAAGGAGTATCAGGATCGCGCCCTAGCGATTAAGATGGCTGTCCCGAAATCAGAGTTGGGTTCCGAGGCCAAGAAACATAAGACAGTTGGCAGTTTTTCAGCCGGCAAGGGTGGTCGTTTTCCAAAATCTCAGTCTGATCCTATTTCGGGAAAGAAGCCGTTTCACCAGGCTGGAGGGTCTCAGGGTAACCGCTCAGTCCAGTCCCCTTTATCAGGCGGCAGAATTTGTTTCAATTGTAGTCAGAGTGACCATTTGGCGAAGTATTGTCCAAATCCTCCAGTCACATGTTTCTCGTGCGGACAGAGTGGTCATCGTGCGACTCACTGCGAGACAGTAGCCAAGATAGTTAGAACTCCTATGGTAACTACAACAACAGGGGGAACCGAGTGTCGGCCAAAGAGTACCAGTATCTCAGAGTCCTCAGGGTATGGGTCGTGGTAGAGGTCGAGTCCAGCCGGACTGCTGAGCTACTTCTAGTTCGGGCTCAGTGCACCCTCGTTTGTACCAGATGAGACGCACAGAGGAGACGGATGTTCCAGTGGTGTCAAGTACCACTCAGATCCATTCTCATCCAGTTTCGGTGCTTTTTGATTCAGGTGTTACCCACTCCTTTATTGCTTCAGACTATGTTTGTCGTATTGGTATTACCTGCTTGTTCGAGTGTGAGCCATTTGTAGTGAGTATGCCTAGTGGGGATCGTATGGTTGGGGACCGGGAGGTTAGGGATTGCCCAGTGAGGATTGGGAGCCGGGATTGGCCCTTTAATCTCATTGTTGTAGACCTTAGAGGCGAGGATTTGATCCTCGGGGACGATTGGCTGGATCGTCACAGTGCCATCATGAATTATCGGACTCCCACCATTTCGATAGTAGCTGGGGACGGCACCGAGCATACTCTCGTCGGTTGTAAACTGGGTAGATCGGGAAGTGTTATTAGTGCCTTGAAGGCAATGAAACTTCTGAATCAGGATTGTGTCGGTTATTGGTGTTATGCTCTATAGGCGGAGGATGGCGGAGTCGACATGTCGTCGATTCCAGTTATCAGCGAGTACCCCAACGTATTTCCAGATGACTTGCCGGGATTACCACCACAGTGAGATATTGAGTTTCCTATTGATCTCGAGCCGAATGCGGCTCCCGTTTCTCGAGCGCCATACCGTATGGCACCGTCGGAGATGTTAGAATTGAAGAAACAGTTGGGGGAATTGTCATAAAGGGTATATTCAACCGAGCGCATCGCCTTGGGGTGCGCCCGTACTTTTTGTTAAGAAGAAGGATGGGTCGCTTCGTTTATGCATCGATTATCGATAATTAAACAAGTTGACCATAAAAAACAAATACCCTTTGCCCAGGATTGACGACTTGTTTGATCAGCTACATGGGGCGACAGTCTTTTCGAAGGTTAATTTACGATCGGGCTACTACCAGTTGAGGATTCGAGACAGTGATATACCGAAAGATGTGTTTCGGATGAGATATGGCCATTACGAGTTTGTGGTTATGCCTTTTGGGCTAACCAATGCTCCAGCAGTGTTCATGCAATTAATGAACAAAGTTTTTATCGAATATTTGGACAAGTTCGTGGTCGTCTTTATCGATGACATTCTTATCTATTCCCAGAGCCGAGAGGAGCATGCCTTACATCTCCGGATTGTGTTGGACACCTTGAGAAAGGAGCAGTTGTATGCGAAGTTCTCTAAGTGTGAGTTTTGGCTCAAAGAAGTGATGTTCCTCGGGCACGTGATTTCAGCGGAAGGAGTTCGGGTAGATCCACAGAAGATAGAGGCGGTGATGGCATGGGAACCGCCCAAGAATGTGAAGGAAGTGAGGAGTTTTCTGGGACTTGCTGGCTATTATCGTAGATTCGTTGAGGGATTTTCTAAGATCACTAGACTGCTCACTTAGTTACTCCAGAAAACTCAGAAGTTCGAGTGGACCGCATACAGACAGGATAGTTTTGATGAGTTGAAGAGATGATTGACTACCGCACCCGTTTTAGCATTGCCGCAGGGGAACAAGGATTTCGTGGTGTATAGTGATGCTCCGGGCCTTGGGCTCAGATGTGTTTTGATGCAGAGAGACAGGATGATTGCTTATGCGTCCTGCCAGTTGAAACCTTATGAGGTAAATTATCCCACGCACGATTCGGAATTAGCTGCAGTTGTTTTCGCCTTAAAGATCTGGAGGCATTATCTCTATGGGTCGTCGTGTAAGATTTTTACGGATCACAAGAGTTTGAAGTATATCTCCAGTCAGAAAGAGTTGAATATGAGGTAGCGTAGGTGGATGGAGCTAATTAAAGATTACGGCCTAGAGATACTTTATCATCCGGGTAAGGCTAACGTAGTGGCTGATGCGTTGAGCCAAAAACCGATGGCATTGCAGATGTTAGAGGTACTTACACTACAGAGAAGGATCCAGCGGGATTTGATTTGTCAGAATATTGAGGTTTGGGTTCAGAGAGTTTAGGGTCAGTTATGTGCGTTGGAGATCACTTCGTCCTTGCCTGATGATATCAAGGCGAAACAGTATGATGATCCATTTTTGGTCCAGTTGAGGGAGGATGTGAGAAAGGGGAAAGCCCCTGGGTGTGTGATTCAGGATGATGGAGTTTTGAGATTTCGCGGCAGATTATGTGTACCGAATGACATTGAGTTGAGGCAGAAGATCTTGAGCGAGGCTCATACCACACCTTACTCCATACACCCTGGTACGAGCAAAATGTACAAGGATGTGAGGAGTAACTACTGGTGGATCAATTTGAAGACGGACGTTAGCGAGCTTGTGGCGAAGTGTTTGACCTGTCAGCAGGATAAGATTGAGCATCAGCGGCCCGCGGGGTTGCTACGACCACTTCCCATTCCGGAATGGAAGTGGGAAGACATCTCTATGGATTTCATTAACGGGATGCCTAGGACTCGGACTGGAATGAACATGATTTGGGTTATTGTCGATCGACTAACCAAATCAGCTCATTTCCTGGGTATTAAGGACACTTGGGGGCCGGAGAGGCTGGCACGAGTGTTTGTTGCAGAGATCGTGAGATTGCATGGGACTCCTAGGAGTATTGTTTCGGATCGAGATGGCCGGTTTGTATCACATTTTGGCAGGATGTTCATCGAGCTTTAGGGACTGAGTTGAGACTCAGTACATCTTACCACCCTCAGACTGACGGGCAGTCAGAGCGGACGATCCAGATGCTGGAGGATATGTTGAGAGCCTGTGCCTTAGATTGGAAGGATGATTGGGAATCACACTTACCGTTGATCGAGTTCACGTACAACAATAGTTGGCATGCCTCGATCGAAATGGCACCATTGGAGGCATTGTATGGGAGGAGGTGCAGATTACCGTTGTGTTGGGATGATGCATCCGAGCTGATTGGTACCGAGCCCGATATGGTAGTTCAGACGAGAGAGAAGATTGCCCTGATTCGCGATAGATTGTTGATGGCCCAGAGTCGGCAGAAGTCTTATGCCGATACGAGTTACCGGCCATTGGAGTTTGAGGTAGGAGATCATATCTTGCTTAAGGTGTCGCCGACAAGGGGAGTTAACCGCTTCGGTCGGAAAGGTAAACTTAGTCCGAGATATATTGGACCGTTCGAGATCTTGGAGAGAGTGGGAGAGCTTGCATATCGGTTAGGCTTGCCGCCGTCCTTGAGTCACGTGCATAACGTATTTCATGTTTCACAACTTAGGAAGTACGTGCCGGACCCTAGCCATATTATTGATTTTGGAGAGATCGAGTTGGGACCCGACATTACCATCGAGGAGAGGCCGATTCAGATTTTAGAGCATCGGGTGAAGCAACTTCGGCACAAAACCATTCCTTTGGTTAAAGTTCAATGGTTGAGGCATGGATCCGAGGAAGCCACATGGGAGACGGAAGAGAGTATGCAGTCGAGATACCCCGAGTTATTCGCGTTGTAAGTTTCGGGATGAAACTTATTTTTAGGGGAGAGAATGTAATATCCGTACTTTCTATTTTTGGTAATTTCTATTTTGGTGTGTGTTTGTTTTGGATGACTCGCTTGTTACCGTTTTGAAGTTCTGAATCTATTTTGTTCTTGGAATTTTTCGGTTTGAACGAGTTTCGAGGATGTTTTTACGTAATTTTATCTTGAATTATATCTTGTCGCATGTACGTTCGATTCTTGTAAAACTCGTTCATTTTCATTGTTTCTTGGTTTGCATAAGTTTGTATGGTTGAGTTAGTCGTGTTGAGACTTTCGGTTTGTTAATCCGACGTCGTATCGTGATTTTCGGGAACTCGGGCCATTTTTGTAATTTCCTATAAGTTAGGGAATTTCACTTTCTTTGTCGCATTACGGACTCTCCGGTGGTCGGAGTTGTATTTTCTTTCAACACTTAGCTCCGTCGTCTTGAATATTCCGTGTTTGTGTTTCTGGATTCGGGCCTTGCTTTGTATTTCGATTTTCGTACTGTCTGCAGCAGTGTACTGATCTGAGCAGTACTGGACTGCTGCCTGAGTAGCGCACGCTACTCCTTGATTCCTTGCGTGTGCTATCGCTGTGTGGTTAGCGTACAATAACTTGGAGTTTGTAGCGTGTGCTAATGATTTCAGCGGACTGCGCAGAAGGTTCAATATTTCGGTACTGGACCAGATAGCGTATGCTAATTGAGTCTTAACGCGCGCTAATTTCTAACATTAGCGCACGCTAATTTTGTTAGCCTGCGTACGCTAATGGGAGGACAGAAGCCTCTGATTTCATACCGCTCCCTGTTAGCGCACGCTAACTCTTGTGCGTAGCGTGCGCTAAGCCTGTCTCATATAAATAGGACAGCAACAGCCAAACTTCGTCATTTTCCATCCTTACTCCTACTCTTCGGCTTTGAGCGATTCCAGACGAGGATTAGGGCCGATTCCAACCAAATATCATCATCCACTAACATCCTTGCATTCCTTGCGTGAATTCTTCAAGTTCTTAACATTTTCCGCCATCCGAATCAAGGTAAGAATCCCTGAAACCCTTGTTTTGAGATTTTAGGGAAATTTTGGGGATTTCTTGTGATTTGACTCTTTTAATCTGAATTATCATGGATTATTATTATACTTCAATCGTATACTTGTAATCCTTCGTTTTCTTGAGGATTTGTGGTTTTAAAGTCCGATTTTTTCCATTGTTCATCACTTATACTCGACGATACCCTAGTAATGTTCGACGAATTGTTCCAGCGGGTAGAACTAGGACGTATTCCTACGTTTTCGTAGTTTTGAGATTGATTGTTTATCATTATTATGATAGGAACAGGGTTGTGAAGATTGTTCGGACCAAAACCTTACCTTTCAACCTTTCCCTTCCGTCGTCTCACCCAAGGCAAGTACTTCTTTACATTTTGTCATGTGGTAAAATTCAACATTGATGGAAAGTTGTGATAATTGTGTGTGTGCGTATGTTGATATCGTGTGTTCCACTTGGGGATGGTCCGACGGGGCCTCTGGGGGTCGCTACTAAGGTGTACGACCTTGGAAGTGGTTTCCCACCTGGGGAGGGTCCGACGGGGCCTCTGGGGGTCGATACTAAGGGGTACGACCACAGGTTACCAAGTGTGAAATTGTATTGTGGTAATGTGATGTTATGTTTTGCCTTGATAGGCATACTTTGTTGAGAAAAACTGTGATATTCCGGAATATTGTGTTTCTAGTATTTTTCAAAAGCATTTTCATGTTGGATTATACTCCCTAATAGCATTATGTAAATTGTACTTGCACTAGCTATTCGAATGCTAATGCCTTTAATGGGGGAATGCGTCTTATGCATTTCAGGTGTTGGTGGAGCTGAGGAGCTGGCACGGGATGCGCACGCAAAGGATGGTCTGGCATGATGATGTGGCTCGAGTCTATATTTTCATGCTTTGTCAATGTATTTGTCTGAGTATTGGAGTTGGACTGATTACTTTTAAACTTGGTTTAAGTCCCCTGCGTGGGCAATGAATTGGTATTTGACTTATGCCTCATGTACTTCCAATAAAATATTTTGGCCGAGGCCACGGCCTTATTTTGACTATGTTAAGTGCGTCTTTTCAGATTTCATTGTGGTTTATGTCTCATGAGTTAGCCTGGTAGACCCTCATGAGGGTCCTACGGCGTGTAATGTCCCATCTGAGATTTGGGGTGTTACATTTATGGTATTGGAGCCTTAGGTTTTGAATGCCTAGGCTGTCGGTTAATCGTGGGTCTGTCAGTTGTATCATTAGAGTCAGTCGTTGAGCCTAATATCATCGTGCTACCATCTTTTTCTGCGACCCGTGGCTGTTCTGTAATTCGTTTTCTTGCATTGTTTGGAATTGTGAACCTTTCTGATCTTGTTCGTTCGTATCTTTTCTTCAATATGTTGAGAGGTCGTGGTAGACCGGCTAGGGGGCGCAGCCGAGGCCGTGGTTGTGGTGCTAATAACGAGGAAGGCTCACTTTCTCAGTCCTCTGCGGATTCGGCTTCTCATTCAGTGCCGTCGGGTAATAACGCCGACGCCGGAGATACTGCCGTACTTCAGCAGTTGGTAGCCCAACTCACTCAGATAGCTCAGGGTGGGTGCCAAAATCTGCCCCCGACTCCAGAGGACGAAGCTAGTAAATGGCTTCAGATAGTAACTAAGATGCACCCCCCTCGTTTCACTGGTTCTTCTGACTCCCTCAGTTGGGAGAATTGGCTCTTTCAGTTGGGCAGGACTTTTGATGCCGTAGCTTGTCCCGATGACAGGAGGGTACATATTGCTCAGTACCTCCTGGATAAGGAAGCTGCGGAATGGTGGGAGGCTGTGATGCCCAGAGACCGCCAGGCCACTTGGGAGGAATTTAAGGCTGCTATGGAAGCAGAATATTGTCCACCACCAGTCAAGGAGCGCAGAATTGTGGAGTTCTTCACCGCTACACCTCAAGACGTGCCTATTTCTCAGGCCATTATCTCTTATAATCAGAAATTGGGATTCGTGAAAGATCAAGTGAGGACCGAGGCCGACAAGATCCGTTATTTAAATATGCGCATGAAACCGCATATCAAACAGAGTATGGCACCGCTTATGTGTGCCACCTTGAAGGAGTATCAGGATCGCGCCCTAGCGATTGAGATGGCTGTCCCGAAATCAGAGTTGAGTTCCGAGGCCAAGAAATAGAAGACAGTTGGCAGTTTTTCAGCCGGCAAGGGTGGTCGTTTTCCAAAATCTCAGTCTGCTCCTATTTAGGGATAGAAGCCGTTTCACCAGTCTGGAGGGTCTCAGGGTAACCGCTCAGTCCAGTCCCCTTTATCAGGCGGCAGAGTTTGTTTCAATTGTAGTCAGAGTGACCATTTGGCGAAGTATTGTCCAAATCCTCCAGTCACATATTTGTCATGCGGACCGAGTGGTCATTGTGCGACTCACTACGAGATAGTAGCCAAGATAGTCAAAACTCCTATGGTAACTACATCAACCGGGGAACCGAGTGTCGGCCAAAGTACCAGCATTTCAGAGTCCTTAGGGTACGGGTCTTGGTAGAGGTCGAGTCCAGCCGGACCGCCGGGCTACTTCTAGTTCGGGCTCAGTGCACCCTCATTTGTACCAGATGAGACGTACGGAGGAGACAGATGTTCCAGTGGCGTCAGGTATCACTCAGATCCTTTCTCATCCAGTTTGGGTACTTTTTGATTCGGGTGCTACCCACTCCTTTATTGCTTCAGACTGTGTTTGTCGTATTGGTATTACCTGCTTGTTCGAGTGTGAGCCATTTGTAGTGAGTACGCCTAGTGGGGATCGTATGGTTGGGGACCGGGAGGTTAGGGATTGCCCAGTGAGGATCGGAAGCCGGGATTGGCCCTCGAATCTCATTGTTGTAGACCTTAGAGGCGAGGATTTGATCCTCGGGGATGATTGGCTGGATCGTCACGGTGCCATCATGAATTATCGGACTCGCACCATTTCGGTAGTAGATGGGGATGGCACTGAGCATACTTTCGTCGATTGTAAACCGGGTAGATCGGGAAGTGTGATTAGCACCTTGAAGGCAATGAAACTTCTGAATCAGGGTTGTGTCGGTTATTAGTGTTACGCTCTACAGGCGGAGGATGGCGGAGTCGACATGTCGTCGATTCCAGTTATCAGCGAGTACCCCGACGTATTTCCAGATGACTTTCCGGGATTACCACCACAGCGAGAGGTTGAGTTTCCTATTGATCTCGAGCCGAATGCGGCACCCGTTTCTCGAGCGCCATACCGTATGGCACCGTCGGAGATGTTAGAATTGAAGAAAGAGTTGGGGGAATTGTTAGATAAAGGGTATATTCGACCGAGCGCATCGCCTTGGGGTGCGCCCGTACTTTTTGTTAAGAAGAAGGATGGGTCGCTTCGTTTATGCATCGATTATCGAGAATTAAACAAGTTGACCATCAAAAACAAATACCCTTTGCCCAGGATTGACGACTTATTTGATCAGCTACAGGGGGCGACAGTCTTTTCGAAGGTTGATTTATGATCGGGCTACTACCAGTTGAGGATTCGAGACAGTGATATACCGAAATCTGTGTTTCAGACGATATATGGCCATTACGAGTTTGTGGTTATGCCTTTCGGGCTAACCAATGCCCCAGCAGTGTTCATGCAATTAATGAATAAAGTTTTTATCGAATATCTGGACAAGTTCGTGGTCGTCTTTATCGACGACATTCTTATCTATTTTCGGAGCCGAGAGAAGCATGCCTTACATCTCTGGATTGTGTTGGACACCTTGAGAAAGGAGCAGTTTTATGTGAATTTCTCTAAGTGTGAGTTTTGGCTTAAGGAAGTGATGTTCCTCGGGCACGTGATTTCAGCAGAGGGATTTCGGGTAGATCCACAGAATATAGAGGCGGTGATGGCATGGGAACCGCCCAAGAATGTGAAGGAAGTGAGGAGTTTTCTGGGACTTGCAGGCTATTATCGTAGATTCGTTGAGGGATTTTCTAAGATCACTAGACCGCTCACTCAGTTACTCTAGAAAACTGAGAAGTTCGAGTGGACCGCAGACAGACAGGATAGTTTTGATGAGTTGAAGAGATGATTGACTACCGCACCCATTTTAGCATTGCCTTAGGGAAACGAGGATTTCGTGGTGTATAGTGATGCTTCGGGCCTTGGGCTCGGATGTGTTTTTAAGCAGAGAGACAGGATGATTGCTTATGCATCCCGCCAGTTGAAACCTTATGAGGTAAATTATCCCACGCACGATTTGGAGTTAGCTGCGGTCGTTTTCGCCTTAAAAATCTGGAGGCATTATCTCTATGGGTCGTCGTGTAAGATTTTTACGGATCACAAGAGTTTTAAGTATATCTTCAGTCAGAAAGAGTTGAAAATGAGGCAGCGTAGGTGGTTGGAGCTAATTAAAGATTACGACCTCGAGATACTTTATCATCCGGGTAAGGCTAACGTAGTGGCTGATGCGTTGAGCCGAAAACCGATGGCATTGCAGATGTTAGAGGTACTTACACCATAGAGCAGGATCCAGTGGGATTTTATTTGTCAGAATATCGAGGTTTGGGTTCAGAGAGTTCAGGGTCAGTTATGTGCGCTGGAGATCACTTCGTCCTTGACTGATGATATCAAGGCGAAACAGTATGATGATCCATTTTTGGTCCAGTTGAGGGAGGATGTGAGAAAGGGGAAAGCCCCTGGGTTTGTGATTCAGGATGACGGAGTTTTGAGATTTCGCGGCAGATTATGTGTACTGAGTTGAGGCAGAAGATCTTGAGCGAGGCTCATACCACACCTTACTCCATACACCATGGTACGAGCAAAATGTACGAGGATGTTAGGAGTAACTACTGGTGGAGAAATTTGAAGACGGACGTTAGCGAGTTTGTGGCGAAGTGTTTGACCTGTCAGCAGGTTAAGATTGAGCATCAGCGGCCCGTGGGGTTGCTACGACCACTTCCCATTCCGGAATGGAAGTGGGAAGACATCTCTATGGATTTCATTATCGGGATGCATAGGACTCGGACTGGAATGAACATGATTTGGGTTATTGTCGATCGACTAACCAAATCAGCTCATTTCCTGGGTATTAAGGACACTTGGGGGCCGGAGGGGCTGGCACGAGTGTTTGTTGCAGAGATCGTGAGATTGCATGGGACTCCTAGGAGTATTGTTCCGGATCGAGATGGCCGGTTTGTATCAAATTATGGCAGGCTGTTCATCGAGATTTGGGGACTGAGTTGAGACTCAGTACATCTTACCACCCTCAGACTGACGGGCAGTCAGAGTGGACGATCCAGACGTTGGAGGATATGTTGAGAGCCTGTGCCTTAGATTGGAAGGATGATTGGGAATCGCACTTGCCGTTGATCGAGTTCACGTACAATAATAGTTGGCACGCCTCGATCAAAATGGCACCATTTGAGGCATTGTATGAGAGGAGGTGCAGATTGCCGTTGTGTTGGGACGATGCGTCCGAGCTGATTGGTACCGAACCCGATATGGTAGTTGAGACGAGAGAGAAGATTGCCCTGATTCGCGATAGGTTGTTGACGGCCCAGAGTCGGCAGAAGTCTTATGACGATACGCATCGCCGGCCATTGGAGTTTGAGGTAGGAGATCATGTCTTGCTTAAGGTGTCGCCGACAAGGGGAGTTTACCGCTTCGGTCGGAAAGGTAAACTTAGTCCGAGATATATTGGACCGTTCGAGATCTTAGAGAGAGTGGGAGAGCTTGCATATCGGTTAGGCTTGCCGCCGTCCTTGAGTCACGTGCATAACGTATTTCATGTTTCACATCTTAGGAAGTACGTGCCGGACCCTAGCCATATTATTTATTTTGGAGAGATCGATTTGGGACCCGACATTACCATCGAGAAGAGGCCGATTCAGATTTTAGAGCGTCGGGTGAAGCAACTTTGGCACAAAACCATTACTTTGGTTAAAGTTCAATGGTCGAGGCATGGATCCGAGGAAGCCACATGGGAGACGGAAGAGAGTATGCAATCGAGATACCCCGAGTTATTCGCGTTGTAAGTTTCGGGACGAAACTTATTTTTAGGGGGAGAGAATGTAATATCCGTACTTTCTATTTTTGGTAATTTCTATTTTGATGTGTGTTCGTTTCGGATGACTTGCTTGTTACCGTTTTGAAGTTCTGAATCTATTTTGTTCTTGGAATTTTTCCGTTTGGACGAGTTTCGAGGATGTTTTTACGTAATTTTATCTTGAATTATATCTTGTCACATGTACATTCGATTCTCTTGAAACTCGTTCGTTTTCACTGTTTATTGGTTTGCATAAGTTTGTATGGTTGAGTTAGTCGTGTTGAGACTTTTGGTTTGTTAATCCGACGTCGTATCGTGATTTTCGGGCACTCGGGCCATTTTTGTAATTTCCTATAAGTTAGGGAATTTCACTTTCTTTGTCGCATTACGGACTCTTCGGTGGTCGGAGATGTATTTTCTTTCAACACTTAGCTCCGTCATCTTGAATATTCCGTGTTTGTGTTTCTAGATTCGGGCCTTGCTTTGCATTTCGATTTTCGTACTGTCTGCAGCAGTGTACTGATCTGAGCAGTACTGGAGTGCTGCCTGAGTAGCGCACGCTACTCCTTGATTCCTTGCGTGTGCTATCGCTGTGTGGTTAGCGTACGCTAACTTGGAGTTTGTATCGTGCGCTAACGATTTCAGCGGACTGGGCAGAAGGTTCAGTATTTCGGTACTGGACCAGATAGCGTACGCTAATTGAGTGTTAACGCGCGCTAATTTCTAACATTAGCGCACGCTAATTTTGTTAGCCTGCGTACGCTAACGGGAGGACAGAAGCCTCTGATTTCATTCCGCACCCTGTTAGCGCACGCTAACTCTTGTGCGTAGCGTGCGCTAAGCCTGTCTGATATAAATAGGACAGCAACAGCCCAACTTCGTCATTTTCCATCCTTACTCCTACTCTTCGGCTTTGAGCGATTCCAGACGAGGGTTAGGGCTGTTTCCGACCAAATATCATCATCCACTAACATCCTTGCATTCCTTGCGTGAATTCTTCAAGTTCTTAACATTTTCCGCCATCCGAATCAAGGTAAGAATCCCTGAAACCCTTGTTTTGAGATTTTGGGGAAATTTGGGGGATTTCTTGTGATTTGACTCTTTTAATCCGAATTATCATGGATTATTACTAGACTTCAATTGTATACTTGTAATCCTTCGTTTTCTTGAGGATTTGTGGTTTTAAACTCCAATTTTTCCATTGTTCGTCACTTATACTCGACGATACCCTAGTAATATTTGACGAATTGTTCCAGCGGGTAGAACTAGGACGTATTCCTACGTTTTCGTAGTTTTGAGATTGGTTGTTTATCGTTATTATGATAGGAACGGGGTTGTGAAGATTGTTCGAACTAAAACCTTACCTTTCAACCTTTCCCTTCCGTCGTCTCACCCAAGGCAAGTACTTCTTTACATTTTGTTATGTAGAACGTAAAATTCGACATTGATGGGAAGTTGTGATAATTGTGTGTGTGTGCGTATGTTGATATCGTGTGTTCCACCTAGGGATGGTCCGACGGGGCCTCTGGGGGTCGCTACTAAGGGGTACGACCGCGAAAGTGGTTTCCCACCTGGGGAGGGTCCGACGGGGCCTCTGGGGGTCGATACTAAGTGGTACGACCACGGGTTACCAAGTGTGAAATTTTATTGTGGTAATGTGATGTTATGTTTTGCCTTGATAGGCATACTTTGTTGAGAAAAACTGTGATATTCCGGAATATTGTGTTTCTATGATTTTTCAAAAGCATTTTCATGTTGGATTATACTCCCTAATAGCATTATGTAAATTGTACTTGCACTAGCTATTCGAATGCTAACCCCTTTAATGGGGGAAATGCGTCTTATGCATTTCAGGTGTTGGTCGAGCTGAGGAGCTGGCACGGGATGCGCACGCAAAGGATGGTCTGGCATGATGATGTGGCTCGAGTCTATATTTTCATGCTTTGTCATTGTATTTGTCTGAGTAATGGAGTTGGACTGATTACTTTTAAACTTGGTTTAAGTCCCCTGCGTGGGCAATGAATTGGTATTTGACTTATGCCTCATGTACTTCCATTAAAATGTTTTGGCCGAGGCCACGGCCTTATTTTTACTATGTTAAGTGCGTCTTTTCAGATTTCATTGTGGTTTATGTCTCATTAGTTAGCCTGGTAGACCCTCATGAGGGTCCAACGGCGTGTAATGTCCTATCTGATATTTGGGGTGTTACAATATCCTCCAGCGTCTGAATCATCCGCTCTGACTGCCCGTCTGTCTGAGGGTGGTAAGATGTACTGAATCTCAACTCAATCCCCAAAGCTCGATGAACGGCCTGCCAAAAATGTGATATGAATCGGCCATCTCGATCTAAGACAATACTCTTAGGAGTCCCATGCAACCTCACGATTTCCGCAATGAATACCCGTGCTAGTCTCTCCGGCCCCCAAGTATCCTTAATACCTAGAAAATGAGCTGATTTGGTTAGTCGATCGACAATAACCCAAATCATGTTCATTCCAGTCCGAGTCCTAGGCATACTGGTAATGAAATCCATAGAAATGTCCTCCCACTTCCACTCCGGGATAGGAACTGGTCGCAATAGTCCCACGGGTCGCTGATGCTCAATCTTAACCTGCTGACAGGTTAAACACCTCGATACAAACTCATTCACGCCCGTCTTCAAATTGCTCCACCAGTAGTTACTCCTTACATCCTTGTACATTTTGCTCGTACCAGGATGTATGGAGAAAGGTGTAGTATGAGCTTCACTCAAGATCTTATGCTTCAACTCAATGTCATTCGGTACACATAATCTGCCGCGAAATCTCAAAACTCCATCATCATGAATCACAAACCCAGGGGCTTTCCCCTTCCTCACATCCTCCCTCAACTGGACCAAAAACGGATCATCATACTGTTTCGCCTTGATATCATCAGTCAAGGATGAAGTGATTTCCAACGCACATAACTTACCCTAAACCCTCCGAACCCAAACCTCGATATTCTGACAAAACAAATCCCACTGGTTCCTGCTCTGTAGTGTAAGTACCTCTAACATCTATAATGCCATCGGCTTCCGACTCAACGCATCGGCCACTACATTAGCCTTACCCGGATGGTAAGGTATCTTGAGGTCATAATCTTTAATTAGCTCTAACCACCTACGCTGTCTCATGTTCAACTATTTCTGACTGAAGATATACTTCAGACTCTTGTGATCTGTGTAAATCTTACACGACGACCCATAGAGATAATGCCTCTAGATTTTTAAAGCAAAGACGACTGCAGCTAGCTCTAAATCATGCGTAGGGTAATTTGCTTCATAAGGTTTCAACTGTCGGGATGCATATGCAATAACCCTATCTCTCTGCATCAAAACAAATCCGAGACCGAGGCCCGAAGCATCAGTATACACCACGAAATCCTCATTCCCCTGAGGCAATGCTAAAACGGGTGCAGTAGTCAGTCGTCTCTTCAACTCGTCAAAACTATCCTGTCTATATGCGGTCCACTCGAACTTCTGAGTCTTCTGGAGTAACTGAGTGAGTGGTCTAGCGATCTTAGAAAATCCCTCAACAAATTTACGGTAATAGCCTTCAAGTCCCAGAAACTCCTCACCTCCTTCACATTCTTAGGCGATTCCCACGCCGTCACTGCCTCTATCTTCTGCGGATCTACCCGAACTCCCTCCGCTGAGATCACATGCCCGAGGAATATCACTTCCTTAAGCCAAAACTCATACTTAGAGAACTTCGCATATAACTGCTCAGCTCTAAGAATGTCCAAAATAATCCGGAGATTTAAGACGTGCTCCTCCTGACTCCGGGAATAAATGAGAATGTCGTCGATAAATACGACTACGAATTTGTCCAGATACTCTATGAAAACTTTGTTCATCAACTGCATGAACACTGCTGGGGCATTGGTTAGCCCGAAAGGCATAACCACAAACTCGTAATGGCCATATCTCGTCCGAAATGCAGCTTTCGGTACATCACTGTCCCGGATCCTCAATTGGTAGTAGCCCGATCGTAAATCAATCTTCAAAAAGACTGTATCTCCCCGAAGCTGATCGAACAGGTCGTCAATCCGAGGCAAAAGGTACTTGTTTTTTATGGTCAACTTGTTTACTTTTGGATAATCGATGCATAAACGAAGCGATCCATCCTTTTTCTTAACAAAAAGTACAGGCGCACTCCAAGGCGATGCGCTCGGTCGAATATACCCTTTATCTAATAACTCTCCCAACTGTTTCTTCAATTCTAACATCTCTGACGGTGCCATACGATACGGCGCTCGAGAAACAGGGGCCGCATTCGGCTCTAGATCAATAAGAAACTCAACCTCCCGCTGTGGTGGTAATCCCGGTAAGTCATCTGGAAATATGTCCGGATACTCCCTAACTACTGGAATCGACGACATGTCAATTCCACCATCTTCCGCCTCCAGAGCGTAACACCAATAGCCGACACAACCTTGGTTCAGAAGTTTCATTGCATTCAAGGCGCTAATCACACTTCCCGATCTACCCGACTTACAACAGACGAGAGTATGCTCGGTGCCGTCCTCGGCCACTATCGAGATGGTATGAGGCCTATAGTTCATGATAGCACCGTGACGATCCAACCAATCGTCCCCTAGGATCAAATCCTCACCCTTAAGGTCTATAACAATGAGATTCGAGGGCCAATATCGGCTCCCGATCCTCACTGTGCAATCCTTAACTTCCCGGTCCCCAACCATATGATCCCCGCTAGGCGTACCCACTACAAATGGTCCACACTCGAACAAGCAGTCTATACCAATATGACTCACACAATCTGAAGCAATAAAAGAGTGTGTAGCACCCGAATCAAAAAGCACTGAAACTGGATGAGAGGATCTGAGTGGTACATGATGCCACCGGAACGTCTACCTCCTCCGTGCGTCTCCTCTGATACAACCGAGGGTGAACTAAGCCCGAACTCGATGCTGCGCGGCGATCCGGATGACCCCATCACCTACCACGGCCCGAACTCTGAGGAACATGAGTAACTGGAGTCTTCTGCTCAATACTATGCTCCTTCTGAACGGCAGTGGTAATCGGAGCCCTGGAGGCCCTGGAAGCCCTCTCGCAATGAATTGCTCGATGCTCGGTCTGTCCGCAAGTAAATCAAGTAACCAATGGAAATGGACAATCTTTCATCATGTGTTTATACTGACTGCAATTAAAACAAACTCTGCCGCCAGATGTAGGAGACTGGACCGAATGGTTACTTTGAGATACTCCGGCCTGATCAAATGGTCTCTTCCCAGACGTCGGAGCAGACTGCGCCCTCGAAAACCGTCCACCTTTACCGGTTGAAAAATTGCCGGTAGTCTTCTGCTTCTTAGCCTCGGAACCCGACTCTGATTCCGGAATAGCCATCTCGATTGCTAGGGCGCGATCCTGATATTCCTTCAAGGTGGCACACATGAGCGGTGCCATACTCTGCCTGATATGCGGCTACATGCGCATATTGAAATAACAGATCTTATCGGCCTCGGTCCTCACCTGATATTTTACGAACCCCAACTGCTGATTATAAGTGATGATGGCCTGAGAAATCGGCACATCCTGAGATGTAGCAGTAAAGAATTCCACAATCCTGCGCTCCTTGACTGGCGGTGGACAACATTCTACTTCCATAGCAGCCTTAAATTCCTCCCAAGTGGCTCGGCGGTCTCTGGGCGCCACAGCCTCCCACCATTCCGCAGCTTCCTTATCTAGGAGGTACTGAGCAATATGTACCCTCCTGTCATCGGGACAAGCTACGACGTCAAAAGTCCTGCTCAACTGAAAGAGCCAATTCTCCCAACTGAGGGAGTCAGAAGAACTAGTGAAACGAGGGGGGTGCATCTTAGTTACTTTTTGAAGCCATTTACTAGCTTCATCCTCTGGAGTTGGAGGTGGATTCTGGCGTCCACCCTGAGCTATCTGAGCGAGCTGGGCTACCAACTGCTGAAGTACGGCAGTAGCCCCAGCGTCGGCATTATTAACCGATGATAGATTCTGACTGACAGACATATCCTGCTGCCCGTCAGAGCTCAGAGGTTGAGTGCTCGGCACTAACTGAGAGGCCGAATCTGCAGAGGACTGAGAAAGTGGGACTTCCTCATTAATAGCACCCCGACCACGGCCTCGGACGCATCCCCTAGCTGGTCTACCGTGACGTCTCAACATACTGAAGAAAAGATATGAAAGCAACAAGATCAGAAAAATTCACAGTTTACAAGGTTGGCACCATAATTCATAATTCCAGACAACTCAAGGAAACGAATTACAAAAATATAAGAGTTCGAGGAGACTTACAGTCACGGGTTGCACGAAAAGAAGGTAGCACGATGATATTAGGCTCAACGACTGACTCTAACGACACAACTGACAGACCCAAAATTAACCGACAACCTAGGCATTCAAAACCTAAGGCTCCGATACCATAAATGTAACACCCCAAATCACAAATGGGACATTACACGCCGTAGAACCGTCATGAGGTCTACCAGGATAACACACGACACACAATCCGAATATGAAAATCCCAAAAGACACAATTATCATAGTAAAATAGGGTCGTGGCCTCGGCCAAAATATTTCAATCAAGCATCGTAAAGTAAAAATCCACCTGAATCCATTGCCCACGCAGGGGACTTTAACCAATTATAAAACACTCAGTCTAACTCTAACATCAAGATAACTGCAATAGTAAACCATGAAATACAACTCGAGCCTCATCATCATGATGGACCATCCTTTGCATGCATATCCCGTGCCAGCTCCTCGGCTCGACCAGTACCTGAAATGCATAAGACGCATTTCCCCCATTTAAGGGGTTAGCATTCGACACATTATATACATATACGATTCGACACAAGCAATCCATTTGAGAAAAACATTTGAAATCAATATTCCAGACGCTACTACAAACACAGCATTTAACAGTGGTTCTGGAGCCCTTTTAACAGCGGTTCTGGAACCGCTGTTAAATGTCCCGCTGTTAAATTGAACAGCGGTTGTCTAAGAACCGCTGTTAAATTCCATTTAACAACGGTTGTTTAACAACCGCTGTTAAATTTATTTATTTTTTTAAATAATTTTTTTAATAAATTGAAATTATTTTTTTAATATATTATTTTTTTTAAAAAAATATATTATATTCCCGCCCAGTGCGCACTCGCCCCGCCCGCCACCCACCCCCACTATATATATGTATAAATGTGCATTTCCGCTACTCACGGGATTTGAACCTGTGTCCTCAATGAGATGGAGGTGGGTATCAAATCAGTGAGCCAAAGTCATTTGTTGTTCTAATATTGATTTATATTATATAAGTATACAATAAACCATATATATATATATAAATATATATATATATATTATGTATATGTTTGTTAATATTTTCAGAATTATTTTCAAAATATATTAATATTTAACAAAATATTTTAATATATAATGTAATATAATTTTTAATATTAATATATAACAAAATATATTAGTATTCAATATATTCCACATTTGATATAATATAATTCATAAAAAATATGTATATATTATAATTTTTAATATATAATGTAATATAATTTTTAATATTAATATATAACAAAATATATTAATATTCAATATATTCCACATTTGATATAATATAATTCATAAAATAATATGTATGTATTATAATTTTTAATATATAATGTAATATAATTTTTAATATTAATATATAACAAAATATATTAATATTCAATATATTTCACATTTAATATAATATAATTCATAAAATAATATGTATGTATTATAATTTTTAATATATAATGTAATATAATTTTTAATATTAA
This sequence comes from Orobanche coerulescens, assembly GCA_033398695.1. Taxonomy (NCBI): domain Eukaryota; kingdom Viridiplantae; phylum Streptophyta; class Magnoliopsida; order Lamiales; family Orobanchaceae; genus Orobanche; species Orobanche coerulescens. The sequence goes on from CM065802.1 coordinate 71,309,683, forward strand.
TATATAAAAAAATATATTAATATTCAATATATTCCACATTTGATATAATATAATTCATAAAATAATATGTATATATTATAATTTTTAATATATAATGTAATATAATTTTTAATATTAATATATAACAAAATATATTAATATTCAATATATTCCACATTTGATATAATATAATTCATAAAATAATATGTATGTATTATAATTTTTAATATATAATGTAATATAATTTTTAATATTAATATATAACGAAATATATTAGTATTCAATATATAGCACATTTAATATAATATAATTCATAAAATAATATGTATGTATTATAATTTTTAATATATAATGTAATATAATTTTTAATATTAATATATAACAAAATATCTTAATATTCAATATATTGCACATTTAACAGCGGTTCTAGAAAGAACCGCTGTTAAAATACAAGTTTAACAGCGGTTCTAAGAGAACCGCTGTTAAATGTACAGATTTAACAGCGGTTTTCCTATAACCGCTGTTAAAGTACAATTTAAAAGCGGTTCTTCTGGAACCGCTGTTAATTTGCAGATTTAACAGCGGTTCCGCGGAAAACCGCTGTTAAATTGCCATCGTTTCATTTTAACAGCGGTTTTTTTAGAACCGCTGTTAAAATGCCGCAGTTAAATGCTGTTTTTGTAGTAGTGAGAATATCACATTTACACCAAAAACAGTATATCCTCAAGTTTTCCACATCATAACTATCCACTCTTGGTAACCCGCAGCCGTACCCATTAGTATCGACCCCCAGAGGCCCCGTCGGACCGTCCCCGGGTGAGACCACTTCCGCGGCCGTACCCATTAGTATCGACCCCCAGAGGTCCCGTCGAACCATCCCCGGGTGGAAGAACATCAACACACGCACCCAAGTCCACTTCCGTGGTTGTACCAATTAGTATCGGGCCCCAGAGGCCACATATGCCATCCCCGGGTGGAATAATAACAACCACATCCATTTAATAGCACAATTTACATCATTCGCATTAAAACCGTACACACATAACGAAATGTAATACATGTACTTGCCTTGGATAACACTATATGAAGAAAACGGTGAAAGGAAAGGTTTCGGTCCGGATAATCTTCACAAATCCGTTCCTAACACAAGAACAATATACAACCGATCTCAATATTGTGAATACGTAGTAATTCTTCCTAGTTATACCCGATGGGACAATTCATCGAACATTACTAGGGTATCATCGAGTATATGTGACGAACAATGGAAAAATCGGAGTTAAATCCACAAATCCTCAAGAACCACGAAGGAATAGAAGTATACAATTGAAGTCTAGTAATAATCTTTGACAAATCGGATTGAAAAGTGTCAAATCGCAAGAAACCCCCAAAATTCCCCCAAAATCTCAAAACAAGGGTTTTAGAGATTCTTATCTTGATTTGGGTGGCGGAAGATGTTAAGAACTTGATGAATTCGTTCAAGGAATGCATGGATGTTAGTAGATGATAATATTGGTCGAAATCGGATCTATCCTTCGTCTTGAATCGCCCAAAGCCGAAGAGAAGATGTGAGGATGGAAAAATGACGAAGTTGACTGTTGTTGTTTTATATATATCGGACAGGCTTAGCGCACACTACGCCCTAAGAATTAGCATGCGCTATCGGGGTGCGGGAAAACAGTCAGAGACTTCTGTCCTCCCGTTAGCGTACGCAGATACAAGATACCGTGCGCTAGCGTTAGAAATTCGCGTACGTTACCACTCAATTAGCGTACGCTATTTGGTTCAGTTCCGAAATACTGAACCTTCTGACCACTTCCAGGGTATTCTGCCCAGACATATTAGCGCACGTAAAAATGTAAATCTAGCATGCGCTAGTATTACCCTCATAGCGCACGCTACGGAAAAACATTAGCGTGTGCTAACGGCTCCTCGGCCAGACTGTATCCAACTCGAATGACACGAAAACTTGATAGATGCCAGCAACCAACGAGACATGACAAGAAAACAAAAGCCCACAAGCAAAATCTCTCAACCGAATGTACGATTCCGACTAATGAGGAACTTGAAATACGATAAGGGGGACATATTCCCTAAACTTATAGGAAATTACAAAATGGCCCAAACGTCCGAAAATCACGATACAATGTCAGATTAACAATCCGAAACTCACAACATGAGCAGCTCAACCATACGAACTTATGGGAACAGAGAAATAATGAAATCGAACGAGTTTTACGAGAATCGAACGTACATGCGACAAAACATAACTCAAGACGAAAATATGTAAAAACGTCTCCGAAACTCGTCCGAATGGAAACACTCCAAGAACAAGATAGATTCAGAATTCCAGAACAGTAACAAGCGAGTAGTCCGAAATGAAAATACACTAAAAATAGAAAAAGTACGGATATTACAGTTTGGACATACTTCTACATCGCGTAGGATTTCTCAATGTAGAAGTAGTCTATGTATGAGGAGAAGCAGCGGAATGAGGAGGAGAATGAGGAGAATGACGAGGAGTACGAGGAGAATGAGAAGGACAATGAAGAGGATGCCGAGGAGATGCCATGCGCCTGCATAAACGAATTAAAATATTATCAAACACAACATAAACCAAAAAACTAATATTTGTCGAACACAACATACACCAAGAGAATCGAAGTTGCACACTTCAGACTTGTTATAAATACAAGTTATAACTATATATATATATATATGTATATATATATATATTATATGGATTCTAAAAATATATTATATATTAAATGATTGGTATATGACTATATGTAATATGTATTCTATGCTTGTATCAATATATTATGATATATATATTATTAATACTGCCTAAATTGCATAACACCTAATTGCTTAAATTGACACTTATTATGACTTAACATCTAATTGCCTAAATTGACTACTAAGTGCTAAATCTACAGATTTGTAAGTGAACACCTACTCACTTTGTAAAAGGGGATTGATTTAATTCGGTTAAACTTATAATGAGAAGAAAAATGGCATGTATCTGTGCAAAACCTAGATGTAGTTATTCATGTACCTGATTTTTTATTATATTTTGAGATGATAAAGTTCTCCCATAAATCTTCATCATGATCATTTCGAATGGCATGTATGTCATCAGCTTTATTTTCTTCAATGATAGTGGGTATCCGTGTTGACAAAGAAATAAACTAACAATTGTCAAACGTTGATTCTTCAATTTCATTGGTATCCACACTTCTACGTGGAATAACCATGGACAACCTTTCATTACATGGATCATTGACATAGAACACCTGTTTTGCTTGGTGTGCCATGATAAAGGCTCGTCTTTGTAGGCAATCTTGTGAAGATCTACCAATGTAAATCCTAATTCATCAATTTCCACACCCGTATTATTATCAGCCCACTTACACTTAAATATAGGCACTCTAAACTTAACAAAATCAAGTTCCCAGATCTCTTCTATAACTCCATAGTAAATCATCGATGCTAAAACTGGGTTTTTGTTTTCTGAGCTTGAAAAGTGTGTAGACTCAGCTTGAAGAGTAACTCCACTATTTTGAACTGTACTCTTCTCATCCTGTGACTTTGTATAGAATGAGTACTTATTGATATCGTATCCACTCCAAGTTACGACGTCAGATTTGGGTCCGTGTGCTAGTCATTGTAATGTTTCAGATTTACTGCCAGAAATTTGTTCCTTAAACCATCTAAAAAAAGGCTTATTATGTTCAATCAATAACCATTTCCGCTCATTCGGGGATTCTTTGTCTTCAAATGATTCTTGTGAGCTGACAAGTAGGGAAGAACACCATCAGTGTTGTTTAAAATGTATAAATGTGCCTATAACACCTCATCTCAACTCTTGGTTAAAACTTTAACACCCCATGTACCCTTTCCTCTAATTCTATCCTCATGTCGAGACTTAGGAAGCCCTACAGATTCCACTTGTGACATGTAATCTGTGCAAAACTCGATGGCTTCTTCTGTAATGTACCTTTCCATAATAGATGCTTCCGAATGAGATGGGTTTTTGGTATACCCTCTGAAAATCTTCATGTGTCGCTCAATGAGGTACATCCATCTCAAATAAATAGGGCCACACTCTTCAATCTCCCTAACTATATGGACAAGTGAACCACGATATCAAAAAAGGAGGAAAATACATCTCCAATTGGCATAAGATAACAACATCCTCATTTTTCCACTCATCCAAACCAGAGGATCTATCACTTTGCTACATATAGCATTGAAAAAAAAAGACACTCCTCACCTTTTTAGGCAAGACGTCACGTATAGCCACTCCTAGAAGTTGTTGCATCAAGAATGACAGTCATGGGACTTTAGGCCAACCAATTTAAGATCTTGCAACGATACAAAACTCTTAATATTTAAAGAGTAACTTTGTGGCACTTTAATGCCGTGTAAACATTCACAAAAACTAATTGTCTCCCTTTTTGATAAAGCATAATATTTGATATACTTTTTTTAGTATTTTTATTAGAATATTATATATATATATTTCTGTATTTTGTGTGATCATTTATATTATTTTTCGTGTGTTTGCATTATTTTATTCAAGTATAATTTTTACTAATTGTGTGTAATTTTTGTTATATTAATTAGAATTACATTTTATCTGCAGATTAGCACACCGGGTGAAGATATACCTGTCATTTTAGGGGTGATATTTTTAAAGATACCGAATATATTCATGAGTGATCTCATTTTATTCATATCGTCCAGACGATTATTTTGAAAAAAATGTTCATTCGAATCCAAGTTCGTATGAAAAAGTTATGGTCGTTCGAAGTTTTTGGAGGAAATTTAAAATGCGCAGACCACCAATATCAAGACAAGTGGCAGAACCTGATTCGCCGGATGATGTCAGAATGACATCACGACTATTACAGCATCTGCCGACTGAGCTCCATCTCATTGCACATGTGTGCGGACAGTCCAATAGCATGAGGCAACGTGTCACGCCACGTCATCAGGTCACACGCCCGTCCACTGTGCCAGCCAAGGCCCAGTCTCATGTACAGCGCGTGAGTCACATGTGTCGGACCAGAACCGTCAGATTGGTGCTTGGATCTCACGCGCGCGTGAATATTTTTGCCACGTCAGAGATGACGTGGTGGATCAGATTGTATGGCCTTTCCTTGCCTTTCCTTTCCGTTGCCCATCCTTGCTGATTGATGTTGATACTCATTGTCTTTGAACGATGTAAAATAATTGAAGGGATAAAGATGCTGCAATAATGAGCACCATCTTTCCATTGCAGGTTCATGTACTGCTATAAATAGCAGTAACCTCTCAACGTAAAGAAAAAAAGAGAGAGCAGAGTAGGAAAGAAACAGTTCATAGAAGTATATTTTAGTGATGATACAAAATATAATTTTAGTTTTTATAATTTAGTTTTTATGTTTATTTTCTGTATTTATGCTTTATATAATTATACTGTAATACACATAAATAAATATTGTGTAACACCCCGAGATATTCGGAATAATTACAGCACCGTAAACCCTTTAAGTAAGGATTTACAAGGCTGATTTAAAAGAAATGTAAATATAAGACATCAATACTGCGGAAATTCAAGTTTACAAAACCATTCAACTGGTTCAACGAGTAATTAATACAACCATATCGAAATGATATTAATACGACACGCGTACTCGAGTACTGAAATCAAAACAAGAAGACAAATCACCAACAACAACAAACATCACTGAACCCCTTCATCGTCACGTCAGTCTTGTGTCGCTTTCCCTGCTCCTCACCGAACATCAAAACAAATGTCCACCCCAAGGGGTTAGCAAAACGATGCTAGTACAAGTATCATATTAAACAATTCGAATATGCATCAACAATACATAACAAGATACACCACACGGACTTCCGCTAGGAATCCGACAATGCGAATCCACAAGATTCCATTAACACAAAGCAAGGGTATTCCAATGATCCAGCGCCCAAAGATAGATCCCAAGATGATCCGTCGGACCAACACGAGGTGGAAATAACCCGTCCAATGATCCAGCGCCCTCAGCCTAGATCCCAAGATGATCCCGTCGGACCAACACGAGGTGGACATCCGATCCAGCGCCCTCAGCATAGATCGTACAACGTACACAAATACAACTCATGCATACACATATGCCAAATCATTATGTTCATCAACATGAACATACAAATACTAGATAACGAATATCATGACAATTCAACAAATTAATTTCCATGTTCAACAACATGAATAAGCCACAAACATGCTCAAAATATCAATTTTAACACATTACGATACTTGCCTCGAAGATGGCAAGAACGAAACACTTCAATGATCTCAACACACTCGAAGACTGCCTCCTTCGATCAACGTAGCAAGCTCGAACCTTAACAAAAGAAATGATATACAAATCATCTCAAGTCGAACGATCGCCTAACAATTCGGCCTACGGTCAAAAGCTCAAAATAAACAATCTGCCTGAACTACTTAGCGTACGCTACGTACTCTACGTAACGTGCGCTAAGCCTGCCCGTTAGCGTACGCTATCGTCTAAGCCTAGCGTACGCTAGCGATGGACTGACAGTTCTCTCTGATCAGCCGACTTACTCGGCTGATATCATAACGTACATTACGTACCAAAGGTAGCGTGCGTTAACTTATCCCCGATAGCGCACGTTAACTTACGTATGTTAGCGTGCGCTAATCGTGCATGGCAGATTACTACTGACAGAAAACTGGATTGAATGGTGATGAACTCATGAATTCTATGGTGATAAAGCAAGTCATCCCCGAGCATATCATGCTAATAAGGTTTGTGAAAGTTCTTACGTACTAAATGACTATGAGATACAAGATACGTATAATCATCACAACACCATAGTTCATCTAGATCTTCAAGGGATATCCTGAGTTCAATCCGTTATAAGTCTCAAAACGTACGATCCTTCTATATAAACGCATAAGAACTAGAAAATCTCCATATAGTAATCACAAATCGGTTTGAAAATGCTAGGAGTCCAACTACTAAAAAGGTTCGAAGGATTATACGTTGAATAAGTGCCGAAACGTCGAAAATATCCTTCTAACACATGATGATCGATTTTGAACAAAATAACTGACTATCAAAACATGATCAAACGTCCTTTAGAACACTACTAATATTGGTGAAGAATCACCTACCTCAAAGTAGTGAAGAACAAGGAGGAAATTCGAAGCAATCCAACACCGAAGGCTAGAACACCAATCTCCAATGATATACGATCCTCAATCACGAGCTAGGATGTTGATATGAGGTGTTTAGGATGTAGGAAGTTATACTCTAAGTATAAGAATTCGGATGAGGGAGAAGAAAGGACTGAAAATACGAAAAGGATGCTGTCCTATTTATAGGAAATGATTATTAGCGCGCGCTAGTCCCTGCTCGTAGCGTGCGCTAACGTCTTACTGACTTCACTGTACTCAGCACTTAGCGTGCGCTATGCACAAACCTGTAGCGTGCACTAAGGCGTTGACTTGGCTTTCCCCGAAAGCCGTCCAGGTTCATCCCGACACAATCCGACCAAGATCCCCGGCCTGATCTCACCTACCACACGTCTCAATCAAATTGACCACGCATAGCGTGCGCTAATGTTCCTTTGTAGCGTGCGCTATGGATCCATGTTAGCGTACGCTACACATAGCCGATAGCGTGCGCTACATGCGCAGAATTACAATTTTTAAATCACAATCATGAAATCATACGCTCGACAACATCGGATTATGAAATACGGAGAATAATACTCAGACAAAGTACAATAATTACAATATCACAAGTTCCAAATACATATCAGAAATCTCGGGTATTACATATTGCACCTCAAATTATATTCTAAATAAAGCTTAGTTAATATTATTTTTATCACATAAAATTCACCTTCATGATTTTATTTATTATTATAATTTTGTAATTTAAGTTTGTACGTTACATTCAAGTTGCTTAGATCAATTGGCGTATTGGGATAAATCTATCTCTATCACTTTCAATATTTTCCTTTCAATTTAATTTATCTACATCAAGTAAGTTCTTTTAATTTCTACTGTATTTATTTTGAATATGTCAATATTTATTTGTCTCTTAAATTTACCTGTCATTATAAATTTGAGCTAAATTTTATATTCTAGGGTTAAGATGACTTAAATTAAATACCCGAGCTTATATTAAATTTATTAATATGCCGTCTTTAATTTAAATTGATATAATTCACAAATGTAAAAATAGAGACTAGAAGGAAATATTTTTGTAAATATAATTTAATTAAAAAAGGTTAACTATTAATCCGAAAGGTACTATTTAGCCCAGAAACTAAATATAAATCCAAAAGGTATTATTTAGTTGGATGAAATAATTAGATTATTTAAATATAAACTTCTGTTAAAATAATTTGTGAATACTAAAGTTATCAAATCATTTTTCGTGAAGATATAATATTTATCTAATTGTTAAATCTCACAGCTAACAAATTGATATAATGCTCGAGTTATTTATTTAATAATCTGAATCCCTAGAATTTTTATTATAAAAAACAGCACAATTCTACATTAAAGTCATTTTATTCTTACTGCCTTATCTTATTTAAATTATTGTAATTAAAGTTCTTAAATAGAATTTCTTTCCTGTATTTGTATTTCTGCAAATTAGCTAAAATAAAAACCCATTATTTAGAATATTTAGATATTATTATTTTGTGAATTTATAATTATTGTAATTTTAAACAAATAAAAAATGATCCTCAAGTGAAACGACCTTGGTAAACTCATTAACACTACAAACGCTTCGTATACTTGCGGGTCGCTATTTTATTTACAAGTACATTTTGAGCGGAATAAGTTTTTGGCGACGTCGTCGGGGATCGGTGTTAAATTACTATTTTTGTGATATTTTCTTTGTTCACTATTTTTTTCTTTTTCTTTTTTTCTTTTTGATTTTTCTCGTACTTCTGTTATTTTCTTTGAATGCAAGGGCGTAGATCTCTTAAAGAAGATATCCAACCATATATTAAAAATATTAATCAAATTCAATGGGAGCCGAGAGAGGAACCCAAATAGAAGAAAGTAAAAAAATACCTCTCGAAATAATACCTGAAGAACTTGATATGGCGAACGAACTACCACTAAGAGTAACATATATGCGTGATTTTGCACGGCATGTTATAGGTACATCTACATCTTGTATTGTATTAGGGAAGCTGCTAGAAACTATGAATTAAAACATCTACACTTTAATCAATTGCTCTCATTTTACGGAATGTCAAATGAAGATCCTTTGAACTTCATTCGGGAATTTTATTCCGTAATTCAAACTTTTCATTTACAAAATCTAAATGAGGATCAATTGAGAATGCGATGTTTCTCCTATACACTAATAGATCGAGCTAAAACTTGGTTAATGTCATTGGCACCTAACTCATTATCAACCTGGGAGGCTGTATACAATAAATTTATGGGAAAATATTATTCTAATCAGAAAACTAAAGACTTTCGAACTAAAATCGCGTCATATAATCAAATAGACGGAGAACCTTTCTATGAAGCTTGGGAAAGATTCAAAGGTCTTCTTACACAATGCCTTCATCACCATTATTCACCTGAACTTTTAAACCAGTTTTTCTATGATGGATTGGAGCAAAATTTCCAATACATGATAGACAATGCTGTAGGTGGAGATGTTGGTACACTTGTTGCACAAGAAGTGTATGATTTATTTGAAATGATAGGGAATAATTCACAATAGAAAAGTGCATGAGATAAAGAGACTCAAGACAATGAAATTATCCTTAATAGCGATTTTCACAACGATTAGAAGAATTGACCAAGGAAATTCAACTTCTTAGAAGTAATTCTCCAGCCAAACGATCTGCTGAAACTTGTGGTGTGTGTGGAGTGTACGATCATGGAGCTAATGTGTAATGCAGATCTTGAATTGGCACAACCTGATGATCAGGTAAATATTATTCAAAACTACCAACCTCGCCAAATCACCCCGAAATGATCCTTATTCAAACACTTATAATCCTAGATGGAAAAATCATCCAAACTTTGGATGGTCTAACACTAACGCTCCTCCACTAAAACCAAATTCTCAGTTTTTATCAAAGCCAAATTACCCTTCAAATCAACCACCAAATCAAATTATGTACCCAATGAATTCACCAATTTATCAAATGAATCAATCTTAAAACCTACCACATCAATCATCTCTTGAAGAAACTTTAAACAATTTCATACAATCTACATCACGACATTTTGAAATGATAGAATCGAACTCAACTAAATTAGATATAACAGTAAAATGATTAGACATTATGATTGGACAATTGGCAACCCAAGTGGGAGATTTAGCCAGAAAGTCGAAAAAGGGAAACTTCCTAGCCAGCCAGAACAAGCTCAAGCCATCACAACACTTAGAAGCGGAAGAAAAGTCGATAACAAGATAGAACCTCAAAAGATGCTGGATGATAAGGACAAACTGGCGGTAGAGGATAAAGAAGAATACAATCCGAAAACAAGAAACTCTTTTCGTAACTCTCCAAATCCTTATAAACCACCAATTCCCTTCCCCAGCAGATTAAGAAATGAAAAACAAGATAAGCAATTCCGGGCTCTTTACCAAATGCTTTCAAAAGTAAATGTCAATTTACCTCTAATTGATGTGATACAAAATGTTCCTGCCTTTATAATTTTTTTAAAGATTTATCATCTAAAAATGAAATTATTTAGAAAATGAAAACGTAACTCTCTCAGAAATAGCAAATAAATTTTTTCAAACTCACCTTCCTAAAGAAGATAATCCAGGCGGTTTTATAGCAAAAATTAATTTAGGAAATGGTAAAGAAACTTTTGGATTACTTGATCTCGGAGTCGAGATAAATTTAACGCCATATTCAATTTTTAAACAACTAGAACTTGGAGACCTAAAACCAACTAGAATGTTCTTACAACTCGGAGATAGATCTATCCGATACCCTAAAGGTGTCATTGAAAATATTCTAGTAAAAGTAGGTGGTTTAATAGTACGTGTTGATTTTGTTGTACTCAAAGTTGGTGAAGTATCTCATAATAATGACAATGAACACACAATTTTATTAGGAAGACCATTTATGGATACCACAAACACATTAATAGATGTGAGAAATGGAAGAGTTACTGTAATATCCTGAATGTTGGAATAATATTTTATCGTTGACCTTGTTGGAAAATTGGTAATGTGATTTTTTTCGATAATAGAAGTGATATTGAGTATATGAGAGTAATATGTCGGGTAATATTTTCTAATATCGTCGAATAATTATTGATAAGAATGTGACGGTGGCCAACGTTGTATTCTCCGATAAATTATTCAACGAGAATTAGAGAAATTATCTCGACCAAATATGAGATTATAAATTTACTTGGATGTATCAGAGATGTATTTATAGTCGTTGACTATTTAAAATAAGAAAGTAAACACCGAAATTGTAAATAGAAATAAAATTGTATATTTCTGGGAAGTATCGTGGATAAGTATCAAGTTTGAAAAAATCACCATGGATTTTTGAGAAGTTTATAAATTATGAAAATTTAAAGTATTGTATACAATTGAGTTAGCTTTCCAATGGTCTAAACGGAGAGCCAATCGGAGTCCGGACGAAGAAGTTATGATCAAATTAGTAGAGATCACAATCGGGCACCGCGTCATCACAGACGCGTCGCCCGGCGCGCCCGGATTCCTGCGAGAGCGGGGCGCGGGTCGTCGCTCGTGATGCCTGGCCATGTGCTGTTTTGACTTACTAGCATATTTTGTACCTATTGAGAGCAATATTATATACATTGCTTTATAATTTTGTTTATCAATATCCATAGATAATATCTCTCTCTTCAAAATAGTATTTTTCTATTTTAGTTTTTATATATGTAAGTCGTCCAAAATGCTCAAGAACCCAGCGAACCTGAGCACCCAATTCGAGGAAACGTCCAGTAGGTGTTTGATGGAATTCCTCAGAGTCTGTGAATTCCAGTCTGGGTTGCCATCTTTGAACTCGATTATCTCTCAATCGGTAAGCTATTTTATGAACGCATCTCGATCAGTTTTTAAATAAAATACATATAAGTATAAATATTGGTTATAGCATAAGTATTAAGTCATAATACTTGAATAAAACAAATCGTTTTCTGGTGAGTCAGACCATCTTTTTCGGGATAATAACTGAACCTGTTCGATGAATTTCCCCAGTGAGTCTGAGAATTCGAGACTAGGTTTCCTTCTTTGAACTCTATTATCTTACAACCTGTAAGTTATTTTGAAAATCTATCTCGAGAAGTTTGTAATAAAAATATATAGAAGTATAAATGTTGTTTTTACCGTAACTATTGAGTTGGAATACTTCGATAAAACGAGCCATTTTACACTGAGTCGGCCTTGTTCGTATCAGTGATTTCCAGCAACAATTCTTGTGAAAGTTGATCACGCTGCCTATTTTGAATATGTATATCTTTTAACTTTAAGGTTATTTTCCGATTATATTTCATGTATTTTGTAGCAGATTGACATGGGTAAATAACTTGGTTTTTGTTTTGATATTTCCAGCCACTTAAATTATTGTATTTATCGAACTATAATCGAGTCAACCCTACTTTGTTATAATACAAATCCATATCGAGCGGATTGAATTCTTTATAATTGTGTTCATGGCTGGATAAACTCAATAAAAATGATTAATATCAGAGTAAGGTTCTTTACATCTGTATTTCGATATTTGTGATCACAAGGTGTTAATTGGAATATTTAGCATGCGTAAATCTTAAAGTCTTACATACGTAAAGTATGTTCTGGATATTAGCGCACGCTACGTAATGTGAATAACGTACACTAAGTTAACAGACAAAGTACGTAAAATTTATTGAGGATTAAGAGTTCGTAATTATTGAGTTGGAACGTTCGAATTTGTGTTTGACCGAGATATTATGGAACCGTGGGTTTGTTGATTGTTATCAAACTTATTGTTATCGTTTATTGCAATAGGCTGTGAAAATTGATCATCGATTAGAATCGTGTGTTGCGGTCGAGTTCGAGGATGTCCGTGAATTGCTTTAATAGGAGTCAAGGAGCTCGTAGACGATGGCAAGGAAATTGATAATGACTTCACTACTATCGTATTCGTATTGAGGCAAGTTTATACTTGTTCAGTTTTTAATATTTAATGAATGGTTTCGCTTTCATTTCATTTATAATTCATATAGAAATAATATTATAAATGTAAACTGTCGGGATGATGATTTGTTTATCATGCTTTGGTTTAGGATAAATCATAATGTATATGATTTAAATTGTGTTTGATTAAGACGGAGAGGTGGGTTATCTTCGGTCTGTGTTATGAATTGTTGGATATCGAGGGTAGTTATCGTGATGACATTGGTATCATGATAAAGGTTTATTGGTACTGAATTGATTATATTTCATTGAGGTTCTTTAAACCATTTGGATATTCATTCAGGGTTGTTTGTTCGTGGAAAGGACATGGTTTTCGGCTTTGGGGGTAATGTAAGTATTGTTCAGTTATGAGGATAATTATTCTGGTGAATTATTGTATATGTTGTATGTTGATGTTTCATATAGTGGGATTCATATTGATTGTTTCATTGAGGGATGTTGATCCCAGGACTGTTGTTTGAGATTATTGATCGTATTGATTATCCTCTGGGGATTGTGATCCCAGGATGGTTGTTTCGGAAGTTGTCGGTAGTGTCGATCTTTCATTATCCGTGTGTCATTGTTCACTTCGGTGAGTCTCTTGATCCTTATTGGATATCTAATTCATTGAGTTTCGTTGTCATGTTGCATCGTGACATATCTAGAGTCATATCTTCGTGCCGATTGGTTATTGTGTAGGATTTTTAGACAGGCACACGATGGTTATGCATGGATGTTTCCGCATTGAACCGTGCACATGAGACGTACTCCGTGAGGCTAATTAGGTACATGTCCCACGTATATCCTGGATTCCGTATACGGGGTGGACATGTGTATGGACATATTTCCGGATTGGGCGTACTGTGACGTCCATCTTTGAGCCATATGGATTGGTCGTTCACCCTCCAATTATGGTTGGGTATGTTCGACAGTTTGCAACTGATTTTTCATACGCCCGAGGGGTATGTTCGACAGTCAAGGTTGTTTCTTTGAGATCCATTATATGTTGATCATGTTTGGAGTTTACCATGTTGAGGGTATTCTCGGTTATTGTTGATCCTTTGTTGATCGTATTTGGAGTTTACCATGTTGAGGGTATTCTCGGTTATTATTGATCCTTTGTTGATTGTGTCGGAGTTTATCATGTTGATGATATTCTCGGTTATCATTGATCCTTTGTTGGTTGTATTGGAGTTTATCATGTTGATGATATTCTCGATTGATGTTTTGGTTGATCATGGTTATTGGTCGTATGAGCATTCGGACTGTACGTCGATGTTTCGGGTCATGTTATCATTGTTTTGTGGTAGTTGATCTACATATATATTGTGTGTTATTGGTTTCTATCCAGATTGAGATTTGACTGTGAAATCCGACGGACGGGATTTGGCATAGATGGATTATTTCACGCTTGAGTTATAATGATGTTTTTGAGGATTCTGGGTATTGTTTTGATACAGTACAGATGGTTGTAGTTGAGTTCATTTCGTTATTCGAGAATGCGAAATGTGGATTATGGTAAGGATTGATTTGTTATTGATTGCTATGGATTGGTAAGGTTACGACAGTATGATTACATTGGTAGTAGTCTTACTTTGTTATTACATTGGTATGTAATTATTTATGATGATGTGATCGATATCATTATTGAGTATTATGGCTGACCCTGTCATGGGCTTTATTTTTAGGTACTCGGAGATCGAGCTAGTAGCGGTCGTGAAGAGATGAGCTTCCCGGGTGATAATGGCTATGGCATTATTTTTGGGAACCGAGTATGTTGACTGGTTGTTTTTTTCGCTGCCAATGTGTATTTTGATCTGTGTTTTATCCGTTGCGTGTGTATTTTAAAACGGATTTTTGGTATTTTTACCAACTCGTGTATAACTTTCAAAATTGTCTTTTTGGGTATTTCGTAAACTTGGGTTTTTTCGTTAAACCCTTTTTCCTTAAACTATTTTGTCGGTATGTTTAAGTGGTGGCTTAGCGTACATTCTGAAACTGTCAAGATTTGGCATTTCGCCTTGTAGTTTCAAATAGTATTTTATGACAGTATTTGAGAACTATGTTTTGGTAAAGATTTGGGTATTTAAAATATTACCGTCTTTGCCTCTTTGTCGTGTTTGAAATCTTTGCGAAAATGAGTTTTAGCCTGGTGGGTTCCGGCGTGGGGCCCACGGCTGTAATTTTTCCAGATGGTTTTGGGGGCGTTACAGAAGATGGTATCGGAGCTTGGGTTTTGTGAAACCCGGGCATGTGTGTTATGTGGCTCTACGAGTACGACAGTGGCATGACTTTTGAAAAATTATTTTTCTGACTTTTGAGTCAAACCGATTTTTGGACGTTCCAAAATTTTTGAGATATATTTAAAATTGCTATAATTTCGATATTGGTGTATATTGGTATTGTTTTGAGACTTCGTATGGGAGTCGTATGCTAGTATCACGGGAGATCATCGACTTCACGGACCTGTAAGTATATTATTTTGGTTATTCGATTGTGACAGTGATTGCTTGCCTTGTTGATGATTTTGGATTTTCGGGGTTGCACTCTTGTTTATGACAGGATGACAAGTTTCGAGGACGAAATTTATTTTAAGGGGGTGATGTAACCGAGCTGATCAGTCACCAAGAACCGGATTAATCTCTGAAGTTTTTCCGAGAAAACCCGAATATATGTAGTGCTATTATTTCTCTCTCTCTCTGTGTGTTTATTTTTCTCTCTCTCTAAAATACATTAATCTCAGAATTATGCTTATCCTTTGAAAGAAAGGCTTCTCCCCTATTTATAGCGGGGAGGACCACCTGTCCTTAAGATCTTTTCCTGATTTTTAGGGAAGATCCCAGATATTCAGGGATTCAAGTGGCGCCGTCTGTGGGAACTGTGACATCGAGTCACTTTGAGTTGAGTCGTGAGATCAGTAATGGCAGAAGAAATGAACCAAAAGAAAATGGGGGAGTTGATACCCCGAAATCTGGAAGAAGAACTAGCAGCTGCGGGTGGAGAAACAACCCGGGAAAAAACACCCATCACCCCGGTAGAAGAAGCTGCACCCAGCACAGTCACGCTGACTAAGGAAGCCTTAGCCGACATAATCGCTAGTATAATCCAGAAGAGTCGAGAGGTCGAAAAGCAAAAAATACCACGAAAAGTAATACCCATCCTCTCGGATGGGCCGGAGGAAATCGATCAGTAGGAAGAACATGGGGAGAGCTATCCAAGAGTATGGGAGCGATCTAGATAGAAAAGAACACTGGATCCCTTAATATCTAGTATGCAAGACGAGCTAGAGGAGTTGCGACAGAGGGTTGTGGGTAAGGACGCGGAGAGTCATCCAGGCCACCCTTTCTCGGAGGGCATACTACAGGCTGAACTCCCATATGGGTTTAGGGCTGTCACCTTCACCTACG
Organism: Orobanche coerulescens; assembly: GCA_033398695.1. Taxonomy (NCBI): domain Eukaryota; kingdom Viridiplantae; phylum Streptophyta; class Magnoliopsida; order Lamiales; family Orobanchaceae; genus Orobanche; species Orobanche coerulescens. Next base: position 71,326,283 of record CM065802.1, read on the forward strand.
ATGGGCTCTCAGATCCTACCCGACATTTAAATCGATTCGAGAACATGGCCGTATTGCATCGGTACTCAGATGCCGTGAGTTGAAGAGCATTCCTTGCCACGCTGACAGAGTCAGCTCAGGATTGGTTCCACCAGATACCCCCAGGGACAATCACTAGCTTCAAAACTTTCAGCTCGGCGTTCCTGACTCACTTCGCCAGCGCTAGGACACACCAGAAAACCTTCATGTCCTTGTTCAGTATCAAGTAGTACTCCGGAGAAGCATTGAGAGCTTATGTGACCCGATTTACAAAGGCGTGCCTGGAGGTACCCTCGTCATCTGAGGAGGTAAAGACGAGTGCCTTAACACAGGGACTAAAACCTGGGCTGTTACGCACCTCGTTGGCTAAAAAACCGGCCAGAACATATGATGGGTCTTAGTCCGATGTTCAAAATACATCAATGTTGAAGAAACCGAGAAGGATATGGAGGAATTGCAAGAAAAATCTGAAGATGGGGAAGGAGGAACTAGCAGGGTGGTGCGGCGCGAGGTATATACCTTTCGAGGAAATCTACCTCGGGAGGAAATGCCGCGTGGAAAGACAGACCGGAATATGGACCAAAGGAAGAACGATACCGGCCTAAGATGACCGAGGTTTGACCAATACAGCCTGTTAACGATGAGAAGGGCGCAGGTTTTGGAAGCAGTTGAGGGTAAGATGAATAGGGTCATCGAGTGGCCTACGTTTCGTTCTAATAGGCCTACCCAGCCAAAATCCGAGCTTTATTGTCGATTCCACAATGATTATAGGCATAAAACAGATGATTGCAAACACCTCAAAGACGAGATCGAAAGGCTGGTCCGAGCGGGACATCTAATGGAGTTCACATATCAGCAGAGGAATGGAGGTCGGAGGAAACCACCCATGCCCTAGGGGGGCGGGGATGAAAAGAGAAGCCCCTAGGGGACCCGCTGCTCCCCCAGCTAAGAAAGGAGTGATTCACATGATATCAGGAGGACCAACCGACGGAGGTTCTAATCAGGCCAGAAAAGCTCACACGCGAAAGGCCAAGTGTCATCAGTTCGAAGAGGTCGCCTCTATGAGTAGCGGGCCTGTAATCCAGTTCGGCCCTACGGACAATAGCGGGATACATGTGCCCCATAATGACGCACTGGTCATCACCGCAGAGATTGCCAGTTATGATGTACAAAGGGTATTCATCGATACAGGAAGCTCGGTGGACATCTTATTCTATGATTGTTTCAAACAAATGAATCTCGAGGTGGAATTGAAAAAGGTAGATATGGCACTTTATGGGTTCTGCATGACCGAGGTACAACCGGTCGAAGAATTGGTACTTCCGGTAGTAATGGGCCGGATACCCCGTCAATAGGTCAAGACGCTCAGGTTCTTAGTGGTGGACACCAAATTAGCCTATAACGCCATTTTAGGGTGACCAGGGCTCAACAAGTTCGAAGCGGTGGCATCTACTTCACACATGAAAGTAAAATTTCCCGTATGAAGCGGGGTAGGGGAGGTAGCCGGGGATCAGTTTGTATCTCGCTCTTGTTACCAAACGACTGTAAAACAGGGAGTACAACGCAGTAAGAGGGCGTCTGAGCTAGAAGGCCCGGACCCAGAGTCTAAAAAGAATAAAAAATCAAAAGCGCCCGAGGAGGCTGAGAAAGAAGGTGTTTAACCTAATGAGGAGCTGATGGAGATAGAATTGGTTCCTGGAAAACCAGAAATAAAAACTCGCGTGGGAAATCGGTTGGACGGAGGGATAAAGGAAAGCTTTATCTGCTTACTAAGGAGATTTGTGGACATTTTTGCATTCACGACCGAGGATCTGGTGGGAATCAGCCCAGCAGTCGCCGAGCACAGGTTAAACTTCGACCCAACTGTAAGGCCAGTAAAGCAGAAGAGGAGGCATTTTGGGCCTGAGATGGATGGAATCATTGGGGCAGAAGTTGACAAAGTCCTCCGAGCTGGGCACATAACGGAGATCTAGTTTCCAGAGTGGTTATCCAACACTGTTATGGTAGGGAAAAGCCAAGGGAAGTGGAGAATGTTCATGGATTTCCGGGACCTAAATAAAGCGTGTCCAAAGGATCACTACCCATTACCCCGCATAGATCAACTAGTGGACTCGACGTCGGGGTGCGAATTGCTCAGCATGATGGATGCCTCTCAGGGATATCATTGGATTCCTCTCACACCCTAGGATAGAAAGAGGGTCAGCTTTGTGTTATCTAAGGGAACTTTTTGTTATGTGCGCATGCCTTTTGGGTTAAAAAATGCGGGAGCTACGTATCAAAGGATGGTTGATAGAATCTTTAAATCCCAAATCGGCAGAAACATGGAGGTCTACGTAGATGATATGCTGGTGAAAAGCGCAAAGGTGGGAGAGCATATCAAAGATCTAGAGGAAACATTCGAAAATCTGCACGCATTTTAATGAAGCTCAACCCATCAAAGTGTTCTTTTAGAGTAAAATCGGGAAAATTTCGGGGATACGTGGTAACAGAGCAAGGGATCGAGGTCAACCTGGAAAAGGTCAAAGCAGTACTACAAATGAATCCTCCAAAAAAAATCAAAGATATCCAGGTATTAACAGGAAGAATAGCGGGGCTAGCCGGTTCATATCACGCTCAGCCGAGAAAGGATTCCCATTTTTTAAGCTCTTAATAAAAGGGAACAAATTCGAATGGACCTCTGAAGCACAGGCAGAATTTGAAAAATTGAAGGAGTATTTGGCTGATCTGCCTCTGCTCACCAAACCAATACCAGGAGAGGAGCTCATACTCTACTTATCCGTAGAAGAGGGGGCGATTAGCTCAGTCTTTCTAAGAGAAGAAGTGAACAAGCAAAAACCTATCTATTATACAAGCCGAATTTTGCAAGGAGCAGAACGGAACTACTCCGAGCTAGAGAAGGGATCATTAGCATTAGTAGTTACAGCTCGGCGATTGAGGCCATATTTCCTAGCCCAACGAATAAAACTGCAAACCAACTTGCCTTTAAGAGAAACACTAGGGCGACCTAATGCGTCAGGTCGCCTGGTGAAATGGGAGGTAGAGATGGGGGAATATGATATGGAGTATGAGCCGAGAACGGCGATCAAAGCTCAGGCCCTAGCGGATTTCATCCAAGAGGGGGCCACACCATCGCCGCCGGAAGGGCAGTGGCTACTACATATAGATGGATCAGCAACAACCGGTGGCTCCGGGGCAGGGATAGTCCTCACTGCCCCAGAAGGCGAATAGATAGAGTATGCGGTATTCGATTTCAAAGCCTCTAATAAAGAGGCCGAGTATGAAGCCCTGGTTAAGTGAATGCAGCTGGGAATAGACTTGGGTGCATGACGACTTATAGCTTATTATGATTCTCAACTAGTTACACAGTAGGTAGGAGGAAAGTTTGAGATAAATAGGAGCGGATGAGGAAGTATGTCGAAGAAGTGAAAGAGGTTGCCAAAATTCTAGGGGAATGGAAGTTGATCCATATTCCTAGGGCGGAAAATGTAAAAGCTGACTACTTAGCAAAAATGGGAAGCTCTTTGGTAGATTGTCGCTCACGGATAGTAACGATCTTAGGAGCAGCCCGGAGCAGCATCACGAAACAGGTGATGGAGGTGAACGAGATAGTGGACTGGCGAACTCCTCTGTTAGCATACCTGAGAAGAGTAGAACTACCAAATGAAAGGCAAGAGAGAGAGAAGATTGTACGGAGGGCAGCGAGTTTCTATTACATTAACAATGAATTATACAAAAGATCCTACCTCGGTCCATACTTGAGGTGCGTCTCGAAAGAAGAAGGGCGGAGTATATTGGAAGAAATTCATGAAGGGTGCTGCGGTGATCACACCAAAGGAAGAGCTCTAATTAGCAAAACACTAAGAGCTGGTTTTTTCTGGCCGACAATGAGCAAAAAGGCGGTGGAGATGGTTAAGCGATGCCAAAAATGTCAAATACACGCACCCTTAATACATATGCCAGCGGAAGATATGATCACCATGGGAGCACCCTGCCCTTTTGCTAAATGGGGAATCGATATCATGGGGCAATTTACACCTGGCTCGGGAGGAATGAAGTTTTTAGTAGTAGCCATAGACTACTTCAGCAAGTGGGTAGAAGCCGAGCCCGTAGCCACCATCACCGAGCAAAGAATCATAAGTTTTCTGTTTAACAACATTTGCTGCAGGTACGGAGCGCCTCAAATACTTATCTCGGATAATGGAACTCAGTTCAATGGAAAAAGAACCCAGTCCTGGTGCGAGGGGATGCATATTAAACAAAGGTTTGCTGCGGTTGCTCATCTGCAGACTAATAGACAGGTGGAGGTAACTAATAGAACAATCTTGCAAGGGATCAAAACCCCCTTAGACAAGGCCGGGGGAGGATGGGTGGACGAACTTAGTTCAGTGCTATGGTCATACCAAACCACACCTAGATCATCGATGGGGGAAATGCTCTTCAGTATGGTGTACGGGTCCGAAGATATCGTCCCGGCAGAGGTCGGAGAAATGTCACATCGGGTTCGGTGGTTCAACGAGGAGAAAAATGAAGAAATGATGAAAGAGGCATTGGACACCATAGAAGAAAGAAGAGAAACGGATGCAGCGCGAATAGAAAGATACAAAAGCCTAACAAAATCAGCTCATGACAAAAGGGTAAGGAAGAGACAGTTCCAAGTCGGCGACCTGGCGCTTAGGCGAGCTGATGCCCTCAGGAAAACAGGAAAACTAGAGCCGAACTGGGAAGGCCCTTACAAGGTAATCCTAATTTATGCAGGGGGAGCTTATGAGCTCGAGGATATGGAGGGACACCCCATCAAAAAACCTTGGAAATATGCCACTTAAAAAAATATTTTTTATGAAGAGGTCTTGAGGAAAGCTTGTAGTGTTTTAATAAAAGTATGTTGCGAAAAAATCTGAATGTACTAATTGAACAAAACTAGAAATGACATTTGATCAGGTGAAATGCCTTCAGATCCGAGTAAGGGTGAACCGCCCTATGACATGTGATCAGGTGAAATACCTTTAGATCTGAGTAAGGGTGAACCACCCTATGACATGTGACCAGGTGAAATGCCTTCAGATCCGAGTAAGGGTGAACCGCCCTATGACATCTGATCAGGTGAAACGTCTTCAGATTCGAGTTAGGTTAAAACGTCCTATGACATCTGATCAGGTGAAATGCCTTCAGATCCGATTAAGGGTGAACCGCTCTATGACATCTGACCAGGTGAAACGCCTTCAGATCCGAGTAAGGGTGAACCGCCCTATGACATCTGATCAGGTGAAACGCCTTCAGATCCGAGTAAGGGTGAACCGCGCTATGACATCTGATCATGTGAAACGCCTTCAGATCCGAGCAAGGGTGAACCGCCCTATGACATCTGACTAGGTGAAATGCCTTCAGATCCGAGTAAGGGTGAACCGCCCTAGAAAATCTGATCAGGTGAAATGCCTTCAGACCCAAACAAGGGTGAACCGCCCTAAACAATCTGATCGGGTGAAATGTCTTCAGATTTAAACGAAGGCAAACTGCCCTGAAACACAAGCTCAGAAAAATATCCTTAGGCCTAAAATTTGAGCCGATCTATATTAAATAAAAGAACGGATGCTTTCCGTAAAAAAAAAGAAAAAGAGTTGGAAGTATCCGAGCTATATGCCACTCAAAAGAGTTGGGAATAGCCGAGCTATATTAAGGTTTCGGCTAAAGATGAGCTACATTGAATTCAAAGAGTTGTTTGAAGTAGTCAAGCTATATTAAGGTTGTGAACAAAGCCAAGATATGTTGACTTCAAAGAGTTGTTTGAAGTAGCCGAGCTATATTAACTTTGAAATATTGCTAACTTCAAATAGTCGCTTAAAATATCTGAGCTATATTAATGTTGCGGTTAAAGCCGAGTTATGTTGACTTCAAAGAGTTGTTTGAAGTAGTCAATCTATATTAACTTTAAAGAGGTGGCTTTTAATGACGAGCTATATTAAAAGGAGACCGTTCTCATAATCAAGTTGCATTAACTAGGCATATCATTATCGTACATATTCGAGCTACAATCACATCAAAAGACTTTTCATTAAAAACATCTATGCTAGTACAATAAACAACAAAAAGAATAAATACATATACAAATAAAGGCTAAGCTACAGGCTCGGAAGATTAGGGGGGTGACGAAGGAGAAGCATCAAGGTTGGCCCCAGTTGCATCTGGATTAGGAGTGTTGGCCTTGACTGACGATGTAGAAGGGATAGAAGGCACCTCCAAATATAGGCCGGATTCCCTCACGGACTCTCCAAGAGCATCCTCCCACCAGGATACCTCGGGAGATTCATTCACATCACCAGATCAACCTGAAGGGACGGGAGCCCCATCCAAAGCTGCATCCCTGTCCAACTCCCCTATGAAGCCCAAAGTGGCTAGCTGTTCGCGAGCGCGAGTTAAAGCAAAATCAAAGTACTGTGTCGCGGCAGGAGCCAGCCTGACTAGATAAGCCGTGGAATTGTGATACCGAGCTAGGAGGGCAGAACGAAAAGCCTCTATAAAAGAATAACCGACGTCGCTAGTTAGAAATTGACGGAGACCGTCCATTACTCCTCGCTCATAGGATGACTCCTTGGATCTAGCCTCGGCCAGTTGAGCTTCAAGTTAGACGACTTTCTCTGATTCTGCTTTAGCCCGGGCTTTGAGCATGGCAATCTTCTCAGACTCGGCCTTAGCTGCCGCCAGCTGAGCCTCGAGCTGGACCACCTTCTCCGATTCAGCTTGAGTCTGAGCCTTTGAAAGTTTTAGCTCTTGATTCAGGTGAACGTTGGCCACCTGAGCCCGTTCCAAAACCGTTTCTCGCTCCGAAACCTTCTTAAGGGCCACATCTAAACGATATTCCCTCTCTTGAAGCTGGGCAGAGAGATCAGTATTGGACTCCCGGGCGGCCGCCCGATCGGCTGACATCTAGGCAAGCTGGGAAGAAGACGAAGTGCCGATCTTATGCTCCTCCACGAAGGTCACAAAAGCAGCGCAGAACTGTGTAGGGGAAAAAATAGTTGCATCAGGACATCAAAGAGGAAGAAATATGTATACAAAAATAATAGCAGTAAATATAAAAGTGGTGGAAAAGAGGAAAAAGGCGAGGAAAGTACCTTCCCAAAATACATCATCATGGAATCAAAGCGAGAGTCCTCCGCGGCGTCCCGTAATGATTGCTTATCCTTAGCTGGGATCATAGAGCTGAAGTACGGAAGAAACTTCTCCCACTCCTTGCAACGGAGCAAAGTCTCCATAGCCAGGCCAGAGGGACCTGCAGTCTTCGGCCGCTTAGAAACAGGGGAGCTGGGGGGATGGGGACTCTTCGCAACTTGGAGCTGCCGAGAAGAACTTGCCGGGCTCTGCCCAGTGGTCAAAGGAGGAGCCAGGTCGGAGGGGAGAGTTACTCCGACCTTGGGTCGGGACAAGGGCTTCTGTTTAGTTTTGGATGAGCCCTCCGCCTTCCCTTTAGGGGGATTCATCGACCTAGGGATCTTCTCCTTCGTCGGTTCAACAGGCTGGGAAGCATCGGATTGGCAGGTCCGCATGAAGCGATCTACGAAGGACAATCAAATAGGTCAGTAAGATAGCTAAAAAATAAAATAATAAAAATCATACTATGGAAAGAGCTGTTAAAGCCTACCAATATCGGGAATAGCTGGATAAGGATTCGAGCTCAGCCCACAATAGAATAAAAGATCATGAAATTGCGTCAGCTGGAAAGCATTGTAAGGAATGGCGTTCCATTCCTAAACCTTCTCAACCCAACCAGCTCGGATAGAACTACGCTGGGGAATAGGAGCTTGGTTAGGAGTGGCTTGCATCCATTCTGTGGGGAAGCCCCAGGAGTCAACCGAAGGGAGCCTGAGAAAAAAGAAACGTGACCTCCAGTCTTTCACATTGGAAGGGAGGTGGGTGAAGAAATGGGCGTTGTTTCGAGAAGTCAAGTAAAAGGAGCATTTAAAGCTCTTTAGCCCGAAGCAAAAATAAAAAAATCCAGGTCGGGTTCCTCGTGTCTATAATGGCATAACACGAGAAAACCGACCATATAGCGAAAAGAGTTGGGGGAAAACTGGTTGAGGGGAAGATTATATTTGATAGAAAGAGAAACAAGGAAGGGGTGAAGAGGGAAGCGAAGACCACTTCTCACCTGATCCACAAACCAGGTAATATGACCTGGAGGGGGGTGATTAGGGGTGTTGCGAGCCTGGGGCGTGACGAACTCCCACCCCGGAGGAAGCCTAAGAAATTTTATTAAACTAGCCAATGCGTCTGGACTAGTCCTAGACAAAGGATGATGAGGAAGAACCCGAGTAGCTCCTGAGACTGCTTGATACGGATCAGCTAAAAGGCCGGTCACAGTTACCTCACCCGTAGGAGGAGGAGACGGGGGATCTACAATGATCAGACGGATGCCGGAAGGTAGGTTAGAGGGGATGTCGCCCAGCTCGGACCAATCTACATCACCTAGAGGTTCATCTCTAAGACGAAGGGAGGAGCCTATAGCTCGCTCCTACCTACCCCATGAATCGCCATCGGAAGAGGACAAACCTTCTAAAAAGGAATCCATGACCGAGTGGCCGGAGAGATTCTGAGATTCGGAGGCGGAAGACATCGTAGAAGGGAGGGATAGAAGAAAGGAAAATATAGGTAGCAAACAGAAAAAGAAATATATAAAGAAGAAACAAAAAGAAGAGAGTGCAGGTGTTTAGATAGACATACCCATGAGATTGGGTGGAAGGAGGAACACCGGAGGAAGATAGAAAAAACACCACCGGAAGTAGGAAACCAGGATCGTAGGTGTTGCCGGAAGATTCTCACACTAGTGCTCAGAAAAATAAGAAGCAGAAGTAGCAGAGGAAGTAGAGGATCTCTTTTTATAGGGAAGAAGGGCGAAAACCAAGAAGATAATGGGCAATCTGGAGCGTCCGATGCATTCTGTAATAGAATGGCTGAGATCTAACACCGCCTCATCCGACCTATAGCAGGCTGACAGCTGGACCTAGGCATTGATACGGCAGTTGGGAGGCAAGGAAAGGAAAAGGCGCTAATATAAAGACGCATGAATCTCGAGAAGCCTCGTTACTTGGCAACGGGATTCCAAAGGACTACCGTATCAAGGTCGCCAGTTCATAAACAAGTCTTACTCTACTCGGTCTTACAGCTCAACTAGAGTAGGGGGGACTGGTTGATAGGACGACAAATCTACGCTTCCTAAAAACCCGATTTAAAGAAGCCCAATATAAACTGACGTACCGACCTCTGGACTCAGATAAGAGTGCGTCGACCTTTGAGGTCTCGTTGACCTCTGGACTCAGATAAGAGTTCGCCGACCTTAGAGGTCTCGCCGACCTCTGGACTCAAATAAGAGTGCGCCTACCTTAGAGGTCTCGCCGATCTATGGACTTAGATAACAATGTCCCGACATAAGTAGTCCTTTATAATATAAATCGATCTGCACGGTCATACCCAGGTCTAGAATCGCCGGGCTCACGAAGATTGAGCTCTCGGAAAGGTAAATCTTGACCTACCTAACAGAATCCCAGAGATTTAGGGATTGGTAAACCATAGTCCCCAATCCCGTATGTTCAGGGATGGGAAATCGCAGCCTGAATCCCTAAATATCCAGGATCTTCCCTAAAAATCAGGAAAATATCTTAAGGACAGGTGGTCCTCCCGGCTATAAATAAGGGAGAAGACTCTCTTTCAAAGGATAAGCATACTTCTAACAATAATGTATTTTATAGAGAGAGAAAAATAAGCACACACAGAGAGAGAAATAATAGCACTACATATATTCGGGATTTCTCAGAAAAACTTCAGAGATTAATCTAGTTCTTGGTAACTGATCAGCTCGGTTACGTCAGGGGGGTAGTATGTAATATCCTAAATGTTAGAATAATATTTTATCGTTGACCTTGTTGGAAAATTGGTAATGTGATTTTTTGGATAATAGAAGTGCTATTGAGTAAATGAGAGTAATATGTCGGGTAGTATTTTCTAATATCGTCGAATAATTATTGGTAAGAATGTGACGGTGGCCAACGTTGTATTCTCCGATAAATTTTTCAATGAGAATTAGAGAAATTATCCCGACTAATTATGAGATTATAAATTTACTTGGATGTATCGGAGATGTATTTATGGTCGTTGACTATTTAAAATAAGAAAGTAAACACCTGTAACACCCCCAAAACCATATGGGAATATTACACGCCCTAGATCCTTCCCACGAGGATCTACCACGCAAATCATCACAAAACGCCCAAGTGTGTGTGTGCCCGACCGGGGCATACGATACAATGATACGGACCGTTAAGGTCAATTATAAACAATTACACAGACCGATGGGGTCGTACAACTGACATAAACATAAAACATAACTCTATACAATGAACACCCATGCAGGGGTAAGGACACAAAACAACAGAAAGCGGAATACAACTCTGAGGATAACTCACTCAACTCAACTACCAACTCTCGAGTAGTATCGTAGCCCATCACTTCCTGTGCCGATCCTGAGACTGCTCCACGAACCTACAAGCACCTGGACACAAAACAGACATCCACCCCTGATTACTCGGGGGTTAGCAAAATTCCACTATTTTGCTAGTGCAAATATAATACGATACGAAATGCAACAAGTAAATAGCAACCACGAATTTACTACGGAAATCAACTATCAAAAACTTCCCGAGAAGTTTTAGAATTTCGAACTCAAGCAGGAAATATTTGAAAAGGAACTCATTAGCTCGAGAATTTTTAAAGTAGCAATTCTTTTGGACCTCAAGTCCCGATTTACAAAACCTTTTCGAATCTCATTTCAAAACACACTAGTTAAGATATCATAATGAGTCTGTGACCCATTTTTAAAACATTATCCAATGAATCACTGTTATACGATCACTGTTCATACACATCATGTACCGAACTCCAGAGGCCTCGTCGGACCCTACCTGGAACATACACATTGTTCGTACACTTCATGTACCGAACTCCAGAGGCCTCGTCAGACCCTACCTGGAATATACACGTCGACACGACATAACTCGTATTGATCAACTCAACACATCACCACGAGCGACACACATTATTATAGATATGTCAAATCATTCAACAATACACTGTAATACATATTCAAGTAAGTAATCAACCCAACACACAAATATCATAATTATCACGGTAACTCATCCATAACTAATCACGCACGACACGAACCATATGATTAACACAACCAACACGATCCCAAGACATTATCCAAATGAGGATATCATACCGTCAATCGTTCACAATTATAAAATCACATGAAGTATATTCACGAAGACAAGCCAAATCATCATAAACGTAACACGAAGTCTCTATTCACAAGACACAATTCGTATAACAAGATACTTGTCTCGATAACCAGTGCTGAATACTCCGACGAACACGGCTCAACCGGGAACCCTTGAACACCTACAATCCTCTGTAAAAAACAACGAAGATACGATTACAATGAGAATCAAGACCGAAAACAATGGAAATCCCACCAAACTATCGAAAAGAACTCATTGGGACATTTAATCGAACATTCAATGTTCGATAATTCCCAAGAACACTCGAATCACCAATCTAGTTGAACAAACCTGAAATATGGATATCTAGCCCTAAGAACACGATTAATAATGCTCAATAACATCAACCGATTCATCAAGATCAGACGAACAATGAAAATCAAGAAGGAATTCCCAAAAGTCAACCCTAGGAGATTTCAAGAATTTACCTCGATCCGACGAAGAACAAGGATTAGATGATGATATAATCGACATGAGCCTTCAAAAACGCCTTGGAATTGAGTGGAATCGACCAAGAACCACCCTTCCCGAGCCTCCCGTTCAGCAGCCGCAACAAGAAGAGGAAATGGAGTGCAAATGAGGTCAACCCGCAGCCCTGGCCTATATATGGCCGATCACGTTATGTACGTAACCGGCAGGACCTTACGTACGTAACTCGCCTTAAGGCCGTAACTCGGAAACCCTTACGGCCGTAACCAACAGTCATGGCCAACTGTCCAAAATGCTTGCGCGCATTACGGCCGCAACCTGTCCAGGTATTACGTCTGCAATACTCATCACCTTACGGCCGTAACTCGACTATGCCTTACGTACGTACCGGCCACCATCTCACGGCCGTACTCATCAATCTATTACGGACGTAACCGAGCGCTCGATGTAACTGCTCGAAACAGGCTGGTGCATTACGACCGTAACCGGCCATGCTTTACGGCCGTAACGCAGCCTAGCCAGCCACCCGGCATCCCGGTTAGATGCTCGACGACGTCTCGATCACACTAATGCATCGACTATGATTCAAAAAAGTAATGAGCAAATTACAAAACATAAAATATCACACCACACGTACACATTTAGTCAAAGAAACGTACACAACGACAAGTCTCGCTCGTCAAACACTACAACAGAGTATATATCAAACTATTCCTGATAGAAAAAACGAACTCCATATAATCATAACGGCATAAAATAACTGACACCTAATGTCACATAGTCCAAGGCAACCGAAATAAAAATCTCGGGTATTACAACACCGAAATTGTAAATAGAAATAAAATTGTACATTTCTGGGAAGTGTTGTGGATAAGTATCAAATTTGAAAAATCACCATGGATTTTTGAGAAGTTTATAAATTCTGAAAATTTATGGTATTGTATATAATTGAGTTAGCTTTTAAATGGTCCAAACGGAGAGCCAATCGGAGTCCGAATGAAGAAGTTATGATCAAATTAGTAGAGACTGACAGCTGTCGGGCACCGCGCGTCACTGCGTACGTCAGCGCCCGATAGTCGCCCAGGATTCCCACGAGAGATGGGCGCGGGTCGTCACTCGTGATGCCTGGCCATGTGCTTTTTTGACTGACTAGCATATTTTGTACCTATTAAGAGCAGTATTATATACATTGCTTTATAATTTCGTTTATCAATATCCGTAGATAATATCTCTCTCTTCAAAATAGTATTTTTCTATTTTAGTTTTTTATATGTAAGTCGTCCAAAACACTCAAGAACCCAGCGAACCTAAGCAGCCTAGTCCAGGAAACGTCCGGTAGGTGTTTGACGTAATTCCCCATAGAGTCTGTGAATTCGAGTCTGGGTTGCCATCTTTGAACTCGATTGTCTCTCAATCGGTAAGCTATTTTACGAATGCATCTCGATCAGTTTTTAAATTAAGTACATATAAGTATAAATATTGTTTATAGCATAAGTATTGAGTCAGAATACTTGAATAAAACGAACCATATTCTGGTGAGTCAGACCATCATTTTCAGGATAATAACTGAACCTGTTCAATGAATTTCCCATTGAGTCTGAGAATTCCAGACTAGGTTTCCTTCTTTGAACTTTATTACCTTACAACCTGTAAGTTATTTTGAAAATCCATCTCAAGCAGTTTGTAATAAAAATATAGAGTAGTATAAATGTTGTTTTTACAGCAACTATTGAGTTGGAATACTTCGATAAAACGTACGTTTCAGATTGTTGATCGTATTGATTATCCTTTGGGGATTGTGATCCCAGGATGGTTGTTTCGGATATTGTCGGTCGTGTCGATCTTTCATTATCCGTGTGTCATTGTTCACTTCGGTGAGTCTCTTGATCCTTATTGGATATTTGATTCTTTGAGTTTCGTTGTCATATTGCATCATGACATATCTGGAGTCATATCTGCGTGCCGATTGGTTATTGTGTAGGATTTTCAGTTGGGCACACGATGGTTATGTGTGGATGTTTCTGCATTGAACCGTGCACACGAGACATACTTCGTGAGGCTAATTAGGTACATGTCCCATGTATATCCTGGATTCCGTATACGGGGTGGACATGTGCACGGTCACATTTCCGGATCGGGTATACTGTGACGTCCATATTTGAGCCATATGGATTGGTCGTTCACCCTCCATTATGGTTGGGTATGTTCGAAGGTTGCGACTGATTTTTCATATGCCCGAGGGGTATGTTCGATAGTCAGGGTTGTTTCCTTGAGATCCATTATATGTTGATCGTGTTTGGAGTTTACCATGTTGAGGGTATTCTCGATTATTATTGATTCTTTGTTGATCATATTTGGTGTTTACCATGTTGAGGGTATTCTCGGTTATTGTTGATCCTTTGTTGATCGTGTCGGAGTTTATCATGTTGATGTTATTATCGGTTATTGTTGATCCATTGTTGGTCGTATTGGAGTTTATCATGTCGATGATATTCTCGGTTGATGTTTTGGTTGATCATGGTTATTGGTCGTATGAGCATTTGGACTATACATCGATGTTTCGGGTCTTGTATCATTGTTTTGTGGTAGTTGATCTACAGATATATTGTGTGTTATTGGTTTCTATCCAAATTGAGATTTGACTGTGAAATCCGACGGACAGGATTTGGCACAGATGGATTATTTCACACATGAGTTATGATGATGTTTTTGAGGATTTTGGGTATTGTTTTGATACAGTACAGATGGTTGTAGTTGAGTTCATTTCGTTATTCGAGAATGCGAAATGTGGATTATGGTAAGGATTGATTTGTTATTGATTGTTATGGATTGGTAAGGTTACGACGGTATGATTACATTGGTAGTAGTCTTACTTTGTTATTACATTGATATGTAATTATTTATGATGATGTGATCAATATCATTATTGAGTATTATGGCTGACCCTGTCATGGGCTTTATTTTTAGGTACTCGAAGATCGAGCTAGTAGCGGTCGTGAAGAGATGAGCTTCCCGAGTGATACTGGCTATGGCATTATTTTTGGGAACCGAGTGTGTTGACTGGTTGTTTTTTCCGCTGCCAATGTGTATTTTGACCTGTGTTTTATCCGCTGCGTGTGTATTTTAAAATGGCTTTCCGGTATTTTTACCAACTCGTGTATAACTTTCAAAATTTTCTTTTTGGGTATTTCGTAAACTTGGGTTATTTCGTTAAACCCTTTTTCCTTAAACTATTTTGTCGGTACATTTAAGTGGTGGCTTAGCGTACATTCTGAAACTGTCGAAATTTGGGATTTCGCCTTGTAGTTTCAAATAGTATTTTATGACAGTATTTGAGAACTATATTTTGGTAAAGATTTGGGTATTTAAAATATTACCGTCTTTGCCTCTTTGGCGTGTTTGAAATATTTGCGAAAATGAGTTTTAGCCTGGTGGGTTCCGGCGCGGGGCCTACGGTACTATAATTTTCCCAGATGGTTTTGGGGGCGTTACAGTTACTATGACAGTTTTAGGAGAAACGGTTATTTTTTTCATAAAAGATATTAATCCCATCCCTACCACTTTTTTTGAAAATTGCTCTTTTATTGATGTAATTGATCTTGTCGTCTAAGATATTTTTAGATAAGAATCAGATATTAATGAGAATTATCTTGACGTCGTGGAATACGATCTCGAAATAGAGGGGGGAGTGGAGTTATTTGCACTTACTGAAGGAAACTTAGAAAAATTTGAACCCAGCTTAGAAAAAACTGAACCCCAGAAATTTTTAGAATTAAAAGAACTTCCTAAACATCTAAAAAATATGTGTTTCTAGAAGATCAAAACAAGAAGCCTGTCATCATCTATGCTGAACTTTTGAAAGACGAAGAAGATGAGTTAATCAAAATTCTGAAACAATTTAAAAGTGCCATTGGATGGGGATTAAGTGATATAAAAGGAATTAGTCCTTCAACGTGTATGCATAAAATTATCCTAGAAGAAAAGTAAAACCAACCCGAGAAGTACAAAGACGTCTTAATCCTAACATGATGGACGTGGTAAAGAACGAAATTTTGAAACTTATCATCTAGGATATAATCTATCCTATTACAGATAGCGAATCGGTGAGCCCAGTACACGTTGTACCAAAAAAGAGTGGAATTACTGTAGTTGAAAATGACAAAGGAGAAATTATCCCTACTAGAGTTACTACAGGTTGGCGAATGTGTATTGACTATCGCAAACTTAATGCAGCAACCAAAGAAGATCATTTCCCCTACCATTTATCGACCAAATGTTAGATAAACTTTCTGGTCATGAATTCTATTGCTTTCTTGAGTTTATCAAGATACTATCAAGTAACAATTGCACCATGGGATCAATCAAAAACAACATTTACTTGTCCATTCAGAACATTTGCTTTTAGGAGAATGCCTTTCGGGCTTTGCAATGCACCTGGAACTTTCCAAAGGTGCATGCTTTCGATTTTTTCCGACATGGTAGAAGATTTTATTGAGGTATTTATGGATGATTTTTCAGTTTTTGGATCATCCTTTTCTGATTGCCTCAATAAATTATCTAAAGTCCTACAAAGATGTATAGAAAGTAATTTAACCTTAAGTCAGGAGAAAGCCATTTCATGGTGGTTAGTGGAATTGTCTTAGGACATATAGTCTCTAGTGAAGGAATTAAGGTTGATAAAGCTAAAATTGATGTAATTGAAAAATTACCTCATTCAACCAATATAAAAGGTATTAGAAGTTTTCTTGGGCATGCCGGTTTTTACAGAAGATTTATAAAAGATTTTTAAAAAATAAGCCAACCTTTATGTAAATTATTTTCTAAGGATGCTCCTTTTATCTTTGATGAGAAATATTTAACCGCTTTTAATACCCTGAAAGAAAAGTTAACTTCAGCTCGTGTAGTTATTTCACCAGACTAGACCTTATCATTTGAACTAATGTGTGATGCTTCAAACCATGCGGTGGGGGCAGTTCTCGGTCAAAAAGTTGATAAAGTATATCGTGTACTCTGTTGTGTCACGATTTATTCATCCCGACAGGCGATCGACTATAAGGCCGAGCGACCAAGTCAACAATCAGTCAAACTATGGCTAGCTCGCCAAATCAAAGATATCAGACCCCCATCAGTTACCCAGCGATCGACCCCCAAGGCGATCGCCCTTTGGCAGCTAGCGATCTACTCTACTAACCGGCTAAGGGCAATCGACCTGCGCCCCGAGCAGAGACGATCGCCCGTCAAAACCATCAAGGACTGGATCTCAGGAAAGCACCCACGTGCAGATCCACCAAAGCGGCGCAGAGATCTTCGCGGTGAGATAAGATCTTTTCTTTGACAGACAAGACATTTGACCACGGCTGTCACCTACCTCACCTACCGGCATGCGCGCGAAAGTTGTCGGTGGGACCACCCGCGACGGCGACTCGGGGCAGCGTGTAAGCTCCCATTGGATCGCGATTGGCGCCCGGCAACTCCTGCAGACTTTGAGGGACATGCCCATGTGCTAAAAGACGATCGCCCGATTATTATATTGCAGTTAAGGCGATCGCCCGGCGTATCCAAGTCCTATAAATAGAGAACCTCACGCTCTTTGGAAAAAGGTTCTCGGCCCGACTTCGCACAACTTACGGTTGGAATTGACTCAACCTAAGGTTCCCAGTTCATGAATATACGTTTGAATTCATTCGACTTACGTCCAAATACATTCCACCAAAAGTTCACATTCTCTCACATTCCGATACATCCACGGAAATATGAAGAACACACATATCATCAAGCTCCCTACTGTCTCACGGAATCCATCTCAGACTTCTCTCTCCAAATCTCTCGTCGAGAAGACGATCGGCGAAAAGCAAGTCTCCACTAGGCAGTTTCAAAGGGATTCATAAGCCCGGAAGCCCAAACATCCGGCTAAATACTCGCCGTGAGAGGCGGTCGACCTCTCACCGCCGCATTTGCTCATCACCTTTGTTACAAGAACTCACAGAGCATCAAATCTGGTTCTTCCGGCAATCTACACGCTCACTAGCTAAGATAACAAGAAACTTTACACTCATTGTAATTGTATTCTTACATTAGTACTTGTATCCCCGAATATCGGTATTAATAATATCTCGCGAGAGCATTCAAGCCCGGGACTAACAACCCCGGCAAATCTTGTGTTATTTATCTTTCTCACGGAAGTGCTCTTGCATTTGTTTGCTATCCCATCCATTCCAGCAATATCTATCTCCGGATAATATTTTGGGTAGCAACAATTGGCGCTAGAGGAAGGGGCGGCATCTAACCCTCAAACTTTTACTTCTACCGTCCCGAAGAACACTCACTGTTCTCGGGGCATATACTTGAAGTGACACTCACTGCGCTTCAAAGAAAACCTTCAGAATCATGACATCCGCCGGCACATCGAAGCGAGCTGCTCTCCGAACCGCCGGACACCATATCCCGGCTCAATCCGAACCCCAGCCGACGGGGAAGCGGCAACGCGAGACTCGATCCGCTTCCGAGAGATGGCCCCAACCTCTCACTCGATCAATTCCAAACCGAGGAACGGTCGAGGAGGCTATGGCTATCTGGAGGAGCGACGGAGAGCATGCGCGCCACCGCGATAACTCCCTCGATCATCCGCCGCATGGGAAAGCGGAAATTGATGGGCTCTTGAGCGAGCGATCGTCAAAAGCCCCAATTCGCGAGAAAGGCTCTCGCCACGGCCGGACGGATCCATATTCGATCGCTTGGGGCGCGACCCATCCCGGCGGCCAAGGGCACTCTGTTTCCAACCTTGAAAAGACGGAATCCGAATCCGTCACGGGAGTTCGGCCTACTCACCTCACGGCCAACGCATGTCGGCCATCGACTCCCGCCCGATCGCCGGGGACTCGGTACTCAATCGCCTCGGCTCGCTCCGATCGCCGAGCCGCTAACGGTCGAGCCACGCGATGGTCGCCATGCAACGTCGGCTCGGCGAGATGAGAGCACTCTTGGACACCTGAGGCAAGCACCGGCAAGAAGATCGCCGGCCGACCGAGCCACTCGCGGTCCACATCGAGCTTGCCCCCATACAACCAACGATCGCTCCTCCTAAAACACCTCTGTATAAGGGGAGATCGGACCGAAACCCACGAGTAAATTCCGAATTTACATGGTAGGTGTGGGGCATCGATGCAACCAAGTGCCGGATCTTCCCGGACATTGGGCGGGCGGCCCATAAGTGGTACGTCTCACTACCACCACGATCGGTCACCTCTTTTAAGAAATCGCGGATGACTTCACGTCATACTTCGCCATCAAGGTCGCCAGACCGAGAAGGCCCCAGCGCATGATAAAAATCAAGCGGGGAAGGACGCCAGCGCGATTACATCGGCCAGGTAGACGAGATCATCCTCACCCGAACCCGTCGGTGATGAGCTCGCTCTCTATTCGGTCATGGGGGATTCCACGGTCACTCTCCCATGTTCGAGACATCTCTCCAAGGGTATTCCCCAACTTACACGATCTTCCGCGCTAAAGCCGCCAACTTCTGGCCGAGCAAAGGCTACTCACCCTCCGCTTAGACGAGGAAACGCCACCTCTTGCCCGGAAGATAGCGATCGCCAAAGCAAAGAAGGCGATCGCCAAGACACCGGAGATCTCAAGGCTTTCGAGGACATGGAAGCCCATCTCCTCCATACGTTCAACGAACTCCGGCACATATTTTCTATGCCATCAAGGGGCACGAAGAGCTCAAAAAGCCAAAGGCGATAAGGGACCACCACGGTCACTGGACAACAATCAATATTGTGCCTACCACAAGAGTCCCGCCACGGCACCAACAATTGCCGCGACCTCCTCAAGCGGCTCTGAGAGCTCGAGGAGGGCAAGTTGGACAGCTTATTGGTTTAGCCGAAGCCCCGCCTATCTCTATAGACGATCGTCCGAGTCGAACGCATAACAGGCTGGGAAGCTCATACGAGCCGACCCCTGGATCAACCTTGGCGACCGTCTCTATATGCTTCAATCAAGAGAAGGAGACCACAGAAGTCATCCCGATCTCCCTCCTTGTTTAAGAAACCGGAGGACTCGATCGCCATCTGCAGTTCACCGTCTAACACGATGGACTAAGGCACGAGATCGCCTCCCCGCACAACGTGCCGTCGAAGGTCGGCATCTACATGACGATCGAGGTGGAAGAGTGCGACCATGGTCTGGTGGTCGATAATTCCATTGCTTAGGCCATGCAAGGTCCCTTTAGGCCGAGATCGCCCGCCCTTCGTTTAAATACGAGGCCGGCGTAGTCGAGGGCCCTCGAAATAAATCGGTGGACACGATCGCTCGCCCTCAAAGGTTCATCATCGACATGGTGAACCCAGGACAATGCGACGTGCCACAACCCCGTCTCAACGTACACCGTCGAGTCGGCCATCTCCATGGTGGCCGAGGTGGAAGCAGAGCTAACAAGCCGCGGGCGTGGAGTTGATTCATCCGACGCCGCCGCGCAAGGACTCCTCTAGGCGAGACCGCACGCCTTTCGTTTAAATACGAGGCGGCGCGGCTAACGGAGGACCCTCATAATAAAGTGAGTCACGAGACACTCAATGTCTTCGCGCATCAAGACATGATCGAGTCGGCCCATTGAACTCCGCGATCGTGCACGGTTCCTCAAGATGGACGGCCGTCCCGAGGATTCGACAAAGTTAAAGACCGCTCACTCAAGGAATTATTTTCATCCCCTTACTTCCACTAAGTGAATAAAAACAAGGGGCAAGAAGAGTGCGGACTACCTACCTGACGATCGTCGCTATTCAACCACATACGGAGATCGTCATTTTTTCGGATGTAGTGCGGCGATCGAACTTGTTGTAAAAGTTGTCTTATGAGTTTATCAATTCATTTGGAACTACCCTCATAGCGATCTCTCCTCACGCATTTGTACAAAGTCAAACAAAGACTCAAAAATAACCATTCATTCAAGTGATAAGTCGAAATCCAAATGCTCATTTTATTACTTGAAAAATAGAGTACACGGTCGCCAGAAGGCCTAAGTACTACAAAAGAAAGCTACAAACTACAAAGAAAGTAAGCTAAAAGCGTAAAGGAAGCGCCTCGAGGCCCCTGCCGGGTGTCGCCATCGGCATTCGGCGCGGTCCCCTCATCTTAGGAGCATCGGGATGAGCAAGGCTGTGCAGAGACGGATACCAGCTCAAATCCACGCCGATGTCCGCCAGGTCCAAGATCGGCAAGGAGAAAGCCGAATGGAGAGGATGCTCCAATGCATATGACTTGAACTTCTCAGCTAGAGGACCGACCTCCAAGCCTCCCTTCTTAGCCGCTCGGATCGAGTCGGCGAACGCCAAGTAATAGGCGAACTCGCTGACATACTCCAAATTTTGGAAGGGATCGGCCTTGGTCGCCTCAACCTCTCCTCTCAGCTCGGCCATCGCCTGTTGCGATCCCTGGAGCTCGGCCTCCCTCGCAGCAACCTTCTCTTTCGCCTCACTTGCTCGGCTGATCGGTAGAGCGATCGTCACCTTCTGGCGATCGGCCTCCTCCTCAGCAACATTCCTCGCCTGGACGGCACTCTGCATCTGGTCCCGAAATCGGTCGACCGCCATTCGGAATTTCTCAGTCTCCTTCTTCTCCAGCTCAAGCTCATGGCTCGCCCGCTTGGCCGCCTCCAAGGAGTCCTTCTCCATCGCCACGATCTTGTCAGCAAACTCGGCGTTCTCTTTCCGAGCCGCCTCGAGATCCTCCTGAAGGCGAATAGTGGAGGGCCTCCTCAAACTCTGAGCGGCACTGGAGGCCATGGTCGCCGTCTCAAGAGAAAGGGCGACAACGGCATGCATCGAACTCGGCGATCGGCCGAGCGATCGCATCCGGATCGATTGTCCACGCCTTGGCGGCGGAGCGACCTTGCTAACATAGGAGGAATATCACGGGAATGGCGAGAGATCGGCTCGCCGAAATCCACGACCATCGGTGGACAAGAAGGATCTGCGCGACGGATCCCGCATCAAAACAACTAAGTTAGTACAACTCCTACGCAGATGCAATTGTCAAACACGAAATGCTATCTACCTCTCGGCCTTCTCGGGATCCCGACCAAAAGCGGCTTCCCTCGAGGAATCTCTGCATCCGCGATCGCCGCCTCCCGCAAAAGCCGCAGACGGCGCTCGCGCTCGGAGCAACGATGGTGATCGGAGGCGCGGCGATCGGCACTCCATCGCCGGGCGAGAAGCGAAGTTTCTTGCGGCCTCGGCCTCTTGCGATTCGCCCAAGACCCTCCTCCGAATTTCCTCCTCAACCACGACTGCTCTACGCGAGGCTCCGGCTCCGCACGAGCTCCGCCTCCGGAACTATAGGCAATGCGGCGGTGGAACCCGAGTCGACCTCTTCGCGTGAAGACGGCCTAGGACTCCCGGGTTCGACATAGCGATCTCATGGAGGCTCCAGCGAGAAGCGAACCTCTGCGATTAAAGACGATCGACTAACGGTGGACAACATCCTTAAAATAAGGCGATCGCCTAGTAAGTGAAGATCGCAGACCACATACAGCACCGCGAGATGTCTCGGGAAGCGGAATAGTCGAGCCGACAACCGGCGACTCTCCTTGTTGATCCGAGTGGCGTCTAGGTCGTCGTCAGGCAAGCTCCTAATTCGCTCCCAAACAACGAGGAAGTCGAAGGCGGCTCCTCGATCGCGGAATATGAAAGCTTGCAAAGCAATCAAATTAGATCAGTCAACGCATCAGCGAAGGGAGAGTCTAAACCCTTACGGATTCCTCTCCCGAATTCGATGGGGATCTCCGGTTCGCACATGGGATTGTCGCTCGCCGAAGCTCTCCACTTGCCAGCGACCCAGAACCACTTCGTCTGATCGCCCCGTATCTTATTCGGAACTCCATGAATCACCCGGCCAGATCGGCCTTGAATATGGTAACCGCCGACCAACCCTCTATGGGCCGTCAGTTTAAACAAATAGTTCATCTCCAACGGCGACGGGAGAGGCAGTACAGTGTGACCGCCGAAAAGGGTGAGGGTGCAAATGATTTGGAGCCAGGCGTTCGGCGTCAGCTGAAGTGGCGCCACATTCCAAGCGGCCAGCAGATGGGAGACCGCAAAGGACAGAGGGAAGCGCAACCCGGCCTCCATAACGGCCTCACTCACTGCGACCATACCCATCGGAGGCTGGTCGGCTCGTTCATTCTCCGCGGGCGCGAACATGTCCACATCCGAAGGAACATGGAATCTTGTCCTCCAGACGGCGGATCTCTCTGGACGTCGAGCTCCGTATTTGGCGGCGACCACAACGATCATTGCGCGGCACGATCTGCGACCGCTTGGGGAGCACATATGGATAAGCGACCGAGTATCCCCAGAAATCGAATCGCGGAGTAGGACCGGCCAATCTCTCCATTATTTCAGCAAAGGCCCTATAGGCCCGTCCAAAATCGCTATGTTGCTCCCAGTAAGCCCTGATCGCCAGATCTCTCTCGATCTGCGATCGTCTCTCCTCGGCTGCCGACTCCCTAGCAACATCGGCCTCATTGAACAAAGCCTCAACTTCAGCCGGGTCGATTCCGGCTCGAATTGCCGGCCGCCGTCTCCGGTGGAAGACGGAAGAAGTTTCTCCCGGGCGTGATGTCCGTGGCGAGCAGTTCCCGCTCCAAACGATGATGAGGTTAGGCCATTTTCGAGTTAGAAAGGAAGAGAAGGATTTTCTTACCCTAAAGAGAAATATATCGACGATCGGCTCTTAGATCTTCGAAAATTCGGCGACGAGTCCTTCTTTCTCCAAAAAAGCACGCGTGAGTGAGACTGCAGCCCCGCGCCCCCTTTTATAAGAGAAGGCAGGGACCCGTTTGCAATAAGAGAAAACCTCAGGGGTCGAATCTCAAACGGCGCACCAGTTGACCCCCTCGAGACCCGCGTACGCGTCTTTTCGAGGACGCGTCAACCGAGGAGTCATTAAGGACCGTTGGCGTCCTCCAATAGAAGCCCGACACGTGCGAGGGGGCTTTTCAACGCCCGTTGTTTTTTCCCGCGCAGTTCAGCGGCCAACCAGGTCGTCCAAATCCAGAGTATATCAGCTCAAAGACGATCGCCAGTTCCATTAAACACGAAGTCGCTCGTCAATAGTTCAGCGACCGCCAAGAGAGCCACCTCACCCCACGTTTCCAACGTATGAGCGAGCTGGGGGGCAATTGTTGTGTCACGATTTATTCATCCCGACAGGAGATCGACTATAAGGCCGAGCGACCAAGTCAACAATCAGTCAAACTATGGCTAGCTCGCCAAATCAAAGATATCAGACCCCCATCAGTTACCCAGCGATCGACCCCCAAGGCGATCGCCCTTTGGCAGCTAGCGATCTACTCTACTAACGGCTAAGGGCAATCGACCTGCGCCCGGCGAGAGACGATCGCCGTCAAAACCATCAAGGCTGGATCTCGGAAAGCACCCACGTGCGAGATCCACCAAAGG
Source organism: Orobanche coerulescens (assembly GCA_033398695.1). Taxonomy (NCBI): domain Eukaryota; kingdom Viridiplantae; phylum Streptophyta; class Magnoliopsida; order Lamiales; family Orobanchaceae; genus Orobanche; species Orobanche coerulescens. The sequence continues at coordinate 71,350,515 of CM065802.1, forward strand.
CGCCGACGAGATCTTCGCGGCAGATAAGATCTTTTCTTTGTGAGACAAGACATTTGACCACGGCTGTCACCTACCTCACCTACCGGCATGCGCGCGAAAGTTGTCGGTGGGACCACCGCGACGGCGGCTTCGAGACGTGTAAGCTCCCGTTGGACCGCACTGATTGGCGCGGCAACTCCTGCAGACTTTGAGGGGACATGCCCATGTGCTAAAAGACGATCGCCCGATTATTATATTGCAGTAAAGGCGATCGCCCGGCGTATCCAAGTCCTATAAATAGAGAACCTCCTGCTACTGGAAAAAGGTTCTCAGTTCCGACTTCGCACAACTTACGGTTCGGAATTGACTCAACCTAAGGTTCCCAGTTCACTGAATATACGTTTCGGAATTCATTCGACTTACGTCCGAAATACATTCCACCAAAAGTTCACATTCTCTCACATTCCGATACATCCACGGAAATACTGAAGAACACACATATCATCAAGCTCCCGGCTGTCTCACCGGAATCCATCTCAGGACTTCTCTCTCCAAATCTCTCGTCCGTAAGACGATCGGCGAGCGACAAGTCTCCACTAGACAGATTCCAAGGGATTCATAAGCCCAGAAGCCCAAACATCCAGCTAAATACTCGCCGTGAGAGGCGGTCGACCTCTCACCGCCGCGACTGTTCATCACCTTTGTTACAAGAACTCACAGAGCATCAAATCTGGTTCTTCCGGCAATCTACACGCTCACTAGCTAAGATAACAAGAAACTTTACACTCATTGTAATTGTATTCTTACATTAGTACTTGTATCCCCGAATATCGGTATTAATAATATCTCGCGAGAGCATTCAAGCCCGGGACTAACAACCCCGGCAAATCTTGTGTTATTTATCTTTCTCACGGAAGTGCTCTTGCATTTGTTTGCTATCCCATCCATTCCAGCAATATCTATCTCCGGATAATATTTTGGGTAGCAACATACTCTACTATGCCAGTCTTACCCTAAATGAGGCACAAGTAAATTACACGACCACGGAAAAAGAGTTGTTAGCTATAGTTTTTGCCCTCGACAAATTTCGATCTTATATCGTATGGTCAAAAGTAATAGTGAAGAGTGATCATGCAGCATTAAAATATTTACTAAAAAAGCCACAAGCTAAACCAAGACTAATTAGATGGATTTTAATGTTGCAAGAATTTGACGTTGAAAGCAAGGATAGAAAAGGGCGAAAATGTGGTCGCTAACCAGTTGTCATGGCTCGTAATTAATGATGACACTCTTGCTTTGCAAAAGTACGATACTATCCCTTAATCACTTCCTCATGAACAATTTTTTCAAATTAATACAACTCCTTGGTATGCCGATATTGTAGTACCCGTGATTTTCTCTTTCGGTAATTTTTCATTTTTTGCATTTTTTTTATTTCCATAACTCGCTTGCGACCATTTTGACATTTGGACTGTAACACTCCCAAATCCTATTGGGTTATTAAAGTATCGTGGACCACACACCAGGAGATCCACCAGGCAAAAACGATCAAAATAAATCAAACTAACCAACAAGGGAAATCACAGTCCCTACTATGATATGTGACACAATATTCCGATGAGGAATTTCAACGACAACGATGGGCCTACATGGCCAAAGTAAAAATTCAACCACATCACGAGCATTTACTCAGGTAATACATAATGACAATGACTCACAAACTGGAGAACACTCCAACTGACTGACCAACATGAACAACTCGGACTAGTATCACTCGAATGCCTCGTCGCCATCGTCATGCCCCTGTGCCTCAACTCTCTCCTCGCAAGCACCTAAAATATGAAAACATGTTCCGCCCCTACGGGTTCAGTCATCCAGATAATGAACATCAAATACATGTATAACATGATATGCATCCAAAGGCAGAATGAAATGGTACAAAGATAATAATAATACAACATGCTCACAAACCAAGGTAAGAAGCGAGCATTCGTGAAACACTATGCCCACGGCATACTATTAATACCTGTTCAACAGGTTAGAACATAAATGTCCAATGGCGAATCATAATTATAGATCACCACAATGAATTACACGAACATGAACCAAACCAGAACTGAATTAAATATGAATCACAATGCCCGAAGGCTCCAACGAAAATACCAAGACATCACAAAGGCCTGAAAGCCACTCAGACGAAGCTGTCAAATATCACAATCACCTGAAACCAAAACAGCCCGAAGTTATATCAATGAGGACCGAAGCCACGGCACGAAGCCGTATCACAATGAGGGCCGAAGCCACGGCTTTGTGCCGTATCACAATGAGGTCCGCAGCCACGGCATGAAGCCGTATCACAATGAGGGCTGAAGCCACGGCACGAAGCCGTATCACAATTAGGTCATGCAATGACCGTGACCTACTGAACTGTAGGTGTTGGGAACCCAACCGCGAAGGTTCAAGCTCCAAACTTACCCATAATGAGCACTAGCCGAGACTAGCCTCCAAAACAGAATTAATCACAAACGGTAACGATCCTAAGATTACCAAATCCACAAGAATGATAGTGGGCTGCCTTGAGTCAGTCAACACGACGATAGTAACTCATGGATGGGCACCGTCCTTGACAGTCCCAATTCAAGACCTCAATTACCTTAGAATGGCCAATCAGTAACAATGAACAACGGATGGGAACTATCCTCGACAACCCAATTCAATACCTCGATTCCCTTAGAATGGCCAACCGATAATAATGATGCAGCAGATGATCCAATACCTCGATTGCCTTAGAACGACCAATCGATAACCATGATACAGTGAATGACTCAATACCTCGATTGTCTTAGAACGGCCAATCGATAACAATGATACAACGAATGATTGAGCACCTCGATTTCCTTAGAACGGCCAATCGATAACAATGATACAATAAATGCCTCATCACCTTAATCGGTTACTGGCGACGAAGATGAGAACGAATATGCTAATGCCTTCAATCGGCCAATACAACATGAATGACAGGACGCCAACATTAATAACAATGATTACAACAATGTCTTAGATTAACATCAATATTAACAATAACAATTGATACATCGATACCGCGAACTGGCTATCGACAATAACATTAACAACGAGTATCCCAATGCCTTGAACCAACCATTAATGCACAATAATAAACATTTGGCATAATTGCCAAAGAATATCGTATCGAACGATCCCCTAATATCAATGAACTCATGAAGAGACTAAGTCTCAGAATGATACAACACATTCATACACATATATGATAACATTAATCTCATTAACTAGTACAAGTATAAAACTTGCCTCAAACCGAAGGCGAGAAAGTCCTTCCACGATCAACGACCTTAATGGAAATACAGGCCGCTCGAACAACCTTGAATAACATAAGTAACAACAATTCGCTTAATATATGAATCAAACATGATCACAACTAACTCAAAAGTCGATAAAACACTACCCAAAACTCATTGGGGCATTTAAACAAACACGTTGTAAACAATCTCCCATTGTTTACAACTAATCCCAATTATACCGAAGACCAGCCTCCAATGAGTGATTCAATTCAACCAAACATCATTAATACCATCAATAATCCAGTAGGAATAGTCCATTCGAGATTACGACAACATCTAGTCGAAACCCCCAAAATTCTAAAGTCAATTCCCAAGGTGTTCTTGAACAAATCCCCAAATGTTCAAAAATTACGAAAATTACATTGATGAATCCATAAGAATACAAGTATCTAAGGTAGATAATCCATATACAACATATTCCAACAGGATAGCAAGCTAACTCGAAGAGATCGGTAAGAAAACTCTCAAATCCCGAAATTCAAGATTCAATGAAAAGTTACCTTGATTAGCAGTGATGAAGCGGATTAAATGTTGATTAATCTAAACTAGAAGCTTGAAGATGATGCTAGATGATTGCAGCTCGGAAAGATCTACGCGAATCGCCCAAAATTGCCCGGATTGGTTGAGAAATGAAGAAATGACGGAATGAAGAGTGAAGTGTTCTATTTATACAAATCACAGCTTAGCGCGTGCTATCTCCTGTGATTAGCGTGCTCTAGCAGGTTCATCGGGTAGTCTAGTAACCACTGCCTGTATCGTTAGCGTGCGCTACATACTTGGTAGCGTGCGCTAATGCCTCCTCTTTAGCGTACGCTAACCTTATATTAGCGTGTGCTACCTGATAGTTGATGTCTAGAATATTGGAGTCCAGAACCCACTGTCCTCCGCCTGCCCACGTTAGCGTGCGCTACACCTATAACTTAGCGTGCACTACCAGTACAATTAGCGTACGCTATTATCCACTTATAGCGTGCGCTACGAATTTCCAATTTCAGTCCAGTACCTACTGGACTATCTGCCTCAATTGCGCTAGCATGCGCTAATGCTGATGCACAGCGTGCGCTACCTATACTCCATTAGTGCGCGCTAATAGGAGTACGTAGCATGCGCTATCTCACACACAGACTACAAAAATATGAGGATGATGATAATATCCTCGTCTCGATCTCAAATAGTGATAAATGACGAATAACAACTGATACACGATTCTAAAGTATGTCGAACGATGAACATAATTGAATGAATATGAATGGTGAATGATTATTACCGAGTTAAAAAAATTCCGAGTGACAAAGGGTACACAACTCGGGATATAAACTATCCATCAGGATCTGAAAACAACATCTCCAGGAATACTCCTCAACGCAAAACACTCCGCCGGAGACCAGCCAGAAAGTCGTACCAACCGCATGATTCGAAACACCGGCATACACATCCCGAGGGAACCGCTCATTGCACATATCTACAATCCGTCGGTGTACACTTCCCCGTCCTCATCGGCGCCGGACGCCCATGCAAGCACTGATTCGTGCCTCAAAAGAAAAGCAACAACGCACATATAGTCCTTGGAACCATATCAATCGTACGCCAAAGTTCTCATGACTTGACGTCTCGAATCACAATGAACAATTATCCATATTATCACAAAATCTCGAGTACAACACCAAAGGGAAAAAATCCCAACCAATGACCCAAATTTCAAGATTCTCAATTACCATAGTTACAAGATAAATCGATAACAGATGGTTCACAACCACAATACTATGATGCAGAATAAGTTAAACAGTAATCCGGAACACAAGGCCTCATCTCAAATGTACCCAACATCGATATCCTCCAGATCATCGATCCCCTCGATCTCATCAATTCAAGGAAGACCCAACTCTGAACTCACCGCTTAATATGGTCCCGGAAGGTCACAAAAGCGAGAGTGACTAAGATGAATGATAAATGACTAGAAATCCGACAAGGATCAAGAATGACTCACCGAGGTGAATTAATAACGCAATGCGTGATAGCTCAAATGAAGTGACTGGAATCATTGTTCCTCGTGAATTGAATGATTATTTTGATAATTACAAGTCTCAACATAATTGATGTATGATGAATGAATTATATGAATGAATGAACGACAATGAAATGAATGATTATCCTATTACCGAGCAAGAATTAACTTGTTCAAAACCGGTGATGAATGTTTTTACCTCTGGCTCTCGAAGCCTGATAGGACCCCCTGGATGATGCACGGACTGGAGTAACAAAATCCCTCGAGGCTTGTGAGCCCTCTCGAGATCTACCAGCACTAGAACTCCTACAGTATTTCCGTAGGTGTCCCTGCCTCCCACATAGAAAACAAACAATAGCTGGCGCCGGAACCCGATGTCCCTCTGAACGAACCGACATCCCAGTCCTCCCACCAGAAGAAGCTGAAGGATGCTTCCGAGTAAGCTCCTTGATCAAAAGCTCTGCTCCAAGAGCCTTCTCGATGAACTCACTAAGTGAATCACAATTGTGATTGAACAACTGCATCCTCAACTGCGGATTTAGCCTCTTGCTAAAATATTTGATTTTATCCACCTCAGTATGGATAACAGACGAAGCAAACTGAAGAAGTCCCTAAAACTTCTCAGCAATGACAATAACACCCTCATCCTCGATGGGTTCGGAGTTTAAAACCCCTGATAACTTGGCTTCACGAAGTGAAGCCGGATAATACCTCTCTAACATGAGAGTCTTGAACTCGCTCCAAGCACAATCACGATCGGTGGGTTTCACAGAAAGCCACCAAGAATAAGCACCCTTACTCAAATAGTAAGCCTACTGCCAATTTATTCTCTTCCGGACACTGAGCCATGTCGAAGAGTTTATCAAAATGCTCAAGCCAAGGAACAATATCAGCTGGTTCCGACGAACCCTCAAAAGTAGGCGGCCTCTGACGAGAGATATCGCCGATAATCTGACTCACTCCTCAAGTCTGTCCATGAAACGGCACCTGGAATCCCTGCTGCGGTGGACCACGAACCATCGAGGTCTACTTGATACGTGTCATACGAGTCATCTGGGCCATCATGCCCTGCATACATATGAATGGGTCCACCCGAACTCCTTCCGATTAAGCTGCATCTCGGGTACGACTCTCTGACAGTGAATGATTATCTGACAGTGAATGAGTAGCGTAGCTAACTGATGAACAAATGTTATCCCTCGCGTTCGTGTGGGTATTCACACGAGATCCCGGGTTTCGGCCCGCACTGCGGCCTTTTCCCCTGCGTCATCTGACAACTCTATCCATACTGAAGCAGGAAGGTCACATGATAATTATAGCTCCCGCATGAATATCGCATTATGATTACGTTATGGAATGATAATAATGAGCATACACGTTTATCAATAATGCAGTAAAATGATCGTCAACATGACATCGAAATATGATAAGATCGCATGAAAGCTCAAGTGAGGTAACATGATTATCTGATGAAATTCCTGAAATGATTATCTTGAACAAGTTAACAAGGTTGATAATTCGATCCACAAGATCACAACTAAGCAATGAGATTGACTGAGTGATTAATGAATTAACATGATCGACAAGATCAAAAATGATGATTGGGGATTGTTGACTGATGAACGAGTTGATCCTTATCGCTTGCACAGGTTACACATGCTCCAAAACACTAATATCACATATAGGTTTCAACAAAGCATGTATAATTAATGACATGATGAATGTATGAACATAAAGAGAATCGAGTCCTTATACAGGTCATACGAAGCTTCGAGGTCTCGCGATACTAGTCTTCACTGACGACGACTCGATGATTGAATGATTCGTGCAGTCGTACAAATTTCATGACTCACAAAACCCGACTGTCCAGATTGTCATAACCTGACAGTCCCACTACTACCGCGTCGGTAGAGCCACATAACTCACATATCAGGGTATCTTACAACCCAAAGCGCCCTGATACCATATTCTGTAACACCCCTAACTCCTATTGGGTTATTACAGTGCCGTGGACCCCACACCAGGAGACCCACCAGGCGAAAATGACTAAAATACATCAAACTAACCAACAAGGGAAATCACAGTCCCTACTATGATATCTGACACAATATTCCGATGAGGAATTTCAACGACAACGATGGGCCTACATGGCCAAAGTAAAAATACAACCACATCCACGAGCATTTACTCAGGTAATACATAATGACAATGACTGACAAACTGGAGAACACTCCAACTGACTGACCAACATGAACAACTCAGACTAGTATCGCTCGAATGCCTCATCGCCATCGTCATGCCCCTGTGCCTCAACTCTCTCCTCGCAAGCACCTAAAACATGAAAACATGTTCCGCCCCCACGGGGTCAGTCATCCAGATAATGAACATGAAATACATGTATAACATTATATGCATCCAAAGGCAGAATGAAACGGTACAAAGATGATAATAATACGAGATGATCACAAACCAAGGTAAGAACCGAGCATTCGTGATAAGCTATGCCTACGGCAAACTATTAATACCTGTTCAACAGGTTAGAACATAAGTGTCCAACGGCAAATCATAATTATAGAGCACCATATTGAATTACACGAACATGAACCAAACTAGAACTGAATTAAATATGAATCACAATGCCCGAAGGCTCCAACGAAAATACCAATACATCACAAAGGCCTGAAAGCCACTCAGCCGAAGCTGTCAAATATCACATTCACCTGAAACCAAAACAGCCCGAAGCTGTATCAATGAGGGCCGAAGCCACGGCACGAAGCCGTATCACAATGAGGGCCGAAGCCACGGCACGAAGCCGTATCACAATGAGGGCCGAAGCTACGGCACAAAGCCGTATCACAATGAGGGCCAAAGCCACGGCACGAAGCCATATCACAATGAGGGCTGAAGCCACAACACGAAGCCGTATCACAATGAGGGCCGAAGCCACGGCACGAAGCCGTATCACAATGAGGGCCGAAGCCACGGCACGAAGCCATATCACAATAAGGGCCGAAGCCACGGCATGAAGTCGTATCACAATGAGGTCATCCAATGACCGTGACCTACTGAACTGTAGGTGTTGGGAACCCAACCGCGAAGGTTCAAGCCTCAAACTTACCCATAATGAGCACTAGCCGAGACTGGCCTCCAAAACACAATTAATCACAAATGGCAACGATCCTAAGATTACCGAATTCACAAGAATGATAGTGTGCTGCCTTGAGTCGGCCAACACGATGACAGTAACTCACGGATGGGCACCGTCCTTGACAGTCCCAATTCAATACCTCGATTACCTTAGAACGGCCAATCGGTAACAATGAACAACATATGGGAACTATCCTTGAGAATCCAATTCAATACCTCGATTGACTTAGAATGGCCAACCGATAATAATGATGCAGCGGCTGATCCAATACCTCGATTGCCTTAGAACGGCCAATCAATAACAATGATACAGTAAATGACTCAATACCTCGATTGCCTTAGAAAACCCATCTATAACAATGGTACAATGAATGATTGAGCACCTCGATTGCCTTAGAACGAACAATTGATAACAATGATACAATGAATGCCTCGGCACCTTAATCGGTTACCGATGACGAAGATGAGAATGAATACGCCAATACCTTCAATCGGCCAATACAACATGAATGACAGGACGCCAACATTAATAACAATGATTAGAACAGTGTCTTAGATTGACATCAATATTAACAATAACAATCGATACATTGATACCGCGAACCGTCTATCGATAATAACATTAACAACGAGTATCCCAATGCCTTGAAGTGGCTATTAATGCATAATAATAAATATTTGGCATAATTACCGAAGATTATCGTATCGAATGATCCCCTAATATCAATGAACTCATGAAGAGACTAAGTCTCGGAATGATACAATACATTCATACACATATATGATAATATTAATCTCATTGACTAGTACAAGTATAAAACTTGCCTCAAACCGAAGGCGAGAATGTCCTTCCACGATCAACGTCCTTAATGGAAATACCGGACGCTCGAACAATCTTGAATAACTCAAGTACCAACAATTCGCTTAATATACGAATCAAGCATGATCACAACCAACTCAAAAGTCGATACAACACTACCCAAAACACATTGGGGCATTTAAACAAACACGTTGTAAACAATCTCCAATTGTTTACAACTAATCCCAATTATACCGAAAACCAACCTCCAATGAGTGATTTAACCCAAACAAACATCATTAATACCATCAATAATCCAGTAGGAATACTCCATTCGAGATTACGACATCTGGTCGAAACCCCCAAAATTCCAAAGTCAACACCCAATGTGTTCTTGAACAAATCCCCAAATGTTCAAAAATTCCGAAAATTACATCAATGAATCCGTAAGAATACAAGTATATAAGGTAGATAATCCATATACAACATATTCCAACATGATAGCAAGCTAACTCGAAGAGATCGGGAAGAAAACTCTCAAATCCCAAAATTCAAGATTCAATGAAAAGTTACCTTGATTAGGAGTGATGAAGCGGATTGGTTGCAGCTCGGAAAGATCTATGCAAATCGCCCAAAATCGCCCGGAATGGTAGAGAATTAAAGAAATGACGGAATGAAGAGTGAAATGTCCTATTTATACAAATCCTAGCTTAGCGCGCGCTATCTCCTATGATTAGCGTGTGCTAGTGGGTTCACCGGGTAGTCCAGTACCCTCTGCTTGTATCGTTAGCGTGCGCTACATACTTGGTAGCGTGCGCTAATGCCTCCTCTTTAGCGTACGCTAACCTTATGTTAGCGTACGCTGCCTAATAGTTGATGTCCAGAAGATTGGAGTCCAGAACCCACTGTCCTCCACCTGCCCGCGTTAGCGTGCGCTACACCTGTAACTTAGCGTGCGCTACCAGTACAATTAGCGTATGCTATTATCCACTTATAGCATGCGCTATGAATTTCCAATTTCAGTCCAGTACCTACTGGACTGTCTGCCTTAATTGCGCTAGCGTGCGCTAATGCTGATACATAGCGTGCACTACCTATACTCTATTAGCGCGCACTAACAGGAGTACGTAGCATGCACTATCTCACACATAAATAAATGTTCACCCCCGAAGGGTTAGCACAACGATGCTAGTACAAGTACCACAACATATTATTCAATGATTTACAAAGAACAAAACTAACATAAATGACAAAATACGAACGAGCCTCTTCCTGCGAGAAACTCATAAATATCATACACATGATAATCACAACATGACATCACAACATACACATGGTAATTCCGATGATCCAGCGTTCACTGCCTAGAACCCACGATGATCCCGTCAGACCAACCCGTGGTGGAAAAACCCGTCTGATGATCCAGCGCACGCTAGCATAGATCCCCCGATGATCCCGTCGGACCAACACGAGGTGGACATACAACAACGACATATATGCACAACAATATATACAATATCAATACATAAAACAATTAAAGGTACTTGCCTCGAATCGATGACAAGGATAAAACTCCGACGAATATCAATACCTTCGAAGGGCGCCTCTTCGATTAATCACGTTGCAAATATCGAACCTTAAACAGAAGAAATAATATAGAATTCATCTCACGTCGTACGAACATCTAACAATCCAAATTACGGTCGAAAGTTCATAAAACGAATCCTGTCTTACCTGTATAACGTACGTTACATACCCTTTGTAGCGTACGTTAAGCCTACTCGTTAGCGTACGTAAGATACAAAGTCTAGCGTATGCTAACCATGCATCAACAGTTCCTCTCTGATCAATCGACTGACTCGTTTGATGATATAACGTACGTTACGTACCAAATGTGGCGTACGTTAATTTTGCCCGTTAGCGTACGTAAGTTACAGAGACTAGCGTACGCTAAACACACATATGACAGTTTCTCACTGATCAGACGACTGTCTCGATTGGTGATGAAGCGTACAAAGTCCTCAGTGATTAACGTATGTTATCCTCATGCATGCCATGCTCATACAACTATGAATGATCTTACGGATTAAAACTTCTTCGAATTCAAGGATACATATATCATCACAACACTATATTCAATATCGATTACAATTCATGTGAAGTTCAGGTGATCTAAGATTGATGCGCTTGATTCAAATATCATCATTACATTCAAACTTTATCTTAAAGATGAACTAACAAATCTAACTTATAAGAAAGAATAAAACCTTCGATGATTCTTTCTTAAGTCCGTTTAGCAAAAGTGATATCAACTCCAAGTCTATGATCAATATGGCAACACTATTCAATACGGATAATCAATCCCAGAACATTACTCTCATTGTTGTCATAACAAGATTCCAACTATAATGCTCTCAACAAAGGTAACTTAAGTATAATCATCCCAACTCCCTAAACATGATGTTTGGTTGAATAAATCATCTATGGAACTTAATATCCTTGGTAGCATGATCATAACATTCTTAAGGATACTAATCCAAGGTTGGAAATAGCATTAACATACCTTAAGATGAAGAAAACACCAAGATAATAGGTAGAATCCAACTCCGGTTGCTTATGTGCCAATACAAGATGTATCTCTACTTCAATGATCAAGTATAGTAATCTCCAATCTTCAATAATCAATTAAAGATGGTCTATATGTGTTTAAGGAGGCTGGGAACTCTCTGGAATGAGATAAGTCGACGGCCAAGTGAAAAGGAACGAAATGAAATGAAATAAGGTGTTGTCTTTCTGACCTATTGCATGAGAAAATTTACATGTTGCTATAATCATGCACAAGGATACAAATACGAGAAATATCATACTTCGATTATCGATATCACAAATCTGAATAATCCAGGGTTCAATTACAGATGAAATACTCAATAATTAATCCGGATATTACAACCAGGAAGGGAGCCTGGAGCAAGAGGAGAAGGGGAAAATGGGGACGATTCAGCAGAGAGCACAACGGAGAGCGCGGTGGCAGGGGGAGAAGGCAGAGAGAACAGAGAGCATGAACTAAGATAGTTTATCTTCCAGGTTTCCACTTTAAGTTTATCACCTTCAGATATACGGATAAAAGATATTTGGGTTTTACAATCTCTAATAACTCACACAAAACAAATATCATAGAACCCCAGTTGAGCAAAGAAAATCGAACAAGGAACAATTCAAACCTTACATAACAAATACGAAAGCCCCAAAAAAATGAGAATAGTAAATCGTCTGTCCAAAAAGAGGAAAAAATTCCCTTTCCCATGATAACAGTCAGAATTAATCCGTCAAAAGCAACATAAATTTTCTTCTTAACATAAAAAATTTCTCAAGCAACTTTACTACATATATGTCTGTTGGGATTTGGTCCAGCATCCTGCCTGCATGGGCTTAAAAATGCGCGAGGCGAGGCTTGCGATTCGACCTGTGAGATCTGCACTAGAAAGTGGTTAAATGAATTGATTTGGACTACTCATACTAACAAGATGCATCTTCTTTTCTGGTAGCCATCTCATAGAAACTGCAAAGTTAAGCGTGCTTGGCCTGGAGTAGTTATGGATGGGTGACCCCCTGGGAAGTTTCTCAGGTGCGCGTGAGTGAGGACAAAGCGCGCATCCTACAGTGGAGGCTGCCAGAGTGTTGGAACTAAGAGGCGGGCATGGAGCAAATGTTGCCAGTTGGCCGGAACTAAGATGTTGGCGCGGTGGAGGTTGTCAGTGTAACACCCCGAGATATTCGGAATAATTACAGCGCCGTAAACCCTTTAGAAAAGGATTTACAAGGCTAAATTTAAAAGAAGTGTAAAAATAATCCAATCGAACAACTGAAGTTCAAATACAGATTTGATTCAACCGATCAAATGAGTTAACTTATACAACCATATCGAAACGACCTTATTAAATACAGACGTACTCGAGTACTAAACGAACCAAGAAGACAAATCACAATAACAATAACATCAACCACATCACTGAGCCATTTCATCGTCCTGTCGGTACTATGGTTGCCTCCCCGCTCCTCGGCTACCTGAACATCAAAACAATGTCCACCCCCGAAGGGGTTAGCAAAACAATGCTAGTACAAGTATCATCATACAATAAATCATCAATGCATCATAAAACATGCAAAACGGACTTCCGCCACCGGAATCCAACGATGCGAATCCTCACGATTCCATCAACACAATACAGGGTAATCCAGCGATCCAGCGCCCTTGGTATAGATCCCCATGATGATCCCGTCGGACCAACGCATGGTGGAAAACCCGTCCAGCGATCCAGCGCCCTCAGCATAGATCCCCATGATGATCCCGTCGGACCAACGCATGGTGGACATTCGATCCAGCGCCCTCAGCATAGATCCTCATGATCCCCTCGGATCATTTATACCATAAATCAATCAACTATGCATACACATATGCATTTCAATATGTTCATCAATACGAACAAATATCAACGAATATCACGAGAATTTTCAGAAATACATTTCATATACAACAATATGAACAAAACCACAAGCATGATCAAAGTTCTCAATATAAATCGAACTCGACATATGATACTTGCCTCGAAAATGGCAAGGACGAAACACCTCGATGATCTCAACACACTCGAAGGTCGCCTCCTTCGATCAACGTAACAAGCTCGAACCTTAACAAAAGGAATGATATACAAATCATCTCAAGTCGAATGATGGCCTAACAATTCGTTCTATGGCCCAAAAGTTCAAAATAAACAATGCATGCGGGTGCTTAGCGTGCGCTACGTATCCTACGTAACGTGCGCTAAGCTTGCCTGATAGCGTACGCTATCGTGTAAGACTAGCGTCGCTAGCCACGGCGCAGTTTGAACCGGCCGATACATAACGCACGCTACGTCGTATTGTGCGTTAAGCGAACCCGATAGCGCACGTTAACTCACATATGTTAGCGTGCGCTAATCTTGCATGGCAGAATACTGCTAACGGAAAAACTGGGTTGAAAGGTGGTGAATCTCATGAACTCTATGGTGATAATACAAATTACCCTCGGGCATATCATGCTAATAAGGTTTGTGGACATTCTATGATTATGAGATACAAATATACGGATAATTATCTCAACATCATAACTCATCCAAGATCTTCAAGAAATATTCTAAGTTCCGATTATTCCAAGTCCCAAAACATATGATTCCTTACGTAAAACATACGAACTAGGTGATCTTCATATACTGGTCGATTGGTTTTAAAGATACATAACATGCTTAGGAATCCACATACTAAAAGGCTCAATGGATCATACGATGAATAAGTGTCGAAACGTCGAAAATATCCTTATAACACATGAGGTACGACTAATAACGAATCTTAACTGACTAGATGAACATGATCAACATCCTTTACAACACTACTAGTATTGGTGAAGAATCACCTACCTCAAGGTAGTGAAGAACACGGAGGAAAAATGAAGCAATCCAACACCGAAAGCTTGAACACCAATCTCCAATGATATACGATCTTCAATCACGAACTAGGATGTGGATATGAAGTGTTTAGGGTGAGGGAAGTTATGTTCTAAGTGTAAGAATTCGGGTAAAGGGAGAAGAAAGAACTGAAATCACGAATAGGATGCTGTCCTATTTATAAGAAATGGCTATTAGCGTGCGCTAGACCCTGCTCGTAGCGTGCGCTAACGGCTCACTGACTTAACTGTACTAAGCACTTAGCGCGCGCTACGCATATACCTGTAGCGTGCGCTAAGGCGTTGACTCGGCTTTTCCCGAAATCCGTCCAGGTACATCCCGACACGATCCGACAGGGGTCCCCCGGCCAGATCTCACCTACCGCACGTCTCAATCAAATTGACCACGCATAGCGTGCGCTAATGACCCTCTGTAGCGTGCGCTATGAATCCTCGTTAGCGCACGCTAAACATAGCCGATAGCGTGCGCTACATGCGCAGAATTGCAATTTGTAAATCTCATACATAAAATCATATGCTCGACAACATCGGATTATAAAATACGGAGAATACTACTCAGATCAAGTACAACGATTACAATATCACAAGTCAGAAATCTCGGGTATTACATCCTTCCTCCCTAAAGAGAAGTTTCGTCCCGAAACTTAAGATGAAAACAACTCTGGATATCTAGCCTTCATACTGTCCTCCGTTTCCCAAGTGGCCTCTTCGACTCCGTGTCGTGACCATTGTACTTTAACCAAGTGTATTGGTTTATTCCTCAATTGTTTGATCCGGCTCTCAAGTATCTTGATTGGTCTTTCTTCGAAGGTGCCATCATTAGCTATCTCGATCTCGTCGAAATCAATGACATGACTGGGGTCCGGTACATACTTCCACAATTGGGATACGTAAAACACATTGTGAACGTGACTCAGCGATGGCGGTAAGGCCAACCTGTATGCTAAATCTCCAACTCTCTCGAGGATCTCAAATGGTCCGATATATCTCGGACTAAGCTTGCCTCTCCTCCCAAAACGGAAAATCCCTCGTGTAGGAGACACCTTCAATAGTACATGGTCTCCAGCGTCGAACTCTAGAGGGTGACGACGTACATCTGCATAAGGCTTCTGTCGACTCTGGGCAGTCAACAGTCTCTCTCGAATCAAAGCTATCTTCTCTTGAGTCTGAATAATCAGTTCCGGTTCCGTCCCGATCAAATCCGAAGAATCATCCCAACACAGGGGTGATCGGCATCTTCTCCCGTACAAAGCTTCAAATGGGGCCATCTTAATAGAAGCATGCCAACTGTTATTATAGGTGAACTCGATCAAGGGCAAGTGAACTTCCCAATCAGTCGACCAATCTAATGCACAAGCTCTAAGCATGTCCTCTACTGTCTGTATAGTTCTTTCAGACTGACCATCCGTTTGGGGATGATAAGCTGTGCTAAAGTTGAGCTCAGTCCCCAAAGCCCTGTGAACTGCTTTCCAGAAGTGTCACACGAAACGGCCATATCGATCCGAAATAATGGTCTTTGGTGTCCCATGCAATCTGACTATCTCCGCAATAAATACTCGCGCCAATCTCTCGGGTCCCCATGTATCTTTAATCCCTAGGAAATGAGCCGACTTGGTTAGTCGATCAACTACAACCCAAATCATGTTCATTCCCGTTCTAGTCCTTGGCATACTAGTGATGAAATCCATCGAGATGTCCTCCCACTTCCATTCAGGGATCGGAAGCGGCTTTAACATTCCGGCAGGTCGCTGATGTTCAATCTTAACCTGCTGACAAGTCAAACACTTCGAAACGTACTCTGCTACGTCCTTCTTCATATTCCCCCACCAGAAGTATTGCTTTAAATCCTTATACATCTTACTGTTGCCTGGGTGAATAGAATAGGGCGCGCTATGAGCTTCCTTTAAAATTGTCCATCTCAAATCATCATCCTCGGGAACGCAAAGTCGTCTCTGAAATCTCAGAACTCCATCGTCTTGTATCACGAATCCTGGGGCTTTTCCCTTCTTTACTTCATCACATAATCGAAGGATCAGAGAATCGTTCAATTGTTTAGACTTGATCTCCTCGACTAGTGATGAAGTCAGTTCCATCACATAAAGTTGCCCTTGGATTCCTGGTGCCCATACTTCAATCCCTTCGCGGATCAGTTCTCGTTGAATACTGGTTTGGAACGTAAGTGCTTCCAACACTCGAAGAGAAACAGGTTTACGGCTCAAAGCATCGGCTACTACGTTTGCTTTCCCCGGATGATAGAGAATCTCCAAGTCGTAATCCTTGATCAATTCCAGCCACCTTCTCTGCCTCATGTTTAATTCTTTCTGACTGAAAATGTACTTGAGGCTCTTATGATCTGTAAAGATCTGACAATGAGTGCCGTACAAATAATGTCGCCAAATTTTCAAGGCAAAAACCACAGCTGCTAGCTCCAGATCATGAGTCGGGTAATTAATCTCGTATGGTTTCAATTGTCGGGAAGCATAAGCAATCACTTTATCCTTCTGCATCAACACACAACCCAAACCCTGATTTGAAGCGTCGGCAGACACCATGAATCCATCGGTTCCCTCGCGGCGCTAATATAGGTCTTTGTTGTCGGTCTCCTCTTAAGTTCGTCAAAACCACTGGCACTTCTCATTCCACGTGAACTTTTGAGTTTTACCTTGGTGAGTGAGCGGACGAGCAATTTTGGAAAATCCCTCTACAAAGCGGCGATAATATCCGGCAAGTCCTAAGAAGCTTGGACTTGTTTCACGTTTTAGGAGCTTCCCAATCCAAGATTGCTTCGACTTTCTTCGGGTCCACCTGAACTCCGTCGGCTGATATCACATGCCCAAGGAAGGTTACTTCCTTAAGCCAGAACTCGCATTTTGAAAATTTTGCATACAGCTGTTCCTTCCTCAAGGTGCTCAAAACCACACGTAAATGTTCAGCATGTTCCTCTGCGTCCCTCGAATATATCAGGATGTCGTCAATGAAGACGACCACAAATTTATCCAAGTATTCCAAGAATACCCGATTCATCAATTGCATGAATACCGCGGGAGCATTGGTAAGTCCAAACGGCATTACCACAAATTCATAATGCCCGTACCGGGATCTGAAAGCAGATTTCGGTATATCTGATTCCTTAATTCTCAACTGGTGGTATCCTGATCGCAAGTCAATCTTCGAAAATACCCTTGCCCCTTGCAGTTGATCAAACAAGTCGTCGATCCGAGGTATAGGATACTTATTCTTGATTGTCATCTTGTTGAGCTCCCTGTAATCAATACACAGTCGGAGGGATCCGTCTTTCTTCCGGACAAAGAGAACGGGCGCTCCCCAAGGAGAAACACTAGGTTGGATATAGCCCTTCTGTAACAATTCCTCCAGTTGCTTCTTGAGTTCATACATCTCGGTTGGCGCCATGCGGTATGGTGCCCTGGAAATAGGAGCTGCTCCAGGCTCTAATTCGATAGTCAATTCCACTTCTCTCTGCGGAGGTAACCCAGGTAGTTCGTCGGGAAATACATCTGAGAACTCATTCACAACTGAAATAGACGAGAGCTCTACTCCTTCCTCTTTCCTCATGGCATAGCACCAAAGTCCGTGACATCCACCTTGATAATTTCACGGCTTTCATTGCTTTGATCAACTTTCCCGAGCTTCCCGGTCTCCATCCTCGGAATAAGTGTTCAGATCCGTCATCAGCAATAATAGAAATGACTCTCTCTCGGTAATTCAGAACAGCTCCATAACGATTGAGCCAATCATCTCCGAGAATTAAATCGTCACCGCAGATGTCAACTACAATAAGATTCGATGGCCAATCTCTTCCTTCTATAGATACTGGGAAATCCCTAGCTTCTAGGGTTCCCACAATTTTCTCTCCGCTCGGTAATCCCACAACATAAGGTTCACAATTATACAAGCACGAGATTTTCAAACGATTAACACAGTTCAAAGATACAAAAGAATGTGTAGCTCCGGAATCGAATAAAACACTAACTGGTTGCAAAAGGATCTGAATTGTACCTGATGCAACAGCAGTGTTCTGATCATGAGATCTCCTCATTTCGTACAGGCGTGGAGGAATGGACCCAGCACTGGATGTCTCTCTCTTCCCAACGTTTTGCAGCTGAAATCCACTCTGCTGCGTCTGGTTCACACTCGTCTCCTTGGGCCCAGGTGAGTGCGAGTACCAAAAGATCGGGTCGCATTCCCACAAAATGTTGCGCGATGTCCTTCTGTCCACACTCGAAACAGTCACGGTAGCGAAACAATCACGTCGAACATGTCCCGCTTTGCCACAGTTGTAACACTTCTTCCCTGCGTCTGAAATAGTTGGTGCTGCCCGGAACTGCTTTCCACCTCGAGAAGGATGCGGAGGTCTCCTGGATGAATGAAAAGAGGACTGACCCCTGCGAGGTCGGCTACTCTTATCCTCCGTGAAGTTGCCAGACACCTTCTGTTTCTTTGCTTCCGTCGCTTTCTCTACTGCTGCCTCCTTCATATCATAGGCCAACGCCTTGTCCTGATACTGTCACAAGGTGGTACATTCAAATCCGGACATATACTGTTGAATTTCCGGCTTCATTCGCATGTCAAAATGAAAAATCTTATCCGCCTCGGTCCTGACCAAGTGGCGCACATAAGTCAGCTGGTGATTAAAAGTCTTAATCACGTCCGTCACAGATACTTCTGAATTCTGTGGTGAGAAAAACTCTCGAACTCGGGCCTCTCTAACTGGGCGAGGACAATACTGCGCCTCCATCATCAATTTGAATTCCGTCCAGTCAACATTGTGCTCCTCCGGTCGAATGGCCTCCCACCAGTCTAAAGCCTCCCCGGTCAGAAGATACTGGGCGACCGGAACCTTCCTATCGTTGGGACAGTTAATCCCTGCAAAAATCTTTTCTAATTCCTTCAGCCAGTGATCCCAAGAAAGCGTCTCGGCAGAACCGTCAAATTTCGGAGGGTGCAATTTAATCACTTCGGTAAGCCATCTATCTCCTCGATTCTCCACGTTATGCTGCTGTCCCATCGCCGTTTGCATGCGATCCACAACTTGGGCAAACTGGTTTATCTGGGCAACCACCTGCTGAAGCACTCCCGGCACGTTAGGATCTGCATTATTATTTGCTGATCCCTGCTGTCCCCCGGAATGGGAATCCGTTCTACTAGCGGTTATCTCTGGGGTAGATACCGACTCTTCTTGCCTCGCATTTCCACGTCCGCGTCCACGACCTCCTCTCAACATACTGTAAACATAAATACTCAATATCCAGGACAAACTTTCTCAAAGTACATCCATCAATGTTTACAAGACATGAATTAAATAAAAACGGTAGTATTCGAGATTAGGAAACTTACAACCACGGTCCACACGACGATCGGCTCGCAGTTGATGTTACGAACGACCAATAATCAAATGACGTAAACAGACCCAACTAACCCGATTGCCAAGATATCCATAAATCTTAGCTCGATACCATATTCGTAACACCCCGAGATATTCGGAATAATTACACCGTAAACCCTTTAGATAAGGATTTACAAGGCTAAATTTAAAAGAAGTGTAAAAATAATCCAATCGAACAAGCAAGTTCAAATACAGATTTGATTCAACCGATCAAATGAGTTAACTTATACAACCATATCGAAATGACCTTATTAAATACAGACGTACTCGAGTACTAAACGAACCAAGAAGACAAATCACAATAACAATAACATCAACCACATCACTGAGCCATTTCATCGTCCTGTCGGTACTGTGGTTGCCTCCCCGCTCCTCGGCTACCTGAACATCAAAACAATGTCCACCCCCGACGGGGTTAGCAAAACAATGCTAGTACAAGTATCATCATACAATAAATCATCAATGCATCATAAAACATGCAAAACGGACTTCCGCCACCGGAATCCAACGATGTGAATCCTCACGACTCCATCAACACAATACAGGGTAATCCAGCGATCCAGCGCCCTTGGTATAGATCCCCATGATGATCCCGTCGGACCAACGCATGGTGGAAAACCCGTCCAGCGATCCAGCGCCCTCAGCATAGATCCCCATGATGATCCCGTCGGACCAACGCATGGTGGACATTCGATCCAGCGCCCTCAGCATAGATCCTCATGATCCCCTCGGATCATTTATACCATAAATCAATCAACTATGCATACACATATGCATTTCAATATGTTCATCAATACGAACAAATATCAACGAATATCACGAGAATTTTCAGAAATACATTTCATATACAACAATATGAACAAAACCACAAGCATGATCAAAGTTCTCAATATAAATCGAACTCGACATATGATACTTGCCTCGAAAATGGCAAGGACGAAACACCTCGATGATCTCAACACACTCGAAGGCCGCCTCCTTCAATCAACGTAACAAGCTCGAACCTTAACAAAAGGAATGATATACAAATCATCTCAAGTCGAATGATGGCCTAACAATTCGTTCTATGGCCCAAAAGTTCAAAATAAACAATCTGTCTGGACTGCTTAGCGTGCGCTACGTATCCTACGTAACGTGCGCTAAGCCTGTCTGTTAGCGTACGCTATCGTGTAAGACTAGCGTGCGCTAGCCACGAACTGACAGTTTGAACCAGCTGATACATAACGCACGCTACGTACGTATTGTGCGTTAACTGAACCCCGATAGCGCACGTTAACTCACATATGTTAGCGTGCGCTAATCTTGCATGGCAGAATACTGCTAACGGAAAAACTGGGTTGAAAGGTGGTGAATCTCATGAACTCTATGGTGATAATACAAATTACCCTCGGGCATATCATGCTAATAAGGTTTGTGGACGTTCTATGATTATGAGATACAAATATACGGATAATTATCTCAACATCATAACTCACCCAAGATCTTCAAGAAATATTCTAAGTTCCGATTATTCCAAGTCCCAAAACATACGATTCCTTACGTAAAACATACGAACTAGGTGATCTTCATATACTGGTCGATTGGTTTTGAAGATACATAACATGCTTAGGAATCCACATACTAAAAGGCTCAATGGATCATACGATGAATAAGTGTCGAAACGTCGAAAATATCCTTATAACACATGAGGTACGACTAATAACGAATCTTAACTGACTAGATGAACATAATCAACGTCCTTTACAACACTACTAGTATTGGTGAAGAATCACCTACCTCAAGGTAGTGAAGAACACGGAGGAAAAATGAAGCAATCCAACACCGAAAGCTTGAACACCAATCTCCAATGATATACGATCTTCAATCACGAACTAGGATGTGGATATGAAGTGTTTAGGGTGAGGGAAGTTATGTTCTAAGTGTAAGAATTCGGGTAAAGGGAGAAGAAAGAACTGAAATCACGAATAGGATGCTGTCCTATTTATAAGAAATGGCTATTAGCGTGCGCTAGACCCTGCTCGTAACGTGCGCTAACGGCTCACTGACTTAATTGTACTAAGCACTTAGCGTGCGCTACGCATATACCTGTAGCGTGCGCTAAGGCGTTGACTCGGCTTTTCCCGAAAGCCGTCCAGGTACATCCCGACACGATCCGACAGGGGTCCCCCGGCCAGATCTCACCTACCGCACGTCTCAATCAAATTGACCACGCATAGCGTGCGCTAATGACCCTCTGTAGCGTGCGCTATGAATCCTCGTTAGCGCACGCTAAACATAGCCGATAGCGTGCACTACATGCGCAGAATTGCAATTTGTAAATCTCATACATGAAATCATACGCTCGACAACATCGGATTATAAAATAAGGAGAATACTACTTAGATCAAGTACAACGATTACAATATCACAAGTCAGAAATCTCGGGTATTACAGTCAGGTGCTGGAGGGCTATGTGATCAAATCTAGTATCTTTGGGCGAGATCTTGCGCGCGGCGTAAACGGAGCTGGAACAAATGCTTATGCCAAGTGTTGGAGGACTGTGTGAATGAATCCAGCCGCTAGAGGGCTGTGTGATCAAATCTAGTTCGCCGAGGTTTCCAAACTATGGGGTTGAGATGCTGGCAGGTACTGGGAGGGGGATTGTTGGTATTCGGTCCAGCATCCTGCCTGCATGGGCTTAAAAATGCGCGAGGTGCGGCTTGCGATTCGACCTATGAGATCTGCACTAGAAAGTGGTTAAATGAATTGATTTGGACTACTCATACTAACAAGATGCATCTTCATTTCTGGTAGCCATCTCATAGAAACTCCAAAGTTAAGCGTGCTTGGCCTGGAGTAGTTATGGGATGGGTGACCCCATGGGAAGTTTCTCAGGTGCGCGTGAGTGAGGACAAAGCGCGCTAGAAAAGACTCGTGTTGGTATAGTGAGGATAGTCTTCATCATTCTCAGGGACCAACAATGTCTCAATTATTATATATTGCATTTACTTCCACTTTTTTCCTTGTTGATACACGAAAATGTTATAAGGTTTAGTGTCATATCATAAGGTTTATGGCTCTATATGCTAATTATGTATCGGCTTAACAAAAATCTGTTAAATAATACATACCTAATATCTTATAGTGAAGCCACCGGTGGAGAGTTGAGAGCGGACAACAGCACCTTGTCGAAAAGCAGCACTCGACACGCGGACGGGCATCTCGTCGGAGAGCAGCAATCGGCACGTGGACAGCGGACGGCAGCACCTCGTCGGTTCGGAGGACCTGGGCTGTGAGGAAGGATACGACCAATAGGATTTGGGATGCGGTACAGATAGAATTTTGTGAAAATTTCTATGAAAAGATATTGTGAAAATTAGCAGAACACATTAGAACATGAAGGATGTCACTTTTCTGTAAAAAGATGATAGAATTCGCTTCTGTGTCAAAATTGGATTAGTAGACGAAATGAGGAAAAAGGTTGCATCTGCGTGTCCTAATTTACTTAGGATTTTTACAGCAGTTGTGAACAAAAACCGCTTTTAATGTGTATAATTTAACGGCAGTTGTTACACAAAGACTGCTGCCGAAATCTTTTTTTAGGGTCTATTAACAGTAGTTGTTTAACAACCACTGTTAGCCTTATGAAATTTAACAATGGTTTGTCAAACAACCGCTGTTAATTGGCAAAACTTTAACAGCGATTTTCTGGCAACCGCTGTTAACTTTTACTCCCTCTGTCCACCAATCAACTACCTACTTACCTCTAAATTTTTGTTCACCAATCACTACACTTTACCTACCTGGCCCACCATATCTTACCTCCCTTATTTTTAAAATTACTACACTTTACCTACCCTTTTTGTAACACCCCGAAGATATTCAAGATATATTACATTGCCGTGGACCCCCGCGGGATCCACCAAGCTAAATAAGAAATACCACTCGTCTAACCATCTCGGTTAGCAAGAATACACACATCACCAAGACGCAAAGATAAATAACACACCCGGTACAACTGGTAAACCAGACATCAATGGAAATCACGTATGAAATTTAGTATACAAACCATCTTCCAAAATTTAAAACACCTAAGTACTCGCGAGTACCATCTATCAGTTCACAAGTTTGAAAACAAACGTCTTAAAATGGACAACTGAAATAAAAGGGAATGATTTACACACGTCAACAATCCTGACCAGCATCCTCGTACTACTCCAGTGCCCCCTCGACCGGCTGAACGCAACTTGAAATTTATAACATGAATTTTCCCAAAATGGGCCCCCAAAGGGGTTAGCAATTACTCTAGTACAAGTAATAAAGGCAAACCATTCGCTTACATATTTCATAGTACATGCATCAAATCATTTCAAAAATAAAAAACAAGACATGTCTTTTCCCGGAAAACAAACAGTCAATAATCACAGTTTACAAACTTGCCTAGGAACGGCGCAAAACCACTGATCCCATCCGAGGCCTCTAAGAACCTTCCCGAACTGGCCATAGTTATAAATCAAAAGCACGAACATGCACCACCTAGGACCGGGGCTAAACCAGTGGTTCCATCTGAGCCCTATATGGACCCTCCCGGACTGGCTAGCCAACAAGCTCCTGAATCAGGAGCGAAATCACAGATTCCTCCGAGGCCTCGTCAGACCCTCTCGGAGTGAGCAAAGCACACACATATTGTAACACCCCCAAGACATTCAAGGCATATTATAGCACCGTGGACGCCACTCGTTGGAATCCACCAAGCTACACACAACTCGTCATGACAACAATGATAGACATCATCAACATACAAATAATTTCTCAATCCAAGACATACAAAAAGTAAACCGGACTCACAGTGCAATACGACATCAACCAAAACCTAAATCGGATACACAACCTTCATAATGTTCTAGAAGAAAGAAGTACTCGAGTACTGAAGCAAATGACATGATTAATAAAAATTAAAAGACATGACATCAACGAATGACCATTCGAACAGATTCACTCTTGCCCATCATCCTCGTACTGCCCACATGCTCGTTCGCCTCCGAGATCTGAACCTGAAATACAAAAGTATTTTCCCCATTTAAGGGGTTATCGACAACTGCTAGTGCAAGTACAATCCATTTGAACTACCATTCTAATCAGATTAAATATGCACCACAAATCGTTTTAGAAAATATTTATATTCTGGAATATTACGGTGTACGAGCACAAAACACATTTCTCCAACAAAACATTTCAAAGGTTAACCGTTGGTAAGAGACTCACGGCCACCGCACCCCACAGAGGCTCCGTCGGACAATCCCTGGGTGGTTAACCCCATTTCGTGATACGCATACACACGGCACTACGTATCCCCAGAGGCCCCGTCAGACTGTCCCTGGGTGAACATACACATACATTCAAAACATACACGGAAAGTCGTAATCCAAATACTAGAATGTGCAAACAAACGCAAAGTAATTGCCTTTGAGACATCTTCGACGAAACAGGAATGAACAACGACTATGAATGACCAGGAGGGAACACGACCAGTCCTTAACGAAGGATTAACATAACTCAGTCCTACACGATAACAATAATCGAATGGAATACGCCCACAAACACGACTAATAATCATAAACATACACAGATGATGAATACGGGTGAGGGTTTTCACAAAACCTGCCCAAATCAACAATCCACGGATTAAACACGATGGAAATGAATTGGGAATAACCCAAAAATAATAATTGATAAGAAATATCACAACATAATTGAACAATTCGAGTTTAATCTAGACAAATCCCGAAAAAACCCCAAAATGGATAAAAGTAGGTTCTAAGTCAAATACCTTGGATTCGGATGGAGGAAGTGGATTAAGATGATGATAAACTTCACTTGGAACACAAAAATTGATCTCTCAATGAACTCCATGGACAAAACTCGAAAAATCTCTTGAAATCACCCTCGAAACTCATCTCTCGGACGGAGGAAGAAGAATGAAGGAAATGACGCGATGCAAGGTCAACTCAGGTTTATAAAACCTGGCCCTTCATTACGTACGTTAACATGCAGATGTTAATGTACGCTACGCCTCTTACGTACGTAACACTCATGTGTTAGCATACGTAATGGCTCGGCAGAACAATCTGCCCAATCTTCCGAGGCCGATAGCGTATGCTACGCCAAATCCGTAGAGATGTTCATTCCACTTCCATTCCGGGATAGGAAGTGGTTTCAATACATAGAGATCCACGATCACCCACACCATGTTCATTCCAATCTTTGTCCTCGGAAAATTCGTGACAAAATCCACGATCACCCACACCATCTTCATTCCAATCTTTTTCCTCGGAAAATTTGTGATAAAATCCATAGAGATGTCCTCCCACTTCTATTTCGGGATGGGAAGTGGTTTCAAAAACCCGGCTAGCCGCTGATGCTCGATTTTGACTTGCTGACAAGTCAAACACTTAGCCACAAACGGTACTACCTCATTCTTCATGTCATTCCACCAGAAACTTTTCCTCAAATCCTTATACATTTTACTCGAGCTTGGATGGATTGAGTAAGGTGACGCATGAGCCTCTCGCATAATATCCTGTCTCAATTCCAAGTTGTTCGGAACACACAGCCGACTTTGGAACCTCAACACACCATCCTCATGAATTACGAATCCCGGGGACTTCCCCTTCACCACATTCTCGCCGAGCTGAATAAACGTCGGATCTTCTAACTGTCTTGATTTAATGTCGTCGGCCAGAGATGAATAGATCTCAAGAGTGCACAACTGCCCGGCAATCCCTGGTAGCAAAACCTCAATACTCAACCCCATCAACTCTCGTTGGAGCCCTGGCTGGGCCGTGAGTAACTCAAATGCCCGAAGCGATACCGATTTCCGACTCAAGGCATCTGCCACCACATTTGCCTTGCCCGGATGATAAAGAATCTCGAGATCGTAATCCTTAATTAACTCCAGCCACCTTCTCTGTCTCATATTCAGTTCTTTCTGTGTGAAAATATACTTCAGGCTCTTTTGATCGGTGAAAATCTGACACGAAAAGCCATACAAGTAATGACGCCAAATCTTCAACGCAAACACAACTACGGCCAACTCAAGATCATGGGTAGGATAATTCAACTTGTACGGTTTCAACTGACGGGAAGCATAAGCAATCGTTGTAATATCCGCATTTTTCTTTTCCCGATATTTTCATTTTTGGTTTATTTTTTGTTTTAGCATCTCGCTTGTAATGCTATTAATATTTCGAGAATATTTAATACTGGACTTTTTGTCATCCGAGCTTGTTTCGGACCTGTTATACTCAATTCCATGTTTATTGCCTTTTCGCCGCTATTTCGTTCGATTCTCGTAATCGTTGTTCGGAACTGTCGTCTTGAGGTTGCCGTAGATCCATCTCATGTTATTATGCATCTTGTAATTTCCCAAAGTTTTGGGGTGATTACTAATGTTGTAGTTTTACGTACCCTCGGGTAGTCGGAATCATGTTTTATTTTAGTGCTTTGGTTCTAACTCAATCTTGTTGTTCGTGTGTCTTCTTCGGTCCATTGTTTGGTGTCGGATGCGCGTTGTTTTCATCCGAGGTGGAATTCGCTGTTTTCCATCTTTAGGGTGCTGTCTGTATTGCTGTCTGCACCCGCTAGCACGCGCTTTCCTGTTGTCTAGTGCACGCTAGTGTCGTTGAGTAGCGCACGCTACGTTCGTTTGGTATCGCGCGCTAACGACTCGAGCACAGCAGTGACAGTGGGTTGTTTCTGCTCTCTGCTCTCTGGACGAGCAGCTTAGCGCACTCTACATTTGGATATTAGCGCACGCTGTGGCTTGGACTTAGTGCACGCTGGGTGACCGGTAGAGCGAGCTAACTCGGTAGACCAGACTGGGCAGAATGTTTCTGGACTCGGTCTGGTGTCCAGGTAGTGCGCGCTATGGCCCGATAGCGCGCGCTATCGAGGGGTCATTAGCGCACGCTATTCTCTAGTAGCGCATGCTAATGGTCCAGAACTGTAGGTTCTGGACTGGTTTTTAACTAGGTAGCGCATGCTAACTATGGATCGTTAGTGCACGCTAAGCTCTCTGTTTATATAAACCATAGAGTTGACCCAGATACGCCTCATTTCTCATTTCTTCTCCTTCTCCGCGGCCGAGCGATCTTTAGGCGATTTCTTCTTCCAGTCACTTCAGAGATCATTTTCCTTGAGTTCTTGGTGAAGATTAACAACATCTACTTGGGTTCTTCAGCCTTAATACAAGGTAATCTCCTAGAACCCTATTTTTGGGAATTTGGGGGTTTCTGAGTTTTTGTCTGATTCGTTCCGTATTGTTGATTAATCCATGATGTATATGATTAATCTTGGTGGTATTCATGTTTTCCCTACGAGTTCATGGTAAGTTTCGTAGTATTTATGAAATCGAGAGGGTTCGGTTGCGATCCGTCCTCTTCGTTGTTTTGTACGAACTTATATGAATCGTAGGTGGGGTTTGGGTGTCCTCCGTTATCGTTATTCTTGTAGAATTGGTTGTAATGGTGTTTGACGAATCGTCTAGGTTCGGTGTGTCCAATTTCTCGCAACAACGATTGTTTCATCCCGTCTTTTTGTCGTGATAATCGAGGCAAGTACCCTTAATGAACTTACATGCTTAACATGGTAGTATTGCATGAGTAACGTATGTGTGTATGCTCACTACGGGTTAGATTCGATGGGGTCTCGGTAGAGGTCCACAGAGGCGTGGTTCTATGAGCTTGGCTTTTCACCACTACGGGTTAGATCCGACGGGGTCTAGGTAGTGGTCCACAGAGGCATGGATCCGCAGTTAATTGTGGTCCATTTTATAAATGTGTTTTGGGTTATGGCATTTCCGGAAATGTGTGTTTCAACTGATGTTTTATCATTTGCATGCTTTGACTATATGTGTAAGGTGTACGTTGTTCATTTAGTTACTTGTACTAGCGTAATTGCTAACCCCTTTAGGGACTCGTTTCGGGGAAATTCTTGTTATGAATTTTAGGTTATGTTTAGTTGGACGATCGGGCACTGGGGCAGTACGAGGATGCTGGCCAGGGGTGATGACGTGTGCAATTGAGTCTCTTTATTTTCGTTGTCCTTTTTGATGCGGTTGTTTTTCTTTAAACCATGAACTTATAGAAAGTACTCGCGAGTACTTAGGTATTTCTATTGGGATTATGGTTTGTATTATTAATAATTATTTATGATTGTCAGTGATATCTGTTTTGCCAGTTATACCGAGTGTTTCATTTATTTTCGTCCTGGTGATGTGTTTTCTCGCTAACTGAGATAGTTAGACAAGTGGTATTTCTTAATTAGCCTGGTGGGTCCCATGTAGGGGTCCACAGCGCTGTGTTATACCCTGATTATCTTGGGGGTGTTACAGAAAATGGTATCAGAGAACTAGGTTTATGGATACCTAGGCTTGTTGTTTGGTATATTTTGAGTAATATTTTTATTAGTATTTTATGTATATAATTGTGTATTTTGTGTGATAATTTGTTTGTTTTACCATATATTTATATTATTTCATTTTGTTAGAATTTTCTATAATTTTATGTCATTTTTGGATAATTAATTGGAATTAAATTATATCTGCAGGTTAACCAACCGGTACAAGACAGATCAATTGGTTCAACGGCGATATTTTTACAAAATTCAAATATAGTTATGACTGGTCTCATTTTATTCATCTCGTCGAGACGATCGTCTTAAAAAAAATTCAACCGAATCCGAGTTCGTATGAAGAAGTTATGACCGTTCGAAGGATAATTAAATAGACGGACCATATTGTGCCACGTGTTAACACCCGATTGGACCGAAATTTCAACTCTCTGCTGATGTCATCCATGACATCAGCATTAATGGACAGCCGTGTATTATTGGGGGTGGGATTTTAAAATTGTAAGAATTATTATTTTATGTAATATCCGCATTTTTTCTCTCCTTTGAATTTTTATTTTCGATGTATTTTTCGGTCGTAGAGACCCTCGTGTATCTTTCAGTGTATCTTTCCCGTCATCTATTGATCTGAGACTCGTTATTGTTGTGTGGAACCGCTGTTTCGGGGTTACCGTGGATCCATTCTATGTTTTGATGCGCTTTGAGGTGTTCCGTTTGATGTTTCGTTCATATTCCGGTGTTGTGAACCGTTTATATTTCGTAACCTAGCGCACGCTATCTTTTCTGCATAGCGCGCGCTAGGGGTCCCTTAGTAGTGCACGCTACGACTGATTCGTAGCGCGCGCTAGAGAGCAAGCCCTGGGAGTGGCAGTGCTATTTTCCAGCCTTCTGGACTGGCATATTAACGTACGCTACGTAGACTAGCGCACGCTAATGTCGGGAGGCTAGCGCACGCTGATGATACCCGGTAGCGTGCGCTAGCGTGAGTGTCGATCTTGGACGGTTTACTGCGAACTCGCCAGTGCCAGTTAGCGCACGCTACGCTTGTATGGTAGCGCACGCTAACGGGTCAGGTGAGTAGTGGACAGTTAGCTTCTGGACTCGGCTGATGTCCAGGTAGCGCACGCTATTGGTCGATAGCGCGGGCTACCGAGAGGTTTTTAGCGCACGCTACGTCTCGAGTAGCGCAGCTAACGGCCAGAAGTCTGGCTACTGGACTGGACGCTAACTGTTTGGCCTGTAATTTTATCCCGTTAGCGCACGCTAACCTTGAGGATTAGCGCGCGCTAACACTCCCTGGCTATATAAACCAGGGAGTTGACTCAGATGAGCATATTATTTTCATTTCTTCTCCTCTCCGCGACGCAGAGCTTCTGCAGGCGATTTCCGAGCGATCCTTTCCTCCGATTATTTCAGGCGTCCTCTGCCTTGAGTTTTTGAAGTAGATTAACAACACCTACTTGTGTTGTTCATCCTCAATCCAAGGTAAATCTCTTAGAACCCTACTTTTGGGCGATTTGGGGGCTTTGGGATTTTCTTCCGATCCGTTCCGTTTTATTGATGGATTCATGATGAATATGATTAATCTTGTTGGTATTCTTAGTTTCCCTACGGATTCATGGTATATTTCGTAGTTTTTGCGGAATCGAGAGGGTTTGGTTGTGGTCCACCCTCGTTGTTGTTTATATATGGATATACATGAATCGTAGGCGGGTTTTCGGGTGTATTCCAATTCCGTATTCATTTAGAAATGGTTGTGATTGTATTCTTCGAATTGTTAGGTTCGGTTTCGTTGGTTCCTAGCGTTCGTTGGTGACTTTCCTTTCCGTTCGTTGCGTCGTCAATTATTCATGGCAAGTAATTCTTGGAAACTTTTATGCTTAACATGAAATGGTAATGTATATTGTGTGTGCTTTACTCACCTCGGGAGGGTCCGACGGGGCCTCGAGGGAATCTATGGCTTCGTCCTGGATTCATGAGTTTGATTCGCTAGCCAGCTCGAGAGGGTCCTTAGAGGCCTCGAGTGGGATTCGTGGCTTCGTCCCGGTCCTAGGTGACGTGTGGTGCTTGGTTTGTTTTATGAATGTGGCCAGCTCGGAAGGGTCCTTAGAGGCCTCGAGTGGGATTCGTGGCTTCGTCCCGGTCCTAGGCAAATTAATTGTGACTGTTTGTTTCCGGAAAGGACATGTCTGGTTTTGGTTTTTGAAATGATATTGGTGCATGTACTATGAAATATGTAAGCGATTGGTTTGCCTTGATTACTTGTACTAGCGTAATTGCTAACCCCTCTGGGGACCCGTTGTGGGGAAATTCTTGTTATGGATTTCAGGTTATGATCATCCAGACGAGCGAGCGCTAGGACAGTACGAGGATGTTGGCTAGGGTCGTTGACATGTGCACTTGGGTCTACTTATTTCTTTTGTCCACTTCGATATGGTTGTTTCCTATATTTATAAACTGATAGACTGTACTCGCGAGTACTTAGGCTTTTCAATTCAAACCCCGTGTTGTATTATTTTAAAGTGCTACATTGTCGATCGTTGCTCACTTCGTCGGTTGCTTCGGGTGTACTTTCATGTGATGTATTATTTGATTGTGTATCCTCGCTAACCGAGATGGTTAGTCGAGGGGTGTTCGCTTGTTGTAGCCTGGTGGGTCCCATGTAGGGGTCCACGGCGCTGTAATATACTCTGAATATCTCGGGGTGTTACAGAAAATGGTATCGGAGCACTAGGTTTATGGATACCTAGGCTTGTTGGTTAATTGGGTCTAGTCGAGTTTTGTTTTGCACATTGTCACACCGCTGCCAGCATCTCGGTACTTCCAGTGCTCGTAAGTTTTCTTATTCGGTCTTTTGTTTTCTTGCATAGTATTTCCGCTTTTCGAATCGTGGTTGCTTTTTCCTCCCTTACTCATCATCAATATACTTCTGTTATTTCTTAACACCAGTATGGATGCCGGAGGAAACCGTGGTCGTGGTCGTGGTCGTGGTCGTGGACGCGGCCGAGGACGTGGGGCAGTCGGTGGGGCGGCCACGTCGCATTCTTCGGGAGCCGGCAGTACTGGTGACCGTCACAGTCATGCTTCTTCTCAGGAGCGCGCCGACCTTGGTATTGCGGCTGTTATGCAGCAAATGGTTAACCAGATGGCGGCGATAGCTCAGGTAGTCCAGAACCCCGATAAGGCTCATGCTAATCGGGGCGGAGCGGATCGCTGGCTTCAGAATGTCATCAAGATGCATCCTCCTCAGTTTTCGGGAGCTTCGGACCCGATCGGCTGGGAAGGGTGGATCAAGGAGATATCTAAAGTCTTCACTACTACCAACTGTCCCGAGGACCGTAAGGTCCCTATTGCCCAGTACTTTCTCACGGGAGACGCTACGGATTGGTGGGAGGCCGTTGGTCCCAAAGATCATGTTACTTCGTGGGCCGAATTTCAGGAACTGATGGAGACCGAATATTGCCCATGGCCGGTCAGACAAGCGAGAGTACATGCCTTCTACGATGCTCAACCTCGGGATATTCCCGTATCCCAAGCTATTACTGATTTCAACAAGGAGTTGGGTTATGTGAAAACCCAAGTTGTCGCTGAGAGCGACAAAATTTTCTATTTTTCCAGGAGGATGAAACTGTCCATTCGGGACTATATGTCTGGACTCGTCTGTACTACCCTAAAGGATTATCAGAGTCGAGCTCTTGCCTATGAGATGTCGGTGACAGCCAGTGTGGCGGTTCGGGAGAGTAAGAAACAGAAATCCACCGGAAATTTTTCGGGCCACAAGGGTGGAGGTCAACAGAATTCTCAACCTGCAAATAATTCTACGGGTGGTTCGGCCTGCTTCCACAGGAGTTTTCGAGTGCCGGAACCTTCGTCCAGACCCGGATGCTTTAATCGTGGCGGCCTGTGCCACGTGAACCGGGAGTGTCCTCGTACACCTTTGACTTGTAATACTTGTGGACAGTCGGGCCATAAGGCTTCTTTTTGTGAGAAGCTCAGACAATTTCGCGGCGCCCGTTCTTCTCACCCAGCACCTTTGGAGCCGAGTGTGAACCAGGGCTCATTTGCTCCGCCGCCACCTCCGAGTGCCGGCCGAGGTAGGGGTCGGGGTCAGCCCGCTAGGGGAGGAACTTCCAGTGTCGGCTCTGCCCAGCCACGTATCTATGAGATGAGGAGGGTCGATGATCCAGCAGCTACTGTGGCGACAGGTACCGTTCATATCCATTCCCATCCTGTCAGTGTGCTTTTCGATTCGGGTGCTACGCATTCATTCATTTCTCTAGAGTGTGTACGCCATTTGAGTCTCGACTGTTTGTCACCTTGCGAGCCTTTCATCGTTAAACTTCCTAGCGGTGATAGAATTGTCGGTGATCGAGAGGTCCGGGACTGTTCTGTGTTTATTTGTGAGAGGGCTTGGCTCTCTAATCTCATTGTCGTGAGCATCGAGGGTGAGGATTTGATTCTCGGGGATGATTGGCTCGAGCGGCATGGCGCAATCATGAACTACCGCACGAGGATCATCACCATGTTAGCCGAGGATGGCACCGAGCACTCCTTCGCGGGGCGAAGGAGGGGAAATCATAAGTTTGTTATTAACGCCTTGAAGGCGATGAGACTCCTACGAAAGGGGTGTACTGGTTATTGGTGTTACGCCTTGAAGGCGGAGGATGGTGGAGTCGAACTTTCGTCGATTCCAGTCGTTAGTGAGTTTCCTGATGTATTTCCTGACGAGTTACCGGGGTTGCCACCGGATGTGAGGTTGGGTTTTCTATAGAGTTAGAGCCGAGCGTGACTCCGATTTCTAAGGCGCCGTATCGTATGGCACCTTCAGAGATGACAGAATTGAAGAAGCAATTGAGTGAGCTTCTTGAGTCAGGGTATATTCGACCGAGCGCCTCACCTTGGGGCGCACCGGTCCTATTTGTGCGGAAGAAGGATGGTTCACTGCGTTTGTGTATCGACTATCGTGAACTAAACAAGGTGACCATCAAGAACAAGTATCCCCTGCCGAGGATTGATGACTTGTTCGATCAGTTGCAGGGAGCTGCAGTATTCTCGAAGATCGACTTGAGATCGGGTTACTATCAGCTACGGGTGAGGGAGTCCGACGTGCCGAAAACATCTTTTCGGACGAGATACGGACATTATGAGTTCGTAGTTATGCCTTTCGGGTTAACTAATGCGCCGGCGGTGTTCATGCAGTTGATGAACAAAGTCTTTATTGAGTATTTGGATAAGTGTGTCGTCGTCTTCATTGACGATATTCTTATCTATTCGAGGAGTGAGGATGAGCATGCCCATCATTTGCGGATAGTGTTAGACATTTTGAGGACCGAGCAACTCTATGCGAAGTTCTCGAAATGTGAGTTATGGCTGAAGGAAGTGATGTTTTTGGGTCACGTGATTTTAGACGAGGGAGTCCGAGTGGATCCGCTGAAGATTGAGGCAGTGTTAGATTGGGCGCCGCCCACGAATGTGAAGGAGGTCCGTAGTTTCTTGGGTTTGGCTGGCTACTATCGTAGGTTCGTCGAGGGCTTCTCGAAACTAGCTCGGCCGCTTACTCAGTTGCTCCAGAAGTCCGAGAAGTTCGTCTGGAATGACGAGAGACAGTCGAGTTTTGAGGAACTGAAGAGGCATTTTACTTCAGCCCCGGTTTTAGCATTGCCATGTGGCAACGAGGGTTTTGCTGTTTATAGCGATGCTTCGGGACAGGGTCTTGGGTGCGTGTTGATGCAGCACGGCAAGACCATCGCCTATGCGTCGAGACAGTTGAGACCATATGAGCTTAACTACCCTACTCACGATTTGGAGTTAGCGGCAGTTGTCTTTGCGCTCAAGATTTGGCGTCACTATCTTTTCGGCTCTGCATGTCAGATTTTTACCGATCATAAAAGTCTGAAATACATATTTACTCAGCGGGAGTTTAATATGAGGCAGAGAAGGTGGTTAGAGCTGATTAAGGATTATGACCTCGAAATCCTTTATCATCCGGGCAAGGCGAACGCCGTGGCCGACGCCTTGAGTCGGAAACCGATTGCGTTGCGAACGCTTGAGGTCCTTACATCTCAGTCTGAGATTCGACGGGCTTTGATCGAGTTAGATGTTGAGGTTTTGTTGCCTGGAGCTGCCGGGCAACTTTGTGCTTTAGAGATTTCGTCGTCTTTGATCGATGAAATTAAGCTGAAACAGTTAGAGGATCCGATGATTACCCAAATCCGAGAGAACGTTCTTAAGGGAAAATCTCCTGGGTTTGTGATTCACGAGGATGGTATTTTGAGATTCCAGAGTCGGCTTTGTGTGCCGAACGACTCAGAGTTGAGACAGAGTATTTTGCGTGAGGCCCATGCTACACCTTACTCCGTTCATCCTGGTTCGAGTAAGATGTACAAGGACCTGAGAAGGAATTTCTGGTGGAATGATATGAAGTAAGAGGTCGCGCAGTTTGTAGCGAAGTGCTTGACTTGTCAGCAGGTCAAAATCGAGCATCAGCGACCGGCTGGGTTGTTGTAGTCACTTCCCGTTCCGGAATGGAAATGGGAAGATATATCGATGGATTTCATTACGAGTTTTCCGAGATCGAGGTCGGGCATGAATATGGTATGGGTGATTGTTGATCGTCTGACCAAGTCGGCACACTTTCTGGGCATCAAGGACACTTGGGGCCCGGAGAAGTTAGCTCGTGTGTTTATCGCGCAGATTGTGAGGCTTCACGGTACTCCGAAGTCTATCGTTTCGGATCATGATGGTCGTTTTGTATCGCACTTCTGGCAGGCGGTGCATAAGGCGTTGGGTACCCGTTTGCATTTGAGTACCTCTTTTCATCCCCAGTCAGATGGACAGTCGGAACGCACTATCCAGACATTCGAGGATTTGTTGCGTGCTTGTGCTCTCGATTGGAGTAGTGACTGGGAGGAGCATTTGCCATTGATCGAATTCACGTACAATAATAGTTGGCATGCGTCGATTCGGATGGAACCGTATGAGGCACTTTATGGGCAGCGATGTCGATCACCGATTTGTTGGAATGAGGCGTCCAATTTGGTCGGGACCGAGCCGGATGTCGTTTTAGAGACGAGGCGGAAGATAGAATTAATTCAGGAACGGATGTTGACTGCCCAGAGTCGGCAGAAGTCCTATGCCGATGTCCGTCGTCGACCTTTATAATTCGAGATGGGAGACCACGTTTTGCTGAAGGTGTCGCCGACGAGGGGAATTTTCCGTTTCGGGAAAAAGGGGAAGTTGAGTCCGAGATTTATTGGACCCTTCGAGATTCTCGAGCGAGTCGGTGGGTTGGCATATGGTTTGGCGTTGCCCCCGGCCCTGAGTCATGTTCATAGCATTTTTCATGTTTCCCAGCTGAGGAAATATGTCCCGGATCCTAGTCACATCATCGACTATGGGGAGATTGATGTCGCAGAGGATATTACTTTTGAATAACGCCCCTTGAAGATTTTGGAGCATCGCGAGAAACGACTGAGGCGTAAGACCATCCCTTTGGTCAAAGTGCAGTGGTCGAAACATGGTGTCGAGGAGACAACTTGGGAAACCGAGGATAGCATGCGTGCTAGGTACCCTGAGTTGTTTGTCTCTTAAGTTTCGGGACGAAACTTGTTTTTAGAGGGGTGGAATGTAATATCCGCATTTTTTCTCTCCTTTGAATTTTTATTTTCGATGTATTTTTCGGTCGTAGAGACCCTCGTGTATCTTTCAGTGTATCTTTCCCGTCATCTATTGATCTGAGACTCGTTATTGTTGTGCGGAACCGCTGTTTCGGGGTTACCGTGTATCCATTCTATGTTTTGATGCGCTTTGAGGTGTTCCGTTTGATGTTTCATTCATATTCCAGTGTTGTGAACCGTTTATATTTCGTAACCTAGCGCACGCTATCTTTTCTGCATAGCGCGCGCTAGGGGTCCCTTAGTAGCGCACGCTACGACTGATTAAATGGCGCGCTAGAGAGCAAGCCACAGGAGTGGCGATCTTATTTTCCGGCCTTACGGTGGCGTATTAGCGTACGCTACGTAGACTAGTGCACGCTAATGTCGGGAGGCTAGCGCACGCTGATGATAACCGGTAGCGTGCGCTAGCGTGAGTGTCCAGTACTGGACAGTTTACTACTGAACTCTGTCAGGTGCCAGTTAGCTCACGCTACGCTTGTATGGTAGCGCACGCTAACGGGTCAGGTGAGTAGTGGACAGTTAGCTCGGACTCGGTGATGTCCGAGGTAGCGCCTTATTGGTCGATAGCGCGCTACCGAGAGGTTTTTAGCGCACGCTAGGTCTCAAGTAGCGCACGCTAACGGCGAAGTCGCTCTTTGGGTGGGCTTCGCTTGACTGTAATTTTATCCCGTTAGCGCACGCTAACCTTGAGGATTAGCGCGCGCTAACACTCCCTGGCTATATAAACCAGGGAGTTGACCCAGATGAGCATATTATTTTCATTTCTTCTCCTCTCCGCGACGCAGAGCTTCTCTAGGTGATTTCCGAGCGATCCTTTCCTCCGATTATTTCAGGCGTCCTCTACCTTGAGTTTTTGAAGTAGATTAACAACACCTACTTGTGTTCTTCATCCTCAATCCAAGGTAAATCTCTTAGAACCCTACTTTTGGGCGATTTGGGGGCTTTGGGATTTTCTTCCGATCCGTTCCGTTTTGTTGGTGGATTCATGATGAATATGATTAATCTTGTTGGTATTCTTAGTTTCCCTACGGATTCATGGTATATTTCGTAGTTTTTGCGGAATCGAGAGGGTTTGGTTGTGGTCCACCCTCGTTGTTGTTTATATACGGATATACATGAATCGTAGGCGGGTTTTCGGGTGTATTCCAATTCCGTATTCATTTAGAAATGGTTGTGATTGTATTCTTCGAATCGTTAGGTTCGATTTCGTTGGTTCCTAGCGTTCGTTGGTGACTTTCCTTTCCGTTCGTTGCATCGTCAATTATTCAAGGCAAGTAATTCTTGGAAACCTTTATGCTTAACATGAAATGGTAATGTATACTGTGTGTGCTTTACTCACCTCGGGAGGGTCCGACGGGGCCTCGAGGGAATCTATGGCTTCGTCCTGGATTCATGAGTTTGATTCGCTAGCCAGCTCGGGAGGGTCCTTAGAGGCCTCGAGTGGGATTCGTGGCTTCGTCCCGGTCCTAGGTGACGTGTGGTGCTTGGTTTTTTTTATGAATGTGGCCAGCTCGGGAGAGTCCTTATAGGCCTCGAGTGGGATTCGTGGCTTCGTCCCGGTCCTAGGCAAATTAATTGTGACTGCTTGTTTCCGGAAAGGACATGTCTGGTTTTGGTTTTTGAAATGATATTGGTGCCTGTACTATGAAATGTGTAAGCGATTGGTTTGCCTTGATTACTTGTACTAGCGTAATTGCTAACCCCTCTGGGGACCCATTGTGGGGAAATTCTTGTTATGGATTTCAGGTTATGATCATCCGGACGAGCGGCCTGGGACGATGCGAGGATGTTGGCCAGGGTCGTTGACATGTGCACTTGGGTCTACTTATTTCTTTTGTCCACTTCGATATGGTTGTTTCCTATATTTATAAACTGATCGACTGTACTCGCAAGTACTTAGGCTTTTCAATTCAAACCCCGTGTTGTATTATTTTAAAGTGCAACATTGTCGATCATTGCTCACTTCGTCGGTTGCTTCGGGTGTACTTTCATATGATGTATTATTTGATTGTGTATCCTCGCTAACCGAGATGGTTAGTCGAGGGGTGTTCGCTTGTTGTAGCCTGGTGGGTCCCATATAGGGGTCCACGGCGCTGTAATATACTCTGAATATCTCGGGGTGTTACATTTTATTGATTTTGAAGTAGTATAAATAGGGGATGAATGTGTAGTGTTTTGAAGGGGAGAAAAAAGGAGAAAAAATAGAGAGATATTATTGTAAGGGAGAGAAATAAAAATATTGTGTAATAAAATTATATTTGAGTAATAATATTATGGAATATTTATTTATTTGTGTTGTTATTATGAGTGAGTAATTTTCTTTTACTGGAGTTATGATGAAACCATGTCTATATTATTATTAATATTTATATAATAATTCCAAATAAATATTTTTAACGATTATTATTTTCGCTTCAATAGGGGAATATTATTTCATCAATTATATCACGTATTTTTGATAGTTATAAATTCCCCCTTGCTTTGTGATTATTGATATTAGTTAATTTCTTTGATTATTTGTTTTCCATTAAATTGGATACATATAATGCTTAGAAATTACATTTTTTAAGCGAAGGAAAATCTATATTTGAATTATAATTTTGTACTTATTGTCAAATCTATAGGAAAATAGTGAGATTGATTTCAGAATCTATTCCCTGAATTTCTTGAAATTAAAATATAAAATAAATAATAAATAGACATTGGTGGACTCTAAACCCTAGTAAATTATTTAAAACCAATTTATCTAAAATCTACTTAAAAATTAATGTTATTTGTTGCAATTATTTTAATCAATCAAAAATCAAATTATTTGGGACTATGCTAGAATTTAATATAATTTGGTTCAGAACGATAGGAATAATTTGACTTCACTATTATAGTCCTCCCTGTGTAATCGACCTTGCACCGCATATCTACATCGAACAAATCGTGCGCTTGCGAGTATTAGACTAAAGAACCAACCAACAACAAGTTTTTGGCGTCGTTGTAGGGGCGCAAGCGGTACAAGAAGACTGTCGTCACCAAGTTAGTTAAATTCTTCTACTAGTTATTTATTTTACTGCTTTTCTTTATTATTATCTGTCTTTTTAATATCCGTTTTAGATTGTATTAGTATAAATAATAGTTAGTAGTAGAATTTATTTTCTTTTTACGTTCATAAAAAAATTCTGAAAAATAATAAAAACTTATAATAATAAATATAAAAATATAAGTAATAATAATAAAAGCTACTGTTCATTTTCGTAAAATTAATAATAAAATAATAAAAAAATAAAAAAATCCAAATATATAAAAATATAAAAAAATCTGAAAAAGTTTAAAAAAATCGAAAAACTTCTTTATTATTATTTTAAAAAAAAGATCTGGAAAATAAAAAAAAGTTTTAGACTTTAAGGTAATATTTTTGTAATTTTGGAATATTAATATTAAAAAAATCAAATTTTTTTATTTAAATTCAAAAAAATAAAAAATAATAAAAATAAATTAAAAAAAATCTGGAATATTTCTATAAACTCTTTTTTATTTAAAAACAAAAATTGGAATATTATTTTCCATAATATATAAAAATCTGAATTATTTATTTTATTTTTAAAAAGTAAAACCTGCTAGTTTTATTAAAAAATTACTTTTCATACAAATCTAAAAAAAATCAGATTAAGAATTAATAATTTCAATAATCTGGAATATATATAATAAAAAAAATCTGAACTTTCTGGAATGTCTTACTCAAACTCTTGCCTCGGGAAGTACCTTTCGTTACTTTTGGATTTTTGAGGATTCCTGGTTATTGTTATTCGTGGAATGTGAATTGTATGGCTCGTATTTGCACTTGTACTTGCACTAGCAAAACAGTGGAGTTTTGCTAACCCCCGAGTATTCGGGGGATGGATGTCTATTTTTGCATTCAGGTTTTGGAGCATAGCACAGGGTCGGCACGAAGGATGATGAAAGATGAACGATACTAATCACACGAGGTTCCGTTGATGTCGTATTGGTCCAGTTGTATTTTATTTTCCGCTGCGGTATCTTTTCCCCGTTGTACGGGAGTTTATTGTATTTTGACCCCTGCGTGGGTATGTGTTTGGAATTGAGTTGTATGTTATTATTGAAAGACCAAGTCGGTCTACTGAGTCATTTTAGCCTTAAATGCGATGTTTAGATGTTTGATTTTAGTTATCAGCCTGGTAGATCCTCGAGGAGAGGGTCTATGGCGTGTAATATCCCTGAGTGGATTGGGGGTGTTACATGGGGCCCTGTGTCGGTAGCTTTCGGCGGAGAACGTGCTTGGACGAGCCAACCCTTGGTTAACGTACGTTATAATTGGAAGGTTAGATACGTTAACTATGTATTTTACTGTAGCAAGTCAACGTATGTATTACGTACGCTATGAAGCAAGGGTTACGTACGTAAGGCTTTGAACAAAATGAGTAAGTGACCTCTGGACTGTCATAACGTACGCTACCGAGGTCAGATAGCGTACGTAAATGGTGGTTACGTACGTTAACTTTGGCATGTTACGTACGTAACGAACTGGAAGTTTATATAAGTGGGATTTCGGTCACATTGTTTTTCAGAAGTTCATTTCATTTCTTTCGCCCATCAACACTCAGAGATGGGTTTTCAGTCCTTCTAAGTCGATCATGAGCTTGGAAATATGGGATTGGAGCTTGAGATTGGAGATATCATTGATTCTTGAGGTGGTTACTTGTGTATTTCATCTTCTAAGAGGTATGTTGGATAATCCTCTATTTGAATTCAGATTTTTGATGTTGTTGTTGATGTCTTCCTCGTATGATGATGGTTATGGTATTATTGTTGTACTTCTTGATGATATATGGGGAGTATATGGAAGAAGATGATGATTATGATGAGTATATGTCAAGTGTTTATGTTTTAGATATGAACATGGAATGTTGATATTTAGAACAAGTGATGGTGATTATGGATGTTAAGGGACAAGTTATGTGAATGGTGATTTGATCTTTCGTATGGTCTTGATGATATACGAATCGTGATTATGAATTTGACAAGAATATTATCTTTCTTTGAAGATATGTCTTCATATGAGTCGAAGGATCCTAAGTGTAGTTTGACATGGGATTGATATATATGAACAAGGGATAATCATATCATGTTGAATTTAAGTTTGAATTCGGAATTGAATATGTTGATTAAACGTACTTCGTGCTCGAATCAACTGTTATTGAGACCACCGGATTATGAGATTGAAATGAAGGTTTGAATTCAAATTTGCTTGGCATAAGAACATTTGATCCGTACATAATTGGAATACTATCGAGTCGTATGATGTGGACGGATAATTATAAAGTTTACGGTTAATTTTGGAATATGATTATTCATGATAATAACCGGTTTTTGTTTCTATGAATTTACGAATATGAACAAGAAGGAGTCTTGTTGATTCATATTTAGAATTGAAGTTGGAATCGAGTATGTTATGAAATCCTTAATATCGATATGAATTGATCATTGATATGATGAATGTGCTTAAGATGTGTTGGTGTTTTGGATATGAATATGGAATATTCATATCTAGAACTAAGTTATGCGTTTTGGTACAATATTCGTATAGAAATACGATATGATTCCGAGGTTGATAATATATTAGTCATCTTTGAATTTGGAAATTCATACGTATTAAACAAGTGTTCAAATCGAATGATTAGGTTATTTAAAACCCTTGGAATATGATTATCTATAATGTTAAATTAATCGGTGTTGTGTCGAGAATTATACTCTCCGACCGGCGATCGCCTCGGAGATCGGGCGACCTAGCCATTGCCAAGCAGCCGAGGCAGAACTGCCGACCAGCGACCAGGCGGCCTAGCCTTAGCCCGGCAGTCAAGATAAATCGGTCAACCGAAGGTCCCAGGACAAGTCCCGGTACCGAGAGATCGACATCAAATACGATCGTCTCTCGGTACTTGGCGATCGACTCCTGCGACCGACTAGTGGATGATCATCTCCCGGCACGTGCCGACTGACCCTTGGTGACCGACCAATGCCGACCCTCAGCGACTGGCCGATGCCGACCCTCAGTGACCAGCTAGAGACGACCGCATCATGCCGATAGTCATCCAGTCGGCAAAGGCCGAGCCTCAGGACTGAGCCCACGTGCAGCGTCGAGACAAGATTCGCATATCACGGATCGTTGACCATAGCCTGTCAGCATCTTCCCACCAGCCGACAGGCCCGCCGAAAGTTGTCAGTAGGGCCGCATGTGACAGAGACCCCGGACGCGTGCTGGCTCCTCATTGGACCGCACAGCTGGCTGCCGGCTGTAGCCTTGGACTTTTGGCAGACTGCCCATGTGACCTTTAGGACGATCGCCCCATTATTATAATGGCCGGAAGACGATCGCCCGCTAGGATACAAGGCTCCTCAGCCTCTATATATAGCAGGCAGCCTGCACTTGGACATCGGTCGGATTCCCATCAGATTTTACTCTCTGAACAAGCAATACAGCACTTTGGCTATCTCCTACTCTTGGCAACAGCTATCATTCGGTTCTTTCTTCTCTCGGCCTCTCTCATTCAGCAGACGATTGGCAGGGACGAAGAACACCGAGCTTCGCTCAAGAGCTGGATTAACAGAGTCTTTTTACACTCATTGTATTTAGATTTCTCACATAAATACTTGTATCCACGAATATTTATATTAATAACATCTCGCGAGAGCATTCAAGCCCG
Source organism: Orobanche coerulescens (assembly GCA_033398695.1). Classification (NCBI taxonomy): domain Eukaryota; kingdom Viridiplantae; phylum Streptophyta; class Magnoliopsida; order Lamiales; family Orobanchaceae; genus Orobanche; species Orobanche coerulescens. The sequence goes on from CM065802.1 coordinate 71,394,505, forward strand.
GGCCTAACAAACCCGGCAAATCTTGTGTTTATTCATATTCTCTCGGAAGTGCTCCCGCAATTGTTGTTTGTTGTCCGTTCATTCCAGCAGTGTTTAATCTTCGGATAAATATTTTGGGCAACAACAATTGGCGCTAGAGGAAGGGGATCTAACCCTCAAATTTTTATTCCTACCGTCTCGAAGAACACTCACTGTTCTCGGGGCATATACTTGAAGTGACACTCACTGCGTTTCAAAGAAATCTTTCAGAAATCATGTCTTCCGCCTCCGCGTCGAAGAAAGCCGCTGGCCAGCCCGCCAGATGCCTCGTTCCATCTCAGTCCGAGCCACAGACGATGGCGGAAGGTAGCCGCCACAGTCAGAGATGCTCGATCCCACCCCTGAGGTCTGGCCCAAGCCTCTCGCTCGATCAGCTCCGAACCAAGGAACAGATCGACGAGGCCATGGCCGTCCTATAGGAGCGACGGAGTGCTCTCGACGCGCCTCCCGCTATCACCCCCTCGGCCATCCGCCGGAAGTCCAAGCGGAAGCTCAAGGCGTTACTGGCCGAGCGATCGCCAGGAGGCTCTCATCCGCAAGGAGAGGCGCTCGCCAGCCGGGGCACCTCTGTCTTCGATTGCTTGGGCAGTGACCCGTCTTGGCGACCGGGGTAGTCCGGCCCCAGCTACGAGACGACGAAATTCGAGTCCGTCACCAGGAGCTCGTCCTACCCGACTCCCAGAAGGCAGCCCATCCGTCTGGCTCCCCCTCGCCAAATAGCCGAGGTCGGCAGCAGTGGAGTCCGGAGATCGGTACACGATCGCCTCGGCTCCCGCTCCCAAAGCCGATACGCAAGCGACCGAGCCACGGCGATGGCCGCGATGCAACGTCAGCTCGACGACATGAAGGCGCTCCTGGAATCCAGGGCAGGCGCCAAGAAGACGATCGCCGAGCCAAGCGAGCCGCTCGCGGTCAACATCGAGCTCGCCCCTGTGCAGCACAAGATCGCTCCCCCGCAAACACCTTTGTACGAGGGGAGATCGGACCCCGAAATACACCTGAGCAAGTTCAACATCTACATGACTGGGTGTGGGGCATCAGACGCGACCAGGTGCCGAATGTTCCCTATGACGCTGGACGACCTCGCCTACCGGTGGTACACCTCATTGCCACCTCGGTCCATTGACTCCTTTAACGAGCTGGCGAACATATTCACAGCGTACTTCGCCACCAGGGTCGCTCGGCCGGAAGGCCCCCTTCGTATGATGCAAATCAAGCAGGGAGAAGAAGAGTCCGACTCGGACTACATCGACCGAGTAGACATGATCATCCTCAACGGCGAGCCCGTAAGCGATGAGATCGCCCTCCACACGGTCCTAGCAGGATTCCATGGTCTTTCGCCTATGTTCAGGCATCTTACGAAGAGCCAACCCACGATCTACGCGACCTTCCGAGCAAGAGCCGCCGACTTTCTAGCCAGGCAAAGGTTTCTCCTCAACCTATGAGCAGCGCGATCGGCGCCCGAACGATGATCTCCCGCCCGATCGCCGATATCAACCTATGAATAACGCGATCGGAAGCCGAGTGACGATCACAGTCTTCCAGCCCGATCGCCATCATCAAGCTACATCAACAACCCGGAGGACACGATCACCATCGACAGTTCACCATTTAACATGATAGACTGAGGCATGAGATCGCCTCCAACGCACATCATAAAGCCATGGTCCTGGTAGTCGATGGAACCGGCTGCTTCGGCCATGCAAGGTCCCTTTGGGCCAAGATCGCCCGCCCTTCGTTTAAATACGAGGCCGGCGTAGTCTGAGGGCCCTCCAAAACTAATCAGTGGACACGATCGCCCTCCCTCAAAGGATCATCATCTAACATGGTGAACCCGGACAATGCAACACGTGCCACAACCCCCGTCTCAACGTACACCGTCGAGGTTCGCCGTCTCCATGGCAGGCCGAGGTGGAAGTAGAGCTAACAAGCCGCGGAGGTGGAGTTGATTCATCCGACGCTACCCCGCGCAAGGACTCCTCTAGACCAAGACCGCACGCCCTTCGTTTAAATACGAGGCGAGGCGCAGCCTAATAGAGGACCCTCATAATAAAATGAGTCACGAGACACTCAATGTCTTCGCGCACCAAGACACGGTCATGGAGTCGGTCCATCGAACTCCGCGACTGTGCACGATTCCTCAAAATAAACGAAACCATCAAGTTTCTGAGGGGGATCGGCCAATGTTGTTTTTTGCAGGTACAAGACCGAAAGATAGCTAGCCAATCGACCATGATAGTCCAAGTCCGAATCCAAAGTCAGCTCAACGGATCGCCCGTCCTCATCTTACGCGATCGCCAGCAAGAACCACCTCGCCTCATGTCTTCAACATCGGAGCAAGCTGGGGGGCAATTGTTGTGTCGAGAATTATACTCTCCGACCGGCGATCGCCTCGGAGATCGGGCGACCTAGCCATTGCCAAGTAGCGAGGCGAGCTGACCGGCGACGAGCGGCCTAGCCTTAGCCCGGCAGTCAAGATAAATCGGCCAACCGAAGGTCCCAGGACAAGTCCCGGTGCCGAGCGATCGACATCAAATACGATCGTCTCTCGGTACTTGGTGATCGACTCCTGGCGACCGACTAGCGGACGATCATCTCCCGACACGTGCCGACCGACCCTTGGTGACCGACCGATGCCGACCCTGAGCGACTGGCCGATGCCGACCCTCAGTGACCAGCTAGAGACGACCGCATCATGCCGATAGTCATCCAGTCGGCAAAGGCCGAGCCTAAGGACTGAGCCCACGTGCAGCGCCGAGACAAGATCCGCATATCACGGATCATTGACCACAGCCTGTCAGCATCTTCCCACCAGCCGACAGGCCCGCCGAAAGTTGTCAGTAGGGCCGCATGTGACAGAGACCCCGGACGCGTGCTGGCTCCTCATTGGACCGCACAGCTGGCTGCCGGCTGTAGCCTTGGACTTTGGCAGACTGCCCATGTGACCTTTAGGACGATCGCCCCATTATTATAATGGCCGGAAGACGATCGCCCGCTAGGATACAAGGCTCCTCAGCCTCTATATATAGCAGGCAGCCTGCACTTGGACATCGGTTGGATTCCCATCAGATTTTACTCTCTGAACAAGCAATACAGCACTTTGGCTATCTCCTACTCTTGGCAACAGCTATCATTCAGTTCTTTCTTCTCTCGGACTCTCTCATTCAGCAGACGATCGGCAGGGACGAAGAACACCGAGCTTCGCTCAAGAGCTGGATTAACAGAGTCTTTTTACCCTCATTGTATTTAGATTTCTCACATTAATACTTGTATACACGAATATTTGTATTAATAACATCTCGCGAGAGCATTCAAGCCCGGGCCTAACAAACCCGGCAAATCTTGTGTTTATTCATATTCTCTCGGAAGTGCTCCCGCAATTGTTGTTTGTTGTCCGTTCATTCCAGCAGTATTTAATCTTCGGATAAATATTTTGGGCAACAACAATCGGATTGTCCGGATTGATGATGATAATCGGTAATTGGTTTTATTATAAGTTTACAAGGAGGAAACTTGTATTCGTATTTAAGATTGAATTTGGAATTGGTAACGTTCAGACCCTTGTTATTGGTTTAATTTGATTATTGATATGATTATCGAATTATAAATCGTGTTGTGGTTTTGAATTCATGATTGATCGGCCATATTGATTGTTAATTTTGATTAATGGATTTCGGCTTGTATTGTTGATATGAGTTCATGATTGATTTAATTGGGATTGTTTGGTTTTGTATATGATCGAGATGTTGCGGAACTGTTGGGTTATTGATCAGTTATATTGATTGTCGAATTGTGGTTTGTATTGTTGATATGAGTTCGTAATTGTTTGAGTTGTATTGTTCAGTTTTATTTATGATTGAGGTATTGTTGAGCCGTTGAGTTGATTGGTTGGTTATATCAGTTGTTGATTATTATCGAATTGTGTGTTAATCGGTGATTGCAATAGGTTGTGATTTTTTGATCGTGGATTATGATCGTTGTGTTGCGGTTGAGGTTGGAGAGTTCATAAATTGCTTTTGGTCGGGGATGAGGAGCTCGTAGATAAAGGCAATGGATTTGGTAACAGCTTTGTCGTATCGGTATCGAGACAAGTATGTACTTGTTCAGTTTATAATATTTAATGAATGGTTTCGCTTTCATTTCATTTATAATTCGTATAACAATGATATTATAAATGTAAATTGTCGGGATGATGGTTTGTTTATCGTACTCTAGTTTGGATTAAATCATAATGTATATGATTTAATTGTGTTCAAGGAAGACGTGAGTTATCTTTGGTCAAGGATATGGAATGTCGAATATCGAGGATGGTTTACCGTATCGATAGTGATGTCGGGACGGTGGTTTGTTGGTATGAATGGACTATACTTATTTCGGGATTATTCGTATGACTATGTATTCGTTCAGGGATGTTGGTTCGTGGAAAGGATGTTGTCTTCGACTTTGAGGTAATTTAAGTATTGTTCAGTTATGAGGATATTATTCTGTTGAATTGTTGTATGTATTGTATGTTGAGGTTCCATATAATGGGATTCGTATTGGTTGTTCGTTGAGGGATGTTGATCCCACGACTATTATTGATATTAATGGTTGTGTTGATTGTTTCATTGAGGGATGTTGATCCCAGAACCATTGTCTGAGATTGTTGATCGTATGAATTATCCTTTGGGGATTGTGATCCCAGGATGTTTATTTTGGATATTGTCGGTCGTGTCGATCTTTCATTATCCATTTGTCACTATTCACTTCGGTGAGTCCTTTTGATCCTTATTGGATATGTGATTCTTTGAGTTTCGTTGTCATGTTGCATCATGATATATCTGGAATCATATCTGCATTCCGATTGGTTATTGTGTAGGATTTTTAGCTGGGCACACTATGGTTATATGTTGATATTTCCAAATTGAACCGTGCACACGAGACGTAGTTCGTGAGGCTAATTAGGTACATTGTCCCACGTATATTCTGGATTCCGTATATGGGGTGGACATGTGCACGCACACATTTCCGGATCGGGCATAATGTGATGTCCATCTTTGAGCCATATTGTTTGGTCGTTCATAGTCCATGCATGATTGGATATGTTCGATGGTTTGCGACTGGTTGTTCATACGCCCGAGGGGTATGTTCGACAATCGGTATTATTTATTTGAGATCCTTTATTGTTTATATTTGGAGTTTACCTTGTAGATGGTATTCTCAGTTATTGTTGATCCTTTGTTGATCGTGTTTAGAGTTTACCTTTTTGATGGTATTCTCGGTCGTTATTGATCTTTTGTTGATCGTTTGCAGTTTACCTTGTTGATGGTATTCTCGGTCGTTGTTAATCCTCTGTTTCCGTATTGGAGTTTATCATGTCAGTGATATTCTCGTTTGATGTATCGGTTGATCATTGTTATTGATCGTATGAGCATTCGGACTACGTCGATGTTTCGGGACTTGTATTCATTGTTTAGTGGTAGTTGATCTATAGATATGTTGTGTGTTATTGGTTTATCCAGGTTGAGATTTAATTGTGTAAATCCGACGGACAGGATTTGGCTCAGAAGGTTCATTCCACACTTATGAGTTATGATGATGTTTTGATGATTTTTGAGTATTGTCGTGATACAGTACAGATGATTGTTGTTGAGTTCATTTCGTCATTTGAAAATGCGAAATGTGGATTATGGTAAGGATTGAATTATTATGGATTGCCATGGATTGGTAAGGTTATGACGGTAAGATTACGTTGGTAGTATTCTTACAGTATTATTACATTGGTAAGTAATTATTTCTGATGATGTGATCGATATCATTATTGAGTATTGTATCTGACCCCGTCGTGGGCTTTATTTTTAGGTACTCGAAGATCGAGCTAGTAGCGATCGTGAAGGGATGAGCTTCCCCGGTGATACTGGTTGTGGCATGTATTTGAGAATTGAGTATTCTTTTCTGGTTGTTTTATTTCCGCTGCAATTGTGTATTTTTGGACTGTGTTTATATCCCTGCGTGTGTATTTTAAAATAGTTTTCCGGTATTTTTACCAACTCGTGTTTAACTTAAATGGCCTTTTGGGTACTTCGTAAACTTGAGTTATTTCGTCAAACCGATTTTTCCTGAACTATTTTTGTCAGTACGTTTTAGTGGTGGCTCGGCATATATTTTCAAACTGTCAAGATTTGGCATTTCGCCTTGTATTTTCAACTGGTATTTTGTGACGGTATTTGAGAACTATTCTTTGGAAAATATTTGAGTATTTAAAATATTACCGACATCGGCCTTTTGGCGTTTTTAAACGTTTTTGAAATGGTTTTTAGCCTGGTGGGTTCCGGCGCGGGGCCCACGGCGCTGTAATATCCCGGATGGTTTTGGGAGTGTTACAGAATATGGTATCAGAGCTTGGGTTTTGTGATACCCAGGCGTGTGTGTTATGTGGCTCTACCAGTACGGTAGTAGCGTGGCTTTTAAAATGATTTTTCTGACTTTTGAGTCAAATCGATTTTTGGAGATTCCAAAATTTTTGAGATCTTTTCAAATTGCTAGTTGTGATATTGGTGTGTATTGGTTGTGTTGAGACTTCATATGGGAGTCGTGTGCTAGTATCACGGGAGATCATCGGCTTCACGTACCTGTAAGTATATTATTTTTGGTTATTCGCTTTTGGCGGCGATTTATTGCTTTTGTGATGAGTTTGGAAATTTTGGATTGATCTATTGTTGGTGATAGGTTGCAAGTTTCGAGGACGAAACTTATTTTAAGGGGGGTAGTATGTAATACCTGGATTTTCAGTGTAAATTTTTCGCGTTATTTTATCTGAGATATACTGCATAGCTTGGTGTCTATACAGTATGGATAACATAAATTGAGAACCAAGACAGTTATACTTGTGTAATTGACGTGTTTGATTGACAGTTATATTGAGGATATGGTGTATCAGGTTGAACTGACTTGGACATCAGGTGTATCGTATGAGAATATTTTTGGGATGAGTATATGTATTCAGTATGTGAGTAAACGTATCCAGTATGTCGAGTCGGACATGAACAGTTGGATTTTGGCCAAGTATAGAAGGCCATTACGTACGCTAAGGTTAAGGACTTACGTACGTTAAATTCTATATTTTACGCACGTTATGCATAAGGCATTACGTAAGTAACAGAGGGAATCGGACAGGACCGAGCTGTGGTCGGCAGGTGGGGCCCTGTGTCGGTATCTTTCGGCGGAGAACGTGCTTGGACGAGTCAACCCTTGGTTAACGTACGTTATGATTGGAAGGTTACATACGTTAACTATGTATTTTACTGTAGCAAGTCAACGTACGTACTATGTACGCTATGAAGCAAGGGTTACGTACGTAAGGCTTTCAATGAAATGAGTCAATGACCTCTGGACTGTCGTTACGTACACTACCGAGGTCAGATATCGTACGTAAATGGTGGTTACATACGTTAACTTTGGCATGTTACGTACGTAACGAAGTGGAAGTTTATATAAGTGGGATTTCGGTCACTTTGTTTTTTAGAAGTTCATTTCATTTCTTTTGCCCTTCAACACCCAGAGATGGGTTTTCAGTCCTTCTAAATCGATTATGATCTTGGAAACATGGGATTGGAGCTTGAGATATGGAGATATCATTGATTCTTGAGGTGGTTACTTGTGTATTTCATCTTCTAAGAGGTATGTTGGATAATCCTCTCTTTGAATTCGGATTTTTGATGTTGTTGTTGATGTCTTCTTTGTATGATGATGGTTATGGTATTATTATTGTACTTCTTGATGATAAATGAGGTGTATATGGAAGAAGATGATGATTATGATGAGTATATATTTCAAGTGTTTATGTTTTAGATATGAACATGGAATGTTGATATTTAGAACAAGTGGTGATTATGGATGTTAAGGGACAAGTTATGTGAATGGTTATTTGATCTTTCGTATGGTCTTGATGATATACGAATCGTGATTATGAATTTGACAAGAATATTATCTTTCTTTGAGAATATGTGTTCATATGAGTCGAAGGATCCTAAGTGTAGTTTGGCATGGGATTGATATATATGAACAAGGGATAATCATATCATGTTGGATTTAAGTTTGAATTCGGAATTGAATATGTTGATTAAACGTGCTTCGTGCTCGAATCAACTGTTATTGAGATCACCAGATTATGAGATTGAATTGAAGGTATGAATTCAAATTTGCTTGGCATAAGGACATTTGATCCGTACATAATTGGAATACTATCGAGTCGTATGAGGTGGACGGATAATTATAAAGTTTACGATTAATTTTGGAACACGATTATTCATGATAATAACCGGTTTTTGTTTCTAGAAATTTACGAATATGAACAAGGAGTCTTGTTGATTCATATTTGGAATTGAAGTTGAAATCGAGTATGTTATGAAATCATTAATATCAATATGAATTGATCATTGATATGATGAATGCGCTTAAGATGTGTTGGTGTTTTGGATATGAATATGAAATATTCATATCTAGAACTAAGTTATGTGTTTTGGTACAATATTCATTTAGAAATACGAATATGATTCCGAGGTTGATAATATTATTAGTCATCTTTGAATTTGGAAATTCATACGTATTGAACAAGTGCTCAAATCGAATGATTGGGTTATTTGAAACCCTTAGAATATGATTATCTATAAGGTTGAATTAATCGGATTGTCCGGATTGATGATGATAATCGGTAATTAGTTTTATTATAAGTTTACAAGGAGGAAACGTGTATTCGTATTTAAGATTGAATTTGAAATTGGTAACGTTCAGACCCTTTTTATTGGTTTAATTTGATTATTGATATGATTATCGGATTATAAATCGTGTTGTGGTTTTGAATTCATGATTGACCGGCCATATTGATTGTTAATTTTGATTAATGGATTTCAGCTTATATTGTTGATATGAGTTCATGATTGATTGTTTTGGGATTTTTTGGTTTTGTATATGAACGAGATGTTGTGGAACTGTTGGTTTATTGATCGGTTATATTGATTGTCGAGTTGCAGTTTGTATTGTTGACATGAGTTCGTAATTGTTTGAGTTGTATTGTTCGGTTTTATTTATGATCGAGGTATTGTTGAGCCGTTGAGTTGATTGGTTGGTTATATCGGTTGTTGATTTCGGTTATTGCAATAGGTTGTGATGTTTTGATCGTGGATTATGATCGTTGTGTTGCGGTTGAGGTTGGAGAGTTCGTAAATTGCTTTTGGTCAGGGCTGAGGAGCTCATAGATAAAGGCAATGGATTTGGTAACAACTTTGTCGTATCGGTATCGAGGCAAGTATGTACTTATACATTTTATTATATTTAATGAATGGTTTCGGTTTCATTTCATTTATAATTCGTATAGCAATGATATTATAAATATAAATTGTCGGGATGATGGTTTGTATATCGTACTCTAGTTTGGATTAAATCATATTGTATATGATTTAATTGTGTTCAAGGAAGACGTGATTTATCTTTGGTCAAGGATATGGAATGCCTAATATCGAGGATGGTTTACCGTATCGACAGAGATGTCGGGACGGTGGTTTGTTGGTATAAATGGACTATACTTATTTCGGGATTATTCGTATGACTGTGTATTCGTTCAGGTATGTTGGTTCATGGAAAGGATGTTGTCTTCGACTTTGAGGTAATTTAAGTATTGTTCAGTTATGAGGATATTATTCTGTTGAATTGTTGTATGTATTGTATGTTGAGGTTCCGTATAATGGGATTCGTATTGGTTGTTCGTTGAGGGATGTTGATCCCAGGACTATTGTTGGTATTAATGGTTGTGTTGATTGTTTTATTTAGGGATGTTGATCCCAGAACCGTTGTATGAGATTGTTGATCGTATGGATTATCCTTTGGGGATTGTGATCCCAAGATGTTTGTTTTGGATATTGTCGGTCGTGTCAATCTTTCATTATCCATTTGTCACTGTTCACTTCGGTGAGTCTTTTTTATCCTTATTGGATATGTGATTCTTTGAGTTTCGTTGTCATGTTGCATCATGATATATCTAGAATCATATCTGCGTTCCGATTGGTTATTGTGTAGGATTTTTAGCTGGGCACACTACGGTTATATGTTGATATTTCCACATTGAACCGTGCACACGAGACGTAATTTGTGAGGCTAATTAGGTACATTATCCCACGTATATTCTGGATTCCGTATACGAGGAGGACATGTGCACGGACATATTTCTGGATCGGGCATAATGTGATGTCCATCTTTGAGCCATATTGTTTGGTCGTTCATAGTCCATGTATGATTGGATATGTTCGACGGTTTGCGACTAGTTGTTTATACGCCCGAGCGGTATGTTTGACAGTCGGTGTTATTTCTTTGAGATCCTTTATTGTTGATCATTTGGAATTTACCTTGTTGATGGTATTCTCAGTTATTGTTGATCCTTTATTGATCGTGTTTGGAGTTTAACTTGTTGATGGTATTCTCAGTCGTTATTGATCTTTTGTTGATCGTTTGGAGTTTACCTTGTTGATGGTATTCTCGGTCGTTGTTAATCCTCTGTTGCCGTATTGGAGTTTATCATATCGGTGATATTCTCGATTGATGTATCAGTTGATCATTGTTATTGATCGTATGAGTATTCGGACTACGTCGATGTTTCGGGTCTTGTATTCATTGTTCTGTGGTAGTTGATCTACAGATATGTTGTATGTTATTGGTTTATCCAGGTTGAGATTTAATTGTGTAAATCCGACGGACAGGATTTGGCACAGATGGTTTATTCCACACTTATGAGTTATGATGATGTTTTGATGATTTTTGAGTATTGTCGTGATACAGTACAGATGATTCTTGTTGAGTTCATTTCGTCATTTGAAAATGCGAAATGTGGATTATGGTAAGGATTGAATTGTTATGGATTGTCATGGATTAGTAAGGTTATGACGGTAAAATTACGTTGGTAGTATTCTTACAGTATTATTACATTGGTATGTAATTATTTCTGATGATGTGATCGATATCATTATTGAGTATTGTGTCTGACCCCGTCCTGGGCTTTATTTTTAGGTACTCGAAGATCGAGCTAGTAGCGGTCGGGAAGGGATGAGCTTCCCCGGTGATACTGGTGTTAGGAATATGCCCTCGAATGCCACTCAGGGGATGAGAGAGTAAGGGCATTATACTTGTAATTATGGAATAATTAATAAAAAGGCAATACGATTCATTCACTGTTTATTGTATTTCAATTGCATTCTTGACTTGGTAAACATTGAAGTGAAGTCCATGTAAATAAATCGAACATTCCTTTCTCGTTATGGGATAAGAGAAAATGTACTGGAAGTGTTTAAAGTTTATTTACGTAAATTGTTCGCAAGTCAATAAACTTAAAATGGGCATTAAGTTTTAATATGACTTGTATAACTGATGCTAGGACGTGTGCACGTCTTGATAGCATAGTTATAAGTATATTAGTGGGGCAGTATACTCGAACACGACTCATACTCGATCTACACGGTATTCACTCTCGGAGAGTCGATGACGAATCGAAAGGTTGTGATAGTATACGTGGACCTTTGACTTGAGGGTTCAAGAGAAGATGTGCTGTGACGTTTAGTTTGTCATTAGAGTAGTTAGACTCATTTGCTTAATTGCCGAGTCGACCTCGAAGTGCGGACTATACGGGCGGTAGCGATCTTCTTGTACACCAAGAAAGGATTCTATCTCTGTTAGTGAGCAGCGAATGTCCTATACGGTTAATGGCAAATAAGATCATAAGTCTTTGGCAAAGCATTCGATATAGTCGTATTAGATACACTATTAATCGGGTTTTGATTTGCATTAACACATGTATAGAGTTTAGTCAACAGTAGGGTTTGACTTTACCGTGACCCGAAGACTTGACGGGACATCGATGAAGGGTCTATACGTATATAGTATTCACGACATAATGGTTCGGAATGATCCCTTCATTCGTTCTCGATCGGGGTTTACGGGCGGCCGCTAAGTGGCTAAGTCTTGCCCGCACTCATTAGTTCCTCCCAATGCCGGTGAGACGGACCTACGAGTCGCGCATCGAGCGTTGACGGATAAATGTGAATTTATTATCTCTCTATTAATATTAGATATTGGATATCTAATTATGATTTATTAGATAAATCAAAATAGCGGTCTTATGAATTAAAATTAAGTTCTTGGGTAATTAATTTAATTCATAAATTATATTTCTTAGAGAAATATATTTGTATTTGATATTATTAATTAATTAGATTAATTAATTAATATAAATACATTGGTGATTAAACGGAGTGTATTTAACGAGTCGTTTGATTGAACGTCCGGTACACGAGCCGAGTGACTCGGCTCGTTTTCTAGGAAACTTCCACCATGGCCACCTTCCCTCTCCCCACATCACATGGAATCATTTCCATGCATGTGTATGTGTTAGTTGTATTTTTGTTATTATGTGTTGACATTTTATCTCATTATTAGACATATTAATTATATGTTTGAGAGATATATATTAAACACACATGATAACAACTATAAAAACACACACACATACTTTCTTCTTGAACTCCGGTAGTGAAGTATTCTTGAGGAGAGAGAAAAAAATTTTATTTTCAAGTTATTTTCATCTTAGAGGTGAAAGAAATTCAAGAAAAAATAGAGAGAAAATTCCTACGGTAACTTCCTAGCCGTGTTCTTGGAGAACGAAGTTACGTCGAATTTTCCGGGCAACTTCCGACGCGTGTGAAGTAGAGGCTTCGAATTTTCGGTGCTTGGAACGAAGGGATTTCGTGTTCGGGACGGGATCGTGATCATCGTCTACATTTTACGAAGATTTATTTCAAAGGCTTCAAGGGTATGAATCTTTATCTTTGTATTTATTTTTTCGTATATACGTTACTTGATCGATCCTGTTTGGGATTCGTTTTTATTTCCGCTGCGTTTTTCGTTTTTTTTTTTTCGGAATCCCAACAGTGGTATCAGAGAACGTATATATTTTAGAATCATGTTTGGAATAATTTTAGATTTTAAATTGTTCGTTGTAGCATCACGTTTTTGAAACGGGCCGAAAAACGAAGAAACGGGGCTGTCGGCAGGGTGCTGGCAGCACTGCCTGGGCTGCCTGCCCAGGCTGCCGAGCGTGCTCGGCCATGACTCGGCCAGGAGCTGAGAGTGCTCGGCCAGGGGGCCGAGCATGATCGGCCAGTCTGCCCAGCAGTGGCTCGGCCAGGCAGCCCTCGGATTTTTGGCCCGATTTTGAATCGGGCCGCGGGCTGGGCCTAAACCGGATTGTCCGGGACTCCGTTTAAGTTTATATTTCGTTGTAATTATTTCCCAAAATTTATATTGGATTTTAATTTGACTAAATTAATATTTGGTATATTTTTGTGTTAAGGGAAATAAATTAAACGAGAATATTATTTTGGCCGGATTACTTCGAACGAATTAAAATGACGATTATTAGTATTAATTGGATTAATACCATTAAAATTTAATAGATTAATTTTATATTGATTGGATTAATATATTAATTGATTATTTAATTTTAATGCCACTTTATATTAATTGGATTAATATAGTAGAAATTGAATAGATTAATTTATAGATTAATTAGATTAATTTATATTAAAGATTAATTGTTTAATTTCGTTGCCATTACATGTTGTATGGAATCCTTATGTGATGGTGATATAGCTCGTGGACTTAGTTTTTGATTTGTTCGATTCGATTGGGTTGTAAAGGCCATTTTGAGCCTATTTATATTTACTAGAAAATTTGTATAGGATGCATTTTTCAATGATGTAAGTATTATTTTGGGTATGACGAAGACCGAAGACAACCGACCGAGAAGACGAAGAATCAAGATCGTATTTTTTTATTTATTGGGTCATTCGCTTGGCCCAAGATTTAGGAATTAGGTCCATGAGCTATATGTTGGTAGTAACTAGGTTACTATTTTACATTTTCATTTTGAATGATTGACAAACATACAAACGCGTATAAATGAATTAATGTGCAAAGTGTAACATTAATCGCGAAATTCTCCGACAACAAACAGACTAAGTTTGAAAAAGGTTACGAGGTTTCCTACCCTCCATCAAACTCGTAGAAAATTGATACCCGAGTGATGTGCTATGCTTCCGAGTTATCGGGGTAGTACATTTGGTAGAGGTTGAAAAATTCTTGAGTGCATTAGATGCCTTCGGTTGGTGATAAATTTCGCCCTAGAACCCGATAGGTTGCGGGTGAGATTCAATAGTCAAACCGATAGACGTTGATGGTCAACAACTTAGATAGTCCGGATTGCCAAGAAACCCGATAGGTTGAGGGCATGAAGACTAGGGGTAAAAGAAGATCAAATCATCCGTTAGACGGGTTGGTGTTAGACACCACTTTACGTAAATTAATTGGCAAGAAACCCGATAGGTTGCGTCTGTTAAAATTTGTAAAGAACTTGATCACCACTAAGAAGTCGATCTAACCATGATTTTAGGATTATAACATGGGAGTGTATAATTCCGATAAAATTAGTGGGAGCCGAGACAAGAATTATACAAAGCCCTTAAGTTCTATACTCGGTCATAATTAAACAAGTCACTAATTTAATCTTGTCTAAATCTTTGCAGAAAACGAAATTGAATCTCTCTAAAATGGCTAAAAACCCACTTGCAATACTACTTGAAAAGAATCTCCTAATCGGCCCTAACTTTGTTGGTAGTTGCGGAATCGATGATTGTACTCGGTATGGAGTCTCGGGATACGTCTTGGAGGCGGACATTCCACCGACTCCAATCCGGACTAGGGGTAATCAGGAAGACATTGACGTCCATGAAAAATGGGTCAAGGATGATGTGCTAGTCCGTGGTTTTATGATGGGCTCAATGACTAATGAGCTGCAGAGAGCGCACAAGAAAATGACTTCTACTAGGCAGATTCTCGCACACTTGACCGAACTTTATGGAGAGCACAGTAGGACTGCTAGATATGAGATATCAAAGCGCTTGTTCGGTGCTAGGATGAAAGAAGGAGAAAGTGGGAGACCACGTCCTCAAGATGATCTCTATGATTGAGAGGCTCGAGGTGCTCAACTTTAATATGGATTTATCCCTTCAAATTGATCTCATCCTTCAATCTCTACCTGACTCTTTCACGCAGTTTGTAATGAATTTCAACTGTAATGAAATTACATGCACATTAGCTGGGCTAATGAATAAGCGGTGACGGCGCAATCTAACATGAAGACTAAGCGAGAGAGGTGCTCTTGTGATTTCTTCCGGGCCTAAGAGGTCCAAGAACAAGAAGAAAAAGACCTACGAGCAAGACAAACCCAAGAAAGGGGTGCAAAAGGAAAGGGCAAGGCGAAAGGTTCAAAAGGTAGGCGGTCCAAAACCTACGGACAAATGCCTTGAATGCGGTGAGTGGGCCATTGCGAAGGACTTGTCCCAAGATTAATGGCGCATCGTGCACGGAACTTTTTGTTTTGAAACTAATTGTTCCGCTCAGTATATTACGCTTCATGGATTACGGATTCGGTGCCACTTCTCACATTTGTACTATGAATCGTGATCTGGGCAGTAGAAAACTTGAAGTCGGGAAATAATGATCACCGTTGGAAGCGGACAAAGTGTCGAGGCAACCGATATTGGATCAATCCTTCCGGGTTTAGAATCGGTTTTATTTTGACATTAGATGAAGTACTTGTTTTGCCCAAGGCATAAAAACATTGTATCCATTCCATCTTGGACCGGAAAGGATTTTGTTTCTTCATTGGCAATGGCGATTGTAAAATTTATTTTCAAATAAATTGGTTGGAAGCAATACATTGTTGAATGGATTATATCATCCGAACATGCAAAATAAAAGCAGTGAACACTATAACTAGGAAACGTGGTAGGCAAGATACTAATCAAGCTCTTAAATGGCACCTTAGACTTGGTCATGTTGGTCGACCAAGGTTCGAGAAAATGGAGAAAGATGGACTTTTAAGTCCATTGGGTGTAGAACCCTATCCAACTTGTGAATCTTGCCTTAGAGGCAAAATGACTAAGTTCCCCTTCACGGGGACTTTTGAAAGGGTGCCGATAAACTTGGATTGGTGCATACCGATGTTTGTGGTGCTTTAGAAGTAGCCCGAGACGGATATCAATATTTCATAACGTTCACGATGATCATACTAGGTATGGGATTGTGTACTTAATGAAACATAAATCAAGCCTTTGCTAAATTCAAAGAATTTAAGGCCCTAGTTGAAAAACAAAGCTGGATGTCATATCAAAGCACTTCGGTCGGACCGAGGTGGCGAATATATGAGCAGAGTTTGATGAGTTCCTTAAGGAACATGGAATAGTTTCACAATTCACGCCTCCGGGAACCCCACGGTTAAATGGTGTTTGTAAAGGAGAAATCGGACTTTGTTGGACATGGTTCGCTCCATGTTAAATTACACCGATTTACCTATTTACCTATGGGGGTATGCCTTACTAACCATTGCCTATATCCTAAATAGATGTCCTTCCAAATCTGTTCCTATCACTCGCATGAGATGTGGAAGGGTAAGAAACCAAGCCTTAATCACATAAGGATGCGGGGATGTCCAAATTTATGTCAAAAAGGCTAAGGTGGACAAGCTGAAGCGAGGTCCATAAAAGGACGTTTCATAGGATACCCAGAGGACTCGATGGGTTATCTATTCTACATGCCGGAAGACCATAGTCGTTGTGGCATTACAAGCGCACTTCCTTGAGGATGAATTCATTCAGAAGGTGGCTCGGGTAGAAATATCTCTTTGGAAGAGCATAATGAAACTCCTAAGGAGACATCGATCGGGGATCAAGAACCGAACCTATTGTAACACAACCTCCACTCCGAAGGTCGATAGGGTATCTCACTTACGAGAGGTATGGCTATACACATGTCGAGGAACTGGTCTCCACGACACACACGATAGCGGTGAAAACGACCTGTCACCTATGACCAAGCGATAGTGGATGTAGACTCCGATAAATGGCAAGAAGCAATGAAAGCCGAGATAGACTCGATGCATACCAATCAGTCTGGACTCTAGTAGATCTTCCAAGTGGCATGAGGACTATTGGAAATAAATGGATCTATAAGAGAAAGACATGGGGATGGCAAGGTTGATGCCTATAAGGCCGGGCTTGTGGCAAAGGGTTATACCCAAAGGGAAGGAATCGATTATCATGATACCTTCTCGCGTAGCTATGATAAAGTCGATTCGCATGATGCTTGCCATTCTTTGCCTATTATGATTATGAAATATGGCAAATGGATGTCAAAACGGCTTTTCTAAATGGATACCTCGAGGAGGAAATCTATATGGAATGTACTAAAGGTTTTGTGTCCAAAGCTAATATTCATAAAATGTGTAAGCGCAACGAGCCATTTATGGTCCAAGCAAGCTTCTCGGAGTTGGAACCTTCGATTTGTGACGATTAAGGACTTTGACTTGAGCGAAATGAGGAGGAACCGTGTGTTTACAAAAAGATCGTGGGAGCAACATTGCGTTCTTAGTACTATATGTAGATGATATTCTACTTATAGGAAATAACATAGCAATGCTCAACCTTTGAAAGCAGCTTTCTAAAACGTTCTCCATGAAAGACTTGGGAGAAGCTTCCTATATTCTAGGGATCCGTCTTTACAGAGATAGACCACGAAGAATGATAGGACTTTCCCAAGCCCTTTATATCGATAAAATCCTGAGAAGATTCAAGATGGATGAATCTAAAAGAGGGTTCCTTCCCATGCGACATGGAATTCATCTCACCACGAAAATGTGTCCTCAAAGTGAGGAAGACAATAGAGAGATGAGTAAGGTACCCTATGCCTCGGCAGTGGGTAGCCTCATGTACGCTATGTTGTGTACGAGACCAGACTTAGCCTACGCTGTGAGTATGGTAAGTCGATTTCAAGAAAACCCGGGAAGGGAACATTGGGTACGTAAAGAACATTCTTAAGTACTTAAGAAGAACTAGAGATTTAGTTCTTACTTATGGTGGTGGAGAATCAAGGTGATTGGATTCACCGATTCGATTTTCAAGGAGACAATGACGACTCTAAGTCGACATCCGGGTATTTATTTACTCTCAATGGAGGAGCAGTATCTTGGAGAAGCTCCAAGCAAACCGCTCTGCAGATTCCACACCTGCCAAGCAGTATCAAGCCGCCTCGCAGGCTAGCAAAGAAGCATTTTGGATGCGAAGTTTATACAAGAACTTCAAGTGGTGCCTAACGCGGAGTTGCCTATATCACTATTCGTGATAATGATGGAGTCGTGCCCAAGCCAAGGAGCCGAGGGCTCACCACAACACCAAGCATATAGAGAGAAAGTACCACATCGTTCGAGAGATGGTGGAAAAAGGATATGTTTCATTGGAAAGAGTAGACTCGTAAGACAATGTCTCGACCCATTGACTAAGCCATTATCTCGGGCCGTCTTAGAAAGACATCGAAGAGCATGGGTATTGGATACCATGATGTGTGGCATTGAGTGCAAGTGGGAGATTGTTAGGAATATGCCCTCGAATGCCACTCGGGGATGAGAGAGTAAGGGCATTATACTTGTAATTATGGAATAATTAATAAAAAGGCAATACGATTCATTCACTGCTTATTGTATTTCAATTGCATTCTTGACTTGGTAAACATTGAAGTGAAGTCCATGTAAATAAATCGAACATTCCATTCTCGTTATGGGATAAGAGAAAATGTACTGGAAGTGTTTAAAGTTTATTTACGTAAATTGTTCGCAAGTCAATAAACTTAAAATGGGCATTAAGTTTTAATATGACTTGTATAATCGATGCTAGGACGTGTGCACGCGTCTTGATAGCATAGTTATAAGTATATTGGTGGGGCCAGTATACTCGAACACGACTCATACTCGATTCACCACACGGTATTCACTCTCGGAGAGTCGATGACGAATCGAAAGGTTGTGATAGTATACGTGGACCTTTGACTTGAGGGTTCAGAGAAGATGTGCTGTGACGTTTAGTTTGTCATTAGAGTAGTTAGACTCATTTGCTTAATTGCCGAGTCGACCTCGAGTGCGGACTATACGGGCGGTAGCGATCTTTCTTGTACACCAAGAAAGGATTCTATCTCCCTGTTAGTGAGCGGCGAATGTCCTATACGGTTAATGGCAAATAAGATCATAAGTCTTTGGCCAAAGCATTACGATATAGTCGTATTAGATACACTATTAATCACGGTTTTGATTTGCATTAACACATGTATAGAGTTTAGTCAACAGAGGGTTTGACTTTACCGTGACCAAGACTTGACCGGGACATCGATGAAGGGTCTATACGTATATAGTATTCACGACATAATGGTTACGGAATGATCCCTTCATTCGTTCTCGATCGGGGTTTACAGATGCGGCGCTAGTGGCTAAGTCTTTGCCCGCACTCATTGGTTCCTCCCAATGCGGTGAGACGGACCTCTGAGTCGCGCATCGGGAGCGTTGACGGATAAATGTGAATTTATTATCTCTCTATTAATATTAGATATTCGATATCTAATTATGATTTATTAGATAAATCAAAATAGCGGTCTTATGAATTAAAATTAAGTTCTGGGTAATTAATTTAATTCATAAATTATATTTCTTAGAGAAATATATTTGTATTTGATATTATTAATTAATTAGATTAATTAATTAATATAAATACATTGGTGATTAAACGGAGTGTATTTAACGAGTCGTTTGACGAACGTCCGTACACGAGCCGAGTGACTCGGCTCGTTTTCTAGAAACTTCCACCATGGGCCACCTTCCCTCTCCCCACATCACATGGAATCATTTCCATGCATGTGTATGTGTTAGTTGTATTTTGTTATTATGTGTTGACATTTTATCTCATTATTAGACATATTAATTATATGTTTGAGAGATATATATTAAACACACATGATAACAACTATAAAAACACACACACATACTTTCTTGCCGAACTCCAGTAGTGAAGTATTCTTGAGGGAGAGAGAAAAAAATTTTATTTTCAAGTTATTTTCATCTTAGAGGTGAAAGAAATTCAAGAAAAAATAGAGAGAAAATTCCTACGGTAACTTCCTAGCCGTGTTCTTGGAGAACGAAGTTACGTCGAATTTTCCGGGCAACTTCCGACGCGTGTGAAGTAGAGGCTTCGAATTTTCGGTGCTTGGAACGAAGGGATTTCGTGTTCGGGACGGGATCGTGATCATCGTCTACATTTTACGAAGATTTATTTCAAAGGCTTCAAGGGTATGAATCTTTATCTTTGTATTTATTTTTTCGTATATACGTTACTTGATCGATCCTGTTTGGGATTCGTTTTTATTTCCGCTGCGTTTTTCGTTTTTTTTTTTTCGGAATCCCAACAACTGGCTGTGGCATGTATTTGAGAATTGAGTATTCTTTTCTGGTTGTTTTATTTCTGCTGCAATTGTGTATTTTTGAACTGTGTTTATATCCCTGCGTGTGTATTTTAAAATGGTTTTCCGGTATTTTTACCAACTCGTGTTTAACTTAAATGGCCTTTTGGGTACTTCATAAACTTGAGTTATTTCGTCAAACCGATTTTTCCTGAACTATTTTTGTCAGTACGTTTTAGTGAATGGCTCGGCGTATATTTTCAAACTGTCGAGATTTGGCATTTCGCCTTGTATTTTCAACTGGTATTTTATGACGGTATTTGAGAACTATGCTTTGGAAAATATTTGAGTATTTAAAATATTACCGTCATTGGCCTTTTAGCGTTTTTAAACGTTTTTGAAATGGTTTTTAGCCTGGTGGGCTCTGGCGTGAGGCCTACGGTGCCTTAATATCCCGGATGGTTTTTGGGGTGTTACAGAAGATGGTATCAGAGCTTTGGTTTTGTGAAACCCAGGCGTGTGTGTTATGTGGCTCTACTAGTACGGTGGTAGTGTGGCTTTTGAAAATGATTTTTCTGACTTTTGAGTCAAATCGATTTTTGGAGACTCCAAAATTTTTGAGATCTTTTCAAATTACTAGTTGTGATATTGGTGTGTATTGGTTGTGTTGAGACTTCGTATGGGAGTCGTGTGCTAGTGTCACGGGAGATCATCCGCTTCACGTACCTGTAAGTATATTGTTTTGGTTATTCGCTTGTGGCGACGATTGATTGCTTTTATGATGAGTTTGAAAATTTTGGATTGATCTGTTGTTGGTGACAGGTTGCAAGTTTCAAGACGAAACTTATTTTAAGGGGGGTAGTATGTAATACCCGGATTTTCAGTATAAATTTTTTGCGTTATTTTATCTGAGATATACTGCATAGCTTGGTGTATATACAGTATGGATAAAATAAATTGAGAACCGAGACAATTATACTTGTGTAATTGACGTGTTTGATTGACAGTTATATTGAGGATATGGTGTATCAGGTTGAACTGACTTGGACATCAGGTGTGTCGTATGAGGATATTTTTTGGATGAGTATATGTATTCAGTATGTGAGTATACGTATCCAGTATGTCGAGTCGGACTGGAACAGTTGGATTTTGGCCAAGTATAGAAGGTCATTACGTACGCTTAGGTTAAGGACTTATGTACGTTAAATTCTATATTTTACGCACGTTATGCATAAGGCATTACATACGTAACAGAGGGAATCGGGCAGGACCGAGCTATGGTCGGCAGGTGAGGCCCTGTGTTGGTAGCTTTCGGCGGAGAACGTGCTTGGACGAATCAACCCTTGGTTAACGTACGTTATGATTGGAAAGTTACGTACGTTAACTATGTATTTACTGTAGCAAGTCAACGTATGTATTACATACATTGTGAAGCAAGGGTTACGTACGTAAGGCTTTGAATGAAATGAGCCAATGACCTCTGGACTGTCGTTACGTACACTACCGAGGTCAGATAGCGTACGTAAATGGTGGTTACGTACGTTAACTTTGGCATGTTACGTACGTAACGAACTGGAAGTTTATATAAGTGGGATTTCGGTCACTTTGTTTTTCAGAAGTTCATTTCATTTCTTTTGCCCTTCAACACACAAAGATGGGTTTTCAGTCCTTCTAAGTCGATTATGAGCTTGGAAACATGGGATTAGAGCTTGAGATATGGAGAAATCATTGATTCTTGAGGTGGTTACTTATGTATTTCATCTTCTAAGAGGTATGTTAGATAATCTTCTATTTGAATTCAGATTTTTGATGTTGTTGATGTCTTCCTCGTATGATGATGGTTATGGTATTATTGTTGTACTTCTTGATGATATATGAGGTGTATATGGAAGAAGATGATGATTATGATGAGTATAGGTTTCAAGTGTGTTGTTACCTAAAATATTATCTGGAGATGATATTGCTGGAAAGGTTGAGTAACAAATAAAGTGCGAGAACACTTCTGTGGGAAAGTAAATAACACAAGATCTGTCGGGGTTGTTAGTCCCGGGCTTGAATGCTCTCGCGAGATGTTATTAATACAAATACTTTGGAGTACAAATATTAATGTTAGATTGCAATTACAATGAGTGTAAAGACTCTAGTTATCTTAGCTATTGAGCGTGAAGATTGTCGGAAGAACCAGATATGACGCTCTCTGAGTTCTTGCTTTTTATGTTCTGTGTTCGTGAATTAGCTTCACTGTCAATGGATTTCACTGTGTATGTGTATGTCTTCGTAAATCGATTTCACTGTGTGAATGTATTTGTGAATCGATCTCACTGTCAGTATGTGTGACTGAATTTTCGTGCTTTGGCCACTGCTGGAGGCCTTCTATTTATAGGAGCGGAGGTCGCTAGGTCCTCCTTGTCCGTAGCGGGCGACCGCCGTTTTCTATATTAGAATAAGGCGGGTCATCGTCTCATCACGTGGGACTGTTTCCTTAAAGTCTGAGGCTGCTGCTGGCAGCCAGATGTGCGAGCCAATGAGGAGTCTGCACGCGTCCTGAGTCGCTGTCTGGGGAGGACCCACTTTGTACCTTTCGGCGGGCCTGTTGGTAGGTGTGAGGGTGGTGACAGGATGGGGTCAAAAGGCCTTATCTTGTGGTGCCTTTTGCGGATCTGCACATGGGTCTTCATTCGAGATTCAGTCTTCGACGACTCTGACGGATGTCGGATTCGTACGTGGTACGGGACGATCGTCTACCGTCGGACATTATAGGCGATCGCCAGATGCCGATAGACGATCGCCTCAGACGCCGATCACTAGGCGCTTGCCCAGCATCTGTCTTATTTGGCTGGCTCTTGACCATTGTGCCGATCACCATCGAGGCGTATAAATCGCCGCACAACAATTGCCCCCCAGCTCGCTCCGATGTTGAAAACGTGGGGTGAGGTGGCACTGTTGGCAATCGCCTGTTATAGACGATTGACTCATCTGTTTATGACAAGGATGATAGTCGCCTCGACGAACTGATTTCGAATCCGGACGATCTCCTTATGCGCTGGAAATAGAGGGAAGTGGAGGCGGGCTCTCGAAACGTTGCAGGGACACGCGTCGCGCTCCCGTTGGGGGAGACCGACGGTTTTGTCAGACCTGTCACCTGGCGTGCCCTCGAAGCGACGCGTACGCGGGTTTCGAGGGCAGCATTTAATGTGTCCCCCTCCCGACGGTTGCACTTCAGCCCCAGGGATTCCGCCTATTTGCACAGAGGTCCCTGCACCCACCTATAAAAGGGCTAGGGCCACTTCAGTTCAACTATTTATGCGCCCTTACCTTTAGACGAAGACTCTGCCGAATTTCTTTGAAGCTTCTTGCGCCGACCGACTTTCTTTCTAGGTAAGAACAAAAAATTCTCTTCCCCCTTTTCTCTTCGATTCGAAACATGTCTGGAGGAGGATCTAAGGTGCATGAGGCTAGTAGCTCTTCTGCCGCCGCGGCTTCGCCTGACCGGGAAGAAACCCCCGTGGCTCTTCACATGGAGACGGTCGTTGAGGCCATTCATGCGGGGATTGCACCCACGGAGATTGAAGAGCTTTTCAACGAAGCCGACATGGCGAGGTCGGCGGCGGCAGGGCAGAAGGGCTTGCCAGTAGATGAGGATGAAGCGGTGAGGCTGTACTGGGAGCAGAACAACGTGTTTGGCCGGGCTTTTTTGGAGTTCGCCGGTCTTATGGAGGGGATTGCCGGACCACGTCCTCAGTTTGACTTCGGAGCATACTCGGTCGCCCACCCCTATGAGCCCGTGAAGCGAACGTCATTCCGGGCCGTGGATCGCTCCCCGTGGACCCTCGGTCAGATTCGTAGTTCGGCGACCAAGAAAGACTTGAGTAGCTGGAGGGCGAAATTCCATATCCCTTCTGACGTCTCGTTGTATGTGACCTCGGAGAACGAACGTGCCGACCAACCTCCTGAGGGTTTGGTCGCCGTCAACGAACTGATACTGGAGGCCGGTTTGCGGTTCCCATTGCCATTCGCCGTGTCATTCCTGTTGACTGCCTGGAATGTGGCGCCGCTCCAATTGACGCCGAACGCATGGCTGCAGATTATTAGTGCCTTGACACTTTTTGGCGGTCATCGGTTGTTTCGCTTACCTTCTGCACTGGAAATGAGCTACCTATTCAAGCTGACCGCGCAGAAGGGATCGGTCGGCGGCTACCACATTCAGGGTCGCATAGGTAGGGTGGTCTTAAGGGTGCCGAACAAAGTTCGGGGCGACCTGGAAAAATGGTGCTGGGTCGGCGGAGCGTGGAGGTCGGCGTCGAGCGATAAGCCAGAGGATGAGTTGGATATCCCCACCAGTTTTCGGGAGAGGAATCCGAATAAGGGTTTTAACTCTCCCTTTGTTCGGATACTCCTTGAACTGATCTAATTTGGTTTTCTTTTTGCAGGCTCCCTTGTTCCAGCGATCGGCTACCTTCCATTTGATTTCTTGATCGTCTGGGAGCGAATCGACTATATTGATGTTCGCACGGTCAACAATGAACATCATTGGTTGGGTGCTCGATTGTTTCGCTTCCCTAGCCACCTGAAGGTTCCAGGTATAAATTTTTACTTCCTCTTTTCTACTTGACGATCGTCTGATTGAGAAATATGTCTAACTTGGTTGAATATTCTTCTTTGACAGAGATCCACTTTCCCCGCTACTTCGAGCCCCCGAGAGAGATAATAATGTCGAACCCTGGCCTTATGAGTCGTCTCCGCCAGGGGAAGAAGACGGGTCGTGCCCCTGCAACGACGTCCCGTCCTATCCCCGAGGAGAGACCTATCATAGCGCCGGTCGTCGAGCCGGAGGCCCAAGATGAGGAGCAGCTCCAGCGCAACCACAAGAGGCGGAGTCCGTAGGAGCCCCAGCCCACTGCTGCTGCGGAGGCAACCATAGTGGTGTCGCCGGTTGCCTCACCTCCTATTTCTGCCGTTCCAATGGAGGAGGGGTCTTCGGCCTCAGCGGCCTTCCTGAAGATGGCGGCGATCGCTGATGTCGAGACTCCGCGGGGAAAGCCCTTTTTTGGCCGCGACCCCGAGTTGGTTGCGAGGTAAGACTAGTTTGATCTTTCCGAGTTAAGCTACTTGTGTGGGGTGCATACTAACTTCTTCGTTTTTTGTTTGTGTTGCAGGGTCCATCTTGCCGATCCGAACACCTTGCCGATGGTGTTGGATTTCCTGGCGAGCAAGTCCCCGCGCCAATCCATCGACGTTCCTTCCTACATCTCCCGGGCCATTACCTCTCTTCCTAAGGCTTGGACGACCGAGCTTGACGCGATTGCTCGCCGGCGGTCTGGAGATGCCATGCAGGCGACACTTGCCCTGACTCTCCAGGTGTCGATGATGGCCGCCCAAGATGTTAAAGATTATGAGGGGCGACCCTCTACCGCTCGCCTCCATTCGGATCTTGAGGCTGCTCGGAACCAGAATGCCGAGTTTGCCGACCGGATCGTGGCCATGGAGAAGGAATATGTTGAGACGGCCAAACGGGCCAAACAAGATCTTGACCGGATGAAGCAGGAGCTTGACCGGTCCCGGGCGGTGGCCAATCGGTTCCGTGACCAGATGACGGATGCTCTCCGGTTGCACGCGGCCTCGCAGGAAGAGGTGACCGGGCTGAAGGCGACGGTGGACTGGCTCAACGGTGAGCTGGAGAAAACGAAGGGGGAACTGGCTGCCAAGGTAGCCGAGCTCGCGGATGCGGACAAGACGGCCGCGGGGCTGAAGGAGCAGTTGAAGGCGATCGAGACCGATCCCTACCTCAATGTGGAGTACGTCGGCGAGTTCGCATATTACATGGCTTACGCCGACGCTATCCGTGCTGCCAAGAAGGTAGGGCTCGAGGTCGGCCCTTTGATGGAAACCTTCAAAGCCTACGTGCTTGAGCATCCTTTGCAGCCGGACTTCTCTCTGCCGATCCTCGACCTCACCGACCTAGGGGTCGATCTGAGCTGGTATCCATTGCCGGATAAACTTGTTTATCCTGAAGCCGGTGAGGAAGCGCGCACCGATCCGCCTGCTAGAGACGAAGGTCAGTCGGGGGTGGCCTGAGTGATGCTGCAGTTGTTTTGTTTTCCTTTGTAATTTTCAGTTTCTCCTTGTATTGCCTTCGGGCTTGTATGTTCGAACGTTTTGAATGGAATAAAATACTTCTTTTTTGCATCTGATTCTTTATACGTACGGTCGCCTCTTCTGAATGTTTGCATATGAATTTACACAAGTGTTCACACAATTGCACCTGATGCCTTGTTTGTATGATCGACTGTCTGAATATTCCGCATCACTTCGACTTTGCACAATTATCCGAATAGATCCGAATGCATTGGTACACTTGAAAATTCTTACTTGTAAATTTCTTGAACAAAACCGATCGTCATGTGTGTGTTTGAACAAAGCCGATCATGTATGATTCCTTCCTCCCGATCGCATGTATGAATAGCTCCACTTTGCCCCTTATTTTTGTTTACTTAGCATAAGTAAGGGAATGAAAATAGTACGTTTGGTGAGCTATCTTTAGTTTTGCTAATTCTTAAAGGGAGGACGACTATTTCGATTTTTAGGAACCGTGCATGGTCGCGGAGTTTGATGGACCGACCTCCATAACCGTGTCTTTGTGTGCGAGGGATATTCCACCTGTAGGCCTGTCTCGCGACTCACTTTATTGTGAGGGTCCTCCGTTAGGCTGCGCCCGCCTTGTATTTAAATGAAAGGCGAGCGGTCTTGGTCTGGAGAAGTCCTTGCATGGGGCGTCGTCGGTTTAATCGACTCCACGTCCGCAGCTTGTTAGCACTTTTCTACCTCGGGTCACCATGTTAGATGGCAACCCTCGACGGAATACTTTGTGATGGGGATAGGGACGCATCGCCTTGACTAGGTCCATCATGTTAGATGATGAACCTTTGAGGGCGGGCGAGCGTGTCTGCAGATCTGTTTTGGAGGGTCCTTCGGTTACGTCCGCCTCGTAATTAAACGAAGGGCGAGCGATTGCAGCCCAAAGGAACCTTGCATGGACGAAGGTGTCGGTTCCATCGACCTCCAGGACCAAGGCTGCACTTTTCTACCTCGGATCGCCATGTTGAATGACGATCCTCGATGGTATACATTGTTCTTGGAGGGGCGATCGCTTGCATAGGTCCATCAGGTTAGATGACGACCTCTTGTGGGGCGAGCGAGTCGTCCTCTTTTTATTTGTTTGTCTTTGTCGAGGTGAATTATATAGATGGGATTGGAAAATCTCATTAAACTCTTTGTACATTGGGTAACTGAATACAGAGCTTTTATTGGTAGTATTTCTTCAAATGTATGGCATTCCAGGGATATTGGTCTGGAGTGCCGTCTGGGTGTTGGAGTTCGTAGCTCCTCTGGCCAGCCATTTAGATATCCTGAAGGGGCCTTCCCAATTCGGGCCGAATACTCCCATGTGAGTCTAGATCTTTTTGAGGACTAAGTCGCCCACTTGGAATCGCCATTATTTGACCTTCGAATTGAAGAACTTCTCGGATCTCCTTTTGTGGATTGTGTTCTTCATTTCCGAGGTCAGTCGCCGTTCTTCGAGCATGTCCAAGTCGATTCGTCGGGCTACATCATTGTCCGTCATCATTTCCTGTTCAGTCCGGTGGCTGAGGACGGCGATCTTCGAAGGGATCACTGCTTCTGTTCCGAAGGCGAGGGTGAACGGGGTTTTGCCGGTTGAGTTTCGGGTTGTTGTACGGTAGGACCACAAAACGTCCGGGAGCTTGCTCGCCCATCGTCCTTGTTTGGATTCAAGTCTTGCTTTGATCGTGTGTTTGAGGATCTTGTTTACAGCCTCTACCTGCCTGTTCGTCTGAGGGTGGTAAGGGGCCGAGAATAACATTTTGATTCCCCATTTCTCGCAGAATTGAATTACTTCCAAGCTGTCGAACTTCTTTCCATTGTCGGAGATGATAGACTGGGGTAGACCGAACCGGCATATAATGTTCTTCCAAATGAACTTGATTACTTGTTCTTGGCCGATCTTGTTGAGTGGATCGGCGTCAGCCTATTTCATGAAATAATCGACCCCTACGATGGCGAATTTACATCCCCCGGGCGCCGTCGGCAAGGGACCGATGTGCGGCGATTTATACGCCTCGATGGCGATCGGCACAATAGTCAAGAGCCAGCCAAAGAAGACAGGTGCTGGGCAAGCGCCTAGCGATCGGCGTCTGAGGCGATCGTCTATCGGCATCTAGCGATCGCCTATAATGTCCGACGGTAGACGATCGTCCCGTACCACGTACGAATCCGACATCCGTTAGAGTCGTCGAAGACCGAATCTCGGATGAAGACCCACGTGCAGATCCGCAAAAGGCGCCACAAGATAAGGCCTTTTGACCCCAGCCTGTCACCACTCTCACACCTACCGACAGGCCCGCCTAAAGGTACAAAGTGGGTCCTCCCCAGACAGCGAGTCAGGACGCGTGCGGACTTCTCATTGGCTCGCATATCTGGCTGCCAGCAGCAGCCTCGGACTTTAAGGAAACAGTCCCACGTGATGAGACGATCGCCCGCCTTATTCTAATATAGAAAACGGAGGTCGCCCGCGACGGACGAGGACCTAGCGACCTCCTCTCTATAAATAGAAGGCCTCCAGCAGTGGCCAAAGCACGAAAATTCAGTCACACATACTGACAGTGCGATCGATTCACAAATACATTCACACACTGTGAAATCGATTTACGAAGACATACATATACACAGTGAAATCCATTGACAGTGAAGCTAATTCACGAACACATAACATAAAAAGCAAGAACTCACGGAGCGTCATATCTGGTTCTTCCAGCAATCTTTACGCTCAATAGCTAAGATAACTAGAGTCTTTACATTCATTGTAATTGCACTCTAACATTAATATTTGTACTCCAAAGTATTTGTATTAATAACATCTCGCGAGAGCATTCAAGCCCGGGACTAACAACCCCGGCAAATCTTGTATTATTTACTTTCCCACGGAAGTGTTCTCGCACTTTGTTTGTTACTAAACCTTTCCAGCAATATCATCTCCGGATAATATTTTGGGTAACAACAAAGTGTTTATGTTTTAGATATGAACATGGAATGTTGATATTTAGAACAAGTGATGGTGTTATGGATGTTAAGGGACAAGTTATGTGAATGGTGATTTGATCTTTCGTATGTTCTTGATGATATACGAATCGTGATTATAAATTTGACAAGAATATTATCTTTCTTTGAGGATATGTGTTCATATGAGTCGAAGGATCCTAAGTGTAGTTTGGCATGGGATTGATATATAAACAAGTGATAATCATATCATGTTGAATTTAAGTTTGAATTCGGAATTGAATATGTTGATTAAACGTACTTCGTGCTCGAATCAACTGTTATTGAGATCTCCGTATTATGAGATTGAATTGAAGGTATGAATTCAAATTTGCTTGGCATAATAACATTTGACCCGTACATAATTGGAATACTATCGAGTCGTATGCGGTGGAGAGATGATTATAAATTTTACGGTTAATTTTGGAATACGATTATTCATGATAATAACCGGGAGTTTTTTCTATGAATTTACGAATATGAACAAGAAGGAGTCTTGTTGATTCATATTTGGAATTGAAGTTGGAATCGAGTATGTTATGAAATCCTTAATAACGATATGAATTTATCATTGATATGATTAATGTGCCTAAGAGGTGTTGGTGTTTTGGATATGAATATGGAATATTCATATCTAGAACTAAGTTATGTGTTTTGGTACAATATTCATATAGGAATACGAATATGATTCCGAGGTTGATAAGATTATTAGTCACCTTTGAATTTAGAAATTCATACGTATTGAACAAGTGTTCAAATCGAATGATTGAGTTATTTGAAACCATGGGAATATGATTATCTATAATGTTGAATTAATCGGATTGTCTGGATTGATGATAATAATCGGTAATTGGTTCTATTATAAGTTTACAAGGAGGAAACTTGTATTCGTATTTAAGATTGAATTTGGAATTGGTAACGTTCAGACCCTTGTTATTGGTTTAATTTGATTATTGATATGATTATCGGATTATAAATCGTGTTGTGGTTTTAAATTCATGATTGATAGTTTGGGTTTGTTATCGGCCATATTGATTGTTAATTTTGATTAATGGATTTCGGCTTGTATTGTTGATATGAGTTCATGATTGATTGATTTGGGATTGTTTGGTTTTGTATATGACCAAGATGTTGTGGAACTGTTGGGTTATTGATTGGTTATATTGATTGTCGAGTAGCGGTTTGTATTGTTGATATGAGTTCGTAATAGTTTGAGTTGTATTGTTCGGTTTTATTTATGATCGAGATATTATTGAGCCGTTGAGTTGATTGGTTGGTTATATCGGTTGTTGATTATTATCGAATTGTGTGTTAATCGGTTATTGCAATAGGTTGTGATGTTTTGATCGTGGATTATGATCGTTGTGTTGCGGTTGAGGTTGGAGAGTTCGTAAATTGCTTTTGGTCGGGGCTGAGGAGCTCGTAGACAAAGGTAATGGATTTGGTAACAGCTTTGTCGTATCGGTATCGAGGCAAGTATAACTTGTTCAGTTTATAATATTTAATGAATGGTTTCGCTTTCATTTCATTTACAATTCGTATAGCAATGATATTATAAATGTAAATAGTCGGGATAATGGTTTGTATATCGTGCTCTAGTTTGGATTAAATCATAATGTATATGATTTAATTGTTTTCAAGGAAGATGTGAGTTATCTTTGGTCAATGATATGGAATGTCGAATATCGAGGATGGTTTACCGTATCGACAGTGATGTCGGGACAGTGGTTTGTTGGTATAAATGGACTATACTTATTTCGGGATTATTCGTATGACTGTGTATTCATTCAGGGATGTTGGTTCGTGGAAAGGATGTTGTCTTCGACTTTGAGGTAATTTAAGTATTGTTCAGTTATGAGGATATTACACTGTTGAATTGTTGTATGTATTGTATGTTGAGGTTCCGTATAATGGGATTCGTATTCGTTGTTCGTTGAGGGATGTTGATCCCACGACTATTGTTGGTATTAATGGTTGTGTTGATTGTTTCATTGAGGGATGTTGATCCTAGAACTGTTGTCTGATATTGTTGATTGTATGGATTATCCTTTGAGGATTGTGATCCCAGGATGTTTGTTTTGGATATTGTCGGTCGTGTCGATATTTCATTATCCGTTTGTCACTGTTCACTTCGGTGAGTCTTTTTGATCCTTATTGGATATGTGATTCTTTGAGTTTCGTTTTCATGTTGCATCATGACATATCTGGAATCATATCTGCGTTCCGATTGGTTATTGTGTAGGATTTTTAGCTGGGCGCACTATGGTTATGTGTTGATATTTCCACATTGAACCGTGCACACGAGACGTAGTTCGTGAGGCTAGTTAGGTACATTGTCCCACGTATATTCTGGATTCCGTATATGGGGTGGACATATGCACGGACACATTTCCGGATCGGGCATAATGTGATGTCCATCTTTGAGTCATATTGTTTGGTCGTTCATAGTCCATGTATGATTGGATATGTTCGACGGTTTGCGACTGGTTGTTCATACGCCCGAGCGGTATGTTCGACAGTCGGTGTTATTTCTTTGAGATCCTTTATTGTTGATCATTTGGAGTTTACCTTGTTGATGGTATTCTTAGTTATTGTTGATCCTTTGTTGATCGTGTTTGGAGTTTACCTTGTTGATGGTATTCTCGGTCATTATTGATCTTTTGTTGATCATTTGGAGTTTACCTTGTTGATGGTATTCTCGGTCGTTGTTAATCCTCTGTTGTCGTATTGGAGTTTATCATTGTAATACCCGGTTGTAATTCAGTCATTATCATTCAGTAATTATTATTCAGTAATTGTCACTCAGTAATTATTCACTTATTAATGATCATTCATCGTTCATATTCATTCATTGTATTCACCAATCAGAGTATTTGTATCGTATAATAGTTATTATTCGTCTTTCTACCTGGTTGGAGGCTCGAGCCGTGGTAATCATCATTGTCTTCGTCGTATTGGGCTGTGTGAGAGGAGTAGCGCACGCTACGTACTCTCTTTAGCACGCGCTAATTGAGTACGGGTAGCGCACGCTACCTCTCAGTGTTAGCGCACGCTAGCGTGGTTCAGGCAGATAGTCCAGAAGGTACTGGACTGCAATTGAGTTGTAGTAGCGCACGCTACGAATGGTAAGTAGCGCGCGCTAGTGAGTTCGGATAGTGCACGCTATGCTAGCAGTATAGCGCGCGCTAAGGTCGATCAGGCAGAGTCCAGTGGGTACTGGACTGATTTGGAATAATTCATAGCGTACGCTATGAATGGATATTTGCGTACGCTAATGGTGCAGTAGCGCACGCTGAATTTTGAGTGTAGCGCACGCTATCGCGAGCAGATCAGAGAACAGGAGGTTCTGGACTTCAGTACTGGGCATCAGATATTCTGTTAGCGCACGCTAACATTGTGGGGTTAACGCACACTAACGAGGCAGTCAGTAGGCATTGTACTGTCCGGATAACCCGTTAGCGCACGCTACATATCAGGTCATAGCATGCGCTAAACTGGAACAGTATAAATAGGACAGTCAGCCCCAAGCTTCGTCATTTTCATTTCTCACTTCGTTTTTGGGCGATTCCGGGTGATTTCGAGCGTTTTGGAGAGATTTCCTCGAGCTGAATTCATCTATCATCATCATCAAGCTTATTATGCGGATTAATCATCATTTCATCATCTCCATCACATGAAATCAAGGTAATAATTTCTTGGATCTAGAATTTCGGATATGGGTATTTTCCTTCCGATTTCTTCGTGTAAGCTTGGATTGTTGTTGGAATATGTTAGATATGGATTATCTACCTTGGATAAATGTATTCCTACGGATTTATTGGCGTATATTTCAGATTTCATGAATATTGGGGTTAATTCAAGAACACTTTTTGGTTGACTTTGATATTTTTGGGGGGTTTCGATTAGATGTTGTTGTTAATTCGAGTTTTGGATTACTATGGGATTATTGATATCATTGAAGGTGTTTTATTGGTTTGAACTACTCATTTTGGAGTTTGGTTTTGATATATTCGGGATTGGATATTATCAAAGGATGTATGTTTGCTAAGTATTCGTTAGAATGCCTCAATGAGTTTGGATATTGTTGTATCGACGTTTGAGTTGGTTATAATCGTGTTTGATACGTATATTGAGCGTTTGTTGGTATCATGTCATTCAAGGTTGTTCGAGCGACCGACATCTCTTTTAGGACGTTGTTCGAGGAAGGACATTCTTCACCTATGCTGAGTAAGTTAATTCTTACTCGGTTAAAAGGATATTCATTTCCTTTCGTTGTTGTTCATTCATAATCATAATTCATTCATAATGTATTAACCGTATTGAGACTTGTAATTGTCAAATAATCACTTCATTCACGAGGAACGACGGTTCCAATCATTTCATTGAGCTATCATTCATTTCACTATCATTTCATCTCGGTGAGTCATTCTTGACTTTGTCGGATTGTTATTCATTAATATTCTTCATGGTCATTCTTGTCCATATGACCTTCTGGGTTCATATTGCGTGGCCGGGTGGGGATGTGTGTAATTTTTAGTCGGGCACGTGATAGTCATGTGATTGGGTTCACCGACACATTGGACTGTGCACACGGTAACGTACCTCCGTGAGACTAACTAGGTACAAGGGCGGGTGTGTCCGGACACTCGTCTTGTGCACGTGCACATACCATTATAGGCGTACTATGATGCCCCTCTTCAGCTTAATTTCATAATTGAGATATATCATGATTGTGTTTATTCAACTCTTGAGGATTGTTGTTCTGTGTAACTGACCCCATTGGGGGATGTTGTTTTCAAGTCATGGCAACGCTAAGGCACGGGAAGAGAACGTTGACGGCGAGGAGTCCCAGTGATACTAGTAGGGGGGCCCAGTCCTTTTCAGTCATTCGTCTTTCTTCATTTTATTTCCGCTGCAAACTTTCGTTTGAATACTCATTTTATTCAGTGTTGTATATTTATCTTCATATAAAATATACATGTATTCGGTATTATCTTGGGTGTGTTGTACTTTAAACCCCTTATCGGAGTAATGGATGATATAATGTGGTTCGGTACTACGATTATATTATCTAAGTCATTAATTTTCATCCGCCTGGTGGGTCCCAATCGGGGGTCCACGGCACTGTAATAGTCGCCTAGTTTGGGGTGTTACAGAGTTGGTATCGGAGCGTGGTTTTGAATACTACCTTCCGAGTCATGTCTCATTTGAAATCATCGTTCATCAGACTAGTATCATTGGACTTTCGCGTCACGTGTGACCTGTGCAATAGCCGAGCCCCTCAGACCAAAGAACAGTAAGATTTCTGATGCCATGGTATAATTTCTGGCAATAAGAATCACTCATTCATAATTCAACAGTCAACAATCCTCAATCATCATTTTCATTTTTGATCATGTCGATCATGTTAACTCATTAATCACTCAGTTCATTTCACTATTCAGTTGTCGATCTTGAGTATCGTATCATTAATCTTGTTAACTTGTTCAAGATAATCATTCCAAGAATTTCATCAGATAATCACGTCACCTCAGTTTATCATTCATGAAATCATTGTGTTTGAGCGCGTATGCTCATTTTCACCATTTCATAACGTAATCATAATGTGATATTCATGCGAGATATATAACTATCATGTGACTTTCCCACTTCAGTATGGTAAGAGCTGGCAGAGGACGCGGGGGAAGAGGCCGCAGTGCGGGCCGAAACCCGAGAGCTCGTATGAATACACGCGCGAACGCGAGGAATAATGCTAATTCATCGAGCAGCGACGCTGCCACTCATTCACTCGGAAATGATCATTCACTATCAGGGAGTCGTACCCGGGACACAGCTCAATCAGAAGGCGTTCGGGTTGATCCACTCGCTTTTATGCAGGGCATGATGGCCCAGATGACTCAAATGGCACGCCTCATGGAGACGATGCAGAACTCAGCTACTCAGAATCAACAGGCTCCTCCGCCGCCACCTCAGGGGAAAGAGAGGGGTGTAAGCAGTATCATTGGCGACATCTCTCGCCAGAGGCCACCTACTTTTGAGGGCTCATCTGAGCCGGTGGGTATTGTTCACTGGCTTGAGCATTTCGAGAAGTTGTTTGCTATGGTGGAGTGTCCCGAAGGGCACAAAGTTTCAGTCACGGCTTACTATCTGGGTAAGAGTGCTCATTCATGGTGGTTATCGTTGAAGCCCACCGACGAATTATGTACTTGGGATCAATTCAAGACTCTCATGATGGAGAGTATTATCCGGCCCCACTCAAAGAGGCCAAGTTATCAGAATTACTCACTCCCGACCTCTCAGCGGACGATGATGTTCTCGCCATCACCGAGCAATTTCAAGAGCTACTTCCCTTCGCCTCGTCTATTATTCACTCCGAGGCGGACAAGATTAAGTATTTCAGCAAGAGGTTGAAACCTCGTATGCGGATGCAGTTGCTTAATCACAATTGCACCACTCTGGTCGAATTCATCGAGAAAGCTCTTACTTATGAGCTTACTGCTAAGGAGATTGCTAAGAAACAACCTTCATCTGCTGGAAAGAAGTCAAAGAATCGTAATCAGTCTGAAGGTAGTCAGGCTACATTCAAGAAGCCTCGTGTGGGCTCTACTTTTTCTGAGCGACCTCCTATGGCGTCTAGACCCGCAGAATCTCAGTCCCGTGCGGCCAGTTTGGCCATCACCTGTTTCAACTGTGAAGAACAGGGTCATTTCAGCACCAAGTGTCCGAGGCAGACTATCACGTGCCATAACTGTGGGATTGCTGGGCATAGGGCCCGTTTTTGCCGAAGGGACTCCAAACCTACTCCGGCATCATCTCAGGCCCCGAGACAGTCAGTGGTTCATAATCAGGCCACTCAGTCCGCGACAGGATCAAACAAAGGCGGAGCCAAAAGCTATCAGACGGGAGCGTCCGGTTCAGGGGCCAGCAAGCCCCGAATTTATGAGATGATGATCTGGAGGCTCGAATGATCTCAGGTACACTCGAAATTCTATCTCAACCTGTGTGTACCCTTTTTGATACTGGTGCATCAAATTCATTCATTTCCGAGTCATGTTTGAGTAGACTACGTCTGGGTAGTGCTACTAGTTGTGAGCCTTATATCATTGGTCTACCTGATGGCAGAAGAATTATCGGGAATCGTGAGGTTAAGGATTGTCCGATTCAGCTTCATGGCCGTGATTGGTTAGCAGACCTAATCGCGGTGGATTTACCGAGAGACGATGTTATCCTGGGTATTGATTGGATGGATCGTCACGATGCCGTCATTAGTGTCCGTAAGTGTATGATCACTATCATCTCAGACGATGGAGTCGAATGTGTATTTTAGGGAGGTAATCCCAGTTGTTCCGGTAGAGTCATCAACTTGATGAAAGCAGTGAAATTACTCAATCAATGGTATGTCGGTTATTGGTGGTATATGACCAAGACCGAGAAACCATCAGTAATATTGACGGATATTCCTGTAGTGAGAGAATATGTCGATGTATTTCCAGACGAGTTACCTGGTTTGCCTCCACAGAGAGATGTGGAATTCATGATTGAGTTGGAGCCTGGTACGTCCCCAATATCGAAGGCACCGTACCGGATGGCCCCAACCGAAATGCAGGAGTTGAAGAATCAATTAGAGGATTTGACCGAGAAGGGTTATATTCGACCGAGTGCGTCCCCGTGGGGAGCACCAGTGTTATTTGTCAGGAAGAAGGATGGTTCGTTTTGCTTGTGTATTGATTACCGGGAATTGAACCGGGTGACGATCAACAATAAATACCCTCTATCCCGTATCGATGATCTTTTGGATCAACTTCAGGGAGCTTCAGTATTTTCCAAGATCGACTTAAGATATGGATATCATCAGTTGCGAATTCGAGAGTCGGATATCGCAAGGACGGCGTTCCGAACACGCTATGGTCATTATGAGTTTGTGGTAATGCCGTTTGGGTTAACTAATGCACCTGTGGTATTCATGGAATTAATGAATCGGGTTTTCATCGACTATTTGGATCAGTTCGTGGTTGTCTTCATTGATGACATTTTAATTTATTCTCGTGACCGG
Source organism: Orobanche coerulescens (assembly GCA_033398695.1). Taxonomy (NCBI): domain Eukaryota; kingdom Viridiplantae; phylum Streptophyta; class Magnoliopsida; order Lamiales; family Orobanchaceae; genus Orobanche; species Orobanche coerulescens. The sequence goes on from CM065802.1 coordinate 71,432,063, forward strand.
GAGGATCACGAGTTTCACCTTCATCAAGTGCTCGACGTGTTGAGATGAGAGCAACTTTATGGAAGGTTTTCCAAATGTGAATTCTGGATGTCCGAAGTGACATTTCTCGGATATGTAATTTCATCAGACGGAGTGCATGTTGATCCTCAGAAGACGGAGGCTATCCGAGATTGGCTACCTCCGAAGAATGTTAAGAAAATCCGAAGTTTTCTCGGATTAGCCGGTTATAGTCGGTGGTTTGTGGAAGGATTTTCTAAAATTGCTCAACCCATGACGAACCTTTAACGGAAGAATAAGAAATACACGTGGTCCGACACGTGTCAACAGAGTTTTGATGAACTCAAGATCCGGTTAATTTCAGCACCTGTCCTTTCTTTACCGCAAGGAACGGAAGGATTTGTGGTTTATAGTGATGCGTCCGGACAGGGTCTTGGATATGTACTAATGCAGAATGGGAAAATTATTGCTTATACTTTACGGCAAGTGAGACCTTACGAGGTTAATTATCCAACCCACGACCTGGAGCTAGCAGCCGTGGTGTTCGCATTGAAGATTTGGCGTCATTATCTTTATGGCATTACCTGTCAGATATTCACCGATCATAAGAGTTTGAAGTATATATTTACTCAGAAGGAGTTAAATATGCGATAGAGGCGGTGGTTGGAATTAATCAAAGATTATGATATTGAGGTACTTTACCACCCGGGCAAGGCGAATGTTGTCGCCGACGCTTTGAGTCGTAAGTCCGTTCAGGAGCAGATGCTTGCTTGTCTAACAATTCAGAAGGAACTTCAGCAGGAATTCCTTAGACCCGAGATCGAGGTCTGGTTACAGCGAGTGCAAGGTCAGCTTTGCATGTTAGAGATTTCATCGCCACTTGAGGAGGCAATCAGAGTGAATCAGGGTTCAGACCCATCTTTATTGCGCATCCGAGAGGATGTGGCTCAGGGGAAAGCCCCTGGATTTGTGGTCCACAAGGATAGACTTTTGCGATTTAAGAATCGGTTAAGCGTACCGGCGAATGACGAGTTGAAAAACTCGATTTTGAGAGAAGCTCATGCTACCCCTTAATCCATTCATCCGGGGTCTAGAAAGATGTACAAAGACTTGAAACAAAATTACTGGTGGAGTAACATGAAGCGAGAAGTCAAAGAATTTGTTTCGAGATGTTTAACCTGTCAGCAAGTCAAGATAGAACATCAGCGACCGGTGGGTATGCTGAAACCGCTCCCTATTCCAGAGTGGAAGTGGGAGGATATTTCAATGGACTTCATCACGAGTTTGCTGACGAGTCATCGTGGCATGAATACCATTTGGGTAATTGTGGACCGTTTGACTAAGTCAGCTCATTTCATTGAGATTAAGGATACGTGGGGTCCCAAGAGACTGGCCCAATTGTTCATCTAAGAGATAGTGAGATTGCACGGTACTCCTAAGAGTATCGTTTCCGATTGTGACGGACGATTTGTGTCACATTTTTGGAAATCAGTTCATCGTGCTATGGGAACTCAGCTTAATCTCAGCACAGCTTTTCATCCTCAGTCCGATGGACAATCAGAGAGGACTATTCAGACATTGGAGGACATGTTGAGGGCATGCGTCCTCGATTAGAAAGATGATTGGGAAGCCCAACTACCGTTGATCGAGTTCACGTACAATAATAGTTGGCATGCTTCGATTAAGATGGCACCTTACGAGGCCTTGTACGGTCGTCATTGTCGATCTCCTTTGTGTTGGGATGACTTATCGGAATCAATCGGCACCGAGCCCGATATGCTTATAGCCGCCCGTGAGAAGGTAGCTTTGATCAGGAGTCGTTTGTTGACCGCTCAGAGTCGACCGAAATCATACGCAGATAACCGTCGTCGGCCATTAGAATTCGAGGCGGGTGACCATGTTTTGGTCAAGGTATCCCCGAGTCGAGGTATCTTCCGTTTCGGGAAGAGGGGGAAGTTGAGTCTGAGATTCATTGGACCGTTTGAGATTTTGGATCGAGTAGGCGAGCTAGCTTATCGATTGGCCTTACCTCTGGCATTGAGCCGAATTCATAATATGTTTCACGTCTCTTAGTTGCGGAATTATGTTTCCGACCCGAGTCACATACTTTAGTTCGATGAGATCGAGATCGCGGACGATCATTCATATGAGGAGCGTCCCGTACGAGTCTTAGAGCAGCGAATCAAACAGTTGAGGAACAAGACGATTCCTTTGGTTAAATTTCAGTGGTCTAGACACGGAGTCGAAGAGGCTACTTGGGAAACCAAGGATAGTATGCGGGAGGGTTATCCCGAGTTGTTTGACCCTTAGTTTCGGGGACGATACTCTTTTAAGGGGGGTGTATGTAATACCCGTTTGTAATTCAGTCATTATCATTCAGTAATTATTATTCAGTAATTGTCACTCAGTAATTATTCACTTATTAATGATCATTCATCGTTCATATTCATTCATTGTATTCACCAATCAGAGTATTTGTATCGTATATCAGTTATTATTCGTCTTTCTACCTGATTGGAGGATCGAGTCGTGGTAATCATCATTGTCTTCGTCGTATTGGGCTGTGTGAGAGGAGTAGCGCACGCTACGTACTCTCTTTAGCGCGCGCTAATTGAGTACGGGTAGCGCACGCTACCTCTCAGTGTTAGCGCACGCTAGCGTGGTTCAGGCAGACAGTCCAGAAGGTACTGGACTGCAATTGAGTTGTAGTAGCGCACGCTACGAATGGTAAGTAGCGCACGCTACTGAGTTCAGATAGCGCACGCTATGCTAGCAGTATAGCGCACGCTAAGGTCGATCAGGCAGAGTCCAGTGGGTATTGGACCGATTTGGAATAATTCATAGCGTACGCTATGAATGGATATTAGCGTACGCTAATGGTGCAGTAGCGCACGCTGAATTTTGAGTGTAGCGCACGCTATTGCGAGCAGATCATAGAACAGGAGGTTCTGGACTTCAGTACCGGGCATCAGATATTCTGTTAGCGCACGCTAACATTGTGGGGTTAACGCACGCTAACGAGGCGATCGGTAAGGCCTTATCGTCCAGGACAACCCGTTAGCGCACACTACATATCAGGTCATAGCGTGCGCTAAACTGGAACAGTATAAATAGGACAGTCAGCCCCAAGCTTCGTCATTTTCATTTCTCACTTCGTTTTTGGGTGATTCCGGGCGATTTCGGGCGTTTTGGAGAGATTTCCTCGAGCGCAATTCATCTATCATCATCATCAAGCTTATCATTCGGATTAATCATCATTTCATCATCTCCATCACATCAAATCAAGGTAATAATTTCTTGGATCTAGAATTTCGGATTTGGGTATTTTCCTTCTGATTTCTTCATGTAAGCTTGGATTGTTGTTGGAATATGTTAGATATGGATTATCTACCTTGGATAAATGTATTCCTACGGATTTATTGGCGTATATTTCGGATTTCATGAATATTGGGGTTCATTCAAGAACACTTTTTGGTTGACTTTGATATTTTTGGGGGGTTTCGATTAGATGTTGTCGCTAACTCTAGTTGTGGATTCCTATGGGATTATTGATATCATTGAAGATGTTTTGTTGGTTTTAACTACTCTTTAGAGTTTGGTTTTGATATATTCGGGATTGGATATTATCAAAGGATGTTTGTTTGCTAAGTATTCGTTAGAATGCCTCAATGAGTTTGGATAGTGTTGTATCGACGTATGAGTTGGTTATAATCGTGTTTGATACGTATATTGAGCGTTTGTTGGTAATCATGTCATTCAAGGTTGTTCGAGCGACCGACATCTCTTTTAGGATGTTGTTCGAGGAAGGACATTCCTCACCTGTGCTGAGTAAGTTAATTCTTACTCGGTTAAAAGGATATTCATTTCCTTTCGTTGTTGTTCATTCATAATCATAATTCATTCATAATGTATTAACCGTATTGAGACTTGTAATTGTCAAATAATCACTTCATTCACGAGGAACGACAGTTCCAATCATTTCATTAAGCTATCATTCATTTCACTATCATTTCATCTCGGTGAGTCATTCTTGACTTTGTCGGATTGTTATTCATTAATACTCTTCATGGTCATTCTTGTCCATATGACCTTCTAGGTTCATATTGCGTGACCGGGTGGGGATGTGTGGAATTTTTAGTCGGGCACGTGATAGTCATGTGATTGGGTTCACCGACACATTGGACTGTGCAAACGGTAACGTACCTCCGTGAGACTAATTAGGTACAAGGGAGGGTGTGTCCGGACACTCATCTTGTGCACTTGCACATACCATTACGGGCGTACTATTATGCCCCTCTTCAGCTTAATTTCATAATTGAGATATATCATGATTGTGTTTATTCAACTCTTGAGGATTGTTGTTACGTATCGGCCCGTTGGGGGATGTTGTTTTCAGGTCATGGCAAGGCTAAGGCACGGGAAGAGAATGTTGACGGCGAGGAGTCCCAGTGATACTAGTAGGGGCCCCCAGTCCTTTTCAGTCATTCGTGTTTCTTCATTTTATTTCCGCTGCAGACTTTCGTTTGAATACTCATTTTATTTAGTGTTGTATGTTTTATCTTCATATAAAATATACATGTATTCGGTATTATCTTGGGTGTGTTGTACTTGAAACTCCTTATCGGAGTAATGGATGATATAATGTGGTTCGGTACTACGATTAAATTATCTAAGTCATTAATTTTCATCCGCCTGGTGGGTCCCAGTCGGGGGTCCACGGCACTGTAATAGTCGCCTAGTTTGGGGTGTTACAATCATATCGGTGATATTCTTGATTTATGTATCAGTTGATCATTGTTATTGATCGTATGAGCATTCGGACTACGTCGATGTTTCGGGACTTGTATTCATTGTTCTGTGGTGGTTGATCTACAGATATGTTGTATGTTATTGGTTTATCTAGGTTGAGATTTAATTGTGTAAATCCGACAGACAGGATTTGGCACAGATGGTTCATTCCACACTTATGAGTTATGATGATGTTTTGATGATTTTTGAGTATTGTTGTGATACAGTACAGATGATTGTTGTTGAGTTCATTTCATCATTAGAAAATGCGAAATGTGGATTATGGTAAGAATTGAATTGTTATGGATTGCCATGGATTGGTAAGGTTATGACGGTAAGATTACATTGGTAGTATTATTACATTGGTATGTAATTATTTATGATGATGTGATCGATATCATTATTGAGTATTGTGTCTGACCCCGTCGTGGGCTTTATTTAGGTACTCGAAGATCGAGCTAGTAGCGGTCGTCAAGGGATGAGCTTCTCCGGTGATACTGGCTGTGGCATGTATTTGAGAATTGAGTATTCTTTTCTGGTTGTTTTATTTCCGCTGCAATTGTGTATTTTTGAACTGTGTTTATATCCCTGCGTGTGTATTTTAAAATAGTTTTCCGGTATTTTTACCAACTCGTGTTTAACTTAAATGGCCTTTTGGGTACTTCGTAAACTTAAGTTATTTCGTCAAACCGATTTTTCCTGAACTATTTTTGTCAGTACGTTTTAGTGGTGGCTCGGCGTATATTTTCAAACTGTTAAGATTTGGCATTTCGCCTTGTATTTTCAACTGGTATTTTGTGACGGTATTTGAGAACTATGCTTTGGAAAATATTTGAGTATTTAAAATATTATCGTCATTGGCCTTTTGGCGTTTTTAAACGTTTTTGAAATGGTTTTTAGCCTGCTGGGTTCCGGCGCGGGCCCACGCTGCCGTAATATCTCGGATGGTTTTTGGGGTGTTACGGAAGATGGTATCAGAGCTTGGGTTTTGTGAAACCCAGGCGTGTGTGTTATGTGGCTCTACCAGTATGGTAGTAGCATGGCTTTTGAAAATAATATTTCTGACTTTTGAGTCAAATCGATTTTTGGAGATTCCAAAATTTTTGAGATCTTTTCAAATTGCTAGTTATGATATTGGTGTGTATTGGTTGTGTTGAGACTTCGTATGGGAGTCGTGTGCTAGTATCACGGGATATCATCGGCTTCACATACCTTTAAGTATATTGTTTTGGTTATTCGCTTGTGGCGATGATTGATTGCTTTTGTGATGAGTTTGGAAATTTTGGATTGATCTGTTGTTGGTAACAGGTTGCAAGTTTCGAGGACGAAACTTATTTTAAGGGGGGTAGTATGTAATACCCGGATTTTCAGTATAAATTTTTTGCGTTATTTTATCTGAGATATACTGCATAGCTTGGTGTCTATACAGTATGGATAAAATAAATTGAGAACCGAGACAGTTATACTTGTGTAATTGACATGTTTGATTGACAGTTATATTGAGGATATGGTGTATCAGGTTGAACTGACTTGGACATCAGGTGTATCGTATGAGGATATTTTTGGGATGAGTATATGTATTCAGTATGTGAGTATACGTATCCAGTATGTCGAGTCAGACAGGAACAGTTGGATTTTGGCCAAGTATAGAAGGTCATTATGTACGCTAAGGTTAAGGACTTACGTACGTTAAATTCTATATTTTACGCACGTTATACATAAGGCATTACGTACGTAACAAAGGGAATCGGGAAGGACCGAGCTATGGTCGGCAGGTGAGGCCCTGTGTCGGTAGCTTTCGGTGGAGAACGTGCTTGGACGAGTCAACCCTTGGTTAACGTACGTTATGATTGGAAGGTTACGTACGTTAACTATGTATTTTATTGTAGCAAGTCAACGTACGTATTACGTACGCTGTGAAGCAAGGGTTACGTACGTAAGGCTTTGAACGAAATGAGTCAGTGACCTCTCGAATGTCGTTACAAATGCTACCGAGGTTAGATAGTGTACATAAATGGTGGTTACGTACGTTAACTTTGGCATGTTACGTACGTAACGAACTGGAAGTTTATATAAGTGGGATTTCGGTCACTTTGTTTTTCATAAGTTCATTTCATTTCTTTCGCCCTTCAACACCTACAGATGGGTTTTCAGTCCTTCTAAGTCGATTACGAGCTTGGAAACATGGGATTGGAGCTTGAGATATGGAGATATCATTGATTCTTGAGGTGGTTACTTGTGTATTTCATCTTCTAAGAGGTATGTTGGATAATACTCTCTTTGAATTTGGATTTTGATGTTGTTGTTGATGTCTTCCTCGTATGATGATGGTTATGGTATTATTGTTGTACTTCTTGATGATATATGAGGTGTATATGGAAGAAGGTGATGATTATGATGAGTATATGTTCCAAGTGTTTATGTTTTAGATATGAACATGGAATGTTGATATTTAGAACAAGTGATGGTGATTATGGATGTTAAGGGACAAGTTATGTGAATGGTGATTTGATCTTTCGTATGGTCTTGATGATATACGAATCGTGATTATGAATTTGACAAGAATATTATCTTTCTTTGAAGATATGTCGTCATATGAGTCGAAGGATCCTAAGTGTAGTTTGGCATGGGATTGATATATATGAACAAGGGATAATCATATCATGTTGAATTTAAGTTTGAACTCGAAATTGAATATGTTGATTAAATGTGCTTCGTGCTCGAATCAACTGTTATTGAGATCACCGTATTATGAGATTGAATTGAAGGTATGAATTCATATTTGCTTGGCATAAGAACATTTGATCCGTACATAATTGGAATACTATCCAGTCGTATGAGGTGGACGGATAATTATAAAGTTTACGGTTAATTTTGGAATACGATTATTCATGATAATAACCGGTTTTTATTTCTATGAATTTACGAATACGAACAAGGAGTCTTGTTCATTCATATTTGGAATTGACGTTGGAATCGAGTATGTTATGAAATCCTTAATATCGATATGAACTGATCATTGATATGATGAATGTGCTTAAGATGTGTTGGTGGTTTGGATATGAATATGGAATAATCATATCTAGAACTAAGTTATGTGTTTTGGTACAATATTCGTATAGGAATACGAATATGATTCTCAGGTTGATAAGATTATTAGTCATCTTTGAATTTGGAAATTCATACATATTGAACAAGTGTTCAAATCGAATGATTGGGTTATTTGAAACCCTTGGAATATGATTATCTATAAGGTTGAATTAATCGGATTGTCTGGATTGATGATGATAATCGGTAATTGGTTTTATTATAAGTTTACAAGGAGGAAACTTGTATTCGTATTTAAGATTAAATTTGGAATTGGTAACATTCAGACCCTTGTTATTGGTTTAATTTGATTATTGATATGATTATCGGATTATAAATCGTGTTGTGGTTTTGAATTCGTGATTGATAGTTTGGTTTTGTTATCGGCCATATTGATTGTTAATTTTGATTAACGGATTTCGGCTTGTATTGTTGATATGAGTTCATGATTGATTGATTTGGGATTGTTTGGTTTTGTATATGACCGAGATGTTGTGGAACCGTTGGGTTATTGATCGGTTATATTGATTGTCGAGTTGCAGTTTGTATTGTTGATATGAGTTCGTAATTGTTTGAGTTGTATTGTTCGGTTTTATTTATGATCGAGGTATTGTTGAGTCGTTGAGTTGATTGGTTGGTTATATCGGTTGTTGATTATTATCGAATTGTGTGTTAATCGGTTATTGCAATAGGTTGTGATGTTTTGACCGTGGATTATGATCGTTGTGTTGCGGTTGAGGTTAGAGAGTTCGTAAATTTATTTTGGTCGGGGCTGAGGAGCTCGTATACAAAGCCAATGGATTTGGTAACAGCTTTGTCGTATCGGTATCGAGGCAAGTATGTACTTGTTCAGTTTATAATATTTAATGAATGGTTTCGCTTTCATTTCATTTATAATTCGTATAGCAATGATATTATAAATGTAAATTGTCGGGATGTTGGTTTGTATATCGTGCTCTAGTTTGGATTAAATCATAATGTATATGATTTAATTGTTTTCAAGGAAGACGTGAGTTATCTTTGGTCAATGATATGGAATGTCGAATATCGAGGATGGTTTACCGTATCGACAGTGATGTCGGGATGGTGGTTTGTTGGTATAAATGGACTATACTTATTTCGGGATTATTCGTATGACTGTGTATTCATTCAGGGATGTTGGTTCGTGGAAAGGATGTTGTCTTCGACTTTGAGGTAATTTAAGTATTGTTGAGTTATGAGAATATTACACTGTTGAATTGTTGTATGTATTGTATGTTGAGGTTCCGTATAATGGGATTCGTATTCATTGTTCGTTGAGGGATGTTGATCCCAGGACTATTGTTGGTATTAGTGGTTGTGTTGATTGTTTCATTGAGGGATGTTGATCCCAGAACCGTTGTCTGAGATTGTTGATTGTATGGATTATCCTATGAGGATTGTGATCCCAGGATGTTTGTTTTGGATATTGTCGGTCGTGTCAATATTTCATTATCCGTTTGTCACTGTTCACTTCGGTGAGTCTTTTTGACCCTTATTAGATATGTGATTCTTTGAGTTTCGTTGTCATGTTGCATCATGACATATCTGGAATCATATATGCGTTCCGATTGGTTATTATGTAGGATTTTTAGCTGGGCACACTATGGTTATGTGTTGATATTTCCACATTGAACCGTGCACACGAGACGTAGTTCGTGAGGCTAATTAGGTATATTTTCCCACGTATATTCTGGATTCTGTATACGGGGTGGACATGTGCATGGACACATTTCCGGATCGGGCGTACTGTGATGTCCATCTTTGATATTGTTTGGTCGTTCATAGTTCATGTATGATTGGATATGTTCGATGGTTTGCGACTGGTTATTCAGACGCTCGAGGGGTATGTTCGACAGTCGGTGTTATTTCTTTGAGATCCTTTATTGTTGATCATTTGTAGTTTACCTTGTTGATGGTATTCTCGGTTATTGTTGATCCTTTTGGAGTTTACCTTATTGATGGTACTCTCGGTCGTTATTGATCTTTTGTTGATCGTTTGGAGTTTGCCTTGTTGATGGTATTCTCGGTCGTTGTTAATCCTCTGTTGCCGTATTGGAGTTTATCATGTCGGTGATATTCTCGGTTGATGTATCGGTTGATCATTGTTATTGATCATATGAGCATTCGGACTACGTCGATGTTTCGGGACTTGTATTCATTGTTCTGTGGTAGTTGATCTACAGATATGTTGTATGTTATTGGTTTATCCAGGTTGAGATTTAATTGTGTAAATCCGACAGACAAGATTTGGCACAGATGGTTCATTCCACACTTATGAGTTATGATGATGTTTTGATGATTTTTGAGTACTGTTGTGATACAGTACAGATGATTGTTGTTGAGTTCATTTCGTCATTTGAAAATGCGAAATGTGGATTATGGTAAGGATTGAATTGTTATGGATTGTCATGGATTAGTAAGGTTATGACGGTAAAATTACGTTGGTAGTATTCTTACAGTATTATTACATTGGTATGTAATTATTTATGATGATGTGATCGATATCATTATCGAGTATTGTGGCTGACCCCATCGTGGGCTTTATTTTTAGGTACTCGGAGATCGAGCTAGTAGCGGTCGTGAAGGGTTGACCTTCCCGGGTGATACTGGCTGTGGCATGTATTTGAGAATTGAGTATTCTTTTCTGGTTGTTTTATTTCTGCTGCAATTGTATATTTTTGAACTGTGTTTATATTCGTTGCGTGTGTATTTTAAAATGACTTTCCGGTATTTTTATCAACTCGTGTTTAACTTAAATGGCCTTTTGGGTACTTCGTAAACTTGAGTTATTTCGTCAAACCGATTTTCCCTGAACTATTTTTGTCAGTACGTTTTAGTGGTGGCTCGGCGTATATTTTGAAACTGTCGAGATTTGGCATTTCATCTTGTATTTTCAAATGGTATTTTGTGACGGTATTTGAGAACTATGCTTTGGAAAATATTTGAGTATTTAAAATATTACCGTCATCGGCCTTTTGGCGTTTTTAAACGTTTTTGAAATGATTTTTAGCCTGATGGGTTCCGGCGCGGGGCCCACGACGCTATAATATCCGGGATGGTTTTGGGGGTACTACATACAACAAGATTTTAAATGACATTTAATGTCATGATTGAATACACCAAGATTTTAAATGACATTCGGAAACCCAAATTGAATAACTCAAGATTTTAATGGATTCAAAACAATCCAAATTGAATACCCTAGGATTTCTAAAATCCAAAAAAATCCCACAAAATCCCAATTGAATAAACTCCTCTTAAATTTGAATATTACTACCGAATTAATCTGTTTCAACCGATTTCAGATAATTTTTATTACAGTCATGTATCAAGAAACTCAAATATGTAGTTTAAGCCCATGAATTGTGAAGCATTAATTTGCCTCTACATTAATAAACTCAAAAAATTAATTTGCTTTCTTTTTATGCAATATGGTCCTATTATACATGTATCTCATAATTGCGCTATAGCATGATGTGTTATCGGGGAAATTACTGTTTATGCCCGTTATTGCAACCTCTGTTTCGAATATGCCCGGTATTGTAACCATGTTTCGAACATGCCTGTTATTGTGTAAATTTGGTTCAATTTTATCCTCCGGCACCGGAAAGTACCATGTGCACCGCAAGTGACCGAACTCGCCAATTTACCCCATTATATATCACGTGCGGCTCGCGTGGCCATTACACGTGGAAGAAAGCCGATGCGTTTTTGGCGAAATTAAACAAAAAAAAATCTGAATTCAAAAAAAAAAAAAAATGTTTAACGTTTTTTAGAAGGGCAAAAGGGAAAACGTTAAACCTTTTTTTTTGGAATTCAGATTTAATTTATAATTTTGTTGCGATGTGTTGTGTCTATCACAAGGTAATGGAATGAAATAATAAAATCCATTGATTTAAATGTTGTATTCAAAAGAAATCAGCGTGTCAACTTAACCCGAACATTTTTTACCTCAAATACAAATATGATTCTTTTATGGTGAATAAAGCCCGTGCATCGCACGCGCCGCGTTCTACATACATCTAATGGTTGGGTTCTAAAGTGGTGGTCAAGTTTTACGTTAGGCTTCGTGTTATGCTACAGCTATACTGAGAGTTATTTCCATTGAATAAGTTGGTTTTGAGTTCTTAAAATTGATTGGTAAAAACTAGATAAAAATAAAGAATTAGTGTAACTTCTAGGTAGAAAAATATAAAAAAAAATTAAATAAGTAAAAAAAAAATGGTATAATTAATAGGTGAAAATAAGTATGATAAGGTTTTGGAGTACGCAAATAAATCCGTGTAATTGTTTGGTGAGAAATAAATATGAAAATTTTAATTATTAGGTAAAATAAAAATGAAAATGTAGCGATCACTTTTCAAAATGGTATTTTAAAATAATTTCAAGGGAGATTAAATATCCCTAAAAAAAATAATTGAATAATTGCATCAGAAATTGAAATAAGGTCATCCATTTCGCAAGTAAATATAAAATAAATTCCCAACATTTTAAAACATCCATAATATTCAACCATGACTTTGAAGACAAAGTTTAAAATTCAAGTAAAGGAAATAAGTGAAGAAATAAATATTATTATTACGCCACGCCTTTGCCTGCCACGCCAGACTCCTCAACCTGAAAGGTTTAAATAATGGGGTGAGCTTTCAACTCGCTCAGTGAGGAGGGAACGCTTTGTTAAATTTAAATACATACATGTTGCCAAGTAGATATGACATGCCTGAACCTGGTGATTGCTCGAGGGCCATTAATATGCGAACTTTGTGCATACTGCCTACTACTCATTGGAGGCCACAACGTAATTAACATGCAAACTTTGAGCACATTATGCCTACTACTCATTGGAGGCTACAACGTAAAAAATATGCAAACTTTGAGCACATTATGCCTACTACTCATTGGAGGCTACAACGTAAGTAATATACATACTTTGAACATATAAATATTTGGCAAGAAACTAGCATATATACAAGTAACATCATGCATTAAATAAAACAAGCGAAAAATCCCCACCTCGAAATACGATGATGATCCTTGAAAATTTGAGATGCGAATACAGTTCAAACCCTAGGCTCTGTTGTACGGCGATTAATACGCCTCGATGGCGATCGGCATAATGATCTGAGAGCCAACCATAGAAGACGTACTCTGGGCAAACACCCAGCAGTCGGCACCCGCGGCGATCGTCTTTTGGTATCTGGCGATCGTCTATGATGTCCAACCAGAGACGATCGTCTCGTGCCACGTATGAATCCAACATCCGTCAAAGTCGTCGAAGAACGAATCTTGGACGGTGATCCACGTGCAGATCCACAAAAGGCGCCACAAGATAAGGCCTTTGACCCCAGCCTGTCACCTACCTCACCTACCGACAGGGCCGCCGAAAAGGTACAAAGTGGGACCTCCCAGGACAGCGACTCAGGACGCGTGCAGGCTTCCCATTGGCTCGCACAGCTGGCTGCCAGCAGCAGCCTCGGACTCTAAGGGAACATCACCACGTGACGGGACGATCGCCCACCTTATTATAATATAGAAAACGGTGGTCGCCCGCGATCGCCGGAGAGGTCCCAGCAACCTTGTCTCCTATAAATAGGAGGCTTACAACAGTGTCCTAGGCATCATCGTGAATACAGTGAAAAATGCACAGAGAGAGGATAAAGACTCATCTGGTAATTACTTACACATTCATAGTGATATTCATACACACTTACAGAACATAAAAAGCAAGAACTCACAGAGCTTCATATCTGGTTCTTCCGGCAATCTACACGCTCTACAGCTTAGATAACTAGAAGTCTTTACACTCATTGTAATAGATTCTAACATTAATATTTGTACTCCAAAATATCTATATTAATAACATCTCGCGAGAGCATTCAAGCCCAGGATTAACAACCCCGGCAAACCTTGTGTTATTTATTTTCCCACGGAAGTGTTCTTGCATTTGTTTGTTATTCGATCATTCCAGCAATATTATCTTCGGATAATATTTTGGGTAACAACAATTGGCGCTAGAGGAAGGGGCGGCAATCTTACCTTCATTTTTATTCCGACCGTCTCGAAGAACACTCACTGTTCTCCGGATATATACTTGAAGAAACACTCACTGTTCTTCAAAGAAAAGCCTTCAGAAACATGACATCTGCCATGACTTCCAAAAGAGCCACCCTGCGATCTGCCGGAAATCTCATTCCGGCCCGGACCGAATCCCAGGCCACGGCGGAAGGTGACCACGACGACGCTAGGCTCTCACTCCCGCCCCCGAGGGACGGTCCTAGCCTCTCACTTGATCAGTTCAAGACCACGGAACAGATTGAGGAGGCTATAGCCATCCTCAGGGAGCGACGGACGGCATGCGACTCGCCCACCATCACTCCGTCAACCATCCGCCGAGCAGGCAAGCGGAAGCTCAAGGGGATATATGTTGAGAAATCGACAGAGAGCCCCGAGCCGCAGGAGAAGGCTCTCGTAAGGCGGGATGATTCCGTTTTCAGCCGCCTAGGGAGCGATCCCTCATGGCGACCCGGGGACTCGGGCCCCAGCCGGGAGACATCGGAGTCCAAATCCGTTACCAGGAGTTCGGCATATCCGACTCCCAGAACACAAGCCGGTCAGCGGGGCCCCACTGGCCCAAGAAATGAGCCCGCTGGCAGAGAACTCATCATTCACCATGGGGCCAGGGGATCAGTGCATGATCGCCTTGGCTCGCGCTCCGGGAGCCAATCAGCGAGCAGCCAGGCTACGGCGATGGCCGCCATGCGCCGCCGATTTCGGAAATGAAGGCGCTCACTGAAATCAGGATAGGCGCCAGGAGATCGATCGTTGGACCGAGTGAGCCACTCGCGGTCCAGATCGAGCTCGCCCGAGTTCAACCAAAGATCGCTCCCCCACAGACACCTCTATATGAAGGGAGATCGGATCCGGAGACCCATTTGAGAAAACTCCGGATTTACATGCCCGGATGCGGAGCATCAGATGCGATGAAATGTCGAATGTTCCCATTAACTCTGGGCGACCTCGCCCACAGGTGTTACATCTCACTACCACCTCGCTCAATCAATTGCTTTGAGAAGCTGGCGAACGACTTCACGTCGTACTTCGCCGCCAAAGTTGCTCGGCCAGAGGGCCCCCACCGCATGATGAAAATCAGGCAGGGGAAGGACGAGCCCGATGAAGATTACATCGACCGGGTAGACGAGATAGTCCTCACCGGTGAGCCCATTTGCGACGAGCTCGCTCTCTACTCAGTCCTGAGGGGATTCTACGGCCACTCGCCCATGTTCAGGCACCTCACAGAGGACATCCCCCCGACCTACTCGGTCTTCCGCGTCAGGGCTGCCGATTTCCTGGCCAGGCAGAGGATGCTCACCCTCCGCTTAGGCGAGGGATCTGCCGGAGAAGGGAGGGCGCCATGACACGTCGATAAGAAGGCGGTCGCCAAGCCCAGAAAGGCGGTCGCAAAGCCGCCCGGCGAGTTCAAAGCCTTCGAGGATGTGGAGGTCCACCTCCTTCGCAACCTCAACTTATCTCCGGCCCACATCTTTAACGCCATCAAGGGGCGCGAGTGGCTTAACAATCCAAAGCCGATAAGGGACCACGGTCATCTAGACCGCAGCAAATTTTGTGCCTACCACAAGAGTCCCGGCCACAACACCAGCCAGTGCCGCGACCTCCTCAGACAACTCTGGCGACTGTTTGAGGAAGGCAAATTGGACAACTTGGTCACCAAGCCAGAACCTCGGACAGAGAGGATCGGAGGGCGCGAGCGCCGACAAAACGATGGGATCCCTCAATCCGGTCGCCAGGATCGAGCAAAATGAGCGGGAGTATTCCGACGAATTAATTCCCCCGATCAACCCTGGAGGTCGGATCAATATGCTTCAGGCAGGAGTTGGAAACCTCGGGGGCCTTTCCCCGGTTTCCACCATGTCAAACAGAAAGCGGAAGGCCAAACTGAGGGCGTTCGCCGGGGTCCATGTCGTGGTACCCCCCGATCCGACCATCTCCAAAGACGCGCTCATCACTTTCTCCAACAAGGATAGGGAGGGAGTGCAGTGCCCCAAAGAGGATGCATTGGTGATCTCCGCGTGTATCCTTGGGAAAATGGTGATCGCGTGCTGGTTGACAATGGGAGCTTCTGCAATATAATATTCAAATCCGCTCTTGACCAGCTCGGCAACCTGACCAAGTTCATCAAGCCATTCGACACCGTACTCCAAGGATTCGGCGACAGCACAGTCCAAGCCTACGAAAGGATCAAGCTCTCCGTCGAGCTAATATGCTTTTACGATCCTAAGGTTAGGATTACTAGGAACCTAAATTTTGTAATCATAGATAGGCCCAGCATCTATAATGGGTTCCTAGGTCGTCTGTTTCTAGAAACCTTTGAGGCGGTCGCCTCTTCTTTCTTTTATTGTATCAAATTCCCCACTGCCGATGGGACGGTCTGTACTGTAAAAGGAGATCAGCTAATGGCAAAGAAATGTTTGAATTACTCCTATGTCGTAACTGCTTTCAGTACTTCCCATGCTATGTGTGACATTGAAACGATCGACAATCAACCCATGGAGATCGACGAGCCAAGCACATCGTACCAACCCGACTCAGAGGACGCCATCTCACATCGATTAACGGACGACATCGAGCCAAGGATCGGTTTCGAGCCAAGTCTCGACATCGATCCAAGGATCGACTCCGGAAATCATTCCAAACGAGAGGCGACCGTCCCCGTTGAAGAGTTGGAGAGTATAACGATAGATCCGGCTCGCCCGGAGCGGGAAGTACAGATCGGCGCAAGAATCGACCCTGAATTAAAAGAGGATCTGATCGATTTACTACGTAAGAACATCGGAGTCTTTGCCTGGTCGCATCAAGATATGGTTGGCATAAGTCCTGAACACGCTTGCCACTATCTAAAGATCGACCCGGCAAGGAAGCCTGTTCACCAGAAATGTAGGAAATTTGGTCCTGAGAAGTACGCAACGCTCGACATAGAAGTCAAAAAGCTACTCAACAACAAATTAATCGGAGTAGCTACAGACGAACCATAATGGGTAGCCAACGCGGTGCTCGTCAAAAAGCCGAACAGCTCCTGGAGGTTATTGATCGACTTCACCGACCTCAACGCGGCATGTCCAAAAGATCACTTTCCGATGCCTCATATTGATCACTTGGTCGATAGTACAGTAGGTTGCGAAATGATGTCGTTCATGGATGCCTTCGCCGGATACCATCAAATCCCAATGGCGGAGAAAGACATAAAGCACACATCTTTCCACATGGAAAAAGACATATACTTTTGGGTCCGAATGCCGTTCGTCTTGAAGAATGCGGGGGCAACCTACCAGCGTCTAGTCAACGGAATGTACGCCAATCAGATCGGCAAGACCATGGAGGTCTACATTGACGACATCGTGGTCAAAAGCCTCAAGAAGGAAGACCACCTCAATGACCTTGCCGAGACGTTCGCCATCCTCGAGAAGTTCAACATGAAACTGAACCCCAAGAAATGCAACTTCGGGGTGGGCTTCGGAAAATTCCTGGGGCACATCATGAGCCAAAGGGGGATCGAGGCGAACCCCACCAAGATTCAGGCGATCCTCGACATGCAGGAGCCACGGAATGTCAAGCAGGTGCAACGACTCACAGGTTGTCTAGCCGCCCTCAACCGTTTCATATCTCGGCTCGGCGATAAAAGCAAGCCTTTCTTCGCAACCATAAAGAACAAGAAGTTCGCATGGACGAAGGAGAGTCAAACAGCGTTCGCCAAAATCAAGGAGTATCGAGTGCCGTTTTGGTGCGAGCGGAGGGACAAGCCCACTTGCCGATCTACTTCGTTAGTCAAGCGCTCCACGATGCGGAAACACAATATACACCTCTGGAGAAGATCGCCTACGCTCTAGTCATGAGTGTTCGCAAGCTAAGAGCCTACTTCTTCGAACATCAAGTGGAGGTTCTGACAACTCTCCCTCTAAGGCAAGTTCTACACCGACCGGACACCAACGGGCGACTCCTCAAGTGGTCACTGGAGATCGCCCAATACGGTATCACATACGCTCCTCGCACAGCGATCAAAGGCCAGGCTCTGGCAGACTTCGTGGTGGAATTAACATTCCCTCACAGTCCAACCCAGATCGGCCGCCCTGCCTGGAAGCTATACGTGGATGGCTCGGCGACCAACTCGCGAGCAGGGGCAGGGATTGTCCTCATCATCCCCGATGGGCAAAATTTCACAAATGCTGTGCGTTTCGGGTTCCGTGCGACCAACAATGAATCCGAATACGAAGCCTTGGTAGGCGGGCTAGATCTAGCCCTCACCCTAGATGTTCGTCGCCTCCATATCTTCATGGACTCCCTCTTGGTCGTGAACCAAGTCAAGGGAGAATATGAGGCGCGCGGCGAACAGATGGTCAAATACCAAGAATTAGTCGCCGAAATGTGCACGAAATTTGAGGAAGTGCTAATCGAACAAGTCCCGAGAGAGCACAACTCCCAAGCCGATGCCCTATCCAAGCTAGCGTCGTCAGATGGGGCAGCCGATTTCTCTAACATCCAAATCACAAAATCGGCGAAACCGGTGATCGACAGAAACCTAATTACCACGGTCACCGTCGCCGAGAAGAGCTGGATGACTCCTTTCATTAAATACTTAAAGGACGGAACGGTCCCTGACGACCGTATCAGAGCTCGCCAGCCCAACTCCGTGCGACCAGATACACCCTATTGGACGATCGGCTTTACAAGCGAGCTTTCAGCCTTCCCCTCCTCAAGTGCATTACACCAGAGGAAGGCTGGCTCGTTTTAGCCGAGATCCATGACGGGATCTGTGGGAACCATGCTGGCGGGCGAGCTCTCATCCATAAAACAACCAGGCAAGGTTTTTTCTGGCCGTCGCTTCAGAAGGATGTGATCGCCTATGCCAGATCATGTCACAGGTGTCAAGTAATGGGTCCAAACATCAAGCTCTCCCCCGAGCAGCTCACTTCAATGTACAGCCCATGGCCTTTCACCCAATGGGGCATCGACCTTATAGGTCCCTTGCCGACGGCGCCAGGGGGCTGTAAGTTTGCCATCGTAGGGGTCGATTATTTCACTAAATGGGCTGAGGCCGAACCACTCAACAAGATCGGCCAAGAACAAGTAATTAAGTTCATTTGGAAGAATAGCATATGCCGATTCGGCCTACCCCAGGCAATAATCTCTGACAACGGAAAGCAGTTCGACGGTTTAGAAGTCATGTGATTCTGCGAGAAGTGGGGAATAAAAAAATTGTTCTCGGCCCCCTACCACCCTCAGACGAACGGGCAGGTAGAAGCCGTAAACAAAATCCTCAAACACACGATTAAAGTACGACTCGAGTCCAGGCAAGGACGATGGGCGAGCGAGCTCCCGGACGTTTTGTGGTCTTATCGAACGATGACCTGAAATTCAACCGGCGAAACCCCATTCGCCCTCGCCTTCGGGACAGAAGCGGTGATTCCCACGGAGATCGCCGTCCTCAGCCACCGAACCGAACAAGAGATGACGACAGACAATGATGTGGCCCGGCGGATCGACCTTGACATGCTCGAAGAGCGACGACGGACCTCAAAAATGAAGAACACTATCCACAAAAGGAGATCCGAGAAGTTCTTCAATTCTAAGGTCAAGGAAAAAAGGTTCCAAGTAGGCGACCTAGTCCTCAAAAAGGTCCAGACCCACACAGGAGTTTTTGGCTCGAATTGGGAAGGCCCCTTTAGGATATCTAAGTGGCTAACTAAGGGAGCCTACGAACTTGAACACCCTGACGGTACTCCGGACTAATATCCCTGGAACGCCGTACACTTGAAGAAATACTACCAGTGAAAACTTTGTATTCAGTTTCAACTACCCAATGTACAAAGAATATAATGAGATTTTTTCTATCCCATCTATTCAAGCGATCGCCCCACCAGGCACATCGTATACCATCGAGGATCATCGTTCAACATGGCGATCCAAGGTAGAAACAGTGCAGTCATGGTCCTGGAGGTCGATGGAACTGACAGCTTCGCCCATGCAAGGTTTCTTTGGGCTGCAATCGCTCGCCTTTCGTTTAAATACGAGGCGGGCGTAGCCGAAGGACCCTCCAAACTAATCTGTGGACACGTTCACACGCCCTCAAAGTACATCATCTAACATGATGTACCCGGACAAGGCGGCGCGTCCCTACCCCATCACAACATATACCGTCGAGGGTTGCCATCTAACATGCCGACACGAGGTAGAAAAGTGCTAACAAGCCACGGACGTGGAGTCGAATAAACCGACAACGCCCCGTGCAAAGACTCCTCCAGACCAAGATCGCCCACCTTTCGTTTAAATACAAGGCGGGCACAGCCTGACGGAGGACCCTCAAAATAAAGTGAGTCGTGGGACAGTCCCTCCCACATAAAGACACGGCTATGGAGGTCAGGCCATCGAACTCCGCGACCGTTCACGGTTCCTCAGAATCGGCAAAACTGAAGATAGCTCACCAAACATACTATTTTTGTTCCCTTACTTACAATAAGTAAACAAAAACAAGGGGCAAAGAAGTGGAGCTAGTCCTAGATACGATCGGAAAGAAGGGACCATACCCGATCGGCTTCGTTCAAACACACGCAGGATGATCGGTTTTGTTCAACAATATTTACAAGTAAGAAT
This sequence comes from Orobanche coerulescens, assembly GCA_033398695.1. NCBI lineage: Eukaryota > Viridiplantae > Streptophyta > Magnoliopsida > Lamiales > Orobanchaceae > Orobanche > Orobanche coerulescens. The sequence continues at coordinate 71,452,619 of CM065802.1, forward strand.
TTCCAAGCATGTCAATACATTCAACATTCAAACAATCGATCAGGCGAACAAGGCATCAGAAGCAATTATATACACACTTGTATAAATTCACATGCAAACATTCAAAGGCGATCGTACATGTAAAGAATCAGATGCGAAAAAGGAGTATTTTATTCAAATCAAGAAGTTCGTACAATACAAAGCCCAAAGGCAATACAAAGAAAAAGTAGAAAATTACAAAGCGAAGGAAGATAAAAATCGATCAGGCTACCCCCGGCTGGTCTTCGCCACCAGGTGGCAGATCGGCACGCGCTCCCTCATCGGCCTCAGGATAAATGAGTTTATCCGGGAAAGGATACCAAGTCAAGTCGATCCCCAAGTCGGTGAGGTCGAGGATCGGCAGGGAAAACTCCGGATGCAAAGGGTGCTCGAGTGTGTAGGCCTTGAAGCTCTCCATCATAGGACCGACCTCGATCCCTACCTTCTTGGCGGCTCGGACAGCGTCGACGTAGGCCATATAGTAGGCAAACTCGCCGACGAGCGCCACATTGAGGTAGGGATCGGTCTCGATCGCCTTTATCTGCCCTTTTAAATCCGTGGTCGTCTTCTCAGCTTCCGCTAGCTCGACCACCTTGGCAGCCATTTCTCCCTTTGCCTTCTCCAGCTCCCCCTTTGCTTTCTCCAGCTTGTTGTTGAGCCGATCCACGGTCACCTTCAGCCCAGTCGCCTCCTCCTGCGAGGCCACATGCATCCGGCGAGCTTCCGTGACCGGGTCGCGGAACCAATCGGCCACCTCCTTGGACCGGCTAAGCTCCTGCTTCATCCGATCGAGATCCTGCTTGGCTCATTTGGCCGTCTCTAAGTATTCCTTCTCCATGGCCTAGATCCGGTTGGAGAAGTCGACGTTTTTGTTCCGAGCGGCCTCGAGATCTTGATGGAGGCGAGCATTAGAGGGTTGCCCCTCGTAATACTTAGCGGCTTGGACGGCCATCATCGCCGCCTAGAGAGTCAGGGCGATGGTCGCCTGCATGGCATCTCCAAACCGCCGACGAGCAATCGCGTCGAGATCGGTCGTCCAAGCCTTAGGCAGAGAGGCGATGGCCTTGGAGACGTAAGAAGGGACATCAAGGGTTGCGGAGGCTTGCTCCCCAGGAAATCCAGCACCATCGGCGAGACGTCCGGATCAGCAAGACGGACCCTGCAACACAAACAAAAAGAAACAAAGGAGTTAGTATATACCTTATACAAATTTCCTAACTCGGAAAAATCAAACCGGTCTTACCTGTTGACCAACTTGGGGTCGCGGCCAAAATAGGGCTTGCCCAGAGGAGTTTCAGCCTCGGCGATCGCCGCAGCCTTTAAGAAGCCGGCCGAGGGCCTGGAGCCAGACCCCTCCGCCATCGGAACAGCAGAGATAGGCGGAGCGGCAACCGGCGGCTCCAAGATAGATACGTCCGCCTCAGCAGTCGGTAGGGACCCCTATGGCCTCCGCCTCTTGCGCTTGTGCTGGAGTTGTTCTTCCTCCTGAACCTTCGGCTCGGTGACCGGCACCATAGCGGGCCTCACCATTGGGACGGGGCGAGACGTCGTCACAGGAACGCGACCCGTCTTCATTCCCTAGTGAAGACGACCGATGAGACCAGGGTTTGACATTGCGATCTCTTGCGGTGGCTCGGCGTAGCGGGGAAAATGGATCTCTGTCAAAGAAGAAACTCAAACAAATTAGACATCTACTTCAAATTCGACATCTACGTCATACAGGAAAGAGGAAATAAAAATCCATACCTGGGGCCTTCAGGTGGCGAGGGTATCGAAACAGTCGAGCTCCCAACCGATGGAGTTCGTGACTGACCGAGTGAACATCAATGTAGGAGTCCGGCAAGGTGCGAATTCGCTCCCAGACGATCAAGAAATCAAAGGGGAGATCGCCGATCGCTGGAACAAGGGATCCTGCAAAAAGAAAACCAAATTAGATCAGTTCAAGGTGTGTCTAAATAAAGAGAGAGTTGAAACCCTTACTCGGATTCCTCTCCCGAAAATTGGTGGGGATATCCAACTCTTCCTCCGGCGTATCGCTCGATGCCGACCTCCAAGCACCGCCGACCCAGCACCACTTTGCCAGGTCGCCCCGAATCTTGTTCGGCACCCCAAGGACCACCCTACCCAGGCGACCCTGGATATGGTAACCTCCGACCGATCCCTTCTGCGCGGTCAGCTTGAAAAGATAATTCATCTCCAGTATACATTTAAACAAATGATGACCTCTAAATAATGTCAAAGTGCTGATAATCTGCAGCCAGGCGTTCGATGTCAACTGGAGCGGCGCCACATTCCAGGCGATCAGCAAATTCGACATGGTGAACAGCAAGGGGAACCGCAATCCAGCCGCCAGGGTCATTTCATTGATAGCGACCATACCCTCGGGAGGTTGGTCGGCATGTTCGTTCTCTGAGGGCACGTGCAATGAAACGTCAGAAGGAATGTGATATTTCGCCCTCCAGCGACTCAAGTCTTTCCGGGTCGCCGAACTCCGGATCTGACCGAGAGTCCACCGAGAAGGGTCAGCGGCCTGAAACGCCGTCCGCTTCACGTGCTCATAGGGGTGGGCGGCGGAATACGCTTCGAAATCAAATTCTGGACAGGGTCCGGCGATCCCCTCCATAAGCTTAGCAAAATCCATATAGGCAGGGCTGAATATGCTATCCCGTTCCCAAGACAGCCGCACTAGTTCATCTTCATCCACCGGCGAGCCCCCCTGCTCCGCCGCCGCCGCAGATCTCGCCACTTCGGCCTCATTGAAGAGCTCCTCAAGTTCCGCGGGTGCAATCCCCACACGAATGGCCTCGACGGTCGTTTCCATATGAAGTCCCACGGGAATTTCCTCCCGGTCAGGCGAAGCCGCGGCGGCGGAGGAGCTTCCGGCCTCGAAGGTTTTAGATCCTCCAGACATGTTCTTAAAAGTAAAGGGGGAGAGAAGATTTATGTTCTTACCTAAAAAGAAGGACGGTCGGCACACAGATCTTCGAAAATTTCTGCAGAGTCCCGGCTAGAAAGCAAGGGTGCGTGAAGAGTGGAAATGAAGAAGACATAGCCCCTTTTATAGGCAGGAGCAAGGGTCTCTGTGCAAATAGGCAAAATCCCGAGGGCTGGAGTGCAACCGTCGGGGGGGACACATTAAATGGAGCCCTCGAAACCCGCGTACGCATCTTCTCGAGGGCACGCCAGGCGACAAGACTGACAAACCGTCGGACTCACCCAATGGTAGCGCGAAGCGTGTCCTTGCAACGTTTCGAGAGCCCGCCTTCATTTCCCGTTGATTCTAGCGCATAAGGAGATCGTCCAAATTTGAAATCAGATCGTCCTGACGATCGTCCTTGTCATAAACATACGATCCAATCGTCTAAACACTGGCGATCGCCAACAATGCCACCTCACCCCGTGTTTTCAACATCGAAGCGAGCTGGGGGGCAATTGTTGTACGGCAATTAATACGCCTCAATGGCAATCGGCATAATGATCTGAGAGCCAACCATAGAAGACGTACTCTGGGCAAACACCCAGCAGTCGACACAAACGGCGATCGTCTTTTGGTATCTTGTGATCGTCTATGATGTCCAACCAGAGACGATTGTCTCGTGCCATGTATGAATCCAACATCCGTCAAAGATGTCGAAGACCGAATCTTGGACGGTGATCCACGTGCAGATCCACAAAAGGCGCCACAAGATAAGGCCTTTGACCCCAGCCTGTCACCTACCTCACCTACCGACAGGGCCGCCGAAAAGGTACAAAGTGGGACCTCCCAGGACAGCGACTCAGGACGCGTGCAGGCTTCCCATTGGCTCGCACAGCTGGCTGCCAGCAGCAGCCTCGGACTCTAAGGGAACATCCCCACGTGACGGGACGATCGCCCACCTTATTATAATATAGAAAACGGTGGTCGCCCGCGATCGCCGGAGAGGTCCCAGCAACCTTGTCTCCTATAAATAGGAGGCTTACAACAGTGTCCTAGGCATCATCGTGAATACAGTGAAAAATGCACAGAGAGAGGATAAAGACTCATCTGGTAATTACTTACACATTCATAGTGATATTCATACACACTTACAGAACATAAAAAGCAAGAACTCACAGAGCTTCATATCTGGTTCTTCCGGCAATCTACACGCTCTACAGCTTAGATAACTAGAAGTCTTTACACTCATTGTAATAGATTCTAACATTAATATTTGTACTCCAAAATATCTATATTAATAACATCTCGCGAGAGCATTCAAGCCCAGGATTAACAACCCCGGCAAACCTTGTGTTATTTATTTTCCCACGGAAGTGTTCTCGCATTTGTTTGTTATTCGATCATTCCAGCAATATTATCTCCGGATAATATTTTGGGTAACAACAGGCTCCAAGTCCTCGTTTCCTAAATTAACAATTAAATTCCAATATTAATATAGCGTCCAAAATAAATTAATATAAATTATTGAATTTATAATTTAAATCTCTCGTACAAGGGATCTAATTTATAAAATATTAAAAACTGACTGGGGTTAAATTGAAGGATTGAGAAAACTGAGAGACTGAAATTGAAAGCGCTATCGAGATGACTGGGGTTAATATGAAGAAACTGAAAATTAGAGGTTGAAATTGGTATACACTGAAAATTGATTTGGGGTCAAATTAAGAAGGTCTGGAACTTGAGAGCTAAATTGAAAATCCTAAAAAAATGCAGGGTATAAAAACCCCTAGGAAGTCAGCCGCTCATTTGCACCATCACTTTTCTCACTCTTAATTTCCTTCTCTCTCTCTCTCTCACTAGCCTCTCTCTCGCTCTCAACTCTGCCAGAAAAAAAACACAAACACAGTCACACACACACTCACACACGAACGAACACACACACAAATATACATAAGGCCGGACTAAATCATACCCATACACATATTCACACATATTCGCTCACACAATCGGTCACAAAAGGAGGTGGTGGTGCGGCGGACTGGTGATGGTCGGCAATGGAGCAACGCGCGGCGCACGGCGGAACAGGGCTGGGTTCGCACGGGCCTGGTTTTGGGTTTTTTGAGGTGGGGGCTCAGGTTTCAGGGTCTGGATGGAATTAATTTGGGGTTCGGGCTTAGTGATTATGAGGTTTCTATTTCTGGCCATGAAGTTCAGCCGCGGATTTTGCTTTGGGATGGTTTCAAATCGACAACTCACGCAAAAGGTGGGTTACGGGTTTTGTAACCGAGTTTGGTTCCTAAAAATCGAAACCGAGATTGGAAATTCATTTTATTCGAACGGTTGGGTTGAGGTATTTTCTTCTGAATTCGGAATGGAATTTGTGGTGAGATATTGTTCGACTGGCTTGAATTCCAGTTTCACGATTGGGGTCTAGAAACAGGTTTTGATTTTTGATTTTTGATCTAAATCATTAACACAGAGATGATTAAATCCGCATCTGAAAAATATAATTGATTAAACCATGAAGATAGATTTACCTTCTGTTGGGAAGATGAGACGGTTTGCGGTTGGAACGATTGTCGAAGAATTGAATTTGCTGGGATGATCGGCTGGAGTGTTTGAAGATAATATTTTTGGGGTTTGTATGTCTGTTTGAGGAGTAGGAGAAGAAGTTGGAGAAGACGTGAAGTCAGTGGCCGATACAGAGAGAAAAAAAAATATGTGTATTGTGTATTGGCTGCAGTATAAATACAGTATTTATACTGTAGATATTAGGTTTAGGGTATAGTTTTAATTGGGCCAGAAAAATAGTTTGGGCCAACTCATAATTCCAAATCATTATTAATTGGGCCACAATGAAAGTGAATAATAATCGAGCTGAATTAAATAATAATAATAATAATAGTAATATTACTACCAATAATAATAAATAATAGGGATAATAGTAATAATAATAATAAATGATATTATTATTTATCTTGTAAAATCTTTTGGGTAATAATTAATATTATTTAAAATTTAACCCAGTCCTATAAATGACGAGATGAAACGATGAATTTAAAATGAGAAATGACACGAACGGATCACGTGACTTGTCATGAATAAGAATGGCATAAATGAAATTAGAATGATCATGAGAATGAAATGAATTAAATGATAAAATTATTCGGGCATTGATTTAATAAAATTGAACATGTTTTCTATAATTCACAATAAATGTATATACGAAATCGGGGCGTTACAACCTATCCCCTTTAACAAATTTTCGTCCTCGAAAATTAAGTTACGTACCTTGAAAAATAAATGTTGGATACTTAGAACGGATCTCCTCTTCACGTTCCCAAGTTGCCTCATTTGGTCCATGACGACTCCACTGAACTTTCACCAATTTAACCTCTTTGTTTCGTTACTGATGTACCTTACACTTCAAAATAGCTGTAGGTACCTCCTCATAAGTCAGGTTCTTAGCTACATGCAACTCTTTGAAATTGCATATGTGACTAGGATCATGTATGTACTTTCTCAGCATGGAGACGTGAAAGACATTGTGCACTCCCGATAACTCCAACGGCAATGCCACACTATAAGCAAGATCACCAACACGACCTAAAATCTCAAAAGGTCCGATATAACGAGGCTGTAGCTTTCCCTTTTTACCGAATCGTATGACTCCTTTCATCGGCGCTACCTTCAAGAACACCTTTTCTCCAATCTCAAATTGGATATCTTTCCTTCATTTATCAGCATAAGACTTCTGCCAATCCTGGGCAGTCTTAATTTTACTTCTGATTTTGGCTATCTTCTCTACAATCTGTCCGATCAATTATGGACCCAAAATCTTTCCTTCTCCAACCTCGCTCCAATAAAGGGGCGATCGACATTTCCTTCCGCACAGAGCCTCATACAGGGCCATTTGTATAGTCGCTTGGTAACTATTGTTATAAGCAAACTCTACTAAAGGCAAAATATTCTCCCAATTCTCACCAGTATCAAGAACACACGCCCTCAACAAATCCTCAAGTGTCTTGATAGTCCGTTCAGATTGACCATCGGTTTGCGGAGGATATGCAGTACTGAAATCCAATTTAGTGCCCAATGCACTTTGCAGACTCTTCCAAAATTTCGACGTAAATTGCGGATCTCTATCCGAGACGATCGACACTGGAACACCATGTAACCTCACAATCTCCCGAATATAAATCCTCGCATATTGTTCCATACTGTAAGTCATCCTCAGAGGTAGAAAATGAGATGACTTCATCAAACGATCTACTATCACCCAGATAGCGTCGTTCTTCCTCACGGTTCGTGGCAGACCAACCACGAAATACATTATGATATGCTCCCATTTCAATTTTGGGATTTCCAACGGTTGAAGTAAACCTCCTGGCCATTGGTGTTCTGCCTTCACCTGCTGATATATCATACACCTCTCCACAAATACACCAATGTCCCGTTGAATTCCTCTCCACCAAAAGAATTTCTTCAGGTAGTGCTACATCTTTATACCTCCCGGGTGAGCGGAGTATGTTGCATTATGAGCTTCTTCAAGGATTTGCCTCCTAAGGGATGGATCCTTAGGAACACACAACCTCCCATCGTAAGTCAAAACGTCGTCTGCGGCAACGCCAAATTTCTCAATACTCACATCTTGTGCTCGATCTTTCATCTTACACAAGAACTTATCACGTGGTTGAGCCTCCTTAATCTTATTCCTCAAGTTTGGTTGCAAGACCAAAGACGATAGGATTGCTTTCGAACGTTTTGAAGACTCAACTACCTCAATCCTTAACTGGGAGAACTCCTTTATCAAACTCTCCTGATTGGTCAAGCAAGCTAACTCGCCTCTAGTCTTCCAACTCAAGGCATCAACTACCACATTAGCCTTACCTGGATGGTAATGAATAGTACAATCATAGTCCTTCACCAATTCTAACCATCTCATTTGCCTCATATTAAGATCCTTCTGTGTGAAAAGATACTTCAGACTTTTATGGTCTGTGTATATCTCGCACTTCCCTCCGTAGAGATAGTGACGCCAAATCTTTAGCGCATGTACTACAGCAGCCAACTCCAGATCATGCGTTGGATAGTTCAACTCATGTGATTTAAGCTGTCTCGATGCATATGCTACTACTTTACCATGTTGCATTGGAATACAACCCAAACCCTGCTTTGAGGCATCACTATAAATAACAAAGTCTTCTGTCGGATCAGGAATCGTTAATACTGGTGCCGAGGTTAGTCTCCGTTTCAACTCTTGAAAGCTTTCCTCGCAACTCTCACTCCATTCAAATCTCACGCCCTTCCTTGTTAATTGGGTCATAGGAGTGTCGATTTTAGAAAATCCTTCGATAAATCTTCTATAATAGCCAGCTAGACCTAGAAAGCTTCGAACTTCGCTCACATTCTTGGCTACTCCCCAACTACTCACTGCTACAACCTTGTCGGGATCTATCTCAATTCCTTTAGAAGTCACCACATGTCCAAGAAATCCAACTCTGTTTAACCAAAACTCACATTTCTTGAACTTGGCATACAACTTTTCCTTGCGAAGTGTCTCCAATGTAATCATCAAATGCTCTTGGTGTTGTTCTGTGTCCTTAGAATACACCAAGATGTCATCTATGAAGACGATCACGAACTTATCCAAGTAAGGTTGGAACACCCTGTTCATCAAATCTATAAAGACTGTCTGTGCATTACTCAGACCAAATGGCATTACTATAAATTCAAAATGCCCATAACGGGTCCTGAAAGCCGTCTTGGGAATGTCACACTCCCTAATCTTCAGTTGGTGGTATCCCGACCGCAAATCGATCTTCGCAAAAGTTTAGGCTCCCCTCAACTGATCGAATAGATCCTCGATTCTCAGTAATGGGTACTTGTTCTTTACCGTGAGTCGATTCAGCTCCTTGTAATCAATACACATCTAAAGTGACCCATACTTCTTCCGTACAAACAGCATCGGTGCACCCCATGGTGACACACTAGGACGAATAAATCTGAGTTCCAGCAGCTCTTGAATTTAGACTTTCAATTCTTGAAGTTCCGTCGGAGCCATTCTATATGGGGCTTTGGACGTTGGGGCCGCCCCAGGGACCAAATCAATACTAAACTCCACTTGTCGGTCGGGTGGGACTCCCAGCAAATCTTCTGGAAATATATCCAAAAACTCCCGTACTATAGGTACGTCTGTAAGGGACACCTCATTAGTACGAGTGTTGACTAAACTCACCAAGTAACCCTGACATTCCTCCATCCTTAGACTTCTCAGTGCCTTCATGGCTGTGATTACTCTTGGTACTTCCCTACTCTTAGTACCATAAAATATGATCGAATCATCATCGAAACACCTCAATGTCACCTTCTTCTCACGGCAGCTTATATCGGCATTGTGTCTATCGATCCAGTCCATACCAAGGATCACATCAAAATCCATCGAGCTAATCAAATACAGACTAGCGTCAAATTCTCTTCCTCCTATCACGATACTCTCGTCAATCATTCTGTTAGTGAGGATCGTATTTCCTGATGGTAAGCTAACCTCAAGAGACTCAATAGTTCTAACGCTTCTATGACCAATGGCATGATAAAACTTTGCAGACATAAAAGAGTGTGTGACACCAGTATCAAACAAAGCAAAAGTAGGCACATTAGAGATCATAAGCATACCTGATACTGTGTAGGGACTATCATCAACCTGATTCATTGATTAGACTCGAGCTTGACCTCTCGATGCTTGTCCTTTGCCCTTAGATTGTGGACAATGTCGGCTTATGTGACCTGGCTTCCCATAATTATACCAGACACCCTTTACATACAAACACTCCCCGCCATGATTCTTACCACACTTCGGGCATGCAGGCCTAGTGATCGGCGCACCCGATCCAGATTTCTCATCTATGTTCTTCTATTTATTGGAAACCGCCGACTTAGATTGATTTCTATTCCAACCTCTCTTCCAAGAAGATGACTTAGCAGCTGGTTGAGGACTCAAGTTCTGACTAGCTTCAACCTCTTGAGCTCGGAACACTGTCTCAGTATACGGTAGCACCCCATGACCAGCCACAACGTGACGAATACTCGGGCGTAAACCACTCCGGAATTTAAGGGCCCTTTTGCGGTCAGTATCCACCATGTGATCCACAAAGAAGCTGATTTGGTTGAATTTTCTCTCATATTCTTCAACCGATAAGATCCCTTGCTCAAGGTTCCATAAATCTCTCTCCATCTTCTCTCGGTAGTGTTGTGGATAGTACTGTTCCATTACTAGTTTCTTGAACTGATCCTAAGTTAATGCAGCACGCTCGGCCGCCGGCCTCAAACGCCAATAGCTTATCCACCAGCGTCCAGTATCCTCCACCATTTGATATTGGTCGCAAAGAATTCCTTGCGCATAAGTACACACAATGAGCTCAAAGGTGCACTCGAGCGACATGAACCATTCATCAACAAAAGTTGGTCCTTCTCGACCGTTGAATGTTGGTGGGGTGAAATGCCGGAACTGTTGCAGAACTTGTGCCTGAGTAGGAGCTGGCACGTTATTGTTGTGGTTATTATGTCCTGCATTATCACCACCACCATCACCAAGGTTTTCATTCTCACCACCGAAATTATCTCCACCTCGGTTAGTTAGGCGTCCATATCTACGAGTTGCCATTATCCTAAGGCATATCATACTCAATGATCCCTCAGTACTTGCCCAACGAGAGGGAGAAATAAAATGGAGAGTTACATTGTATCTATAGGTTGAGAACCAGAGATTTATAGCAATAATGATTTACGCATGTAGACAAGAACCTGACTTATGAGGAGGTACCTACAGCTGTTTTGGAGCGTAAGGTACATCAGTTACGGAACAAAGAGGTTAAATTGGTGAAAGTTCAGTGGAGCCATCATGGACCAAATGAGGCAACATGGGAACATGAAGAGGAGATCCGTTCTAAGTATCCAACATTCATATTTCAAGGTACGTAACTTAATTTTCGAGGACGAAAATTTGTTAAAGGGGGGTAGGTTGTAATGCCACGATTTCGCATATACATTTATTGTGAATTATAGAAAACATGTTCAATTTTATTAAATCAATGTCCAAATAATTTTATCATTTATTTCATTTTATTCTCATGATCATGCAAATTCATTTATGCCATTACTATTCATGACAAGTCATGTGATCCATTTCGTTTCATTTCTCATTTTAATACATCGTTTCATCTCGTCATTTGTAGGCCCGAGGCAATTTTAAACAATATTAATCATTACCCAAAAGGATTTTACAAGCTAAATAATAATATTATTTATTTATTTATTATTATTATTACTATTACTATTATTAATATTAGTATTATTATTATTTAGTTTAGCCCAATTCTTATTCATTTTCATTGTTCGGCCCATATTAATTTTGTGGCCCACATTCTTTTACTAGTCCAATTAATGAGTTGGCCCAAGCCATTTTTCTAGCCCAACTAGAATTATACCCTAACCCTAATATCTACAGTATAAATAATGTATTTATACTGCAACCAACCCTACAATATACAGAATACACAATCAAACAAAAATAGTCTGCAAAATTGTTCACGGCCGCAACACTTCTATCTTTTGCAAATCATCGGCCCTAACCTCCTGCGGACTGAAACCTTTTCTTCTCACCCATCAAAGTTATGTCTTCTCCATTTTCTTTTTACTTGTTCAGCCCACAACACTCTCCAATTTGACATCCAAATTTGATCCTGTATCTGACTTTTTTAAGTTTCGTCATCTTCAACCCATGTATATCCCCCACTCACGGATGAATGACAATGAATAGTCCAGCTTCATATATAAAAAAAACTATCGGCCTTACCTGTGTTGTTACCAAAAATATTATATGGGATGATATGCTGGAATGAATGAGTAATAAATAAAATGCGAGAACACGTCCGAGGGAATATAAATAACACAAGATTTGCCGGAGTTGTTAGTCCCGGGCTTGAATGCTCTCGCAAGATATTATTAATACGAAATACGTTGGAGTACAAGTATTAATGGTAGAGTACAATTACAATGAGTGTAAAGACCCCAGATATCTAGCTCTTGAGTGATGTTGATTGCCGGAAGAACCAGAGTTGATGCTCTGTGAGTTCTTGTAACAAATATGGGATACTGTGTAGATTTCTGTGTTGAACTCGACTATAGTGAGTCTGATTTTCAATTCTATCTCTCTCGATCCCCTTCCCAAATGCTGGAAGTCCTCTATTTATAGAAACGGAGGTAATTGGGATGTGTTCATCCCGAACGAGCGATCGCCTTTCTTGTATTATAATAAGCGGACGATCGTCTTAGCACATGGGTCGGTTTCCTTAAAGTCCGCGGCTGCTGCTGGCAGCCAGCTGTGCAATCCAATGGGAAGACAACACGCGTCCCATGTCGCTGTCTTGGGAGGTTCGACCTAGTACCTTTCGGTGGATCTGTCGGTAGGTGAGGCTGTGCCTGTCACTCATAGCTGTTGATGGGCTGGAGTCAAGTATATTCCTGCGGCGCCTTTTGCGGATCTGCACGTGGGCCACCATCCCGAGATTCGGTCTTCGTAGACTTTGACAGATGTTGGTTTTACACGTGGCGTGGGACGGCCGTCCTTGTCTGGCACTAGAGTCGACCGCTAGGTGCCAAGAGATGATCGCCCCTAATGTCGATCGCTTGGCACTCGAACATGATCTAGCATCTTTGGTGGGCAAGTCTGCCATGGCTTATTTGATGCTGACTTCGGTCGCTCAGCCTTATGCCGATCTCCGTCTAGGCGTATTAATCGCCGCACAACAATTGCCCCCAGCTCGCTCCCATGTTGAAGATGTGGGATGAGGTGGTTCTACTGGCAATTGCTTGAATTAGACGAGCGACTTACCATTTTATGAAATAGACGATCGTCTTTCGAGCGGACTGGTTTTGAAGTTAGACAATCCACTTGGTCACTGAAAAGAGCGGGAAACGATAAATCTCCTATAATAGCCAGCTAGGCCCAGAAAGCTGTGGACTTCGCTCGCATTCTTGGGTATTCCCCAACTACTCACTGCTGCAACTTTATCGGGATCAACCTCAATTCCTTTTGAAGTCACCACATGTCCAAGGAATCCAACTCTGTTTAACCAAAACTCACATTTCTTGAACTTAGCATACAACTTCTCCTTGCGAAGTGTCTCCAATGTAATCCTCAAATGTTCTTGGTGTTGTTCCTTGTCCTTAGAATACACCAAGATGTCATCTATAAAGACGATCAAGAACTTATCCAAGTAATGTTGGAACACCCTGTTCATCAAAACCATAAAGACTGTCGGTGCATTACTCAGACCAAAAGGCATCATGACAAATTCAAAATGTCCATAACGGGTCCTGAAAGCCGTCTTGGGAATGTCACACTCCCTAATCTTCAATTGGTGGTACCCCGACCGCAAATCGATCTTCGAAAAGGTTCCGGCTCCCCTCAACTGATCAAATAGATCCTCGATTCTTGGTAGTGGGTATTTGTTCTTCACCATGAGTCGATTCAACTCTCGGTAATCTATACATATTCGAAGTGACCCATCCTTCTTTCTTACAAACAGTACTGGTGCACCCCAGGGTGACACGCTAGGACGAACAAATCCGAGCTCCAGTAGCTCTTGAATCTGGACCTTCAATTCTTGAAGTTCCTTCGGAGCCATTCTATATGGCGCTTTGGATGTAGGGGTCGCCCCAGGGACCAAATCAATGTTAAACTCCACTTGGCGGTCGGGTGGGACTCCCGGCAAATCTTCTGGAAACACATCCAGAAACTCTCGTACTATAGGTACGTCTGTAGGGGACACCTCATTAGTACGAGTGTCGACCAAACTCACCAAGTAACCCTGACATTTCTCCTTCCTCAGACCTCTCAATGCTTTCATGGCTGTGATTACTCTTGGTATTGTCCTACTCTTAGTACCATAAAAGGTGATCGACTCGCCTTCGAAACACCTCAATGTTACCTTCTTCTCACGGCAGCTTATATCGGCATCATGTCTATCGAGCCAGTCCATACCAAGGATCACGTCAAAATCCATCGATCTAATCAAATATAGGCTAGCGTCAAATTCTCTTCCTCGTTCGAGATTTCAAAACTCTCTCTACATTTTCTCTCGATAATGTTGTGGGTAGTACTGCTCCATCACTATTTCTTGAACCGATACCAAGTCAATGTTGCACGCTCGGCTGCCGGCCTCAAGCACTAATAGCTTATCCACCTGCGTCCAGCATCCTCCACCATTTGATATTGGCCGCAAAGAATTCTTTGTGCATTAGTGCACCCAATGAGCTCAAAGGTTCGCTCGAGTGACATGAACCATTCATCAACAAAAGCTGGTCCTTCTCGACCGTTGAATGTTGGTGGGGTGAAACGCCGAAACTGTTGCACAACTTGTGCCTGAGTAGGAGATGGCACGTTATTATTGTGGTTATCCTGACCTCTGTCACCACCATCGAGGTTATCTGCACCTCGGTTAGCTGGGCGTCCACGTCCACGAGTTGCCATTATCCTAAGGCATACCACACGCAACGATCCTTCAGTACTTACCCAACGAGAGGGAGAAATAAAATGGAGGCGTTACACTGCATCTATAGGTTGAGAACCAGAGATTTCTAGCAATGATGACTTTCGCATGTCACACATATACTTATGAATTTATAAGAAAACAATTTCATGCCCAAATATTTTATCATAAAATTCTTATATACAAAATAGACTGAAGATGCATTTTTAATGCATGAATCATGGTTGATCTGGGAAACTGCATTTATCACATAATGAATGATCATAACTTAATGTACCTTGGAGTCGACGTGGAGCGGCAGAGGTGGATGATCATAATTGCTAAAAATATTTGATTACTTGCGAAAATGAAATTTTAGTTTAGAAAAAGAAACCATTTTAACGAGTCTACAGAACCGTAAACCCGCTCCAATACCACTTATGTAGCGAACACTTTTCTAAAATATGATTCTTCAAATTTTAAGAAGAATAAATAAAAATACTGCAGCGGAAATACATCTCAAAAGACAAACTTAATAATTGCAAGTAATCTTCTCGAGTCATTGTTAAAACAAAACATACCTTGACATAAAAATAAAACAAATTGAACACTTGTTCATAAACATAGTTTGAGAGAAATAACATTAAATAAATAAACATCTAATCATAGGCTTGATCATCCCACTCTCAACCGCATGCCACATCGAGCTCCTCAACCTGAAAGGGGTTAAATAGTGGGGTGAGCTTCCAACTCGCTCAGTGTGGAGAGTACGCAATATGTCTACGTTAATTACTAAATATATTAGAAAGTATAAACAACATGACTGATAAATTTCGATGCCCACGGCTAGCTCAGAAGGCTTTATGCACAATTAAGTGCTTCGATCGATTTGCACATTTAAGTGCTTCGATCGATTGCACATTTAAGTGCTTCTGACTGATTTGCACATTTAAGTGCTTCTGACTGATTTCACGTGCACATACGAGACAATATATAAAGCAATTAAAATAAACAAAAGCGTAATAAATCCCCACACCTGGATAAAATGCAGTTCTTGACTTGAATGTGATGAAGATGATTGACTCGACAATTCTAGGCCCGTAAATTCTTGTTGTTATCTACAATTAATAATAACAGAAAATTATTATTATTATATGACTCAGAATTAAATTATGAGTGAATAATAATAGTAATTAAAAATGTCAACATGTTAAAAGCTTGGCCGAAAGGGACTGAAATTTAAAATATTGAATCTGGCTGGGGAATTAAAAAAGGATTGGAAAATTCAGGGATTGAAATTAAATACACCGGAAAGTTGATTTGGGGTCAATTCAGGAAGTCTTGGATTCTAGGGGCTCAATTGAAATACCCTAAAAATAACCGGGTATAAAAACCTCATTCTCACAAGAAATCGGCCGACACAATTCTCATCCCATTCTTCCTCCCAACCTATCTCTCTCCCTCGATGTTCTCTCTCTCTCTATCCCGATCCTTCATCTCACTCTCTCTCACTTCGGAGTTTCACACAAGTCGGCCGCCTCCCTCATTCTCACTTCTTCTTCTTCAGCCGATCGATCTATCTCCACTCATCTGCCAAACACGTTCCGGGACTCAAGTCGGGCTCCTCACAATTCCGTTCAAACTCCCATCGGAATTAATGGTGATATCGGGTCGATGGAGTGTAGCGGCGACTTGCGGTTGTGGACTGGGTTTGAGTCCGAAATAGGTTGCGCTGCCGTGGCTGAGGGCTGAACACGGCCGCAGCCCTTCAAGGATATTTCCCAGGTTTACCCTCCTTCAACTTCTGACCTGGGTCTTAAATAGAATTGGGTTTCTGAATTGTGGGTGTGTGTGTGTATCGGGTGGATTGAATGAAGAATGAAAATTTGATGTTACATTTGTTGAAAGGATGAGGAATTTGCAGTGGGGTTGAGAAAAGGTTTCCGAAAAAATCGGCAGAGAATAAGAACCTTATATTTTGTGTGTGTTTTGCTGGAAAAGTCGGGTAAGAAGAAACGGGGGACTGCAAACAGTGTGAAATTCGAGAAACAAACGTTTGAGATTTAAGGAGTTTACCTGTTGTGGCGGTTTCAGAGTGAGAGGATTTTCGATGTAACACTTTTTCTTGAGGCGAAACTCTTTTGCTGTAAAAATGAGATTTGCTGTGGGACTTATTTAAGCAGAGATTATTAATTAACCCATCCCCATGATGCATAACTTCCCCTGAAGTTCCTCCCCCTCAACTCCACAACTAAGGTAGTTGCAGAAACTACTTTCCCATGATCTGTTCGTGTGTGTGGGAGAGGATGTTTGGCTTGGCAATTAATTGTACGATTTGGACTATAATTATTATTATTAGTTGATTTGGGCCTTATAATGGTTGGCTGGCCCAAAATAAATGGATTAAAATTAATTAAAATGGACTTGTGAAATTTTATGGGTAACGATTAATATTCCTTAAATTTGACTTGGGCCTAGAAATGACGACATGAACACGATGAAATAAAATGAGAAATGACACGACATGAATCACATGTCTGAACATGAATTATAATGACAAATGAATTTGCATGATCATGAGAATGAAATGAATTAAATGATAAATTATGCGGGCATTAATTTAATAAAATTGAACATGTTTTTCTATAATTCACAATAAATGTATATGCGAAATCGGGGCGTTACAAGCCTTCTACGTGCCGATCCTCGACCTCTCCTTGGATTATGGGGTCGATCTGAGCTGGTACCCATTGCCAGACAACTTTGCACATCCAGGTGCCCCAGAGGTTGGGGGTTCGGAGCCTGCTGCAGGCGAGGGAACGATCGCCAATCCAGCGGTCGGGGGCGATGGCTCGGCAGGAGCAGCCTGATCTAGCCTGCTCTTTTTGCTTTTTCTTGTAATTTTCCAGCTTTGTTGTATTTTGCCTTCGGGCGTTTTGTACATGTATTTCGAATGAAACGAAAAAAATATTTGCTTCTGATTTCTTGCTTGTATGATCGTCTATCTGAATCTCTTGTATGATCGTCTATCTGATTCTTATGCATAATCGTATACAAGTGTTTGAGGAGCGATCTTCGTGCGTGCAGCTCCAAATGAATTGATTAACTCATGCAATTGATATACTGGTAACTTCTTAGACAAAGTCGATCGTCATATGTGTATTTGAACATAGCCGATCATGGGCATGACCCCGCTCTGCCCCATGTTTTGGTTTACTTGGTGAAAGTAAGGGAACGATAATAAATCGTTTAGTGGGCGTTCTTCAATTTTGCAGATTCCTCGAGGAAGGCCGACCATCTCGGCCTATAGGAACCGTGCACAGTCGTGGAGTTCATTGGAACCGACCTCCGCGACCGTGTCTTGTACGCGAGCGACATTCCGTCTGATAGCCTACTTCTCGCGACTCACTTAATTATGAGGGTCCTCCGTAGGCTACATTTTGCCTCGCAATGTAGCAATGGGGCGGAAGATCTCTGCCTGGAGGAGTCCTTGCACGGGGCGCCGTCGGAGTGATCGACCTCGCGACCACGGCTTGTTAGCGCTTTTCTGCCGGGGGCCGACATGTTATATGGCGGACCTATGAGGGCATACGTTGTGATGGGGGTAGGGATGCGTTGCATTGTCCGGGTCCACCATGTTAGATGATAGACCTTGAGGGCGGGCGAGCGTGTCCACAAATCTATTTTGGAGGGCCCTTCGGCTACGACCGCCTCGTATTCAAACGAAGGGCGAGCGATCTCTGCCCAATTGAACCTTGCACGGTATCAGGGATCGATTCCATCGACTTCTATAACCATGTCGGCGCTTTCCTACCTTGGATCGTCATGTTAGATGGCGATCCTTGATGGTATACATTATGCAAGGGGAGGCGATCGCCCGCCTAGGTTCATCAAGTTATATGACGAGCTTTAGAGGTTGGATGAGTCATCCTCCTTTCGGAGATGTTAATCGGGCAGTGGTCTTTGGCTTATTTTGTCGAAGCGAATCACTTGGAGAGAATTGGTAGATTTCATTAAGTACTTTGTACATCAAGTAAACGAATACAAGGTATTTCTAGTGATAGTACTTTTTTAAATGGATGGCGTTCCAAGGATATTGGTTCGGAGTCCCATCTGGGTGTTGGAGCTCGTAGGTTCCTTTTTTTAGCCATTTGGATATCCTGAACGGACCCTCCCAGTTTGGACCAAATACTCTCGTGTGGGTCTGAATCTTCTTTAGGACTAGGTCTCCGACTTGGAAACGTCTCTCCTTGACTTTTGAATTGAAGAATTTTTCGGATCTCCTTTTGTGGACCGTGTTCCTCATTTCCGAAGTCAATCGCCGTTCTTCGAGCATATCCAGATCGATTAGACGAGTTACATCATTGTCCGTCGTCATTTGTTGCGCAGTTCGGTGGCTTAGGGTGGCGATCTCTGATGGGATCACCGCTCCTGTTCCGAAGGCGAGGGCGAATGGGGTTTCACCGGTTGAATTCCTGGTCGTCGTTCGGTAGGACCATAAAACATCCGGGAGCTCGATCGCCCAGCGCCCTTGCTTGGATTCGAGTATGGCCTTGATCGTGTGTTTGAGGATCTTGTTTACAGCTTCTAACTGCCTGTTCGTTTGAGGGTGGTAAGGGGCCGAGAACAACTTTTTTATTCCCCATTTCTCACAGAATTGCATAACTTCCAGACCATCGAACTGCTTTCCGTTGTCGGAGATGATAGCCTGAGGTAGACCGAAATGGCAGATGATGTTTTTCCAGATAAATTTGATTACTTGCTCTTGGCCGATCTTGTTGAGTGGTTCGGCCTCTGCCTATTTTGTGAAGTAATCGACCCACACGATGACGAATTTGCATCCCCCTAGTCCCGTCGTCAAAGGACCGATGAGGTCGATGCCCCATTGGGCGAACAGCCACGGGCTATACATAGAGGTGAGCTGCTCAGGGGAGAGCTTGATGTTTGGGCCCATTACTTGACACATGTGACAAGACCGAGCGTAGGCGATCGCGTCCTTCCGCAAGGTAGGCCAGAAGAAACCCTGCCTGGTCATCTTATGGAAGAGGGATCGACCTCCGGCGTGATTTCCATAGATCCCGTCATGGATATCGGCTAAAACCAGCTGGCCTTCCTCCGGCGCAATGCACTTGAGGAGAGGGAGGCTGAAAGCTCGCTTGTAAAGCCAGTCGTCTAAGAGGGTGTATCTGATCGCCCGGAGCTGAAGCTGTGGGGACTGTTCCGTTCTTCAAGTACTCAATGAACGGAGTCATCCAGTTCTCTTCTGCGATGGCGACTATGGCGACCAGGCTTTTGTCGATCGCCGATCTCGCCAACTTGGTGATTTGGATGTTAGAGAAGTCCGCTGCCCCATCTGATGACGCGAGTTTGGATAAGGCATCGGCCTGGGAGTTGTGCTCTCTCGGGATTTGCTCGATCAGCACTTCTTCAAAATTGGTGCACGTTTCGGTGACCAACTCTTGATACCTGATCACCTGTTCGCCGCGCGCCTCATATTCCCCCTTGACTTGGTTCACGACCAAGAGGGAGTCCATGAAGATGTGAAGGCGACGAACGCCCATGGCGAGCGATAGGTCGAGCCCGCCTATTAAGGCTTCGTACTCGGCCTCATTGTTGGTCGCTCGGAAATTAAAACGCATAGCATTTGTAAAGCTCTGGCCATTGGGGCTGATGAGGACAATCCCTGCCCATGCTCGCGAGCTGGTCGACGAACCATCTACGAATAATTTCCAGGTGGGTCGGTCGACTTGGGCCGGGCTAGGCAGAAAAGTTAATTCTACCCCAAAACCCGCCAGAGCTTGACCTTTGATCGCCGTGCGAGGGGCATACGTGACACTGTATTGAGAGATCTCCAGTGACCACTTGAGGAGTCGCCCGTTAGTGTCTGGACGGTGCAGCACTTGCCTTAGAGGGAGGGTCGTCAGAACCTCTACTTGGTGTTCGAAGAAATAGGCTCTCATCTTGCGAACGCTCATGACAAGTGCGTAAGCGAGCTTCTCTAGAGGCGTGTAACGCGTCTCCGCGTCATGTAGAGATTGACTGACGAAGTAGATCGACATGTGGGTTTGTCCCTCTACTCGTACTAACATCGCGCTCAATGCGACCTCCGAGGCCGCCAGGTAAAGGAACAACTTCTCACCGGGGATCGGTTTTGCCAAAATTTGGGGGTTAGACAGGTACTCCTTGATTTTGGCGAACGCCATTTGACTCTCCTTCATCCACGCAAATTTTTTATTCTTTATGGTGGCGAAGAAAGGCTTGCTTTTGTCTCCGAGCCGGGAAATGAAGCGATTAAGGGCTGCTAGACACCCCGTGAGGCGCTGCACTAGCTTGACATTCCGAGGTTCTTGCATGTCGAGGATCGCCTGGATCTTTGTGGGGTTCGCCCCGATCCCCCTTTGGCTCACGATGTGCCCCAGGAATTTTCCGGAACTTACTCCGAAGTTGCATTTCTTGGGGTTTAGCTTCATGTTGAATTTCTCGAGAATGGCGAACGTCTCAGCTAGGTCTTTGAGGTGGTCTTTTTTTTTGAGGCTCTTGACCACAATGTCGTCAATGTAAACCTCCATGGTATTGCTGATTTGATCGGCGAACATCCCGTTGACTAGGCGTTGGTAGGTCGCCCCCGCATTTTTCAGACCGAACGACATTTGGACCAAAAAATACACGTCTTTCTCCGTGTGGAAAGATGTGTGTTTTACGTCTTTCTCCACCATTGGGATCTGATGGTATCCGGCGAAGGCATCCATAAACGACATCATTTCGCAACCTGCCGTGCTGTCGACCAAGTGGTCAATATGAGGCATTGTAAAGTGATCTTTCGTACACGCCGCGTTGAGATCGGTGAAATCGATGCATAATCTCTAGGAGTTGCTCGCCTTTTTGACGAGCATCGCATTGGCTACCCACTATGGCTCGTCGGTGGCTACCCCGATTAGTTTGTTGTTGAGCAGCTTTTTGACTTCTGCGTCAAGCGCAGCATATTTCTCTGGACCGAATTTCCTACGTTTCTGGTGAACATGCTTCCTTGTCGGGTCGATCTTCAGATAGTGGCAAGCATGTTCCGGACTGATGCCGACCATATCTTAATGCGACCAAGCAAAGACTCTGATGTTCTTTCGCAGTAAACTGATCAGATCGTCCTTTAACTCGGGATCGATGCTTGAGCTGATCTGCACTTCCTGCTCCTGGCGAGCCGTATCGATTGTTATACTTTCCAACTCTTTAGTAGGGACAGTCGCTTCTCGTTTGGAGCGATCGCCAGACTCGATCCTTGGGTCAACATCGAGGCTTGGCTCGAAGCCGATCCTCAGTTCGAATCGTACGACGATTGATGTGAGATGCCGTCCTCTGAGTCGGGCTGGTATGAGGTGCTTGGCTCGTCGATCTCCATCGGTTGGTTATCGACCGTTCTAGTGTTACAAATAGTACAAGAAACGTTTAAAGGAAAAGTTACGACACATGAGTAGTTCAAACATTTCTTTGCCATCAGCTGGTTTCCTTTTACAGTACCGACCGTCCCTTCGGTAGTGGGGAACTTGATACAATAAAAGAAAGAGGAGGCGACCGCCTCAAAGGTTTCTAGAAAGGGGCGACCTAGGAACCCATTATAGATGCTGGGCATGTCTATGATTACAAAATTGAGGTTCCTAGTGATCTTAACCTTAGGATCGTAACAGCAGACTAGCTCGACGGAGAGCTTGATCCTTCCATAGGCCTTGACCGTGTTGTTGCCGAACCCCTGAAGCACGGTTTCGAATGGTTTGATGAACTTGGTCAGGTTGCCGAGCTGGTCCAGAGCAGATTTGAATATGATGTTGCAAAATCTTCCGTTGTCAGCCAGCATGCGGTTGACCGTTTTCCCCAGGATACATGCAGAGATAACTAATGCATCCTCTTTGGGGCACTGCACTCCCTCCCTATCCGTGTTGGAGAAGGAGATGAGCGCGTCTCTGGAGATGGTTGGCTCTGGGGGCACCACGACATGGACTCCGGCGAACGCCCTTAGCTCGGTCTTCTGCTTTCTATTTGACATGGTGGAAACCAGGGAAAGACCGCCGAGATTTCCTCCTCCTGATTAGAGCATATTGACCCGGCTGTCGAGGTTGATCGGAGGGATCGACTCATCCGAGTCCTCTGGCTCGCTCTGTCCGATTATGGCGACCGGATTGGGAGTCTGACAGTCATCGTTCTGTCGACGATCACGGCCCCCAGTCCCTTCAGCCCTGGGCTACGGCTTGGTTACCAAATTGTCTAGCTTGCCTTCCTCGAACAATCTCTAGAGTTGTCTAAGGAGGTCGCGGCATTGGCTGGTGTTGTGGCCGGGACTTTTGTGGTAGGCGCAAAATTTACTGCGGTCCAGATGACCGTTGTCCCTCACCGGCTTTGGCTTGCTCAGCCATTCGCGCCCCTTGATGGCGTTGAAGATATGAGCCGGAGATAGATTAAGGTTGCGGAGGAGGTGGACTTCGACATCCTCGAAGGCTTTGAATTCGCCGGGTGGCTTTGCGACCGCCTTTCTGGGCTTGACGATCGCCTTCTTTGGGATGGGAGATGGCTCCGTCCTTTCTCCGGTTGCCCCCTCGCCTAGGCGAAGGGTGAGCAACCTCTGCCTGGCCAGGAAATCGGCGGCCTTGGCGCGGAAGATCGCGTAGGTCGGGGGGATGTCCTTCATGAGGTGCCTGAACATGGGTGAATGACCATAGAACCCCCCCAGGACTGAATAGAGGGCGAGCTCGTCGCTAATGGGCTCGCCTGTGAGGACTATTTCATCCACCCGGTCGATATAGTCTTCATCAGGATCGTCTTTCCCCTGCCTGATTTTCATCATGCGGTGGGGACCTTCTGGCCGAGCGACCTTGGCGGCAAAGTACGACGTGAAGTTGTTCGCCAGCTTCTCAAAACAGTAGATTGAGTGTTGCGAGGAAATCCCTCACACTATGCCGCAAGTGCACGGTGTCAACAAGTAATAAAGTGATAAGTAAGATATCGTTCCCTCGAGGACTGATTTCACTAAGTACCAAAATATAGTCAACTCGTAATTTTATTTGAAGAACAATTATATTGAATTTATTTCTAAACTAATTGCAGAAAAATAAATAGAAAATAATAATAGTAATAATAAAAATAATAATAATAAGGGCGTAGGATTATGATTTTCGCCTCAAACAATCAGGAATGATTTTTATTTAATTCAATTCACTTTTATTCAATTGACTGTAAGCCAGGAATTCCTAAATTATTCTAAAGCTTCTCCCAAAGTCGATAGAAAATACTAATAATTATTAACTCAATATATTCCTATTCGAATTAGATAATTAATAGCTAAAACAGTTCATGGATCTCCAAAATAAATAGGCTTCACAATTCCCATGAGTATATCCCTATCTCATGACAATCATGATTTTTCTCACAAGAACTATGCCTAAATTTCATCTCCCGAATCCATAAAGACATTCAAATCAATTCAACTGTTCGCCAGACAATTAAAAGGTATTAAGAACAATGAGAAAAATCCAACTCAATACGAATAACGAGTGAATTGAAATAAAGATAAATAAATCAAACTGTCATGTAATCGGCTACAATCACAATCCTACTCGAACAGATCTAGAAAATAAGATGCGGAAAAATTCAGGAAAACCGTAAAAGATCCCTGGATTCTTGTGTTCTTCGATCCCGTCCTCAGATGTCTCCTTCATCCCCCTTTTTTTCCTGCACTTCAATCTTTATTTATAGCTATCCTTAGCCTCCAAAACGCGTCCGGGAAATAGGTTGAAAACGGGCTTCAGAACAGTCCAAAAATGAGGGCTGAATCATCATTACCGCCCCATGGGCCGCAGCTCACTTAAGCTGTGCTGCGGCTCACCATGTTCAACGCCTATACCTGGGCGCCTTTTTTCGTCATGGGCCGCGGCTCAGTAAGTGCGTGCCGCGGCCCCCGGTACAGTGCGCTCGGCATCTTGGTGTGTCGTGCGTGTGCCGCAGCCTGCTTTCCTTGTGCCGCGGCCCCAGGCCAAAAATTGTCGTTTTGGCCCGTTTTTCGCCGTTTGAGCTTTCGGACTCCAATTTTCTACAAAACATATAAAGATAGTGCATTAAAAGCTCATTTATGCAGATTTAGGCTCAAAATGGATATAAAATAATGATAAATAAGCGCATAAAAATACGCCTAACGAATACCCCCAAACTTGAGCCTTTGCTTGCCCTCAAGTAAAAATCAATTTTCAAATAAAAAGTATCGTGAATGATCGTGCAAATCCATAATGCTCAACTTAATCAATACTACCCTAAAAATCTCAAAGAATAATATGAGTATCATATTAGTGAGTCACATTCACGGACACTGATTCCAAAAAGTAATCATTTTCAGTTCTAACCAATCGTTCATGAAGAAAATCAAGCTCAAAGATTAACAAGCGTGAATTTAACTGACCGTCAATATGAAGGGTTAGATTAAACAAGCCAATTCGCCCAATCCCACAGTCTAGTGGCAAAAATTTAAGAGTTTCATCATCAAAAATAAACCTCGGACAGCATTCCCTTATGTATGATCAATAATATGATTCGAGTTAACCACTAGGTTCCGGATCTCGGGATGTTTCATCCGGATAACCCTAGGGTGGATTTCCATTCTCATGTATTGGGGAACCGTTTGACGTTAAAGACACTCATGGGGCACATGGATGCTTCTAGTTACTAAGTCCCCCTCTACAGCGGAGAAAAAACTCGAATAGCTATTCCCGCACGTCCCATTCAAGGTTACTATTTTACGCGAAAGTAAACAACGGGTCCCGTGAATACCCCCGGCTACTAGGCTTCCCATCATCGGCAAATGCGATATTTCTAAACCATTAGTCTAATCAGGGTTGTCGTTTTACGCGAGAGTAAACAACGGGTCACGTGAATACCCCCGGTTACTAAACTTCCCATCATAGAATATGTATAATATCTCGACTTTTTGGGAAAAACTGTCCGACTCTAAACTTAATTTAAGTGCCAACACGACTCATGTTACTGGACGACTAGCTACGCGAAAAGTGTAACCAAACGTATAGACGGCGATTTGAAAACACGTATGTCTCCTTTCTTATACGCTAAGATTTCTACAACAACGAAAAATTTTGGACCTAAATGAATACTCAAAGGAAACAGATATCGCTGTCTGCAACTCGACCAAATACTCAACCATTTCTTCAAAAAGAAATCAGTATCATAACATCAGTTTTACACACGGAAGCACGAAAAATTCACGAAAAATTCATGTTTTTTGGCAAATACCATCAACAGCATGTAAGAAAAATAAAGCAATGATGAAATCGCAATTTATAACCAAGAAAATTTAAGAAAATATCGCATGCTTCAATTTATTCCACTACACATAAAATCATCAATAATAAAACTCATGTGAAGATAAAAGAGATAAGGAAAAGTGAATTTTATTCCAAATGTCTTCTTGAACGCCAGCACATGTCTGAGTGGAATCATCTGTCAATCCATGCTTCAAATAATGCCCAACGTCACCAGGGACCCCCAAACTTAGTCTCTAGTCATGAAATAACTATAGACATTAAGTCAAGAAAGACTAGAATATGAAGGATAATAACGCATTGGGGTTAATTAGAGAAATAAGGGCCAACAGGAATACACGAATCCAAACGAAATAACAAAACAAAGAAGAAAAAAAAATTATTAACGAAAAATCAAATAAAAAAAACTAACTAGAAAGCAAGTAAAAATGATGGGTTGCCTCCCATCATGCGCTCTATTTTACGTCTTGAGCACGACGTGGCAAATAAAAAAATTAACGTGGCTTCTTTCTAGGGAGATTGCCAAATACCCCCTTCTTGCAATCTATAAGCCTCTTATTCCACAAGGGAGGCTTTGGTTCATGCCTGGTTGCCAAAAATAATGAGTAAGAATAATTATGCGGACAACCAAAAAATAATGAAAGAATATAATAATTATAAGGTATGAAAAAATAAGCAGAGTTCGAATGGGTAAATAATAAAGACATATCATGAACAACCTCATTAGAGCTCAAAGAATCAGCCTCAACAAAATCAAAAGTAATGGGGCCAATCTCTTGTAACACCCCAATTCACAAAGGGGACATTACACGCCGTAGAAACCTCGTGAGGTCTACCAGGCTAACACAAGACACATAACCGCAATGAAAAACCCAAAAGATGCACTCAAAAGTAAACAGGGCCGTGGCCTCGGCCAAAACATTTCAATGGAGTACATGAAACATAATGTAAATATAAATTCATTGCCCACGCAGGGGACTTAAACCAAATTCGGAAGTAAGCAGTTTAACTCCAATACTCAACAAATGCAATGACAAAACATAAAAAGAACAATACAGACTCGAGCCACTATCATCAAGCCATCCCATCCTTCGCGTGCGTGCCCCGTGCCTGCTCCTCAGCTCCTTCGGTACCTGAAATGCATAAGACGCATTTCCCCCATTTAAGGGGTTAGCATTCGAATAGCTAGTGCAAGTACACAATTACACAACATTATATACAAAATACAGTTTTTACACAATCATCCCAAACGTAAGTCATTTGCCACATATATATTCCGGAATACTACATTGGCAATCACATCAATTTCCAATCATCACGATATCACAAAATCACAACTGGTATCCCGTGGCCGTACCCCTTAGTATCGACCCCCAGACTGTTGGGATTCGGTGCCTAAAACGAAGGCCCAGCGGAAGCGGTAAAACGAAAATTAATTCGATCCGAATCCCTACGAGGATCGATCGAGCTACGTATATACGAATATCAAAAACGAAAAGCAAGAGTCGTAAGAAACTAACCCTCGAAGTCCGTTGATTAAATGGAAACCTTCTCTTGAGCTATTCCCCAAGCTTTAGTTTGATCTCTACGAGTTCAATCCGCTCCAAGCCCTTGAACGATCCAACGCCGAAAACACCGCGTCTCTACTTGCCACGCGCCGGAAAAACGACCGGAACAACAACACTTGATTAACCTCTAAGGTTACGGCTAGAATCAAGTGGTGAAGCTTTTGTTATTACACTCTAAGTGTATAATATATCTCTCTTAATGTATCTTGAATTTTCTCCAAGAAAACTCAAGAATCAAAGTGAAGAAGAAGATCAAGATGAAGACTTGAGAAAATGATTTTTCTCTCTCTCTCACACTACTCACGGTTGGAAGCCTTTTCTAAAGGTTGAGTGAAGTGAGATCATTGTCCTCTTGCCATTCTTATTCAACCCACATAAATCAAATCATATCACATGAGATTCCCCCACCAAGTCATAATCATCTATTAATAAAATGGAATTGAAGACTTGGTGGAAAGTAAATGGAAGGAGGGCAGCCATCTAGAAGGTATCGGACGAGTTCGATCCGTTTCGAACTCCTGTGAGTCTAAACAGATAAACTCCAATTCCGTTCCAATGTATTTATATCGATTAATTAATCCAATTAATTAATCATATCAAATACATAATAACATAATTAATTTCTCCAAGAAATAATTATATTTATGAATTAAATTAATCACCCAGTAATTTATTTAATCCATTAGGCCGTAAATCAATTTATCCAATAAATCGATTTAGACATCCAATGTCCCAAATTAGATATCCAATATCTAATATTTATAATGAGAGATTAAGCTCGATTCATTCCGTCGTCAATCCTAATGCGCGACTCGGTAGGTCCGTCTCGCCAAGAATGGGAGGAACCAAAGAGTAGTAGCACCACCTAGCCACTGGCGCCTACACTGCACTTAATCGAGAACGAATGATTGGGATCATTCAAGAACCATTCTGTCGTGAATACCAAGAACGTATAAACCCTTCTTTCAAATGTCCCGATCAAGTTTTAGGGTCACGGTCGGTCAAACCCTATCATTTGACGCTATGCATGCGTTAATGCAAATCGAGATCATCGAGCTGCCGTGTATCTAATACAATCGGCTCCAATGCTTTGGCCAAAGACTTATGATCTCATCTCCAATAACCGCATAGGACATATAACCCGCTCACTAACGGAGAAAGAATTCTATCTTGGTATTCAAGGACTCGCTACTTGCCCGTCAAGATGCACGCCGAGGTTGACCCCGCCTTCCGGTTTACGGTGGTCGAACTACTCTAATGAAAATCTTGACGTCACAAGCACATCCCTACTAAATCCTCAAGTCGAAGGTTCACGAATACCTATCACAACCTTTCGATTCCGTCATTGACTGTCCCGAGTGAAATCCATGTGACGAATCGAGGGTGAGTCGGTTCGAGTATACTAATCTAATTAGCATACCTATAACGTGTGCTCCCACTAACTATTAGTGTTCGATGTGCACTCTCCATGTCAAAGAACACGTCATACAAGTCTTTACATAAACTTAACGCCCCAAGTTTCATCGACTTGCGACGATTAAGTATTTGAGCTATAAACCTTTCCAAAGGCCGACCCCCTTATCCAATAAGGAGTGGAACGTTTTGCTCTCAAATACACGGACTAGTTTCTATATGTTTATTTACGAGTTAGGAATGCCAGAACTACCAAGAAATAAAGAAACAATCATTTGCCTTATATAAATGGTTTACATAATTACAAGTACAATGCCCTCACTCAACAACCTCCGAGTGGCATTCGAGGGCATACTCCTAACAATCTCCCACTTGCACTCAATGCCACACACTATGGTATCTAATACCCATGTTCTCCGATGACGCTCCAAGCTAGTCCGAGATAGTGGCTTGGTCGGTGGATCGGCGACGTTGTCGGCCGAGTCTACTCTATGCAAGACAATGTATCCCTTGCGAACAAATTCTCTTACGAGATGATACTTCCTCTCAATATGTTTGGTCTTTGTTGTGAAACCTCGGCTCCTTGGCTCGCGCTACCTCCGTCGTTGTCGCAGACAATGAACAGCATTTCAAGACATGGTATCACTTGAAGTTCTCCGAAACTTCTTAATCCGTAACCCTTCCTCGAAGCCTCCGAGGCCGCTTGATACTCACCGGCTGACAGTGGAATCAGCCGCGCTTTGCTTGGCACTACGCCAAGATACCGCTCCTCCATTAAGAGTAAATATGTAGCCGAAGTGGACATCGAGTCGTCCTTCGCCTTGGAAGTCCGAATCGGTGAATCCCACCACATCCAATTCTCCACCACCATACATCGTAACCATATCTCTAGTCCTTCTCAAGTACTTGAGAACGTTCTTTACTGGCATCCAATGTTCCCTACCCGGGTTTGCTCGAAACCTACTCACCACGCTTACGGCATGCGCAATGTCGTCTTGTACACAACATAGCATACATAAGGCTACCCACGGCCGAAGCATATGGTATATTACTCATTTCCTTTCGTTGTTCCTCATTTTGAGGACACATCTTCAAGGTGAGTTTTATTCCATGTCGCATCGGTAGGAACCCTCTTTTAGAATCATCCATCTTAAATCGCTTTAAGATTTTATCTATATAGAGGGCTTGGGAAAGACCTATTGTTCTCTTCGCTCTATCCCTAGAGAGTCGAATACCAAGAATATAGGTAGCTTCTCCCAAGTCTTTCATGGAGAAATTACTCAAAGCCAAGCTTTCACGGAACTGAGCATTCCCACATCATTTCCTATTAGTAGAATGTCATCTACATATAGTACTAAGAATGCGATCTTGCTCCCACTAACCCTCTTGTATACACAAGGTTCCTCTTCATTTTGCACGAAGTCAAACTCTTTGACCGCCTCGTCAAAACGAAGATTCCAACTACGCGACGCTTGCTTCATCCATAAATGGAACGCAAGCCTCGCACACTTTCGAATATCGACTTCGGATACAAAGCCTTTAGCCGCTTCCATATAGATTTCTCCTCGAGGAATCCATTAAGGAAAGCCGTTTACGTCCATTTGCCATATCTCATAATCGTGGTAGGCGGCTATAGCAAGCATCATGCGAATAGACTTGATCATGGCTACGGGCGAGAAGGTATCGTGGTAATCGATTCCTTCCTTCGGTATAACCCTTTGCCACTAGCCTGGCCTTATAGGCGTCAACCTTGCCATCACCATCGCCTTTCTCTTGTAGATCCACTTGTTCCCAATAGGCACTATGCCCTTGGGGCGGTCTACTAGAGTCCAGACTGATTGACATGCATCGAGTCTATCTCGGCTTCCATAGCTTCACGCCATTTCGCGGAGTCTACATCCACCATCGCTTGGTCATAGGTCGTCGTCGGTCTCTTGGCTATCACTTGGAACCTCATGGAGACCCGGCTCCTCCAAGTGCACAAGCCCATACCTCTCGTAAATGAGACACCCTACTAGACCTACGAGGTGGTTGTACTTGTGTTTCGAAAGTTCGGTTCCAGTTTCTTGCACAGTGTCTCTCGAGGAGTTTCATTGTATTCTTCTAAAGAAATACTTCTACCGCTCCGCCTTCTGAATGAACTCATCTTCCAGAAGTGTGCTTGTAAAGCAACAATGATCCTTCGATCTTCGGGCATGTAGAATAGATATCCCATCGTCCCAGACGGGAATCCAATGAAACGTCCCTTCGCAGACCTAGCTTCCAACTTTTCCACCTTAGTCTTCTTGACATAGGCGGGACATCCCCAAATCCTAATATGATTAAGACTTGGTTTACTTCCCTCCCACATCTCATGTGGAGTTTTAGGAACGGATTTGGAAGGACATCTATTCAAGATATACGCGGTCAGAGTGCATACCCCACAGTAAATCGGCAAGTCAAGATAGCCCGGCATGGAACGGACCATGTTCAACAGGTCCGGTTCCTTCTTTCGACACACCATTTAACCGAGGAGTACCTGAGGTGTTAGTTGTGAAACTATTCCATGTTCCTTAAGGAACTCGTCAAACTCCGTACTCATATACTCGCCACCTCGGTCCGACCGAAGTGCTTTGATATGATTACCAGTTTGTTTCTCGACTAGGGCCTTGAATTCCTGGAATTTCTCAAAGGCCTCGGATTTATGTTTCATTAAGTATACATAACCATACCTAGTATGATCATCTCGTAAACGTAATGAAATATTGATATCCGTCACGTCGCTTCTAAAGCACCACATACGTCGGTATGGATTAATCCCGGTTATCGCCGCTCTTTCAAAAGTACTGTGAAGGGGACTTAGTCATTTTGCCTTTAAGGCAAGATTCACAAGTAGGAAAGGGATCCGATCCCAATGGACCCATAAGTCCATCTTTTCCATCTTGTAAACCTTGGTCGACCAACATGACCAAGTCTAAGATGCCATTTCAAAACTTGATTGGTTTCATCCCTACCACGTTTTCTAGTCATAGTATTCACAACTACTTTGTTCTTTGAGATTTAGATGATACAATCCATTCAACAATGTAGCAAGATCCACTAGTTTATTTCTAAAATAAATTTTGCAGAACCATCACCAATGAAAACTCGAAAAGCCTTTTCGGTCCATGACCGGAATGGATACAATGTTTTTGTGCCCCTTGGGCAAAACAAGTACATCTTCTAAAGTCAAAACAAAACCGGATTCTAAACCCAAAAGAAGTGATCCTATGTCGGTCGCCTCGACACTATGCCCGCTTCCGACTGTGATCATAACTTCTCCAGCTCCAAGCTTCCTACTTTGTTCCAGATCCTGATTCACGGTACAAATATGAGAACTAGCACCGTAATCCGATTCAGAAGTAGAAAATACGGAGCGAACAATTTGTTTCCAAAACTAAAAGTTACTCAGACCAAGTGCCATGAAGAATCGGACAGTCTCTAGCCCAGTGGCCCACTCACCGCACTTGAGACAAGTATCCTTTTCTTCTTGTTCTTCTAACCATTGGGGCCTTGCCCTTACCCTTAAGGTCCTTAGCTTGTGGTCCACCGCTTCTTGGTCTTTTTCTTCTTATTCTTAGACCTCCGAGGTCCAGATGAAATCACAAGAGCAGACTCCTTCATCCGCGGAGTCTTCATTTGAGACTGAGCGGTCACAAGTTTGTTCATTAGCCTAGCTAAATTACATGCAATCTCATTGCAGTTGAAGTTCATAACAAACTGTGAGAAGGAATCAGGGAGAGACTGTAGGATAAGGTCTGTTTGGAGAGAAGTATCCATTTTAAAATCAAGAGCCTCCAATCTCTCGATCATGGATATCATTTTGAGGACATGTTCCCAACCTTCTCACCTTCCTTCATCCTTGCACCGAACAGCTTGCTTGGATATCTCATATCTAGCGATTCTGCTGTGCTCACCATAAAGCTCGGTTAAGTGAGATAGAATCTGCCAGCGAAGTCATTTTCTCATGAGCTCTCTGAAGCTCATTAGACATGGAAGCCATCATATAAGCACGGACTTTCACGTCATCCTTAACCCACTTTTCGTGGTTTTCAATCTCTTCCTGATTGGCTCGAGTCCGCATAGGAGGCGCCGGAATGTCCGTCTCCAAGACGTATCCCAAGTGCCTCTATACCGAGGACAATCATCGATTGCGGAGCCAATCCACAAAGTTAGGTCCCATTAAGGTGTTCTTTTCGAGTAGAATTGCGAGTGGATTCATTGTCATATTGAGTTATGTCGCATTAAGTATAACAGTTAATTAGTGACTTGTTATATTATGATCGAGTATAGAATTAAGGTCCTTTCTATTCTTGTTACCCAGCTCCCACTATTTTTATCGGAATAACACACTCCCATGTGAAATCCTAAGTATCGTCGCTCTACTTCATAGTGGTGATCGAGTTCTTTATAAATCTTAATAGAGGCAACCGAATGTGTTTCTAGTCTATTAATTTTCATAAAGTGGTGTCCAACACCAACCCATCTAATGGATGATTCGATCTTCTTTTTCCCCTTGTTCACTCCCCTCAACCTATACGGTTTCTATGGTTCGTGAACAAGTTAAGTTTATACCATCGACGCAAATCGGTTTCACAATTGAATCTTATCCGCAACCTATCGGTTTCTAGGGATAAAATTTGCTCCAACCGAAGGCATCCAATGCGCTCCTAATTTATCCGTCCTCCCGAACGACTACCCCGATAACTCGGAAGCATAGCACATCCGGTTTGGATTTCAATTTCGAAAACTCGATGGAGGGAAGGAAAACCTTGAAACCTTATAAACTTAATTATTTGTTGTGGGAGAATTATCGCGATTAACGTTACACTTTGCACATTAATCGTTTAAGCGCGTTTGTGGCATTCATACAATATGAAACAACCAATCACAACCTAGTTGCTACCAACATGTGGTTCATGGACCGTTCCTAGAAAACAAAAACTCCGTAATCTAATTACAAGTCTTCGTCTTGAATCTTCGTCTTCTCGAAATGGATCTTCCTCCGGTCTTCGTCATTACATATAAATTTTACATTGAAAATTGCATCCTAGATACAAATTTTTCTAGTAAAATAAATAGGCTCAAAACGGCCTTTACAACCCAATCGAATAAAACGAACGATCCAAAACTAAGTCCACGAACCACATCCCCATTCAAAAGCATTCATCCAATAAATACTAAATAAATGGAAAGCGTAGAGATTCATTTATCCAATCAACAATACGAACCGATCCAATCGATTCACACAATCGGTAATGTATTAACGTTCAAAATAATTCGGTCGACCATAAATATTCCAATTAATCAAATTTCCCTTATAAAATGAAATACCATAAATCATTTTAATCATATTAAATCCAATTTAACATGCGGGAGATTAATTTTTAAGAATACACGGAAAAATCGAAATGGGTGAAAATCGGCCGGCATGACCGAGTCACCTCGCACTTACCGGCATACTCCCGGCTTGGCCGAGTCACCCTCGGAAGATGCCGCCAGACACGACCGAGTCACCCAGACACGGTCGGGTCGCTCAGCGATGACTTGGCAGATCGCTGACACGACCGTGTCACCCAGACACGGCCGAGTCACTTCGGCCAGACACGCCCGTGTCTCGACACGGTCGGGTCTCCGTGCAGCTTTGGCCACATCTTGCGGACACGGCCGTGTCACCCAGACACGGTCGAGTCATCCTCGCCAAAATACCCTTTTTGTCCAAAAAGTCGTCCGACGACGATTCGGGCTAGATTTTCGACGGATATCCAATATCAATATTTTCCGACTTTCATATCTTCAATATAAATCATATTTCCCGAAATTTAAGATTTATATTTAGACATAAACTTACGAAAAATACAATTATTACGAACGAAAAACATATACCACGATTATGACTAAAATGATTCCAAATCATTCACCATTTAATCGAGCATTCCAAATGCCAATATCGTATATACGATCGCAAGACCTACGCTCCGATACCACCGTTGGGATTCGGTGCCTAAAACGAAGGCCCAGTGGAAGCGGTAAACGAAAATTAATTCGATCCGAATCCCTACGAGGATCGAACGAGCTACGTAAATACCTAAATCTAAAACGAAAAGCACGAGTCGTAAGAAACTAACCCACGAAGTCCGAGGTTTAAATGGAACCCTTCTCTTGAGCTAATCCCCAAGCTGAAGGTTGATCTCTACGAGTTCAATCCGCTCCAAGCCCTTGAACGATCCAACGCCGAAAACACCGCGTCTCTACTTGCCACGCGCCGGAAAAACGATCGAACAACAACACTTGATTAACCTCTAAGGTTACGGCTAGAATCAAGTGGTGAAGCTTTTGTTATTACACTCTAAGTGTATAATATATCTCTCTTAATGTATCTTGAATTTTCTCCAAGAAAACTCAAGAATCAAAGTGAAGAAGAAGATCAAGATGAAGACTTGAGAAAATGATTTTTCTCTCTCTCTCACACTACTCACGGTTGGAAGCCTTTTCTAAAGGTTGAGTGAAGTGAGATCATTGTCCTCTTGCCATTCTTATTCAACCCACATAAATCAAATCATATCACATGAGATTCCCCCACCAAGTCATAATCATCTATTAATAAAATGGAATTGAAGACTTGGTGGAAAGTAGGTGGAAGGAGGGCAGCCATCTAGAAGGTATCGGACGAGTTCGATCCGTTTCGAACTCCTGTGAGTCTAAACAGATAAACTCCAATTCCGTTCCAATGTATTTATATCGATTAATTAATCCAATTAATTAATCATATCAAATACATAATAACATAATTAATTTCTCCAAGAAATAATTATATTTATGAATTAAATTAATCACCCAAGAATTTATTTAATCCATTAGGCCGTAAATCAATTTATCCAATAAATCGATTTAGACATCCAATGTCCCAAATTAGATATCCAATATCTAATATTTATAATGAGAGATTAAGCTCGATTCATTCCGTCAATCCTAATGCGCGACTCGGTAGGTCCGTCTCGGCCAAAGAATGGGAGGAACCAAAGAGTAGTAGCACCACCTAGCCACTGGCGGCCTACACTGTACTTAATCGAGAACGAATGATTGGGATCATTCAAGAACCATTCTGTCGTGAATACCAAGAACGTATAAACCTCTTCTTTCAAATGTCCCGATCAAGTTTTAGGGTCACGGTACCAAACCCTATCTCAGACTTGACGCTATGCATGCGTTAATGCAAATCGAGATCATCGAAATGCCGTGTATCTAATACAACCGGCTCCAATGCTTTGGCCAAAGACTTATGATCTCATCTCGCCAATAACCGCATAGGACATATAACCCGCTCACTAACGGGAGAAAGAATTCTATCTTGGTATTCGATAGGACTCGCTACTTGCCCGTCAAGATGCACGTCGAGGTTGACCCCGCCTTCCGGTTTACGAGGTCGAACTACTCTAATGAAAATCTTGACGTCACAAGCACATCCCTACTAAATCCTCAAGTCGAAGGTTCACGAATACCTATCACAACCTTTCGATTCCGTCATTGATCGTCCCGAGTGAAATCCATGTGACGAATCGAGGGTGAGTCGGTTCGAGTATACTAATCTAATTAGCATACCTATAACGTGTGCTCCCACTAACTATTAGTGTTCGAGGCACTCTCCATGTCAAAGAACACGTCATACAAGTCTTTACATAAACTTAACGCCTACCAAGTTTCATCGACTTGCGAACGATTAAGTATTTGAGCTATAAACCTTTCCAGTGCCGACCCCCTTATCCAATAAGGAGTGGAACGTTTTGCTCTCAAATACACGGACTAGTTTCTA
Organism: Orobanche coerulescens; assembly: GCA_033398695.1. NCBI lineage: Eukaryota > Viridiplantae > Streptophyta > Magnoliopsida > Lamiales > Orobanchaceae > Orobanche > Orobanche coerulescens. Next base: position 71,489,206 of record CM065802.1, read on the forward strand.
TATGTTTATTTACGAGTTAGGAATGCCAGTAACTACCAGTAAATAAAGAAACAATCATTTGCCTTATATAAATGGTTTACATAATTACAAGTACAATGCCCTCACTCAACAACCTCTGAGTGGCATTCGAGGGCATACTCCTAACACAGACATCCCGTCGAACACTCCGGGTGGGATACCACTTCCGCGGCCGTACCCCTTAGTATCGACCCCCAGACATCCCGTCGGACACTCCGGGTGGAAGTTCAACCACACACGCACCCAAGTCCACTTCCGCGGCCGTACCCCTTAGTATCGACCCCCAGACATCCCGTCGGACACTCCGGGTGGAAGGAACACAACTCACGCACTCAAAAATCACCATTCATCATTCATTTCGAAAAATCACAATATACATAACGAAATGTAATACATGTACTCGCCTTGAATGAAACGAAACGAAGAAAACGACGACGGAATAGGTTTCGGTCCGAACAATCCTCCCAAATCCGTTCCTAACACAATAACGGTATAAAACCAATCTCAACACCATGAATACGAAGAAATTCATCCTAGTTCTACCCGTTGGGACAATTCATCGGACACTACGCGTGCATAAGGAAAAGAAATCGGTAATTGGTGGAATAACGGGATTTCATCCCAACCAATAACAAGAAAACCAATGGTTACGAGTATACTATCAAAATCTAACAACAACATCGGTAAATTCGAATTAAAACACAAGATCACCACCAAACCCTCCCCAAAATCATACTAGGATTGAAGGAGTTCTTACCTCTTGAAGATTCAATCCCTATAATCCGAAGAACACGTGCTAAATCCACAATCCGAGCTAAACGATCGGAGGATGAAGAAAATAAAACACTCAAATGATTTGTGAAGTAAAAACCCTCCCTCCGGCTCTCTCTCTCGGTTGCAGGTGAAGAAAAGGGGAAAATGAGCTAAAATGCCGAGAAAACGAATTTATAGGGCGGACAGACTCGACCGTGTCCGACATGACACGGTCGTGGCGCGCAATCGGCCGGCAGGGACTCGACCGTGTCCTGCATGACACGGTCGTGTCGCGAAGGGGCGCTCGGCATTGACTCGATCGTGTCCGAACACGGCCGCCTCTGGGCGTCGCTACGGCTTATCCGGACGAGTACGGCACGGCCGTGCTGCAGCGACACGGTCGGGTCTCGAGTCGCTTCCGGCTTATCCGGACGAGTACGGCACGGGCCGTGTCGGACGACACGGCCGAGTCCGGTCGGCAGTGATCGGCCAAATGAGCGGGTGAGCTAAAACGACCATAACTCTCTCGTCCGGACTCCGATGGACTCACCGTTTGAACCATTGGAAAGCTAATTCGATGCTCTATAATATTGCAAGGATTTAGAATTTTTGGAGTTACCAAAAATTAATGGTGATCTAACAAAGTCGAATTCATATGATGAAAGTTGAAACAATGAACAATAATGATACACAACTCGAAATTTTTCCGAACGGTGAACACGGTGAATGAATATGATTGATGAATGATTATAGTTGAGTGAAATACACTGAGTGACAATTACAGGCTGATAATTACAGAATGAAAATAAATGAATTACGACCGGGTATTACATTATCTCCCCCTAAAAATAAGTTTCGTCCCGAAACTTACAACACGAATAACTCGGGGTATCTCGACCTCATACTCTCCTCCGTTTCCCACGTGGATTCCTCGGATCCATGCCTCGACCACTGAACTTTGACCAAAGGAATGGTTTTGTGCCTGAGTTGCTTCACTCGACGCTCTAAGATCTGAATCGGCCTCTCCTCGAAGGTAATGTCGGGCCCCAACTCGATCTCTCCAAAATCAATAATATGGCTAGGGTCCGATACGTACTTCCTAAGCTGGGAAACATGAAATACGTTATGCACGTGGCTCAGGGACGGCGGCAAGCCTAACCGATACGCAAGCTCTCTAACTCTATCTAAAATCTCAAACGGCCCGATATATCTCGGACTAAGTTTACCCTTCCGACCGAAGCGGTAAACTCCCCGTGTCGGCGATACCTTAAGCAAGACGTGATCTCCCACCTCAAACTCCAACGGTCGGCGACGTGTATCGGCATAAGACTTCTGCCGACTCTGGGCCGTCAGCAACCTACCACGAATCAGGGTAACCTTCTCCCTCGTCTCAACTATCATGTCGGGCTCGGTACCGAGTAGCTCAGACGCATCATCCCAACACAACGGCGATCTACACCTCCTCCCATACAACGCTTCGAATGGTGCCATTTTGATCGAGGCATGCCAACTATTGTTGTACGTGAACTCGATCAATGGCAAGTGTGTCTCCCAATCATCCTTCCAATCTAAAGCACAGGCTCGTAACATATCCTCTAGCGTCTGTATCGTCCGCTCAGACTGTCCGTCTGTCTGAGGGTGGTAGGATGTACTAAGTCTCAACTCGGTTCCCAAAGCTCTATGAACGGCCTGCCAAAAATGTGATATGAACCGGCCATCACGATCCGAAACAATGCTCTTAGGGGTCCCATGCAATCTCACTATTTCCGCAACAAACACTCGTGCAAGCCTCTCCGGCCCCCAAGTGTCCTTAATACTTAGAAAATGAGCTGATTTGGTTAGTCGATCAACAACGACCCAAATCATGTTCATTCCCGTCCGAGTCTTAGGCATACCGTTAATTAAATCCATAGAAATTTCCTCCCATTTCCACTCCTAATAGGAAGTGGTCGTAAAAACCCGCGGGTCGCCGATGCTCGATCTTAACTCACGATGTGTCAAACACTTCGACACAAACTCGCTAACGTCTGTCTTCAAATTACTCCACCAGTAGTTGCTCCTCACATCCTTGTACATTTTACTCGTACCAGGATGTATGGAGTAAGGTGTGGTATGAGCTTCACTCAAGATCTTCTGTCTCAGATCAACAACACCCGGTACACATAATCTGCCGCGAAATCTCAAAACTCCATCATCGTGAACCACAAATCCGGGGGCTTTCCCTTTCCTCACATCCTCCCTCAACTGGACCAAAAACGGATCGTCATACTGCTTCGCCTTGATATCATCAGTCAAGGACGAAGTGATCTCTAACGCATATAACTGGCCCTGAACTCTCTGAACCCAAACCTCAATATTCTGACAGATGAAATCTCGCTGGATCCTACTCTGCGGTGTAAGTACCTCTAACATATGCAAAGCCATCGGTTTTCGGCTCAACGCATCAGCCACTACGTTGGCCTTACCCGGATGGTAAAGTATCTCGAGGTCGTAATCTTTAATTAGCTCCAACCACCTACGCTGTCTCATATTTAACTCCCTCTGACTGAAGATATACTTCAAGCTCTTGTGATCGGTAAAAATCTTACACGACGACCCATAGAGATAATGCCTCCAGATCTTTAAGGCGAAAACGACCGCAGCTAACTCCAAATCATGCGTGGGATAATTTACCTCGTAAGGTTTCAACTGGCGGGACGCATAAGCAATCACTCTGTCTCTCTGCATCAAAACACATCCTAGACCAAGGCCCGAAGCATCACTATACACTACGAAGTCCTCGTTCCCCTGAGGCAATGCTAAAACGGGTGCGGTAGTCAGACGTCTCTTTAACTCGTCAAAACTGCTCTGTCTGTCTGCGGTCCACTCGAATTTCTGAGTCTTCTGAAGCAACTGAGTGAGCGGTTTAGCAATCTTAGAAAATCCCTCAACAAATCGACGGTAGTAGCCGGCGAGACCCAGAAAACTCCTCACCTCCTTCACATTCTTAGGCGGCTCCCAAGCCATCACTGCCTCTATCTTCTGCGGATCTACCCGAACTCCCTCTGCTGAAATCACATGCCCGAGGAACGTCACTTCCTCGAGCCAAAACTCACACTTAGAGAACTTTGCGTACAACTGCTCAGCCCTCAAAGTGTCTAAAACAATTCGGAGATGTAAGGCGTGTTCCTCCCGACTCCGTGAATAGATAAGAATATCGTCGATAAAAACGACTACGAATTTGTCCAGATACTCAATAAAAACTTTGTTCATCAACTGCATGAACACTGCTGGGGCATTGGTTAGCCCGAAAGGCATAACCACAAACTCGTAATGGCCATATCTCGTCCGAAAGGCAGCTTTCGGAATATCGACGTCCCGAATTCTCAACTGGTAGTAGCCCGATCGCAAATCAATCTTCGAAAAGACTGTCGCCCCCTGAAGCTGATCAAACAAATCGTCAATCCTGGGCAAAGGGTATTTATTTTTGGTGGTCAACTTGTTTAATTCTCGAAAATCGATGCATAAACGAAGCGACCCATCCTTCTTCTTAACAAAGAGTACAGGCGCACCCCAAGGCGATGCGCTCGGTCGAATATACCCTTTATCTAACAATTCTCCCAACTGATTCTTCAACTCTAACATCTCCGACGGTGCCATACGGTACGGTGCTCGAGAAATAGGGGCTGCATTCGGCTCAAGATCGATAGGAAACTCCACCTCTCGCTGCGGTGGTAATCCCGGCAAGTCGTCTGGGAAAACATCGGGATACTCACCAACAACTGGAATTGACGACATGCCAACTCCACCATCTTCCGCCTGTAGAGCGAAACACCAGTAGCCGACACAACCTTGGTTTAGAAGTTTCATCGCCTTCAAGGCGTTAATCACGCTCCCCGATTTACCCGGCTTACAGCCGACGAGAGTATGCTCGGTGCCATCCTCGGCCACGATCGAGATAGTACGAGTCCGATAGTTCATGATAGCACCGTGACGCTCTAACCAATCGTCCCCGAGGATTAAATCCTCACCCTTGAGGTCGATAACAATGAGGTTTGAGGGCCAATCTCGGCTCCCGATCCTCACTGGGCAATCCCTAACTTCCCGGTCCCCAACCATACGATCCCCGCTAGGCGTACCCACCACAAACGGTTCACACTCAAACAAGCAGTTAAAGCCAATACGATTCACACAATCCGATGCAATAAAGGAATGGGTAGCACCCGAATCAAAAAGCACGGAAACCGGATGAGTAAGGATCTAAGTGGTACCTGACGCCACCGGAATGTCTGCCTCCTCTGTGCGCCTCATCTGATACACTCGGGGGTGAACTGAACCCGAACTCGAGGCTGCACGGCGATCCGGCTGACCCCGTCCTCTACCACGACCCGAACTCTGCGGAATATGAGTAGCTGGAGTGCTGTGATCCTTCTGATCGGTAGTGGTAGTCGGAACTCTAGCGGCCCTGGTGGCCCTCTCACAATGAACTGCCCGATGTCCGGTCTGCCCGCAAGTAAAACAAATAACTGGAGGAGAAGGGCAATCCTTCATCAAATGCTCATATTGGTTGCGATTAAAACAAACTCCGCCACCGTAAGCAACGGATCGATCAACGACACGAGATCCCCGGCTGAAACGGTCTCTTCCGGGTGTAGGAGCGAGCGAGACTTCAAAATCGACCACCTTTAACGGCCGAGAACCCGCGTAGTCTTCGCTTCTTAGCTTCCGAAACCGACTCGATTCCGGACCATATCGATCGCGAGCGCGATCACAGTATTCCTTCAAGGTGGCACACATGAGCGGTGCCATACTGCACGATATGCGGCTTCATGCGCATATTGAAGTATCGGATTTTATCGGCCTCCGTTCTCACTTGATCCCTCACGAAGCCCAATCTGATTGTAAGAAATGATGGCACGAGAAATAGGCACATCCCGAGGTGTAGCGGTGAAAAACTCCACAATTCGCGCTCCTTAGCGGCGGTGGACAATATTCGCTTCCATAGCAGCCACGAACTCCTCCCAAGTGGCCCGACGATCTCGGGCGCAACGGCCTCCCACCACTCAGCCTTCCTTATCCAGAGGTATCGGGCAATATGTACCCTCCTGTCTTCGGGACAAGCTACGGCATCAAAGGGCCTGGACAACTGAAAGAGCCAATTCTCCCATCCGAGGGAGTCAGAAGATCCGGAGAAACGAGGAGGGTGCATCTTAGTTACCGTCTGAAGCCACTTACTAGCCTCCTCTTCCGGTGTCAGGGGCGGATTCTGACGTCCACCCTGAGCTATCTGAGTAAGTTGGGCTACCAACTGCTGAAGTACGGCAGTAGCCCCGGTGTCGGCATTATTACCCGACGGCACTGAGTGAGAGGCTGAGTCCGCAGAGGACTGGGAAAGTGAGCCCTCCTCATTATCAGCACCACGACCACGGCCTCGGCCGCGTCCCCTAGCCGGTCTACCACGACCTCTCAACATACTGAAGGAAAATAAGAAAAGAACAAGATCAGAAAGATTCACAATTTACAAGGTTGGTAATCATAATTCTCAATTCCGAACAACGCAAGAAAACGAATACAGAGTATAAGAGTTTGAGAAGACTTACAGCCACGGGTCGCACGAAAAGACGGTAGCATGATGATATTAGGCTCAACGACTGACTCTAATGACGCAGCTAACAGACCCAAAAATTAACCGACAGCCTAGGTATTCAAAACCTAAGCTCCGATACCATAAATGTAACACCCCAATTCACAAAGGGGACATTACACGCCGTAGAAACCTCGTGAGGTCTACCAGGCTAACACAAGACACATAACCGCAATGAAAAACCCAAAAGATGCACTCAAAAGTAAACAGGGCCGTGGCCTCGGCCAAAACATTTCAACGGAGTACATGAAACATAATGTAAATATAAATTCATTGCCCACGCAGGGGACTTAAACCAAATTCGGAAGTAAGCAGTTTAACTCCAATACTCAACAAATGCAATGACAAAACATAAAAAGAACAATACAGACTCGAGCCACTATCATCAAGCCATCCCATCCTTCGCGTGCGTGCCCGTACTGCTCCTCGGCTCCTTCGGTACCAAATGCATAAGACGCATTTCCCCATTTAAGGGGTTAGCATTCGAATAGCTAGTGCAAGTACACAATTACACAACATTATATACAAAATACGGTTTTACACAATCATCCCAAACGTAAGTCATTTGCCACATATATATTCCGAATACTACATTGGCAATCACATCAATTTCCAATCATCACGATATCACAAAATCACAATCGTATCCCGTGGCGTACCCCTTAGTATCGACCCCGGACATCCCGTCGAACACTCCGGGTGGGATACCACTTCGCGGCCGTACCCTTAGTATCGACCCCGGACATCCCGTCGGACACTCCGGTGGAAGTTCAACCACACACGCACCCAAGTCCACTTCCGCGGCCGTACCCCTTAGTATCGACCCCCAGACATCCCGTCGGACACTCCGGGTGGAAGGAACACAACTCACGCACTCAAAAATCACCATTCATCATTCATTTCGAAAAATCACAATATACATAACGAAATGTAATACATGTACTCGCCTTGAATGAAACGAAACGAAGAAAACGACGACGGAATAGGTTTCGGTCCGAACAATCCTCCCAAATCCGTTCCTAACACAATAACGGTATAAAACCAATCTCAACACCATGAATACGAAGAAATTCATCCTAGTTCTACCCGTTGGGACAATTCATCGGACACTACGCGTGCATAAGGAAAAGAAATCGGTAATTGGTGGAATAACGGGATTTCATCCCAACCAATAACAAGAAAACCAATGGTTACGAGTATACTATCAAAATCTAACAACAACATCGGTAAATTCGAATTAAAACACAAGATCACCACCAAACCCTCCCCAAAATCATACTAGGATTGAAGGAGTTCTTACCTCTTGAAGATTCAATCCCTATAATCCGAAGAACACGTGCTAAATCCACAATCCGAGCTAAACGATCGAAGGAGGATGAAGAAAATAAAACACTCAAATGATTTGTGAAGTAAAAACCCTCCCTCCGGCTCTCTCTCGGTTGCAGTGAAGAAAAGGGGAAAATGAGCTAAAATGCCGAGAAAACGAATTTATAGGGCGGAGACTCGGCCGTGTCCGACATGACACGGTCGTGGCGCGCAATCGCCGGGGGACTCGGCCGTGTCCCGCATGACACGGTCGTGTCGCGAAGGGGCGCTCGGCATTGACTCGGCCGTGTCTGGAACACGGTCGGGCCTGGGCGTCGCTACGCTTATCCGGACGAGTACGCACGGCCGGCCGTGACGACACGGTCGGGTCCTGAGGCGATCGCTTCCGGCTTATCCGGACGAGTACGGCACGGGCCGTGTCGGACGACACGGCCGAGTCCGGTCGGCAGTGATCGGCCAAATGAGCGGGTGAGCTAAAACGACCATAACTCTCTCGTCCGGACTCCGATTGACTCACCGTTTGAACCATTGGAAAGCTAATTCGATGCTCTATAATATTGCAAGGATTTAGAATTTTTGGAGTTACCAAAAATTAATGGTGATCTAACAAAGTCGAATTCATATGATGAAAGTTGAAACAATGAACAATAATGATACACAACTCGAAGTTTTTCCGAACGGTGAACACGGTGAATGAATATGATTGATGAATGATTATAATTGAGTGAAATACACTGAGTGACAATTACAGGCTGATAATTACAGAATGAAAATAAATGAATTACGACCGGGTATTACATCTCTCCCAATATGGATTTAGGAAAAATTATGCGTGGCACCGTTAATAAAATTTTAGGCACAAAAGTGTTCACCTTATTGTTCGAAGTTTGATGACAAATTAATGAAATTTCTTTGGAAACATCATCAGTGGTAACTTCTTCTACAAGCTCATCACACTTTATGTAATTATCAGAAAAAACTTGTTGCGAGGAAATCCCTCACACTATGCCGCAAGTGCACGGTGTCAACAAGTAATAAAGTGATAAGTAAGATATCGTTCCCTCGAGGACTGATTTCACTAAGTACCAAAATATAGTCAACTCGTAATTTTATTTGAAGAACAATTATATAGAATTTATTTCTAAACTAATTGGCGAAAAATAAATAGAAAATAATAATAGTAATAATAAAAATAATAATAATAATAAGGGCGTAGAATTATGATTTTCACCTCAAACAATCAGGAATGATTTTTATTTAATTCAATTCACTTTTATTCAATTGATTGTAAGCCAGGAATTCCTAAATTATTCTAAAGCTTCTCCCAAAGTCGATAGAAAATACTAATAATTATTAACTCAATATATTCCTATTCGAATTAGATAATTAATAGCTAAAACAGTTCATGAATCCCCAAAATAAATAGGCTTCAGAATTCCCATGACTATATCCCTATCTCACGACAATCATAATTTTTCTCACAAGAACTATGCCTAAATTTCATCTCCCGAATTCATAAAGACATTCAAATCAATTCAACTGTTGGCCAGACAATTGAAAGGTATTAAGAACAATGAGAAAAATCCAACTCAATACGAATAATGAGTGAATTGAAATAAAGATAAATAAATCAAACCGTCATGTAATCGGCTACAATCACAATCCTACTCGAACACATCTAGAAAATAAGATGCCGAAAAATTCAGGAAAACCGTAAAAGATCCCTGGATTCTTGTGTTCTTCGATCCCGTCCTCAGATGTCTCCTTGATCCCCCCTTTTTTCTGACCTTCAATGTTTATTTATAGCTATCCTTAGCCCCCAAAACGCGTCCGGGAATTAGGTTGAAAACGGACTTCAGAACAGTCCAAAAAAAATGAGGACTGAATCATCATTACCGCCCCGTGGGCTGCGGCTCACTTAAGCTGTGCCGCGGCTCACCATGTTGGCCATACACAGGCGCCTTTTTCGTCATGGGCGCGGCTCGGTAAGTGCGTGTCGCGGCCCCGTCTGATGCGTTGGGGCTTCGTATGCTTTGTGCGTGTCTGCGGCTGCTTTCCTTGTGCCGCGGCCCCAGGCCAAAAATTGTCGTTTTGGCCCGTTTTTCGCCGTTTGAGCTTTCGGACTCCAATTTTCTACAAAACATATAAAGATAGTGCATTAAAAGCTCATTTATGCATATTTAGGCTCAAAATGGATATAAAATAATGATAAATAAGCGCATAAAAATACGCCTAACAAATACCCCCAAACTTGAGCCTTTGCTTGTCCTCAAGTAAAAATCAATTTTCAAATAAAAAGTATCGTAAATGATCGTGCAAATCCATAGTGCTCAACTTAATCAATACTACCCTGAAAATCTCAAAGAATAATACGAGTATCGTATTAGTGAGTCACATTCACGGACACTGATTCCAAAAAGTAATCATTTTCAGTCCTAACCAATCGTTCATGAAGAAAATCAAGTTCAAAGATTAACAAGCGTGAATTTAACCGACCGTAAATATGAAGGGTTAGATTAAACAAGCCAATTCGCCCAGTCCCACAGTCTAGTGGCAAAAATTTAAGAGTTTCATCATCAAAAATAAACCTCGGACAGCATTCCCTTATGTATGATCAATAATATGATTCGAGTTAACCACTAGGTTCCGGATCTCGGGATGTTTCATCTGGATAATCTTAGGGTGGATTTCCATTCTCATGTATTGGGGAACCGCTTGACGTTAAAGACACTCATGGGGCACATGGATGCTTCTAGTTACTAAGTCCCCCTCTACAGCGGAGAAAAAACTCGAATAGCTATTCCCGCACGTCCCATTCAAGGTTGCTGTTTTACGTGAAAGTAAACAACGGGTCGCGTGAATACCCCCGGCTACTAGGCTTCCCATCATCGGCAAATGCGATATTTCTAAACCATTAGTCTATTCAGGGTTGTCGTTTTACGCGAGAGTAAACAACGGGTCATGTGAATACCCCCGGTTACTAAACTTCCCATCATAGAATATGTATAATATCTCGACTTTTTGGGAAAAACTGTCCGACTCTAAACTTAATTTAAGTGCCAACACGACTCATGTTACTCGACGACTAGCTACGCGAAAAGTGTAACCAAACGTATAGACGGCGATTTGAAAACACGTATGTCTCATTTCTTATACGCTAAGATTTCTACAACAACGAAAAATTTTGGACCTAAATGAATACTCAAAGGAAACAGATATCGTTGTCTGCAACTCGACCAAATACTCAACCGTTTCTTCAAAAAGAAATCAGTATCATAACATCAGTTTTACACACGGAAGCACGAAAAATTCACGAAAAATTCATGTTTTTTGGCAAAAACCATCAACAGCATGTAAGAAAAATAAAGCAATGATGAAATTGCAATTTATAACCAAGAAAATTTAAGAAAATATCGCATGCTTCAATTTATTTCACTACACATAAAATCATCAATAATAAAACTCATGTGAAGATAAAAGAGATAAGGAAAAGTGAATTTTATTCCAAATGTCTTCTTGAACGCCAGCACATGTCTGAGTGGAATCGTCTGTCAATCCATGCTTCAAATAATGCCCAACGTCACCAGGGACCCCCAAACTTAGTCTCTAGTCATGAAATAACTATAGACATTAAGTCAAGAAATACTAGAATATGAAGGATAATAACGCATTGGGGTTAATTAGAGAAATAAGGGCCAACAGGAATACACGAATCCAAACGAAATAACAAAACAAAGAAGAAAAAAAAATTATTAACGAAAAATCAAATAAAAAAAACTAACTAGAAAGCAAGTAAAAATGATGGGTTGCCTCCCATCATGCGCTCTATTTTACGTCTTGAGCACGACGTGGCAAATAAAAAAATTAACGTGGCTTCTTTCTAGGGAGATTGCCAAATACCCCCTTCTTGCAATCTATAAGCCTCTTATTCCACAAGGGAGGCTTTGGTTCATGCCTGGTTGCCAAAAATAATGAGTAAGAATAATTATGCGGACAACCAAAAAATAATGAAAGAATATAATAATTATAAGGTATGAAAAAATAAGCAGAGTTCGAATGGGTAAATAATAAAGACATATCATGAACAACCTCATTAGAGCTCAAAGAATCAGCCTCAACAAAATCAAAAGTAATGGGGCCAATCTCTCCCAATATGGATTTAGGAAAAATTATGCGTGGCACCGTTAATAAAATTTTAGGCACAAAAGTGTTCACCTTATTGTTCGAAGTTTGATGACAAATTAATGAAATTTCTTTGGAAACATCATCAGTGGTAACTTCTTCTACAAGCTCATCACACTTTATGTAATTATCAGAAAAAACTTGTTGCGAGGAAATCCCTCACACTATGCCGCAAGTGCACGGTGTCAACAAGTAATAAAGTGATAAGTAAGATATCGTTCCCTCGAGGACTGATTTCACTAAGTACCAAAATATAGTCAACTCGTAATTTTATTTGAAGAACAATTATATAGAATTTATTTCTAAACTAATTGGCGAAAAATAAATAGAAAATAATAATAGTAATAATAAAAATAATAATAATAATAAGGGCGTAGAATTATGATTTTCGCCTCAAACAATCAGGAATGATTTTTATTTAATTCAATTCACTTTTATTCAATTGATTGTAAGCCAGGAATTCCTAAATTATTCTAAAGCTTCTCCCAAAGTCGATAGAAAATACTAATAATTATTAACTCGATATATTCCTATTCGAATTAGATAATTAATAGCTAAAACAGTTCATGAATCCCCAAAATAAATAGGCTTCAGAATTTCCATGAGTATATCCCTATCTCACGACAATCATGATTTTTCTCACAAGAACTATGCCTAAATTTCATCTCCCGAATTCATAAAGACATTCAAATCAATTCAACTGTTGGCCAGACAATTGAAAGGTATTAAGAACAATGAGAAAAATCCAACTCAATACGAATAATGAGTGAATTGAAATAAAGATAAATAAATCAAACCGTCATGTAATCGGCTACAATCACAATCCTACTCGAACAGATCTAGAAAATAAGATGCCGAAAAATTCAGGAAAACCGTAAAAGATCCCTGGATTCTTGTGTTCTTCGATCTCGTCCTCAGATGTCTCCTTGATCCCCCCTTTTTTCTGACCTTCAATGTTTATTTATAGCTATCCTTAGCCCCCAAAACGCGTCCGGGAATTAGGTTGAAAACGGGCTTCAGAACAGTCCAAAAAAAATGAGGGCTGAATCATCATTACCTGTTGGGATTCGGTGCCTAAAACGAAGGCCCAGCGGAAGCGGTAAAACGAAAATTAATTCGATCCGAATCCCTACGAAGATCGATCGAGCTACGTATATACGAATATATAAACGAAAAGCAAGAGTCGTAAGAAACTAACCCTCGAAGTCCGTTGATTAAATGGTAACCTTCTCTTGAGCTATTCCCCAAGCTCTTGAACGATCCAACGCCGAAAGTACCGCGTCTCTACTTGCCACGCGCCGGAGAAACGACCGGAACGACGATCACCTTGCTATCCTCCGAGGATACGGCTAGAGCTAAGTGATGAAGCTTCCAATATGAGATTATCACACTCTAAGTGTATAACTCACAACTCTCATTAATACTCTTGAATTTTCTCTAAGAAAACCAAGAGGAAAGTGAAGAAGAAGAAGACTATTTTGAGAAGAACTTTTCTCTCTCTTTAACTCTCTTACATCTCACGTATGAAATGCACAAATGAATACATGTGAGAGTTTTGGTCTTCTTCTCATTCTTTATACACATTATAACCACCAACAACTCATCTCACATGAGATGTCTTCCCCAAGTCACTATCATCCATTATAAAATGGAAACCAAAGACCAAAGGGAAGGTTGGTGGAAGGCGGCTATCAAGAAGAAATCGGACAAGTTCGGTTCGTTTCGGACTCTAGCGAGTCCAAACGGATAAACTCCGATTCCGTTAGATGTATTTATATCGATCAATTAATCGATTAATTAATCATATCAAATACATAATAACATAATTAATTTCTCCAAGTAATTATATCCATGAATTAAATTAATCACCCGTGATATATTTAATTCATTAAGCCGTAAATCAATTTATCCGATAAATCGATTTAAATATCGATGTCCCAAATTAGATATCAATATCTAATATTCATAATGAGAGAATTAGCTTAATTCATTCGTCGTCAATCCTAATGCGCGACTCGGTAGGTCCGTCTCGATCGGCAATGGGAGGAACCAAGAGTAGTAGCACCACCTAGCGGCTGGTGGCCTACCTGCTATACCCCACCGAGAGCGAATGATTGGGATCATTCAAGAACCATTCTGTCGTGAATACCGGTATACGTATAAACCCTTCTTTCAAATGTCCCGATCAAGTTATAGGGTCACGGTCGATCAAACCTTATACGTACTTGACGCTATGCATGCGTTAATGTAAATCGAGATCATCGAGTATCGTGTATCTAATACAACTAGCTCCAATGCTTTGGCCAAAGACTTATGATCTCATCGCCAATAACCGCATAGGACATATAACCCGCTCACTAACGGGAGAAAGAATTCTATCTTGGTATTGATGGGACACTGCTACTTGCCGTTAAGATGCACGTCGAGGTTGACCCCGCCTTAGGTTTACGAGGTCGAACTACTCTAATGAAAATCTTGACGTCACAAGCACATCCCTACTAAATCCTCAAGTCGAAGGTTCACGAATACCTATCACAACCTTTCGATTCCGTCATTGGTATGTCCCGGAGTGAAATCCATGTGACGAATCGAGGGTGAGTCGGTTCGAGTACACTAATCCAATTAGCATACCTATAACGTGTGCTCCCACTAACCATTAGTGTTCGAGGCACTCTCCATGTCAAAGAACACGTCATACAAGTCTTCACATAAACTTAACGCCCGATCAAGTTTCATCGACTTCGACGATTAAGTATTTGAGCTATAACCTTTCCGGTGCGACCCCTTATCCAATAAGGAGTGGAACGTTTTGCTCTCAAATACACGGACTAGTTTCTATATGTTTATTTACGAGTTAGGAATGCCGGTAACTACGGTAAATAAAGAAACATTCATTTGCCTTATATAAATGGTTTACATAATTACAAGTACAATGCCCTCTCTCAACAACCTCCGAGTGGCATTCGAGGGCATACTCCTAACAATCTCCCACTTGCACTCAATGCCACACACTATGGTATCTAATACCCATGTTCTCTAGATGACGCTCCAAGCTAGTCCGAGAAAGTGGCTTGGTCGGTGGATCGGCGACGTTGTCGGCCGAGTCTACTCTGTGCGTCTGATGTATCCCTTGCGAACAAATTCTCTTACGAGATGATACTTCCTCTCAATATGTTTGGTCTTGTTGTGAAACCTCGGCTCCTTGGCTGCGCTACTGACTCCGTCGTTGTCGCGATCTGTTGGAATAGGCGGCTCGGACATGGTATCATTTGAAGTTCTCCCGAAACTTCTTAATCCGAACCCTTCCTTGGAAGCCTCAGAGGTCGCTTGATACTCGGCTGATAGGTGGAATCGTGATCGCGCTTTGCTTGGCACTACGCCAAGAATCGCTCCTCCATTAAGAGTAAATATGTAGCAGTGGACATCGAGTCGTCCTTCGGTCCTTGGAAGTCCGAATCGGTGAATCCCACCACATCCAAATCTCCACCGCCATACATAAGAACCATATCTCTCGTTCTTCTCAAGTACTTGAGAACGTTCTTTCTGATCCAATGTTCCCTACAGGTTTGCACGAAACCTACTCACCACGCTTACGGCATGCGCGATGTCGAGTCTTGTACACAACATAGCATACATAAGGCTACCCACGGCCGAAGCATATGGTATATTACTCATTTCCTTGCGTTGTTCCTCACTTTGAGGACACATCTTCAAGGTGAGTTTTATTCCATGTTGCATCGGTAGGAACCCTCTTTTAGAATCATCCATCTTAAATCGCTTTAAGATCTTATCTATTTAGAGGGCTTGGGAAAGGCCTATTGTTCTCTTCGCTCTATCCGGTGAGCCGAATACCAAGAATATAGGTTGCTTCTCCCAAGTCTTTCATGGAGAAATTACTCGAAAGCCAAGCTTTTCTGGTAGAGCATTCCCACATCATTTCCTATTAGTAGAATATCATCCACATATAGTACTAAGAATGCGATCTTGCTCCCACTAACCTTCTTGTATACACAAGGTTCCTCTTCATTTTGCACGAAGTCAAACTCTTTGACCGCCTCGTCAAAGCGAAGGTTCCAACTCTGCGACGCTTGCTTGATCCATAAATGGAACAATGAAGCTTGCACACTTTACGAATATCGACTTGAGACACAAAGCCTTTAAGTGCTCCATATAGATTTCCTCCTCGAGGAATCCATTAAGGAAAGCCGTCTTTACGTCCATTTGCCATATCTCATAATCGTGGTAGGCGGCTATAGCAAGCATCATGCGAATAGACTTGATCATGGCTACGGGCGAGAAGGTATCGTGTGTCGATCCCTTCCTTCAGGTATAACCCTTTGCCACAAGCACAGCCTTATAGGCGTCAACCTTGCCATCACCATCGGTCTTTCTCTTATAGATCCACTTGTTCCCAATAGGCACTATACCCTTGGGGCGGTCTACTAGAGTCCGGACACGATTGACATGCATCGAGTCTATCTCGGCTTCCATAGCTTCACGCCATTTCGCGGAGTCTACATCCACCATCGCTTGGTCATAGGTCGTTGGGTCGGTCTCTTGGCTATCACTTGGAACCTCATGGAGACCCGGCTCCTCCAAGTGCACAAGCCCATACCTCTCGAGTAAATGAGACACCCTACTAGACCTACGAGGTGGTTGTACTTGTGTTTGAAAGTTCGGTTCAGTTTCTTGCACAGTGTCTCTCGAGGAGTTTCATTGTATTCTTCTAAAGAAATACTTCTACCGCTCCGCCTTCTGAATGAACTCATCTTCCGGGAAGTGTGCTTGTAAAGCAACAACGATCCTTCGATCTTCGGGCATGTAGAATAGATATCCCATCGTCCCAGGCAGAATCCTATGAAACGTCCCTTATGAGACCTAGCTTCCAACTTTTCCACCTTAGTCTTCTTGACATAGGCGGGACATCCCCAAATCCTAATGTGATTAAGACTTGGTTTCCTTCCTTCCCACATCTCATGTGGAGTTTTAGGAACGGATTTGGAAGGACATCTGTTCAAGATATACGCGGCGATCGGAGTGCATACCCCACGGGTAAATCGACAAGTCGGTATAGCCCGGCATGGAACGGACCATGTTCAACGGGTCGGTTCCTTCTTTCGACACACCATTTAAGCGAGGAGTACGGAGGTGTTAGTTGTGAAACTATTCCATGTTCCTTAAGGAACTCGTCAAACTCCATACTCATATACTCGCCACCTCGGTCCGACCGAAGTGCTTTGATATGATTACCGGTTTGTTTCTCGACTAGGGCCTTGAATTCTGGAATTTCTCAAAGGCCTCGGATTTATGTTTCATTAAGTATACATAACCATACCTAGTATGATCATCGTAAACGTAATGAAATATTGATATCCGTCACGTCTTTGCTTCTAAAGCACCACATACGTCGGTATGGATTAATCGATTTATCGGCGGCTCTTTCAAAAGTCCCTGTGAAGGGGACTTAGTCATTTTGCCTTTAAGGCAAGATTCACAAGTAGGAAAGGGATCCGATCCCAATGGACCCATAAGTCCATCTTTTTCCATCTTGTAAACCTTGGTCGACCAACATGACCAAGTCTAAGATGCCATTTCAAAACTTGATTGGTTTCATCCCTACCACGTTTTCTAGTCATAGTATTCACAACTACTTTGTTCTTTGAGATTTAGATGATACAATCCATTCAACAATGTAGCGGTACCCACTAGTTTATTTCTAAAATAAATTTTGCAGAACCATCACCAATGAAAAATGAAAAGCCTTTTCGGTCCATGGCCGGAATGGATACAATGTTTTGTGCCCCTTGGGCAAAACAAGTACATCTTCTAAAGTCAAAACAAAGCCGGATTCTAAACCCAAAAGAAGTGATCCTATGTCGGTCGCCTCGACACTATGCCCGCTTCCACCGTGATCATAACTTCTCCGGCTCCAAGCTTCCTACTTTGTTCCAGATCACGATTCACGGTACAAATATGAGAACTAGCACGAGAATCCAAGTATCGGGAAGTAGAAAATACGATGGCGAGAACAATTTGTTTCCAAAACTAAAAGTTACGTACAGATTGCCATGAAGAATCGGGACAGTCTCTAGCCCAGTGGCCCGACTCACCGCACTTGAGACAAGTATCCTTTTTCTTCTTGTTCTTGGAACCATCGGGGCCTTGCCCTTACCCTTAAGGTCCTTAGCTTGTGGTCGGTTTGCTTCTTGGTCCTTTTCTTCTTGTTCTTAGACCTCAGGAGTCCGAAGAAATCACAAGCGAGACTCCTTCATCCATGAGTCTTCATCGAGGCGGCGGTCACAAGTTTGTTCATTAGCCCGGCTAAGTTACATGCAATCTCATTGCGGTTGAAGTTCATAACAAAGCGTGAGAAGGAATCGGGAGAGGCTGTAGGATAAGGTCGGTTTGGAGAGAAGTATCCATTTTAAAATCAAGAGCCTCCAATCTCTCGATCATGGATATCATTTTGAGGACGTGTTCCCCAACCTTCTCACCTTCCTTCATCCTTGCACCGAACAGTTGCTTGGATATCTCATATCTAGCGATTCTGTGTGCTCACCATAAAGCTCGGTTAAGTGAGATAGAATGCACTTAGCGAAGTCATTTTCTCATGAGCTCTGAAGCTCATTAGACATGGAAGCCATCATATAAGCACGGACTTTCACGTCATCCTTAACCCACTTTTCGTGGTTTTCAATCTCTTCTGATTGGCTCGAGTCCGCATAGGAGGCGCCGGAATGTCCGTCTCCAAGGCGTATCCCAGTGCCTCTATACCGAGGACAATCATCAGATTGCGGAGCCAATCCACAAAGTTAGGTCCCATTAAGGTGTTCTTTTCGAGTAGAATTGCGAGTGGATTCATTGTCATATTGAGATTTATGCATTAAGTATAGCAGTTAATTAGTGACTCATTCAATTATGTTACGAGTATGGAATTTAAGGTCTTTTCTATTCTTGTTACCCGGCTCCCACTATTTTTATCGGAATAACACACTCCCATGTGAAATCAGGAAGTATCGTCGCTCTACTTCATAGTGGTGATCGAGTTCTTTATAAATCTTAATAGAGGGCAACCGAGCAGGTTTCTAGTCTATTAATTTTCATAAAGTGGTGTCCAACACCAACCCATCTAATGGATGATTCGATCTTCTTTTTCCCCTTGTTCACTCCCCTCAACCTATACGGTTTCTATGGTTCGTGAACAAGTTAAGTTTATACCATCGACGCAAATCGGTTTCACAATTGAATCTTATCCGGCAACCTATCGGGTTTCTAGGGATAAAATTTGCTCAACCGAAGGCATCGATGCGCTCCCGGTAATTTATCCGTCCTCCCGAACGACTACCCGATAACTCGGAAGCATAGCACATCCGGTTTGGATTTCAATTTCGAAAACTCGATGGAGGAAGGAAAACCTTGAAACCTTATAAACTTAATAATTTATAGTGGGAGAATTTTCGCGATTAACGTTACACTTTGCACATTAATCATATTAGCGCGTTTGAGGCATTCATACAATATGAAAAAACCATTCACAACCTAGTTGCTACCAACATGTGGTTCATGGACCGTTCTAGAAAACAAAAACTTCGTAATCTAATTACAAGTCTTCGTCTTGAATCTTCGTCTTCTCGAAATGGATCTTCCTCCGGTCTTCGTCATTACATAAAAATTTTACATCGAAAATTGCATCCTAGATACAAACATTTCTAGTAAAATAAATAGGCTCAAAACGGCCTTTACAACCCAATCGAATAAACGAAGCGATTCAAATCTAAGTCCACGAACCACATCCCCATTCAAAAGCATTCATCCAATAAATACTATATAAATGGAAAGCGTAGAGATACATTGATCGATCAACAATACGAACCGATCGATCGATTCACCTGATCGGTAATTTGATAACGTTCAAAATAATTGATCGACCATAAATATTCCAATTAATCAAATTTCCCTTATAAAATGAAATACCATAAATCATTTTAATCATATTAAATCCAATTTAACATGCGGGAGATTAATTTTTAAGAATAC
Source organism: Orobanche coerulescens (assembly GCA_033398695.1). Taxonomy (NCBI): domain Eukaryota; kingdom Viridiplantae; phylum Streptophyta; class Magnoliopsida; order Lamiales; family Orobanchaceae; genus Orobanche; species Orobanche coerulescens. The sequence continues at coordinate 71,509,145 of CM065802.1, forward strand.
GGAAAAATCGGCGGGGTGAAAAGCAGGCCGGCATGGCCGAGTCACCCTCGGCGGCCTCTGCCGATCACTCCCGGCTTGGCGAGTCACCCTCGAAGATGCGGCGGGACACGGCCGAGTCACCCGAGGACACGGTCGGGTCGCTCAGCGATGACTTGGCGGTGCCGGACACGGCCGTGTCACCGAGGACACGGTCGAGTCACTTCGGCGGACACGCCCGTGTCTCGACCTGATCGGGTCTCGAGCGATGCTTTGGCCACCTTGCCGGACACGGCCGTGTCACCGAGGACACGGTCGAGTCATTCTCGGCCAAAATACCCTTTTTGTCCAAAAAGTCGTCCAAACGACGATTCGGGCTAGATTTTTATAGGATATCCAATATCAATATTATACGACTTTCATATCTTCAATATAAATCATATTTCCCGAAATTTAAGATTTATATTTAGACATAAACTTACGAAAAATACAATTATTACGAACGAAAAACATATACCACGATTATGACTAAAATGATTCCAAATCATTCACCATCTAATCGAGCATTCCAAATGCCAATATCGTATATACGATCGCAAGACCTACGCTCCGATACCCTTTGTTGGGATTCGGTGCCTAAAAGCAGGCCCAGTAGGCGGTAAAACGAAAATTAATTCGATCCGAATCCCTACGAAGATCGATCGAGCTACGTATATACGAATATATAAACGAAAAGCAAGAGTCGTAAGAAACTAACCCTCGAAGTCCGTTGATTAAATGGTAACCTTCTCTTGAGCTATTCCCCAAGCTCTTGAACGATCCAACGCCGAAAGTACCGCGTCTCTACTTGCCACGCGCCGGAGAAACGACCGGAACGACGATCACCTTGCTATCCTCCGAGGATACGGCTAGAGCTAAGTGATGAAGCTTCCAATATGAGATTATCACACTCTAAGTGTATAACTCACAACTCTCATTAATACTCTTGAATTTTCTCTAAGAAAACCAAGAGGAAAGTGAAGAAGAAGAAGACAATTTTGAGAAGAACTTTTCTCTCTCTTTAACTCTCTTACATCTCACGTATGAAATGCACAAATGAATACATGTGAGAGTTTTGGTCTTCTTCTCATTCTTTATACACATTATAACCACCAACAACTCATCTCACATGAGATGTCTTCCCCACAAGTCACTATCATCCATTATAAAATGGAAACCAAAGACCAAAGGAAGGTTGGTGGAAGGGCGACTATCAAGAAGAAATCGGACAAGTTCGGTTCGTTTCGGACTCTAGCGAGTCAAACAGATAAACTCAATTCCGTTAGATGTATTTATATCGATCAATTAATCCAATTAATTAATCATATCAAATACATAATAACATAATTAATTTCTCCAAGAAATAATTATATCCATGAATTAAATTAATCACCCGGTGATATATTTAATTCATTAAGCCGTAAATCAATTTATCCGATAAATCGATTTAAATATCGATGTCCCAAATTAGATATCCAATATCTAATATTCATAATGAGAGAATTAGCTTAATTCATTCCGTCGTCAATCCTAATGCGCGACTCGGTAGGTCCGTCTCGATCGGCAATGGGAGGAACCAAGAGTAGTAGCACCACCTAGCGACTGGTGGCTGCTGCTACCTTACCCGAGAACGAATGATTGGGATCATTCAAGAACCATTCATCGTGAATACCGGTATACGTATAAACCCTTCTTTCAAATGTCCCGATCAAGTTATAGGGTCACGGTCGATCAAACCTTATACATGCTTGACGCTATGCATGCGTTAATGCAAATCGAGATCATCGAGTATCGTGTATCTAATACAACTAGCTCCAATGCTTTGGCCAAAGACTTATGATCTCATCTGCAATAACCGCATAGGACATATAACCCGCTCACTAACGGGAGAAAGAATTCTATCTTGGTATTGATAGGACTGCTACTTGCCGTTAAGATGCACGTCGAGGTTGACCCCCGCCTTAGGTTTACGAGGTCGAACTACTCTAATGAAAATCTTGACGTCACAAGCACATCCCTACTAAATCCTCAAGTCGAAGGTTCACGAATACCTATCACAACCTTTCGATTCCGTCATTGGTGTCCCGGAGTGAAATCCATGTGACGAATCGAGGGTGAGTCGGTTCGAGTACACTAATCCAATTAGCATACCTATAACGTGTGCTCCCACTAACCATTAGTGTTCGACGGGCACTCTCCATGTCAAAGAACACGTCATACAAGTCTTCACATAAACTTAACGCCCGATCAAGTTTCATCGACTTGCGACGATTAAGTATTTGAGCTATAACCTTTCCGGTGCCGACCCCTTATCGATAAGGAGTGGAACGTTTTGCTCTCAAATACACGGACTAGTTTCTATATGTTTATTTACGAGTTAGGAATGCCAGTAACTACCAGTAAATAAAGAAACATTCATTTGCCTTATATAAATGGTTTACATAATTACAAGTACAATGCCCTCTCTCAACAACCTCTGAGTGGCATTCGAGGGCATACTCCTAACATTACCGCCCCGTGGGCTGCGGCTCACTTAAGCTGTGCCGCGGCTCACCATGTTCAGCGCCAATACCTGGGCGCCTTTTTTCGTCATGGGCCGCGGCTCAGTAAGTGCGTGTCGCGGCCCCCGGTACAGTGCGTTCGGGGCTTCTGTGTGCTGTGCGTGTGCCGCGGCCTGCTTTCCTTGTGCCGCGGCCCCAGGCCAAAAATTGTCGTTTTGGCCCGTTTTTCGCCGTTTGAGCTTTCGGACTCCAATTTTCTACAAAACATATAAAGATATTGCATTAAAAGCTCATTTATGCAGATTTAGGCTCAAAATGGATATAAAATAATGATAAATAAGCGCATAAAAATACGCCTAATAAATACCCCCAAACTTGAGCCTTTGCTTGTCCTCAAGCAAAAATCAATTTTCAAATAAAAAGTATCGTGAATGATCGTGCAAATCCATAGTGCTCAACTTAATCAATACTACCCTGAAAATCTCAAAGAATAATACGAGTATCGTATTAGTGAGTCACATTCACGGACACTGATTCCAAAAAGTAATCATTTTCAGTCCTAATCAATCGTTCATGAAGAAAATCAAGTTCAAAGATTAACAAGCGTGAATTTAACCGACCGTCAATATGAAGGGTTAGATTAAACAAGCCAATTCGCCCAGTCCCACAGTCTAGTGGCAAAAATTTAAGAGTTTCATCGTCAAAAATAAACCTCGGACAGCATTCCCTTATGTATGATCAATAATATGATTGGAGTTAACCACTAGGTTCCGGATCTCGGGATGTTTCATCGGGATAACCCTAGGGTGGATTTCCATTCTCATGTATTGGGGAACCGTTTGACGTAAAAGACACTCATGGGGCACATGGATGCTTCTAGTTACTAAGTCCCCCTCTACATCGGAGGAAAAAACTCGAATAGCTATTCCCGCATGTCCCATTCAAGGTTGCTGTTTTACGCGAAAGTAAACAACGGGTCGCATGAATACCCCCGGCTACTAGGCTTCCCATCATCGGCAAATGCGATATTTCTAAACCATTAGTCTATTCAGGGTTGCTGTTTTACGCGAGAGTAAATAACGGTTCATGTGAATACCCCCGGTTATTAAACTTCTCATCATAGAATATGTATAATATCTCGACTTTTTGGGAAAAACTGTCCGACTCTAAACTTAATTTAAGTGCTAACACGACTCATGTTACTGGACGACTAGCTACGCGAAAAGTGTAACCAAACGTATAGACGGCGATTTGAAAACACGTATGTCTCCTTTCTTATACGCTAAGATTTCTACAACAACCAAAAATTTTGGACCTAAATGAATACTCAGAGGAAACAGATATCGCTATTTGCAACTCGACCAAAAGTCAACCGTTTCTTCAAAAAGAAATCAGTATCATAACATCAGTTTTACACACGGAAGCACGAAAAATTCACGAAAAATTCATGTTTTTTGGCAAAAACCATCAACAACATGCAAGAAAAATAAAGCAATGATGAAATCGCAATTTATAACCAAGAAAAATTAAGAAAATATTGCATGCTTCAATTTATTCCACTACATATAAAATCATCAACAATAAAGCTCATGTGAAAATAAAAGAGATAAGGAAAAGTGAATCTTATTCCAAATGTCTTCTTGAACGCCAGCACATGTCTGAGTGGAATCGTCTGTCAATCCATACTTCAAATAATGCCCAACGTCACCAGGGACCCCCAAACTTAGTTTCTAGTCATGAAATAACTATAGACATTAAGTCAAGAAAGACTAGAGTATGAAGGATAATAACTCATTGGGGTTAAAAAAAATATTAGAGAAATAAGGGCCAACAAGAATACACGAATCCAAACGAAATAACAAAACAGAGAAAAAAAATTATTAACGAAAAATTAAATAAAAACAACTAACTAGAAAGCAAGTATAAATGATGGGTTGCCTACCATCAAGCGCTCTATTTTACGTCTTGAGCACGACGTGGTAAATAAAAAAATTAACGTGGCTTCTTTCTAGGGAGATTGCCAAATACCCTCTTCTTGCAATTTATAAGCCTCTTATTCCACAAGGGAGACTTTGGTTCATGCCTGGTTGCCAAAAATAATGAGTAAGAATAATTATGCGGACAACCAAAAAATAATGAAAGAATATAATAATTATAAGGTATGAAAAAATAAGCAGAGTTCGAATGGGTAAATAATAAAGACATATCATGAACAACCTCATTAGAACTCACAGAATCAGCCTCAACAAAATCAAAAGTAATGGGGCCAATCTCTCCCAATATGGATTTAGGAAAAATTATGCGTGGCACCGTTAATAAAATTTTAGGCACAAAAGTGTTCACCTTATTATTCGAAGTTTAATGACAATTTAATGAAATTTCTTTGGAAACCTCATCAATGGTAACTTCTTCTACAAGCTCATCACACTTTATGTAATTATCAGGTGCTGGGGGATCGACCCTAAAACTCAGCATGTCTTTCTTCTCAACCTCCCCCTCAACTTTACTACTAAATCGATGAGCTGGAAAATAACCATAATGAATCTCAAGACCACGACTTGCACATTCTCGCTCAAGAGGGGTACTATCAGGATTTTTGAGAGCGTCTACAAAATGTTCAAGCATGGTCTTTTGTTTCGGGGGAGGGGGCTGACTGACCCTATTAGGCAAATTATTAAGATCATCGAAATTTATGAAATGCCAAGGGTCACGATAATCAAAGGAAACATAATGAAAATGGAAAAAAAAACTTCAAATTAAAATTAGAGTCGCTTGGTAATGATATTAGCGAAAAATCAGTCCCCGGCAACGGCGCCAAAAACTTGTTGCGAGGAAATCCCTCACACTATGCCGCAAGTGCACGGTGTCAACAAGTAATAAAGTGATAAGTAAGATATCGTTCCCTCGAGGACTTATTTCACTAAGTACCAAAATATAGTAAACTCGTAATTTTATTTGAAGAACAATTATATAGAATTTATTTCTAAACTAATTGCAGAAAAATAAATAGAAAATAATAATAGTAATAATAAAAATAATGATAATAAGGGCGTAGAATTATGATTTTCGCCTCAAACAATCAGGAATGATTTTTATTTAATTCAATTCACTTTTATTCAATTGATTATAAGCCAGGAATTCCTAAATTATTCTAAAGATTCTCCCAAAGTCGATAGAAAATACTAATAATTATTAACTCGATATATTCCTATTCGAATTAGATAATTATAAGCTGAAACAGTTCATGAATCCCCAAAATAAATAGGCTTCACAATTCCCATGAGTATATCCCTATCTCACGACAATCATGATTTTTCTCACAAGAACTATGCCTAAATTTCATCTCCCGAATCTATAAAGACATTCAAATCAATTCAACTATTGGCCAGACAATTGAAAGGTATTAAGAACAATGAGAAAAATCCAACTCAATACGAATAACGAGTGAATTGAAATAAAGATAAATAAATCAAACTGTCATGTAATCGGCTAAACTCGAACGGATCTAGAAAATAAGATGCGGAAAAATTCAGGAAAACCGTAAAAGATCCCTGGATTCTTGTGTTCTTCGATCCCGTCCTCAGATGTCTCCTTGATCCCCCCTTTTTTCTGACCTTCAATGTTTATTTATAGCTATCCTTAGCCCTCAAAACGCGTCCGGGAATTAGGTTGAAAACGGGCTTCAGAATAGTCCAAAAATGAGGGCTGAATCATCATTACCGCCCCATGGGCCGCGGCTCACTTAAGCTGTGCCGCGGCTCACCATGTTCAGCGCCTATACCTGGGCGCCTTTTTTCGTCATGGGCCGCGGCTCAGTAAGTGCGTGCCGCGGCCCCCGGTACAGTGTGCTCGGCGTCTTGGTGTGCCGTGCGTGTGCCGCAGCCTGCTTTCCTTGTGCCGCGGCCCCAGGCCAAAAATTGTCGTTTTGGCCCGTTTTTCGCCGTTTGAGCTTTCGGACTCCAATTTTATACAAAACATATAAAGATATTGCATTAAAAGCTCATTTATGTAGATTTAGGCTCAAAATGGATATAAAATAATGATAAATAAGCGCATAAAAATACGCCTAACATTGAGCGCGGTGGCAATGAGATGTACCACCTATGGGCAAGATCGCCCAATGTTAATGGGAACATTCGGAATTTCTTCGCGTCTGACGCCCCGCATCCGGTCATGTAGATCCGAAACTTGCTTAAGTGAGTTTCGGGGTCCGATCTCCCCTCGTACAAAGGTGTTTGAGGAGGAGCGATCTTTGGCTGCACGGGGGCAAGCTCGATCTGGGCCGCAAGCGGCTCACTTGGTCTGGCGACCTTTCTCTTGGCGCTTGCCCCAGTTTCTAGAAGCGCTTTCATTTCGTCGATCTGGCGCTGCATCGCGGCTATCGCCGTAGCTTGGCTGCTCGCGGTCTGGCTCTCGGAGCGGGCGCCGAGGCGATCATGAACCGATCTCCTGGCTCCGCTATAGGTGATGAGGTCCCTGCCGCCGAGCTCAATTCTTGGGCGAGTGGGAGCCAGATGGCCGACCAGTTTTTTGGGAGTCGGGTATGCCGAACTCCTGGTGACGGATTCAGATTCTGTCGTCTCGTGGATGGGGCCAAGATGTCCCAGTCGCCACTAAGGATCGCTTTCTAGGCGGCTGAAGACGGAACTATCCCGCCTCGCGAGTGCCTTTCCTCGTGAATCGGGGATTTCTGACGATTGCTCGATGTATAACCCCTTGAGCCTTCGTTTGCCCGCACGGCGAATGGCCGATGGGGTGATAGTGGGCGTGTCTCATGCTCTCCGTCGCTCCTTTAGGATGGCGATGGCCTCCTCGATCTGCTCCGCGGTTTGGAATTGATCGAGTGAGAGGCTTGGGCCGTCCCTCGGGGGCGGGAGTGAGAGTCTTGCATCGCCACGGCTGCCCTCCGCTATAGGTTGGGATTCGGTTTGGGCCGGAATGAGGCATCCGGCGGACCGTAGGATAGCTCTCTTCGAGGTGGTGGCAGACGTCATGATTTAGAAGGTTTTTTTGAAGAACAGTGAGTGTTTCTTCAAGTATATGTTCCGGAGACCTGTGAGTGTTCTTCGAAATGACCGGAGAGAAAATAAAGGTACGCCCGCCCTCCTTCTAGCGCCAATTGTTGTTACCCAAAATATTATACGTGATGATATGCTGGAATGAATGAGTAACAAACAAAATGCGAGAACACGTCCGAGGGAATATAAATAACACAAGATTTGTCGGGGTTGTTAGTCCCGGACTTGAATGCTCTCATGAGATATTATTAATACGAAATACGTTGGAGTACAAGTATTAATGTTAGAGTACAATTACAATGAGTGTAAAGACCCAAGTTATCTAGCTCTTGAGTGTTGTTGATTGCTGGAAGAACCAGAGTTGATGCTCTATGAGTTCTTGTAACAAAGATGGGATACTGTGTAGATTTCTGTGTTGAACTCGACTGTAGTGAGTCTGATTTTCGATTCTATATCTCTCGATCCCCTTCCCAAATGCTGGAAGTCCTCTATTTATAGAAACGGAGGTAGTTGGGATGTCTTCATCCCGAACGGGCGATCGCCTTTCTTGTATTATAATAAGCGGACGATCGTCTTAGCACATGGGTCGGTTTCCTTAAAGTCATGAGCCACTGGCAGCGTACATGTAATCCAATGGGAAGACAACACGCGTCCCATGTCATTGTCTTTGGAGGTCCTAAGACCTTTCGTAGCGGCCGGTGCAGGTGAGGCCATGCTCACCGATAAATGGGCTGGAGCAAGTCTATTCCTGCGGCGCCTTTTTGCGGATCTGCACGTGGGCCACCATCCCGAGATTCGGTCTTCGTAGAGTTTGACGGATGTTGGTTTTACACGTGGCGTGGGACGCTCGTCCTTGTCTGGCACTAGAGTCGACCGCTAGGTGCCAAGAGACGATGATGTCGATCGCTTGGCACTCGAACATGATCTGGCATCTTCGGTTGGCAAATCTGCCGTGGCTTATTTGATGTTGACTTCGGTCGCTCAGTCTTATGCCGATCGCCGTCTACGCGTATTAATCGCCGCACTCAATCGACCCAAATCTAAACCCATACCAAACGAGAATCATCTTTCTCATTTTGATCCGAATCGGAACCGCCCACCTAGGGTCGGGACTGAACATGGAAGTTTATATTTTTTTTCTTGTCCGCGCCCGTCAGAGATCTATGGCGGAGCTTCCATTACCAATCCAACAAACCTACATCATCACACTGCCGAATCGAACCCATCACAGATCCAAAGTAGGAACACCCTTTCTTCGACCCGAGCTATAAACTCAAAATCTCAGTCGCCCTCCTTACATCCACCATGGCCGAAACCCAACTCAATTACCGCCGCACCTTGCTACAAAATCGACCGTCTGTGTCCAGCGGGGTTGCTTTCGGGTTTTAGGCATTTCAGTATATGCGTGTGTATGTGTATTTGTACAAGCGTCTGTGTGTATTTAGTTTTGCAGAGGATTTTTAGAGAGAGACATCTTTTTTTGTGTCCTTACAGAGAGTTTTTCGGAGAGAGAGAGAGAGAGTAACCCGAGAGAGGAGAACAAGAAGTTTGGTCTTCAGCGTGAGAAGGGATTTTTATATCCCTAACTTTTGGTCAAATTCGTTTTAAGCTCCCATGGTTCCAGACCTTTCAATTTGAACCCAAATCAACTTTCCAGTGTATTCAATTTCAGTTTCTGAATTTTCCAATCTTTTTAATTCCCACCATCCAGATTCAATATTTTAAAAAAATCAGTCCCTTTAGGCCAAGCTTTTAACATGTTGATATTTTTAATTACTATTATTATTCACTTACAATTTAATTTTCGGTCATATAATAATAATAATAGGTTATTATTATTATTTGTAGATAATAACAAGAATTTACGGGCCTAGAATTGTCGAGTCAAGCATATTCATCATATTCAAGTTCAAGAATTACATTTTTCCAGGTGTAGGGATTTTCACTATCACTTTAATTGCTTTAATTGGATTGTATATATGATATTCTATTCATGTTTAAAATCATGATGCATGTTGTAAATCAGGCTCATCTGTATTCGTGTAAGAGGCTATCTTAAGATATATGTTGTTGCGGGGACACTTGCGCAACCTCAATATTCACATGCGTGCTCGATTCATGTTATTAAGTGGTATCGGAGCGGGTCTACGGTTCTGTAGACTCGTTAAAATGGTTTCTTTTTCTAAACTGAAATTTTATTTTCGCAAGTAGTCAAATATTTTTTAGCAATTATGATCATCCACCTCTGCCGCTCCACGTCGACTCCAAGGTATATTAAGTTATTATAATTCATTATGTGATAACTGCAGTTTACCAGATCAACCATGATTCATGCTTTAAAGGTGCATCTGCAGTTTATTTTGTACATAAGAATTTTATGATAAAGTATTTGGGCATGAAATTGTTTTCTTATAAATTCATAAGTATATATATGACATGCGTAAATCATCACTGCTAGAAATCTCTGGTTCTCAACCTATAGATGCAATGTAACTCCCCATTTTATTTCTCCCTCTCGTTGGGTAAGTACCGAAGGATCGTTGCGTGTGGCATGCCTTAGCATAATGGAAACTCGTGAACGTGGAGGCCCAGCTAACCGAGGTGCAGATAATCTCGGTGGTCAGAATGCCAACCTTGGTGGTGGTGAAGGAGGTCGGGATAACCACAATAATAACATGCCAGCTCCTACTCAGGCACAAGTTGTGCAACAGTTCCGGCGTTTCACCCCACCAACATTCAATGGTCGAGAAGGACCAGCTTTTGTTGATGAATGGTTCATGTCACTCGAGCGCACCTTTGAGCTCATTGGGTGCACTGATGCACAAAGAATTCTTTGCGGCCAATACCAAATGGTGGAGGATGCTGGATGCTGGTGGATAAGATATTGACGTTTGAGGCCGGCGGCCGAGCGTGCTGCATTAACTTGGGATCGATTCAAGGAAATAGTGATGGAGCAGTAGTACCCACAGCACTACCGAGAGAATATGGAGAGAGATTTTTGGAATCTCGAACAAGGAGGGATGACGTTTGAAGAATATGAGAGAAAATTCAACCAAATCAGCTTCTTTGTGGAGCACACGGTAGATATAGATCGAAAGAGGGCCCTTAAGTTCCGGAGTGGTTTACGCCCGAGTATTCGTCACATCGTGGCTGGTCATGGGGTGCACCAGTGTTGTTTGTAAGAAAGAAGGATGGGTCACATCGGATGTGTATAGATTACAGAGAGTTGAATCGACTCACGGTGAAGAACAAGTACCCACTACCGAGAATCGAGGATCTATTCAATCAGTTGGGGGGAGCCGAAACCTTTTCGAAGATTGATTTGCGGTCGGGGTACCACCAACTGAATATTAGGGAGTGTGACATTCCTGAGATGGCTTTCAGGACCCGCTATGGGCATTTTGAGTTTGTAGTGATGCCATTTGGTCTGAGTAATGCACCAGCAGTCTTTATAGATTTGATGAACAGGGTGTTCCAACCTTACTTGGATAAGTTCATGATCGTTTTCATAGATGACATCTTGGTGTATTCTAAGTACAAGGAACAACATCAAGAGCATTTGAGGATTACATTGGAGACGCTTCGCAAGGAGTTCTCCCAGTTGAGGATTGAGGTAGTTGAGTCTTCAAAGAGTTCGAAAGCAATCCTATCATATTTGGTCTTGCAACCAAACTTGAGGGATAAGATTAAGGAGGCTCAACCACGTGATAAGTTTTTGTGCAAGATGAAAGATCGAGCACAAGATGGGAGTTTTGAGAAATTTTTCGTTGCCGCAGACGATGTTTTGACTTATGATGGGAGGTTATGTGTTCCTAAGGATCCATCCCTTAGGAAGTAAATTCTTGAAGAAGCTCACAATGCACCATACTCCGCTCACCCGGGAGGTGCAAAGATGTACCATGACCTGAAGAAGTTCTTTTGGTGGAGAGGAATGAAACGGGACATTAGTGTATTTGTGGAGAGGTGTATGATATGTCAACAGGTGAAGGCAGAACACCAACGGCCAAGAGGTTTACTTCAACCGTTGGAAATCCTAAAATGGAAATGGGAGCATATCACAATGGATTTTGTAGTTGGTCTTCCACGAACAGTGAGGAAAAACGATGCTATCTGGGTGATAGTAGATCGTTTGACGAAGTCATCTTATTTTCTACCTGTGAGGATGACTTACAGTATGAAACAATATGCGAAGATTTATATTCGAGAGATTATGAGGTTACATGGTGTTCCAGTGTCGATCATCTCGGATAGGGATCCGCGATTTACGTCGAAATTTTGGAAGAGTCTACAAAATGCATTGGGCACTAAATTGGATTTCAGTACTGTATATCACCCGCAAAGGGTAGCTAAGTGGTATCGGAGCACTTAGCTAATAAAATTGAATTTTATTAGCACTTAGCTAACAAAATTATTCGGGCATTGATTTAATAAAATTGAACATATTTTCTATAATTCACAATAAATGTATATGCGAAATCGGGGTGTTACAACCTACCCCTCTTTAACAAATTTTCGTCCTCGAAAATTAAGTTACGTACCTTGAAAAATGAATGTTGGATACTTAGAACGGATCTCCTCTTCACGTTCCCATATTGCCTCATTTGGTCCATGACGGCTCCACTGAACTTTCACCAATTTAACCTCTGTGTTCCATAACTGATGTACCTTACGCTCCAAAACAGCTGTAGGTACCTCCTCATAAGTCAGGTTCTTGGCTACATGTACCTCCGATACCACTTATGTAGCGACCACTTTTTAAAATGTCATTTTAAAATAATTTCAAGGGAGATTAAATAGACCCAAAAAAATAATTGAATAGTTGCAGCGGAAATTGAAATAAGGTCATCCATTTCGCAAGTAAATATAAAATAAATTCCCAATATTTCAAAACATCCATAATATACAACCATGATTTTGAATCCAAAGTTTAAAATTTAAGTAAATGAAATAAATGAAGAAGTAGATATTATTATTAAGCCACACCTTTGTCTGCCACGTCAGACTCCTTAACCTGAAAGGTTTAAATAATGGGGTGAGCTTTCAACTCGCTTAGTGAGGAGGGAACACTTTGTTAAATTTAAATACATACATGTTGCCAAGTAGATATGACATGCCTGAACCTGGTGATTGCCCGAGGGCCATTAATATGCGAACTTTGTGCATACTGCCTACTACTCATTGGAGGCCACAACGTAATTAACATGCAAACTTTGAGCACATTATGTCTACTACTCATTGGAGGCTACAACATAAATAATAAGCAAACTTTGAGCACATTATGCCTACTACTCATTGGAGGCTACAACGTAAGTAATATGCATACTTTGAGCATATAAATATTTGGCAAGAAACAAGCATATATACAATTAACATCATGCATTAAATAAAACAAGCGTAAAATCCCCACCTCGAAATACGATGATGATCCTTGAAATCCGACTTAAAGGTGAATTTACTACTCATTTTCATCTCAAATCCATATAGTGATACCCAAAACAATGCAGCTAGGGTTCAGCCATCTAAAATTTATTTAGATATTACATACCTATACCCATCTCAAACTCGATTAAAAGATAATTTTAGTACATGTTTCCCTCGCAAGTCTATATAGTTATATACACAAATTACCCAAACCTATACAACTTATAAAATCTGAATAATAAAATATAAGATGTTATAATTGTGATACCCGTACTTTTTATTGACTGTTTGTCCTTACCGTTCTTCCTGTTTTGTCGCTACGTAAACTCTTTGTGATGTAGTAGGCGTTGATCTAGAGTTTCATGCCTTGTTTAGATCATGATCGTGCTTGCTAGACCTTTCGGAAGTGTTCTGGGTCAGGGAGGTAGCGCACGCTAGGCCGATGCTAACACACGCTAATTCTGCGTGAGTAGCGCACGCCAGTTTTGGGCCTTAGCGCGCGCTAACGGACTGAGTCGGCAGAGGGAGTGAGGTTTCAGACTTTCTGGACTAGCAGGTAACGCACGCTAGGCAGCGGCTAGCGTACGCTATATGTGTTGCGTAGCGCACGCTAGTGCTCAGTGTTAACGCACGCTAGCGGACTCAGACAGTGAACTGAGATTTTGGCAGGACACCAATTAGCGCACGCTAGGGATGTTTCGTAGCGCGCGCTAACGTCTTATGATAGTAGCCACTGGACTACCAGGTGACCCGTTAGCGCACGCTAATATTGAGGCATAGCGTGCGCTAGACTGGGACAGTATATAAGGGGACAGTGAACCCCTGCACTTGTCATTTCACATCATTTCCACTTTTTCCGATCGGGAGAGCTCGGGAGAGGCGATTTGGGGCGATTTGAGGCAGTCCTTCTTCAGACATCGTCATCTTGGGATTGAATAACAAGGATTATGCAACATTTAATACATTTCTATCCTCCAAATCAAGGTAAAATCCTTAGAACCCTATTTTTGGAAATTTTGGGGTTTTTCTTAGATTCGTTCGATTTATCTGGTTTGAGGCTTGAGAACCTTGAGATTATGATGTATCTATCCCATATACATGCTTTCCCTACGATTTTATGGATTGGTTTGTGCCGTATTCGGACTTGTAAGGGTTTGGGTGATTTTCCAAACTCTAGTTGTTTACCCTTGTATTTTCGTGAAACGTAAATGGGTTTCAGGAGTTTCTTTGTGAATTATGAGTATGGATTGTTGATTATCATATCCCTTACGAATCGTTTAGGTGCCGAAAGTGCGTTCTTGGACCTACCGAACTCATACTCTTTTCCATTCGATTTCTCGAAGTCTCAAAGGTAAGTATATATTTATGATTGTACGTTCTCGACTTTGAAAGTGAGATATATTAATGGCATGATTATTTATATCCACTCTGGGGTGGGCCGACGGGTCCGCTGAGGGTTTCGTAGCCTCTGGTGCGATTCCACGGATGATATGAACGAATCACTCTGGGATGGACCGATGAGTCCTCTGAGGGTTCCGTAGCCTCTGGTGCGGTTCCACGGTATTCATATATGTATAGATGTGATGCTATGAGATTTAGTTATTCCGGAATACTAGTCTTGAATTGATGAATTGACGGTTACATTTACTTTATTGTCGAGGAGTATTGTGTTTCATACTTGATATATTTGCACTAGCTATTCGACGGCTAACCCCTTTATGGGGGAAATACTTTTTATGTATTTCAGGTTCCAGGAGAGCGGACAGACAGGTATCGGGTTGGCATGAAGATGGTGGGCAAGTGTGATACTGTGTCTTTCCTCCAGTTATGTTCTGAGTTTTTCATTCAGTGTTGTTGTACTGGAATGGTAATTGAATACTCGAGTATTGTTTTCCATCTTCCTTGATGTTCCGGCCTGTGTGCCGAGGTTTTGATTTTGTACTGTGATGTATTTGGATACATTGGACATGGTTTGAATACCCTTTGTATCGTCTTTCATTTCATTGTATTTAGACCTTCTCGGTCAAGTTTTATAGTTCCGCGTATGATTAGCCTTGTGGATCCCTCGGTGGGGTTCACAGCGCTGTAATATACCCTGAATAACTTGGGGGTGTTACAGAATATGGTATCAGAGCTTAGGTCTATCGATACCTAGGTTGTCAGTCTTTTGGGTCGATTGAGTCATTGTTTGTCTACAGTATCACTACTTTGCCATCATCACCGTGCGACCAATAGTTGTAAGTCCTCTCACTCTTCTTGTATTTCTCTTAGTCGTTTCGTTTTTAGCTTGGTATTCTTGGGAATCGGTCACTTCGAGAATGTGCAATTTATTTTGTACTTACGCACGTGTGTGCCCTTCAGAATGTTGGCTGACAGGAGACAGAGTCATGGCCATGGTCACGGACGTGAACTCTTCCTTGAGATTTTGTAAAATTGCTAATTGCGATATTAGGGTGTATCGGTATTGTGTTGAGACTTTGTTTGAGAGTCGCATGCTAATATCACGGGAGATCATCGACTTCACGCACCTGTAAGTATACTGTCTTGATTATTCACTTGTGGCGACCGACGATTGCTCTTGTGATGAGTTTGGATATTTTGGTTGATTTGTTTGCTGTGACGGGATTGCAAGTTTCGAGGACGAAACTTATTTCAAGGTGGGTACAGTGTGATATCCCGACTTTTAGTACGTAATATCCGGATTTCAGTATAAATTTTTCGCGTTATTTTATCTGAGATATACTGGATAGATTAGTGTTTATACAGCATGGATAAAATAATTGGAAGACTGAGACAGTTGTATTAATATAATTGTCGTAGTTGGTCGACAATTACATTTGAAGATATCGTGTATCATATTATCGTACTTTTGATATTGGGTATATCATATGAGAATATTATCAGGTTGTATATATGTATTCAGTATGTCGTGTATATACATCTAGTATATCAAGACGACAGACAAGAATAGCGGAAAATGGCTAAGTACAGCCATGTTAGCGTACGCTACAAGGTATGCCTAGCGCGCGCTAAGATATATACTTAGTGTACGCTACGGTGCATACTTAGCGCATGCTAAGAGGTTTGAGTTACGTACGCTAAGGAGGACCCCTAACGTACGTAAGGTATTCTGTATAAGGCCCAGAAGGTGGCCGACAGGTAGGCCCAGACTCTTTATTATCGGCAATTAGCGCACGCTAATGCATGTTGGTAGCGCACGCTAATTTCAGATCGTCAACAGGGAATCTTGGCTTTATTGGTTGCTTTCGGCGTGTAGGACCCGGGCATCTTCGGTGAAGGTACAGGTTGTCGGGTCAACGACGATTAGCGCACGCTAAGGTCGAAGAATAGCGCACGCTACTGAGCATTTCACTGCAGCAAATCAACGCCTGTTTGCGTAAGCTAATGCATGGGCATTACGTACGTTAGATGAATTTCGAAGAAATGCAGTAGCTTCTGGACTGCCCAATAGCACACGCTATCAAGAAAGGATAGCGCACGCTAGTTCTGTAGCACACGCTAAATATAAGGTCTAGCGCGCGCTAGTGATGTGTTTTATAAAGAGGATAGACGAGTGCTGAGAGGCATTTTGTCCATTCCCCTTCCTTCAGTCGATAGAGAGAGCCTTGGGAGGTACTTAAAGTTCCTAAACATTGGGAGATGATCTTCTTAAACAAGATTAATATAGAGAGCTCGGATTTAAGTATTGTTCTTGAAGTTTTTGATAATTCTTGGAATGGAGTTCAATTGTTCTTCTCCGTGAATCGTTCATACAACGTAATCCTCGTATTCCTTTGATAGTGGTTCGTTTTTAAAGGATTACTACTTGGGAGGGAGCATGTTGGGATCATCATGTGTTAATGTTATATGAGATTTATTGGAATTGTAATAAGAGATTTCGGATATTGATATGATTATTGATACCTTCTTCATATGATGATAATGGTTTTGTTGCGATTCTTGAGGTTATATGAATGGCATGATGAGGAAAATGGTAACATGAAGATATATACCTCGAATATGTTGTTCTGAACATGATTTCGGATATTTCATGTTCTTGAAGAACTCTTGAATTATACGAGGTGATGAAAATTTATAAGAAGTGTTGATGTTTTGAATATGAATATGGAATATTCATATCTAGAGCTAAATTATGTGTTTGAAATAATATTTGTATAGGAATACGAATGTGATTATGAGTTTGATGAGACTATTATTCATCTATGAATTTGGAAGCCCATACGTATGGAGCAAATGTTCAAGTCGAATGATTGGATTGTTTGATAACCTTTCTAATATGATTATCTATTGTTTTGAACCAGTCGGATGGTTCGAATTGATGACGGTCATAGGTAAATTTTAACGATGGATTTACGAGAAGGGAACCTTATCAATTCGTATTTAAGAATTGAGTTTGGAATCGATAACATTTAGACCCTTATTATTGGTCCGAATTGGTTGCTGATATGATCATCGGATTTCGGCTCGTATTGTGGACATGGATTCGTGAGGGTCTGAGTTGGATAGTTCAGACTATATTTAATCGAGATATTGTGGAACCGATGAGTTTGTGTCCTGGTTGTATTGATATTGGTCTTCATCGAACCTGTTGATTATTAATCCTTCATTTTACAATAAGATATGAGGTTTGACTATGGATTATGACTGTTGTGTTGCGGTTGAGGTTGAAGAGTTCGTAGATTACCTTGGTCGGGACTGAGGAACTCGTAGACGAAATCAACTGAATTAGTAACAGTTCGTTGTATTGATATGGAGGCAAGTTTTATACTTGTACTAGTCAATGAGATTAATGTTATCATATATGTGTATGAATGTGTGTATCATTTCGAGACTTGGTCTCTTTATGATTTTGTTGATATCAAGGGATTGTTGGATACGATACCCTTCGGCAAATTATGCCAAATATTATTGTTGTTCGTAAATGGCCGGTTTAAGGCATTGCGATGCTTGTTGGTAATATTGTTGTCGATAACCGGTTCATAGTATCTACATATCGATAGTCATTGTTGATTGATGTTCCATCAAGATATTGTGGTGATCGTCGTTATTGATATCGGTGTTTTTCTATTGATATTGTATTGGCAGATTGAAGGCATTGATGTATTCGATTATCATCTTCGTTATCGGTAACCGATTAAAGGTGTCGAGACATCCGTTGTAATCGTTGTTATCGATTTGCCGTTCTAAGGTAATCGAAGTATTGAATTGGGACTGTCGAAGATAGTTCCCATCCGTTGAGTCGTTATCGATTGGTCATTCTAAGACAATCGAGGTATTGAATTGGGATCGCCGAGGACGGTGCCCACCCGTGAGTTATTATTGTCGTGTCGACCGACTCAAGGCAGCACACTATCATTCTTGTGAATTCGGTGATTTTGTGATCGTTGAGGGTTGAGGAGTTCCAGATTGTTGTTCGTGTTAATCGGTCCTTAGGGATCGTGATCCCAAGAAGGTTATGTTGGATATTGTTGGTCGTGTCGATCTTTCATTATTCATGTATCATCGTTCACTTTGGCCAGTCGTATGATCCGTATTGGTTGTGTTATCCTTTGAATTTCGTTGTCATGTTGCATCGTGATATACCTGGAATCGTATCTGCGTGCCGATTGGTTATGTGTAGGGTTTTTAGCCAGACACGATGGTCATGCGTGAATGTTTCCGCATTGGACCGTGCACACGGGACGTAGTCCATGAGGCTAATTAGGTACATTGTCCCACGTATATTCTGGATTCCGTATACGGGGTGGAGATGTGCATGGACACATTTCCGGATCGGGCGTACTGTGATGTCCCTTTTGAGCCTTACTGTTGTGGTCGTTCATAGTCCATGTTGTATTGGATATGTTTGACTGTTTGTGACTGGTTGTTCATACGCACGAGGGGTTTGTTCGACATTCGGGGTTATTTCCTTGAGATCCATTATTGTTGATCGTTTAGAGCTACCTTGTTGATGGTACTCTCGGTCGTTGTTGTTCCCTTATTGATCATGTTGGAGGTTATCATATTGATGGTATTCTGGATTATTGTGGATCTTTCGCCGATAGCATTGGAGTTTATCATGTCGATGATATTATCGGTTGGTTTATGGGTTGATCATTGTTTTTGACAGTGTGAGCGTTCGGATTGTATGTCAATGTTTTGGGATTTGTTGTAATTGTTTTGTGTGTTATTGGTTTTTGTCCAAATTGAGCTTTATCAGTACAATCCGACAGACATGATTTGGCACAGACAGTTCATGCTACACTTATGAGTTATGATAATGTTTTGAGAATTCTTGGTATTATTGAATACAGTACAGACGATTTTAGTTGACTTCTTTTCGTATTTTGAGATGCCCTTCAATGTATCAATCGTATGCCGATACTTGTCGTCGACCTTTGGAATTCGATTTTGGAGACCATGTCCTACTCCAGGGTTGGAGACTTAGCTTATCGCTTGTCGTTGCCCCCTGTGTTGGGTCTTGTTCATATCGTTAGTCATGTTTTTGACTATAGTGAGATTTGAGTAACCAAGGATGTTACCTATCTCGAGAAAACAGTGAATATTATTGAACGTCGTGAGAAGCAGCTTCGACACAAAACCATCCCGTTGGTTTTAGTGCAATGGTCGAGACACGGAGTCGAAGAGGCGACTTGGGTCACGGAAGAGATTTTGTGATCGGAGTACCCCGAACTTTTTATTTCTTAAGTTTCGGGACGAAACTTCTTTTTAGAAGGGGAGAATGTGATACCCGTACTTTTTATTGACTGTTTGTCCTTACCGTTCTTCCTGTTTTGTCACTACGTAAACTCTTTGTGTTGTAGTCGGCGTTGATCTAGAGTTTCATGTCTTGTTTGGATCATGATCGTGCTGGTTAGACCTTTCGGAAGTGTTCTGGGTCAGGGAGGTAGCGCACGCTAGGCCGATGCTAACGCACGTTAATTCTGCGTGAGTAGCGCACGCTAGTTTTGGGCCTTAGCACGCGCTAAAGGACTGAGTCGGCAGAGGCAGTGAGGTTTCAGACTTTCTGGACCAGCAGGTAATGCACGCTAGGCAGCGGCTAGCGTACGCTATATGTGTTGCATAGCGCACGCTAGTGCTCAGTGTTAACGCACGCTAGCGGACTGAGACAGTGAACTGAGATTTTGGCAGGACACCAGTTAGCGCACGCTAGGGATGTTTCGTAGCGCGCGCCAACATCTTATGACAGTAGCCACTGGACTACCAGGTGACCCGTTAGCGCACGCTAATATTGAGGCGTAGCGTACGCTAGACTGGGACAGTATATAAGGGGACAGTCAACCCCTGCACTTGTCATTTCACATCATTTCCACTTTTTCCGATCGGGAGAGCTCAGGAGAGGCGATTTGGGGCGATTTGAGGCAGTCCTTCTTCAGATATCGTCATCTTGGGATTGAATAACAAGGATTATGCAACATCTAATACATTTCTATCCTCCAAATCAAGGTAAAATCCTTAGAACCCTATTTTTAGGAATTTTGGGGTTTTTCTTAGATTCGTTCGATTTATCTGGTTTGAGGCTTGAGAACCTTGAGATTATGATGTATCTATCCCGTATACATGCTTTCCCTACGATTTTACGGATGGGTTTGTGCCGTATTCGGACTTGTAAGGGTTTGGGTGATTTTCCAAACTCTAGTTGTTTACCCTTGTATTTTCGTGAAACGTAAACGGGTTTCGAGAGTTTCTTCGTGAATTATGAGTATGGATTATTGATTATCATATCCCTTACGGATCGTTTAGGTGCCGGAAGTGCGTTCTTGGACCTACCGAACTCATACTCTTTTCCATTTGATTTCTCGAAGTCTCAAAGGTAAGTATATATTTATGATTGTACGTTCTCGACTTTGAAAGTAAGATATATTAATGACATGATTATTTATATCCACTCTGGGGCGGGCCGACGGGACCCTTGAGGGTTTCGTAGCCTCTGGTGCGATTCCACGGATGATATGAACGAACCACTCTGGGATGGACCGATGAGTCCTCTGAGGGTTTCATAGCCTCTGGTGCGGTTCCACGGTATTCATATATGTATTGATGTGATGCTATGAGATTTAGTTATTCCGGAATACTAGTCTTGAATTGATGAATTGACGGTTACATTTACTTTATTGTCGAGGGGTATTGTGTTTCATACTTGATATACTTGCACTAGTTATTCGACGGCTAACCCCTTTATGGGGGAAATACTTTTTATGTATTTCAGGTTCCAGGAGAGCGGACAGGCAGGTATCGGGTTGGCATGAAGATGGTGGGCAAGTGTGATACTGTGTCTTTCCTCCGGTTATGTTCTGAGTTTTCCATTCAGTGTTGTTGTACTGGAATGGTAATTGAATACTCGAGTATTGTTTTCCATCTTTCTTGATGTTCCGGCCTGTGTGCCGAGGTTTTGATTTTGTACTGTGATGTATTTGGATACATTGGACATGGTTTGAATACCCTTTGTATCGTCTTTCATTTCATTGTATTTGGACCTTCTCGGTCAAGTTTTATAGTTCCGCGTATGATTAGCCTTATGGGTCCCTCGGTGGGGTTCACGGCGCTGTAATATACCCTGAATAACTTGGGGGTGTTACAATAATTAGTTATTACATCTAACTTCAAAAAGTTTCAAACTCGCTCAAATTTTTTTCTTTGGTAAAATAGATTTATTTTATTTCACCGTTGAGGCATGACAAACCCGAAATACAACCACGAATTCAACCAAACTCCAAAACTCAACTACTACCAACTACATCCTAGATTAACTTTTGAGTAATCTAGTTAAGGAAGCATCCTTCAAGCAGCTCGTAGCGATTTCAAATTGGCATTGCTTAAATACCATCTCCGCATTACTACTCCTTTGCTGAAACCTCCTTAACTTTCGTCCTCTCCAAATATGGTACACCTCAGTTGCAATCATAGCTCGATAAAGCGTTTGTTTAGCTATTTTAGACCGGCACTGTGTTGTCAAATACACCTTCTCATTCTCCCAATCTGATGGAGTACGTTGAACCTTACAACATTGAGCTACTCGTGTCCACACCTCAGCTGCATATTCACACTTAAAAAATAGGTGATCACAAGTCTCCTTCTCCTTCTCACACAAGCAACAAAGATTGACCGCGCTGTCGTGATGCGTTAAAATTAATTATTTTTATTTTTCCTCAACTTACTTCTACTAGTAGTATCGGCAAGTAAGGGTCGATCCCACGGAGAACGATAACTCAATTATGTTTTTTAAGAGTTAAATACTTTTAGAAACTAAAATAAAATAAAACAAGGGGGGTTTTAGTTTACTAGATTTTACTAACAAACAACTTGCGTAAAATAAATTAAAACACAACAACCAAAAGAGAATAAAAATCGAAAATAACAATTTAAGGAATAATCTAGCTCTTAGTTCTGTTATCCACCGTTTCGAATTAATTCATGCTTTAATGCAGCGCTTATCTCTTCCCTAATCTCATGAACTCCTATTCTGAAGCCAACAACAAGCTCTGTTGACCCCAATTATTTCTTAAGTTTATTTAACTAAAATAAGCTCTTTAATTAAACCTATCTAGGCGATGGATTCAAAACAAGCTCTTCAAATCTCGTTCACTAGATGCATTAATAACCAAAATAATGAAATAGGCAAGATATTAAGTTCATAAGCTCGACTTAAGGGATCTCGATTTCGTGTTACTCAATTGAGAAAATTCAATTGTTGTTACTTGTAAAATTAAAATTGCAATAATTACGGATTACAACTTAATTTCTAACATGAGACATAAAACTCCTAATCTAGTTGGCCAAACCAAATCAAGAAATTATATGGCATAATAATGAATTCAATAACACAAAAGTAATTCAAGAGACTTTGAGTTAAGAATACACTACGGGATTAAAACATGAATAATTCAAATACGGTTTCAAACTTCCTTAAGAACTGGAATGGGAAAATTAGCCGGACATGTTGGCTTTAGAAGACAAATAGTAATTTATAATATGCATAAGAAAATAAAGTAGAATTCTTCTCTCTTTCTCGTCGGAAAATAAGCTCGGTAGCCTTCTTCTTTGTCTGTCTCCCAGCCGTGTTTCTGCCCCCTCTCGTGTTTCAGCATGTGTTCTCACCTCCAGAAAAATAATCTCAGCTCTTTCTTTTATAATACTCCTTTATCTCTTACTTTCTTGCTTTAATTAGATCTCCTTCCTTCTTATCCTTCTTGAGTTTTTATTCTTTTGGAGTCTTTCCTTCCAAGTCAATTAAAATTTCTTTCTCCAGCCTAGGGGGCCGATTTTCACCTTATGGAACCAATTGGGATGGATTTGAGTCATTTTTTGGGCCCCAAGTAAGAGGATTTTCGGGTCAGGGCCGACACTGGATCACCCAGCGTGTTCAGCGGTTTCTTCATTAAAGTCCAAATCACCTTGGCATGGTCCGTTTGATGGCCCAAACTATTACTTAAGCTTAAAAACTCCACCAAACACCTAAATTAAACAACAAATTGCTAAGTGAAGTAAATTGCATCTAAAATATAAATAGGTAGAAAATAACCCAGTGTGACAACATAAAATTCATTAAAACTCAATAATTAACAATAATATTTACACATTATTTTCGACCTATCAAAGATCATCCACATAAATGCCGAAATTACAGAGATTATTACATGTACTTAATCTGCCTAGCATAACCAACCAAACTATGATGATGTGTTTAGTAGGAGCCACATTATTTCCAATCAGCTTGCTCCATCCCACCCTCACTACATCACCTCGAAGCTTCTCATAAACTTTTTTAATAGAAAATGCAACATTCTCAACAGAGCTCCACCCATCTGTAATTCCATTTAATGTATCTCTTGCTCCCAATATTTTCTTGATTACCCAGGATGCTTGAGTAGGCTGTGACATATACCAAATGTCTTGATTCTTTACATAATAACCGTGAACCCATTGAACCCAACACTTATCTTTCTTTGGGCCAAATTCCACAATAATTTACACAAGGCCGCTTTGTTCCATAGTTGTAGATTGATGACATTCCAGCCACCTGCACATATAGGAGAGCAAATTTATTCCTAGGAAATCAAAGCTCTTCTTGAAATGCCTGACTTTCGTGTCTATAAAAACGTTCGACAAGCAGCCTGAATCACTAAGATAACTTTATGAGGCAGTAAGAACACTTGACACCAATATATTTGCACATTGAATAAAACTGACTTTATAAGTTGCAGTCTTCCAGCATATGAGAGCAACTTGGGGGTCCAACTATCTATTCTGGCCAAAATCTTCTTTATGAGGGGTTGACACTGCATAATAGATAGCTTTTTTGAGCTCAGAGGCACCCCAAGATATTTGAAAGGCAACTCTCCTTTGCACAGTCCAAACTCTTGCAAGATTTCTTGCTGAACTCCTTCTTGTACGCCCCCAAATATATATTGCTTTTTGCTATGTTAGCTTTCAGCCTTGAGGCTTCAGAGAATTTGCCAAAAGCTTTCATTAATTGTCTGATAAAGCTCATATCTCCTCTAGTAAAAGTAGAAGATCGTCAGCAAAGTAGACATGTATCAATCCCAACCTCTTGCACCTTGGATGATAGTGAAACTTTCTATCTTCTTTCAGTTCCATGAGGCATTGATTCAAATATTCCATACAAACTACAAATAGATAAGGAGAGATGGAAAACTCGCTCAAATTATTATACGTTGATAAATTGAACAAATTAAATTAAACATCAATAAATTAGCCGAATTAAAATTTTCAATAAAAAATTATTTATTTGGCCAACTTAATGGCCGGCCAAATTATATTTCAATCAAAATAATACTATTTATTTGGCCGACTCGATAATTGATCAATTTAATTGGTGATGAGAAATATGATAGTGAAATACACATTGATTATATTAGCTAATTACGTCCAAATCTAGTAAAACTTGTAAAATCTTACATAATCAAATATAAGGTTGTTATCCCGAGTAGAAAAAATATTGAACAAAGTAAATTTTCTAATAAAATAAAACTATAACCGGTGGTGCAAAATAATTATAAAGTGAGAAAATACATATTAATTCTGAGTATTTATTTAGATTGTCTAATCGATAGAGCCTCGTTTAAGACTAAAATGGGATTCAAAATTATATATAAATACTATTAATACAAACCTAATAATGGACCAAATTAAATTTTCAATAAGATGAAAGGAGTCACGAAGCAATCAATACTGGGATAAATCAGTGAATGCCCAGTCTCTCATTGAATGATAGGAATTAGTAATAGGAACCTCCAAAACGGATGTAAGGGTGCTCCTATAAGGTGCTTTCAAAGCAAGCCCGAAATTAATATTAGCCAAATTAATTTTCTCAAAAAAAAATAAACTATTAAACTCGTCGTCCAAAATAATTATGGGGTAAAAAATATATACTGATTTTAAATATTTATAGGTTCCCAATCGACAGTCTCAATTAAGATCGATGTAATATTTAAAATTTTAGATAAATATGATTAATACAAATTCAATAATTGGACAAATTAGATTATTCAATGGAAAATAAAGTGATTTTCTTGGCTCACTTAATAATTTATATTATTAATATTTGGCCAAATTAAAATTTTGAATTACAATAAACTACTAAATAAAACAAACGTTCTTGTTTAGGAATTATGGGCCTTGTGTGAGACTCAAATTTTAGATAAATAAAATTTAGGTAAATTTAATAATTGAGCAAATTAAGTTTTTATAAAATTAAATAATTTTTTAGTCCAACTTAATAGTTAGCCAAATTAAACATGATAAAAATAAAATTCTTAAGCTTCTATGTGAAATAACTATGAAGTTGGAAAATAACATCAGATTCTAAGTATTTATTTAACTTCCCCATTTATGGAGTTCTGTTTTAGATCGGTGTGGAATTCAAGATATTGAATTCTATTTATTTAGATTATCCATCAGTTAAGTATCTTAAATCGATGTGGGATTCAAGAAGATAAATAAGAATCCAAAATTAAGAGAATGACACATAAGAGAGAGTTAATGTTGTGTTTCGAATATATATATATATATATATATATATACATATATATATATATATATATATATATATGGATTGACTATGGTGGAAACACCCTTAATGGTGAAATCTAGAAACCAATTGTATTATTAAGTAATTTCATTGCATATTTGTTATTATTTGTTGCATCAATCTGGTTGCTAGTATATGCAATAAAAAATGCATAAATGCATATAATTCTACTCATCTACACCCGTTAGATCACTAATATCAATGGCCTATAAAAATTTCTAGATTTCACAAGGTAATTAGTTTTTATATGATTTATTTCCTATATATATATATATATATATATATATATTCTATATATATATATATATATATATATATATATATAGAATAACCACCAAAACAATTTGAGGTGGAAAATTGGTGACAAATACAAATTGATTCTCAATATTTATTTAGGCTACCCAATCGTCTGGGACTGCAAACCTGATAATTAGCAAAATTTAATTTTCAATAAAAATGAACTACTCATTTGGCTTAATAATCGACCAAATTAATATTAACCAAATTAATTTTCTTAATTGAAAAAACTATTAAACTCATGGGCAAAATAAGGTAAAAAATATACACAGATTTTTAATATTTAGTTTGATTTCTCAATCGGCATAGTCTAATTTAAGATCAACGTAATATACAAAATTTTAGATAAATACGATTAATACAAATTCAATAGCCAAATTTGATTCTCCAATAAAAAATAAAGTAATGTATTTGGCTGACTTAATAATTGATATTATTAATATTGGCCAAACTAAAATTTTTGATTAAAATATAGCTACTAAATAAAACAGATGAGATATTCAAAGTTTAGATAAGTAGTAAATTTAATAATTGACCAAAGTAAATTTTTACTAAAAAATTAAACTATTTAGTTGTCCAACTTAATTATTGACAAACTAAACATAATAAAATAAAATTTAAGTTTGTATGTGAAGTAACTATAGAGTTGAAAAATACATATCGAATTCAAAATATTTACTTTGTTTCTCCATTGGTGGAGTTCTATTTTAAATCGGTGTGAGATTCAAGACATTGAATTCTATTTATTTAGGTTATTATCATTTTAAATCGATGTGAGATTTAAAACTTTAGATAATTAAGAATCCAAAATTAAGAGTACATTCGAGAGAGAGAGAGAGAGAGTTAATGTGGTGCGATAATTAAGAATCCAAAATTAAGAGAACACCACATTGGAAAGAGAGTTAATGTGTTATTTCGAATCCGTAATGCTATTATAATATATATATATATAGGGATTGGATATGGTGGAAACCCTCTTAATGGTGAAATCTAGAAACCAATTGCATTATTAAGCAATTTCATTGCATATTTGTTATTATTTGTTGCGTAAGTTCAATTATTTAGTATATGCAATAATAATGCAATAAAAATACATAAATGCATATAATCCTACTCATCTACAGCCGTTAGATCACCAATATCAATGGCCTACAAAAGTTTCTAGATTTCACAAGGTAATTAGTTTTCATATGATCTCTTTCCTATATATATATATATATATATTACTTCATCGCTCAAAGAGTCTATTTTTGCTGAAAATAATATGATATTCTAAATTTAATCATTTTAGTGAAAATACAATTTTTAAGTACATCTACTCCCATCTTATTTTTTCCATTAATATTATAAAAAATATTAAAAAACAATTTTACAAATTTTTTATAAATTTTTAATTAGATATTAGTATTTTATTTTAAAAGTACACTACTCTATTTAGATAAAATTATATTAAAAAAAAACAGGGCCTTAGAGTAGATGTTGCCATTGATTAGAACATATTTGATTAGATTTCAGTTTGTTTAACCAAATAAATTTGTTTGATGATAATACCTTATTAGAAAATCAATCACTACAAAGGATAAGATAATCATCTTACCTCATTAGAAAATAAGTCAGGTGATCATATTTTCGTTTCCATATTTGTCCTTTATCTTTTAAATTAATAATATTATTCATTAATTCAGTATTTCATTTGTTCACTTTCGGTTTATAAAATAATGCGATCTGCCGCATCAAGCAAAATGCTCACATGTCATAACGTAAAAAATTATACTCCTTTCGTTCCAGAATTAATTGTTCATTTGATTTTTTTCGGGTCAAACTTTTTAAATTTTGACCATAAATTTATGAAAAATATATTTAATTATGATGTGATATTATTAAAAATAGATTTATCATAAAATGTATTTTCCAAAATATTTTTCTAATTGCAAAATTAGAAATATTCATAGTCAAAAGTATTGTTAGTTTGATCAGCAAAAAATCAAATGATCAGTCAATTCTGCCACGAAGTGAGTATATATTTTTACGTTATGACATGTGAGCATTTTGCTTGATGCGGCAGATCGCCTTATTTTATAAATTGAAAGTGAACAAATGAAATATTGAATTAATAAATAATGTTATTATTAATTTAAAAGATAAAGGACAAATATGGAAACGAAAAAATGATCACCTGACTTATTTTCTAATGAGGTAAGATGATTTTTCAATTGTTTTTTTTTTCTTAATAAGATTTTTTCTTAGTAAAACTTGTGTCCTATATATATATTATTTATAAAGTATTAGTTTGCCAAATATTTTATATAAAATCAAACACTTTATCAGACGCATTTATCTCACATCAAGTTTCAGTGTTTCAGTCAACCTATTAGTTTTCGGGGCTATTCTACCGTCCGATCAGGAAAACTTGGTCTGACGTTAGGCCCGTACTAAAATTACATATTTTTTTCTTCATATTTGTCGATTCCAATCAGCACTCCACCTAATAAGAAGAATATACATTGAAATCGACAAGCATGAACAAATATATAGTATAATCAAGATGTATTTTCTTATCGTCAGATCAAGAAAACTTGGTCTTATATTAGATCGGTACTAAAATTGCATATTTTTTCATATTTGTTGATTTCAATCCGCACGGTTCAACCCTAACAAGAAGAATATACAAACTGGAATCGATATATATTAAAACATACTCCATCTGTCCCATAAGAGCGTGTTCAATTTGTCATTTTCGTCACTCCCACAAGAGTGTGCTCATTCTATTTTTAGAAAATATCTCTTATACTTTTACTCCACGTTTTCAACTTATTTACAACAATACCAATGATGGCACTCACTATTTATCCTTTAATTAATCAACAACAATAATTAACATACACATACAATAAAAAGTGGGACCTTTCTCCACTCAAATCCACCACTACCCAACTTTTATTAAAACACGTGCTCATAAAGAGTGAGCACACTCTTTTAGAATGGAAGGAGTATATAATTTTAGTACCGACCTAACATCAGACCAAATTTTTATGACCGGAATGTTGAAAAGTCCTAGTTTTCATTTATCTTAATAGTTTTCAATCATAATTAAAAAGTCTTATTTAATTACTAAAAAGTATTGGAGGACAAAACTATAAATTCAGAATAGTTAGCGCGGCAGAATTGCCTGAATTAAAAAAAAAAAAAGCTAATCTTTCCACGAAAACATTAATTAATCATGTTAAAAATACTAAATTAAATAAATAAATAAATCTAATGACAAGAATCAAACATTTCAAGATATGGATTTTAAATAAGCACTTTTATTTTATTTAATTTGTGCATCTGCGGGTAATTATTCCTTTCAGATTCATTACAATACAAACAATTTTTCAGCGCGCTCCTTTGGGGCAATGGGCAAAATTCAAATCCCAAGTCCACATCTCAAAAAAACCCACACGTATATAGTAAATGACAAGAGGCGAGAAAGAACCCTAATTCTTACTATTTTTCGAATCATTTCTGCAGATTCACTGTTTCGTTTTCGTTGTTTAACGATGTCATTTTTTTTTTGTTTGTGTGGGTTTTCGCTCATAAATAGTTAGGAATTTAGAATCTTGAAATTGAATTCTTGCAGAAATTTATGTGATTTTGCAATAAATTCTTGATACAGTGACTAAAGTTGCCTCTTTAGAATCTTGAATTAAATTTACTCTTTTTTTTTTCTCTTCAAGAATTCCCTTTTTAAATTTCTCTTTTTCACTTTTTAATTTTTTTTTTGGGGGGGATTTATGGATAGTGAAAGTGGGGTTCAGAGCCAATCTTCAGCCGAGCACAGATCTGAACCAAAGGTTTGATTTTTTTTTTTGTTTGAAATTACATTGGATTGTTTGTTTGTTTGTTTTGTACATTAGTTTCTTTTTTCTCTACACGACCTTTCTTAAGGCTTTGATTTTGGTAGACTTTGATAGATCAGAAAGGGGACATTATGGATACTGAAGAAACATCTGAAAGTTCTTATAAAAGAGTGAAACCGAGTGATCTCGAATCTAGTTCGCCCTCTAAAGGTGTGTTCTCTGCCTTCATTTTTATTTTTTTAAGTAAATTTT
Source organism: Orobanche coerulescens (assembly GCA_033398695.1). NCBI lineage: Eukaryota > Viridiplantae > Streptophyta > Magnoliopsida > Lamiales > Orobanchaceae > Orobanche > Orobanche coerulescens. The sequence continues at coordinate 71,539,560 of CM065802.1, forward strand.
CACTGTTTCATTTAGATGCTGATGTTTTATGCAGAAAAATTGATGTGTTGGATTCGAATTTCTACGGTCTTAGAATTTGTGTAATCTAAATGTCTAATATATGGTTTAATGTTATTTTTATTTTCCCATATTAAATGGATTCCCCGAGTTCTGATTAATCAATGAAAAAAGAAGTATTCGGATGTTTTTATGCATTTGAAAAAAGATGAAACAATTGTGACTTGGTCTTGATTTCCTTCCCTTTGATTGATTTACATAAGACATTTTATTCATCTGTTTTTTGTGGTGTGTTGTTCAGATATCAACCCCAATTGTGGAACACTCGATCTTAACAAACTCCTAACTTCTGCCAAGAACGAAAAGAGCAAGCCACTTGATTTAAATCTAAGCTCCAAGGACATACCAAGTTTAATCAACAATAACCCCTTGAATCCCTTGAAGAACTACAAAAGTTCGAAAAAATCAAGAAATGACTCCGACTGTGGAAGTTCAATGGGACCGCCAGACGAAAAGGATCCAATGAGAGTTTGGAAAGGTTTGAAACAAAATAATTTTATGTCCACTCACTATGGGCAGGAGGGAGAAAGAAAAGTACAAAAGGCACGGGGGAGAAAGAGAAATACAAACGACGTGGTGAAAAAGAAAATAGAACACACGAAGAAAGAACACGTTGATAGGTTTGCAAAAGTTGCTGAGCCGAGTGGTTTGCTTAACGGGCTAAATCCGGGGATTATTAACCATGTGAGGAATAGGAAACAAGTTCGTTCGATAATAGAATCCTTAGTTAAGTCCGAAAGAAATGAAAATAGAATATTATCTAAAAATGACGGCCGAGAAGATTATGCTTTGTTTGGAAAATCGAATTGTTTGAGTTCTGAGGGTACAAGAGGAGAATCAGGAGATGGTTTATTTGAAAATTTGCCTTCAAAATTCAATGTGGAAAATGATGGGCTCGAGCTAAAGCTGTCGTCTTGTGTAACAGTTCCATCTGAGAATACTAGCTGTTTGTCGATTGAGGAATCGGGGATTTCTAAGAGTGTTACTTCACTTTCTTTTAAAGGTTTTTAAGTTCTTCCTTTTCTCTTTTTTCATGGTGTCGTCTCTGTTTTAGATTTAGAGAGAAGAAAACTAATAAAAACTGACAGTGAGGTGTTGATTAATTTTCAGCTGCCAGTGTAGCTTCTCAGTGGCTGGAGCTTCTGAATCAAGATATCAGAGGCCGTCTTGCTGGTATGATATTTCTTTCGAAAGACGAAAGGTTTCATTATTCGTTGAGGAAGTATTTTGTAAACACTTGGAAAAAAAGTGATCGTGAGCTTCTTGCTGATTTTTCCCCCCTCAAGTGCTGCTTTTGATTTAACTTTTGAAGTTATTCAACTTTTAGCTTCTGTTTACAAACATAGGCAACTTGTAATTCGCTTCAACAGTTGTGGGAGTTGAATTATTAACAGGGTTCGGTATCTATTTGCAGCATTAAGACGCAGTAAGCAAAGAGTCCGGGCTGTTATTACAATAGAATTACCCGATTTAATGTCTAGGGAATTCTCATCCAACCTAGAGAGAGATTCACAGCATGCTGCTCGATGGAGCACCATGTTTCGCCAGATGGATGAAGGGCTTTCCGAAGAAGAGTCTCATCTGGTGGGTTATAAACTACTTTTAGGCCGGGTTTTACATTAATTTCATCGTCTCTCCCGTTCGATCACTTCTTTTCTTTTTCTATTTTTTTCTTTTTCGTTTACCGATTACCGTTTTGTAAAGTGGTGTGGCTAAGCATATTCCTTTCTATTGTTGTTATCAGGAAAGTTGGCTGAACCAAGTGAAGGAAATGCAACTGCATTGTGAAAGCGGTCTCCGTAATAGTTTGTGTAATGCTTCACAAGAGTCGGATGCAACGGGAAATTTCACAAGGTAAAAGAATATCAATATAGAGTATCACAAGGCGTTGTTTTGATTTTGTCGAGGGCAATTATATCTCTTTGAAGCCATTGCATTATTTAATCTACTTTGTGATGAGCTAACTTTTTTTTTTTTTTTTTTCTAATTTCAGATTGGGAGAAGTCCATAATGATTCAGAGAAGGATTTAGATGTTAGTGCTGCTGCTGCTTCAATATATTCAACTTGCAACTTCTTGTTGACAATGGGAGATTTACCATGTTGTTGATTGTCCTGACTGTGATATTATGTTCTTTACTGGGAAAAGACAATTAAATCCTCGTGTTTAGAGCCACATTAGTTTTTCAGAGAATGGCTAAGGCAACCTTTGCAGGAGGACCTCTCTCTTTGATGTTATAAATCAATGTCCTGTTTATTTCAGCCTCAGAACTGAGAACATGGTGCCCTTCCTTTTTTTTTTTTTTGCGCTTAAGAGAATTTATTCTAATTTTAAGAGAAAGGAATAATTACAAAAGAATTACCTTTGACATTTATTCTAATTTTAAAAATCCTAATTATATTTTAAAAATATAATTGACTTTTTATTTTAGATTAGAGGAACGACTAATCTTCTGACGGATCTATGATCGACTAGATTTTTCGACAGGGCTGCTGCTGGCAAATCTCAAGTGGCCGGCCAGTTTTTATTTTTATTTTTTTTCTTATTTTTTTTACACCAAGCCGCTGGCTGCCGGCCTGCTTTCCGGCAGGCCACCGCTGCGACGGGCGGCTGGTAACCCTTCGACAGTCGGCCAGTTTTTTAATTTATTTTATATTTTTTATGCCAACCCGTCTGCCTGTTTTTTGGCGGGTCACCGCCGGCTGCTGGCAGATCTCCGGCGGCCAGTTTTTTTTTTTCGCCAACCCGTCGACATGCTTTCCGGCAGGCCACCTCCGGCGGCCAACTTTTTTTTTTTACACCAGGCTAGTCGACCTGCTTTTCAGTGAGCCACCATCGGCGGCCGACAATTTTTTTACCACGGGCCCGTCGATCACAGATTGAATTTTGGAAAGGGTAAATTACACATTCTAATACATTTTATAAAAAGATTGTAAAAATCTATTAATGTTATAATATCATTTTGGACTTTAGCATTAATTGTTATCACAAGACAAATAGTAGCAAATCTTGTGATGTAATAGTAACAAGACTTGTGATTGTAATAGTGCCATATTTGTTACTATAAATATGTGGTTATGGAAATGAAGAAATGACACACAAAAGAAAGAGTAATAAAACTTCATCTCATTTCCTCCCTACTTGTTCCCTTGTTATTTTTCTATTTTATGCTATTATTATCTTCAATAATAGTCTTGCTTAATATTAATTTTATAACACATTATCAGCACGAGTTATTGCTCGGAAAAAGGTTAGTATTATTTGGGCTTGAATTTATTTATACTAACTCATTTTTATTCTGTCTTGTAGAGAAAAATGGCCGGAATTGAAAACAAAAAATTCCAGATCCTCGATGTCACTGGCAATAACTATTTATCATGGTGCCTTGATGTTAAATTGCAACTCCAAGGTATGAGATTGGTTACTACCTTGGAATTTGTGGAACTTGCTAATGTCGATATTAAAAATGAGGCAAATGCAATGATATTCATGCGCCATCATTTATCCGAGGATCTGAAGAATGAATATATACAAATTGAAAGGCCTTCTAAGCTCTGGAAGAAGCTCAAAGACAGATTTGATCACACCAGAACTGTAATATTGCCACTGGCTCAATATGAATGACAACTACTAAGGTTGCAAGATTTTAAATCTGTTGCTGATTATAATTCAGCCTTATTCAAAATTAAGTCTCGACTGGCCTTGTGCGGTACACAGCTATCTGAGACTGATAAGATGGAAAAAACATTCACCACGATGCATTCCTCAAATATGGTGCTTCAACAATACAGGCAACGACAATTTCAAACATATTCTGAGCTAATTTCAGTTCTTCTTACGGTTGAGAAGACAAATGAGTTATTATTAAAAAAATCATGAACTACGACTGTAATATCCGGGGGTAATTTTTTTTTTCGTGTTACTGTTGAGTTGTACGTATTCATTTGGAATTGTACAAGTGTTGTTGTTTGGACCGATACAATGTATATTGTATTAGAATATTTCGGGATCGAAATATTTATACTGGTCGTCGGTTTGGTTTCGTCGTTTGGTTGTTGCTTGGCGAATTTGGAATTTTGGCTAAGTTTATAGCCATAGCGTACGCTACCTGTGTAGCATTACGTACGCTAATTTGTTGCGATTACGTACGTTACGCCCTGCGTTTAGTACGTAATGCGTGGTAGGTGGTGGAAACCTTCCTCGTGGTCAACTTTCGGGACGAAGGTATCTTTGGGGGATTATATATATATATATATAATGTGTTATTTCTCTCTCTCACCTATCTCCCTTTCTCACGATTATATATATATATATATATATATATATATATATATATATATATATATATATATATAAAATATATGTAAACTCTCACCCCCACCTTTCTCTCTCTCTCTCTCGTCCCTTTCCTCTCTCTCTCATTCTCACTTTCTCTCTTTCTTTCTCCCTCTCGTCGTCTCTCCCTCCCGTCTTCTCTCCCTCGTTTTTTTTTTCCGGCGAGGTGGAGCTGAAGGATGGCAGCCGGCTCTTTCCGGCGACGGACTGGAGTTGACGACCGGAGTAGAGGACTGACATCTCCGGCGACGACCGGAGCTCGGCGGCGGCAGGTGGCTCGTGACTGGAGCAGCGACGGTCTGATCGGAATTTCCGGATCGAAAGGCGTTGCAAATCCGGTCGAGCTGTTCCGGCATTTTTTTTTCTTCTGGCGAGACGGAGCTCAGGCGCCGGTTCTTCATGGTTTCCGGCCATGGACGCGGCTCCATTGTTTCCGGCGACCGGAGGTAGTTTCTGTCCGGAACGGACGGCGGAACGGAGGCTTGACATATTTCCGGCGAGGAGTTGCAGGCGGAGAGTTGGGTGAAAACCGGCCATGGACGGAAACGGGCTGGAGTTGGACGAAGTCCGGCGGGTCAGGTTTTCCGGCGGCCGAATTTCCAGCATGGGAGTTTTTTTTTCCGGGCCTGGCCGATCGGCTTCTGGTAAGTTTTTGTGTGTGTGTGTGTGTGCAGGTGTATATATATATATATATATATATATATTGTGTACAGTGTACTTATATATATATATTGTGTGCAAGTGTGTGTTGTATAAGAATATATATATATATATATATATATATATAGATATTGTGGGTTGCATTGTACATATATTATTATATATATGTGATGTATGTATATTATATATATGTGTGTGTATACGGATAAATACGAGTATAGTATGTGTTCGTGTTGGAATCGGAGTTATCTATTATGTTGTTTTCGGTCGATATCGTGTTATCGAATGAATTGTATTTCATTCAAGGTTGTTCGAGTGCTTGTGATTGTCGGAGGACGCCGTTGATCGATTCGTGGTAGGACGTTGATCGTGGAAGGACTTTCTCGCCTTCGGTTTGAGGCAAGTTTTATACTTGTACTGGTCAATGAGATTAATGTTATCATGTATGTGTATGAATGTGTGTATCATTTCGAGACTTGGTCTCTTTATGATTTTGTTGATATCGAGGATTGTTTGATACAATACCCTTGACAAATTATGCCAAATATTATTGTTGTTCGTAAATGACCGATTTAAGGCATTGCGATACTTGTTAGTAATATATTTGTCGATAGCGGTTCGCTGTATCGACATATCGATTGTTATTGTTGATTGATGTTCCTTTGAGATATTGTTGTTGATAGCGGTTCGCGGCATCGACGTATCGATTGTTGTTATTGATTGATGTTCCATCAAGATATTTTTGTGAATAAATCGTTATTGATATCGGTGTTTTTCACGATGTCGTTTGGCGATTGAAGGCATTGGCGTATTCAATTATCATCTTCGTTATCGGTAACCGATTCAAGGTGCGAGACATCCGTTGTACAATTGTTATCGGTTAACCGCTCAAGGTTATCGATATATTGAATTGGGATTATCAAAGATAATTCCCATCCGTTGTATAATTATTATCGATTGTCGCTCTAACGGTAATCGATATATTGAATTGGGATTATCAAAGATAATTCCCATCCGTTGTCAAAAAGATAATTCCCATCCGTTGTATAATTGTTATCGATTGGCGTTCTACGGTAATCGAAGTATTAATGGGACTCGAGGATAGTTCCCATCCGTTGAATTATTATTGTCGTGTTGACCGATTCAAGGCGGACACTATTATTCTTGTGAACTCGGTAATTTTGTGATCGTTGAAGGTTGAGGATTTCCCAATTGTTGTGTTGTGATCGTTGCTCGTGTTAATCGGTCCTTAGGGATTTTGATCCCAGGATGGTTGTTTTGAATATTGTTGGTCGTGTCGATCTTTCATTATTCGTGTGTCATCGTTAACTTGGTGAGTCTTATGATCTGTATTGTATGTGTTATCCTTTGAGTTTCGTTGTCATGTTGTATAGTGACATATCCTAATCATATCTGCGTTAGATTGGTTATTGTGTAGGATTTTTAGCCAGGCACATATATAGTCATGCGTGGATATTATTCCGCATTGGACTGTGCACACGAGACGTAGTTTCGTGAGGCTAATTAGGTACATTGTCCCACGTATATTCTGGATTCCGTATACGGGGCGGACATGTGTACGGACACATTTCCGGATCGGGCGTACTGTGATGTCCATCTTTGAGCCGTACAACTTTGATCGTCCATAGTATTGGATGAGTTCGACGTTTTGTGATTGAGCGTTCATACGCCAGAGGGGTATGTTCGACAGTCAGGTTTGTTTCTTTGAGATCTGTATTGTGATGATTTACGGCTTGCATTCGGCTTCGTGCCATCGTGATATTTTAGCGGCTTAATTTGAGGGCTTTCAGGCCATTGTGATGTAACGGTATTTCCGTTTGAGCCTTCGGGCATTGTAATTCTTATTTATTTCAGCGTTGGTTTGGTTTACCTTCGGGTAATGTATTGTTGTATTCTATATTGATGATTCGCCGTTGGGCACTTATGTTCTAACCTATTGAGCAGGTATTGATCGTATGCCATGGGCATAGTATTCCACGAATGCTCGATTCTTACTTTGGTTTGTGAGCATCTCGTACTACCATTGTTGTACTGTTTATTCTGCCTTTGGATGCATATCATGTTGTGCATGTATTTGATATTCATTATTCTGGATGACTGACCCCGTGGGGGCGGAACATGTTTTCATGTTTTAGGTACTTGCGAGGAGAGGGTTGATACACAGGGGCATGCCGATGGCGACGAGGCATTCGAGCGATACTAGTCCGAGATATTTTGGTGTTCATGTTGGTTAGACAGTTGGAGTACTCCATTTTTGTTCAGTCGTTGTCGTTTTGTATTATCCGAGCAAGGCTCGTGTATGTTGTTGTATTTTATTTTGGCCATGTAGGCCCATCCTTGTCGTTGAAATTCCATATCGGAATAGTATGTCGGACATCATAGTAGGGTCTGTGATTTCCTATTTTGGTCAGTTTGTTGTATTTTAGTCGTGTTCGCCTGGTGGATCACCTGGTGTGGAGTCCACGGCACTGTAATAACCCAATGGGATTTGGGGGTGTTACAGAAGATGGTATCAGAGAATTGGGTTGTGAGATACCCTGACTTGTGTGTTATGTGGATCTACCGACGCGGTAGTAGTGGGGTCACAAAGTTATGACAACTCAGGCGATCGGGTTTTGTGAGTCGTGATAGTTGGACGACTGTATGAGTCATTCTTTCATCGAGTCGTCGTCAGTGAAGACTAGTATCGCAAGACCTCGAAGCTTCGTATGACCTGTGTAAGGACTCTATTCTCTTTTATGTGCATACATTCATTATGTCATTGATTAAACCTGTTTTGTTGACACTTGTATGTGACGATCGGGTGCAATTTATTTATGATTATTTGCTTTGGAGCATGTGGGCTCTGTATCGGCTATGATTAGCGCGATCGATGTGATTGTTTATCTGTTGATTATGTATACTCGTGTTTTGCGTTGACCTAACATTCTGGCCGTTGAGGCGTATTTGAGCTGTGGTCATGATTGAACGTTATTCTTTCAGTCTGGAAAGAGGACGTGACAGAGGGGGTAGAGGCCGCAGAGTGGGCCAAAACCCGAAACCTCATACCAATAATTTGGGGGCTGACGAATCATTTTCGGAGTCGTGCTAGAGAACCCACCGATCGTGATTGTGTTTGGATCAAGTTCAAGACTCTCATGTTAGAGAGGTATTATCCGGCTCCACTTCGTGAAGCCAAGTTGTCGGAGGTTTTGAACCCCGAATCCGTCGAGAACGGGGAAGTGTACACCGATGATCGTAGACATGTACAACGGGCGGTATTCGCGGGGCGTGTACGCCAGTGTTACTAGTCATGCGGTCGGTGCGACTTCCTGGCTAGCCTCTAGCGGGAGAGTCATGATTCGGCTAATCTCGCACTTGGTTGAGTGTCTTTATCACTTGATTTTTTTTTTTCGCCTTGTTCAGGCAGAGAGGACGTGGGAACCCGTGGGGTCGGCCCAGTTACTCAGGCGGAATTGCTCGTATTGAGGAGTATTCCTGGAGATGTTGTTTTCTTATCCTGATGAATATTCTGTGCCCGAATTGTGCACCCTGAGTTTCGGGGACGAAACTCTTTTTAAGGGGGGGAGTATGTAATATCCGGGGGTAATTTTTTTTTTCGTGTTACTGTTGAGTTGTACGTATTCATTTGGAATTGTACAAGTGTTGTTGTTTGGACCGATACAATGTATATTGTATTAGAATATTTCGGGATCGAAATATTTATACTGGTCGTCGGTTTGGTTTCGTCGTTTGGTTGTTGCTTGGCGAATTTGGAATTTTGGCTAAGTTTATAGCCATAGCGTACGCTACCTGTGTAGCATTACGTACGCTAATTTGTTGCGATTACGTACGTTACGCCCTGAGGTTACGTACGTAATGCGTGGTAGGTGGTGGAAACCTTCCTCGTGGTCAGCTTTCGGGACGAAGGTATCTTTGGAGGATTATATATATATATATATATATATATAATGTGTTATCATCATTTTGTCATTTCTCTCACTTCCTCACCATCCCTCAGGTTCACATGCATTTCTCTCTCTCTTTCTCACGATTATATATATATAATACATATATATATATATATCAACTCTCTCACCCCCCTCACCTTTCTCTCTCTCTCTCGTCCCTTTCCTCTCTCTCTCATTCTCACTTTCTCTCTTTCTTTCTCCCTCTCGTCGTCTCTCCCTCCCGTCTTCTCTCCCTCTTTTTTTTTTTTTTTCCGGCGAGGTGGAGCTGAAGGATGGCAGCCGGCTCTTTCCGGCGACGGACTGGAGTTGACGACCAGAGTAGAGGACTGACATCTCCGGCGACGACCGGAGCTCGGCGGCGGCAGGCGGCTCGTGACTGGAGCAGCGACGGTCTGATCGGAATTTCCGAATCGAAAGGCGTTGCAAATCCGGTCGAGCTGTTCCGGCATTTTTTTTCTTCTGGCGAGACAGAGCTCAGGCGCCGGTTCTTCATGGTTTCCGGCCATGGACGCGGCTCCATTGTTTCCGGCGACCGGAGGTAGTTTCTGTCCGGAACGGACGGCGGAACGGAGGCTTGACATATTTCCGGCGAGGAGTTGCAGGCGGAGAGTTGGGTGAAAACCGGCCATGGATGGAAACGGGCTAGAGTTGGATGAAGTCCGGCGGATCAGGTTTTCCGGCGGCCGAATTTCCAGCATGGGAGTTTTTTTTTCCGGGCCTGGCCGATCGGCTTCTGGTAAGTTTTTGTGTGTGTGTGTGTGTGTGTGTGCAGGTGTATATATATATATATATATTGTGTGCAGTGTACTTATATATATATTGTCTGCAAGTGTGTGTTGTATAAGAATATATATATATATATATATATAGATATTGTGGGTTGTATTGTACATATATTATTATATATATGTGATGTATGTATATTATATATATGTGTGTGTATACGGATAAATACGAGTATAGTATGTGTTCGTGTTGGAATCGGAGTTATCTATTATGTTGTTTTCGGTCGATATCGTGTTATCGAATGAATTGTATTTCATTCAAGGTTGTTCGAGTGCTTGTGATTGTCGGAGGACGCCGTTGATCGATTCGTGGTAGGACGTTGATCGTGGAAGGACTTTCTCGCCTTCGGTTTGAGGCAAGTTTTATACTTGTACTGGTCAATGAGATTAATGTTATCATGTATGTGTATGAATGTGTGTATCATTTCGAGACTTGGTCTCTTTCTGATTTTGTTGATATCAGGGGATTGTTTGATACAATACCCTTCGGCAAATTATGCCAAATATTATTGTTGTTCGTAAATGGCCGATTTAAGGCATTGCGATACTTGTTGGTAATATATTTGTCGATAGCCGGTTCGCGGTATCGACATATCGATTGTTATTGTTGATTGATGTTCCTTTGAGATATTGTTGTTGATAGCCGGTTCGCGGCATCGACGTATCGATTGTTGTTATTGATTGATGTTCCATCAAGATATTTTTTGTGAATCGTCGTTATTGATATCAGTGTTTTTCTACTGATGTCGTTTTGGCCGATTAAAGGCATTGACGTATTCGATTATCATCTTCGTTATTGGTAACCGATTAAAGGTGCCGAGACATCCATTGTACAATTGTTATCGGTTAACCGTTCTGAAGGTTATCGATATATTGAATTGGGATTATCAAAGATAATTCCCATCCGTTGTATAATTATTATCGATTGTCCGCTCTAACGGTAATCGATATATTGAATTGGGATTATCAAAGATAATTCCGATCCGTTATCAAAAAGATAATTCCCATCCGTTGTATAATTGTTATCGATTGGCCGTTCTACGGTAATCGAAGTATTGAATTGGGACTGTCAAGGATAGGTCCCATCCGTTGAATTATTATTGTCGTGTTGATCGATTCAAGGCAGCACACTATTATTCTTGTGAACTCGGTAATTTTGTGATCGTTGAAGGTTGAGGATTTCCCGAACTGTTGTGTTGTGATCGTTGCTCGTGTTAATCGGTCCTTAGGGATTTTGATCCCAGGATGGTTGTTTTGAATATTGTTGGTCGTGTCGATCTTTCATTATTCGTGTGTCATCGTTCACTTGGTGAGTCGTATGATCTGTATTGGATGTGTTATCCTTTGAGTTTCGTTGTCATGTTGTATCGTGACATATCCGGAATCATATCTGCGTTCCGATTGGTTATTGTGTAGGATTTTTAGCTAGGCACATATATAGTCATGCGTGGATATTATTCCGCATTGGACTGTGCACACGAGACGTAGTTTCGTGAGGCTAATTAGGTACATTGTCCCACGTATATTCTGGATTCTGTATACGGGGCGGACATGTGCACGGACACATTTCCGGATTGGGCGTACTGTGATGTCCATCTTTGAGCCGTACAACTTTGATCGTCCATAGTATTGGATGAGTTCGACGTTTTGTGATTGAGCGTTCATACGCCAGAGGGGTATGTTCGACAGCCAGGTTTGTTTCTTTGAGATCTGTATTGTGATGATTTACAGCTTCGGGCTGTTCGGCTTTCAGGCCATCGTGATATTTTGGCAGCTTCGGCTGAGGGCTTTCAGGCCATTGTGATGTAACGGTATTTCCGTTTGAGCCTTCGGGCATTGTTATTCTTATTTATTTCAGCGTTGGTTTGGTTTACCTTCGGGTAATGTATTGTTGTATTCTATATTGATGATTCGCCGTTGGGCACTTATGTTCTAACCTATTGAGCAGGTATTGATCGTATGCCATGGGCATAGTATTCCACGAATGCTCGATTCTTACTTTGGTTTGTGAGCATCTCGTACTACCATTGTTGTACTGTTTATTCTGCCTTTGGATGCATATCATGTTGTGCATGTATTTGATATTCATTATTCTGGATGACTGACCCCGTGGGGGCAGAACATGTTTTCATGTTTTAGGTACTTGCGAGGAGAGGGTTGATACACAGGGGCATGCCGATGGCGACGAGGCATTCGAGCGATACTAGTCCGAGATATTTTGGTGTTCATGTTGGTTAGACAGTTGGAGTACTCCAATTTTGTTCAGTCGTTGTCGTTTTGTATTATCCGAGCAAGGCTCGTGTATGTTGTTGTATTTTATTTTGGCCATGTAGGCCCATCCTTGTCGTTGAAATTCCATATCGGAATAGTATGTCGGACATCATAGTAGGGTCTGTGATTTCCTATTTTGGTCAGTTTGTTGTATTTTAGTCGTGTTCGCCTGGTGGATCACATGGTGTGGAGTCCACGGCACTGTAATAACCCAATGGGATTTGGGGGTGTTACAACGACCCTCTGGGTCCCGTGTCGAACTTGAAGCACATACCAGCTCTGGTAGAGCTTTCGGCCGATTCAAGAGCCGTGAAAATAGACCCGGGCGTGGAACCCAGAAAAGTGGTGGACGTGGTGGCTACCGTCAAAATAATTACAGAAATGACCGCGGTGGATGTAACTATAATAATCGTGATAATTATCATTATTCCCGTCAAAATAACTATTCCGTCAGACCAAGGCAGTCAATTCACGGGCATCGTGATAAAGAAAAAATGCCTATGAAAAATTCTGGTGATGATCCATGTCGTAGATGTGGTATAACTGGACATTGGACTAAATATTGTCGTACTTCCCAACACCGTGTGGATTTATATCAGGCATCAATAAAAAATAAAGGCAAAGATGCTCAGGCTCATACCACCGAAACATTCGAGCCATCCAAAGTTATTGAGGCCAACACATCTGGGAACATATTTGATGAAAATCCTGACCAGGACTGGAAATCACTTGAGCTATCAGATTTCCTTGAAGATCCTGGTTCAGTGGGACATGACGATGAATGGCTGAAATAAAATATTTATGCAATTATATGTGGTATATTTACTTTCTGGCTTGTAATACCCCAGTTGTCTTTGTGTGTGTTTCTTTATGTATAATATAACATCAATAAAATCATCTATATTTTTATATTAAATTTCTCCCACTTCCAACGGCTATAAACGGCTAGTAATAGTGATTTTTGATTCTATAAATATGCACACATTTTATTCAACAACTCACTCATATTCTCTACCCTCTTGTAGAAATTCTTAAGTATCTTCATCCGATTTTCTTCAAAAATGATTAATGGATCTCTCGTCTTTATTTTCACAATGATCAGCATGATCATAATACTGATGTTTAGCAAAGATTTCCCTCCGGAATTATTCTGAATTGGTGTTTTATTTATCATTTATATTGTTGGCCTTGTATTGGCACTAATGATACATACAAAAATGTATTATTGAAGAAAAAAATATATGTATGTTTACATTTCCATTATCAATAAAAAAAATGTTTCATGTCTTAAATATTTATTATGTGATGATTTGATTGAACAGGAATACAAATAGAAAGTATCGAACAGATACACAATTGTCTTGTTGATAGTGCAACAACGCACTCAATATTTACAAATGAAGCATATTTCTCGAGCATGAAATTATGCAAGACGCACGTTACAACTATATCTGGTCCCGTAGAGATTATTGATGGCTCCGGGAATGCAACTGTAATGTTGCCTAATGGAACAATTTTACACATTGAAATGCGTTATTATCTGGTAGATCAAAAAGAAATCTACTGAGTTTTAGGGATGTACACCGAAATGGTTATCACTTGGAAACAGTGATTGAAAATAATAAAGAATATCTCTATATTACATCCTATAAAATGGACACTCGACTTGTCCACGAGAAAATTGAAGCAACAACTTCTGGACTGTATTGTATCCCTATTCGAGCTTTTGAAACCTACGCTACCATGGATTGGAAGCTGGTGAATCCTGATATATTTGGGTTATGACATGATCGCCTTGGGCACCCAGGAACTTCTATGTTACGTAGAATTATTGAAAATACTCATGGACATCCATTAAAGGGCATAAAAATGCTAATGTCCAAAGATTATTTCTGTGAATCATGTTCACAGAAAAGGTTGGTTATGAATCACCATCATTTTTACAACGCATTCATGGTGATATTTGTGGACCAATACATCCAGCAAGTGGACTATTCCGGTATTTTATGGTCTTAATAGATGCATCATCCAGATGGTCCCACATATGTTTATTATCTACCAGAAATGTTGCTTTTGCACGACTCTTGTCCCAAATTATTAAACTCCGAGCACGAATATCCTATGAAAAATATAAGAATGGACAATGCCGGAGAATTCTCATCAAAAAGTTTCGATGAATATTATGCAACACTAGGAATAAATGTTGAGCACCCAGTAGCACATGTTCACACCTAGAATGGATTGGCTGCATCCTTGATCAAACGAGTTCAAATTATTGCTCGTACATTATTAATGAGATCAAAGCTCACTAGTGCAGTGTGGGGTCATGCAGTATTACATGCATCAACACTAATCAGATTACGCCCCACTGCTTATCATATGCACTCCCCAATGCAATTAACTCTAGGCTTTGAGCCGAATATTTTGCACTTACGCACATTCGGATGTGCTGTTCATGTGCCAATTCCACCTCCTCAAAGGACAAAAATGGGTCCTCAACGCCGGCTTGGCATATACGTTGGATTTGATTCACCATCAATAATTCGGTATTTAGAACCAACAACGGGTGATTTATTTACCGCTCGGTTTGCCGATTGTCATTTTGATGAGACGGTGTTTCCATCAATTGGCAGGGATAAGACTGTTCTTAACAAAGATGAACAAAACTAGTTGAGGATATCTCCTGGAATGTACAAAGATTATCCCACCTAGATCCACGTACTACAAAATGTGAAAATGAGGTGAAGAGAATCATCCATTTACAAAATATTGCTAATAGACTTCCTGATGCATTTAATGATGCAAGTAAGGTAACAAAGTCTTACATTCTAGCTGTGAATGCTCCAGCCAGGATCGTTGTTCCTAATGAATACAAAAAAATAGATGATAATGCCCCACGACAAAAGCATGGTAGACCTGTTGGTTCGAAGGACACTGTTCCTCGAAAAAGAAAGGGGAGAAGTACTGGGATCACAAACCAAGATCATCCTAGTGAGCATGCTGCAGATGAATCTGTAGAGCGTAATACTACAAATAATGATGGGATCATGGATTATGAAAGCACCGAGAATGCCATAAATCATTACAATGAGATATGGGATCGGAAAAACATGATAATCGATAATTTATTTGCTTTCTCGGTTGCACAAGAAATTATGAACGATGATTACGATAATGAACCACATTCAATAATTGAATGTCGTCAAAGGTCGGATTGGCCTAAATGGGAGGAAGCAATTGAATCTGAATTATCTTCCCTAGAAAAACGGATGGTATTTGGGCAAATTACTCGAACACCGAATAATATAAAACCAATTGGTTACAAATGGGTGTTTGTTCAAAAAAGAAATGAGAAAAATGAGATTGCGAGATATAAAGCCCGACTCGTAGCCCAAGGATTCTCCCAACGGCCTAGGATTGACTATGACGAAACGTATTCACCAATGATGGATATAATCACTTTCCATTTTCTTATTAGTATGGTTTTCCATGAGTGTTTGGACATGCGACTAATGGATGTAGTTACAGCATATCTATATGGTTCATTAGATTCTGATATCTATATGAAAATTCCTGATGGATATAAAATGCCAAAATCTGCTACTCCTCGTGAGCTATACTCGATCAAACTACAGAAATCACTCTATGGATTAAAGCAATCCGGCCGCATGTGGTATCATAGATTGAATGAATACCTTTCTAAGGAAAGTTATAAAATGATCTTAAATGCCCATGTGTTTTTATTAAAAGATCCAATACTGGATTTGCCATAATTGCAGTCTATGTGGATGACATAAATTTAATCGGAACTCCTAAAGAGTTATCCGATGCTGCTAAATATCTGAAGAAAGAATTTGAGGTTAAAGACCTTGGAATAACAAAACTCTGTCTTGGTCTTGAGCTCGAGCACAAAGATAATGGAATACTTGTCCACCAATCTGCTTATACCAAGAGATTGCTCAAACAATTTAATATGGACAAGGCTCATCCTTTGAGTACTTCTATGGTCGTACGGAATTTAGATCCTAAGAAAGATCCTTTCCGACCTAAGGAACCAAATGAGGAAATTTTGGGTCCTGAAGTGCCTTATCTCAATACTATTGGAGCACTGATGTATTTAGCACAATGCACCAGACCCGATATTTCTTCTGCAGTAAATTTACTTGTAAGATACAGTTCTGAACCAACTCGAAGACATTGGAATGGTATCAAATACATTTTTTGTTATCTCAATGGTACCATTGACCTGGGTTTATCCTATTCAAAAGAGGCTACTAACTCTGGATTAGTTGGTTATGCTGATGCGGGATACAAATCTGATCCACATAAGGCTCGCTCACAGACCGGTTATTTATTCTGCTATAATGGTACGGCTATATCATGGAGATCAACCAAACAAACATTAGTAGCTACATCTTTTAATCATTCTGAGATAATTGCTCTTTATGAAACTGGCAGAGAAAGTATTTGGCTAAGATCAGTTATAGCTCATATACTAAATGAATGTCGATTGAAGCTTGTGACAGATACTCCCACAATCATTTATGAAGATAATGCAGCATGCATAGCACAAGTCAAGGGTGGATATATAAAAGGTGATCGGACCAAGCATATTTCACTGAAGTTTTTCTACACGCATGAACTTCAGAAAAATGGAGAAATAAATGTTCAACAAATTCGCTCCTGCCACAATCTTGCTGATATATTTACAAAATCACTGCCGACATCGATATTCGAGAAACTAGTATACGGCATAGGCATGAGAAGAGCTAACAAGAACCAAGATTGTTGAATCAATTTGGAAACTCTTTATTTCAGGGGGAGCGAAATTAAATACGTGCGCTGTACTTTTTTCCTTATGACTGGTTTTTTTTCCACTAGGTTTTTCCAGCTTAAGGTTTTTAACGAGGCAGCTTATGCACAAGGTCTGGATCTGAGAATGTACTCTTTTTCCCTTCTGTCCGATTTTGCCCCACTGGATTTTCCGGCTTAAGGTTTTTAACGAGGCATACTCATCCAGTTTGCTATAGTGCTACGTCCAAGGGGGAGTGTTATAATATCATTTTGGACTTTAGCATTAATTGTTATCACAAGACAAATAGTAGCAAATCTTGTGATGTAATAGTAACAAGACTTGTGATTGTAATATTGCCATATTTGTTACTATAAATATGTGGTTATGGAAATGAAGAAATGACACATAAAATAAAGAGTAATAAAACTTTATCTCATTTCCTCCGTACTTGTTCCCTTGTTATTTTTCTATTTTATGCTATTATTATCTTCAATAATAGTCTTGCTTAATATAAGTTTTATAACAATTAAAACAAAATAATTACAAGAATAACGGCTTGTGTTGGTATCCAAATATAATATTCAGGTAACCAAACTACTACTTGCAAATATCCAACTACATCTTACTTCACTGGATGTTGGGCATTGGATATCCAAATGATTGGTATCCAAATCTAATATTTTAGGTAAATAAACTATCAATTGCAAGTATCCAATGCGTCAATTTTATAATTATTTTCTTTATGTTAGATTTGTATAATTAGTTTATAAATATTATATAGATATGTAAAGAAACCTTTGGGAACCAGTACTTTTTTTTTCTAACAAGATAATCTGATAATTTATTTATTATTAGTCTAATTATGGCACCGCCACCATGTCATTATGGCGCAGGTTATCTCTAGTCTATAATATAAAGGACAACGTCTTTAGTTACTGTGCATCTCAAAGATTATTATACGCCTTACCTCTCCTCCCTTTTGTTGATTTTAATTTAATAATAATATCAAATGTGCAACAATAATAAATTTCAAAAATTATCATTTATATATTAAACTAAATTAAAGGGAAAACTAATCCTCAAAAAAAAATCTTTCCTAACAGGAATCTCCGACGGAAGGCCATTTTTCCAGTCAGGCCGCTGCTGGCCGCCGACAGACCTTGGCGGCCGACCATTTTTCTTTTTTCTTATTTGACCCCAGGCCTGCCGACCTGCTTTCTGGCGGGCCGCCGCCGACAGCTGGCCAACTCTTTTTTTTCGGCGAGTCACTGCGAACGGTTGTTATTTTATTTGTTTGTTTTTTATGCCATGCGAGCCTACGGCCGACCATTTTCTTTTGAACGTCATGCCCGTCGACCTGCTTTTTGACGGGCCACTGTCGGCGTCCGGACATTTTTTTTTCTTTTTTTAGACGCTAGCCCCGCCGACCTGCTTTCCAACAGTCGACCATTTCCCTTTCCTGCCGGCATACTTTCCGGTGGTCCGTCAATTTTTTTTTCCATTTTTTGAGCAGCAGACCGTCGACCGCCGAAAGATTTTCAGGAACCAACATGTTTTTTTTCTAGCAACGTAATCTAGTAATTTAGTCTCAGTAGGGATGGCCTAGTGATAGAATGGTGTTGCTCGGAGGCCAAAGATCACGAGTGCAAACCCTACTAGGTTGAGTGTGTGAGTAGAAAAAAAATCTGATAATTTAGTTATTTTAATTCAATTATGACGCTGCCACCGTAACCTTATGACCGAGGTTATCTCTAAAAAATTATAATATTAATTGATTGAAAAATAAACAATAAGTGATAATAGATGGTTTAGAACGAATTGTACCACCATACTAAAATTTAAGAAGTCATACTATAACCAAAGTCGTGTGACGGATGATATAAGAAAATGCGGGTTTAAGGGAGTCTTGTAAAATTTAGAGGAATCTTTGACATTTTGAAAGAGAGTCTGAACTCTTATTTAATACTAGGGGACGAGCGACGTGCACAACACGCCAGACATTATTATTGGGTGTTTGTCTTCGTGGTGATGAAAATATTTGTAATGTGTGTAGTGGGAAAGAAGAAATTATTGTGCAATCATAGTTTAGAGTAAATAGTAAATGTTCTGGCGTCAAAAAGCTAACTACATTCTTATTCAGTACTTTGCATCTTTCGTTTTTGGTTATCTGAGGGAAGAGGTACATCTTCGAGAGATCTTCTCCCCATATTGCTTGTTTCTGATGTCTACGTTAGGTAGGGCTCTGATGCAATGATCTCGAACATGTTTTGGAGTTGGTTTCTCTTGGTAGGCATTTTTTATATAGAATCCATGAGGGATGTGCATTTCTAGGTGGATTCTATTTTCACGTTTCCCTGTATAAGTTTCTATTAGTATAAGGAAGTTTATAGTATACGTTATGTACATTAATAGATGATGTATTACTCTGTTAGAGTATATCATCAACTCGGCAGCTCTATAACAATAAAGTCTTCAGCTAATGTTCCCATTCAGCTCGCCAGTTGAGTCGGTGATTCTGATCTCATTATGTACTCTGAAATGAGACACCTCTTGTACCTCAAAAATATATATGACTAAGCAAAGAAGTGAAAAAGTATAGTTGTTGCTGAATCAATAATATATTGTACCACAAACAACAATCATAAATGTTTAAAATATCCATGAAGAAAGAGGTTAATAAGAAATTATTACAGGCTAAAAATGTGTTTCACTGCACACATAACTGATGTCCTCATTATGCGTCAAATAATTTTCAAATGTAATTTCGATCTTGAAATTTCAGTAGTAGTCATTCTCTTTAGCTTGAATATGAGATTTGTTAGGAATACTTGTTGGATTTTGATGATGTCATCCCTGTATTCATCATTTATTCAAATATATGCTCTAAGTACCATTGTAAAGAAGAACCAAATGAGTATCTTCTATAATCCATTGAATAGGCTAAGTTTGATGAAGAGTTAATCAGTAGAAAATCGATAAGTATAGAACTGTCAAATATCAGATGAGTTAATTATCAGCCGAGTTTTGGTCAACTGTAATAACATAGAGGTTTGACCAAAATACTGTAGCAGCCGAGGTTCAGACAAGTAATCATCAGCGAGATAACTTCAGTCGAGTTTTGGTCAACTCAACAGATCAAAGAAGGTTGGCCACAGACGAGATATAATCAGGCGACATATCAAGCGAGTTCTGGTCAACAGAGTATATCGGAGAAGTTTGACCACAAACGACTTATTAACATAGAAGGTTTGGTCAACATAAATTATCAGCTGTGGTTTTGACCACATATGAGATATCATCAGACAAGTTACTAGGCAAGATTCGGTCAAAATGAACATCAGTTGTAGGTTGACTACAGACGAGTACTTTATCAATTGAGGTTTTCGATCAAACAGAATATCAGAAAAGGTTGACCAAACTATATCTGCAAGCCAAGTTTGAGTATCAAAAAAGAAGCTCAGTCCACGTTAGCAAGCATTGGAAAGTCAACAATAACTGCAAGGTGCATGCGGACGTAAATTCAAGGAGATAAAGTGAGTAATTCCCGGAAGTTAAGGAATAGTTTATTCCTAGAGATTGGCGCTCGAAAGACTTTCCAAATATAGTAATCCAGACAAGCGGCGCAATTGGAAGATTCTTCAAACGGATAGATTTGAAGAAAGAGACAAGCTGTGCAAAGAGATGAATGAATAAACAAAGAAGTCCACTCTCCAACGGACGGATTTATTACAAGAGATGTAATGGCTATGAAGAAGCTCAAGATCCGTACTATAAATATCTGAATACAGATTTGAGCAAAGTACGACGCGAACAACATTTACAAGCAAACAAAACATTCAAAGCAATCTAAGCAATCAAAGCGATCTATAGCATCGTGAAGAGCCACTTTTCAAAGTTCATATACTGAAAAGCTCTTGAGTTGGAGAAGACAATACTTTTGTCTTTAAAGTTTGAGTAAGGGGTACTTCTTTGAACGAGGTTCTCAGAAGTTTCGAGGCTGATAAGGCATCCACGGGTTCTTGATTGGAAGGTCATAGACAGCTTGCGAGTTGTTGAGGCATCCACGAGTTTTCAATCAGGAGGTGCTAGGCAGACAAAGGAAGTTGCAACGTCCAAGGATTTCCATTGGTTAGAAGCTGTTGTAACTGGAAAATTTACTGTAACGTTCATCACTAGTTGACAGTTATAGAGCATGAAGGCCGTTGCTATGAGGGAATCTAAAGATCTTAATAAAATAAAGATCCAAGAAATTTTCTCAGATCTCAAAGCATTCGAGTTTGAGCTGCCCTGCTTGTCAACTAATGAGCCATCTGAGTAAGGGATAGCTTTTACAGCAGAATCACCTCCAAAGAGTCAAGTTGAACTCAGTCACCCTAGCCCTCTGAATTTTGAAGAAGAGATGTCATTTATTATGCGGAGGTTCAGCAACTTCAGGAAAAACTATTCAAAGTACAAGAAGAACTTCAAAGAGAACCCAAGAAGGAACCAAAAAGCTGGAAACTGGAAAGTAGAATGCTACAACTATCACAAAACAGGACATATCCAGTTTGACTGCCCTGAACTCAAGAAGGATGAAAGAAAGAAGGACATGGGCAGAAAGGATGATAAAAGGAAAGCTCTCATTGGTGAAGATCAAGAAAGAGTTGAATCAAGCAGTGGATTCTTTTCAGATGATGATGATGACTACAACTGCTTGATGGCGAATTTGGCTGATGAAGATGTAACATCTAAACCTCAAACTTCAGAAGGCTTCAGTTCTGACATATCTGAAGACATTGATTTCCATAAATCTGTAAATCAGCTTATCAAAGATTTTGAAACCTTAAAATCAGCTCACCTGACTGTTACAACTGAGAATGCACAGCAGAAGAATGAGAAAGTCTAGCTGAGAAATGATTTTGACAAACTCAGCCAAGAGTCAGCAAAATTTAAAAACATTGTAGCTGAGTTTGAAAAACAATCTGAAAACACTTTGAAAACTCAGCTGAAAATACCACAACTGAGGTTCATAAGGTGATTGTTTTAAATAGTGAAACTGCACTTGCTCATATCAAAACTGAGCTCTCTAAGTTGAAACAACTAAATAGTGCACAAGCTAAAGAGATTACATCTCTGAGAGCATCTATAACCTTAGATGGCTTGTGTATCAATCAGAGGCCACTTTATTTAAAATGAGGCCTTAGATATGACCCCAATACTCCGTCTAGCTCAAAAACCAATTATATCAAGGGAGAAACTTATGTCGAGACTGCTGAGCCTATAAACAAACCTGTATCTCAAAATTGGCAGCATCCCAGTCACAAGTTTAGGCAGCAGTCTAGTTTTACAAGGCAGCCACTTAGATAGGAGACTAGGCAATGGCCAAGGCAAAAGCAGCAGTCAAAACATTATTCTGCTTATTACCAAAGACTCCCCAAAAATAGATTTCAAAATGGGAGATGTAAATGAAAACCTCAAGATTATCCAAATTTTCAAATAGAACAGGTGTGGAGACCCCAAAGCTTTAATAAATAGTCTCAGCCGAGATTTAGAAATGGCCCACACCAAAACCATTTTCAATCATATCCTATATACAAACCAAATCAAGGGTATAGACCAAGACACTATGCACCTCATAGGAATAACCAACATTTTTAAAACACCAGGAGAAATCAATTCTCCAGGAAGCCCACTAACCCCAAAGGACCCACTCAAGTTTGGGTACCTAAATTTCAGCTTGTATGATTGCAGAAAAGGTGGAAGGACTACCATTATGTCACCTCAAGCTCAACAATAAGAGGTGAAAAATGATTTGTGGAATCAGGATGCTTAAGGCACATGACAGGAAACAAGAAGGTGCTGACAAACTACATCAAAGAAAAAGGTCCTGATGTAACTTTTGGAGATAGTTCTCGAGGCCAAACCAAAGGATATGGGGAGCTGCATAGAGGAAACATAAACATATCAAAAGTGCAGTATGTCAAAGGGCTCAAATACAACCTGTTGAGCATAAGTCAATTTTGTGGTGAAAAGAGCATAGTAGTTTTCACTATTTGGAAATGCATGGTGATTGATATGGAGAAGTGAAACTACAAGGATTCAGAAAAAGAGACGTTTACATGATAGACTGGAATACAGGCACTCCAAACACCTGTTTTCTAAACAATTGCTGAGAATGGATGGCTATAGCACAAAAGATTATGTCACCTGAATTTCAAAGCCATCAATAAAATCAGCTCTCAAAAATTGATCAGAGGACTTCCAGAAAAAGTATTCAAGAAAGAATCCCTCTGTGATGCATGTCAGAAGGGAAAGCAAACCAAAGCAACTTTCAAATCAATTCAGCCTACCACACTCACCACCAGAATTTTGGATCTACTTCATATGGATCTCATTGGCCCCATCGAGCCAAGGACAATGAGTGAAACACTAACAAAGCTACCTGACCTGCTGAGGAAAATTCAGAATGAGAAATCCCTCTCCATCATAAAGATCAGATCAGACAGAGGTGGAGAATTTCTCAACAAGGCAATCACTGAATACAATGATCAGAATGGAATCCAGCATGAAGTCTCTGCCGTAAGAACACCACAGCAAAATGGTGTAGCTGAAAGAAGAAACGAAACCATGAATGGAGCAACAGTCATTGATTCAAGTCAGTTGGCACGCTAAAGAGGTTCTGTCAAGCAATCAACACAAGATTTCATACTGTAGCAGAGTATGATAGTAGGGAGACATGGCAAAACTCCCTATGAGGTTTGGAGTGGCGGAACACCAACTGTTGCATACTTTCATATTTTTGGTTGTAAATGTTTCATCCACAACAATGGTAAAACCCAACATCTGCCTTCAATGCTAAAATTGATGATGGTCTCTTTATGGGATACTCACAAATAAGCAAGGCATACAGAGTATTTAATAAAAGGACATTAGTTGTGGAAGAAACACCTCATGTTGTATTTGATGAATCTACTGTTGAGTACAGGAAACATGTGGAATTAATTGAGAAAAAGCTCAAATCTGCCTCCCTGGAAGAAATTATCATCAATGACATAGGAATGATGGACTCAGCTGAAGACCCAATTGCAGATCAGTCTGAAGACCCAACTGATCAGACAAGAGACCCAACTGCAGATCGGATAGGATCTCCAACTGTACCTGTTCCAACTACAGCTGATGAAGACACAACTGCAGAGCAGACAGGATCCCCATCTGCAGCTGACAAAACTGTAGTAGGACCAGAGGCAGTTCAAGAAGGCCAAAATCAAGCTGATGCAGAGAGAGACGAAGTCCATCAAAGTAACGGAACAAACCCTGAAGATGATACCCCCAAATAGCTCAGAGATCATCCCATTCAACAAATCATTAGAAACATAACTGATGGAGTCAAAACCAGGCATCTACAAAACCAGCAGGAATGGCAATGTTCTCTTGATTCATATCTCAAATAGAGCCCAAAACAACAGATCAAGCCATGAATGACTACACATGGGTAATTGCAATACAAGAGGAGCTAAACCAAATGAAAAGAAACAATGTCTGGGAACTAACAGAAAGACCAGATCACAAGAAAGTCATAGGCACCAAGTGGGTGTATAAAAATAAGTGTGATGAAGATGGAGTTGTTGTTAGGAATAAAGCCACACTAGTAGCAAAAGGATATGCTCAGTGTGAATGAATAGATTTCGATGAAATATATGCACCTGTAACAAGACTAGAAGCTATCAGACTTAGGGTTGGCAAAATATACCGAAATATCGAAATATCGTAGTTATCGTATCGAAAAATTACCGAAAATACCGAAGATTTCGGTATACCAAATTTTCGGTATGATATGGTACTGTACCGAAAATTTTCGGTACGGTAACGGTATGAAACTTTTTTATTTTCGGTATTTCGGTATATATCGAAATACCAAAAAAAATCGGTATTTCAATATATATATATATATATATATATATATATATCGATATATCGATATTTTCGGTATTTTATTTGTTCTGTATTTCGGTATATATCGGTATATCAAGATTTTTTTCGATATTTTGGTAATTCGGTATTTCGATAAGTTCGGTATATACCGATACCGAAATAAAATTCGGTATACCGAAATTTCGATATGGTATCGGTATGTACCTAAAGCCATACCGTATTTCGGTATACCAAATTTCGGTATACCGAAACTTTCAGTACGGTATAGGTATGAATTTTATTGTACCAAAAATTTCAGTACGGTATACGATATTAGCAAAAAAATTCGGTACGGTACGGTATACCACCCCTAATCAGACTATTCCTTGCATATGCAACATTCAAGGATTTTGAAGTCTACCAAATAGACGTGAAAAGTGCATTTCTCAATGGAGTACTAGAAGAAAAAGTCTATGTGGAGCAACCCACTGGATTTGTCAAAAGAGACAAGGTATATAAGCTTCTGAAAGCTCTATATGGACTCAAGCAGGTACCAAGAGCATCGTATGAGACTCTATCTGTATTTCTGGAGAAAAATGAATTTGGCAAAGGAAAGGTGGACAAGACACTCTTCAGAATTGAACATGAAGACCACATATTACTTGTTCAAATATATGTGGATGACATTATATTTGGCTCAACCAACCCTGAGCTGTGTGAGAAGTTCTCAAATCTCATGCAAGGAGAAATTGAGATGAGTATGATGGGCAAGCTAAATTTCTTTTTTGATTTGCAAGTCAAACAAGTTGACTCTGGAATATTCATAAATCAAGCAAAGTATACAAGGGAATTAATCAAAAGATTTGGCATGGACTCGGCCAAACCACTAAGAGTTCCTATGAGCACATCCCTACACATTGATGCAGATGAAGGAGGCATTCCAGTGGATCCAACACACTACAGGGGACTAATTGGCTCACTGCAAACAGACCTAACATTTCATATGCAGTAGAAGTGTGTGCAAGATTCCAGTCCAAGCCGAAGCAGTCTCACCAGGAAGCAGCTAAAAGGATAATCAGATACCTTAAGTTCACAATCAATGTTGGTTTATGCTATCCAAAGGATGACAACTTCGAACTTTCAGGATATTCAGATGCAGACTTTGCAGGATGCAAGATCGACATGAAAAGCACCAGTGGAACGTGTCAATTCCTTGGAACTAGTCTTATATCATAGTTTAGTAAGAAGCAAGTATCTAACTAGATATCCATAACTGAGTCAGAATACCTAGATGTAGGTAGCTGTTGTGCTCAAATTTTGTGGATCAGACAACAGCTAAGGGATTACAATATCACAACAAATGAAATTCCTATCTGGTGTGACAACAATAGTGCAATTGCTATAACCAACAATCCAGTCTTACATTCAAGAACAAAGCAGATAGATGTCAAACATCACTTTATTAGAGATCATGTGCTCAACAAAAGAATATGAGTGGAAAGAGTCAGCACAGAATATTAAATTGCTGATATATTCACAAAGCCTTTACCACAAGAAAGGTTTTAGGAACTAAGCAGGGATCTTGGACTACTAAATTGGGAATCTAGTACTTAGCTGAAAAAAAAAGATGATAAAAGTCATCTGACCTAAAGCAGACGAGAGACGAAGAGAAGTAACCTGAGCTGATACAGACAAGGAAGCCACCTGATCAGAGCAGACAAGATCCAAAGCACAGACAAGGAAAAGCTAGTTGATATCAACTACAGGCGACATACCTCACCTGTTGCAGAAGCAGATAAGGACAGATGAAGAAAAGCAAGCTGATCAGAAGCACATACAAGAAATGTCCCCTGATTAGAGCAATTAAGGAATTAAAACCACAGTTGCATCATAAGTCAAACGGTCAACCAGCTAAGTTTTTTAATTCGTTAAACACTTAATTTTATTACACGTGGCTAAAAACACACGATCACACTACCTCCACGTTTACTTCACGAGGTCCAATCAATCAATTCCAACCGCCATTCTCTATTTAATTAATAAATTCAAAAACGTCTTTTCAACTGGTTATTTAAAACGGTCGACAATTATTTCAGAAAAACCTTATCGTCTTCAAGCTCTAGAAACCCTAATTTTTGAAGCAGAAAAACCCTAGAACTTCAATACACTGAAATCGGATTTTTTTTTTTTGCAGAAATGGACGCCAACACATACTTCGAAGGCGTGAATCTCAAAATGGTCAAAGAACAAATAATCTTCAGCATCGTCGTCGATTTTGAAGGTTTATTAGAGTCCAACAAAACGACGGAGATGGCGCAACTGATCTCAAAAATGAAGAAGAATGGTATCTACCATTTTCTAGATATCAACCCCTCTCAGCTATTCAAGGAAGCTGTTATCTATTTCCTCAAAGAAGCACAAGTCACCGAGTATGGGATTGAAAGTTCAATTTTTGGCGAGCACATCACTATTACTAAGCAGACACCGATGCTTTTAACATGGAAAACAGAGGCATAGCAATCGAGGCTCTGAAACAAAAACCCATTGACATCTGGTCTGAGATCAAAACACCAGACCAACCAACGAAGATCAAATTCACGGCCAAGAAAGGAGATCTCATAAAAGAATACAAGTACATTCTGGATATTACAAATAAGATAGTAATGGGAATGGCAGGCAGCTTCGACCAACTATCTTCATCCAAATACACTGTCTTCGGAGCACTGATCCAGATACAGAGGATTAACTATCCTGAATATATCTACAGGCAGTTAGTCTGGGAAGTCAACAAAGCCAGATGGGATGATGATGAGAAGAAGTTCAGATAAAAATTGGCTTGGGGAACTCAGATTAGATGGATTTTGGAGTTCCTTGGGAAAGATAAAGGAAAAGCATATACTTTTCATGCCAGCAAAATACTTGGTCACCTGGACCAAGATACATTGAAGAAGCTTGGAGATAAGAAGCGGAAAGCAGCTGAGATACTTAGGGAAATGACTAGTGGAACTTCCCCTTACAGAGGACCTTCTGACTCAGACGAGGTCCAATATGATGCAGCTGCTCAAAACCCACCTGATAAAATGCAGATCATCATCTCACCTGCACCAGCATTACTTGAAGCTCAACCTGCTCATTCCACTGAGTTGATAGCAGAAGTGATTCCCATCCTAACACTTCCAAGTGTTACCGAAGAAGATGAGGCAGAAGAAACTGTTGAGGTACCAGAAGCTGGATACTCCCTCAACCTTAGGGAGAACAACCCCCTAAACATTATCAACAATCAACTGAAATTGGTAAAACAACAATCCCTCAAATTTTCTTTTGTCAATATTTATGAAGAATGGAAGGAATTGAAAACACTTACCTTCTCTCAATTAAGAGAATTTGTTGAAAGAAGTACCTGGGATCACCCCACAGCCACTGAACAACTAATTAGGTTCTTTTATCAAGAGACAGATGTGAACTTGTTGTTAAAGGAGAACTGGTTCATCTCTCATTTTAAACAAAATATGGACCAGTTCGTCCTTCAAGTTATGAAAGGTGTATCACAAGGTGAAACCCTTGGTGAGGAGGAAAAAGTAGAAAAGAATAAAGAAGATAGAGAAGGAGAAGAAAAGAAGAGAGAAAAAGGAATTGTCATTGAAGAAGTTGAAAAAGAAGAAGAAAGTGCAAAAGAAGGAGTTGAAAATGAAGAGGAAGAAAAGGCAGAGGAGAAGGAGGAAGAAGAAGAAAAGAAGGAAGATGGGGAAAAGGAGGATGAGATAGAAGATTAAGAGAAGCAGGAAGAAAAGGTAGAAGATAGAAAAGAGGATGATGAGGACCATGATCAGAAGTCACCTGATCAAGCCCCTAGTTCAGCACGTCCTGATGGAGCTGAGGAAGCAGAGCACCAAGGGGAACTACCTGAGGATACCCCCTCCAAGAAGAAATCATCTGCAGAGAAGAAGTCATGTACAGAGAAGAAGTCCTCTACAGAGAAGAAGAAGAGCAAGTCACCTGCAGATGAGGACCTCTCCGACAAATCAGGGACCTCTGATCTAACACCATCTGATCAGCAACCACTTTACAGGCAAATCTCATCTGAGAAATTCATTGCTAAAAGACCAACTGCAGAGGAGGAATTAGGAGAGAATGTTGATCAAGCTCCTGCATATCATCTGCCTCCAAATTTCACTACCCTGGTCAGAGAAATTGTTGAAGAGACAGTTACTAACTTTTGGCAACTGATGTCAAACCAGAGCTGGGGTCTATCAATGAAAATATAGATACTCTGATCAACAGGAAAGAACTCTCACCACCACCCACAAACTCAAGAATGCCTCTTGGCATGACTGACTTAATGCTAAGGGTGGAGGAACAGCTAACAAAAGTCATTGATGCTGGCAAAAAGGGGGAAGATATGAATAAATGGGAAGAGAAAGAAGAAACAAGATAAAAAAGGAAACAATACCTTCCACTGATTCAGGCAGGAATCTCAAGCCTGAAGAGAAAAGAGTCAGCTGCACCATATGAAGAACCTGCAGCAAAAAGAAAAAGAACCAGGCAAGATCCTATTGTACCATTACAATGGGAAGGAAAAGAGCTTCAATATGTTGAGGAATTCTTGCCTGTTGAAGCCGAACCTGTGTGGGGAAAAGCAAGAAAATAGTTCATAGAGAAGTAGTACCTTTGGGAAATACTTCAAGACAAGGACTGTCCCTCACAAGAAATTTTCATAAACTTTATGGAGATGAATTACCCTAACCTTTGGGAGGTTTTGAAGAAGTATGAAGAGATGGAATTCAATGCGTACCCCATGATTCCAAACTGGATGAGATTGCTCTTCAGGGAGAAATTAAAGGAGTATGCATTGAAAACAATTTTAAATCTCCAGAGGAGCAACAGTTTGCACCATTGGTGGTCAAGAAAAAATATGGGTTAGCCTCAGTTACAAAAAGACCCATAGGAGCAAAACCTTTGAAGACACTCCCTCATCCAGCAAGGCAGATTAGAGGAAGAGGAATGAGTTAAACATATTGTTAATTTTTGTTTACTTGTAATTTTTTATTGTACTTGTAATTTTCATTACTTGTAATTTTTCAAAGACTAGTGACTATAATGTAATATGTAACTCTGAAAAATTATAACAGTCAACTTGAATGACAACCACTAGTTGTCTCAAAAAGACTGAGTTTGATTTTTGTCTTGCACTTTACCATTGTGCAGACTTATTTACATTTGAATGCTTTAAGTTTTGCCATCATCAAAATAGGGGGAATTGTTATGAATACTTGTTAGATTTTGATAATGTCATCCCTGTATTCATGATTTATTCAAATGTATACTCTAAGTACTTGGCATTGTAAAGACGAACTAAATGAGTATCTTCTATAAGCCATTGAATAGGCTAAGTTTGATCAAGAGTTAAGCAGTAGAAAATCGGCTAAGTATAAAACTGTCAAAATATCAGATGAGTTAATTATCAGCCGAGTTTTGGTCAACTATAATACCAGAGAGGTTTGACCAAAATACTGTAGCAGCTGAGGTTCAGACAAATAATCATCAGCGAGATAACTTCAGTCGAGTTTTGGTCAACTCAACAGATCATAGAAGGTTGACCACATACGAGATATAATCAGGCGACTTCTGGTCAACAGAGTATATCGGAGTAGTTTGACCGCAGAC
The DNA here is from genome assembly GCA_033398695.1 of Orobanche coerulescens. Lineage (NCBI taxonomy): Eukaryota > Viridiplantae > Streptophyta > Magnoliopsida > Lamiales > Orobanchaceae > Orobanche > Orobanche coerulescens. The sequence continues at coordinate 71,569,987 of CM065802.1, forward strand.
GACTTATTAACAGAGAAGGTCAGGTCAACACAAAACATTAGCTGAGGTTTTGACCATAGATGAGATATCATCAGACAAGTTACCAGGCAAGATTCGGTCAAAAGGAACATCAGCATGTAGGTTGACTACAGACGAGTACTTTATCAATCGAGATTTTCGATCAAACAGAATATCAGAAAAGGTTGACCAAACTATATCTGCAAGCTAAGTTTGAGTATCAAAAAAGAAGCTCAGTCCATGTTAGCAAGCATTGAAAAGTCAATAATAACGGCATGGTGCATGCATACGTAAATTCAAGGAGACAAAGTGAGTAATTCCCGGAAGTTAAGAAATAGTTTATTCCTAGAGATTGGCGCCCGGAAAACTTTCCAAATATAGTAATCCAGAAAAGCGGCGCAATTGGAAGATTCTTCAAATGGACAAATTTGAAGAAAGAGACAAGCTGTGCAAAAAGATGAACGAATAAACAAAGAAGTCCACTCTCCAAAGGACGGATTTGTTACAAGAGATGCGACGACTATGAAGAAGCTCAAGATTCGTACTATAAATATCTGAATACAGATTTGGGCAAAGTACGACGCGAACAATATTTACAAGCAAACAAAACATTCAAAGCAATCAAAGCGAACTATAGCATCGTGAAGAGCAACTTTTCAAAGTTCATATACGGAGAAGCTCTTGAGTTGGAGAAGACAATACTCTTGTCTCTAAAGTTTGAGTAAGGGATACTTCTTTGAACGAGGTTCGTAGAAGTTTCGAGACTGATAAGGCATCCACGGGCTCTTGATTGGAAGGTGATAGACAGCTTGCGAGTTGTTGAGGCATCCACGGGTTTTAAATCGGGAGGTGCTAGGCAGTCAAAGGAAGTTGTAACGGCCACGAATTCCACTGGCTGGAAGCTGTTGTAACTTGGAAATATACTGTAACATTCATCACTGGTTGACAGTTATAGTGAATTTATTTCCAACTGGTTTGGAGAGAAGTGGATTAGTAGAGGATTACCCCACCTCTAAAACCACTGTAAGTGTCTGTGTGTTTTACTGCATTGCATCATACTTATCTGTTGCATTCATATTTACTGTTCCATTTAGCAGTCAACTGTATTCCGCATAACTAAGTTTTACAGTTGACATAAGTCACCTGCAGTCAACATAGTCACCTGCATTGTCATCATTGTGCTTCCGCATTACTCATCTGCAGCTAAGGTTTGTTGGCTACATATTATATCACCTGAGTTACTCACCTGAGATTCAGGAAAAGGGTTTAATAAGTCCCCCATCTAGACTTATACCTGACGACTTGTGACCTATAAGATTTTCATTAAGATAGAAGAAAGCATGTGAATATTCATGATGCGCATCATATAGAGAGGATATCTTTTTGAACTGAAGTATACAAATCAACAAAATCTACAAAGACAGAGAAATAGTTTAATGAAAGCAAGTAATTTTAATAGACCTTACACTTGTTATCGCAATATGACCTTTATCATATAATAACACAGTTCAGACAACGAGAAAGGTCGAACCATCGAATACACTTATGTTATTTTTAAGGTATAATTGTTGCAGCTCATTCCATTAGGTCGATATTCAGGTGTAGCGAAACAACCGTTCTACTCCTATCGTCTTTCTGCCAAACATCTCGTAAGCTTATTTTTTTACTCTAGTACAATTAAATGTAAACAAATCCGAGGTTAGGTTTTAGTACTCCCGAAGCAAGCTGAAGGAGAAAAAATGAGGCAATTAATTACCATCCCAGACCACACTACGTAAAAGAAAGAACGAAAACTTACTACTTATTGATACAGACAGTAAGATTCATAAATTCGAAGAAACGCACAATGAGAAATTACCTCAAATGAACTGAGTAGTATTGTGCGGAGACAATAGTACAACTCAAAAGATATGCCAAAGTATGTCAAATGAAAATGAAGAGAACGATTGCCACAAAATAAAAGAGGTGATAAGAAGCCTAAAAAGCAACAAACTCAGCAATAAATTTGAAGACACACACACACATATACATATATATATATATATATATATATATATATATGTATGTATATATTGCTTTAGAGAATTTAATGAAAGGAATAATTACAAAGAATTACCTTTGACATTTATTCTAATTTTAAAAAATCCTAATTATATTTTAAAATTACAATTATCTCTTTTTTATTTTGAGGATATTTCATATGTGGTACTCCATCCGTCTAATTTTAAAAAATCCTAATTAATTTTAAACAATACCCTTAGAAAATTAAATTAAATTAAAGGAACAACTAATCTATGGCCTACTAGTTTTTATTTTTATTTTCTTTCTTATTTTTTTTACGCCAGGCCGCCGACCTGCTATCCGGCAGGCCACCGCCGCGGCCGGCGACCGATAGCCCTTCGGCAGCAGGCCAATTTTTTAATTTATTTTATAATTTTTATGCCAACCCGTCTGCATGCTTTTCGGCGGATCACCGCCGGCGGCCGGCAGATCTCCGGTGGTCAGTCGATTTTTTTCCGCTGGCCTGCTTTCCGGTAGGCCACCTCCGACGGCCAACCAGTTTTTTTACACCAGGCCCGTCCGCCTGTTTTCCGGCGAGCCACCTCCGGAGGTGGGTAATTTTTGTTACCACGGGCCCCCCGGCCACCGATTGGATTTTGGAAAGGGTAAATGACAGATTCTAATACATTCATAAAAGCATTGTAAGAATCTCATAAAACTAAAATAATTACAAGAATAACGATTTGTGTTGGTATCCAAATATAATATTCTGGTAACCAAACTACTACTTGCAAGTATTCAACTACATTTTACTTCACTGGTTGTTGGGCATTGGATATCCAAATGACTGGTATTCAAAAATATTTCAAGTAAACAAACCACCAATTGCAAGTATTCGATGCGTCAATTTTGTAATTGTTTTCTTTATGTTGGATTTGTATAATTAATTTATAAATATTGTATAAATAAGTAAGGAAACCTTTCGGAATCAACATATATTTTTTCTAGCAAGGTAATCTTATATTTAATCAATTTAATCCAATTATGGCACCGCCAATGTGCCATTATCGCAGGAGTTATCTCTAGTCTATAATATAAAGGACAACAGTATTTTTTGTTAGTGTGCATCTGAAAAGATCATTACACGCTTTAACTCTCCTCCCTTTTGTGTTGATTTTAGTTTAAAAATAATATCAAATGTGCAACAATAATAAATTTCAAAAATTATCCTTTAAATATTAAACTAAATTAAAGGGAAAATTAATTTTAAAAAAAAAAATCTTTCCTAACAGGATGACTCTTTCAACTAGTCACTCTCGTTCTTAGCGTACTTCCGGCTAAGTCAGCTAACTCCAATCCTTGTGATGTATTAACGAACTCTGAAAGCAAGAGACTAAAACTTGACGGCTACAATGTACGAAATGAATGTGTGTTGCCATTTTTTTTTTTCAGTTTTTTTACCCCACGCAGGCCTGCTTTTTGGCGGCCGGCCGCCGACAGCTGATCAACTTTTTTTTTACGCCAGGCCCGCCGACCTATTTTTCGATGGGCCACCGCGAGCGGCTGTAATTTTTTTTGTTTTTTTACGCCATGCGAGGCGACGACCGATCATTTTTTTTGAACGCCAGGCCCGCCGGCGGCAGGCCTCAGGCAGCTGAATAGTTTTTTTTTAACGATAGGCCCGCCGACCTGCTTTTTGACGGGCAACCGCAGGCATCCGACCAACCTTTTTTTTAAACGCTAGGCTCGCCGACCTGCTTTCCAACGGTCAACCATTTTCTTTTCCTGCTGGCATGTTTTTCGGCGGTCCGTCAATTTTTTTCTAGTTCGTGAGCAGCAACTCGTCGGCCGTCGTTAGATTTTCGAAAACCAACATGTATTTTTTTCTAACAAAGTAATCTGATAATTTAGTCTCAGTGGGGATGGCCTAGTGGTAGAGTGGTATTGCTCGGAGGCCAAAGGTCATGGTGCAAACCCCACTAACACCACTAGATCGAATGTAAGTAGAAAAAAAATCTAATAATTTAATTATTTTAATTCAATTATGACACTGCCACTGTAATATTATGACACGGGTTATCTCTAAAAATTATAATATTAATTGATTGAAAAATAAACAATAAGTGGTAGTAGATAGTTTAAAACAAATTGTACCACCATACTAGAATTTAAGAAGTTATACTATAACTAGAGTCGTGTGACAGGATAACGTAAGAAAATGCGAGTTTAATGGAGTCTTGGTAAAATTTAGAGGAATCTTTGAAATTTTGAGAGTCTGAACTTTTATTTAATACGAGTCATTCAGACCCGTGCGATGCATACATGTTGTATCTAATTGTTCATTACGTAATGTTTGTGTAAATTGTTTAGTTGTAAGTATGATGGTGCATCTAATTGAAACATGCCGTGTCATGTTTAAGTAAATAGTTATAAAATAAGTTAAGTTAAAGGGAGGTTAAACGCATACGGCTCTTTCAAAAAGAAGTTTCATGTCATATAGGGAGGAAATTAGGACCCGTGCGCGTCGCACGGGTTGTATCTAATTGTTCATTACGTAATGTTTGTGTAAATTGTTGAATCTGTAAGTAAGATTGTGGATCTAATTGAGACGTGTTGCATAATCTTTAGCTAAATAGTTATAAATAAGTTGAGTTAAATAAAGCTTAAATGCATACGACTCTATTAAAATAAGCTTTAACAAAAAATTGGCAATAAAGAATAATACCTATAGTCACATTTTCTAAAGAGTACCAATTTTAGCCGTGTAAAAATTAACCAATACGTGAAAATTTATAAGTCTAAAATACCACTCTTTGTATATTTCGTTTTTTTATAACAATGCAATCCAAATTAATAAGAAAGCCCAGTCCAATCAAACATGATTAGTAGTCCATACCCGATCCATACTCACTTATTATACCCGGTATAAGAGATAATCAATTATAATTTATAACCCTACATTGTCTCATTACACATTGACCTAAACACATAGATAGATTCGCCTACCACTTATATTTCCCATCAAGATAGATCTCATCACAAACTCATCTCATCATGACATCATCTATCAATCCGAACAAATAACAAACCCTTGTATTTGTGTTAAACAACCGATTATAAACACAACCCTTAAATACTTTCGTTCGATTCATTAACCCACGATGGACGCAAGATTTTCAGCTTCAAGATCGTGTAAGATGGATTCGTTCTTCAAGATCCTTTGGAGGGGTCTCGGGTAGGTTTATTTCCGTGTGTTTTCTTTAAACGAACCAAAGAATAGATTATAACACGATTGTTATAAATCTTTCTTTTTGTTTCGGATAATAAATGAAGCTAAGCTTCAAAAGATGATCAGTGATGATAATGGTTCAACAAAAAAATCTTTAAAAGATTGGGAAAAAAATTGAACCGTCTGAGATCATTTGTATTGTTTTCGTTTTGTGTTTGACTTAGATGAGTGTTGGGGAGACATGTTCGAGTCTTGTTGTGGTTGGATGTGAAGATTGGATTAGGTCAATTTGTGGACAGTGGGGTTGTGGGCATGTTGGTGAAGATTGATGCCCAAAAAATGATGTGGTGGAGATGGTGATAGTTGTGTATTTTTAATGACTTATTTGATTGCAAATATATCTTCTGCATCTAATGCATCTAACACTTCATATTCATCTTCATGGTAACCGAACCATTTCATATTCGGTAACGGAACATTACTTCTTGCAATTAAACATGGTGCAGGTCGTACATATTTGGATTGATGAATTCGTCCCACATTATTAAGTGAGACAGTCATGAATTACATTCGAAGCACTAATTACAGGCCATATGTACTTATCCTTAAGCATGAAGATTAAAGCAATGTACTCACACATGAAGCCTCCACATATATAAGGGGATTCAATCTTTTAATATAATAGATTAGTATTATTTTCGTTTGTATTAATATTGTTTGATATGCAAAGTAAACTATTTATACACACAATATGTAGTATGTAACCTTCCATAAGGGAATGAACGGTCTATTTTAATTACTTGCAAAATGAAGCTATTTATGAAAGAGAGTTAATAAATGAGTCCAAAGAATTTTGCCACCGTTTGGGTTTTGTTTGGGTTTTAGTATAAATACTAATAAAGCTTTAATGAAGGTATTTGTAAAAGTTCAGAAAATTAACTTATTGCTATAGTTATGACAAATGTTATTACAAAATTCACAAAGATTTAAATCATGAATACTCAACTTAATTCAATTAGTTGGACAATAAAATGAGATGAAGCAAAAAAAGGTTTGTAACGATTTTTATAAAAATGAAGTGATGGGCATTCAAGTTCATTCAAGTAAAGGAATTTAAGTCGTAAAGATTTAACATGAAACTCAATTTTTAAATAAATGATAGCTAATTGAATTATAGGATTTTAATTAATACTTTAAAACATGAAACATTTAAGACATGGATTTAATACTTAATATTATTTAATATATTTAATTAGAGAAAATAATTTAATATGAACTAATATTAAATGTAAAAATATCCATTAATTAATATCATTAAGACCCCACAATAAATTTAAGGACTCAGTCTTTATATATATGAGGCATTATCCAACCCGTGCGATACACGGTCTTTGGTTGAATATCTACGTGTTTTGTACGTAATGTTGGGGCATACGGTTGAATGAGCAGATGACAGAATTTAAATGCATTTTAGAGAAGTTTATATGTTTTTTTATTGTTATTGTCCTTTTATTTTAGTCTATGTAATTAGTTATATGAAATGAGGCTTTACTAACTCGTATGTTGCTCCGGGGTTGTTTTTGGTTTATTCAACCCGTGCGATGCACCAATTGTATCTAAGATTTCATAGCTAAAATTTAACCATCTTGTAATTTATACTATCATTTGAAAGTTCATTTTAATCACCTTGTGTATTAGAAGGTGCATTTGCATTGTGATGTTTATCATAACTTTTGTATTTAAATTAATTTATTTACGTTAAAAATTACAATTAAAATAGTCTCTTCATATGTAATTCCACCCCAATAATTGCTGCCGTTTACAAACTGATGTTTCTCTCCCCAAAATACCCTTATGCAATCTCTTTGCTAAAACCAAAAATTAATAAATAAAAATATGAAATTATGATAATAAAAATTAATAAATGAGACAGCTGTTTCGTCTTACAGAACCTCCAAATACGGCCCAACCATCTTGTGAAGTTAGGTATAATTATAATTTTTTAATCTTTTTTATGTATTTTGTTAGATTCTTTTATATTATATATTTAAATAAATGACATAAATCCCCTTCCACATTAAATTAAAGGAGATAAGTTTTATATAGTATAGATAAGACTAATACTTAATATTATTTAATATATTAAATTCGAGGAAATAATTTAATATGAACTAATATTAAATATAAAAATATCCATTAATTAATATCATCAAGACTCCACAATAAATTTAAGGACTCAATCTTTATATATATAAGATATTTATGTGACAATTTTCAGATCTCGAGGATAAGTTCTGATGATCATCCCTTTAATGAAAACCATTGATTGGATGTTCACTTGCAAGTTATCAGCTTGTCTTATCTTATAATCCAAAATTTTGTCCAACAATATTGTATTGACCGACAACCGAAACTTCATAACATATCAAAACTTTATATTTACAGATATTAAAACCAAAAAAAGGAAAAGGTCATAATATACCTATAGCTTCACCATGACATAAAATCACTACAGGCATGGCTCTACAGCTTATAGCCTCTATACAATGAGGATGTGAAAGATTTCAAAGATAAATATCCCAACAGCAATACATTATCAGTAAACACAGTTGGACCAAGACAGATATAAAGCCAGCATGTAACATATGCATGTATATGTGTGTGTGTATATATACAAAACACAGTAAAATCAGTTCGTTTACTATACAAAAAATAAAAACTCTACAGCCAGTTGGGTGTCGTCTTGATTGGCGATGGCTTTGAAGGTGAATTCTCACCAACTTTGGCTAATGAACGATACTGCAGCTTCACGCTTTCTGCATTGTCCAATGTCTTTACCACATACCTATCAACTCCGAAATACAGTGAAGCAGAATAAGCTAAAACAGCCTTTCCCCCATCAAGGAGCAAAAACAAAGTATTGAACAGAACATAATGGCAAAAGTATAACTATTCATCGGAACTTCAACATACTGTGAAGGTCGCCGACATCTCCAGTCAGCTATTTTTGGCCCCACTCAATTGTCATTAAACTATAAAAATGAGAGATAATTACAGAAATTACCCTTGAAGAGGATAAGGTACAATTTTTTTATTTAGCATTTCAACGAAGGTACAACTCGCTCTGAACCATCTCTTCTCACTCATTTTTTTAACTTTCTTTTTTTCAATCAACTAATATTGTAATTTATACAACGGAAAACTTAATTTTAAGGAATCATCATCATCAATTTTAATTAGATATAAAGGTTTTATATTGAACTACCCCCTTCGAGTGGGACAAAATCAGATTTTGAAAATTCTCTTCAAGTGGGACGGAGGAGTAACTTTTATGAGAGAGTTTATGCACAAAATGTTTAATATTGGGTCGGAAATTGCAAACTACGAGACCCCAAGTGTCAGGGTTGGGACCCTGTGAACCAAAAGTGCCATTATCTCACATGCATGTAGAAAATCTAAGAACTACTCCAATATAACAGAAAAATTCAAGGACTTCATAAGACACTTGACAAAAAGTAGGAGAAAGTTCCATCATAGAAAAGAGGTTCTTTTTACCATCCATTCAAGCATTGAGTGGTGACCACAGCCTCACGCCCGACAAAACGCTGAGGTGTTCTCTTGTTACCCTGATTAAGCAAATCATAATCACAAATAGTACGGAAAATGATGCACATGAAATTTTGGATGTTCTTTGCAAAAACCTTTATGATGACCCGATCTGTAACTACAAATGGAAACTGAACTCCTTTTCCCCTTGGGTGATCGGTGAGCATGGAATCACCAAATGTTCCTTTGTGCTACACAAAGCGGGGCAAACACAAATTAGAAGTTAGATCCAACCATATTGTAAGAAACGGTAAGATATGAAAAGCTAAAAAAAGCTAGTGTTTGATCAGAGAAAGAAAATTTGTGTTGTTTTTTTTCATCTTATACGGAGCTCCTTTTAATTTTCTACTATCTAACTTCAGTGTAATTGTACGTTACACATGATGATTAACCTGATCATATCTTTCCCTTTTCCTTTTCGTGATATGGTTGGCTTGCAACTCTTCTTCCTTCTTGAATGCCTTGACAGCTAAGCGTAGAGCTACACAACAGCGCAACAAGCGTAAAGAAGAAGAAGTTATTTAGGGTCCGCTCTGCTAGGCGCTTTTATAGCCGTTTTCTGTTTTCTGTTTCCGAGAACACGGAAAATGTGTTCTATTAAAATATTCGCATAAATAATTTTCGAAAATGTTTTCCAGATTTGTAAAGATAACTGGAAGGCATCAAACTGACGTTTTCCATGTAGAGAGAATGGGTTTTGGGAATTTAAACATTATGTTATTTACACTTCAGTCGCAGTATTTACTTCTTATATCTTTAGTTCTCTTTTCAAGAATAGTTTCCAAGATAACAACTGAATGCATTTTTAATTTTCTCATAACAGAAAATGAAACCAGAAAACAAGAAAAAGAATGTTCTAGAGACCAACTGAAATTATTTTGCAAAGCATGGGAACCATCGTATTCGTAGGTTATGAAACTTGAAAGTCCGAAAGCTTTGCTGTAAATCAGGATTAGCATAGATATAAGAGGTAGAAGAGTAGAAAAAATTTCCTTCTACATAATACTGCTCAATTGTTACTTGAAAACTAATATTATAGGATGATTGACTAGGAAAAACTTGTACAAGAAACATCTACCTGTAGTAAATTAAATTGGCCTTCATTCAAAGTCGGTGAATCAAGCTGGAACACGACATATACTAGATGAACTTTTGATTCCATAAATGAAGATGTGTCAACTTACATAGGTTTGGAGCAATTGAGTCCTCAGACACCGGCTGCGAGCATGTATAGCAAGCTTTCTAAAAAATGCATTATTACTATAAATAATTCATTCGATTAAATCGAATCAATTAAACTTGCTACTTTTATGATCAGTAAGTATACAACATTCGTTAACTTGCAACTCCATTTAAATATGCTTCTCCAAATAATTCTGGTTTTAAGCATTTAAGAATAAGTGACATCATGACTTATGCATGACAATAGTAAGAGTAACATCAATGTTTTATTATCTCGATGCAATCTATAACCACCATCAAACTCCGCCGCGTATGTAACACTGCGGGTCCCAAGCCCGGATAAAGGAGGAGGGTTGCCTTAGGCCTTGACAGTCAGTGTAAAATTCGTCGAAACCCAATTATGAATATGACAATTAACGAAACAACGCTGGGGCGTTCCCTACATAGCGACGCGCTGTATGGTCCGAGTACAGTGTTAAGTGAGGAAGGATCGCTGCATCGGCGCCCAGGTGTAGTGCCTCAAGAAAAGCAAGGGTTCCCGGGTCTTTATGGACGGGTTCGGGTAAAGAAGTTAGTCCAAAAAGCAAGTGAGTCTCACAAGCAAACTTAGGAAAATTGTTGATACTATGGAGAGAAGAAGGATCGACATAATGTGTGTGAAAGAAACTAGATGGAAGGGAGCAAAAGCGAGAATGGTTGAGAAAAGTGGATACAAGTTGTGGTATACGGGAGTAGAGAGTGGTAGAAATGGGGTAGGAATCATTGTTAGGACGGATCTCACGAGTGACGTAGTTAATGTGAAACGAACAGGGGATAGGTTGATCTATATTAAGTTAGTACTTGGTGAGGAGACTATTAACATAATAAGTGCTTATGCTCCTCAATTGGGCTTAAGGGAGATGTGAAAGAGAAGTTCTGGGAAGATCTTGAAGACATGATAACCGGAATACCTCAGAGGGAGAAATTATTTATAGGTGGGGATTTTAATGGTCATGTGGGAAGAGAGGCATCAGTTATGAGAGGGTGCATGGGGGTTATGGTTTCGGGTGCAGAAATAACGAGGGAAAATCAATCTTAGACTTTCCGATTGCGTATGATCTTATCATAGCCAACACCCTGTTTAAGAAGAGAGAGGAACACTTAATCACCTATAGGAGTGGGACTAATAAGACGCAAATTGATTTCTTTCTTTCAAGGAAAAGTGATCGTCAAAGTTGTACAAATTGTAAGGTAATTCTAGGAGAGAACTTAGCCACACAACATAGGGTACTAATCCTAGATGTGAGACTACAAATATGGAAAAGAAAACGTAAGGTTTCGAGATGGCAAAAGACAAAATGGTGGAACCTTAAAGAGGATAAACGTAGCAGTTTTAGAGATAATGTGATTAACGAGGATGTGTGGGGAAGTTCTGATAGTGCTAATGATATGTGGGACCGGGTAGCAGAGTGCATAGAAGGAAATGGGAAAGAATCTTAGGAGAATCAAAAGGAGGGGCTCCTGCACAAAAAGAAACATGGTGGTGGTGTGATGAAGTCCAAGATAAGCTGAAACATAAAAAAGAATGTTCCAAAGGGTGGCAGAAGGAGCAAACTTTAGTAAGCTTAGAGGGATATAAGACAGCTAAGCGTGCAGCGAAGAAGGCGGTGGTTGAGGCAAAGACAAAGGTTTGTGAGGACTTGTATAAACGACTAGATACGAAAGAAGGAGAAAAGGAAGCGTTCAGACTCGCTAAGGCCCGAGATAAAAATACAAAAGATTTGTGTCAAGTTAGGTGTATCAAGGATGAAGAAGAGAATGTACTGGTAAGAGAAGATGAACTCAACGAGCGATGGAAGAGATACTTTTGTCAGTTGTTTAATATAACAAGTGAGGAAGCTATCAACTTCGAGAGACTCAACATCCCTAAAGGCAACCTAAACCGGAACTTTTATAGGAGAATCACGACGAATGAGATTACCGAGGCTTTAAGAAGGATGAAAAAGGAAAAAGCCGTTGGCCCGGATAACATTCCTATTGAAGTATGGAAGTGCTTAGGGGATAAAGGAATAGATTGGTTGACAAAGCTCTTCAACGTCATATTAAAGAATAAGAGCATACCAGATTCATTGAGGAAAAGTACTCTGTTACCTATCTTTAAGAATAAAGGAGATATTCAAGACTGTTCAAATTATCGAGGCATTAAGTTGATGAGTCATGTTTTGAAACTTTGGGAAAGGGTGATCGAGAGAAGGTTGAGGAAGACTACCGAAATTTCTGAGAACCAGATGATCAACCATGGAAGCCATATTCTTGTTGAGAAGATTGATGGAGCTACATAGGGACAAACAAAAAGATCTTCATATGGTGTTCATAGATTTAGAGAAGGCACATGATCGGGTCCCACAAGATATTCTTTGAAAGGTATTGGAAAAGAAAGGAGTAGGCCTAGCCTATATCGAAGCGATAAAGGATATGTATGCTGGAGCTACGACGACACTTAGGACATGTGGAGGGGAGAGCAATGAGTTTCCAATTTCAATCGGGCTCCACCAAGGATCGGCTCTGATCGCATTTTTGTTTGCAATGGTGATAGATGAACTTACCAGGGATATTCAAGATGACGTATCATGGTGCATCTTGTTTGCAGACGATATTGTCTTAGTGGATGAGTCAAAACAAGGAGTAAATGCGAAGTTGGAATTGTGGAGAGAAACTTTGGAGAATAAAGATTTTAAGTTAAGTCATAGTAAGACGGAGTACATGGAGTGCAGATTCAGTAAAACGAGAAGGGCCAGTACTGATCATGTGATGCTAGGCATGCACAAAATAGCGGAAAAGGAGTCTTTCAAATATTTGGGGTCAATGATTCAAAATATTGGGACGTGGATGACGATATTAGATATAGGATTCAAGTAGGATGGAATAAATATTGTAGTGCCACTGGGCTGTTGGTGACAAGAAGGTCCCTCCAAAGACTAAGGGTAAATATTAAAAAATGGCAATAAGACCAGTGATGTTATATGGATCAGAATGTTGGCCAGTGAAATATCTAACATATCCAAAAGATTTCAGTAACATAGATGAGGATGCTAAGGGGATTGTATGGCGTGACGCGCAGAGATAAAATTAGAAATAAAGTAATCCGGGGGAAAGTAAGGGGGGCCCCCAATTGAGGAAAAACTAACGGAGAACCGTTTGAGATGGTATGAGCATGTAAAAAGACGTCCAATAGGTGCACCAGTTAGAAGGTGTGAAGCTATGATAGTCAAAAATGGACGTAGAGATAGGGGTAGACCGAAAAGAGTTGGACGGAGACGAAAGACTTAGAGCCCATGGAATTAACAGAAGGATGACCCAACACAAAGCAGAATGGGAACGTCATATTCATATAGCCAACCCCACCTAGTGGAAATAGGCTTGGTTTGGTTTGGTTTAGTTTAATCTATAACCACCATCAAAACCAAAGTACTTGGAACAAAGTACGTGTAGAAGTTCAGTACATTAACATTACCACTTATCCAAAAACGTGAAAGTGAAATGAATACTTGTTCGAAAATAAAATGAGTCATATATAGGTTTATTAGCAGACATGTGAATCTCCTGGCCATGCAAATCTGATCAGTCTTGAAGTTTTAAATAACAATTCAACAGAGCACATGAGTAAACTACTCTCTCTAGTCTCTACAAAGTAAACCCTGAAAATTACCACTCTAACAATTTGCTGTATTCCACTGCTTCCGTAGGAATGCCCACAAGGCAATATCATTGCATCTTCCATAAGTGTTCCTCTGTGCAGGGACATTAAACATGAGAACATAAGTATAATCTATGATTTTTTTTTTTCAAAAATAAATGGATATATATCTATTTAGCAAAACTTGTAAATCAAGACACACTATTTCCTCTCTTTCCCTAATGAAATAACATATGCATATTTGAAGACCTACACTAACTTTGAAAAACAAATGATAAAATTATAGCGATTGTGATTGCTTAATAGGTGTCATTCAAATTATCTGACAACTTGTAATAATGACATTATAACATCCTCTTTCAAGGGAAGATTTAGGGGGGGAGTGGGTGCTGGATATTGATGTTCAAGGAATTGGCACAATATTCTCTCTTCACTCGAAAAGAAAAATCACTACGCCTCAATCAAAATTATACTCCGTATGTCCCCAAAAAATTAGCCCTGAAGTTATTTTCACACGTATTAAGAAATGAGTAGTTTATACTTTATATAGCCAACATATGAGGAAGTTGATGTATATTATTATTTAGGTAGTTCATGTAAATTATTATAAAGAGGTACATGTGAGAATGAAATACTAAATACATGTTAAATATGGTAAGTGTACTATCTTTTGAGGTGGAGGAAGCATAATACAACCAGATAACTTCATAATGCTTTCAATAATCACATGCTTCGCACGGTATCACTTTACACGTAACTACTAGAGAATTTGTTTCATACTTTGTGTCAGTCAATTCCAATGCTAGCAACAATATCCAGAACCTCCATATCTCCTGACGACTAAACATGATTGACATTTGACACTCCATAGTTTTGTCCAACTACAATCAAATTTATCAAGCAACATCGAACTGAAACCTCATGTCCATTTCTCAATTAAAGTTTAGATGCACGTTATATAATATACACACACACATACAAAAATGGTAACTTTGGGAAACACATACGTTATAGGATCCGAGAGAATGGACCTCAAGGAGTCCCCACATTCACTACGATATGAGTTTTCCTTGCTGCCACTAAACCCACAACCATTCTCCAATACTAAAACATCTTTTTGCCCTGACGAAGATCTAGGACCCTCTGCCCCATTCAAATACTGTGAATAGTACATTTCACCACCGCTCGCGTTCCTTATATCACCACTTCCATTATTATCGTTGTTGATTTCATTTCGACTCTGTACCATATTCCCATCTCGGAAACCTAAAACGCAATAGAAAATAAATAAATATTCCATAGAACAATCAACAAATAGAATTCAATGATCTTTCAATAAAGATCAAAGCTCTTAATTCTATTTAAATTACCTAATGCAGAAATGTGTTTCATTTTCTGACTGTTATTAATACTCGCGCTGTATCTTTCTTTTCTACAACTGTCACTGATTTTAGCGACAGTGAGAGTATTCCCCAAGTTGTGTCCCACTTCTTCTTCTTCGTCGCCGTCATCATCATCATCATTATCATCATCGTAGCCGTCATTGTCATCATACACATCTTCATCCTCCGACGCGTCTCCGCCGGAGCCACGTCTGTTGGCATGCCATTGATGGCGAAACTGGGACGCTTGAGGCAGTGGCGATGGCTGAGCCTGAAAATAGTGGTGGTGGTGGTCGAGGAAGCTGGCGGTGAGCTCTCGGGTGGCAACTTTAGTGCCGGGATCACCAGTATCGGCGTCGGTACGGCGTTGCGGCGGCTGTGAGTCACACGCGAAGGCTTCTGAAAAAACCAGCTGCCGTTGCGGGTTGTGAATTTGCTGGGCAGGAATCATGCCCAGCTTCTCAGAAGCCATTAATGGGATTGAATATCGAGTGGAGTTAAGAGTCTTAAACCCGTGGCGTGGTGGATTATTAGGGTTCGAGTTGGGGGTGGTTTTGGGGGGCATAGATAGTAGTGACGAGTCTGACGACGTCGTCGCGAAGTGTATTTCAGACGAGTATAGTTTGCACCTCCTCCGATTCGTCCAGTTCAAAATTTTTGCACTTATTCTTTTTTTCTATCTAAAATCTTTATATTTGTCATATTTATAAAATTAAATTAAATAATTATCTATTACTTTTTAATTTTTACCATACACTTATTATCAATACATTTTACTCTTTAATCTCCACTATATATTTACCATCGTTATTTATACTATTATTACCTAAAATACATCAAATAGACATCATTTATCAAGCTTTTGACGGGACAAAATAAGTAATTATTAGTTGATTAGCGAGGATTTTGGCATTATATCTATATTACGAAATGGATCATTTATTTTTATGGGTAAATTAAATAAATTGATTGTCCTTTTATATTTCTAAAATAGATAGATTACTGCAAAAATAAAATTAGATAGATTACTCTTATATGTAAATTAAAAAAATACATCCTTTTTTATCGTACTATACATAAGGGAATAATTTGAAACATTCAAATAATTAAAAAGAGAACTAGTTTGCAATTTTCAAAAAATATAAAAATAACGATCTCTTTAATTTACACAAAAATAAATAAATTATCTTATAAAATAAATAATAATCCGCCATTCACCCGTCCAATGGGTCAAATGGGACACGAAAAGAGGGCAAAATGCTACATATACATATAATATGTACAAATAAATTATACTTATATATATTTTATTTATTTATTTAATATGAGATCCTTTCATTTACTGTGGTCCCATGGTAAATGAATAAATGAAATGTACAAATTTGTGTACACATTTATGCACAAGAGCATTACACTTAACTAGCTAGTTCATCTATCCAGCTTAAAGATTGATAAAAAGTATAGGATTGACATTTTATATATATATATATATAAAAAATTAATAGATTGATATATATTGTATAAATAGTGATATTGACAGCATGATGAAAGTGAACAAGTAGTGATGATAAGTAAATTTTGGAGATTAAGTTATTTGATTGTAATTGTAAGATATGAGTGTCCGAGAGTTATAGATATAAAGCTTCTAAAGAGAGAAAAAATAAACATAAATTTTTTTAAATGGGACGAGTGACTTTTTCTTTCGGTACATCAGAAAGAGCAACGACTACCTATTGATTATTTAATTAATATGTATACTTTTAAATTAAAGAGAAAATATTTAGTTTCAATGACAGACAAAGTCTAGGTAATATTAATATGAAGTATATTTTTCTTGCTATTTCCATGATTATTTAATATATTTATTGTGAAAATGGATTAGTATGTGTGGAATCATTGATGTTATATTTTGGGAATATCCTTAAGGTTAGAATTTCGTGAGTGTTCCGAAAATTATTTATTTTCATGATGTGTCTTACTTAATACTGATTAGACTAAATATTAGAGATAGTAGTGATTTTAGATCTTTCTAAAAGTAGTAGGATTCTACTTTATATCTTTCTTTGTAAGGAATCTTATGTGTTGAATGAGTCCCATTGTAAAATTTATATAAAAGCCCCTCTATTATTATTGTTATTATCAATATAATTATCTACATATTTTGCTCTATAATATCACTTTTGCCTTTTGTTTTTATTTTTCTTTTCTGGATCACTCTAATCGTTGGTTAGTATATGTTGGGAGAATTCATTTTGTTTTGAATACTTAAATTGTAGGAATTTTCTTGAAATATATAAATATGGTACCATGCATGTAGTTATTAGAATTATAGTAAATAAGTATATTCAAATGTAAATTTAAAATTATTTAAATACAAAAATTTATGTTGAGAAGAGGAATAAATAAATATAAACTGATTTTTATTTTATTTTTATTATGTAATTACACAAAATAAATTGTCCAAATTAGAGAATAAAAAATTTAAAAATAAACTCTACCATTCGCAAATAAATATGAGAAACTACAAAAAAATCCTATTGAATATAATAATATTTAAAAAATATAAATAATTTCTGAAAAATACAAATAAATGCTAAAAAGACCCAAAAAAATTAAGAATAGTAACTAATTAAAAATTACAAACTAAATCATAAAAGCAGAATAAATCTTAAAAAATAAAAAATAAATACTAAAAAATTTAAAAAATAAATATTGTACAAACAAATCCAAAAAATAGATAAATAATAAAAAATAAGTAGAAGTAATATCCTTACCGTATAAATAAGTTTATCAATCATAAAGAAGTTACAACAAATTCTTATCGATTTTTAATAAATTTGTAGCAATATAATAAATTCTATATTCCAAAAAAAGAATAAATAATTTCTGAAAGGTTACAACTAAATGCAAAAAGTACGTATCCAAAAACATAACAATTAGTTTTATATTTTACTCATAAATCTAAAAAGTTTGAACAAATGTTAACATTATATATAAATCTAAAAAAAAATTAACATAAATCCTTTAAAATATATTTATTTTAATAGAGCTAGAAACATACAAATAAATTGGAGAACAAAAATGTAACAATATCCACAAGTTCAAGTATATATATATAACTACACTCTAAAATTACAAATAAATTAAGAAAAATCCAAAAATACAATAATTTCAAATAAATATAATTAAAATATTCAAAAAAATAAATGTATCTCATAAACTGAAAGTATTTTATCAATGAATCCAAAAAATACAGCATGATTCATGCATTCTACACTACTTCACCTGTTGAAATCTGGAGCCTAAAAACGAAGGCGCAGCGGAATAACAATATTGATCTAATCAATAAATCGAACCTCTGAAATAAGATCGATCAAGCATCATATGTCCGAATATTATAAACGAAATAATAAATTAGAAATCATACCCTTGAAGTCCTTGATTAAATAATGAAAAAAAATGATCCAAGCTTTTGCAAAATTTCGAGCACCGAACACACCGTGTCTCTACGTATCACGTGTCGAAAGATGACCGAAAAATTCTCTATCAACTCATTCTCGAAAAATATGCCTAGAAGTAGATAGAATTAGCCTATATTTATTTTATAAATACTCTAAGTATTTTGCAAATAATATTTTCTCTCAAAACTACACTTAGAACACAAGTGTAAAAACTTAGAAAAATTTCTCCCTATCTAGCCCCATAATTGGTTATACACCATGTATAAACAAATGTATCACAAATCTCACCATATCTCAGTTTGACACAAAATACATAATTCATCGCATGAGAGTGGGGTGAGGGGTCGGCCACCATATATGGAAAAAGATTGTTCGTTTCTGTCCGTGAAACGAACCCTCATATATATAGTCTGATAGATAAACATTGGTACATTTCAATATTAATACAATTAATTAATTATATTTAGAGCTGCAAACGGGTCGGACTCGAGTCGGGTATGCTCGAACTCGGGTCGAGTTTTGTTTTTTCTGAAATCGAGTCGAGTTGTCCCGGGTCGAGTTGAGTATCGACTGAACCTGCCGGATTCGGTTCGAACGGGTACACCCGGGTCATTCGAGTCGAGTCGGGTACACAACACTAAAAATTAAAATTAACCCCAAAGTTCCAGTTATTTAGACAAAAAATATTTTTTTGGGAAAAAAATAAAAAACCTCGTCGGGTATATGAGTCGAGTCGAGTCGAATTCAGGCCAGACATTCGAACCCTCATCGGGTAATACGAGTCGAGTCGAGTAGACTCGACTACTAAAACGAGTTTATTTTTGTAGCCGAACTCGACCTGGTCGATAGAGTTGAGTCGAGTCGAGTGTGCTGAAAACGGGTCGAATCCGAGTCGAACCCGAGTCGAGTCGACCAGACTTACAGCCCTAATTATATTAAATGTAAATTCTTTAAGATTAATATGGATAAATTAATTAACCCAATAATTTATTTAATTCAGGAACCGATTTAACTTACCCAATATCCAATATTAACCAAGAGAGAATAAGCTAAATATAATTCGTCGTCTAACATATGTCGCGAATCTGTAGGTTCGTCTCAGTTAGTGTTGGGAGGATCCAAAGTGTTAGCACCACCTAACCAGTCTCACGGCCTACACTGTAACCCGACTGAGAACGAATGGAGGGGTTATTACAAAACCTTTACGTTAGGAATAACGTATACGTATAAACCCTTCAATCATATATCCCGATCAAGTATTAAGGTCACGACAATATCAAACCCTATTATAACTTGACTCTATGTATTTTTTAGTGCAAAACCGAGATCACTGAGCTCTCGTGTATCAAATAGAACTGGCTCTAAATGCTTTGGCCAAAGACTTATGATCTCTAAATCATTTCTTAGGATCTTTTCTATGTAGATGGCTTGGGAGAGACCTAATATTTTTTTGTTCTATCTCGGTAGAGACGAATACCTAGAATGTAGGTGGCTTCTTTCGAGTCTTTCATTAAGAACTCACTTGAGCCAAGCTTTGACAGATTTGAGCATTCCTACGTCATTTTCTATAACTATAATGTCATCCATATGTAGTATTAAGAACGCAGTTTTGCTCCCACTAAGCTTCTTATAAATACAGGGCTCCTCTTCGCTTTGGACAAACCAAACTCTTTGTCTGTCTCGTTAAAATGAGGATTCTAACTATGCGAAGCTTGCTTCAGTCCATGAATAGCACGATGAAGTTTACATACTATGTGAATATCAGTTTTGGATATGAATACCTCAGGCTGGTCCATATAGATCTCCTCCTCGAGGAATCCATTTAGAGAAGTCGCTTTCACATCTATTTGCTATATTTCATAATCTAAATGGACCTCTATAGCAAGCATCATATGAATAGACTTTATCATGACTACAGACGAGAAGGTTTCGAATCGACTCCTTCTCTTTGAGAATAACCGTTTGCCACAAGTCTGGCCCTATAGGTATCAACCTTGCCATCTCCATCAGTTTTTCTCTTGTAGATCCATTTGTTTCCAATGAACACTATGCCTGTAGGATGATCTACTAAATTCCAGACCTGATTAGCATGCGTGAATCTATCTCAGCTTTAATAGCTTCTCATTATTTTGCGAAACCCACATCTACCATCCCTTGGTCATATGTAGAGAGATCATTCTCTTGACTATTTTCTGTCATCTCATGGACACCTAGTTCCTCTTGATGCATGTATGTATATTGTAAAATGTTAGGTTGCTATTACGCCTTATCTTGTGAAATCCATATAAGTTCGTATAGGGCCTTGTAAAATAAAAATTTGAACATAGGGCTCGTCGTTCAAATTCCTTAGTTAAGAATTTTCTCGAAATAGAAACACGACGTTGCGCACCGCCAGATTTCTATCATGGTTTGTCAACAAGGACCTAAAATGTTATCCATTTTAAAACTCATAATCACACATAGCGTCACCACTCTTAACAAACTCAAACACTAATCACACATCTTCAAGATTACGTTAATGGTTTCAAATCAAAATTAAATTTCTTAAGGACGTATTTTGATTGCGCGATACACAACTTGATTTGGAAAGGTTAAAAATAAATTTCTGCAAAGTATTGCGTATTATATGCAAACCTCATTGTTCGAAAATGAATTTTGTGGTGTATGTATATTATAAAATGTTAGGTTGCTATTACGCCTTATGTTGTGAAATCCACATAAGTTCGTATAGGGCCTTGTAAAATAACAATTTGAATACAGGGCTCGTCGTTCAAATTCCTTGGTTAAGAATTTTTTAATAAGAATTTATCTTGAAATCCGTCCTTCGCAAATATTTCTAAAGAGTTTTAAAATATTTGAGGAAAGTTATTAGGCAAGTCAATTAATAAATTGATATATCACACACTTAATCAAATAAACAGACCATACGCCCAATCAATCAATACTCGGCTATCCTGAATACTCGGCTATCCTCGCTTCCCATACCATTCAGTCCATTCATGCTAAATCACTTTCCAACTATTTCCAATGATAATAAATTTTTATTTCCGGACTTATCCTTCTCGACCTCACCCAATGAGTACAACATATCGACGACTCGCATTATAACTGTCCAAATTATTTCCCCAAATGTTGCACTATTCCAAAATATTACTCTACGTACATAGCTCGTATTAATAATACTTCAAGAAAAACTCTTTCGCAATATAACTCAGCAGTTTTTTTCACAAATATTTTTAATAAATGCTTAGCAAAAATGTATAAATTATTTTGATACAATTGTGGAAATGGTATTTGAAGAACGCGAAAACTTTTTCAGTGCCACTAGAATACATCATTATTTTTGTAATATTTCTTTTTAAAACTTTATTTTGCACAACTATCTCTTGGATGTACATTGAAATAGCAACAATGTTTTTTTTTTCACCTTCCCAAAGTACTAGAATTTTTTTTCATAAAACGTTCAAAATTTTATGCTGCCACTCTAAAAATATTAATCATATTGTTTCATAAAAAAAATTATACACCTTTTGTACCGTTGAGTATTCCGATTCAAATATCGCTCAACACAACCCACTACTAGTATTAAAACTCTAAGGTACTTAAACAATTATAACCTAAAATATTTTCGATCTCAAATCGAATCATAAGTCCAAGAATTTACTCCCAAGTCCAAATACATTAAAGTTCATCATCCAAATAAGTTTCCAGAATAAAAATATCATGTCCAAACAAAATACTAATATATTACCAAAATATCCAGGGCCCCCAAAACTAGTATCCTTCAAATCCTTCGCGGTCACAATGCTCTTCCTATGCCTTGGTCTTCCCTCGACCTAAAATTCAAACAACAAGTACTTTGTTGGGTTGGTACCGCCACTTGAAGGGGGGTTGGATAGTGCGGTTAAGAATATAAGATTGTTTTGCAATTACGGAAGCGATAAAGTGCGGAATGTAAATGACACAAAGATTTATAGAGGTTCGGCCAATATGCATGTGTCCTCTCTCCTTATCTTTTTCTATAGGCTTAAGATAAACCTTTCCACCTTGTCTTCTATCGGTCCGAGGGAAACCGTTACAATATTGTCTTCTATCGGTCCAAGATAAAATGGTACAATCTTGTCTTTATGTCTGCCCAAGATAAACCTTTTTTTTTCTACTAGATAAAGAATCAACCTTTCTAGCTTTCTATGGGTACTAGAAAAATCTCACTTGGATTTAGATTATGATTATAACAATGCCGGATCCACGATCCTAATAACACCGAATCAAATCTACAATCCTTTCTTTTCTCGTGTATGGTTGAGTGAATTAAACGATTAAACTCTTATGAATTAAGCGTGATTACACCAACAATAATGTATATAATGATATCTGATGTATATAAACTTTGCTTGAAGTTGTTGTACTAGATAATACCAAATGCACTGGTATTTATAGGCTTGAGAGCCAAAGTAACCGTTGCTCCCTGTTCTGCTTAAGCATGGACTATATACACAATTTAGCGTACGTTAATCCTTTTAGCGTACGTAAGTCTCTTATGTAGCGTACGTTATTTCATGTCTATTTCAGCCCAGTAGCTACTCATGGCATGCGCTATATCATCAGGTAGCGTACGTTATATGTATCCTTAGATAGCCGTTGAAATGATGACCTACTCCATGACGTCACTTGCCCTTCAACGGTCCAATGTTTAAATTCTGATTCAAACTCTTAGTGTACGTTTGGTTACGTACTTATAGTACGTTATGTTACGTACATAGTGTACATTAATCTTCATGTATTGCGTACGTTATCTGTGCCATACTCGGTTGTCTTCAGCTGGGTCTTCGTTGCGTACATTAGCTATGATGCTAAGCGTACGTTAGCTGTGTTTTATGCTTCAACTCATAGAATTTCCGTCCCGCTCGTGCTTCTTCAACTGTTTTTATTATTTATCAACTTATCATCAAAACCTTTAATATGAATGTGTGGAATAAAATCTTTCAACAATCTCCCCCTTTTTGATGATGACAAAACAACAATTCTTAATGGGATTTATACCTGCGAAAAATACAGTAAGCAATATATAGATCAAAGTTTTTGGCTTTGTCTGTTTCGTTAGTTTTCTTATCTCCATCATATATTCTTCTCTTCTCCCACTTTATTATTTTTCCCATTATATCTCCTCATTTTTCTTCCCCTTTTTGTCATTAGCAAAAAGCTTATTTAATCATGAAAATGATACCAATTATTTTGCAAATAAATGGGTGAAAGCTCTCCCTGAAAATACTAACTCCCCCTGAAAATGTAATATCCGTACCTTTCCATTTTTAGCAGTTTCTAATTTTGGTGTATGTCTATTTTTATCGACTCGCTTGTAACCGTTTCGACATTTTGAATCTATTTTATTCTTGGAGTTTTTCCATTTGGACGAGTTTTGGTGATGTTTTTATGTGATTCCATTTTATGACATGTTTCGTCGTTTGTGCGTTCGATTCTCGTAAGACTTGTTCATTTTCATTGTTTCTTGGTTTGTAGGAGTTCGTATAGTTGAGTTAGTCGTGTTGAGACTTTCGGTTTGTTAATCCGACGTCGTATCGTGATTTTCGGGCCCTTGGGCCATTTTTGTAAATTCCTATAAGTTTAGGGAATTTCATTTTCTTTGTCGCATTACGGACTCTCCGGTGGTCGGAATTGTATTTTCTTTCAACGCTTAGCTCCGTCATCTTGAATATTCCGTGCTTTGCATTTCGATTTTCGTACTATCTGCGGCAGTGTCGATCCGAAAGCGATCTTGAAGCTTTGCGTGAGTAGCGCACACTACTCCTTGATTCCTTGCGTGCGCTATCGTTGTGTGGTTAGCGTACGTGTTAGGCGTATTTTTATACGCTTATTTATCATTATTTTATATTCTTTTTATGATGAAATCTGCATAAATGAGCCTTTAATGCCCTATTATTTTATGTTTTGCAGGAAATTTGAGTCCGGAAGCTAAAACGAGGCAAAGCGGTAGCAGCGAATTTTGGGTGTGGGCGCGGCACAAGCCAAGCGGACAGCGGCACGAAGGCACCAGCTGACCCCGAGTAAATCAGACTGCGTGCGCGGCATGAATATAGTGAGCCGTGGCACAGAAGAAATATATAGCGCCCAGGTTTTAATCTGCGCCCCGTGAGCCGCGGCACAGATTAAGTGAGCTGCGGCACACGGGGCGGTTTTGGTGTACTCCGCGCGGTTTTGGGCCGTTTTGAGTCCTGTTCTCGACCTAATTACACGGAGGCGTTTTTGAGGCAATGAGAATTATAAATAAAGGGTTTAAGGCCACAATTAGGCATCTTGGAATCTTGGAAGAGGGATCAGAGAATTGATTATCAAGGAACATAAGCAGAAGACATCAGGAGCAGAGGGCGGAAGCCAGAAGAACGGAGGGATCCGAGCTCTTCATCTGCATTTGATTTTAATGCTTTCTATCTTTTATTCTGTAATTTTATTATTTAACATGTCAGGCTAAAACCCTAATCTAGGATTTTGATGAAACCTATGTTTTGACGGATTTGCTTGAGATTATCTATTTAATTCCCTTTTTGTTGAGTTTTCCCAATCGTGTTTAATGCTTTCACTTATCTGGCCAATAGTTGTATTGTTCTAATCATTCAATTCGAATCGGGAGAGGAGAGTTGGTGAGGAACTATTGGTGAGGACCGTTTTATTCTGTGAGATAGGAATATACTCATAGGTACTACGTGGCCTTTTGGAGATTTTATGCTTTTTGCCTATTGACGAATTAATTCACCTAGGGATAGAGTGCGTTATTCGCCTTTAGAAAAATCTATTGACCTCGGGAGAGGCGGTAGAGTATATTAGCAATCTTCGCCTTCAATAAATTGGGAAAATCATTAACTACAGATAATCGAGAGTAAATTCGGATAAATCGAGGTGGATTCAGAATCCTAGACTTATTTATCATTTGATTCTCTTTCTCCAAGCAATCGTTTTTATTGTTAGTTCTTTTATTGATTTTATTTAGTTATTAATTGCAACCAAAATTCCGACCGTTCAAATAAAATTGGAATACATAAAATCGGTACTTAGTAATTCAGTCCTCGTGGGAACGATACTCACTCATCACTTTATTACTTGTAAACGATAACGTGCACTTGCGTTAACGAAATATCGCAACAAGTTTTTGGCGCCGTTGCCGGGGATTGAAATTTTTACTAATATCGATTTCAGTATTTCTAGTCTTAGTTTGAACATCTTGTTTTATTTATTTTTGTGTATTTTATTTTATTTTATTTGTTTCTCCTTTTAGGATCTTTCGGGTAGTGCATGAGAAAACTCGGTAACAAAGGCCTACTACCTTTGAATACCGAAATCCAGCGCACTCTCCGGAGAAAGAAGAAGGAGAAACGAGAGCTACAGACTACAGTCATTATGGCCGAAAATATCGAAATTCACGGAGGTGATAACCATGCGCAGCAAGCTCAACCGGCACTAGCACTTCGAGATTATGCTATGCCGCAGATTAATGCGAACTTTTCGGGGATCCGGCGACCAACAATCCAAGCCAACAATTTCGAAATCAAGCCTGCGATCATTCAGATGGTGCAGGCTAGCCAATTTTGTGGATTGCCGAACGACGACCCCAACGCACACATTGCGTCTTTCCTCGAAATTTGTGATACGTTCAAGAACAATGGTGTCACCGACGATGCTATCCGTTTACGGCTTTTCCCTTTCTCTTTGAGGGATAAAGCGAAATTTTGGCTGAATTCCTTACCGCCGGGCTCGATCACGACATGGGCAGAGTTAGCGCAAGCCTTCCTTGCTAAATTCTTCCCACCTTCTAAGACAGCGAGACTGAGTCACTACCTTTAGTCAGTATGATATGGAATCGCTTCACGAGGCGTGGAAGAAATACAAAGATTTGCTAAGGAGATGCCCACATCACGGCCTTCCGGACTGGCTTCAGATTCAGACATTCTACAATGGTTTGAGTGCTTCCACACGCACTCTCGTGGATGCAGCCGCCGGTGGAGCCGTGATGGGAAAGACGATGGCTGAAGCACACTCGTTGTTGGAAGCTATGGCCGCTAATGCTTATCAATGGCCATCCGAACGAATAACGCCGAAGCGAGTTATGGAAATTTCGAGTAATGACCCGATATCTACATTGTCAGCCCAAGTCGCAGCATTAACACAGCAACTTCAAGCATTTTTGCATGCTCCTTCCCCCGTTACCATTGAGTCGTGTAATTGGTGTAATGTGTAATATCCGGAATTTCTACTATTGTTGTTTGATATTATTTTATCCGAGTTATATTGTACAGCGTGGAATCTGTACAATAGGGATAAAATAAATAAAGGACTGAGATATCAGTATCGGTATAATTGTCGTATCTGGTCGACAGTTACATTTGAGGATATTGTGTATCAGGTTATCGTACTTTCGATATAGAGTATATCGTATAAGATTATTATTGGATTCAGTGTTTGTGTTCAGTGTGTCTCATGTTCGTTTTTGGTACGTCAAGATGTTGGACTGTAACACCCCCAATATATTCGGGAATATTACAGCGCCGTAAATCCTTTACATAAGAATTTACAAGGCTGATTAAAAGAAAAGACAATAACAGATACCGCTTTATGAAATTACTGAAGTAAAATACAAATGCAGTTCAAAACCGAAATAGAAATATCGATGAAGAGTTATTATTACATCACCAAAATCCAAATCATTATAACGGACAACGTGCTCAGTACTTATTGAAATAACCAACAAATAATGAGATAGTAAACCCGGCCGAACATCACTTTGCACCCTCGTCGTCGTACATCTCCGGTGGTTGTTTCCCGCTCTTACGGATCCTGAAAATACACAAATGTTCACCCCCGAAGGGGTTAGCACAACGATGCTAGTACAAGTACAATAATCATACAACAGTGATATAATCAACAATTATATCATAACAAGTTTCTCCAACGAGAATATCCACAACACATATCATATCATAACAGTTTCAACATACTGATGGTATTCCAACGATCCAGCGCACACAACTATAGATTCCCATGATGATCCCGTCGGACCAAAGCATGGTGGAACTACCTGTCCAACGATCCAGCGCACACAGCTATAGATTCCCATGATGATTCCCGTCGGATCAAAGCATGGTGGACATTTAATCACAACACATAATACACAATACAATCACAATATACTTATCATAATATAGACAATTCTAATTAGAGTACTTGCCTCGGTTTGAAGACAATAACAACACTTCCACGAAAATGAACACTCGGAGATCGTCCTCCTCAATCAATCACGTAACGAGACCAAACCTTAACAAAAGAAATGATATAGGATTTATCTCACGTCGTATGAATGTTTAACAATTCGATTCACGGCCAAAAGTTCATAAAATGCAATCTGCCCGAACTGCTTAGCGCACGCTAAGTACTCTGTGTAGCGTGCGTTAAGTCTGCCCGATAGCGCACGCAAACAACAAAGCTTAGCGCACGCTAACGATGCATGGTCAGTACTTCACTGACCAGCCAACTGACTCGTCTGATGGTCTAGCGTACGTTACTTACCAAACGTAGCGCACGCTAACTCGTGCTCGATAGCGCACGTTAATATTCATAACATAGCGTGCGCTATCTATGCATGGCGATTCTTGCTTTCGGCGATAAGCTATTCTCGCCATGATCGAGACAATGAAATCTTGCGTGATAATTCATGTTACTTCCATGAATACCATGTTCATACCCTTATGAATGATTTTACGGATAAAGACAACTTCGGATTCAAGGATATGCATACCAATATAAAACCATATTCCATTCCGACCTCAAATCTTCATACGACAATTCGAACAGCTTAACGGTTGATATCAACACCTCTATATCATTCCATATTATCATACTGAAGTTGATAAACGTCCTATATATACTAGATAAATCCTTCCATGATCAAACCTTTAGATTTATCTAACAATAAGGATGTTAACGTCTAGTCCAAGATTATTATGAAATCATCTATTAGATTCGGTTTACCAAAGATAGAAGCTTCTCTTCACATACTCAGTGTAATAAGATTCGAATCATGATGATTATAATCAAGATATTTAAGGCTTATTCATCTCAATATTCCAAACATGATATACTTGGATAATTCATCTATGAAAATCCATATCTTGTTAACATGATCATCCAAATCGTTAGAATCCAACTCTAAGTCTGGAGATAGATTGAACATACCTTAAAATGACGAAAATCACTGAACCGTAAGGTAGAATCCCTCTCCGGTTGGTTGTATGCCACTCCAAGGTGCTATTCCACTTCCATGAACATCCCCAAGTGATAACCAATGTATAACACCAACAATATGTGTTCTAAGTGTATAGGAGTATTACTACGACTCTGAACTCTCAAGGATGAAGAAAGGCGAAAGAAATGAAAGCAAAACGGTTGTTGTCCCATTTATAATATTGCATTATTGACAAGTTAGCGCACGCTACTAAGCATCCTTAGCGTGCGCTAATAATGGTTGACTTCAGAATTTGTCAGGGTGCGTCGGCGGGAATCTTATCCGGACCCATGTCACATTGGCGCATGTGTTAGCTATCGCTCAATAATTGAGTTCTTAGCGCACGCAACACCTATCTTCATAGCGTGCGCTAATAATGGCCCGATAGCGGCGTTAAGATACATTCTTAGCGTGCGCTATCACGAGGTTGCTTGAGCAATTTTTGCAAGTTTCTATACTTATGCATAATGATATCAATGCACGAAATATCATACTCCAATAATCAAAATCACCAATCCGAAATAATACATGGTTTGAATACAGATGAAATACACTGTAATAAATCCGGATATTACATACTCTCCTACTAAAAAGGAGTTTCGTCCCGAAACTCAAGACGAAAATAACTCGGGATATCTAGACTTCATATCAGCTTTCGTTTCCCAGGTGGCTTCTTCCATTCCGTGACGTGACCACTGAACTTTGACCAAAACGATTGACTTGTTCCTCAGTTGCTTAACTCGACTCTCGAGTACCTTGACTGGTCTTTCTTCAAACGTCCCATCCTGCTCGACTTCGATCTCGCCGAAATCAATGATATGACTGGGATCTGGTATATACCTCCGTAACTGGGATACGTGGAACACGTTATGAACATGGCACAATGACGGCGGTAATGCTAATCTGTATGCCAACTCCCCAACTCTCTCGAGGATCTCAAATGGTCCGATATATCTCGGACTCAGCTTTCCTATCCTTCCGAAACGAATGATTCCCCGAGTAGGAGAAACCTTCAAAAGTACATGATCTCCAGTACTGAACTCCAATGGGCGGCGGCGTACGTCCGCGTAGGATTTCTGGCGACTGCAGGCGGTCAATGCCTTCCACGAATTAAGGCTATCTTCTCTCGAGTCGCTCGATCAACTCTCAGTTACATTCGATCAAGTCCGATGAATCGTCCCCATAGATAGGGGCGATCTGCATCTCCTTCCGTATAATGCCTCAAACGGTGCCATCTTAATAGAAGCATGCCAACTATTGTTGTAGGTAAATTCAATCAACGGTAGATGAACTTCCCAATCGTTTGACCAATCTAAGGCACAGGCCCTTAGCATGTCTTCCACCGTTTGTATAGTTCTCTCAGATTGTCCGTCAGTCTGCGGGTGATAAGCTGTACTGAAGTTCAATTCGGTTCCCAAGGCCTTATGAACTGCTTTCCAAAAGTGAGACACAGAACGGCCGTCTCGATCAGAAACAATGGTCTTCGGCGTACCATGCAATCGAACTATCTCCGAAATAAATACTCGTGCCAACCTCTCTGGTCTCCACGTATCCTTAATGCCTAGAAAATGAGCCGATTTGGTTAAGCGATCAACTATCACCCAAATCATGTTCATTCCTGTCCTGGTGTTCGGCATATTAGTGATAAAGTCCATCGATATGTCCTCCCACTTCCATTCAGGAATCGGGAGCGGCTTCAACATTCCGGCAGGCCGTTGATGCTCGATCTTAACCTGCTGACAAGTCAAGCATTTCGAAACATAGTCCGCTACGTCTTTCTTCATGTTGCCCCACCAGAAATTCTGCTTCAAGTCCTTATACATTTTACTGGTGCCCGGGTGGATAGAATAGGGCGAACTATGAGCTTCCTTCATAATCGTCTGTTTCAGAACATCAACATCGGGAACACAGAGTCGGTTCTGAAATCTCAAAACTCCATCGTCATGAATTATGAATCCGGGGGCCTTTCCTTTGATCACTTCATCATGTAACCGAATCATCGAGAGGATCATCTGCACTGTCTAGATTTGATTTCTTCGGTTAAAGATGAAGTTATCTCCATCACGCCTGATTGTCCTTGGACTCTTTGTAACCATACCTCAATTCCTTCACAAATCATCTCTCTGGAGGCTAAGTTGGGAGGTCGGTGTCTCCGACATCTCGAATAGAGACGGGCTTGCGGCTAAGTGCATCGGCCACTACATTCGCTTTGCTGGATGATATAAAATCTCAAGTCATAGTCCTTAATCGGTTCCAACCATCTTCTTTGCCGCATATTCAACTCTTTCGACTAAATATGTACTTGAGACTCTTATGATCGTAAAGATCGCGGTGAGTCCGTCTGAGATAATGTCTCAGATCTTCAAGGCAAAAACCACTGCCGCTAGCTCCAAATCATGTGTCGGGTAATTCACTTCATAAGGTTTCGATTGTCGCGATGCATAAGCGATCACCTTATCATTCTGCATCAACACGCACCCAAGTCCTTGGTTCGAAGCATCACTGTAAACTATGAATCCTTCAGTTCCCTGCGGAAGTGATAGAATCGGTGCCGTCGTCAATCTTTTCTTCAGTTCATCAAAACTAATCTGACACAATTCATTCCGCTCAAACTTTTGAGTTTTCTGCAGGAGTCGAGTAAGTGGGCGGGAGATTTTAGAAAACCCTTCCACGAATCGACGATAGTATCCAGCAAGCCCCAAGAAGCTTCGGACCTCTTTCACGTTCTTTGGAGGCTTCCAATCCAATATTGCTTCGATCTTCTGAGGATCTACTCGGACTCCTTTAGCTGACACCACATGGCCGAGGAACATTACTTCCTTTATCCAGAATTCACACTTAGAAAGTTTGGCGTACAATTGCTCGTTTCTCAAAAGTTCCAATACAATCCGCAAATGCTGCGCATGTTCTTCCGGGCTTTTAGAATACACCAGAATGTCATCAATGAACACGACCACAAATTTATCCAAAAATTCAATGAACACTCTGTTCATCAATTGCATAAATACAGCAGGTGCGTTAGTGAGACCAAACGACATCACTACAAACTCATAATGCCCGTAGCGAGTTCTGAACGCTGATTTCGGAACGTCAGATTCCTTAATCCTCAGCTGATGATATCCTGATCTCAGATCG
Organism: Orobanche coerulescens; assembly: GCA_033398695.1. Taxonomy (NCBI): domain Eukaryota; kingdom Viridiplantae; phylum Streptophyta; class Magnoliopsida; order Lamiales; family Orobanchaceae; genus Orobanche; species Orobanche coerulescens. Next base: position 71,601,947 of record CM065802.1, read on the forward strand.
ATTTTAGAAAATACCGTTGCCCCTTGCAGCTGGTCAAACAGATCATCAATCCGTGGTAACGGATATTTGTTCTTAATCGTCATCTTGTTTAGCTCTCGATAGTCAATACACAGTCGGAGCGATCCATCCTTCTTTCGGACAAAAAGAACTGGCGTTCCCCAGGGTGAAACGCTTGGCTGAATATAGCCCTTGTCCAGTAACTCCTCCAGCTGCTTCTTCAGTTCGTACATCTCAGTAGGGGCCATACGATACGGCGCCTTGGAAATCGGTGTAGCTCCGGGTTCCAGCTCAATGGTAAATTCCACATCCCTTCGTGGAGGTAGTCCAGGTAACTCGTTAGGAAATACATCTGGAAATTCGTTCACCACAGGAATGGACGAAAGTTCCACAATTTCGTCTTCTTTCTTCATTGCGTAACACCAGTACCCGGTACAACCCTGTTTCAACAATCTGACAGCTTTCATCGCTTTGATCAATTTTCCTGAGCTTCCCGGTTTCCATCCTTCGAACAGTACTTCGGAGCCATCATCAGCGATCAGTGAAATATTCCTCCTTCGGTAGTCTACAATTGCTCCATACCGATTAAGCCAATCGTCTCCGAGTATCAGGTCATCTCCTTGCATTTCTATCACGATCAGATTTGAGAGCCACTCTCTGCCCCCAAATGATACAGGGAAATTTCTAGTTTCTAAATTTCCGACAATTCTCTCTCCACTCGGTAAACCAACAACATAAGGTTCACAAGTATAAAAACCGGAAATATTCAAACGATTTACACAAGACAAAGATATGAAAGAATGTGTAGCTCTTGTATCGAACAAAACGCTAACTGGCTGGGAAAAGATTTGTACAGTACCTGATGCGACAGCAGCATCCTGATCATCTGTCCTCCTCATCTCATACAAACATGGGGGAACAGATCCGGCACTCAATGTCCCCTTTTGGTCCCATTGTCCTCTGCCTCGCCCGCGGCCAAAATTCTGAGGCATCTGAACACTTTGCTGCGTCTGTTGGACACTAGCTTCCTTTTGAACTGGCTGTGATGAATGGGTTTCTTTGTACTTAGTGGCGTCCTTACAAAACGTCGCACGGTGCCCTTCCTGTCCGCACTCAAAACATGTAACTGGAGTGTGCAAACAATCACGCCAAAGGTGGCCTGGGCGACCACAGTTAAAGCACTTCCTAGCTGTATCCGTCGTGGCTGACCTTGTTCCGTAATTCTTTCCGCTCTTAGCTGGGTGCGGCGGTTTCTTGAAAGAAAAAGAAGACTGGGCCTTGCGGGGCCCACTGCTCTTGTGCTCTGTAAAAGTACCAGAGACTTTCTGTTTCTTCGACTCCATAAACTTCTCCATTGCTGCTTCTTTAATTTCATACGCCAACGCCTTATCCTGGTATTGGCGTGTTGTTACCCAAAATATTATCCGGAGATAGTATTGCTGGAACGATCGAGTAACAAACAAAATGCGAGAACACTTCCGTGGGGAAATAGATAACACAAGATTTGCCGGGGTTGTTAGTCCCGGGCTTGAATGCTCTCGCGAGATGTTATTAATAAATATACTGTCGAGTACAAATATTAATGTTAGAATCTAATACAATGAGTGTAAAAGCTTCTAGTTATCTAGGCTTTAGAGCGCGTAGATTGCCGGAAAAACCAGATGGATGAATCTGTGAGTTCTTGCTTGGAATTTATGATGAATGTGTGTGAATGTCACTATGAATATGTTAGTGCTTGCCAAAAGAGCCTTTTGTTCTCTCTTTGGTGTGTATTTTGCACTTAATTCGTGGTAGGATCCGTCCTCTTGGCATAGCAGTGAGTTCTCTATTTATAGGGGCTAAGTAGTTGGGATCCTCGAGCGATCGCGGGCGATCGCCGTTTTCTATATTAAAATAAACGGCCGATCGTCCCGTCACGTGGGCTGTTCCTCTGGTCCGAGGTTGCGTTGGAGGCGGTGGGTGGACGATGGGAAGCCGGCCGCACGCGTCGCGAGTCATTTGTCAGGAGGGTCCACTACGTACCTTTCGGCGGCCTTGTCGGTAGGTGCGGTAGGTGACAGTGGGGTCAATGATCCTTTTGTTGGTATCTGTGAAGATCCGCGGGTGGGCCATCGTCAAGATTCGGTCTTCGGCGACTTTGACGACCGGATCCCCACGTGGCATGAGACGATCGCCTCTGATCCGTTAGACAAAGACGATCGCCGGGTATCAAAAGACGATCGCTGGTTACCAAAAGACGATCGCTATATCATGCCGGACTTTAGGTGTTCGTCCGGAGTTTGGCTTCTATGGTTGACTTTTCAGGGAGGTCGCCGATCGCCTCTGCGGCGAAATAATCGTCGCACAACAATTGCCCCTCGCCTTGATGTTGAAAACACGGGGTGAGGTGGCATCGTTGGCGATCGCCGATGTTTAGACGACCGGCCGATCGAATTCAAATATGGGACGACCTTCTTTCGCGTCGGGAGCGGCGGGAAAAGAAGGCGGGCCTTTCCTGGCAGGCCGACACGCGTCGTCTTTGCCGTTGGGGAATCCGACGGTTTGTCGGACTACAGGTGGCGTGCCCTCGAAAAGACGCGTATGCGGGATTCGAGGGCCGCATTTAATGCGTCCCCACGTGACGGTTCGATTCGATCCCGAGGTTTCTCCTTTTTGCACTTAGGCCCTCGTTCCCATCTATAAAAGGGGAGGGCTTCTTCTCCTTCACTTTTTACGCGCCCTTAGCATCCATGGCGAATTTCTGCGAAATTTCAGGAGCCTTTGAGTGCCGATCTTCTTCTTTTTCTTAGGTAAGATCAAATTCAACCTTTTCCTTATTTTTACTTTCCAATATGTCGGGAGGATCGAAAACCTTCGAGACGGAAGTTCTTCCACGCCGCGTTGCTGAGCGGGAGGAGGTTCCGTTAGAGTGGATATGGAGACGGCCGCGAAGCTATTCGAGCGGGATTGCACCGAAGAACTCGAAAAACTTTCAACGAGGCCGAGGTGGCGAGGACGGCGGAGACGGCGGAGCGGGGGCTTCGGTGGATGAAGACGATTTGGTGCGGGAGGCCTGGGAAAGAGAGAGCAGATTCGGCCCCGCCTATGTGGCTTTTGCTCAGATGATGGAATCGATCGCTGGACCTTGCCCGGAATTCGATTTCGAGGCCTACTCCGCTGCTCACCCTTACAAACACGTGAATCGGACGGTCTTTCAGGCCGCCGTCCCGTCTCAGTGGACTCTCGGCCAGATCCGGAGTACGGCGACCAAGAATGACCTGAGCCGCTGGAGGGCCAAATACCACATCCCCTCTGACGTTTCCCTTCACGTGCCTTTGGAGAATGAGCGCGCCGACCAACCGCCCCAGGATATGGTCGCCGTCAACGAGATGATTATGGAGGCGGGTCTGCGATTCCCGTTGCCGCTCGCCGTCTCCTATTTGCTGATCGCCTGGAATTTGGCGCCTCTTCAACTGACGCCGAATGCTTGGCTGCAGATCATCTGCACGTTGACCTTGTTCGGCGGTCACCGGTTATTTCGTCACCTTAGCGCTACCGGAGATGAACTATTTGTTTAAACCGCTGCCTTGAAAGGGACGATCGGCGGTTATCATATCCAGGCCGAATCGGGAGAGTGGTTCTTGGCGTGCCGAATAAGACCGGGGCGACACAGCAAAATGGTGTTGGGTCGGCGGGGCATGGCGATCGGCGTTGAGTGAAGGGCTGAATGAAGAGTTGGAGATTCCCACTATTTTTAGGAGAGGAATCCGAGTAAGGATTTAAACTCTCCCTTTGATTGAGCTTGTCTCGGGTGATCTAATTTCGTTTTCTTTTGCAGACCTCTTGTACGGCGACCGACCTCCCATTTGATTTCTTGATCGTTTGGGAGCGTATCCGTGCGTTGCCGAACTCCTTTATTGACGTTCGATCGCTTGCACCAAGCTCATCGGTTGGGGGCTCGTTTGTTTTGCTACCCTCGTCATTTGAAAGTTCAAGGTATGAGTTTAAGTGGTGTTTCCTTTCTTTGACGATCGTCTCCAAGATGTTGTTTTAGTTTATCTAACTTGTTTGCACCTTTTCTTTGTGAGGCTTATTTTCCCGAATCGCGAACCTCGCGAGAGATAGCTATGTCGGACTTGGGAGTTCTTGGTCGCCTTAATTTGGGCAAGCGGTAGTCGCGTTCTGCGACGACGTCTCAACCTCGCCCGTGACGAGACCCGATGCGCCGGTCGCATGGCCGGTGGTCGAGAGAGGAACAGCTCAAACGCCGCAAGAGGCGGAGGTCGGAGTCCCGTCGATCTCGAGGCGGACGTATCGATTCTTGAGCCTCCGGTCATTGCGGCTCCTATCTCCGCCATCCCGATGATGGAGCGTTACGGCGCCAAGCCCACGGTCACGGACCCGGTCATCCAGCGGCTCGGCGAAGAAGATGGCGATCGCCGTCGGAGACACCCGGGGCAAGCCTTTTCGGACGTGACCCGAAATGGTCAACAGTAAGAGTGGGTTAAAAGTTTCTTTCTGAGTCGGGCATTCCGAGCATGGTATGGGCTAACTCCTTGATTTCCTTGGTTTTGCGCTGCAGGTTCGCCTCGCCGACCCGGACGTCGCCCCCATGGTGTTGGATTTCTGTCGAGCAAGGCTCCACAAGGTTACTCGAAGTCCTCGCTTATGTTCGCGGGCGATCACTTCCTGCCCAAGGCTTGGGCGACCGACCTTGACGCGATCGCTCGTCGGCGATCTGGAGATGCCATGCGGCGGCCGTTGCCACTGGCTCTTGAGTGCGACGATGGCCGTCAGTGCCGGGATTTTGAGGGCGACCCTCCTGCTCATCTCCATCGCGAGCTCGAGACCGCCGGAGAAATATCGAGGATGCCAACCGGATCCGGTCGATGGAGAAAGAGTATGAGGAGACCGCCAAGCGGGCTAAGCGGGGCGTGGATCGATTGAAGCGAGGCCGAGTCGCTCCAAGAAGCTGCCGATCGATCCGATAATAAGGAGAAGGAGACTCGTCGAAGCTCGAGGCTTCGCAGAGGAGGCGGCAGGCCAAGGCTGCGGTGGATCGGCTCGGTGGTGGTGGAGCGGCGAAGAGAGAGCCGAGAAGGCCGGGCGAGAATGTTGCCAAGGCGGCCGGGCGGCGGAGGTCGAGAAGACGGCGGCGGATACGAAAGGGCGGTGAAAGCGATCGAGGTCGATCCTACCTTAACGTCGGGCACGTCGGCGAGTTCGCTTACTATTTGGCCTATCTTGTGCTGTCCGAGTTGCTAAAAAGCGAGGTCGAGACCGGTCCTCGATGGAAAGCTTCAGATCCTATGTCTCCAAGCATCCTCTGCATCCGAATTCTCTCTGCCGATCCTTGATTTGGTCGACCTCGGGATTGACTTGAGTTGGTATACCGGCAAACTCATTCATCCCGAGGCCGATGCCCAAGCCGATCCGCGACCCGAGGGCGAAGACCAAAGGCGGGGCTTTGAGAGGCTTTTGTTTTTCCTCTGTAACTTGTACTTTTTGTTGTAATGCCTTGAGCCTTGAGATGTATGACGCTTGTGTTTATGAATGAAATACTCCTTTTCTCATTTCGCGTAATGCATTATATGCGATCGCCTTTGACTATTTGTGTGCAATTTTTTCGAGTATGCGTATATACGCTTTTCGATTTTTGTTCGTCCGGCTCGTCCGCCGATTGTCTGAGTGTTGAAAGTATTGACATGTTTTGAATTGGAATTCTTACTTGTAATTTTCGTCGGACGGTCTCGATCGCCCGCATGTTTTTGGCGAAGCCGATCGAATATGGTTTCTCTTTGTTCGATCGTATTTGAGAGTAGCTCGGCCTATCCACCTCCCCTTGTTTTTGTTCACTTATTGTAAGTAAGGGAACAAAGACTAGTCTGTCTGGTGAGCTATCTTCATTTCGCCGATTCGAAGAGTCATGTGTGGTTGCGGTGTTCGATGGACCGATCTCCCGATCGTGTCTTCGTGTGCGCGGGATATTTAGTATCCTGCGACTCACTTTTGTGAGGGTCCTCCGTTAGGCTACGCCGCCTTGTGTTAAAGCGAAAGGCGGGCGATCTCGGTCTGGAGGAGTCCTTGCGCGGAGTGTTGTCGGCTTATTCGACACCACGTCCGCGGCTTGTCGGCTCTGCTTCCACCTCGGCCCGCCATGAAGATGGCGATCCTCGACGGTGTGCGTTGAGGCGGGGGTAGCGACACGTCGCATTGTTCGGGTTCACCATGTTAGATGATGTACCTTGAGAACGTGCGATCGCCTGCGACTATTTTGGAGGGTCCTTCGGCTCGTCGACCTCGTATTTAAACGAAGGGCGGACGATCTCGGCAAAGGAACCTTGCATGGCGAAGTATCGGTTCCATCGACCTCCGTGACCATGGCCGCAATAATTTTTCCTAGGATCGTCGTGATCGGCGATCGTCGGTGATATGCGATGCACGATGGGGCGATCGCCATAACAGATGGGATAACAAAAATCTCATTATATTCCTTGTACATCATTGAAATCGAATACAAATTTATCACCGATAGTATTTTTTCGGATGCACGGCGTTCGAGGGTATTGGTCGAGTACCGTCGGGGCGTTCGATTCGTAGGCTCCTTTAGTTAACCATCTGGATACTCAAAGGTCCTTCCCGATTTGGACCAAAGACGCTGTATGGGTTTGGATTTTCTTGAGGCGAGATCGCCCACTTGAAATCTTCTCTCTCGACCTTTGAATTGAAGAACTTCTCGGCTCTCCTTTTGTGGATCGTGTTCTTCATTTCGAGGTCACCCGTCTTTCTTCAAGCATGTCTAGGTCGATTCGCCGGGCTACATCGTTGTCGGTCGTCATCTCTGTTCGGTTCGATGGCGAGGACGGCGATCTCGAAGGAATCACCGCTCATTCGAAGGTAAGAGGCGAACGGGGTTTCGCCGGTTGAATTGCGGGTCGTCGTTCGGTAGGACCATAAAGCGTCTGGGAGCTCGCTCGCCCATCTTCCTTGCGGGATTCGAGTCGTGCTTTGATCGTGTGTTTGAGGATCTTATTCACGCCTCTACTGCCGTTAAATCCGAGGGTGATAGGCGCGAGAATAACCTTTTGACTCCCCACTTTTCACGAATTGCATGACTTCTAAGCCGTCGAATGCTTTTCCGTTGTCGGAGATGATGGCACAGGGCAAACCGAATCGGCATATTATGTTTTTCCATATAAACTTGATCACTTGTTCTTGGCGATCTTGTTGAGCGGTTCGGCCTCACCATTTGGTGAAATAATCGACCCCAACGATGGCGAACTTACACTGGAGCCGTCGGCAAGGGACCTATAAGGTCGATGCCCCATTGCGCAAATGGCGAGGCTATACATGGAGGTGAGCCATTCGGGTGATAGTTTTATGTTGGGGCCCATTATCGACATCTATGACAAGATCGGCATAAGCGATCGCATCTTTCCGAAGTGATGGCCGGAAGAATCCTTGTCAGTCGTCTTATGGAGGAGGGCTCGCCGCGTGGTTCCCACAAATCCCGTCATGGATTTCGGCTAAAGCGAGCCGACCTTCCTCCTGTAATACACTTGAGGAGGAAGGTGAAAGCTCGCTTGTAAAGCCGATCGTCGATAGGGTATACACAGTCGCACGGCTGAGTTGGCGAGCTTTAACACGGTCGTCGAGGACCGTTCCGTCTTTTAAGTATTTGATGAGCGGAGTCATCCAATTCTCTTCGGCGATGGCGACCGTGGTAACCAAGTTCTGTCGATCGCGGCCTTGTTGACTTAGTGATTTGGATGTTGGAGAAGTCGGCCGCCCCATCCGATGATGCTAGTTTGGAAAGTGCATCGGCACAGGAATTGTGCTCTCTCGGGACTTGCTCGATTAGTACTTCTTCAAATTTTGTGCACATTTCGGCGACCGGCTCTTGGTATTTGACCATCATTCGCCGCGTGCCTCATATTCCCCCTTGACTTGGTTCACGACCAAAGGGAGTCCATGTAGATATGGAGGCGTCGAACATCTAGGGCGAGGCTAGATCAAGCCCGCCTACGAGCTTCGTATTCGGCCTCATTGTTGGTCGCACGAAAACCGAAACGCACGGCATTTGTGAAACTCGACCGTCACGGGCTAATGAGGACAATCCCACCTGCTCTCGCATTGGTCGCCGAGCCATCCACGTATAATTTCGAGCGGGTCGGCCGACTGGGTGGTTGTGAGGGAACGTTAATTCCACCACGAAGTCCGCGAGCTTGGCCTTTGATCGCCGTGCGAGCGTAAGTGATACCGTATTGTGCGATCTCCGGACCACTTGAGGAGTCGTCGTTGGTGTCGGTCGGTGCGGGACTTGTCTTAGGGGTAGAGTGGTTAGGACCTCCACAGTGATCGAAGAAGTAAGCTCTCGGTTTCGTACACTCATGACAAGGGCATGGCGATCTTCTCAATGGTGTGTAACGTGTCTCGGCGTCGTGGGCGCTGGCTAACATAGTAGATCGGCAAGTGGGCTTGCCCCTCTGCTCGCACGAGCGGCACTCGGTGCGACCTCCGAGGCCGCTAAGTAAAGGAATAATTTTCATAGGATCGGCTTTGCCGAGGATCTCGGGGTTGGATAGATATTCCTTTATTTTGGCGAATGCTATCGGCTTTCTTTCGTCCATGCGAACTTCTTGTTCTTGATGGTCGCGAAGAAAGGCTTGCTTTTATCGCGAGCCGTGATATGAAGCGGTTGAGGCGGCTAGACGGCTGTGAGGCGTTGCACTGTTTGATGTTTCGCGGTTCTGCATGTCAAGGATCGCTCGTATCTTGGCGGGGTTCGCCTCGATCCCCCTTTGGCTCACTATGTGCCCCAAGAACTTCCGGAGCCCACCCGAAGTTGCATTTCTTGGGGTTGACTTCATGTTAAACTTCTCAAGGATGGCGAACGTCTCGGCAAGATCGTTGAGGTGATCTTCCTTCTTGAGGCTTTTGACCACGATATCGTCAATGTAGACCTCCATGGTCTTGCCGATCTGATCGGCGAACATCCTGTTGACTAATCGTGGTAGGTCGCCCTGCGTTTTTCAAGCGAGCGGCATTCGACCCAAAGTATATGTCTTTTACGTGTGGAAAGATGTGTGTTTTATGTCTTCCTCCGCCATCGGGATTTGATGATATCCGTGAAGGCATCCATAAACGACATCATTTCGCAACTTTGCCGTGCTATCGACGGATGATCGATATGAGGCATTGGGAAGTGATCTTTTGGACATGCCGCGTTGAGGTCGGTGAAGTCTATGCATAATCTCCGAGGCGATCGGCTTTTTGACGAGCACCGCGTTGGCGACCTTGTGGTTCGTCGGTTGCTACTCCGATCGATCATTGCCGAGTAACCACGGACTTCTATGTCGAGCGCTGCGTATTTCTCGGGACCGAACTTCCTACGCTTCTGGTGAACAGGTTTCATTGCCCGGTCGATCTTCAGATAATGGCAGGCGTGTTCGGGACTTATGCCAACCATATCTTGATGCGACCAGGCAAAGACACCGATGTTCTTACGTAGCAAGTTGATCAGAACTCCCTTTAATTCGCGGTCGATGCTCGCGCCGATCTGTACCTCCCGTTCTGGATAATCCGGATCCATCGTAATGCTTTCCAACTCTTCGACAGGGACGGTCGCCTCTCGTTTGGTACGATCTCCGGACTCGGTCCTTGGATCGATGTCGAGACTTGGCTCGAAACCGATCCTTGGCTCGATGTCGTCCGTCGATCGATGAGAGATGGCGTCCCCTGAGTCGGGTTGGTACGAAGTCTCAGGCTCGTCGATCTCCATGGGTTGATCGTTGGTCGCTTCAATGTTACATACAGTACGGGAAGTGTTGAAAGAATTAACAACATAGGAGTAACTCAAACATCTCTTTGCCATTAGCTGATCTCCTTTTACAGTACCGACCGTCCCATCGGCAGTGGGGAATTTGATACAGTAGAAGAAAGATGAGGCGACCGCCTCAAAGGTTTCTAAAAAGGGGCGACCTAGGAACCCATTATAGATGCTGGGCCTATCTATGATTACAAAGCTTAGGTTCCTAGTAATCCTAACCTTGGGATCATAAAAACATATTAGCTCGACGGAGAGCTTGATCCTCCCGTAGGCTTGGACTGTGTCGTCGCCGAACCCTTGGAGCACGGTGTCGAAAGGCTTGATGAATTTGATCAGGTTGCCGAGCTGGTCTAGGGCGGATTTAAATATGATGTTGCAAAAACTCCCATTGTCGACCAACACGCGATCGACCGTCTTCCCAAGGATGCAAGCGGAGATCACTAGTGCATCCTCTTTGGGACATTGCACTCCTTCCCTGTCCTTGTTGGAAAAGGTGATGAGCGCGTCTCTAGAGATGGTCGGCTCCGGAGGTACTACAACATGGACTCGCGAATGCCCTCGGCTCGGCTTTTCGCTTCTGTTTGACAAGGTGGAAACCGGGAAAGGCCCCCGAGGCTCCCACCTCCTGCTTGGAGCATGTTGATCCGACCGCCAGGGTTGATCGGAGGGATCGATTCATCAGAGTACTCCGGCTCATGCTCGATCCTGGCGATCGGATTGGGAGGAATTCTCTCGCTCGGTCGGCGATCGCGCCCTCCGGCTCTTTCCGTCTGGGCTCGCTTGGTGATCAAATTATCCATTGCCTTCCTCAAACAATCGCGAGTCGCCCGAGGAGGTCGCGGCATTGGCTAGTGTTGTGGCGGGACTCTTATGATAGGCACGGAATTTGCCGCGGTCTAGATGACCGTGGTCCCTTATCGGCTTTGGCTTGGAAAGCCACTCGCGACCCTTGATCGCGTTGAAGATGTGGGCGGAGATAAGTTGAGGTTGTGAAGAAGGTGGACCTCTACATCCTCGAAGGCTTTGAACTCGCCAGCGGCTTGGCGACCGCCTTTGGGCTTGGCGGCCGTCTTCTTACGGACATGGGAAGGTGCTTTCCCTACTTGGACCGTCCCTCGTCCCAGCGGAGTGAGAGCATCTTACGCCCGGCCGGATAATCGGCGGCTCGACGCTGAACGTCAGGTCGGTGGAAAATCTTTAGTGAGGTGCTGAACATGGGCGATCGTCCGTGGAATCCGTTCAGATCGCGTGGTGGCGATCTCGCCGCCGACGGGCTCACCGGTGAGGACTATCTCGTCCACCGGCCGATATAATCCTCATCCGATTCATCCTTCCCCTGCCCGATTTTCATCATGCGGTGGGGACCTTCCGGCGGCGACTTTGGCGGCGAAGTATGACGTGAAGTCGTTCGCCAGCTTCTCAAAGCAATTGATTGAGCGAGATGGTAGCGAGATGTACCACCTGTGGGCGAGATCGCCCAGAGTTAGCGGGAACATACGACATTTTGTCGCATCCGAAGCTCCGCATCCAGTCATGTAGATCCGGAATTTGCTTAAGTGGGTTCCCGGATCCGTTCTCCCCTCGTACAGAGGTGTTTGCGGGGGATTGATCGTTGATTGGGTGGAGCGATCTCGACTGGACCGCGAGTGGCTCATTTAGCCCGGCGATCGGTCTCTGGCGTTGCCCCAATTTCTAGGAGCGTCTTCATCTCATCGAGTGGCGTTTATGGCGGCTATCGCCGTCGCCGATGCTCGCCGATTGACTCTCGGGCGTGAACCAAGGCGATCGTGTGCGATCCCTGCCGTGGTGAACGACGATCTCCCCGCCGAGGGTTCCCTTCTTGGGCGGCAGGGGCTCGTTGACCGTCTGTCTCTTGGGAGTCGGATACGCCGAACTCTGGTAAAGGATTCGAGATATCGATGTCTCATTTGGGGCCTGAGTGCCCTGGTCGCCATGAGGGATCACTCCCTAGGCGGCTGAAGACGGAATCGTCCCGCCTCACGAGAGCCTTCTCCAGCGGCTCGGGGCTTTCTGTCGATTTCTCAACATAGATCCCCTTGAGCTTCCTTTTGCTTGCCCGGCGGTTAGCTGACGGGGTGATGGTAGGCGTATCGCGGGCCCTCTGCCGTCCCCTGAGGATGGCTATAGCCTCCTCAATCTGTTCCGATGTCTGGAACTGGTCGAGTGAGAGGCTAGAACCGTCCCTCGGGGGCGGGAGTGAGAGCCTAGCGTCGCCACGGTCACCTTCCGCCGTGGGCTGGGATTCGGTCCTCGCCGGAATAAGATTTCCGGCAGATCTCAGGGTGGCCCTCTTGGAGGTTGTTGCTGATGTCATTTTCTGATGGTTTTTCTATTGAAGAACAGTGAGTGTTTCTTCAAGTATATGTCCGGAGAACAGTGAGTGTTCTTCGAGACGGTAGGAAAAAACGAAGGTTCAACAGCCCTCCTTCTAGCGCCAATTGTTGTTACCCAAAATATTATCCGGAGATAGTATTGCTGGAACGATCGAGTAACAAACAAAATGCGAGAACACTTCCGTGGGGAAATAGATAACACAAGATTTGCCGGGGTTGTTAGTCCCGGGCTTGAATGCTCTCGCGAGATGTTATTAATAAATATACTGTCGAGTACAAATATTAATGTTAGAATCTAATACAATGAGTGTAAAAGCTTCTAGTTATCTAGGCTTTAGAGCGCGTAGATTGCCTAAAACCGGATGGATGAATCTGTGAGTTCTTGCTTGGAATTTATGATGAATGTGTGTGAATGTCACTATGAATATGTTAGTGCTTGCCAAAAGAGCCTTTTGTTCTCTCTTTGGTGTGTATTTTGCACTTAATTCGTGGTAGGATCCGTCCTCTTGGCCGCAACAGTGAGTTCTCTATTTATAGGGGCTAAGTAGTTGGGATCCTCAGCGATCGCGGGCGATCGCCGTTTTCTATATTAAAATAAACGGCCGATCGTCCCGTCACGTGGGCCTGTTCCTCCGAGGTCCGAGGTTGCGGTTGGAGGCCACCGGGTGGACCGATGGGAAGCCGGACGCGTCGCGAGTCGCTGTCCGAGGAGGGTCCACTACGTACCTTTCGGCGGCCTTGTCGGTAGGTGCGGTAGGTGACAGGCTGGGGTCAATGATCCTTTTTGTTGGTATCCTGTGAAGATCCGCGGGTGGGCCATCGTCCAAGATTCGGTCTTCGACGACTTTGACGGACGCTGGATCCCCACGTGGCATGAGACGATCGCCTCTGATCCGTTAGACAAAGACGATCGCCAGGTATCAAAAGACGATCGCTGGTTACCAAAAGACGATCGCTATATCATGCCGGACTTTAGGTGTTCGTCCGGAGTTTGGCTTCTATGGTTGACTTTTCAGGGAGGTCGCCGATCGCCTACCGCGGCGAAATAATCGTCGCACAACATGGCGGAGAGTGGTACATTCAAAACCGGACATGTACCTCTGGATTTATGGTTTTATTCTCATTTCAAAATGAATCATCATCTCCGCATCTGTTCTGACCAGATGTCGAACAAATGCTAATTGCTGGTTAAACGTCTTAATCGTCTGGGATACGGGTTCATCTGATGGCTGAGCAGAGAAAAATTCTCGAATTTTGGCTTCCCTCACAGGACGAGGGCAATACTGAGCTTCCATCATCATTTTAAATTCCGCCCAATCGGCATCATGGTCTACAGGCCGGATGGCTTCCCACCATTCGGATGCTTCCCCTATCAGAAAATATTGAGCGATAGAGGCTCTCCGGTCGCCTGGGCAGTTGATTCCGGCAAAGATTTTCTCCAGTTATTTCAACCAATGATCCCAGGTGGGAGTCTCAGAAATACCGTCAAATTTGGGTGGTTGCATCTTCGCCACCTCTTGCAGCCACCGGTCACCTCGGTTTCCCATGTCTGGGATCCTTTGTTGTCCCTCTCCCTGCTGTAGTCCTACCGCCACTTGCATTCGGTCCACGACCTGGGCGAACTGAGTCATCTGGTTCACCACTTGACGAAGGATCTCTGGTACAGCAGGATCTGGTTCATTATTAATAGATTGTTGCGGCTCGCTTGAGCTATGACTGGCCTGATTGGAAGGCGACGCTTCCCTTTCAGCATTTCTGCGTCCGCGTCCACGACCGCGACCATGTACACGTCCGCCTCTCAGCATACTGTAAGCATAAATACTCAATATACAGGAAACAACATCGTTCTAATATTCAAGTGTAAAGGGACACAACATGTGAAGAACGAGATAGAGTTTAGGAACTTACAACCACCGTTCGCATGAAGACGTAGGCAGTGCAGTGATGTCATTCACGGCCGGTTACTTCAAAAGACATAAATAACCCCTATTTTAACCCAACGGCCAAGATATCCATAATCTTAGCTCCGATACCATATTCTGTAACACCCCCAATATATTCGGGAATATTACAGCGCCGTAAATCCTTTACATAAGAATTTACAAGGCTGATTAAAAGAAAAGACAATAACAGATACCGCTTTATGAAATTATCAAGTAAAATACAACCGTGCAGTTCAAAACCGAAATAGAAATATCCAATGAAGAGTTATTATTACATCACCAAAATCCAAATCATTATAACGCACAACGTACTCGAGTACTTATTGAAATAACCAACAAATAACGAGATAGTAAACCCGGCCGAACATCACTTTGCACCCTCGTCGCCGTACATCTCCGGTGGTTGTTTCCGCTCTTACGGATCCTGAACATACACAAATGTTCACCCCCGAAGGGGTTAGCACAACGATGCTAGTACAAGTACAATAATCATACAACAGTGATATAATCAACAATTATATCATAACAAGTTTCTCCAACGAGAATATCCACAACACATATCATATCATAACAGTTTCAACATACTGATGGTATTCCAACGATCCAGCGCACACAGCTATAGATTCCCATGATGATCCCGTCGGACCAAAGCATGGTGGAACTACCTGTCCAACGATCCAGCGCATACAGCTATAGATTCCCATGATGATTCCCGTCGGATCAAAGCATGGTGGACATTTAATCACAACACATAATACGCAATACAATCACAATATACTTATCATAATATAGATAATTCTAATTAGAGTACTTGCCTCGGTTTGAAGACAATAACAACACTTCCACGAAAATGAACACTCAGAGATCGTCCTCCTCAATCAATCACGTAACGAGACCAAACCTTAACAAAAGAAATGATATAGGATTTATCTCATGTCGTATGAATGTTTAACAATTCGATTCACGGCCAAACGTTCATAAAATGCAATCTGCCCGAACTGCTTAGCGCACGCTAAGTACTCTGTGTAGCGTGCGTTAAGTCTGCCCGATAGCGCACGCAAACAACAAAGCCTAGCGCACGCTAACGATGCATGGTCAGTACTTCACTGACCAGCCAACTGACTCGTCTGATGGTCTAGCGTACGTTACTTACCAAACGTAGCGCACGCTAACTCGTGCTCGATAGCGCACGTTAATATTCATAACATAGCGTGCGCTATCTATGCATGGCAGTTTACTGCTGAGCAGTAAACTGTTCTCGCCATGATCGAGACAATGAAATCTTGCGTGATAATTCATATTACTTCCATGAATACCATGTTCATACCCTTATGAATGATTTTACGGATAAAGACAACTTCGGATTCAAGGATATGCATACCAATATAAAACCATATTCCATCCCGACCTCAAATCTTCATACGACAATTCGAACAGCTTAACGGTTGATATCAACACCTCTATATCATTCCATATTATCATACTGAAGTTGATAAACGTCCTATATATACTAGATAAATCCTTCCATGATCAAACCTTTAGATTTATCTAACAATAAGGATGTTAACGTCTAGTCCAAGATTATTATGAAATCATCTATTAGATTCGGTTTACCAAAGATAGAAGCTTCTCTTCACATACTCAGTGTAATAAGATTCGAATCATGATGATTATAATCAAGGTATTTAAGGCTTATTCATCTCAATATTCCAAACATGATATACTTGGATAATTCATCTATGAAAATCCATATCTTGTTAACATGATCATCCAAATCGTTAGAATCCAACTCTAAGTCTGGAGATAGATTGAACATACCTTAAAATGATGAAAATCACTGAACCGTAAGGTAGAATCCCTCTCCGGTTGGTTGTATGCCACTCCAAGGTGCTATTCCACTTCCATGAACATCCCCAAGTGATAACCAATGTATAACACCAACAATATGTGTTCTAAGTGTATAGGAGTATTACTACAGCTCTCTGAACTCTCAAGGATGAAGAAAGGGCGAAAGAAATGAAAGCCAAAACGGTTGTTGTCCCATTTATAATATTCTGCATTATTGACAAGTTAGCGCATGCTACTAAGCATCCCTTAGCGTGCGCTAATAATGGTTGACTTCAGAATTTGTCCGGGTGCGTCAGCGGGAATCTTATCCGGACCCATGTCCCGGCTGGCGCATGTGTTAGCTATCCCGCTCAATAATTGAGTTCTTAGCGCACGCAACACCTATCTTCATAGCGTGCGCTAATAATGGCCCGATAGCGCGCGTTAAGATACATTCTTAGCGTGCGCTATCACGAGGTTGCTTGAGCAATTTTTGCAAGTTTCTATACTTATGCATAATGATATCAATGCACGAAATATCATACTCCAATAATCAAAATCACCAATCCGAAATAATACATGGTTTGAATACAGATGAAATACACTGTAATAAATCCAGATATTACATGGACAAGAATAGCTGAAAATGGCTAAGTGTAACATTATTAGCGCACGCTAATAATCATGAGTAGCGCACGCTATCGTGCAGGATTAGCGCACGCTACGGATATAAGATAACGCACGCTAATGCAGTCCGATCGGAAGGAATCTACGCGTGGACCAGGCCACTTTCGGCGCACGTTCTGATAAGTCAACGGATGTTGTAACGTAGTGTTAGTGCACGCTAATGCATGTTGATTAGCGTACGCTAACTATATATCGGTCAACAGGGAATCTTGGCTTTATTGGTTGATTTCGGCTTGTGGGGTCACGAGCATCTTCGTGGTAGGTGTAGACTGTAGCAAGTCAACTGGTATTAGCGCACGCTAAGGTAAATGACTTGCGTACGCTAGGCAGGATGTTTTACGTACGTTAATGCATGGGCATTACGTACGTAAGCTAGTTTACGAAGCAAGGCAGTAGCCTCTGGGCTTCGATAGCGCACGCTAACAAAGACAGTTAGCGCACGCTAAGGCAGTAGCGCACGCTAAACATGAGATGTTAGCGCACGCTAATAATAAATATTATAAAAGGGGACAGAAGGGTGCTGAGAAGCATTTCGTCATTTTTCTTCTTTCAGTCGAGAGAGAGAGAGAGTTGGGATATATTTGAGGTTCCCAAACACTGTATAATGATAATCTTTGACAACATTAGATTGAGAGCTTGGATTCAAGCCTTGTTCTTCAAGATGTTCATGATTCTTTGGATGGAGTTCTAATGTTCTTCTTTTTTGGTTCGTCTAAACCAGGTAATCTTCGTATTCCTTTGTTAATGGTTCGTTTTTCTTGGATGATTTAATATAAGGAGCATGTTGGATAATCATATGATGATGTTATATGAGATTCAATGGATTTTGATAAGAGTTTCGGATGTTTCTTCATATTATAAAGATGATGGTTCGTTTAAACCGTTTTGAGATAGATTTCTGGATCATGATAATTTCAGTGATCGATTTAGAGGAGTTAAATCATGATACGAGGTTGAATTCCAGATTGAATATGATATGATCCTTGTTATCGAGTCGGTTTGATTGTTGATGTTATTATTGATATATGGACATTGATATGATCCTTGTCATAGTTATGGTGTCGTTTATCTTCAAGAGATATGGAGATTTATGTCTCCCTTCATTCGGATTCGTAGTCGCAAGATGTGAGTCGATGTTTGGAATGCATGCCACTGAACAGCATTAGCGCACGCTAAGCTTACTGGCTAGCGCACGCTAACGGGACAACTTAGCGCACGCTACGTTATGAGTTTAACGTGCGCTAAGTAGGCAGACAGTGCAGTATTTTTGTGTTTTGATTATGAATTCGTGATGGTTTGACTTGGTTGGTTCCGACTGTGTTTATTCGAGGTTGTGTTGAACCGTTGAGTTCGATTGGTTAGTTTTGTCAGTTGTTGATTGTTATCGGATATGTGTTATTTGATTTCTTCGATAGGTTGAGATTGTTGATCGGTGATTATAACCGGATATTGCGGTCATGTTCGAGTATGTCCATTGTATTGCTTTTGATCGGGGCTGAGGAGCTCGTAGATAAAGGCAATGTGTTCGGCAGCAGCTTCGTGGTATCGGTATCGAGGCAAGTTATTACTTGCTCAGTTATAATATTTAATGAATGGTTTCAGTTTCATTTCGTTTATAATGCATATAGCGATGATTATTATTGTGAACTCTGGGTATTCAGATCGCATATCGTTCTTTCGATTCTGGGAGGTAAATCATAATGTATATGCTTTATCTCAGTTATTGGTATGTTCGAGTATCGAGGTTACATTATGGTAAAGACGAGGATATGAGTATCTATAGTTCATTGTACGTTTGGATCGCCGAGCATTGAGGATAATCGTCGGTGATGATTGGACATCGACGTTGCTCCCGAAGGACTCGGGGCAAGTATTCCATATTGATTATGGTTTAATGTTATTTATTTTGGTCTCGCACATTTTCTTTCATGTTGTTGAACATGAAGTCGTCCTAGTAAATTGTCATGTTGTCGTGCATGTTATGTTGTTCATGTTGATGAACGTGTTGATTTGCATATGTGTATGCATATTGTGTTGTTTATGTTGTGTAAATAATCCGATGGGATTATGAGGATCTATGCTGAGGGCGCTGGATCGAATGTCCATCATGCGTTGGTTCGACGGGATCATCATGAGGATCTATGTTGAGGGCGCTGGATCGTTGGACAGGTTTTCCACCATGCGTTGGTTCGACGGGATCATCATGGGGATCTATGCTGAGGGCGCTGGATCGTTGGATTACCAGAATTGTGTTGATGGAATCTTGTGAATTCGCATCATTGATTTTATCATGCGTTGTTGTTCATATGTGTATTGTTGGTTATCCACCTTATGATGATCTGATAGGATCATCAAGGGGATCTATGCTGAGGGCGCTGGATCGTCGGATTTCCATTGAGTATACATGATTGTTATTGTGTGATCATATTGATGTGGTCATATGAGTATGCATTTGTAGGTCTTGTGTTAGGACCGTGTCCGTATTGCATTGATCTGATCTCGGATTAGACTGATATGATTGTCGTGGCACTTCATATCTCGAGGTATGTTCCATATTTCCTTTGGTATTCTTCTTGTGATGGACAATCAGTTATCATTTTCGGATTTGATGATGCTATCTGATGGATTGTATTGGTCAGAAATGGTATATTTCCGTATCGTGAGTTGGTTATGATAGTTTGAGAACCTTGAGTATTGTGTGAGGTACAGTACATATATTATGTTTGAGTTTATTGGTTAATCGAGTACAGGATGTGAAATATGATAATGGTTATTCTGATGAGAATTACTTGAGTAAGCAAAGTTATGGCGGTAAGATTACATTGGTCGTATTCTTATTCTGTATTCTCATTGGTATGTATTATTGATGTGATGTGATTGATATCATTGTTGGATATTATGGCTGACCCCGTCGTGGGATTTCTTTTTAGGTTTTTGGAGTATCGAGCTTGTAGCGGTCGTGAAGAGATGAGCTTCCCGGAGGATACTGGCTAGGACATGTTGTGTGCATTGAGTTTCTTGATTGGTTCTTGTATTCCGCTGCTAGAGTATCTTTATGGTTGGTCCTTTTCCGCTGCGTGAGTATTTTGAAATGACCTTTTGGTATCTGATAACTGAGGTTGCTTTGGAAATCGTTTTCTAAACTTTTGAGTGTCGGCCGTTTGGCCTTGCGATTTCAAATGAGTTTTTACGACGGTTTTTGATAAATGGATTTTATAAGTCTTTGTGAATTTTTAAAGATAGTACCGTCGTTGGCCTCTTGGGCATTTGTAAATGATTGTGAAAATTTCCTTCAGCCTTGTGGGTTCCATCTCGGGGCCCACGGCGCTGTAATATTTCCGGTTAAATTTGGGGGTGTTACAGAATATGGTATCGGAGCTTAGGTTGAGAAAACCTAGGCATTTGGGTCGAGTTGGGTCGTGTTTTGTCGCATCATTCGAGTTGTCAATTGACTAATACTAGAGCCGTGAGTTTTTGTTGTTCACTCGGGCTTATGGGTTATGTGATTTACCAGTGTGGTACTGGGATTGTTGTAAACTTTTCCAGATGGTGCTAACGTGATTCTCTTGAAAGAGATGTGTTGTGTTCTCGGACTGAACTGAGTTTGCAAACGTGTGTTTTAAAAATGTTCGTGTCGAGTATTTTCTAGAGTCGAGACATGTGCCAGTATCACGGGGAATCGTCGGCTTCACGATCTGTAAGTATTTGGATTTTTGAATTTCATTGAGATTTATTGCCGTTCTAAGTTGATATGTTTTGAGATTCAGCAGATATCATGCGTTACAGTATGAGATGTCAGAGTGAGACAGGATTGATGATCTTGAGAAACTATGATTTTGGAAATCAGTATGTTGGTTAAATTTTGGAACGGAATTGTGTAATCGGGAGAAGGACTATGGATTGTTGAGAAGAACATGTAGTCATGTTAGTTCATTTTGTGATATATATGAACTGTTTTGAGCATTTGAAAATGATACTTTTCAAAATGAATATTTTACGGATGTTTTACGGAAAATGATTTTGGGCCGAGACCCAATCGATTTTGAAATGGTTTTATAACTCAGGACTTGGGGTCCGAAAAGGGTTTTCTACTTTTTAAACTTCTTGTAATACGAAATGAGGTACGGGCCGAGACCCTAACGTTTCAAAAGGCTTTTTCTTGTTTTCTAAAACTCCCGAGATTTGTAAAACACTTTACCAATCATTTACCTATGTTATTTCCACCTTTCGAGGCTTTGGTTTACTTGTTCAAATGGAACTTCTCGGGAAGTCTTTCGCTGTGTTTGATTTATTGATTTGTTTCAATGTTTTGTCATATCATATTTGAGGTGATCCAGGATGGATTAAGGAGACGTTGCGAGTAGTATGTGGAGAGGACTTTTTATCAGGGTCTATATATTTGAGATTTTGGAACTCTATCATGTGGTTTTCCGATGGAATATCAGTGGATATTGGTGACGAGCCGAAGTGGTATATAGGAGTATGGATATGCACAAGCATTTGTATAAATTCCATTTTATTTAATCGTGTGTATTCGAAAAGAACTTTTATCGAGAACTTGGCACCAGCGAGCCGATTTAATTTTTTTAAAATTGATTTCGTGGTCTTACGAAAATTTATGTTTTGAGTTTTCAAACTCTTGAAAGAACTTTCGACAATTGTCTTCGTGACAAGAGTATATGATTTCAAACTGGTTTTGAAAATGTGATTGATGTACATACGCATTTAGTGCATCGGGCATATCATATCGATGGTACAAGGAAAAGAGATTCGGAGTTTAGTATGGTAGTTTGGTTATCCAGGAATGATCGGTCGATTTATCGGATAAGAGAAATATGTTGCGTGTTGTAGATTCATGCACATAATATTATTTTGGAAACTTGGGATTTTGTGAAACCGGAACATATGTGCTATGTGATTCCATTGGTATGGTAATAGCGCGATTTTACCATAGTGATTCTGGAATGATTTCCTTGTAAGCGTAGATTTGGGGATGGTGACCCCATGCTGGTTGCTTTGGATATTGAGTGGTCATTCCCACTCCGCATATGATTGGATATGTTTGTCGGTTTGTGATTGGTTGTTTGTATGCCGAGGAGTATGTTCACCAGTCGGGTATGCTTATTGAGATCCACTGTATGTGGTTGGTGTGTCGTTTTGTGAACTTTATTCGCTCATATATCGGTTTCTGTGGTTCTGTGTTGATCGTTCGTTGGTAATATTGGAGTTTATCATGTTGATGATATTCTCGATTGTGTTTTGACCTCTAGTTGGTCAGATTGAAATTTATCATGTCGATGATAAATTCGGATGATTGTTGATCATTGTTGGTGATCATCTGAGCGTTCGGATTTTGTGTCGGTGTCTCGGGATTCGTGTCGTTTGGGGCAGTTGTTTCACAGATATATCGGATATTATTCGTTTTATCAGAATTGGAACTTGATCATGTGATCAGGCAAACAGGATTTGTCACGGATAGATTATTTCATCTGACGATGATATAATTTTGTTGAGACTCATGGAATTGTGATCGTAAGCGTATTGAGACTGTACAGTGAGATCGCTGGCTAGTATCTCCGGAGATCGTCGACCTGCGTATTTGTAAGTATGCTCTTTTGGATATTCGGTAATGATGATGATTGATCGCTATCGTGATGGTTTTGGGATATTTTGGATTGAACGGTATATTTGTTTGTTTTCTATGATGGATTGCAAGTTTCGAGGACGAAACTTATTTTAAGTGGTGTAGAATGTAATATCCGGAATTTCTACTATTGTTGTTTGATATTATTTTATCCGAGTTATATTGTACAGCGTGGAATCTGTACAATAGGGATAAAATAAATAAAGGACTGAGATATCAGTATCGGTATAATTGTCGTATCTGGTCGACAGTTACATTTGAGGATATTGTGTATCAGGTTATCGTACTTTCGATATAGAGTATATCGTATAAGATTATTATTGGATTCAGTGTTTGTGTTCAGTGTGTCTCATGTTCGTTTTTGGTACGTCAAGATGTTGGACAAGAATAGCTGAAAATGGCTAAGTGTAACATTATTAGCGCACGCTAATAATCATGAGTAGCGCACGCTATCGTGCAGGATTAGCGCACGCTACGGATATAAGATAACGCACGCTAATGCAGTCCGATCGGAAGGAATCTACGCATGGACTAGGCCGATTTCGGCGCACGTTCTGATAAGTCAATGGATGTTGTAACGTAGTGTTAGCGCACGCTAATGCATGTTGATTAGCGCACGCTAACTATATATCGGTCAACAGGGAATCTTGGCTTTATTGGTTGATTTCGGCTTGTGGGGTCACGAGCATCTTCGTGGTAGGTGTAGACTGTAGCAAGTCAACTGGTATTAGCGCACGCTAAGGTAAATGACTTGCGTACGCTAGGCAGGATGTTTTACGTACGTTAATGCATGGGCATTACGTACGTAAGCTAGTTTACGAAGCAAGGCAGTAGCCTCTGGGCTTCGATAGCGCACGCTAACAAAGACAGTTAGCGCACGCTAAGGCAGTAGCGCACGCTAAACATGAGATGTTAGCGCATGCTAATAATAAATATTATAAAAGGGGACAGAAGGGTGCTGAGAAGCATTTCATCATTTTTCTTCTTTCAGTCGAGAGAGAGAGTTGGGATATATTTGAGGTTCCCAAACACTGTATAATGATAATCTTTGACAACATTAGATTGAGAGCTTGGATTCAAGCCTTGTTCTTCAAGATGTTCATGATTCTTTGGATGGAGTTCTAATGTTCTTCTTTTTGGTTCGTCTAAACCAGGTAATCTTCGTATTCCTTTGTTAATGGTTCGTTTTTATTGGATGATTTAATGTAAGGAGCATGTTGGATAATCATATGATGATGTTATATGAGATTCAATGGATTTTGATAAGAGTTTCGGATGTTTCTTCATATTATAAAGATGATGGTTCGTTTAAACCGTTTTGAGATAGATTTCTGGATCATGATAATTTCAGTGATCGATTTAGAGGAGTTAAATCATGATACGAGGTTGAATTCCAGATTGAATATGATATGATCCTTGTTATCGAGTCGGTTTGATTGTTGATGTTATTATTGATATATGGACATTGATATGATCCTTGTCATAGTTATGGTGTCGTTTATCTTCAAGAGATATGGAGATTTATGTCTCCCTTCATTCGGATTCGTAGTCGCAAGATGTGAGTCGATGTTTGGAATGCATGCCACTGAACAGCATTAGCGCACGCTAAGCTTACTGGCTAGCGCACGCTAACGGGACAACTTAGCACACGCTACGTTATGCGTTTAACGTGCGCTAAGTAGGCAGACAGTGCAGTATTTTTGTGTTTTGATTATGAATTCGTGATGGTTTGACTTGGTTGGTTCCGACTGTGTTTATTCGAGGTTGTGTTGAACCGTTGAGTTCGATTGGTTAGTTTTGTCAGTTGTTGATTGTTATCGGATATGTGTTATTTGATTTCTTCGATAGGTTGAGATTGTTGATCAGTGATTATTACCGGATATTGCGGTGGTGTTCGAGTATGTCCATTGTATTGCTTTTGATCGGGGCTGAGGAGCTCGTAGACAAAGGCAATGTGTTCGGCAGCAGCTTCGTGGTATCGGTATCGAGGCAAGTTATTACTTGCTTAGTTATAATATTTAATGAATGGTTTCAGTTTCATTTCGTTTATAATGCATATAGCGATGATTATTATTGTGAACTCTGGGTATTCAGATCGCATATCGTTCTTTCGATTCTGGGAGGTAAATCATAATGTATATGCTTTATCTCAGTTATTGGTATGTTCGAGTATCGAGGTTACATTATGGTAAAGACGAGGATATGAGTATCTATAGTTCATTGTACGTTTGGATCGCCGAGCATTGAGGATAATCGTCGGTGATGATTGGACATCGAGGTTGCTCCCGAAGGACTCTGGGCAAGTATTCCATATTGATTATGGTTTAATGTTATTTATTTTGGTCTCGCACATTTTCTTTCATGTTGTTGAACATGAAGTCGTCCTAGTAAATTGTCATGTTGTCGTGCATGTTATGTTGTTCATGTTGATGAACGTGTTGATTTGCATATGTGTATGCATATTGTGTTGTTTATGTTGTGTAAATAATCCGATGGGATTATGAGGATCTATGCTGAGGGCGCTGGATCGAATGTCCATCATGCGTTGGTTCGACGGGATCATCATGAGGATCTATGCTGAGGGCGCTGGATCGTTGGACAGGTTTTCCACCATGCGTTGGTTCGACGGGATCATCATGGGGATCTATGCTGAGGGCGCTGGATCGTTGGATTACCAGTATTGTGTTGATGGAATCTTGTGAATTCGCATCATTGATTTTATCATGCGTTGTTGTTCATATGTGTATTGTTGGTTATCCACCTTATGATGATCTGATAGGATCATCAAGGGGATCTATGCTGAGGGCGCTGGATCGTCGGATTTCCATTGAGTATACATGATTGTTATTGTGTGATCATATTGATGTGGTCATATGAGTATGCATTTGTAGGTCTTGTGTTAGGACCGTGTCCGTATTGCATTGATCTAATCTTGGATTAGACTGATATGATTGTCGTGGCACTTCATATCTCGAGGTATGTTCCGTATTTCCTTTGGTATTCTTCTTGTGATGGACAATCAGTTATCGTTTTCGGATTTGATGATGCTATCCGATGGATTGTATTGGTCAGAAATGGTATATTTCCGTATCGTGAGTTGGTTATGATAGTTTGAGAACCTTGAGTATTGTGTGAGGTACAGTACATATATTATGTTTGAGTTTATTGGTTAATCGAGTACAGGATGTGAAATATGATAATGGTTATTCTGATGAGAATTACTTGAGTAAGCAAAGTTATGGCGGTAAGATTACATTGGTCGTATTCTTATTCTGTATTCTCATTGGTATGTATTATTGATGTGATGTGATTGATATCATTGTTGGATATTATGGCTGACCCCGTCGTGGGATTTCTTTTTAGGTTTTTGGAGTATCGAGCTTGTAGCGGTCGTGAAGAGATGAGCTTCCTGAGGATCTTGGCTAGGACATGTTGTGTGCATTGAGTTTCTTGATTGGTTCTTGTATTCCGCTGCTAGAGTATCTTTATGGTTGGTCCTTTTCCGCTGCGTGAGTATTTTGAAATGACCTTTTGGTATCTGATAACTGTGGTTGCTTTGGAAATTGTTTTCTAAACTTTTGAGTGTCGGCCGTTTGGCCTTGCGATTTCAAATGAGTTTTTACGACGGTTTTTGATAAATGGATTTTATAAGTCTTTGTGAATTTTTAAAGATAGTACCGTCGTTGGCCTCTTGGGCATTTGTAAATGATTGTGAAAATTTCCTTCAGCCTTGTGGGTTCCATCTCGGGGCCCACGGCGCTGTAATATTTCCGGTTAAATCTGGGGGTGTTACATAATGGATCCCATCCCAGCGCGGAGTGCCCAGTCGGGAATCCTTTCGAGCAGCCTCAAATTGAACAAGCTCAGTTCATAGCGAACGGAAACTGGCAAAATAATCCGTACTCCAACACGTATAATCCGGGATGGCGTAATCATCCCAACTTATCATGGAGAAACGGACAGAACTCGAACCAGCCTCCATTCGCTTAAAACCAACAGTAGCCTCCTCCCGCTCCAAAAGTCTCTCTCGAGGAAGCAATTGCGAAATTGGCAGCGAATACGAGTCAATTCATGACCCGTACAGAAGCAACATTGCAAAATCATTCCGCTTCCATTCGCAACTTGGAAGTCCAACTGGGCCAGATTGCTAATGTGTTGTGACCGCCGGGAGCATTGCCAAGCACGACCGAGACAAATCCTAGAGAAAGTCTAAATGCGATCAGTTTGAGAAGCGGGAAGGAGGTCTGTGACCAGCCCGAGAGGAGTGAAAATAGAAGTGAAATTAAGGAGAAGAAAAATTTAGCGACGGAGGAATCACAAGATTGGAGACCCTCGATAACGTTTCCGGATAATCCGAAGGCATATGTGCCATCCGTCCCGTTTCCGCAGAGATTACAACAGAAAAAGGTGGACAAGCAATTCTCTAAGTTCCTCGACGTGTTCAAGAAGCTTCATATTAACATTCCATTTGCCGACGCGTTGGAACAAATGCCGAGTTACGTTAAATTCATGAAGGAGATATTGTCGAAGAAAAGAAAACTTGAGGAGTTTGAGACAGTCGCCTTGACGGAGGAGTGCAGCGCAGTTCTTCAGAAAAAGCTTCCGCCAAAATTGAAAGATCCGGGAAATTTTAATATACCTTGCACGATGGGAAATCTGACTTTTGATAAGGCATTGTGCGATCTCGGTGCTAGTGTTAACCTCATGCCTCTGTCTATTTTCAAAAAGCTGGGAATTGGAGAACCAAAGCCGACGACGATCTCCTTGCAATTAGCGGATCGATCTATTAAGTATCCGAGGGGAGTGATTGAGGACGTGTTAGTAAAAGTGGATAAATTTATCTTTCCAGCTGACTTTATTGTTCTCGACATGGAGGAAGATCAAGATATACCGATTATTTTGGGACGACCATTTTTAGCGACCGGCCGAACTCTTATCGACGTGGAAAAAGGGGAACTAACTCTAAGGGTTCAAGACGAGCATGTCACATTCCAAGTGTTTAAATCTTTTCCATGTCTGGGTGGTGTTGAGAATAGCTCGAAAGTCGAAAGTGTGGAGGCCGTTGTGAAAGAAAGACACCGAAAAAATCGTCGGTCGAAAAACTCAGATTCCGTTTCAGCTGGTCCAACTTCTAAGAAAGATGTGGAACGAGTCGCATCTCTCAAGCATGTGGACATGCCATCATCGCTAGTGACGATTATTCTCGTTATTGTTTGAGTAAGTAAACTCCGGTGTTTAATTTTTTTTCAGGACTCGCTATGGCTAGGACTAAGAAACTGAGCAAGAGGGCCAGGACTCAGTCATCCCCCACTCGAGGGGAAACTTCTCGTAGTCGCGCCGAGTCGGAGGCGCACCAGTTTTCTGACCCGGAGATCCACAAAATCTTCAACGAGAAGATTCGGCCGCGACCTCTGATCCCGGAGAGGGGATTCACTCCAGCCCCCCAGGACGGGGAACTGCTTACCATGATAGACGAGATGGGGTGGGCCCGTTTCGCTGCACCCCCCGAGCCAGCGGTGATCTCGATAGTGCAGGAGTTCTATGCCAGCGCGTTATTGAAGCACATTCGGACGGGGACGATGTTACAGCAGTCAGACACTCGGACTCAGGTCGAAGTCCGAGGCATCACGGTGGATTTCTCGGTGGCTGCTATTCAGAGGTTGTTTGAGCTGCCGGCGGTTGATGAGGCGGCTTATACGCGAGTTATGGATGGCCTCACGAAGGAGGCTCTGCTCGAGACTCTTGCACAGCCCGACTCCGACTGGGAGCAGCGCGCACTGGGCTCTTCCACCTTCCACTTTAAGAGCTCGCGCCTCAGCTGGCTCGGGAGAGCCTGGCTGTACTTCATCTGCACACGTATTGACCCTACCTCTCAGATCCGCACTATTTTTCTCTCCCGAGCCCGGACATTATATGCTATCACCTCCGGGCTGTGATTCGATGTGGCTCCTATCCTGGTCCGATCTATCTTCCAATGTATTCAGGGAGGGGACAAGACGGGGTTGAAGCACCCCTCTCTTATCTGCGCTCTGTGCCGGCAGTCGGGGATGATGTGGTCGGACGACGAGCCGATGATAGCTCCCCAGGCCCCGATTGATCACCGCATCATCTCACATTTTGACCAGTGGGGAGGAGCGCCGGCACATGCTCGAGGGAGAGGATTTCTACTGGATGAGGCCCACGAGGGGTCCCCCGAGTCTCTTCTGCTGACAGAGGGGCAGGCAGATGCCGGCCCACCGCCCGACAGAGAGCGCTTGCAGTATATGTTCGACGAGCTGAGGGAGGATATGAGGAGAGAGAGAGGATATGAGGAGAGAGAGAGAGGGAGAGAGAGAGGAGATGAGGAGAGAGAGGGAGAGTATGCTGGCTGCCATGAGAGAGGAGCAGCGGACGGAGAGGGAGAGCATCATTGCTGCCGTCAGGGATGAGATGTGAGAGCAGGCCCGCCGGGCCAACCGACGTGAGGCGAGGCGTCTGGAAGCGAGGGATGCCTACCACCAGGAGCACCTTGCCGCATGGACAGCCCACATTTTGCACCCGAACGAGCCATTTATTGCACCTGCTCGGCCAGCCACACCACCCTCCTCACCAGATGACGCCGGCACCAGTTCGTGAGCTATTTGTAGGGGAGTACTTGACCTTCTTCTTTTATTGCTTATTATATTTTGTCCATTGAGGTCAATGTACGTCCTAAGTTTGGGGGGGTTTACTTTTTGTTGCTACATTTATTGCTGTACTTATTCGTTGCACTTTTCATTATTTTTTTCGTTATTTTTGTTGCTAGCCTTGCTTGTCATGATCTAACTCTTATTCGTGAATTTTTCGTGCCTCTTTGTGTGTGAAACTGATGTTACGATACTGTTTTCTCTCTGAAGAAACGGTTGAGTTTTAGTCGAGTTGTAGTCAGTAATATCTGTTTTTGTTGAGTATTCATCTAGGTCCGAAATTTTTTCATTTTTGTAGAAATCTTAGCAGATAAGAGAGGAGACATACGTGTTTTAAAATCGCCGTCGATACGTTTGGTTACATTTTTTTAAAGGCTAGTAGTCCAGTAACATAAGTCGTGTTGGCACTTAGATTGAGTTTAGAGTCGGTCAGTTTTTCCCAAAAATCGAGGTAATTTTTGTTCTATGATGGGAAGTCTAGTAACTGGGGGTATTCACGTGACCCGTTGTTTACTTTCGTGTAAAACGACGACCCTGATTTGACTAGTGATTTAGAAATTTTCGCATGTACCGATGATAGGGAGCCTAGTAACCGGGGGTATTCGCGTGTCCCGCTGTTTACTCTCGCGTAAAACAGCGACCTTGAATCGGACTTGCGGGAATAGCTATTCGAGTTGTTTCTCCGCTGTGGAGGGGAACTTAGTAACTAGAAGCATCCATGTGCCCCATGAGTGTCTTTTACGTCAAACGGTTTCCCAATACATGAGAATGGAATTTCCACCCTAGGATTATCCCGATGAAACATTCCGAGATCCGAACCTAGTGGTCAACTCGAATCAATTTCTTGAGCATATATATATAAGGGAACACTGTCCGAGGGTTATTTTTTTATGAAACTCTTGAAATTTGTGCCACTAGACTATGGGATTGGGCGAGTTAGCTTGCTTATTTTAACCTTTCATATTGACGGTCGATTAAATTCACGTTTGTTAATCTTTGAGCTGGATTTTCTTCATGAACGAGGGATTAGGACTGAAATTGGTTACTTTATGGAATCAGTGTTCTGGATGTAGCTCGCTATTACGCTACTTGTATTATTCAGAGAGAATTTCAGGGTAGTATTGATTAGGTTGAGCACTATGAGTTGCACGATTATTCACGATATTCTTTTGTGGAAATTAATTCTTTTTGCTTGAGGACAAGCAAAGGCTTAAGTTTGGGGGTATTTGTTAGGCGTATTTTTATACGCTTATTTATCATTATTTTATATTCTTTTTATGATGAAATCTGCATAAATGAGACTTTAATGCCCTATTATTTTATGTTTTGCAGGAAATTTGAGTCCGGAAGCTAAAACGAGGCAAAACAGGCGAAAACGGCGAATTTTGGCTGTGGGCCGCGGCACAAGCCAAGCGGGCCGCAGCACAGGAAGGCACCCAGCGACCCCCAGAGTAAACTGTACTCTGTTCCGCGGCACAGATATAGTGAGCCGCGGCACAGAAGAAATATATAGCGCCCAGGTTTTAATCTGCGCCCCGTGAGCCGCGGCACAGATTAAGTGAGCCGCGGCACACGGGGCGGTTTTGGTGTACTCCGCGCGGTTTTGGGCCGTTTTGAGTCCTGTTCTCGACCTAATTACACGGAGGCGTTTTTGAGGCAAGGAGAATTATAAATAAAGGGTTTAAGGCCAGAATTAGGCATCTTGGAATCTTGGAAGAGGGATCAGAGAATTGATTATCAAGGAACAGAAGCAGAAGACATCAGGAGCAGAGGGCGGAAGCCAGAAGAACGGAGGGATCCGAGCTCTTCATCTGCGTTTGATTTTAATGCTTTCTATCTTTTATTCTGTAATTTTATTATTTAGCATGTCAGGCTAAAACCCTAATCTAGGATTTTGATGAAACCTATGTTTTGACGAATTTGCTTGAGATTATCTATTTAATTCCCTTTTTGTTGAGTTTTCCCAATCGTGTTTAATTCTTTCAATTATCTGGCCAATAGTTGTATTGTTCTAATCATTCAATTCGAATAGGGAGAGGAGAGTTGTTGAGGAACTATTGGTGAGGACCGTTTTATTCTGTGAGATAGGAATATACTCATAGGTACTACGTGGCCTTTTGGAGATTTTATGCTTTTTGCCTATTGACGAATTAATTCACCTAGGGATAGAGTGCGTTATTCGCCTTTAGAAAAATCTATTGACCTCAGGAGAGGCGGTAGAGTATATTAGCAATCTTCGCCTTCAATAAATTGGAAAAATCATTAACTACAGATAATCGAGAGTAAATTCGGATAAATCGAGGTGGATTCAGAATCCTAGACTTATTTATCATTTGATTCTCTTTCTCCAAGCAATCGTTTTTATTGTTAGTTCTTTTATTGATTTTAGTTAGTTATTAATTGCAACCAAAATTCCGACCGTTCAAATAAAATTGGAATACATAAAATCGGTACTTAGTAATTTAGTCCTCGTGGGAACGATACTCACTCATCACTTTATTACTTGTAAACGATAACGTGCACTTGCGTTAACAAAATATCACAACAGTACGCTAACTCGGGGTTTGTAGCGTGCGCTAACGATTTCAGCGTACTGGGCAGTGGGGGTTCTGAAATCATATCCTGTGCACTGATCATCAGGTAGCGTGCGCTAAGGCTTCTGTAGCGTACGCTATCGGGTAGTATTTAGCGCGCGCTAAGCATGTCTAGCACACGCTAGCGACGCCGGCTATACAGGCGCTTGCTATCCCGTTAGCGCTATGTTTTGATGGTTAGCGTGCGCTAACTATGTTTTATATAAATAGGACAACAACCCCCTTTTCCGTCATTTTTCCTTCTCTTCACTTCCATTGGGCGATTCCGGCGATCTTAGAACGATTTGTGGAGAGTAATCCGTGGAGTCTCATTGCAGACCGATTCTTATGTTCCAAGCTTAGTATCCATCTTCTCCACTCCAATCCGAGGTATTTTCTTCAGGAACCCTAACTTTGTAGATTTGGGTTTTTTTTTCGGATTTTGGTTGATTAATCTCGAATTATTCACCTGTATTACGATATTCCTCATCGATTGTTGTTATTGAGTGATTCACAATCCATTTTCCTCGAATTTAATCCATGAATTGTCGACACAGGGAGATTTTGCGTAAACCCTCGCCCGTATCAATTGATTGTATATTGTCATAGTGTGTAAACGGGGTTGTGGGAGTTTTCCTTTCGATTATTGTTGTCGTATAGGACTGAGTTATGTTAACCCTTCGTTTAGGAACGGTCGTTTTCCTTCCCGATCATTCGTAGCCGTTATTCATTCCCAGTTCTTCGAAGATGTCTCAAAGGCAAGTACTTTACATTTGTTTACGCGTTCTAGTATTTGAATTATGGCCTTTCATGGTTGTGTGGATATATATATGTGTATGTTCACCTAGGGATTGGTCCGACGGGGCCTCTAGGGATACGTTGCCGTGAGTTTCGTATCGCGAACTATGGTTAACCACCCAGGGATGTCCGACGGGGCTCTGCGGGGTACGGTGGCCGTGAGTCTCGTACCAAGGTTAACTTTGAATTGTTTTGTTGGAGAAAATGTGTTTTGTGCTTGTGCACCGTAAAATATTCCGGAATATAAATGATTTCTAAAATGATTTTTGGCGCATATTTTCATCTGATTAGAATGATAGTTCAAATGGATTGTACTTGCACTAGCAGTTGTCGCTAACCCCTTAAATGGGGAAATACTTTTTGTATTTCAGGTACAGGTCTTGGAGACAAGCGAGCACACGATCCGTATGAGAATAATGGGCAAGCATGATACTGTTCAGTAGTCATTTGTTGGTGTTCTGTTCTGTCGTTTATTATTGATGTCTTGTTTTGGAATTTCTGTATTATGAAATTGGTTTAAGTACTCGAGTACTTCCTTTTTGAATTTGTTAATGTTGTGTTCCCGTTTTGGGAAATGGATTCGATGTCAGATTGTATTTGTCAGATTTTAGTCTTTTAATTGAATGTCGTGGTTTGAGAAATTGTCGTTTTGTTGATGATTGTATATCATTGTCGAAT
The DNA here is from genome assembly GCA_033398695.1 of Orobanche coerulescens. Taxonomy (NCBI): domain Eukaryota; kingdom Viridiplantae; phylum Streptophyta; class Magnoliopsida; order Lamiales; family Orobanchaceae; genus Orobanche; species Orobanche coerulescens. Next base: position 71,634,921 of record CM065802.1, read on the forward strand.
GTCTTGTTGGTACGTTAGCCTGGTGGATTCCACGGTGTGGGGTCCACGGCGCTGTAATATGCCCTGATCGTCTTGGGGGTGTTACAGAATATGGTATCAGAGCTTAGGTTTATGGATACCTAGACTGTCGGTTATTTGGGTCTAGTCGAGTGTCATTTTTTAACAGTATCACTGCTATGCCATCATCACAGTACGCCGGTGCTCGTAAGTTTTCCTAACTCGACTCATTACGTTGTTCTGTTCTATTCCTTTCTTGGTATCTTTTTGCGTTTTGCGCTTGAATTGTACTCACCCACTACTTCTTCAGAATTCCTGCTGGTAGAGGACGCGGACGCGGTAGGGGACGTGGCGCAGCCGGTGGGGCGGCCATGTCCGATAACTAGGGAACTGATTCGGCGATGCCTTCCTTGTCGAACAATGTTCCACCTAGTTTCGGAGGTCAGCAGGATCAGTCTGCTAGCTCCGGTAATGCACATGAGAATGTTGGAGTGGCGAATATTTTACAGCAAGTAGCGAACCAGATGACGCTACTAACCCAGGCCGTTTTGGTCGGCCAGGCTAATGCTAATCCGGTTCCTCCTACTGGATCCGGTAATGATAAGTTACTTCAGGACGTGATTCGTATGCGTCCACCGCAGTTTGATGGTGCTTCTGACCCTTCCGGTTGGGAGAGTTGGTTGTTTGAGATGGAGAAAGTATTCGAGGCTGCTAACTGCTCTGAGGAGAGGAAGGTACCCATCGCTCAGTACTTCCTTGCCAAAGAGGCGGCAACGTGGTGGCAAGCGGTGAAACCGCGTGACCGGGCAGCCACATGGGTAGAGTTTCGAGAGCTGATGGAAGACGAGTTTTGTTCGTGGCCAGTGAAAGAGGGGAGGATCCGAGCCTTCTTTGAGGCTAAGCCCCAGGATGTTCCTATTTCTCAAGCTATCAATGACTATAACCAACAACTTCATTATGTGAGAAACCAAGTCCGAGATGAGCTTGATAAGATCTGCCACTTTGATATGCGGATGAAACCGAGGGTGCACCACTACATGTCTGGTCTGGGGTGAACGACTTTGAAGGAGTATCAGAATAAGGCGATGGCTTATGATATGTCATTTTCTGCGACAGAGATGGCAGCCGAGGGAAAGAAGCAGAAGACCTCCGGCCAGTTTTCGGGAGGCAAGTCTGGAGGTTATCAGAAGACTCAGTCTGGTTCGCGAGTCTTCGGGAGTCAGTCCCCGTCATTTGGATGAGGAAACAGTTCTAAGTCTGCTCATACTGGTTCAGTGCGTGGTCCTAATTGCTTTAACTGTGGTCGCCATGGACACATTATGAGTGAGTGTGACAGGCCTCCGATTCAGTGTCATTCCTGCGGTCGGATGGAGCATCGTGCCAAGTTTTGTACAGATGCTGCTCGGGCACCAGTTACTCAGATATCAGCCCCAGCTGCGGGGGAACCGAGTGTAAATTAGGCACCGATAGCTTCTCAGCCACATCAGAGTTTTGGTAGAGGTCGAGGACGTGGACAACCTTCTAGAGGGGGAACTTCTAGTGTGGGGTCTGTTCCGCCCCGAGTATATGATATGAGACGAGCGGGAGACCCAGACGCGACGGTGGCTACAGGTACCGTTCACATCTTTGACCATCATGTTTCCGTATTATTCGATTCTGGTGCTACGCATTCTTTCATATCTCTGGATTGTGTGCATCGTCTGCATGTTGATTGCCTAGTTGCGTGTGAACCTTTTGTTGTTAAACTGCTTAGTGGGGATAGCATCGTGGGGGACCGTGAGATTCGAGATTTTCCTGTGAGTATCGCGGGGAGGGATTGGCCTTCTAATCTGATTGCGGTAGATATTAGAGACGAGGATCTAATTCTTGGTGAGGATCGGCTGGACCGTCATGGGGCGATCATGAATTATAGAATGAGAACTGTTTCGATGTTAGCCTCTGACGGTTCCGAGCATTCTTTTGTGGGGCGTAAGCGGGGTAGCCAGAGATTTCTGATCAGCGCTTTGAAAGCAGTGAGACTTCTTCGGGGAGGTTGCACGGGTTATTGGTATTATGCTTTGAGATTGGAAGAAGGGGGAGTCTAGCTCTCGTCTATTCCGGTAGTGTGTGAGTATCCTGACGTCTTTCCAGATGAGTTGTCGGGTTTGCCGCCGGATCGAGAGGTCGAGTTTACTGTTGATTTGGAGCCGGATGCGGCACTGATTTCTAAGACGCCATATCGCATGGCGCCTGCTGAGATGCTGGAGTTGAAGAAACAGTTGGTAGAGTTGCTAGACATGGGGTATATTCGACCGAGCGCTTCGCCTTGGGGCGCACCGGTCCTGTTTGTAATGAAGAAGGATAGGTCACTTCGTTTGTGCATTGACTATCGTGAGTTGAATAAAGTGACTATTAAAAACAAGTATCCGATCCCGAGGATTGATGATTTATTCGACCAGTTTCAAGGGGCGACCGTGTTTTCGAAAATTGATTTAAGATCGGGGTATTATCAGCTCCGAGTGAAGGATACCGATATTCCGAAGATGGCCTTTCGGACGAGATACGGTGACTACGAGTTTGTGGTTATGCCTTTTGGGCTAACCAACGCCCCAGCCGTGTTCATGCAGCTTATGAACAAAGTCTTTATCGAGTACCTCGATAAGTGTGTAGTCGTTTTTATCGATGATATCCTGATTTACTCGAGGAGCAAGGAGGAGCACGCCCGTCATTTGCATATCGTGTTAGATATTTTGAGAACTCAACATCTTTTTGCGAAGTTCTCAAAGTGTGAGTTTTGGTTACGGGAGGTTATGTTTCTCGGTCATGTGATCTCGGCCGAGGGTGTTCGTGTGGACCCACATAAGGTAGAGGCAGTGTTGGATTGGGCCCCGCCCAAGAACGTGAAGGAGGTCCGTAGTTTTCTGGGTTTGGCCGGATATTACCGTAGATTTGTCGAGGGGTTCTCTAAGATCGCTCGACCGCTGACTCAGTTGTTACAGAAGTCAAAGAAGTTTGTGTGGACCGATGTGAGGCAGAATAGTTTTGAGGAGTTGAAGAAGCGGTTGACGACCGCTCGTGTTTTGGCTTTACCGAGTGGTAATGAGGGTTTCTCAATTTTTAGTGATGCTTCGGGCCAAGGGCTCGGATGTGTACTCATGCAGCACGGGAGGACGATTGCCTATGCTTCCCGTCAGTTGAAACCGTACGAGTTGAATTACCCTACGCACGATCTTGAGTTGGCCGCAGTTGTATTTGCGTTGAAGATCTGACGTCATTACTTGTATGGCTCATCGTGTCAGATTTTCACCGATCACAAGAGCCTGAAGTACATTTTCACACAGAAAGAGCTAAATATGAGGCAGAGTAGATGGTTGGAGTTGATTACGGATTACGACCTCGAGATTCTCTATCATCCGAGCAAGGCAAATGTGGTGGCAGATACCTTGAGCCGGAAATCGGTATCGCTTCGGGCGCTTGAGTTGCTTACGGCCCAGTTGGGACTTCAGCGAGAGTTAATGAGGTTGAGCGTTGAGATCATGCTACCACAGAGTTCCGGGCAGTTGCGTACACTTGAGATTTCGTCGTCTCTAGTCGACGACATTAAATCGGGACAGTTAGAGGACCTGATGTTTATTCAGCTTCGAGAGAATGTAGGGAAGGGGAAAGCCCCGGGATTCGTGATACATGAGGATGGTGTGTTGAGATTCCAAGGTCGGCTTTGTGTTCCGAACGACTTGGAATTGAGGCAGAGTATTATGCAAGAGGCTCACGCGTCACCTTACTCAGTCCATCCGGGCTCGAGTAAAATGTATAAAGATTTGAGAAAGAATTTCTGGTGAAATGACATGAAGAATGAGGTGGTTCAGTTTGTGGCTAAGTGTTTGACTTGTCAACAAGTCAAAATCGAGCATCAGTGACGGTAGGTTTGTTGAAACCACTTCCCGTCCCGGAATGGAAGTGGGAAGATGTCTCCATGGATTTTGTCACGAACTTGCTGAGGACGAAGACCGGAATGAATATGGTGTGGGTGATCGTGGACCGACGGACTAAGTCGGCACATTTTCTGGGCATCAAGTAGACCTGGCAAAATAGACCCAGGCCCGCGGGCCGGGCCAGCCCGCCCGTTTTTGGGCGGGCATTGGGCTTCATATTTTTGGCCCAAAAAAATCGGGCCTTTTTGGCCCGGCCCAGCTTTGCCGTTGAGGCCGGCCATGGCCCGCCCGCCGGCTTTTTTTTTTTTTTATATATTTATGTTATATTTAATTATAATATTTAAAATCTTTCCTTATTTATTAGATTAGATTACATCTATATGTTAATTATTGATGTAGTTTTATTTTTTATGGGACTTTGTGATTACTTTGTAGTATCTCATATCAATAATAATATTATTTTATGATTTTTATAAGAAAGTAGTAGTGATAAATGAAATGATGATCAAATAAAAATATTTATATATTTGTCTTTTGATTGCGGTAGTGTAGTAAATAATATAATTATCAAATAAAAATAATTGTACATTTATTTAATTGATTGTGATAGTATAGTGAATAATATAATAATTACGGATCGAAAAATATTTCTATATTTATTCAGAAATAATATTTCAAAAAAAAAAAGAGTCGAGGACCGCGGGCCGGGCCCGCCCGGGGCGGGCCACGGGCCTAATATTTTTGGCCCAAAAAACCGGGCCTTTTTGGCCCGGACCAGATTTGGCCCGCCCGTTTTTTGCCCGGCCCATTTGGGACGAGCCCGCCCGTTTGCCAGGTCTAGCATCAAGGATAATTGGGGTCCAGAAAAATTAGCTCGTATTTTTTGGACAGAGATGGCCGGTTTGCATTGGGAACACGTTTGCGTCTGAGTACATCTTTCCATCCTCAGACCGACGGACAGTCCGAACGTACCATTCAGACGTTCGAGGATATGTTACGCGCGTGTGCGTTAGACTGGAGTAGTGACTGGGAGGAGCATCTGGCCTTGATTGAGTTTACGTATAATATTAGCTGGCACGCGTCGATTAAGATGGCACCGTATGAAGCACCTTATGGCCGACGTTGCCGATCGCCGATATGTTGGTGTTGTTGCCCAAAATATTTATCCGAAGATTAATACTGCTGGAAGACGGACAACAAACAACAATTGCGGGAGCACTTCCGAGAGTAGATAAATAATACAAGATTTGCCGGGTTTGTTAGGCCCGGGCTTGAATGCTCTCGCGAGATGTTATTAATACAAATATTCGTGGATACAAGTATTAATGAGAGAAATCTAAATACAATGAGTGTAAAAAGACTCTGTTGATCCGGCTCTTGAGCGAAGCTCGGTGTTCTTCGTCCGCCGTGTCTGCTCGAGGAGAAAGCAGTAGGGAGAAGTAAGACCGAAAGAAAGCTGTTGCCAAGAGTTGGATGTTAGCCAAGTGTAAGTATTTTGCTCTTGTATGGTGTGAAATGCGGGAATGCGGGGAGTTCGAGAGTCGAGTCTGTCCCTTTTACAAGTGCTCTTGCCTTGTATATATAGAGGTGAGGGCCCCTGTCCCTAGTGGGCGATCGCCTTTCGGCATTTAATGTAACAGGCGATCGTCACAAAGGGCACGTGGCTGCCAAAAGTCTATAGATCAGGCGGCTAATTGAGTGGCCCAATGAGGAGCCGGCACGCGTCCGGAAGTACTGTCACAGGAGGTCCCACTTTGTTACTTTCGGCGGACTTTGTCAGGGTAGGTGACAGGCTGTAGTCACATGTCTTGTCCGTCAGCTCCTTTCGCAGGTCTGGGCCCTGTTGGTAGGTGAGGTAGGTGACAGGTTTGTCAGCGCCTTTTGTGGATCTGCACGTGGGTGCTGTCCTGTTTGCCCGGCCTTGACCGACTCGATGGCCATCGGCCCAGATCGTCATGATGCGGTCGTCTCTAGCTGGACACCGAGGATCGTTCGGCAGATGCCCAGAGAGGATCGTCCGCTAGTCGATCGCCAGGAGTCGGTCGCCGAGTACCGAGTGATGATCGTATCTGAGGTCGATCGCTCGGCACCGGGACTTGTCACAGGACCTTGATTGGCCGATTTAGCTTGTCCGTGGGTTGAGGCTCGGGCGCACAGTCTGCTCGGAATCTGCCTTGGCCGCTCGCGATAAGTCGGTCGCTCGGCCTCGGAGGCGATCGCCGGTCGGAAGGTGTTAAAACTTGACACAACAATTGCCCCCGGCTTGCTCCTATGTTGAAGACATGGGGCGAGGTGGTTCTTCTTTAGCGATCGCGTCTGGATGAGGACGGGCGATCTGAGCCGACTTAGGACTCGGACTTGGGCTATCATCGTCGATTGGCTTAGCTATCTTTCGGTCTTGTACCTGCAAAAAACAACATTGGCCGATCCCCCATGGAAACTTGGTGGTTTCGCTTTGTTTGAGGAATCGTGCACAGTCGCGGAGATCGATGGACCGACCCCATGACCGTGTCTTGGTGCGCGAAGACAATGAGTGTCTCGTGACTCACTTTATTATGAGGGTCCTCTGTTAGGCTGCGCCTCGCCTCGTATTTAAACGAAGGGCGTGCGGTCTCGGTCTAGAGGAGTCCTTGCGCGGGGCAGCGTCGGATGAATCAACTCCACGCCCGCGGCTTGTTAGCTCTGCTTCCACCTCGGCCAGCCATGGAGATGGCCGACCTCGACGGTGTACGTTGAGACGGGGATTGTGGCATGTGTCCACTGATTAATGTTGGAGAGCCCTCCGACTACGCCGGCCTCGTATTTAAACGAAGGGCGGGCGATCTCGGCCGAAAGGGACCTTGCATGGCCGAAGCAGCCGGTTCCATCGACTGCCAGGACCATGGCTTTATGATGTGCGGTGGAGGCGATCTTATGCCTTAGTCCGTCATGTTATATGCTGGACTGTAGATGGCGATCGTGTCCTCCGGACTGCGGATGATGTAGCGTGATGATCGGCGATCGGGCCGGAAGACTGGCGATCGTCGCTCGGCTGCCGATCGCTTATTCGTAGGTCGATATTGGCGATCGGGCGGGAGATCGTCGTCCGGGTGCCGATCGCGCTGCTCACAGGCTAAGAAGAAACCTTTGCCTGGCCAGAAAATCTGCGGCTCTTGCCCGGAAGGCTGCGTAGGTCGTAGGTTGGGTCTTCGTGAGATGCCTGAACATAGGCGAAAAACCCTGAAATCCTCCTAGGACCGCGTAGAGGGCGGTCTCATCGCTTATGGGCTCGCCATTGAGGATGATTACGTCTACCCGGTCGATGTAGTCCGAGTCGGACTCTTCTTCTCCCTGCTTGATTTGCATCATGCGAAGGGGACCTTCGGGCCGGACGACCCTGGTGGCGAAGTACTCAGTGAAGCCGTGCGCCAGCTCGTTAAAGGAGCCAATGGACCGAGGTGGCAATGAAGTGTACCACCGGTGGGCGAGGTCGTCCAGCGTCAGAGGGAACATTCGGCATCTGGTCGCGTCAGATGCCCCACACCCGGTCATGTAGATGTTGAACTTCCTCGGGTGCACTTGGGGTGCGGATCGCCCCTCGTAAACGGGTTTTTGCGGGGAGCGATCCTGTCTTCGCACGGGCGAGCTCGATGTCGATCGCGAGCGGCTCGCTTGGCCGGCGATCGTCTTCTTGGCGCCGCCCAGATTCCGGAGCGCCTTCATGTCGTTGAGTTGACGTTGCATCGCGGCCATTGCCGTGGCTTGGTCGCTTGCGATCGGCTTTGGGAGCGAGGCCGAGGCGATCGTGTACCGATCTCGGGCTCATTGCCGCCGGCCTCGGCAATTCGGCGAGGAGCCGACGGCTAGGCGCCTTCCGGGAGTCGGGTAGGCCGAGCTCACGGTGACGGACTCAAACTCCGTCGTCTCGTAGCCGGGCCGGTGCCCGTGCTGTCGGGTCACCGCCTGTGCGATCGAAGACAGAGGTGCCCCGGGCGAGCGCCTCTTCTGCGGACGGAGCCTCTGGCGATTGCTCGGCTTGATAGTGCCTTGAGCTTCCGCTTGATCTTCGGCGAGAGGCAGGCGGTGGCTGGAGGCGCGTCGAGAGCACTCCGTCGCTCTGTAGACGGCCAGGCCCCTTCGATCTGTTCCTTGGTTCGAACCGATCGAGCGAGAGGCTTGGGCCGCCGTCCGAGGGACGGATCGAGCGTCTCGATCATGGCGGCTACCTTCCACCATCGGCCGCGGCTCGGGCCAGGGACGGAACAGGGTCCGCCGGGCTGATCAGCGGCTTTCTTCGACGCGGAGGCGGAAGACATGATTTCTGAAGGATTTCTTTGAAGTGCAGTAAGTGTCACTTCAAGTATCTGCCCCGAGAACAGTGAGTGTTCTTCGGGACGGTAGGTATAAAAATCGAGGGTTGAAGGGCCCCTTCCTCTAGCGCCAATTGTTGTTGCCCAAAATATTTATCCGAAGATTAATACTGCTGGAAGACGGACAACAAACAACAATTGCGGGAGCACTTCCGAGAGTAGATAAATAATACAAGATTTGCCGGGTTTGTTAGGCCCGGGCTTGAATGCTCTCGCGAGATGTTATTAATACAAATATTCGTGGATACAAGTATTAATGAGAGAAATCTAAATACAATGAGTGTAAAAAGACTCTGTTGATCCGGCTCTTGAGCGAAGCTCGGTGTTCTTCGTCCCGCCGTGTCTGCTCGAGGAGAAAGCAGTAGGAGAAGTAAGACCGAAAGAAAGTCTGCCAAGAGTTGGATGTTAGCCAAGTGTAAGTATTTTGCTCTTGTATGGTGTGAAATGCGGGAATGCGGGGAGTTCGGAGAGTCGAGTCTGTCCCTTTTACAAGTGCTGCTTGCCTTGTATATATAGAGTGAGGGCCTGTCCCTAGTGGGCGATCGCCTTTCGGCATTTAATGTAACGGGGCGATCGTCCTAAAGGGCACGTGGGCTGCCTGCCAAAAGTCCATAGATCCAGCCGGCAGCTAGCTGAGTGGCCCAATGAGGAGCCGGCACGCGTCCAGAAGTACTGTCACAGGAGGTCCCACTTTGTTACTTTCGGCGGACTTTGTCAGGGTAGGTGACAGGCTGTAGTCACATGTCTTGTCCGTCAGCTCCTTTCGCAGGTCTGGGCCCTGTTGGTAGGTGAGGTAGGTGACAGGTTTGTCAGCGCCTTTTGTGGATCTGCACGTGGGTGCTGTCCTGTTTGCCCGGCCTTGACCGACTCGATGGCCATCGGCCCAGATCGTCATGATGCGGTCGTCTCTAGCTGGACACCGAGGATCGTTCGGCAGATGCCCAGAGAGGATCGTCCGCTAGTCGATCGCCAGGAGTCGGTCGCCGAGTACCGAGTGATGATCGTATCTGAGGTCGATCGCTCGGCACCGGGACTTGTCCTGGGACCTTCAGTTGGCCGATTTAGATTGTCCGCTGGGTTGAGGCTCGGGCGCCTGGTCGCTGCTCGGCAGATCTGCCTTGGCCGCTCGGAAGTAAGTCGGTCGCTCGGCCTCGGAGGCGATCGCCGGTCGGAAGGTGTTAAAACTTGACACAACAGTTGGGATGAGCCGTCCGATCTAGTTGGCACCGAGCCGGACCTTGTGTTGGAGACGAGGGAGAAAGTGGAATTGATTAGAAAGAGAATGTTGGCAGCTCAGAGTCGACAAAAGTCTTATGCGGATGTTAGGCGTCGACCTTTGGAGTTTGAGGTGGGAGATCATGTTCTGTTAAGAGTGTCTCCGTCGAAGGGAGTTTTTCGTTTTGGGAAAAAGGGGAAGCTCAGCCCGAGGTACATTAGACCTTTCGAGATATTGGAGAGAGTTGGCGAGTTAGCGTACCGTTTGGCATTACCTCCGTCGTTGAGTCATGTGCATAGTGTATTTCACGTCTCTCAGTTGAGGAAGTATGTTCCGGACCAGTCCCACATTATTGATTTCAGAGACGTGGAGATCGAGAAGGATGTTACGTTTGAGGAGAGGCCCATCAGAATTTTAGAGCGTCGAGTCAAACAGTTAAGGCACGAAACCATTCCTTTGGTTAAAGTGCAATAGTCAAGGCACGGCGTAGAAGAGGCAACATGGGAGTTGGAGGAGGATATGCGTTCGAGGTACCCCGAGCTTTTTGATTCTTAAGTTTCGGGACGAAACTTCTTTTTAGAGAGGGAGAATGTAATATCCGTACCTTTCCATTTTTAGCAGTTTCTATTTTTGGTGTATGTCTATTTTTATCGACTCGTTTGTAACCGTTTCGACATTTTGAATCTATTTTATTTCGGAATATAAATGGTTTCTAAAATAATTTTTGGCGCATATTTTCATCTGATTAGAATGGTAGTTCAAATGGATTGTACTTGCACTAGCAGTTGTCGCTAACCCCTTAAATGGGGGAAATACTTTTTGTATTTCAGGTACAGGTCTTGGAGACAAGCGAGCACACGAGCCGTATGAGAATGATGGGCAAGCATGATACTGTTCAGTAGTCATTTGTTGGTGTCCTATTCTGTCGTTTATTATTGATGTCTTGTTTTGGAATTTCTGTATTATGAAATTGGTTTAAGTACTCGAGTACTTCCTTTTTGAATTTGTTAATGTTGTGTTCCCGTTTTGGGAAATAGATTCGATGTCAGATTGTATTTGTCGGATTTTAGTCTTTTAATTGAATGTCGTGGTTTGAGAAATTATCGTTTTGTTGATGATTGTATGTCGTTGTCGAATGTCTTGTTGGTACGTTAGCCTGGTGGATTCTACGGTGTGGGGTCCACGGTGCTGTAATATGCCCTGATCGTCTTGGGGGTGTTACAGAAAATACTAACTTCCCCTGAGTTAAATATCAATTTATTTGAATAATTAATGTTGAATTTTGGGGATCCATCCGACTCTTGGTCATTTTTCATTTGGAAAAAAGACGATGTTCGGTATTATGGTTCCTTTTGGAATCTATATTTTCTTTATTTTTATTGTTCGTCTTAGGCTTTTATAATTAGTAATATGATGCCCGATTTTCAAATATTTATCACAATTGGGTATTTTTAAAGTTAAGAATTCATTTTTAGTATTTGGTTTGAATCCTAATCCTTGTTTATTTAACGAAAATTTTTGAACAGATAGTAAATTTTCATATTTTCATATCCGGAGAAAATTTATTCGTTAAATCTTTAAGTTCGTTTTGGACTTTTAATAAATTATTTTTCAATTTATTCTCTTTCTATAAGCATAGAGAATGATTATTTTCAATAAATTTTCCTTTTTCTTGAATTTTGGAGATTTCATCTTCCAATAACTTATTTTTCATTTGGAGGATTTATTATCTTTGAATGAATTTGGAAAATCCATATGTAATTGCTCGAAAGCATTAAAGAGTTCATCTTGAGATGAGGTACTTACCTGGATTTCGTCGTCATTATCGTCAAACGAGCTCCTTGCCATGAGTGCGAGATTATTTTGAAAATTTTCATCTTCATCTTCGTCGTCACTTTAGGTGGATATTAGCACTCCCTTCTTAGAATTCGAGCCACGACAATTCTTCGTAAAGTGGCTGGGTTTTCCATAATTTTGACAGTTATTGTCGAACCGATTTGACTCATTCCGTACTTGTGAGTTGAAGTCTTTTCTTCTTTGGTTTAATAAGTTTTGATACTTATTGATGTTTTTGGCATAAAATGCCGATTCTTCATCATTATCATCAACCGGGATTTCTTCTTTATTTCTAAACATCTCTTTTAGCTTTTAAAGCATCGTTTTCTCCTTGGGTTTTGGCTTGGCATTTCGAGATTTTAGCACAATCTCGTAGTTGATAAGCGAGCCGACAAGGGCACTAAAATCAAGAGTCTTGAGATCTTTAGATTCCATGATGGCCGTAACCGTCCCGTCCCATTCACAAGGTAGTGATCATATTATCTTTTTCACTTTTTCACTACCTAATAATGGTTTCCCAAAACAAGCCAGTCCATTTGTGATGACCGAAAATCAGTCGAGCATGTTTGTTATGGACTCGTCATTCTTCATCATAAATAATTCATAGTCATGGAGAAGCATATTGATCTTCGTTTGCTTGACTTGATTCGTTCCTTCGTGAGTTACCTCTAGCATTTTCCGAATTTCTTTGGCACTATTACGCGAGGAAATCCGATTGTGTTCTTCCGGATTTAAAGCACAATAAAGCAATTATGTTGCTTTGATATTGTAGTGATTGTTTTTCCAATCTGTATCCTCAAATTCTTCAAAGCTTTTAAGAGATCCGTCATATTTCATAGGATTTTTTGGACCAAGGTATATTACCTTCCGAAGTTCGATATCATAGGCTCGAAGGAAGATTGACATCTTTTTCTTCTATGTCATGAAATTTGATCCGTCAAAGAATGGAGGTCGGTTTAAGCTGAGGCCTTCGACCGGGGAATAATGAAGCGCCATTGGATCTTTTTCTCCCTAGATGTTAAGCCAACTATTAGAGGTACCCGCTCCGATATCAATTGTTGGGTTGGTACTTGAAGTAGGGTTGGATAGTGCGGTTAAGAATATATGATTCTTTTGCTATTGCGGAAGCGATAAAGTACAAAATGTAATTGACACAGAGATTTATAGAGGTTCGGCCAATATGCGTACGTCCTATCTCCTTATCTTTTTCTATAGGCTTAAGATAAACCTTTCCACCTTGTCTTCTATCGGTCCGAGGGAAATCATTACAATCTTGTCTTCTATCGGTCCAAGATAAACCGTTACAATCTTGTCTTTATGTCGATCCAAGATAAACCGTTTTCCTTTTCTATTGGATAAGGAATCAACCTTTCTAGCTTTCTATCGGTAGTAGAAAAACCTCACTTGGATTTAGATTATGATTCTAACAATGCTGAATCCACGATCCTAATAACACCGAACAAATCTACAATCCTTTCTTTTCTCTCGTGTATGGTTGAGTGAATTAAACACTCGAACTCTTATGAATTAAGCTAGAATACAACAACAATAATGTATATAATGATATCTGATGTATATAAACTTTGCTTGAATTAGTTGTACTAAACAGTACCAAATGCATTGGCATTTATAGTCTTGAGAGCCAAACTAGCCGTTGCTCCATGTTATGCTTTAGCGTGCGGTACATACACAGTATAGCGTACGTTAATCCTTTTAGCGTACGTAAGTCTCTTATGTAGCGTACGTTATTTCATGTCCATTTCAGTCCAATAGCTACTGCATCTCTCATAGCGTGCGCTATATCATCATGTAGCATACGTTATATGTATCCTTAGATAGATGTTGAAATGATGACCTACTCCATGACGTCACTTGCCCTTCAACGGTCCAATATTTGAATTCTGATTCAAACTCTTAGCGTACATTGGGTTAGGCATAGCGTATGTTAATCTCCGTGAATTGCGTATGTTAGCCATGCCATGCTCGGCTGTCTTCAACTGGGTCTTTGTTGCATATGTTAGCAATGATGCTTAACGTATGCTAGGTGTGTTTTATGCTTCAATTCATAGAATTTCTATCCAGCTCGTGCTTCTTCAACTGTAGTTGATTAATTGTTGTTTTTCATTGTTTATCAACTTATCATCAAAATCTTTAATATGAATGTGTGGAATAAAATGTTCCAACATATTTCTCCCAAAACCAAAGGGTCAGATATACATGATAATGAATCTCAAAATATTATACAAATCACATACAATGGGTCTCAATAAAACAAACCCGGCTGTCGAACATAACCCTCGGGCGTATGAAACAGCTAATCGCAAACCGTCGGACGTACCCAATCACACAATATGTATGAAAGACCAATCAATATGGCTCAAGATGAACATCACAGTACGCCCGATCCAGAATTATGTTCGTGCACATGTTCACCCCATATAGGAATCCAGGATATACTGGGACAACGTACCTAATTAGTCTCACGAAGTAATCGTCTCGTGTGCACAGTCCAATGTGAAAACATCAACACATGACCATATGTGCCTGACTAAAAATCCTACACATAACCAATCGGCATGCATATATGATTCCAGAAATGTCATGATGCAACATGACAAAGAAACTCAATTAAGCACATATCCGGATCAAGGAACTCACCGAAGTGACAACAACAATCAATGAGACCAACGATAACAAAAGTGATGAATTTGGGAGTACAATTCCACAACGAAACGACCAATACGATCAACAACACCACCTCAATATGGATCATAGATTCATAATGCTTTACACATACACGAAATATATAACATTTAAAAGAATCACTTATCATTATAACTAAGCAAGATAACTTGCCTCAATCCCGGAGACGAAAAATGCTTATGTACGATCAAAACGTCCTCCACGAAGCGAACGAACAACGGTCGGATGAACAACACCAATTAATCAAATGAACAACCTTGAGCGAAATATAATTTATTCAATAATAAAACTCTATGAATCCGATAACGAATTCAACGCAATAGATTTTCTTAAATCGGTCAAACTACTCTCGTTATATGAATTATCAACACTTATTCAACTATTAGTTTATTATAATACTATTATCTTATAATATCTTAATTAACACGAGAACATCATAATCATTTCAAAATATGATGTTTACTACTAAAATCATAATAATCAATATTATGACTTAATAATCCCTTAAATTGATATGTATATGTACTCAATATTTGATTATTGTTACTTTAATAATGGAATACATATTTTACTCAAAGTATGTCATTGTAGGTCACAAGTCGTCAGGAATAAGTCTAGAGGGGGGGTGAATAGACTTATTAAACTCTTTTCCTGAATCTCAGGTGAGTTTACACAGCTGATAAACTATGTAGCTTAACTGCAGATGATAATGCGGAAACACATCTGATAACAATGCAGGTGACTAATGTCAACTGCAGGTGACTTATTTCAATTGTGAAACTAAGTTATGCGGAAGACAGTTGACTGCTTTATCGAACAGTCGATATGAATGCAGCAGATAAGTATGATAAAATGCAGTCAAACACGCAAGCACTTATAGTGGTTTCAGAGATGGGGTAATCCTCTACTAGTCCACTTTTCTCCAAACCAGTTGGAGATGAATTCACTATAACTTTCAACTAGTGATAAACATTACAATGATTCAACCAGTTACAACAGCTTCCAACCAGTGGAAACACGTGGCCATTGCAACTCCCTTTGACTACCTAGCACCTCCTGATTGAAAACCCGTGGATGCCTCAACAACTCGCAAGCTATGTATCACCTTCCAATCATGAACTCGTGGATGCGTTTATAGCCTCTTCACTTTCAAGAACCTCGTTCAAGAAAGCAACCCCGTACTCAAACTTTTAAGACAATAGTTTTTATCTTCTCCAACTTAAGAGCTTCTCACTATATGAACTTTTGAACTTTGCTTTTCACTATGCTATTGTTCGCTTTGATAGCTTTGATTGCTTTGAATATTTTTGATCGCTTGTAAATGTTGTTTGCATCGTACTTTGCTCAATTCTGTCTTCAGATATTTATTGTACGAATCTTGAGCTTCTTCATAGCCATTGCATCACTGTAACAAATCTTTCCGTTGGAGAGTAGACTTCTTTGTTTATTCGTTCATCTCTTTGCACGACTTGATTCCCTTTTCAATTCCAACTGTTTGAAATAATTCTTTTGTCCACACCGCTTTTCTTGATTTGTATATCCATAAGTCTTCAGAGCGTGGATCTCAAGGAATATTTTATTCCTAACTTTCCGGGAATCATTCAGATTGTCTCCTTGAATCTACGTCCGCATGTCTCGCCGTTATTGTTGACTTTCAATGCTTTGCTGACGTGGACTGAAAAAACTTGGCTGCAGTAATGGTTTAGGTCAAACTCCTCTGATGTTTGGTTTGACCGGAAACCTCGGCTAATAAATAACTCGTCTGTGGTCAACTCTCATCCGATATATTTGCTTGAACGAAGACTTGTCTGCTTTCAGTTGGAGTAATACTCGCCTGATGTGTTCGTTGTCTGAAAGCATAGCTGATAACTCGCCTCTGATCAAACTTCTCTCATATATTTGTTTGACCGGAACTCGCCTGATATTCTACGTTCTACAGAACTCGGCTGCAGCTGAGTTTTGGTCAAACCTCTCTCATATTTCTATTGACCAAAACTCGCCTGATATAGAACTCGTCTGAAAATCAACCGATATGTTAGCTGTTCTATACTTAGCCGATTTACTAACTGATTACTATTTAGCCTAATTTTTAAGGCCTATAGAAGATACTCATTTGGTTCTTCTTTATAATGCCAAGTACTTAGTGCATATATTTGAATTAAACAAGAATACAGAGATGACATCATCAAAATCTAACAAGTTTTCCTAACAGTCATCACATCATGATCTTATATTTCAAAAGTAAAGAGATTTACTACTCATTATGCGGGAATAGTTATACTTAATTCTATATTTTGATTATTTAAATACTTCCATTAAATAATAAAAAAATAACCAAAATCTCACAAATTCAGGTATAAGATACTTTATTAAGTTAGAAGTGATTTTTCAGAATTTTGATTCGAGATTAGATATAAACCAATTATTTACCATATCTAAATATTGATCATTTTTATAATCAATTAAATGTAATTAACTTTTAATCTCTTACACTAATTCAAAAAGTTTATTTACAATATCCAAACAGTCATTTACATTAGCGCTTTAAACCTTAGCATTTATATTTATTTATATCTTAATAAATATAAACTTATGAATATTTTGATATAATATATTTATCAAGAAAATTAATTTTTACCTAAAAAATATTGAAATACGTTATGAATATTCGGACACTAGGTACTTAATATTTCATGGAATAATAAGTTCATAGAATCGAAGTTCTTTAGGTGTTTAGAAATTTATAACAGTTTTAATAATAGCGATAATTATTCTAAAATAGATAAAAATTAACAAACTAATATTAATTTGAAGTTTGAACACCTACCTCTAGTTAATATCTCAGAATGGAGAAATGAACGTCTTCTCGTCGAAAAATTCATAAAAATCTCTCTCGAACAATTCGTCAGACATCTGGCGGAGTTGTCCTGGAAAAGATGCCCTGACTCGCCGGAAAATGACCGTTTATTGCCGGAACAAAGGACTGTGATCGAAAATATAGAGACAAAAATTTACATAGGAAGAGTTTGAGTATAATGCTACATAAATTAGGTGTATAGAACAAGTCTGTAATGGCTCTATTTATAGGCCACAAACCATGTGCTCAGACAACCCCGCGGGTGACGTCAGTCACGCCCGACAGTGTCCAGCAGGCTGTCGCAGAATCTTGCTGGAACGTGACCAGGTCATGCCCGCGGCATCTTCCGGAACGTGGCCAGGTCATGTGCGCGGGTGACCGGCGGCTGTCCAACTATTTTGCAGTCCCACTTCTTCGTATGAACTCCGATTGTCTCACCGTTTAAACCGTTGAAAAACTAACTCAATTATATATTATAATATTAAGTTTCAGAATTTTTCAATTTATCAAAAATCTGTGGTGTTTTTTCAAAGTCGGCCCATGTGCACGATATTTTCCCAGAAAATATCCAATCATATATCTACTAATATTTTCGGTACCTCTTTTGTATTTTGAACGATCCAAGAACATTTACATTTATAATACATCTATAAAAATTCACAAGTCATACATTTAGTGCAGAAAATAATTTATCGAAGAATACAACATTGGTCATCGTCACATTATTATCAATAATTATTTGAAGATATTAGAAAATATAACCCGTCATATTATACTTTTATACTCAATATCAAGTCCATAACTGAAAAAATTCACATTATTAATATTCCAACAAGGCAACAACAACATCTAAGACTTAGTCCCAAAATAATTTGGGGTCGGCTAACATGAATCAAACTTTGAAACCGTCAATGATCGTTACATAAATAACAAAAAAGGAAAAAAAGAGGGAAAAAAGTAGAGAAAAAAGTAAATAAATAAAAAAAAGAGAATGAATGTTAAAAAAAAGAAAAAAAATGAAAAATCCTGAAAAATAAATTAAAAGATAATATGAAATAAAAGAAAATAGGAACAAAATACGGATAAAAAAAGAACCAGATTCCATCCACCATCCGTATTCCTTCCCGCCACATTTGCCTCTCCATTGCCATACTTTCTCCAATTCCAAGAAACCACATATCATTTTCAATCATCTTTATCCAAGTTTTCTTGGGTCTTCCTCTACTTTTCACAATATTACTTGTTCCCCAACTTTCTAGCCTCCTCACTGGGGCATCAATAGGTCTTATTCTCACATGACCAAACCATCGTAATCGATTCTCCACCATATTGTCTTCTATAGATGCAACTCTTACCTTCTCTCTAATCACCTCATTTCTGAGCCGATTATTTTTTGTATGACCACACATCCATCGTAGCATACGCATCTCCGCTACATTCATCTTTGAACATGACACTATTTTACAATCCAACACTCGGTGCCATATAACAGTGCAGGTCTAATTGCCGTGCGGTAAAATTTACCCTTTAATCTATGAGGCATGTCAAGATCACATAAAACCCCTGTGGCACTCTTCCACTTCAACCACCCTGCCTTTATTCTGTGAGCCACATCTCCATCTAGCTCTCCATCCTTTTGGATAATAGATCCAAGATACCGAAAGAAAGTGGATCCATGAACAACTTTTCCATCAAATGTGATCATCCCCGCCTCTCTATCACTGTTTTCGCTAAACCTACACTTCATATATTCAGTCTTACTTCTGCTCAGCCTAAAGCCTCGAGCTTCCAAAGTATCCCTCCAAAGTTCCAATTTATGTTGCACTCCAACTTTCATTTCATCAATCAACACAATATCATCTGCGAACATCATACACCACGGAACGTCATTTTGAATTTCTCTTGTCAATTCGTCCATAACTATGGCAAAGAGAAAAGGACTAAGAGCAGATACGTGATGCACCCGAATCATAATAAGGAATTCTTCTGTCCTCCCAACATTAGTACGTATACTTGTACTAGCTCCCTCATACATATCCTTTATAATGTCGATATATTTCCGCGATACACCCTTATTTGCTAAGGCAGACCAAAGTACTTCCCTTGGTACTTTATCATATGCCTTCTCTAAATCAATAAAAATCATATGTAGATCTTTCTTTTTTATCTCGATAATGTTCCATCAACTACCGGATAAGATAAATTGCTTCCATGGTCGATCTTACAGGCATAAATCCAAACTGATTTTCTATTATCTTCACACATTTCCCGATCCTTTGTTCAATCACTTGTTCCCACAACTTCATGGTATGACTCAATAGTTTAATTCCGCGATAATTAGAACAATCTTGAACATCACCTTTCTTCTTATACAAAGGGACAAGAATACTTTTCCTCCATGCTGATGGCATCTTATTGCTTCTTCAAATCTTATTGAAAAGCATAGTTATCATTCGATCCCTCTCTCCCCCAAACACCTCCAAACTTCAATAGGTATACCATCTGGTCCTTCTGCTTTCTTTGACCCCATCTTCTTCAATGCCATTGTCACTTCACCCTTTTGAATTCTCCTCTTAAACTCTCGGTTAACCATACTTGAGGGAATGTTTAAATTCCCAATATCTTGTTCTTGATGGCCATTGAATAGGGTATCAAAGTATGACCTCCATCTCTCTTTTATCTCTTTATCTTGAACCAAAACTTGTTGGTCGGTATCTTTTACATATTTAACTTTTCCAATATCTCGCGTCTTCTTCTCTCTCATTAGAGTAAGTTTATAGCTATCTTTTCCCCCTTCTTTTGTATCTAATCTTGCATATAATTCTGGATTGACCTTTGATCGGGCATTTCGCACTGCCTTTTTAGCTTTTGTTCGAGCTTTCTTGTACTTCTCATAATTCTCATCGCTCGAGCATTTACCCAGTACCTTATAACATTCACGTTTGGTCTTTATCGCTTGCTTAACTTCATAATTCCACCAAGATGTGTCATTACTTGATGGTCTGTTTCCTTTAGATTCTCCTAGGACTTCTTTTGCAACTTCATTTATGTTATGCTCCAACAAGTTCCACATCGAATCTATATCCATCTCCGTGCAATCAGACCAAATACCACTATCAGCAATATTAGCCACAATAGTATGTCGACTCTCCCCTTGGAGCTTCCACCACTTAATTCGAGGGTCAACTTATGGTCTTCTCTTTTTTAAGTGCCTCTTACCTCGAAAGTGTAATATCCGCAATTTCGGCTTCTGGTAATTTTCATTTTTTCGGTAGGAGTATGTTTTGACGACTCACTCATGACCGTTTCGTCATTTTTAGAATATTTAATTCTGCACTTTTTGACGTCCGAGTTCGTTTCGGTGTCGTTTGTTGAGTTCCATGTTATTAAGTGGCTTTTCCGCACTTGAGTTCGATTCTTGCAAATCTCGTCCGAAAATATTGTTTCGAGTTTCTCGTAAGTTTATTTAATGTTATTATTCTTGTTGCGAGCTTTGGCTTGGTGTTTAGATTGTGTATCGTGTATTTCAGATGTTTTGGGCCGTTTTCGTAATTTCCCAAAGTTTGGGGTAATTAATTTCTGTTTTCGAATTTCGAGCCTTCGGGTTTAGCGCTTGGATTCGTCTTTGCGAGTACTTCGTAACCGTATCTTTGATTCATATCCAAGTTCGGGTTTCGGGGTCGTTCGGGCCGTCAGAAGTAGCCACGACCGAGTCACGGCCGCACATTCTGGAGCAGGTACTGGCCTGGCCGAGCCGTAAGGTGCCGGTTACGTCCGTAAGTGATCGGCAGGCATGGCCTGACGAATGCGGGTTACGGCCGTATGGGCGCCAAGCAGCTTCCGGACGAATGCCAGTTACAGCTGTAAGGACCTGCTGGGTACGGCCGTAAGTGCTGAGTTACGGCCGTAAGGCACTGCCGGTTACGGCCGTAACTCTGTCGGCCATATAAGGCCTGGGCGACGGGTTTTGCTCATTTCTTTCCATTTCTTCACTTTTCTTGCGGCTATCGGACGGGTGCGACGGGAAATAGAGTTCTTGGTCGATTCTACTCAATTCCAAGGTGTTTTGGAGATCTCTAGGTGATTGTAACGTCATCTAATCCTTTGTTTTTTGTCGGATCGAGGTAAATTCTTGATTTCCTAGAGTTTGACCTTTTTGAAGGTTTTGTTCTTGATTTCGTTTTCCACCCGTTTTTGATGAATCAATTGTTGTCTAATGATGTTGATAACCATATCCTATGGATTGAACATCCATATTTCGGTTGGGAATTACATTTTCATAATTTGTCGGGTCGATTCGTGTTCTTGGCCGTTTTGGGGGAAACCCTTGAACTTTCGTCATTTGTTCCGTTAATTCGGAAGCTTTGGGTCATACTTTGGAATTCATTTTCATTGTTATTGTTGTCGTTCGTAGTTTATTATCGCGGGGTGTCATTCGACGGAGTCGGCGAGTTCGTAGACGGTTCGAGTCTCCTCACTTTGGTCGATTCTCCGCGTTTGTGGTTATTCGAGGCAAGTACCTTGTTCATACTTTTCTTGTTTCGTGGATACGATGATTGGTGATCGTCTTGGTATGTTTGTTTGTTTGTTTATTTGAAATGAAATTTCAAAAGATTCGGTTTAGCCTCGTTAAGGGCTCACTTTCAAAACGCGTGTGTTTTGCGAATGGTGTGTTTCGTGAATGGCAAAGTGAACCCTATGAATACGCTTGTTGTTGTTGTTATTGTGCTTTGATAATATATATATATATATAATATATATATATATAATCTCATTCCGGTGTGTTGTGATTTGACACTTGTGTTGTACTATGTATTTATTGCCTTTGGGTGAATTGTTTGGATATCCATGGTGTGATATGTTATTTGTGTGAATGTGTGGATATGGTCGAAGGTCTACAGTGACACATGACATGCGATCATGTGGTCAGGATGCAACAAGTGATTGATCCAACCATGAGAGCCTAAGACAATCTACGGTGACACATGGCTTGTGATCATGTGGTCAGGATGCAACAAGTGATTGATCCAACCGTGAGATGATAAGACCTGCGGTGACATATGGCATGCGATCATATGGTCAGGAGACAAAAAGTGATTGATCTAACCACGAGATGACGTGGCATGTGTTCACGGTGTTATGTGTATGATTGTGATTGTGTTTTGCTCACCTAGGGAGGGTCCTGCGAGGCCACGGAGGGAATCCTATGGTATAGCCCTGGATTCACGAGTTGGTGTTGTTTTCGTTGACCGAGATTTGCGTATCTTGGGTGATTATGTTGTGTTGATTTTTATGTACGTCGAGGACACATGACGTGGGTTTTGAGCCTGTGAATTGTTGTTGGTTTTTTATTTGTGAAAACAAAACCTTTGGGCTGTGACGCCATGTTGATTTTGGAAAAAGAAGGATTCGATAATCCTAAATTGTTTTCTACTAAAACTCCCGATGGCTTATTAAACCATTTTGAAAATTGTTTCTCTTGGATTGTGATCTTTCGGTTTTGGAATGTTTTACCCAAACTCTTGCTTCGGGAAGTATTTTCGTTGTGTTTGAATATTTGAGGATTCCTGATTATTGTTATTCTCGGAACTTAGATTGTATGGCTCGTATTTTCACTTTGTACTTTCACTAGCAAAATAGTGGAATTTTGCTAACCCCCCGAGTAATCGGGGGGTGGATGTTTGTCTTTGCATTCAGGTTTTGGGGAGCATAACACAGGGACGGCATGAAGGGTGATGAAAGATGATCGATACTAATCACATGAGGACCCGTATATTGTCGTATTAGTTTAGTTGTATTTTATTTCCGCTGCGTATTCTTTCCCTGTTGTACGGGAGTGTGTTGTGTCCGACCCCTGCATGGTCATGCATTGTGTTTGAGTTGTATTTATTTATTGAAAGACCAAATCGGTCTACTGAGTCCTTTTAGCCTTAAAGGCATTGTTGAGATGTTCAATGTTGTTACCAGCCTGGTAGATCCTTGAGGAAGGGTTTTATGACGTGTAATATCCCTGAGTGGATTGGGGGTGTTACATAAACCTAGGCTGTCAGGTTTAGTGGTGTCTATTGAGTTTTGTCTCGTCGGATTTTGTCTGACTGAGTCGTGTCGTGACGCGTCGTCTGAGTTTTTTTGGTCGTGATTAGTATCGTGGGGCGATCATCACATTCGTGTGACCTGTGGATGTAAGTCTCCCTTTTTTGTGTTGTGCCTCGTGTGACCCGAGTTACTGGTATGATTATGTGTTAAGTGATGGAATCCTTATGCAGATTCTCGGTTTCGTGATGCGTTTATGTGACTCTCATATTTCGTTTATATGAGGAGTGTTGTCGTTATTTATATCCCTTTGACTATGATATTTGACTGTTTATTTTCGGTAAAAGATAGGTGTTGTCTTGGTTTTGAACGAGTTGACGCGTGTATTATGATGTATGTAGGTGAATGTCGATGCGTGTGAGTTTTGGGCATTCTGGCCTATTGGATTTTTGAAAACCTTGAGTATCTTAGAAAATAAAATTTGAGACGTACTTTTAAATGGATTATATTTTCGAGGCGTCTACTAGCGCAACTATCTGTTTCAAAATTATTCCCGTTGAGGACCAAAATATTTTGAGATATTTTCAATTATTTAGAAATGCTTTGCTTAGACCCGAAGGTCGAATATTTTTGAAAGTTTTTCACTAAAAGAAAAGTGACCTCATTTTTGTTCAAACGCAAGATGGTTTTCAAAGTCTTGATAATGGTGTTCGTACAACTTTTTCAAAGGTGATACTCAAAATCAAATAGTGTTTCCAAAATCATTTCTTTTTCAAAGGTGGTTTTCATTTTTAAAACCTATCATTCCTATTTGCGGTCCGGGAATGTATGTGTGATATTCGCATTGTCGTTAAAATGTTAACTCCCGAGTATGATGAAATTGGTGGCGTGAGCGTTAAGTCGTTTGCCACGCATTTGTTGTGATTAGCCCTCTGTGAGAGGTGAGATGTTGGTATTGAATGTTATCGCTTTGTGATGATTTGTGTGTTATCGCACCCGTGCGAGCTGTTGGAACTTGAGTTTGCATGATTGTGTACATACGTGGTTGTTTCGTGATGTTTAGAAATCATATGCTGGTTATTGTTCGGGCCGTTGAGGTCGCCGAACGTTACCGTCAATGCTGTGATGTTTGTATGTGTGTTGCCTTACGATGGTAATCATTGTAAGTGTTGCGTGTTATGATTTTCTGTTATGCTGAGTGGTTGCTTATTCAGTATGCCGAGGGGCCGAGGTCATGGTCGTGGCGATCAGACGCGTGGTCGAGATTATGCTGCCGATAATGATATCGGTATCGGTGTTGCTACTATTTTACAGCAGGTAGCTACACAGATGACTCAGTTGACTCAGGCTGTTCAGCATATTACGGATGTGACCCAGAACACTGGTGCAAATCAGTGGCTTCGAAAAGTGGTTCGTATGAATCCCCCTCGCTTCGCTGGTGCTGCAGATGCATTAGGCTGGGATGGTTGGCTTTTCCAGTTGGAAAAGACATTTGAGGCAGTTGATTGTCCAGAAGAGCGTAAGATGCCAGTCGCTCAGTATCTTCTTGACAAGGATGCCACCAGTTGGTGGGAGACTGTTAAGCCTCGAGATCGTGTTGTCACGTGGGCAGAGTTCCATAGATTCATGAGAGATGAGTTTTATCCGGAGCCGATCAGAAATCATAGGATGAATGAATTCTTTTCGGCGAAACCGCAAGATGTACCGCTGTCTCAAGCAACAGCTCAGCTATGTGCAGGATCTGGTAAGGACGGAGGAGGATAAGATCTGTCATTTTAGTAGGCGGATGAAGCCGGAGATTCATCAGTACATGGCAGGTCTCACTTGTACTTCCTTGAGAGATTATCAGAATAGGGCGTTAGCCTATGAGCTATCCAGATTATCGATTGAGAGTATGTCTGACTCGAAGAAACAGAAAACCGTGGGGAACTTTTCAGGAAATCAGGGGAGTGGGCCCCCTGAGGCTGGGACTTCGTATCATCATCCCATGATGGTTCCTCGATCGCGTGATCAGAGGAGTAGTACCCCTGCAGTGAGTAATGTGAGCAGCATGAAGACATGCTATAACTGTAGTCGAGTGGGCCATACCGCGAAGAATTGTCGTTCACCGTTAGTCAGCTGTTTCGAGTGCGTGCAAAAAGTTACCTCAAAATCCATTTTTATTTTTCTTCTTTTTTTCCCTTCACATCAATTGAAAATTAAACATAAACATATATTGTTCTATCAACTTCAACAATAGAGTGAATATTGCCGCTCATCCCACCAACCGTTATAAGTAATATCTGTTCATCTCCATCGCGACTGTTTAAATCATAATCGTTGTTTTGTCGAGTTGTTGTAATCGTGTTTGACGAATCGTTTAGGTTTGGTGTTCAGTTTCTCGCAACCGCGGTCGTAATCTTTTCCATTTCTCGTCGCGTTTAATCGAGACAAGTATCCTTAATGAACTAACACACTTAACATGATAGTATTGCATGAGTGATGGGTGTGTGTATGCTCACTACGTGTTAGATCCGACGGGGTCTTGGTAGGGGTCCATAGAGGCGTGGATCGACGATCTTTGCTTTTAACCACTATGGGTTAGATCCGACGGGGTCTCGGTAGGGGTCCATAGAGGCGTGGATCGATGGTTAATTGTGGTGCATTTTACAAAACGTCCGAAATACACGATACACGATCTAAACACCAAGCCAAAGCTCGCAACAAGAATAATAACATTAAATAAACTTACGATAAACTCGAAACAATATTTTCGGACGAGATTCGCAAGAATCGAACTCAAGTGCGGAAAAGCCGCTTAAGAACACGGAACTCAACAAAACGACACCGAAACGAACTCGGACGTCAAAAAGTGCAGAATTAAATATTCTAAAAATGACGAAACGGTCATGAGTAAGTCGTCAAAACAGACTCCCGCCAAAACAAAAAAGAAAATTACTGGAACCCGAAATTGCGGATATTACATACTACCCTCCTTAAAAGAAGTTTCGTCCCGAAACTTAAAATAAGTAGGGAGGAGCAACATCCCACCAGGAAACACTCAACGGGATACACAAAAACAGAAAACTCGCGCTTAACGGCCAAACGTTGTAAACAACGCAAAGAAACATACGGCGTGAAAACACGTTCCACGACGACCAACACAACGCCACATGTAGAGACATAATAAAACCAACAAGTGACAAGCGTCATCAAACAGATAATACAATCAAGTCAATTATCCGAACAATCACAAAACACAAGGTACCTATTACAAGGAAACACGCACAGTCGAGAAAGCAGAAAATAAACACAAAACGATCCACAAGGACAATCACAAACAATTCGGACTACGCCGAAATCCTCAAAAAGCACACTAGGCATCTTCGTGTCCTTTCGGAGCGGAGACGCAACCTCGATCCCCAAACCTCTCAGCTACCGTCTCGCAATGCACGGCTCGGTGACCCACCTGGAAACCCACCTACGATTCATGTAATTTCATACGACAAAATCGATGAGGGCGGACAACAACTCCAAACCCTCTCGGTTTCAAGAACACACCGAAATTCACCATAAATTCGTAGGAAACACATGGATATTACTAAGATTAATCATACCCATCATGGATTAATCAATAATACGGAACGAATCGGACAAAAACCCAAAAACACCCAAATCTCCCAAAATAGGGTTCTAGGAGATTACCTCGGATCGAAGATGAAGAACAAGTGTTGATGTTGTTAGTCTACACCAAGAACTCAAGAAAGATGATGGCTAGGAGTTGCAAGACTTCGAATCACCAGGAGATCGCCCAAAATCGCCCAAGAATCGGAGAGGAGGAAGGAAGATGAAAAATGGCTGAAATCGGTCAACTCCTGGGTATATAGACCCATGCCCGATTACGTACGTTAACCTTAGGCAGCTAATGTACGTTATCTGGTTAACGTACGTAAGCCTTCCCATCTTACGTACGTAATGCGTGGGTAGGACCTCCTGTCCAAAAATACATAGGCCATTACGTACGTTATGAGAAAGCTCTTACGTACGTAATGGTCCATGCTAACGCACGCAACATTAAACTCGTAGCGTACGTAAGGGGCTGGCATAACCCACTGCCCAATTACCTGAACACCGTTACGTACGTAACAACAACGAGGTTACGTACGTTAAGCAGCACATAACGTACGTTAAGCATCGCCCGTAACGTACATTATGTCCTCCCAGAATATGAAGAAAAGACCTTGAAATCCAAGCGACGATCAACCAAAACATGAAGATACGAATACCTGGAGTTCGATACGATGATCCTAAGTGCCAAAAGGAAGCATATTTCCGACTACCCGAAGGTTCGGAAAACAACAGAAAACGTAATTACTCCATAACTTTGGGAAATTACAAAACGACCCAAAGCATCCGAAATACACGATACATGATCGAAACGCCAAATGAAGGCTCACAACATGCATAATAACGTGTGATGGATCTGCGGAAACCCCGAAACGTCCGAACAACGATTACGAGAATCGAACGAAATAGCGACGAAAATGACATTAAACACGGAATTGAGTAAAACAAGTCCGAAACAAACTCGGATGACAAAAAGTCCAGTATTAAATATTCTAGAAATATCAATACGGTTACAAACGAGTCGCTAAAAATGAAAATACACCAAAATGGAAATACCGGAAAAGGAGAAAAATAAAATACGGATATTACATTCTAACCCTCTAAAAATAAGTTTCTTCCCAAAACTTAAGAAACAAACAACTCGAGGTATCTAGCACACATGCTATCCTCGGTTTCCCAAGTTGCCTACTCGACACCATGCCTCGACCACTGCACCTTGACCAAAGGAATGGTCTTATGCCTCAGTCGTTTCTCGCGGTGCTCCATAATCTTCAAGGGGCGCTCCTCGAAGGTAATATCCTCGGCGACATCGATCTCACCATAGTCGATGACTTGACTAGGATCCAGAACATATTTCCTCAGTTGGGAAACATGGAAAATGCTATGAACCTAGCTCAAATCCGGAGGCAACGCCAACCGGTACGCCAGCTCGCCGACTCTTTCGAGAATCTCAAAGGGCCCAATAAATCTCGGACTCAACTTTCCCTTCTTCCCGAAGCGGAAAACCCTCTTCGTCAGCGACACTTTTAGCAAAACGTGGCCTCCCACATCGAATTCTAAAGGTCGACGGCGAACATCAGCATAGGATTTCTGTCGACTCTGAGCAGTCAAAATCCTTTCCCGAATCAATCCCACCTTCCGTCTCGTCTCCAAAGCGATATCTGTTTCGGTCCCAACCAAATCGGATGCCTCGTTCCAACAAATAGGCGATCGACAACGCCGCCCATAAAACGCCTCATACGGTGCCATCTTGATCGATGCGTGCCAACTATTGTTGTATGTGAACTCAATCAATGGCAAATGTTCCTCCCAATCACTGCTCCAATCGAGAGCACAAGCACGCAACATATCCTCAAATATCTGGATAGTGTGCTCCGACTGCCCATACGTATGACGATGAAAAGAAGTACTCAGACGCAAACGAGTACCCAGCGCCTTATGTACCGCCTGCCAAAAATGTGATACAAAACGGCCATCACGATCCGAAATAATGGACTTCGGAATACCGTGAAGCCTCACAACCTGCGCAATAAACACACGAGCCAACTTTTCCGGACCCCAAGTATCCTTGATGCCCAGAAAATGTGCCGACTTGGTCAGATGATCCACAATCACCCAAACCATATTCATGCCAGACTTCAATCTCGGCAAGCTCGTGACGAAGTCCATCAAAATATCTTCCCATTTCCATTCCGGGATGGGAAGCGAATGCAGTAACCCGGCCGGTCGCTGATGCTCGATTTTGACCGACTGAAAAGTCAAACACCTCGCTACATACCGTGCGACCTCCTCCTTCATGTCATTCCACCAAAAGTTCCTCCTTAGGTCCTTGTACATCTTACTCGAACCCGGAAGAATTGAGTAACGCGTAGCATGGGCCTCACGCAAAATACTCTGCCTCAATTCCAAGTCGTTCGGTACACAAAGCCGACTCTGGAATCTCAACACACCATCCTCGTGGATCACAAACCCAGGAGACTTTCCTTTAAGAACATTCTCTCGGATTTGAGTAATCATCGGATCCTCCAACTACTTCAGTTTAATTTCATCGATCAGGAACGACGAAATCTCTAAAGCGCAAAGTTTCCCAATAGCTTCCAGCAACAAAACCTCGACACTCAACCCGATCAAAACCCGCTGAAGCTCAGATTGAGACGTAAGTATCTCAAGCATCCGCAATGCAACCGGTTTCCGACTCAAGGCGTCGGCCACGACGTTCGCCTTACCCGGATGATAAAGGATTTCGAGATCATAATCCTTAATCAGTTCCAACCACCTCCCCTGCCTCATATTCAACTCCCGCTGAGTAAATATGTACTTCAAACTTTTATGATCGGTAAAAATCTGACATGCAGAGCCAAAAAGACAATGACGCCAAATCTTGAGCGCGAAAACAACTTCCGCTAACTCCAAATCGTGAGTAGGGTAGTTAAACTCATACGGCCTCAACTGTCTCGATGCAAATGCAATAGTCTTGTTGTGCTGTATCAGCACGCGCCCAAGACCCTGACCCGAAGCATCGCTATAGACGGCAAAACCCTCGTTGCCACACGGCAACGCTAAGCTGAAATCAAACGCCTCTTCAGCTCCTCAAAACTCGACTATCTCTCGTCATTCCAGACGAACTTTTTGGATTTCTGGAGCAACTGAGTAAGTGGCCGAGCTAGTTTCGAGAACCCCTCGACGAACCTACGGTAGTAGCCAGCCAAACCAAGAAACTACGGACCTCCTCCACATTCTTAGGCGGTGCCCAATCCAACACTGCCTCAATCTTCTATGGATCCACCCGGACCCCCTCGGCTGAAATCACATGACTCAGAAACATCACCTCCTTCAGCCAGAACTCACATTTCGAGAACTTCGCATAGAGTCGCTCGGTCCTCAAAATGTCTAACACCACACGCAGATGATGCGCATGCTCCTCCTCATTTTTCGAATAGATAAGGATATCGTCAATAAAGACGACGACACACTTATCCAAATACTCTATGTAAACTTTGTTCATCAATTGTATGAACACTGCAGGCGCGTTGGTTAACCCAAAGGGCATAACCACAAACTCGTAATATCCGTATCTCGTCCGAAAAGCTGTTTTCGGAACATCGGACTCCTTCACCCGAAGCTGATAGTACCCCGATCTCCATTCGATCTTTGAGAATACCGCAGCTCCCTACAACTGATCAAACAAGTCATCAATCCTCGGCAAGGGATACTTGTTCTTGATGGTCACCTTGTTTAGCTCATGGTAGTCGATGCATAAACGCAGTAAACCATCCTTCTTCTGCACAAACAGAACCGGTGCTCCCCAAGGCGAAGCGCTCGGTCGAATATACCCTAACTCAAGAATCTCACTCAACTGCTTCTTCAACTCAGCCATCTCTGAAGGTGCCATGAGATACGGCGCCTTCGAAATCGGAGCCGCACCCAACTCTAACTCGATAGCGAACTCAACCTCATGGTCCGGTGGCATCCCCGACAACTCATCAGGAAAGACATCCGGGAACTCACTAACGATGGGAATCGATGAAAACTCGACTCCACCACTCTCCGCCTCCAAGGCGTAACACCAATAACCAGTACACCCCTTCCGTAGGAGTCTCATCGCCTTCAAGGCGTTAATCACGAACTTCTGGTTTCCCCTCTTTCGCCCCGCGAAAGAGTGCTCAGTGCCGTCCTCAGCAAACATGGTGATGATTCTCGTGCGGTAGTTCATGATCTCACCATCCCGCTTGAGCCAATCGTCCCCGGGAATAAAATCCTCACCCTCAATCCCCAAAACAATAAAATTAGGGAGCCAAGTCCTCTCACAAATAATCACAGAACAATCTCGGATCTCTCGATCACCAACGATCCTATTACCGCTAGGAAGTTTAACTATGAAAGGCTCACAAGGCGACAAACAGTCAGGACTCAAACGACACACACACTCCAGAGAATGAATAAATACGTAGCACCCGAATCAAAAAGCACACTGACAGGATGAGAATGGATGTGAACGGTACCTATCGCTACAGTGGCTACTGGATCATTGGCCCTCCTCATCTCATAAACACGCGGGTGAGCGGAGCCAACGCTGGAAGCTCCCCCTCTAGCGGGCTGATCCCAACCTCTTCCTCGACTGGCACTCGGTGGAGGCTGCGGAGCAAACGACCCCTGGTTCACACTCAGTTCCCTAGGCGCTGGGAAGGAAGCCTGGGCACCAAGAGTTCTCTCTCTCTCAGCACAGAAAGCAGCCTTGTAACCCGACTGGCCGCACCGATTACACGTTAGCAAAGGACTCAAACAAGTTTGACTGACGTGGCTCGGTCGGCCACAGTTAAAACACTTCATCACGGGAAGGAGTACTGGCAGCCCGCGGAAACCCCCAATAGAATGAGCTGGACCACCACCGGTGGGAAAATGAGCAGACTGAGATTTCCACTGACCCCCTCCCTTGTGGTCCGAAAAGTTTCCGACAGACTTCTGTTTCTTGCTCTCACGAGCCGCCTCACTGGCCGTCAGAGACATATCGTATGCTAGAGCTCTACTCTGATAATCCTTCAAGGTGGTGCAGGCGAGCCCAGACATGTAGTCACGAAACTTCAGTTTCATCCGTCTGGAAAAGTGGAAAATCTTGTCGCTCTCCTCTCTAACTTGGGCTTTCACGAAGCCCAACTCCCGGTTGTAATCAGCAATAGCCTGAGAAACAGGAATATCCCGAGGCTGAGCATCATAAAAAGCATGGACTCGAGCCTGTTTAACTGGCCACGGGCAATATTCGGTCTCCATCAGGTCTTTAAACTCGACCCATGAAGCAACACGGTCCTTAGGCTCAACAGCTTCCCACCAGTCAGTAGCGTCCCCAGTGAGAAAGTACTGGGCAATAGGGACCTTGCGATCCTCGGGACAGTTGGTGGTAACAAAGACCTTAGATATCTCCTTGATCCACCCCTCCCAACCAATCGGGTCTGAAGCCCCCGAAAACTGAGGAGGATACATCTTGATGACATCCTAAAGACAACGCTCTGCTCCGCCCCGAGTAGCATGGGCCGGAGTCGGGTTCTGAACCGCCTGAGCTATCGCAGCCATTTGGTTCACCATTTGTTGCATCACAGCTGCAACACCAAGGTCGGCGTTACCGCCGGTTGCGCCCTCTTGAGTATCACTATGTCTCTGATGACCATCAGTACTACCGGCCCCATAATTGTGTTACGTGGCCGCCTCACTGGCTGCCCCACGTCCCCGACCGCGACCTCTACCTCGGCCTCTCCTAGCATCCATACTGAAGATAAGAGGTAGAAAATGCAATTCAATGATAAGTAAGAGAGGAAAAACAGTCACAGTTCAAGAATCGGAAGTACGATACAAGGAAACAAAGAATTGAGTAAAGAAAACTTACGAGCACTGGAAGTACCGAGACAATGGCAGCGGGGTGATGATGTGCAAAACAAAACAAAAGCAAAGCACGACTAGACCCAATTAACCGACAAGCCTAGGTATCCATAAACCTAGTGCTCCGATACCATTTTCTGTAACACCCCCAAGAAATCCCGGTAATGCAACATCGCTGTGGACCCCTACATGGGACCCACCAGGATAGGTAATCAACTTCACTCATCGACTCACGGAGTCGACGCAATAACACCACAACACAAAGACGCAAAACAATAAAAATCCACCCAGTTAAACACAATAATCCAACGAAAACATAACGGACAACTCAATACACTTTGCAAAATCAAAGGCCCCTAAGTACTCGAGTACGTCTATTAGTTCATAAGTTGGAAAACAACCATATCGAAATGGACAACGGAAATAAACAAACTCGTTTGCACATGTCAACAACCCTGACCAGCATCCTCGTACTGTCC
The DNA here is from genome assembly GCA_033398695.1 of Orobanche coerulescens. Classification (NCBI taxonomy): domain Eukaryota; kingdom Viridiplantae; phylum Streptophyta; class Magnoliopsida; order Lamiales; family Orobanchaceae; genus Orobanche; species Orobanche coerulescens. The sequence goes on from CM065802.1 coordinate 71,667,779, forward strand.
CAATGCCCGCTCGTCCGGCTGAACATAACCTGAAATTCATAAAACGAATTTCCCCAAAAAGTGTTAGCAATTACGCTAGTACAAGTAGGCCAAATGAACAACTTACATCTTACACATTTAGCAATGCATGCAATCATGAAATCACAGTTCAAAAGTACTCATTTCCGAAAATGCCATAATCAAATCACATTTGTAAAATGCACCACAATTAACCGTCGATCCACGAATCTGTGGACCCCTACCGAGACCCCATCGGATCTAACCCGTAGTGGTTAAAAGCAAAGCTCGTCGATCCACGCCTCTGTGGACCCCTACCAAGACCCCGTCGGATCTAACCCGTAGTGATCATACACACGCACCCATCACTCATGCAATACTATCATGTTAAGAGTGTAAGTTCATTAAGGATACTTGCCTCGATTAAACGACGACGAGAAATGGAAAAGATTACGACCGCGGTTGCGAGAAACCGAACACCAAACCTAGATGATTCGTCAAACACGATTACAACAACTCGACAAAACAAGGATAACGGAAAACATCCGGAAACCCACCTACGATTCATATAATTTCATACGACAAAATCGACGAGGGCGGAAACCCTCTCGATTTCAAGAACACATCGAAATTCACCATAAATTCATAGGAAACACTTGAATACTACTAAGATTAATCATACCCATCATGGATTAATCAACAATACGGAATGAATCAGACAAAAACCCAAAAACCCCCAAATCTCTCAAAATAGGGTTCTAGGAGATTACCTCGGATCGAAGACGAAGAACAACTGTTGGTGTTGTTAGTCTACACCAAGAACTCAAGAAAGATGATGGCTAGGAGTTGCAAGACTTCGAATCGCCCGGAGATCGCCCAAAATCGCCCAAGAATCAGAGAGGAGGAAGGAAGATGAAAAATGGCCGAAATTGGTCAACTCCTGGGTATATAGACCCAGGCCCAATTACGTACGTTAGCCTCAGTCAGCTAACGTACGTTAGCTGGTTAATGTACATAAGCCTTCCCGTCTTACGTACGTAATGCGTGGGCAAGACCTCCTGTCCAAAAATACATAGGCCATTACGTACGTTATGAGAAAGCTCTTACGTACGTAATGGTTAGACCTGGCAAAAGTGGCCCCGGCCCACGGGCCGGCCCAGCCCACCCATGAATAAATGGGCTTTGGGCTTTACTTTTTTAGCCCATAGAAACTTGGGCCTTTTTGGCCCGCCCAGATTTTGGCCCACCTCAGAAGGCCCACCAGCGCCCAGAGGCCCATGAAAAATTTAATAACTAATAAATATTAATTAATTAGGCTATGGTTAATGGGTATAACCTTACACCGTAACTTATTTGAATTTAAAGTTGATTTTGTTTAGATTTTTGTATTGATATTTTGCTATCGAATACAGATAATGGACCAAGTGATGAGCTACTTTCCGTACCGCTGGTTGTAGTGCAAGAATCTAACGGTTTTAATAGTATTGAAATGGATGTTTGAACTTTTTAAAATAGTTGAAAATATATTTCTATCATATTATTGATACTTTTAATATATTTTGGTTAATTAAGTTGGAAACAAGAAAAAATTTGTAGTCCATGGCTGGGCTAGGCCCGCCCAGCATGGGCCACGGGCCTCAATATTTAGGCCCAAAAAATCCTGGGCCTTTTTGGCCCAGCCCAAAATTTGACCCACCCGTTGGCAGCCCAGCCCGTTTGGGCTGGCCCAGCCCGTTTGCCAGGTATAGTAATGGTCCACGCTAACGCACGCATCATCAAACTCGTAGCGTACGTAAGGGGCTGACAGAACCCACTGCCTGATTACCTGAACACCATTACGTACATAACAACAACGAGGTTACGTACGTTAAGCAGCACAGAACGTACGTTAAGCATCGCCCGTAATGAACGTTATATCCTCCCAGAATATGAAGAAAAGACCCGGAAATCCGAACGCGACGATTAACTAAAACATGAAGATACGAATACCTGGAGTTCGAGACGACGATCCTAAGTGCCAAAAGGAAACATATTTCCGACTACCCAAGGGTTCGGAAAACAACAGCAAACGTAATTACTCCATAACTTTGGGAAATTACAAAACAACCCAAAGCATCCGAAATACACGATACATGATCAAAACGCCAAATGAAGGCTCACAACATGCATAATAACGTGAGATGGATCTGCGGCAACCCCGAAACGGCGGTTCCGAACAACGATTACGAGAATCGAACGAAATAGCGACGTAAATGACATTAAACACGGAATTGAGTAAAACAAGTCCGAAACAAACTCGGATGACAAAAAGTCCAGTATTAAATATTCTCGAAATATCAATACGGTTACAAACGAGTCGCTAAAAATGAAAATACACCAAAATGAAAATACCGGAAAAGGAGAAAAACAAAATGCGGATATTACAGTGACTTTACTGACCCGTCTAATAAGGTGACTTTACTGACCCGTTTGATCAGGTGACTTTACATTGTTTCCTTTGTTGTTTTGGATTGATCTTCAATTCATCATCAAAACCAATTTATGATTATAGGGAATATATTCCAACAAGGTGAACGGCTCACCCACCCGGAAGACTGGATACTTGCTTTCGAGAAATTCCATGAAGGAAGAAGTAACTACAGGGATTGAGGTGATGACTCCCTAGTCAACTGGTGGAAAGGGACTGCAAATGATCCTGAACGGAGACCTTGGAGGCATTCTCAGCATAGGAGCTAGCTTGTTTGCCTTTTCGCTGTATTTCTTTCTTATGTAGGCTTATTAATGCAGTCTGTATTTGTTTTGTTTTGTTTTTATCTTCTCAAGTCAAGAACTTGTAATTTTCCATATCAATAAAATTTGTTTCTCTTGAAAGATTACAGCTCGTAATCTGCGTTTATTGTTTTTACTGTTTGATTACGAAATTTTGCTATAGTTGAACAAGATAAAACATGTTAAGTCACAAAGCTGCAAGAACTTGTCTGCGAATAGTTCATAGATTAAGTTGTATTCAAACTAGACTACACTGTGTAAGATTGTGCCTACGCGCCAATCATAAGTTCAATTGTAATACACTTAAACATGTAGGATCTTTCATTTTAGAACTTGCTTGCGAGCAGTTCACAGCTCTAGACTAAGTATTGAAGATCAGATCAAACAGACAGAATACTCAAAGACAGTCTCTCTGTATTCAGATGAAGATATCTAAAGAAAGTTTCGGCATTATAAAAAAGGGGAAAATTGTTGGAATAAACATTCCTGTTTTGATAAATTGCCAAACACACAGCAAGAAGTATTAAAAGGAGTCAGAATGTTATTAAGTATGAAAGCTGTTAGGACTCTTCATACAGCCCGTCCATACAGCAAAGAGATTTTCTACAATCCATCCTATAGAGCCTACTTCATACAGCAAAATGTGTTGGATACAGCATACAGTCTGAAGGTGTTTTACTTGGAAAAAGTAAAACACATCCAACAGGACTGAACATAAAAAGTATTAAACCGTTGTGATATAAACATTGTTTATTTATAAAGTATTCACGATTAAAGCAGCATTTATTGCTGATAGGATATCATTTAATGCAACCGGATAGAGACAAGTATGAACGCTCTGAAGAGCATTTAATCCAAAGACAGAAAGGATGTCTGAAGCATAAAATGCGATCTGCTTTAATTCAAACATTCAGCATCCACCAATCAAGAGACAGACGTCAACATCTCACCCACCAATGATGGCTACATTTATGACGGATACATTTCCAAGGTTATAAATAGCCCCAAGCAAGAGGACTTACCATACACGAAAAGCTATTCATTATCGCGCATATTCTGACAGGGTTACTCTAACAATCTAGCTATTTAAGAGCAGTATATTTCCTGAGCATACAGCAGTATCCATGCGAAGAAATATACTAAGTCCTCAATACAAACAGCACAGCATACAGCGTTTGTTCATCAAAGATACAGTTGCTGTTTGAGACTTGTTCAGCCCTTACCGTTGAGACTATCATTAGCCCTGTGTGGACTAAAGATCCTTGTGTATTCCGACCTGTGTGGGAATAATAGCATTGAAGACGAAGCTTCAATCTGTGTGAGAAGAAGCGAGTCAGAAAGAGCTTGAAGCCAATCTGTGTGAACGGCAAAAGCTACAACCCCTATATCAATCTGTGTGAATGATACAGAGACAAGTTTAGTTAAAGTCACATAGTTGTGCACGCAGTGATTTTAATAAACTCTTTACTCCTGTGTGGAGGACCAGTGGACGTAGAGGGTTTGCCTCGAACAACTTTAAACTGTGTGTTATTTACCTGCTGTCTTTACTATTTTCATTCTATTGTGATTTATAAGTATACATTGTAAAATCCTGTACGCATCAAGCAAACAGGAGAACACCTAGTTTCTGTATTTACAGCAACTCACCCAACAGACTTCCGCTACGCAATTAACTTCTAGAAATGTATAACTTACTGTACTCTTACTTTCTAAGCTGTTTACTGTATACTTAGTGGCCCACATTCTCTATAAACATGCCGGAGTGAAGCTTCAAAGTGTTGATCTATAATCGCCCAAATTTGTCGAATCATGTTGTATGAACTATCCATTTTTATGTCATTGATCATATGAATAACCACAACATTAGCACTTTCAACGATTTATTTCCTCTGTCTCAAGTTCATCATAAGCTTTATTCCATCAAGAATTACCCACAACTCTGCATGAATCACTAAGGCCTCTCCTATGTGCCTTGCATATCCTTGAATCCACAAGCCATTATCATCAAAAATAAGACCACACGCCGATGCATTGTTATACGGTCCTCTCACTTCACCATCACAATTAAGCTTCCAGTAACATATATTGTAAATTATATATCCTATCTATTTATCGGATATGGATAAGGTTGATATGAAATGATTGTTACTCTCTACGTCTCGTTCAAAGCTTTACACTTACTCTTTTTTTATCTTTTAAAAAATTTACATTTATTATTTTTATATAAATAAATCAAACAACCATATTTTACTTTTTAATATTCATCACACATTTATTATTATTATTTTAACTAATCATTATCTAAAATAAGCCAAATATACATCCTGTATTAAGCTTTCAGCCGTGTAGAAGGGGTATTTGGTTTGGATCTTTTGTAAATATGTTAGATTTGTTTACAATGTATTGGCATTCTAAATATTAAACAGAGATCTTTGCAGGTGCAACTTGATGTTACGACTGTCAACTTCAAAGGATATGTGCGGCTGGAAAAACAATTGTTGTATGAGTAATTGTGATAGATTTTAGAAAACTGCAAGAAACTAAGGAGAATACAAAGAGAATAGAGAGAATATAGAGAATGTATTTCTCTTGGAATCAATTTTCATCAAGAACTGAAGCCCTATTTATAGGAAAACTTCAGATGGCACAAACGTAATTACATAATTCATCAGGGGCATAATAGTCATTCATATGTTATAATATATTATCTTATTACGCACTTCGAGAAGTGCGCATTTCAACACTCCCCCTTAAATGACTATTACATAAGTATCTACTGAACTAGTTTGAAGAAAAACCCGACGAGAGAGATTTTCAAACTGTTTGTATTAGAGCTTGTGGCAATCATATCATGTTGCGTCATAATGTTGCTGGGGAAATCGTCTGGGATAAAACCTCACCAATCTGTAATATCGTAAATTTGCTCCCCCTTATCTCGATAGTTCTTGTATGAGTATTCTTGTGCCGTCTCAGTAAAAACCCCGTGGTACAAAAACTGAGTGAATATGTCATGTATATCATTCGTTGTTGGAGTATCCATGTGTTGCCTCATTAAAACCTTACCAAGAAAACCCAGTGGAACAAACTTGATCGAAGGAAAAGAGTACAACTACTCCTCCAGTTTTTAAATCTTTGAGGAATAATCTTGATCTTTGTAGTGTTCCTAATTATGCCATGAATATGCATCATTAAAACCTTATTAGGAAAACCCAATGGGAAAAATCCTAATGATGGGAAACAAGTATATTATTCATACTAATATGCCATTCATGTTGCCTCATTGAAAACCTTGCTAGGAAAACCCAATGGGACAAAACCTCAGTCAAGGGAAAAAGAGTGCACGCGTATACACAAATATGCCCCAGGCATTATAATAATCCTTCAAGGGTACGAGCATCATATTCAGTGCAGTTTGTAATATCAAACTCATATTCTTTGCAATATATTCCAAATCTCTTTTGGAGATTCCATATTAGTTGTGATTAAGCTGCCTCGTTAAAACCTTGCTAGGAAAACCCAGTGGGATTAAACCTCAGTCAAGGAAAAGAGTACGTCATATAATTTTCTTTCACAACACCTTATTTTGAGTGACTGCACGCACTGATAATATGTTTAAAATCTCCCCAAGAGTCACTTTCAGCAAGCCCATATGTTTCATTTTATTTTCAATTCCGATGGATTTCAATATTCTCATTTTCAATATCCATATTTCACAATCATGGATTTCAATATCCACATTTCATGGATTTCAATATTTTTATTTGTTTTATTGATATCCTTATTTCATTGTTATCCTCATTTCATGGATATCCTCTTTCCAATTATTGATATCCTCATAACTCTATATTGTGTCATTTCAACATTTATTTCCCCATAGCGACATAACTTATCGAGATATCTCATTATCAATCATCCATTATAATTACACATTATAGTTATGTCTATATACTTATCAAAGTATATGACCCCTTTTATCATTTTCTTGATATATATTCGGGGATTTATTATCTATTTATCAAAGCAGTTGTAGTTGGTCCCAAAGATTAATATTCTATTCTTTGAACTTCGAGTTCATATTTCAGTTGTGAGGATATAGTGTGATGCATTTCACATATTTTCATCTACCAATACTCCCCCTCATCCTAAGAGATTTCTTGAGCACCAACCCATAGGCCAGTATCTCAGTGTTCATCTTTAGTCATGGTATTTTATATATTATATTCTCGATATTGGCTGGAGGACTTCGAATAGTATGTCAATTGATATCCCACTTATATGCGCATATCTTGATCCTTTATAGGATGTATTCAAGTTTACTTGGGATATATTACTAGCTTTATATGATCTAGAATATATGCTCAAACCGTGACCAAATCATGTCGTAAATTTCCGATTACGAGTCATATACACATGTGACTATCTAGTGGATCCACAATATCTAGTAGTTCAATGTAGAGAAAGTGGGCCCATACTCCCCCTTAATATATTCCAAATTTGTTAGGATTCATTCTCAATATTGGCTAGTAGTGATATTAATCGAGAACAAATATTTGAAGACGATGTGTCTATATCACCATATAGATATTTTACCGACATATCACATCATCTTTCGGTGCCATTATTGCATATCATTATCAACATGGAGTCGCTGATCCCACATGTCATATTACGTTCATTATTCAAATATAGAACCGTAGTTCATATGCTTTAGGATATGAACTATTCGAACGCGGAGTTAAATCTCATACGCGTAATTCCAATCTATAAGTAGACTATCATTGTATTCACAATCACCCATACCGAGGGTTTGAATATCATAATGGATTTAATGTTTCGAATCTTCGTAAATATTATCCATCTCTTCCAGTGAATATAGTAAAAAGAATTTATCGAGCTCGACTCGAAAGATTAAGGGTGCTAATGAGAAATGACATCCCAGAAGATATTCGATGGTTGACTGAAGCACAAGTTCGATTATCTAGCAAATTCATTTAAGTACATGCCAAGTACAGGCAGGAGTAGTTTTGCAAAGAAACGGAGAGCAAAAAAATTAGGTGTATGCTATAAATGTGCTCGGCGGACATGTGCACACGATGCAAATCTGTGGGGTTTGTATCTAAAAATCGAGAAGATAAAATAGCATTTATCAAGGATGGATTGAGTAAGGAATCTATGGATCATGATATCCAACAGATTCTTGATACACATCCCAGTGAATACGTTCATCGTGAACTATTGACTATATGGACACAATTTAAGGATGAATAGGAACGCTATAGTCATGAAAAATTAGTATCATAAGATTCAGTTTGTAAGTCCGTTCTATCAAAGTTGGTATAAGGTAGATAGCAAAATAGTGCAAGTTGATGTTTTTCTTTTATTTTAATAAATGTTGTTTCCCAATATTCAAATTTCTCAGCTGCCAATCGATAACGTCATTTTTCAAAATATAATATCATATCTTTCGTTTTCTTTTACAATTTAATCAAAAAGAAAATAGTAAAAATAGTGACTTATCTGTCGCTGCTTTTTCTTCAACGAAAATAGCGAAACCATTTGTCTTCTAGTAAGAATTTTTTTCTTTAAATTTGAAATCCACAAATCAGAAAATGTATATCTCATAAAAGTATTTTGAAAGTCTAGTGTAGAAAGATGGAGTTCTCAGAATCCTCATATGGATCTCATCCAATTAAAACTGTATGTATTTTAGGTGGATCCAAACTAATAGGTCATATCCATTATATGGATATGACATATCAATTCGTAAAAGAATTAGGAAAGCACAAAATCAATATATTGTATGGTGAGAGAAATCATAGATTTTTGGGTTATCTTTTAGAGGCTGCACAAAATGGGAGAATAAGAGTAACAAGTGCCTTACACTTTCCCACAGTTAGAACTAGTAGTATAGATGCTTCAAGCACAGTCTGTGCATGATAGGTTGATGTATGTGGTGAATAATAGTAATGCCTTTATTGTTCTTCCAGGTGGCTACGACACACTCAATGAGATATTCAATATCACGTCATGGGCTGAGCGGGACTTCCATACCAAACATATAGGTTTGTTGAATATTAATAATTTTTTCAGCAATTTGCTTGCCTTTCTGGATCAAGGAGTAGATCACAAGTTTATCTCTCAGCCATCAAGAAATATACTAATATGTGCTGACACGGTTGCCGATCTACTTATATAGTTTCAAGCATATATTTCAGTTAAGAATTTGGAAGTCAAAGCTCATCGGCCACAGACTATTGGCGCCAAACGAAAAAGAAGTTTAGATCCTTTAGATCTTTCATTATAAGCCCTAATGCCAGGGGGTGGCAGAGTTACGGAGTTTTATACTCTCGCGACGCACACCCCTCTCTCATTTTATAGATTTTATATGTATTTTCTTCTCGCGTTTCATATTGTCGACTGTTTACTGCCTTTCAGATAGTCTCGGTAGTTTCACTTCGACTAATTTGTGCTTCTTCCAGAGCAATAATATGATCACTTGTTTTTTTCAATACATATATTTTCTCAAAAATATATGTATTTAATAATACACCATGAGCATTGTCATATCAATATGATTTCAATATGATCCCACCAAGAGATATAATCAACATGGAATTTATTGAGCGATTATTTTGTAGTGATAGTTTTTCATATCACTTGCCAACCCTGCAGCGTAATTTACATGGAATTGTTTTATTAATCAGTGATAACTTCTGGTATCACTTGCTCAATTTTCGCCATTTGTATTTAATAATCAAGGAGATCGGATATTATTTCCATCAACTTCCTCTTCTTCGAGAGCGGGATTTAAATCATTGATCAACTACTTTTTCAAATTATGATTTATTTATTTCAACTGCTTCTTCAGGAGCAGCATTTACGAACCAATCATGTGGTAATCAACCACAAATAACTTACCTCTTTTGGTGCTTAGTAAATATTTCACACGGTATAATATACAGAGTTTCTAGCTTTGTGTTATACCGCTTCAAGCATTAATAATAATATATACGGTACATAGTTTGGGGTCATACCACTCAAGTATAATAATAATATATACGGTACATAGTTTGGGTCATACCATTCAGGCATAATAATAGTATATACGGTACATAGCTTGTGGTCATACCACTCAAGCATAATAACAGTATATAATATATACAGTTCGGGGTTATACCACTCAAGCATAATAATAATTTATACGGTACCTAGCTTGGGGTCATACCACTCAAGCATAATAATAGTATATAATATATATAGCTTGGGTTACCACTCAAGCATAATAATATATAATATAGAGCTTGGGTAATCCACACAACCATAATGATATGTATATACAGAATAAAACCATAAAGAATCTTGATCCTTTTAGTCATTCAGTATATTCGGTCATGTGACAATGTTGCAGATTTATTTACAAAGGCGCTCCCAAGCTCAGTTTTCAGAAAATATGTTCACAATATTGGAATGCGACATCTCCGAAATTTATGAAGTACTCACTCTTGTTAACTCGAGGGGAAGCTCATATTATCTTATGTTTGTGTTGTTATATTTTAAGTTTTCTTCATCATAATTCTCAACCATCCCGTGAATTCTCCCCTTTTCTTTATTCTATTTTATTCTTTAAATATTTTGATATTTATTTTATTTATTTTGTTTTTTTGTTGAGGGAGAGACGAGAAACTCCACCCCACCTGTATCAGAGGTCCCTTGACCAGGCGGGTGTTAAATCGAGGGATGTGCACTAATGGCATCCCTGCAAGGGAGAGGACCAACGAGACACGAACTCAGCAACAAACCTTGCAATATTTCAGTAAAGTGTTGTCACCACACGGATTCGAACCCGCGATGTCGGAGTGTTTCCACCCCAATCACCTTGCAACTTACCATCAGTCTATGCTTATTTCACTGAACATGTTTTTACTTCTTTCACGGGTCTCTGTCTTCTTTTCCGTTTCTTTTTTTTTTAGTGTAATACACGCACATACCAATACAGACAAAGACATAACACAATACCTCAAGGCTCAATATTCAAAGAATTCTCCCCTCCGTTGGTGACTTGGGCGCGGCGGAGGAAAAGAAAATTATTAATAGGGCGGAGGGGTTCTGTCTTTTCGGGTTTGAGTAAGTCACAGAGACGGCAGCTCGAGTCTTATTGTTCTGAATATGAACCGACAATGACAGCGTTGTAAAAAATGGTGGGTTGGCGACTTCCGGTGCGATTTGAAGGTTGTCTCTCTGGCGAGGACGAAAGGGACATCAGCAATTTCATGGCGACGGCGATTGATTTAGTCGGTGAACAGAGGCAGATGGTCTTGCACGTCGTCTACAACCCTGAAATAAATGGTTTTCCGGCGATTCTATGTGAGCACCGATGGCGGCAGCTCCTTTTTTTCAACTTTGGTGTTTTTCGAACAGTATAGATGAGTTCCGGCATCGTGATTCGCGGTTGGTTTTCGGCTCAACAAATGAATTTGGGGCTTTTTAGGTTTGCAACAAATAAGTTCGGATTCTCATATGGCAGTTAGTAGTCTAATGAAATTTTTGTGTTCTCTTGGTAGAACAAGTGGACAATGGAATGGAGATTTTCTGGAACAGAAACAAGTTTGCTGGATGAGAGTTTCTAGTTTTCTCTATATTACTGAAACGGTTAGATTCGTGCTGATAACGTGTTAAAAAACTGAAGAAACTAAAGAGAATACAAAGAGAATATAGAGAAAATATTTCTCTTGGAATCAATTTTCATTAAGAACTGAAGCCCCTATTCATAGGAAAACTTCATATGGCATAAACGTAATTACATAATTCCATCAAGGGCATAATAGTCATTCACATGTTATAATATATTATCTTATTACGCACTTCGAGAAGTGCATATTGCAACAATAGATGAATTCCCATGATAATAGGATTTTTTTTATGAAGGGTTAGGAAAAAATATTGTGAAAAAGTTCATGTATCGGCGGTGGCTCACTATTAGTCTGTAATAGTGAATATCTTCTTCAAGCTATGACCAGTTAAACAGAGGATATCGATTAATAGCTTACATATTTTTCCGGTGTAACGATTATGTGATTGCGGTTGAATGGTGTAATGATGTAACATCCCCAAAACCAACTGGGGATATTACAGCGTCGTGGGCCCCGCGACGGAACTCACAAAGCTAAAAATCATTTTCACAATTGTTTCAAACACGCCAAAGAGACAAGAACGGTATTATTTTACGAATAATTAAATATTTTTTAAAATATAGTTCTCAAATACCGTTTTAAAATTTTTATTTGAAAATACATGGTAAAAATACCAGGTTTCAACAGTTTCAAAACGTACGTTAAGTCATTACTTACACGCACCGATAATATAGTTTGAGAAAGTTTTACAAAGTAAACCCAAGTTTGCAAAATACCAAAATGGCCATTTCAAAAGTATACGCGAGTTGGCAAAACACCGGAAGCCATTTTAAAATACACAGCGGTGGAGAATAACATAATAAAAATATATTTTCAGCGGAATCATAAAAGTTAGGAAAACACTCAGTTCTGAATACATGCCATAGCCAGTATCACTCGGGAAGCTCATCCCTTCACGACCGCTACTAATTCGATCTCCGAGTACCTAAAAGAAAAAGCCGACGACGGGGTCAGCCACAATACTCAACAATGATAGCGATCACATCATCATAAACAATTACATATCAATGTAATTACAAAGTAAGAACACTTCCAACATAATCTTACCGTAATAACCTTACCAATTGGTGTAATTCATATCAAATCGACCCTTACCTCAATCCACACTTCGCATTCTCAAGTGACGAATGAATTCAAAAATAACCATCTGAACTTTATTCAAACAATACCAAGATTCTCAAACATAATTATATATCCAATATTTAATAATCCATCCATGTCCAATTCTGTTCGCTGGATCGCACAATCGAATCCCAATTCTGATAAAACCGAAATTACATGACACGTCTGTAGATCAACTGCCCCTAAGCAATGACAAGTCCCGGATACCGATACAAAGTATGAACGCTCACACAATCAATAATAATAATAAATAACCAATGCATCAAACGAGAATATCATTGACATGATAAACTCTAATACTATCAACAATATATTAACGGTAACCGAGAATACCATTACATGATAAACTCCACACAAGATCAACAAAGGACCAACCACGAACGAGAATACCATCGATATGGTAAACTCCAACAAGATCAATTAAAGGATCAACAACGACCGCGAATACCAACGATAAGGTAAACTCTAAACAGATCAGTAGAGGATCAACAACGACCGAGAGTACCAACAATAGAGTAAACTCCGACCAAGATCAATAAAGGATCAACAACGACCGAAAATACAACAATAGAGTAAACTCCAACCAAGATCAATAAAGGATCAACAACGACCAAGAATACCAATGATATGGTAACCTCCAAGCAAGATCAATAAAGGATCAACAACGAACAAGAATACCAACGGTATGGTAATCTCCAAGCAAGATCAATAAAGGATCAACAACGAACGAGAATACCAATGGTATGGTGAACTCCAAGCAGGATCAATAAAGGATCACAGGGACAGATGTACGAGAGAATAAAATCGTCAAACATATATAAATCACACATATTGGATCTCGAAGACAGACCCGACTGTCGAACATACCCGACCATACATGGACTATGAACAACCAATCAATATGGCTCAAGGTAAACGTCACGATACATCCAATCCGGAAATTTGTCCGTGCACAAGCCATGAATGGGTATCGATCAAATACACATGTGGTCTTGTACCTAATCAGTCTCACGAAGTACGTCTCGTGTGCATAGCTCAATGTGAGGTCGAAACCAACATATGACTGCACGTGCCCATCCTGAAAGTCCTACACATGACCGATCAGTACGTAGATATGACTCCAGATATGTCATGATGCAACATGACAACGAAACTCGAAGAAACGCATATTCAATAAGGATCAGAAGACTCCCCAAGTGAAAAATGATAGCTCGATAATGAAAGATAGACACGGACATAATATCGTATTTTCGTTGGACAAAAGTTCGCAGAATGCTCAACAATGTATATTATATTAACACATAAGCTCCCAAGGTCGCAACCAAGGGTCACGGAAGCATCTACACAGGAACACTCCGGACGTAGGTACCATTCAGGTTTTATCCCTCAACACATCGGCCTATTAACACATAAACTTCCAAGGTCGCAACCAAGGGTCACAGAAGCATCTACACAGGAATACTCCGGACGTGGGTACCATTCAGGTTTTATCCCTCAACATATCAGCCCATTAAATTTACAGTTCTAAGAAAGAGCACATTACAAAAATACACCAAACAATGATGCACACTCATTACATGAAACATCAGCATACAACATATACAACAATGCAACAGGATAAATATTTTTATAATTGAGCAATACAAAATTACCTCAAACCCAGAGACACTAACCTTTCCATGACTACCATGCCAGAATGAAGTGCAGTTCATCATTATCAACAAACCACCACCTCGAGATCAATGTCGGCACGGTAAACTATCCTTGATATCCAACGTTCCATATCACAGACTAAAGATAACTCACATCTCCGTTTTCATCAGACACCTTTAAATCATATACATTATGATTTATCCCAAACCAAAGCATAATATACAAACCATCATCCCGACAACGTACATTTATATATCATTGCTATATGAATTATAAATGAAATGAAACTGAAACCATTCATTAAATATCATAAACTGAACAAGTATAACATGCCTCGATATCGATATGACAAAGCCGTTACCAATTCCATTGCCTTCGTCTACGAGCTCCTCAGCCCCGACCCAAAAGAAATCTATGAACTCTTCAGCCTCAACCGCAACACAATGGTCATACTCAACGATGAATTATCACAACCTATTGCAATAATCGATTAACAACAAGTTCGATAAATATCAACAACCGATATACCCAACCAACAAACTCAACGGTTCAACAATACCTCAATCATATACAAAATCGAACAACACAACTCAAACAATCACGAACTCTTATCCACAATACGAGCCGGAATCCGATAATCATGTCATATAATTCAAGAGTTCCTCAAGAACACGAATTATTCCGAAATCACGTTCATAATCAACAAAACGACATAATCTGATGTGTTCTAACATCTATACAATCCTCATTCATAATTCGAGACGTATATCATCATGTTCTTCAACATACACTTCTCATAACATCAAGAATCGCAACAATACTACCAAGAACACTATGATTCCATAACCATTGTAACACCCCCAAAACCATACGGGAATATTACAGTGCCGTGGGCCCCGAGCCGGAACCCACCAGGCTATAACTCATTTTCGCAAACGTTTCAAACACGCCAAAGAGGCAAAGACGGTAATATTTTAAATACTCAAATATTTTCCAAAATATAGTTCATAAATACCGTCATAAAATACCAGTTGAAAGTACAAGGCGAAGACGCCAAAACTCAATAGTTTCAAAATGTACGTTAAACCACCCCTTATATGTACCGATAAAATAGTTTAGAGAAAAAGGGTTTAACAAAATAACTCAAATTTACGAAATACCCAAAAAGGTCATTTTAAAGTTATACACGATTTGGTAAAAATACCGGAAAGTCATTTAGAAATACACAAAAAGCGGATAAAAACACAGTTCAAAATATACATTTGCAGCGGAAATAAAACAACCAGAAAAGAATACTCGATTCTCCAAATACATGCCACAACCAGTATCACCCGGGAAGCTCATCCCTTCACGACAGCTACTAGCTCGATCTTCGAGTACTTAAAAATAAAGCCCACGGCGGGTTCAGCCACAATACTCAACAATGATATCGATCACATCATCATAAATAATTACATACCAATGTAATAACAAAGTAAGAATACTACCACTGTAATCTTACCGTCATAACCTTACCACCCCATATATAATCCATACCAAATCAGTCCTTACCATAATCCACATTTCGCATTCTCAAATGACGAAATGAACTCAACTACAACCATCTGTACTATATTCAAACAATACCAAGAATCATCAAAACATCATCATAACTCAAAAGTGTGGAATGAACCATCTGTGCCAAATCCTATCCGTCGGATTGCACCATCAAATCTCAATCTGGATAAAAACCAATAACACACAATATATCTGTAGATCAACTACCACAAAATAATAATAACAAGTCCCGAAACATCGGCGTACATTCCATATGCTAATACGATCAATAACAATGATCAACCAATACATCAACCGAGAATATCATCGATATGATAAACTCCAGTACGACCAACCAAAGGCCGACCACAACCAGGAATATCATCAACATGATAAACTCCAACACGATCAACAAAGGATCAACAACGACCGAGAATACCATCAACATGATAAACTCCAAACAAGATCAAATATAATGGATCTCAAAGAAATAACCCCGACTGTCGAACATACTCCTCGGGCGTATGAGCAACCAGTCGCAAACTGTCGAACATAACCAACCATAAATAGAGGATGAACGACCAATTAATATGGCTCAAGGATGGATGTCACAGTATGCCCGATCAGGAAATGTGCCCATGTACATTGTAATATCTGGAATTTCTACTACTGTTGTTCGATATTATTTTATCCGAGTTATATTGTACAGCGTGGAATCTGTACAGTAGGGATAAAATAAATAAAGGACTGAGATGTCAGTATCGGTATAATTGTCGTATCTGGTCGACAGTTGCATTTGAGGATATTGTGTATCAGGTTATCGTACTTTCGATATAGAGTATATCGTATAAGAATATTATTGGATTCAGTGTTTGTGTTCAGTGTGTCTTATGTTCGTTTTTGGTATGTCGAGACGTTGGACAAAAATAGCTGAAAATGGCTAAGTGTAACATTATTAGCGCACGCTAATAATCATGAGTAGCGCATGCTATCGTGCAGGTTTAGCGCACGCTACGGATATAAGATAACGCACGCTAATGTAGTCCGATCGGAAGGAATATATGCGTGGACCAGGCCACTTTCGGCGCACGTTCTGATAAGTCAACGGATGTTGTAATGTAGTGTTAGCGCACGCTAATGCATGTTGATTAGCGCACACTAATTGTATATCGGTCAACAGGGAATCTTGGCTTTATTGGTTGCTTTCGGCATGTGGGGTCACGAGCATCTTCATGGTAGGTGTAAACTGTAGCAAGTCAACTGGTATTAGCGCACGCTAAATGTAAGGACTTGCGTACGCTAGACAGTGTAAGTTACGTATGCTAATGCATGGTCATTACGTACGTAAGCACATGTACGAAGCCAGACAGTAGCCTCTGGACTGCTATAGCGCACGCTAACAAAGTCAGTTAGCGCACGCTAAGGCTGTTGCGCACGCTAGTAATATACTTTATAAAAAGGGACAGAAGGGTGTTATGAAGCATTTCGTCCATTCCTTCCTTGCAACCGAGAGAGAGAAATTTTAGAGAGAAGTTTAAGGTCCCAAACACTGAGAGATGATAATCTTTAACAAAGATTAAGCTGAGGAACATGGATTAAAGTCTTGTTCTTGAAGTTATTGATGATTCTTGGAATGAAGTTGATTGTTCTCCTTCATGATTCGTCTATACAAGGTAATAGTTCTTCACTTTTGGATTTCGTTTGGATTGATTATTGATGTTCTTGAGTTGATGATTATCATATATTCGAGTTGATGAGCATGATAACGAGTTGGATTACCGAACTAAGTTAGTGTTGTTATCAATATATGAGTATTGATATGTTTCGTATGGTTTTGGATGGAATTCAAGAGATATGTTGATGTAATTCCCTTCTTCAATTCGGATTTTTGATGTTTTGTCGTTGGTTACTTCGTATGGTAGCGATTATGGTAGTGCTATTGTGATTCTTGAAGTTATATGAATTGTATGTCGAAGAACATGGTGAATAAGGATTTTTAGATGTTAGAACACATCGGATTTTGTCATTTTATGGATCATGAACGTGAATTCGGATAATTCGTGTTCTTGAAGAACTATTGAATTATATATGTCATGATTGTTATGAATAAGAACTGGAAATTGGAAAGGTTACAGATGACTTTAGAATATGATTATTCATGATAATAACCGGTAAATTGTTCTATGAAGTTACCAAATATGAACAAGAAAGAATCTTGTTGATTCGTGTTTAAAGATAAAAGTTGGAATCGAATATGTTATGAAATCCTTAATATCGAGATGAGTTGATCATTGACATGATGGAAGTGTTAGACGATGCTTGAAATGCATGCCACTGTACAGCATTAGCGCACGCTAAGCTTACTGGCTAGCGCACGCTATCGGGAGCAACTTAGCGCATGCTACGTTATGCGTTTAACGTGCGCTAAATAGGCAGTCAGTGCAGTATTTTTGTGTTGTGATTATTAATTCGTGATGGTTTGATTTGGTTTGTTCAGATGACGTTTATTCAAGGTTTTTGTTGAACCGTTGAGTTCGATTGGTTAGTTTTGTCGGTTGTTGATTGTTATCGGATATGTGTTATTTGATTTCTTCGATAGGTTGAGATTATTGATCGATGATTATAACCGGATGTTGCGGTCGTGTTCGAGTATGTCCATTGTATTGCTTTTGATCGGGGCTGAGGAGCTCGTAGACAAAGGCAATGTGTTCGGTAGCAGCTTCGTGGTATCGGTATCGAGGCAAGTTATTACTTGCTCAGTTATAATATTTAATGAATGGTTTCAGTTTCATTTCGTTTATAATGCATATAGCAATGATTATTATTCTGAACTATGGGTATTCGGATCGCATATCGTTCTTTCGATTCTGGGAGGTAAATCATAATGTATATGCTTTATCTCAGTTATTGGTATGTTCGGGTATCGAGATTACATTATGGTAAAGACGAGGATATGAGTATCTATAGTTCATTGTACGTTTGGATCGCCGAGCATTGAGGATAATTGCCGGTGATGATTTGACATCGAGATTGCTCCCGAAGGACTCGGGACAAGTATCTTAGTTTGATTCAATTTAGTGTTAATGATGTTGATCATGCAGGTTGTTATTCATGTTGCTGAACATGAAGTCGTCCTAGTTGTTTCATCATAGTGTCGTTCATGTTTTGATTCATATGTTGTTCATGCTGATGAACATTTTGATTTGCATATGTGTATGCATAATTGTGTTGTTTGCGTTGTGTTGATCCGATGGGATCGTGTGATCTATGCTGAGGGCGCTGGATCAGATGTCCACCTCGTGTTGGTCCGACGGGATCATCTTGGGATCTATCTTTGAGGCTGGATCATTGGACGGGTTTTCCACCTCGTGTTGGTCGACGGGATCATCTTGGGATCTATCTTTGAGAAGTATTTGGATCGTTGGATTACCCAGTATTGTGTTATTGTTGTGCATATGTATATTGTTGGTTATCCACCTCGTGTTGATCTGGTAGGATCATCTTGGGACCTATGCTGAGGGCGCTGGGTTATGGGATTTCCATTGAGTATACACTGTTGATATTGTTTTGAGCATATTGACGTTGTCATATGAGTATGCATTTGTAGGTCTTGTGTTAGGACCTTGCCCGTATTGCATTGATCTGATCTCGGATTAGACTGATATGATTGTCGTGGCACTTCATATCTCGAGGTATGTTCCGTATTTCCTTTGGTTATTGTCTTTTGATGGACAATCGATTATTGTGTTGAGATGTGATGATGTCACCCGATGGATTGGGGTTGGACCGAGTTAGTAGTTTTCGTAACAGTGAGTTATGAAGACGTTTTGAGAACCTTGGGTTCCATTTGAGATACAGTTCAGTTGATTAGATATGAGCTTGTCGTGTTGTTGAGGATACGAAATGTGAATTTTGGTAATGTTATAACAATAAGATTACATTGGTCGTATTCTTATTTTGTATCTCATTGGTATGTAATTATTGATGTGATGTGACGGTTATCATTGTTGGATATTATGACTGACCCCGTCGTGGGATTTCTTTTTAGGTTCTTGGATTTTCGAGCTTGTAGCGGTCGTGGAGAGATGAGCTTCCCGGAGGATACTGGCTAGGGCATGTATTTGTGTATTGAGTTTCCTGATCGATCATTTGTATTCATTTGCTAGAGTATTTTAAATTGTTTGTCTTTTCCGCTGCGTGAGTATTTTTAAATGACCTTTCATGTTGGTAATTCGAGTTACTTTGGGAATCATTTTCTATACTATTGAGTTTCGGTCGTTTGGCCTTTACCCTTTTCAAAACGAGATTTCACGACGGTTTTGATAAATAGATTTTTTAAAGTCTTCGAGTATTTTAAAGACAGTACCGTCGTCGGCCTCTTGGGCATTTGTAAATGTTTGCGAAAATTTCCTTTAGCCTTGTGGGTTCCATCTCGGGGCCCACGGCGCTGTAATATTTCCGGTCAAATCTGGGGGTGTTATAGAATATGGTATCGGAGCTTAGGTTGAGAAAACCTAGGCATTTGGGTCGAGTTGGGTCGTGTTTTGTTGCGTCATTCGAGTTGTCGATTGACTAATACTAGAGCCGTGAGTTTTTTGTATTCACTCAGGCTTGTACATTATGTGATTTACCAGTGTGGTACTTGTAACACCCCCGATATATTCAGGAATATTACAGCGCCGTAAATCCTTTACATAAGAATTTACAAGGCTGATTAAAAGAAAAGACAATAACAGATACCGCTTTATGAAATTACTGAAGTAAAATACAACCGTATGGTTCAAAACCGAAATAGAAATATCCGATGAAGAGTTATTATTACATCACCAAAATCCAAATCATTATAACAGACAACGTACTCGAGTACTTATTGAAATAACCAACAAATAACAGATAGTAAACCCGTCCAGAACATCACTTTGCACCCTCGTCATCATACATCTCCAGTGGTTGTTTCCCCGCTCTTCTGGATCCTGAACATACACAAATGTTCACCCCCGAAGGGGTTAGCACAACGATGCTAGTACAAGTACAATAATCGTACAACAGTGATATAATCAACAATTATATCATAACAAGTTTCTCCAACGAGAATATCCACAACACATATCATATCATAACAGTTTCAACATACTGATGGTATTCCAACGATCCAGCGCACACAGCTATAGATTCCCATGATGATCCCGTCGGACCAAAGCATGGTGGAACTACCTGTCCAACGATCCAGCGCACATAGCTATAGATTCCCATGATGATTCCCGTCGGATCAAAGCATGGTGGACATTTAATCACAACACATAATACACAATACAATCACAATATACTTATCATAATATAGACAATTCTAATTAGAGTACTTGCCTCGGTTTGAAGACAATAACAACACTTCCACGAAAATGAACACTCGGAGATCGTCCTCCTCAATCAATCACGTAACGAGACCAAACCTTAACAAAAGAAATGATATAGGATTTATCTCACGTCGGATGAATGTTTAACAATTCGATTCACGGCCAAAAGTTCATAAAATGCAATCTGCCCGAACTGCTTAGCGCACGCTAAGTACTCTGTGTAGCGTACGTTAAGTCTGCCCGATAGCGCACGCAAACAACAAAGACTAGCGTACGCTAACTATGCATGGTCGATGTACTTCAGCGACCCGGCCAGTGACTTCGTCGATGGTCTAGCGTGCGTTACGTACCAAGCGTGGCGCCGCTAACTCGTGCTCGATAGCGCCGCGTTAAAATTCATAGCATTGCGTGAGCTATCTATGCATGGCGATTCTTCTTTGGCGATAGCTTGTTCTTGCCATGATCGAGACAATGAAATCTTGCGTGATAATTCATGTTACTTCCATGAATACCATGTTCATACCCTTATGAATGATTTTACGGATAAAGACAACTTGATTCAAGGATATGCATACCAATATAAAACCATATTCCATTCCTACTTCAAATCTTCATACAATACGAAAAGCTTAACGGTTGATATCAACACCTTATATCAATCAATATTATCATCTTTGAAGTTGTTTAAGCGTTCCATCTATACTAGATAAATCTTTCCATGATCAAACCTTTAGATTTATCCAACAATAATGATTGTTAAAGTCAAGTCCATGATTATTATGAAGTCATCTACTAGATTCGAATTACCAATGATAGAAGCTTCTCTTCACATACTCAGTGTAATAAGATTCGAATCATGATGATTATAATCAAGGTATTTAAGGCTTATTCATCTCACTATTCCAAACATGACATACTTGGATAATTCCTCTATGAAAATCCATATCTTGTTAACATGATCATCCATAAGTTAGAATCCAACTCTAAGTCTTGAGATAGATTGAACATACCTTAATATGATGAAAATCACTGAACCGTAAGGTAGAATCCAACTCCGGTTGGTTGTATGCCACTCCAAGGTGCTAATCCACTTCAATGAATATTCCCAAGTGATCACCAATATACAAACACCAACAAGATGTGTTCTAAGTGTATAGGAGTATTATTACAGCTCTCTGAACTCTCAGGGATGAAGAATGGGCGAAAGAAATGAAAGCCAAATCGGTTGTTGTCCCATTTATAATATTCTGCATTTTAACAAGTTAGCGCACGCTACTAAGCATTCCTTAGAGTGCGCTAATAATGGTTGACTTCAGAATTTGTCCGGGTGCGTCCGTGGGAATCTTATCCGGACCCATGGCCCGGCTGGCGCATGTGCTAGCTGTCCCGCTCAATAATTGAGTCCTTAGCGCACGCAACTCCTATCTTCATAGCGTGCGCTAATAATGGCCCGATAGCGCGCGTTAAGATACATTCTTAGCGTGCGCTATCACGAGGTTGCATGAGCAATTTTGCATGTTTCTATACTTATGTACAATGATATTAATGCACGAAATATTATACTCCAATAATCAAAACCACCAATCCGAATAATACAGGGTTTGAATACAGATGAAATACACCGTAATAAATCCGGATATTACATACTCTCCTACTAAAAAGGAGTTTTGTCCCGAAACTCAAGACGAAAATAACTCGGGATATCTAGACTTCATATCAGCTTCCGTTTCCCAGGTGGCCTCTTCCATTCCGTGACGTGACCACTGAACTTTGACCAAAACGATTGGTTTGTTCCTCAGTTGCTTAACTCGACTCTCGAGTATCTTGACCGGTCTTTCTTCAAATGTCCCATCCTGCTCGACTTCGATCTCACCGAAATCAATGATATGGTAGGATCCGTATATACTTCCGCAACTGGGATACGTGGAACACGTTATGAACATGGCACAATGACGGCGGCAATGCCAATCTGTATGCCAACTCCCCAACTCTCTCGAGGATCTCAAATGGTCCGATATATCTCGGACTCAGCTTTCCTTTCCTTCCAAAAAGAAAGATTCCCCGAGTAGGAGAAACCTTCAAAAGTACATGGTCTCCAGTATTGAACTCCAATGGGCGACGGCGTACGTCCGCATAGGATTTCTGGCGACTCTGGGCAGTCAACAACCTTTCACGAATTAAGGCTATCTTCTCTCGAGTCTGCTCGATCAACTCTGCGTTACATTCCGATCAAGTCCGATGAATCGTCCCAGCATAGGGGCGATCTGCATCTCCTTCCGTATAATGCCTCAAACGGTGCCATCTTAATGGAAGCATGCCAACTATTGTTGTAGGTGAATTCAATCAACGGTAGATGAACTTCCCAATCGTTTGACCAATCTAAGGCACAGGCCCTTAGCATGTCTTCCACCGTTTGTATAGTTCTCTCAGATTGTCCGTCAGTCTGCGGGTGATAAGCAGATGAAGTTCAATTCGGTTCCCAAGGCCTTATGAACTGCTTTCCAAAAGTGAGACACAAAACGGCCGTCTCGATCAGAAACAATGGTCTTCGGCGTACCATGCAATCGAACTATCTCCGAAATAAATACTCGTGCCAACCTCTCTGGTCCCCACGTATCCTTAATGCCTAGAAAATGAGCTGATTTGGTCAAACGATCAACTATCACCCAAATCATGTTCATTCACATCTGTTTTCGGCATATTAGTGATAAAGTCCATCGATATGTCCTCCCACTTCCATTCAGGAATCGGGAGTGGCTTCAACATTCCGGCAGGCCGTTGATGTTCGATCTTAACCTGCTGACAAGTCAAGCATTTCGAAACATAGTCCGCTACATCTTTCTTCATGTTGCCCCACCAGAAATTCTGCATCAAGTCCTTATACATTTTACTGGTGCCCGGGTGGATAGAATAGGGCGAACTATGAGCTTCCTTCATAATCATCTGTTTCAGAACATCAACATCAGGAACGCAGAGTCGGCTCTGAAATCTCAAAACTCTATCGTCATGAATTATGAATCCGGGGGCCTTTCCTTTGATGACTTCGTCATGTAACCGAATCGTCAGAGGATCATCTGCCTGTCTAGATTTGATTTCTTCGGTTAAAGATGAAGTTATCTCCATCACACACAGTTGTCCTTGGACTCTTTGTAACCATACCTCAATTCCTTCACGAATCATCTCTCGCTGAAGGCTAAGTTGGGAGGTCAGCGTCTCCAGCATCTGAATAGAGACAGGCTTGCGGCTAAGTGCATCGGCCACTACATTCGCTTTGCCTGGATGATATAAAATCTCCAAGTCATAGTCCTTAATCAGTTCCAACCATCTTCTTTGCCGCATATTTAATTCTTTCTGACTGAATATGTACTTGAGACTCTTGTGATCCGTAAAGATCTGACAGTGAGTCCCGTACAGATAATGCCTCCAGATCTTCAAAGCAAAAACTACTGCTGCAAGCTCCAAATCATGTGTCGGGTAATTCGCTTCATAAGGTTTCAGCTGTCGCGACGCATAAGCGATCACCTTATCATTTTGCATCAATACGCACCCGAGTCCTTGGTTCGAAGCATCACTGTAAACTACAAATCCTCCAGTTCCCTGTGGGAGTGATAGAATCGGTGCCGTCGTCAATCTCTTCTTTAACTCATCAAAACTAGTCTGACACGACTCGTTCCACTCAAACTTTTGAGTTTTCTGTAGGAGTCGAGTAAGTGGGCGGGAGATTTTAGAAAACCCTTCCACGAATCGACGATAATATCCAGCAAGTCCTAAGAAGCTTCGGACTTCTTTCACGTTCTTTGGAGGCTCCCAATCCATAATTGCTTCGATCTTCTGAGGATCTACTCGGACTCCTTCAGCTGACACTACATGGCCGAGGAACATTACTTCCTTTAGCCAGAATTCACACTTAGAAAGTTTGGCGTACAATTGCTCGTTTCTCAAAAGTTCCAATCTGATCCAAATCTTTGCGCATGTTCTTCCGGGCTTTTAGAATACACCAGAATGTCATCAATGAACACGACCACAAATTTATCCAAAAATTCAATGAACACTCTGTTCATCAATTGCATAAATACAGCAGGTGCGTTAGTGAGACCAAACGGCATCACTACAAACGCATAATGCCCGTAGCGAGTTCTGAATGCTGATTTCGGAACGTCAGATTCCTTAATCCTCAGCTGATGATATCCTGATCTCAGATCGATTTTAGAAAATACCGTTGCCCCTTGCAGCTGGTCAAACAGATCATCAATCCGTGGTAACGGATATTTGTTCTTAATCGTCATCTTGTTCAGCTCTCGATAGTCAATACACAGTCGGAGCGATCCATCCTTCTTTCGGACAAAAAGAACTGGCGCTCCCCAGGGTGAAACGCTTGGCTGAATATAGCCCTTGTCCAGTAACTCCTCCAGCTGCTTCTTTAGTTCTTACATCTCAGTAGGTGCCATACGATACGGCGCCTTGGAAATCGGTGTAGCTCCGGGTTCCAGCTCAATGGTAAATTCCACATCCCTTCGTGGAGGTAGTCCAGGTAACTCGTTAGGAAATACATCTGGAAATTCGTTCACCACAGGAATGGATGAAAGTTCCACAATTTCGTCTTCTTTCTTCATTGCGTAACACCAGTACCGATGCATTACTGTTTCAACAATCGTGACTTTCATCGCTTTGATCAATTTCCCTGAGCTTCCCGGTTTCCATCCTTCGAACAGTACTTCGGAGCCATCATCAGCGATCAGTGAAATATTCCTCCTTCGGTAGTCTACAATTGCTCCATACCGATTAAGCCAATCGTCTCCGAGTATCAGGTCATCTCCTTGCATTTCTATCACGATCGATTTGAGAGCCACTCTGCCCCAAATGATACAGGGAAATTTCTAGTTTCTAAATTTCCGACAATTCTCTCTCCACTCGGTAAACCAACAACATAAGGTTCACAAGTATAAAAACCGGAAATATTCAAACGATTTACACAAGACAAAGATATGAAAGAATGTGTAGCTCCTGTATCGAACAAAACGCTAACTGGCTGGGAAAAGATTTGGACAGTACCTGATGCGACAGTAGCATCCTGATCATCTGTCCTCCTCATCTCATACAAACGTGGGGGAACAGATCCGGCACTCGATGTCCCCTTTTGGTCCCATTGTCCTCTGCCTCGCCCGCGGCCAAAATTCTGAGGCATCTGAACACTTTGCTGCGTCTGTTGGACACTAGCTTCCTTTTGAACTGGCTGTGATGAATGGGTTCCTTTGTACTTAGTGGCGTCCTTACAAAACGTCGCACGGTGCCCTTCCTGTCCGCACTCAAAACATGTAACTGGAGTGCGCAAACAATCACGCCAAAGGTGGCCTGGGCGACCACAGTTAAAGCACTTCCTAGCTGTATCCATCGTGGCTGACATTGTTACGTAATTCTTTCCGCTCTTAGCTGGGTGCGGAGGTTTCTTGAAAGAAAAAGAAGATTGGGCCTTGCGGGGCCCACTGCTCTTGTGCTCTGTAAAAGTACCAGAGACTTTCTATTTCTTCGACTCCATAAACTTCTCCATTGCTGCTTCTTTTATTTCGTACGCCAACGCCTTATCCTGGTATTGGCGGAGAGTGGTACATTCAAAACCGGACATGTACCTCTGGATTTCTGGTTTCATCCTCATTTCGAAATGAATCATCATCTCCGCATCTGTTCTGACCAGATGTCGAACAAATGCTAACTGCTGGTTAAACGTCTTAATCGTCTGGGATACGGGTTCATCTGATGGCTGAGCAGAGAAAAATTCTCGAATTTTGGCTTCCCTCACAGGACGAGGGCAATACTGAGCTTCCATCATTATTTTAAATTCCGCCCAATCGGCATCATGGTCTACAGGCCGGATGGCTTCCCACCATTCGGACGCTTCCCCTATCAGAAAATATTGAGCGATTGAGGCTCTCCGGTCGTCTGGGCAGTTGATTCCGGCAAAGATTTTCTCCAGTTCTTTCAACCAATGATCCCAGGTGGGAGTCTCAGAAATACCGTCGAATTTGGGTGGTTGCATCTTCGCCACCTCTTGCAGCCACCGGTCACCTCGGTTTCCCATGTCTGGGATCCTTTGTTGTCCCTCTCCCTGCTGTAGTCCTACCGCCACTTGCATTCGGTCTACGACTTGGGCGAACTGAGTCATCTGGTTCACCACTTGACGAAGGATTTACAGTGCACAGTGCAGTTCGTTATTAATAGATTGTTGCGGCTACTTTGAGCTATGGTAGCACGATTGGTAGGCGACGCTTCCCTTTCAGCATTTCTGCGTCCGCGTCCACGACCGCGACCGCGTACACATCCGCCTCTCAGCATACTGTAAGCATAAATACTCAATATACAGGAAACAACATCGTTCTAATATTCATGTATAAAGAGACACAACATGTAAAGAACGAGATAGAGTTTAGGAACTTACAACCACCGTTCGCATGAAGACGTAGGCAGTGCAGTGATGTCATTCACGGCCGGTTACCTCAAAAGACATAAACGACCCCTATTTTAACCCAACGGCCAAGATATCCATAATCTTAGCTCCGATACCATATTCTGTAACACCCCCGATATATTCAGGAATATTACAGCGTCGTAAATCCTTTACATAAGAAAAGACAATAACAGATACCGCTTTATGAAATTACTGAAGTAAAATACAACCGTATGGTTCAAAACCGAAATAGAAATATCCAATGAAGAGTTATTATTACATCACCAAAATCCAAATCATTATAACAGACAACGTACTCGAGTACTTATTGAAATAACCAACAAATAACAGATAGTAAACCCGGCCAGAACATCACTTTGCACCCTCGTCGTCATACATCTCCAGTGGTTGTTTCTCCGCTCTTCTGGATCCTGAACATACACAAATGTTCACCCCCGAAGGGGTTAGCACAACGATGCTAGTACAAGTACAATAATCGTACAACAGTGATATAATCAACAATTATATCATAACAAGTTTCTCCAACGAGAATATCCACAACACATATCATATCATAACAGTTTCAACATACTGATGGTATTCCAACGATCCAGCGCACACAGCTATAGATTCCCATGATGATTCCCGTCGGATCAAAGCATGGTGGACATTTAATCACAACACATAATACACAATACAATCACAATATACTTATCATAATATAGACAATTCTAATTAGAGTACTTGCCTCGGTTTGAAGACAATAACAACACTTCCATGAAAATGAACACTCGGAGATCGTCCTCCTCAATCAATCACGTAACGAGACCAAACCTTAACAAAAGAAATGATATAGGATTTATCTCACGTCGGATGAATGTTTAACAATTCGATTCACGACCAAAAGTTCATAAAATGCAATCTGCCCGAACTGCTTAGCGCACGCTAAGTACTCTGTGTAGCGTATGTTAAGTCTGCCCGATAGCGCACGCAAACAACAAAGACTAGCGTACGCTAACTATGCATGGTCAGTACTTCACTGACCAGCCAACTGACTCGTCTGATGGTCTAGCATACGTTACGTACCAAACGTAGCGCACGCTAACTCGTGCTCGATAGCGCACGTTAAACTTCATAGCATAGCGTGCGCTATCTATGCATGGCAGTTCTTTCACGAGCGATGCTTATTCTTGCCATGATCGAGACAATGAAATCTTGCGTGATAATTCATGTTACTTCCATGAATACCATGTTCATACCCTTATGAATGATTTTACGGATAAAGACAACTTCGGATTCAAGGATATGCATACCAATATAAAACCATATTCCATTCCTACTTCAAATCTTCATACGACAATACGAAAAGCTTAACGGTTGATATCAACACCTTATATCAATCAATATTATCATGCTGAAGTTGTTTAAACGTTCCATCTATACTAGATAAATCTTTCCATGATCAAACCTTTAGATTTATCCAACAATAATGATTGTTAAAGTCAAGTCCATGATTATTATGAAGTCATCTACTAGATTCGAATTACCAATGATAGAAGCTTCTCTTCACATACTCAGTGTAATAAGATTCGAATCATGATGATTATAATCAAGGTATTTAAGGCTTATTCATCTCACTATTCTAAACATGACATACTTGGATAATTCCTCTATGAAAATCCATATCTTGTTAACATGATCATCCAATTCGTTAGAATCCAACTCTAAGTCTTGAGATAGATTGAACATACCTTAATATGATGAAAATCACTGAACCGTAAGGTAGAATCCAACTCCGGTTGGTTGTATGCCACTCCAAGGTGCTAATCCACTTCAATGAATATTCCCAAGTGATCACCAATATACAAACACCAACAAGATGTGTTCTAAGTGTATAGGAGTATTATTACAGCTCTCTGAACTCTCAGGGATGAAGAATGGGCGAAAGAAATGAAAGCCAAATTGGTTGTTGTCCCATTTATAATATTCTGCATTTTAACAAGTTAGCGCACGCTACTAAGCATTCCTTAGCGTGCGCTAATAATGGTTGACTTCAGAATTTGTCCGGGTGCGTCCGCGGGAATCTTATCCGGACCCATGGCCCGGCTGGCGCATGTCTTCATTGTCAGCTCAATAATTGAGTCCTTAGCGCACGCAACTCCTATCTTCATAGCGTGCGCTAATAATGGCCCGATAGCGCGCGTTAAGATACATTCTTAGCGTGCGCTATCACGAGGTTGCATGAGCAATTTTGCATGTTTCTATACTTATGTACAATGATATTAATGCACGAAATATTATACTCCAATAATCAAAACCACCAATCCGAATAATACAGGGTTTGAATACAGATGAAATACACCGTAATAAATCCGGATATTACAGTACTGGGTTTGTTGTAAACTTTTCCGAATGGTGTTAACGAGATTCTCTGGAATGAGATGTATTGTGTTCTTGAGTCGAACTGAGTTTGCAAAATGTGTGTTTTGAAAATATCTGTGTCGAGTATTTCCTTGAGTCGAGACATGTGCCAGTATCACGGGGAATCGTCGGCTTCACGATCTGTAAGTATTTGGATTTTTGAATTTCATTGAGATTTATTGCCGTTCTAAGTTGATATGTTTTGAAATTCAGCAGAATATTATACGTTATAGTATAAGGTGACAGAGTTGGGACAGGATTGATGATCTTGAGGAGTTATAATTTTGAGAATCAGTATGTTGGTTAGATTTTGGAACGGAATTGTGTATTCGGGAGAAGGACTATGAATTGTTGAGAAGAGCATGTAGTCATGTTAAGTCATTTTGAAATACATGAAACTGCTTTTGAGCATTTGAAAACGATACTTTTCAAAATGAACGTTTTACGGTTGTTTTACCGAAAATGATTTTTGGGCCGAGACCCAATCGATTTTGAAATAGTTTTGTAACTCAGGACTTGGAGTCTGAAAAGAGTTTTCTACTTTTTAAACTTCTTGTAATGCAGAACGTGATATGGGCTGAGACCCTAGTGTTTCAAAAAGGCTTTTTAGTTTTCATAAAACTCCCGGGATTTGTAAAACTCACTATCAATCGTTTATTTATTTCGTTCCTACCTTTTGAGGTTTTGGTTTACTCATTCAAATGAAACTTCTCGGGAAGTCTTTCGCTGTATTTGATTTGTAGATTTTTCAATGTTTCGTCATAGCATATTAGAGGTGATCCAGGATGGATTAATGGTTGACGTTGCGAGTAGTATGTGGAGGAAGAGTTTTTATCAGAGTCTATATATTGAGATTTTGGAACTCTATCGTGTGGTTTTCCCGATGGAATATCAGTGGATATTGGTGACAAGCTAAACTGATATACAGGAGTATGGATATAGTCAAGCATTTGCATAAATCCCATTTTATTTAATCGTGTGTATTTGAAAAGAATTTTTATCGAGAACTTGACACGAGCGAACTGGTTGGTTCGAAAATTGATTTTGCAGTCTTACCAAAAATTTATGTTTTGAGTTTTGAAAATTTTGAAAGAACTTTTGAAAATTTGTCTTCTTGACGAGACTGTATGATTTCAAACTGGTTTTGAAAGTATGATTGATGTACATACGTATTTGGTGCATAGTGCATAACATGGTGAAGTTGTGAGTGTGACTCACGAACTGGTTATGACATTCCTATGGTACGATGAATAGAGATCCGAACTTTGGTATGGTAGTAGCTCGACTTTACCATAGTGATCTTTGAATGATTTCTTTGTAAGTGCAGATATGGGGTTGTTGACCTCATGCTGGTTGTTTTGAGTATCGATTGGTCGTTCCCACTCCATGTATAATTTGGGTATGTTCGACGGGTTGTGATTGGTTGTTCGTATGCCGAGGGGTATGCTCACCAGTCGGGTATGTTTATTGAGATACACTGTATGTGATTGGTGTGTTATTTTGAGAATGTTATTCTTTCGTATATCCATTTACGTGGTTGTGTTGATCGTGTTGGAGTTTATCACGTTGATGATATTCTCGATTGTGTTTTGACCTCTGGTTGGTCATATTGGAATTTATCATGTTGATGATAAATTCGGTTGATTGTTGATCATTGTTGGTGATCATCTGAGCGTTCGGATTTTGTGTCAACGTTTCGGGATTCGTATCGTTGTTTTGGGCAGTTGTTTCGCAGATGTATTGTATAATATTCGTCTTATCGGAATTGAGACCTGATTATGTAATCAGGCAGACAGAATTTGATTCGGGCAGATTGCTTCATCCGAAGATGATATATTTTGTTGAGACTCAAGGAATTGTGATTGTAAAGTGTATTGAGACTTTACAGTGAGGTCACTAGCTAGTATCTTAAGAGATCCTCGACTTTGCGCATTGGTAAGTATGCTGTTGTGGTTATTCTATAGTGATGATGATTGATCATTGTCGTGATGGTTTTGGGAAATTTTGGGTTAAACAGTATGTTTGTTTGTTTTATGACGGGTTGCAAGTTTCGAGGACGAAACTTATTTTAAGTGGTGTAGAATGTAATATCCGGAATTTCTACTACTGTTGTTCGATATTATTTTATCCGAGTTATATTGTACAGCGTGGAATCTGTACAGTAGGGATAAAATAAATAAAGGACTGAGATGTCAGTATCGGTATAATTGTCGTATCTGGTCGACAGTTGCATTTGAGGATATCGTGTATCAGGTTATCGTACTTTCGATATATAGTATATCGTATAAGAATATTATTGGATTCAGTGTTTGTGTTCAGTGTGTCTTATGTTCGTTTTTGGTATGTCGAGACGTTGGACAAGAATAGCTGAAAATGGCTAAGTGTAACATTATTAGCGCACGCTAATAATCATGAGTAGCGCACGCTATCGTGCAGGTTTAGCGCACGCTACGGATATAAGATAATGCACGCTAATGCAGTCCGATCGGAAGGAATCTATGCGTGGACCAGGCCACTTTCGGCGCACGTTCTGATAAGTCAACGGATTTTGTAATGTAGTATTAGCGCACGCTAATGCATGTTGATTAGCACACGCTAATTGTATATCGATCAACAGGGAATCTTGGCTTTATTGGTTGCTTTCGGCATGTGGGGTCACGAGCATCTTCGTGGTAGGTGTAGACTGTAGCAAGTCAACTAGTATTAGCGCACTCTAAATGTAAGGACTTGCGTACGCTAGACAGTGTAAGTTACGTACGCTAATGCATGGGCATTACGTACGTAAGCACATGTACGAAGCCAGACAGTAGCCTCTGGACTGCGATAGCGCACGCTAACAAAGTCAGTTAGCGCATGCTAAGGCTGTTGCGCACGCTAAACATAAGGTTTAGCGCACGCTAGTAATATACTTTATAAAAAGGGACAGAAGGGTGTTATGAAGCATTTCGTCCATTCCTTCCTTGCAACCGAGAGAGAGAAATTTTAGAGAGAAGTTTCAGGTCCCAAACACTGAGAGATGATAATCTTTAACAAAGATTAAGCTGAGGAACATGGATTAAAGTCTTGTTCTTGAAATTATTGATGATTCTTGGAATGAAGTTGATTGTTCTCCTTCATGATTCGTCTATACAAGGTAATAGTTCTTCACTTTTGGATTTCGTTTGGATTGATTATTGATGTTCTTGAGTTGATGATTATCATATATTCGAGTTGATGAGCATGATTGTAATATCCGCATTTTTCTTTCCCTTGTAATTGTATTTCCGGTGTAATTCTCGATTGTAGTAACCCTCGTGTATCCTTCAGTGTAACTTTTCCGTCATCTTTTGATCTGATTCTCGTAATTGATGTGCGGAACCGCCGTTTCGGGGTTGCCGTGGATCTATTCTATGCTATGATGCGTTTTGAGGTGTTCCGTTTAATGTTTCGTTCGTATTCTGGTGTAGTGGACCGTTTATGTTCTGTACCTAGCGCACGCTAATTTTTCTGCATAGCGCGCGCTAGAAGTTCCTTTGTAGCGCACGCTACGTTTACTTAAATGGCGCGCTAGCGAGTGAACCACAGGGGTGGCGGTTCAACTCCCGAGGCCTGCGGACTATCGGATTAGCGCACGCTATCTTGTCTAGCGCACGCTAATGTCGGGAGACTAGCGCCGCGTTAAGTTGTTGATGGCGCGCTAGCGTGGTATCGATCTTGGGCGATTTCTTTCGAACTTCGATCAGTGCTAGTTAGCGCACGCTACGCTTGTATGGTAGCGCACGCTAACGGATCGGGTGGGTTACGGGCGGTTTGTCATGGACTCGATCGATGTCCGTGTAGCGCACGCTATTGGTCGATAGCGCGCGCTATCGAGAGGTCATTAGCGCACGCTACGAAGTAAACGTGGCGTACGCTAACGCGGCAATCGCTCTTTGGGTGACACGCCAATTGGTTGTTCTGTATTTTCATCCCGTTAGCGCACGCTAACCTTGAGGATTAGCGCGCGCTAACACTCCCTGGCTATATAAACCAGGGAGTTGACCGAGATAAACACAAATCTCATTTCTTCCTCTCTCCGCGGCGAAGGCGATCCCGAAGCGACTCTCTTGGCGATTTCTTCCTCCAATCATCTCATCCAACATCATTCTTGAGTTCTTGGAGTATTATATCAACATCAACACGAATCTTTCATCCTAATCCACGGTAAATCTCTTAGAACCCTACTTTTGGATAATTTGGGGGTTTTGGGATTTTCTTCCGATTCGTTCCGTTTTATTGGTGGATTCATGATGAATATGATTAGTCTTGTTGATATCATTAGTTTTCCTACGGATTCATAGTATATTTTCATAGCTTTGCGAAATCGAGAGGGTTTGGTTGTGGTCCACCCTCGTTGTTATTTTTATTCGATTATACATGAATCGTAGGCTGGTTACCGGGTGTATTCCATTTCCATAATCGTTTAGAAGTGGTTGTGATTGTGCTATTCGAATCGTTAGGTTCATTTTCGTCGGTTCCTCGCGGTTGTGCTTGATCCTTCCGTCCCGTTCGTGTCACCGTCTATTTAATCGAGGCAAGTATCCTTATGAACTTACGATCTTGACATAGTAGTAGTGTATGAGAAATTGTGTGTGTGTGTGTGTATGCTCACTACGGGTTAGATCCGATGGGGTCTCGGTAGGGGTCCACGGAGGTGTGGATCGACGAGCTTTGCTTTTAACCACTACGGGTTAGATCCGACGGGGTCTCGGTAGGGGTCCACGGAGGTGTGGATCGACGGTTAATTGTGGTGAATTTTACAAATGTGATTTGATATTGGCATTTCCGGAAATGAGTGCTTTCGAACGGTTTTCTTTATTGCATGCATTTACTATATGTGTAAGATGTAAGTTGTTCATCTGGTTACTTGTACTAGCGTAATTGCTAACCCCTCTGGGGACCCGTTTTGGGGAAATTCGTTTTATGAATTTCAGGTCAGGTTCATCGAGACGAGCGGGCACTGGACCAGTACATGGATGATGGCCGTGCGTGACGATTGTGCACAAGTGACGTCTTAGTGTCTTTTATCTTTTCATCTTTTGTGGTCTTTGAGCTAATAGTAGTACTCGAGTACTTAAGAGTTCTCGTTCGTCCGGATTGTATTGTTGCCTATATGTTTGTGTTGATTGATGATGTTATGTTTGACCGGTTGAACCGGGTGGATTATTCTGTTTTGCGTCTTTATGACATGGTGTTGTTTTGTCGTTTATGTGAGTCGATGAGTATGATGCTGTTCAGCCTGGTGGGTCCCATATAGGGATTCACGGCGTTGTAATATACCTCGAATATCTTGAGGGTGTTACAGAAAATGGTATCGGAGCACTAGGTTTATGGATACCTAGGCTTGTCGGTTTATTGGGTCTTGTGGTGTTTTGTTTTGCACATCATCGTCACGCTGCCATGATTCCGGTACTACCAGTGTCCGTAAGTTTTCCTTCCTCTGTTCATTAATTCCTTGTATCGTACCCTTGATTCTCGACTTGTGATTGTTCTTTTCTAGTACTGACCCTCGTATGGCTTTTGCTACTTATTTAACTCCAGTATGGATGCTGGAAGAGGTCGTGGTCGCGGTCATGGTCGTGGGCCGGCCGGGACGTGGGGCGGCCGGTGGGGCGGCCACGTCACGATCTTCGAGGCCGCGTCTGGCGACCGTCATAGCCATGCTTCTTCCCAGGAGCGTGCCGATCTTGGTATTGCGGCCGTTATGCAGCAAATGGTGAATCAAATGGCGGCGATAGCCCAGGCGGTTCAGAACCCGGATCAGGCCCACGCTAATCGGGGCGGAGCGGATCGTTGGCTCCAAGATGTTATCAAGATGCATCCTCCTCAGTTTTCGAGAGTTTCAGACCCGATTGGCTGGGAGGGGTGGATCAAGGAGATATCTAAGGTCTTTGTTGCCACTAACTGTCCCGAGGACCGTAAAGTCCCTATTGCTCAATACTTTCTCACAGGGGACGCTACGGACTGGTGGGAGGCCGTTGGGCCCAAAGACCATGCTGCTTCGTGGGCTGAGTTTCAAGAGTTGATGGAGACTGAATATTGCCCGTGGCCAGTCAGACAGGCTCGGGTACATGCTTTTTATGATGCTCAACCGCGGGATATCCCCGTAGCTCAAGCTATTGCTGATTTTAACAAGGAGTTGGGTTATGTGAAGACCCAAGTTGTCGAGGAGAGTGACAAAATTTTCCATTTCTCTAGACGGATGAAGTTGCCGATTCGGGACTATATGTCGGGGCTCGTATGCACTACCTTGAAAGATTACCGGAGCGGGGCCCTTGCTTATGATATGTCCGTGACAGTGAGGCGGCCCGCGAGAGTAAGAAGCGAAGTCCGCTGGGAACTTTTCGGGCCACAAGAGTGGGGGTCGTGAGATCCCAATCTGCTAACTTCCCCGCCGGCGGTGGTCCAGCTCGTTCCGCTGGGGGTCCTCGTGGAACTACCAGTGCTCCTTTTCGTGATGTGAAGTGTTTCAATTGTGGTCGTACAGGTCACATCAGTCGTACTTGTTTGAGCCCTTTGCTGACGTGTAATCAGTGTGGCCAGCTGGGCCACAAGGCTGCTTTCTGTGCTGAGAGGGAGAAAATTCTTGGTGCCCGGGCTTCCATTCCAGCGCCTAGGGAACCCAGTGTGAATCAGGGATCGTTTGCTCCTCAATCTCCGCCGAGTGCTAGTCGGGGGAGAGGTCGGGGTCAGCCCTCTAAGGGGGGAGCTTCCAGTGTCGGCTCAGCCCACCCGCGTGTCTATGAGATGCGGAAAGCCGATGATCCAGCGGCTACCGTGGCGACAGGTACCGTTTATATTCTTTCTCATCCTGTCAGTGTGCTTTTCGATTCCGGTGCTACGCATTCGTTCATATCTTTGGATTGTGTGCGCCGTTTGAGTCTCGACTGTTTGATGCCTTGTGAACCCTTCATCGTTAAGCTTCCTAGCGGTGATAGGATCGTTGGTGATCAGGAGGTTCGAGACTGTTCTGTACTTATTTGTGAGAGGACTTGGCCCTCTAATCTTATTGTTGTGGATATTGAGGGTGAGGATTTGATTCTCGGGGATGATTGGCTCGAGCGGCATGGCGCAATCATGAACTACCGCACGAGGATCATCACCATGTTAGCCGAGGATGGCACCGAGCACTCCTTCGCGGGGCGAAGGAGGGGAAATCAGAACTTCGTCATTAATGCCTTGAAGGCGATGAGTCTCCTGCGAAAGGGGTGTACTGGTTATTGGTGCTATGCCTTGAAGGTGGAGGATGGTGGAGTCGAGCTTTCGTCGATTCCAGTCGTTAATGAGTTTCCTGATGTATTTCATGACGAGTTACCGGGATTGCCACCGGATCGTGAGGTTGAGTTTGCTATAGAGTTAGAGCCGGGCGCGGCTCCTATTTAGAAGGCGCCCTATCGCATGGCACCTTCAGAGATGTCCGAGTTGAAGAAGCAGTTGAGTGAGCTTCTTGAGTCGGGGTATGTTCGACCGAGCGCCTCGCCTTGGGGCGCACCGGTCCTGTTTGTGCGGAAGAAGGATGGTTCACTACGTTTGTGTATCGACTATCGCGAACTAAATAAGGTGACCATCAAGAACAAGTATCCTTTGCCGAGAATTGATGACTTGTTCGATCAGTTGCAGGGAGCTGCAGTATTCTTGAAAATTGATTTGAAATCGGGGTACTATCAGCTCCGGGTGAAAGAGTCCGATGTGCCGAAAACAGCCTTTCGGACGAGGTATGGACATTATGAGTTCGTAGTCATGCCTTTCGGGTTAACTAATGCGCCGGCGGTGTTCATGCAGTTGATGAACAAGGTTTTTATCGAGTATTTGGATAAGTGCGTCGTCGTCTTTATTGACGATATTCTTATTTATTCGAGGAATGAGGAAGAGCATGCCCATCATTTGCGAGTAGTATTAGACATTTTGAGGA
Source organism: Orobanche coerulescens (assembly GCA_033398695.1). Classification (NCBI taxonomy): domain Eukaryota; kingdom Viridiplantae; phylum Streptophyta; class Magnoliopsida; order Lamiales; family Orobanchaceae; genus Orobanche; species Orobanche coerulescens. The sequence goes on from CM065802.1 coordinate 71,705,693, forward strand.
CCGAGCAACTCTATGCAAAGTTCTCGAAATGTGAGTTCTGGCTGAAGGAAGTGATGTTTTTAGGTCACGTGATTTCGGTAGGGGGTTCGTGTGGATCCATGAAGATTGAGGCCGTGTTGGATTGGGCACCGCCCAAGAATGTGAAGGAGCTCCGTAGTTTCTTGGGTTTAGCTGGCTACTATCGTAGGTTCGTCGAGGGTTTCTCGAAACTAGCTCGACCACTTACGCAGTTGCTCCAGAAGTCCGAGGAGTTCATCTGGAATGACGAGAGGCAGTTGAGTTTTGAGGAACTGAAGAAGCGGTTGACTTCAGCCCCGGTTTTGGCGTTGCCATGTGGCAACGAGAGTTTTGCCGTTTATAGCGATGCTTCGGGTCAGGGTCTTGGGTGTGTATTAATGCAGCACGGCAAGACCATTGCATATGCGTCGAGATAGTTGAGGCCGTATGAGCTGAACTACCCTACTCATGATTTGGAGTTAGCGGCAGTCGTTTTTGCGCTCAAGATTTGGCGTCACTATCTTTTCGGCTCTACATGTCAGATTTTTACCGATCATAAAAGTCTGAAATACATATTTACTCAGCGAGAGTTGAATATGAGGCAGAGAAGGTGGTTAGAGTTGATTAAGGATTATGACCTCGAAATCCTTTATCATCCGGGCAAGGCGAACGTCGTGGCCGACGCCTTGAGTCGGAAACCGGTTGCGTTGCGAACGCTTGAGATCCTTACGTATCAGTCTGAGCTTCGGCGGGATTTGATCGAGTTAGATGTTGAAGTTTTGTTGCCTGGAGCCATCGGGCAACTTCGTGCTTTAGAGATTTCGTCGTCTCTGATCGATGAAATTAAGCTGAAGCAATCAGAGGATCCGATGATTACTCAAATCCGAGAGAACGTTCTTAAGGGAAAGTCTCCTGGGTTTGTGATTCACGAGGATGGTATTTGAGATTCCAGAGTCGGCTTTGTGTGCCGAACGACTCAGAGTTGAGGCAGAGTATTTTACGGGAGGCCCATGCTACACCTTATTCCGTTCATCCTGGTTCAAGTAAGATGTACAAGGACCTGAGAAGAAATTTCTGGTGGAATGATATGAAGGAGGAGGTCGCACAGTTTGTAGCGAGATGTTTGACTTGTCAGCAGGTCAAAATCGAGCATCAGCGACCGGCTGGGTTATTACAACCACTTCCCGTTCCGGAATGGAAATTGGAAGATATATCGATGGATTTCGTTACGAGTTTGCCGAGATCGAGTTCGGGCATGAATATGGTATGGGTGATTGTTGATCTTCTGACCAAGTCGGCACATTTTCTGGGCATCAAGGACACTTGGGGCCCGGAGAAGTTGGCTCGTGTGTTTATCGCGCAGATTGTGAGACTTCACGGTACTCCGAAGTCTATTGTTTCGGATCGTGATGGCCGTTTCGTATCGCACTTCTGGCAGGCGGTGCATAAGGCGTTGGGTACCCGGTTGCATTTGAGTACCTCTTTTCATCCCCAGTCAGATGGACAATCGGAACGCACTATACAGACATTCGAGGATATATTGCGTGCTTGTGCCCTCGATTGGAGTAGCGATTGGGAGGAACATTTGCCATTGATCGAATTCACGTACAACAACAGTTGGCACGCGTCGATTCGGATGGCACCGTATGAGGCACTTTATGGGCGGCGATGTCGATCACCAATTTGTTGGAATAAGACGTCCGATTTAGTCGGGACCGAGCCGGACGTCGTTTTAGAGACGAGGCGGAAGATAGAAGTAATTCGAGAACGGATGTTGACCGCCCAGAGTCGACAGAAGTCGTATGCCGACGTCCGTCGCCGACCTTTGGAATTCGAGGTGGGAGACCACGTTTTGCTAAAGGTGTCGCCGACGAAGGGAGTTTTTTGTTTCGGGAAGAAAGGGAAATTGAGTCCGAGATTTATTGGACCCTTTGAGATTCTCGACCGAATCGGTGAGTTGGCATACCGTTTGGCGTTACCTCCAGCCTTGAGTCATGTTCATAGCGTTTTTCATGTTTCCCAGTTGAGGAAATATGTCCCGGATCCTAGTCACATCATCGATTATGGTGAGATTGATGTCGCCGAGGATGTTACTTTTGAAGAGCGCCCTTTGAAGATTTTGGAGCATCGTGAGAAACGATTGAGGCATAAGACCATACCTTTGGTCAAGGTGCAGTGGTCGAGACACGGTGTCGAGGAGGCAACTTGGGAAACCGAGGATAGCATGCGTGCTAGGTACCCCGAGTTGTTTGTTTCTTAAGTTTCGGGACGAAACTTATTTTTAGAGGGGTAGAATGTAATATCCGCATTTTTCTTTCCCTTGTAATTGTATTTCCGGTGTAATTCTCGATTGTAGAAACCCTCGTGTATCCTTCAGTGTAACTTTTCTGTCATCTTTTGACCTGATTCTCATAATTGATGTGCGGAACCGCCGTTTCGGGGTTGCCGTGGATCTATTCTATGCTATGATGCGTTTTGAGGTGTTCCGTTTGATGTTTCGTTCGTATTCTGGTGTAGTGGACCGTTTATGTTCTGTACCTAGCGCACACTAATTTTTCTGCATAGCGCGCGCTAGAAGTTCCTTTGTAGCGCACGCTACGTTTACTTAAATGGCGCGCTAGCGAGTGAACCCTGGGGGTGGCAGTTCAACTCCCAGGCCTCTGGACTATCGGATTAGCGCATGCTATCTTGTCTAGCGCACGCTAATGTCGGGAGACTAGCGCACGTTAAGTTGTTTAGTAGCGCGCGCTAGCGTGGATCGATCTTGGGCAGTTTCTTTGAACTTCGATCATGTGCTAGTTAGCTCACGCTACGCTGGTATGGTAGAGCACGCTAACGGATCTGGTGGGTTACGGGCCGGTTTGTCACGGACTCGGCGATGTCCGTAGCGCACGCTATTGGTCGATAGCGCGCTACCGAGAGGTCATTAGCGCCGCCACGAAGTAAACGTAGCGTGCGCTAACGGCAATCGCTCTTTGGTGACACGCCAATTGGTTGTTCTGTATTTTCACCCCGTTAGCGCACGCTAACCTTGAGGATTAGCGCGCGCTAACACTCCCTGGCTATATAAACCAGGGAGTTGACCGAGATAAACACAAATCTCATTTCTTCCTCTCTCCGCGGCGAAGGCGATCCCGAAGCGACTCTCTTGGTGATTTCTTCCTCCAATCATCTCATCCAACATCCTTCTTGAGTTCTTGGAGTATTATATCAACATCAACACGAATCTTTCATCCCAATCCACGGTAAATCTCTTAGAACCCTACTTTTGGATAATTTGGGGGTTTTGGGATTTTCTTCCGATTCGTTCCGTTTTATTGGTGGATTCATGATGAATATGATTAATCTTATTGATATCATTAGTTTTCCTACGGATTCATGGTATATTTTCATAGCTTTGCGAAATCGAGAGGGTTTGGTTGTGGTCCACCCTCGTTGTTATTTTTATTCGATTATACATGAATCGTAGGCGGGTTTCCGGGTGTATTCCATTTCCATAATCGTTTAGAAGTGGTTGTGATTGTGCTATTCGAATCGTTAGGTTCATTTTCGTCGGTTCCTCGCGGTTGTGCTTGATCGTTCCGTCCCGTTCGTGTCACCGTCTATTTAATCGAGGCAAGTATCCTTATGAACTTACGATCTTGACATAGTAGTAGTGTATGAGAAATTGTGTGTGTGTGTATGCTCACTACGGGTTAGATCCGACGGGGTCTCGGTAGGGGTCCACGGAGGTGTGGATCGACGAGCTTTGCTTTTAACCACTACGGGTTAGATCCGACGGGGTCTCGGTAGGGGTCCACGGAGGTGTGGATCGACGGTTAATTGTGGTGAATTTTACAAATGTGATTTGATATTGGCATTTCCGGAAATGAGTGCTTTCGAACGGTTTTCTTTATTGCATGCATTTACTATATGTGTAAGATGTAAGTTGTTCATCTGGTTACTTGTACTAGCGTAATTGCTAACCCCTCTGGGGACCCGTTTTGGGGAAATTCGTTTTATGAATTTCAGGTCAGGTTCATCGAGACGAGCGGGCACTGGACCAGTACATGGATGATGGCCGTGCGTGACGATTGTGCACAAGTGACGTCTTAGTGTATTTTATCTTTTCATCTTTTGTGGTCTTTGAGCTAATAGTAGTACTCGAGTACTTAAGAGTTCTCGTTCGTCCGGATTGTGTTGTTGCCTATATGTTTGTGTTGATTGATGATGTTATGTTTGACCGGTTGAACCGGGTGGATTATTCTGTTTTGCGTCTTTATGACATGGTGTTGTTTTGTCGTTTATGTGAGTCGATGAGTATGATGCTGTTCAGCCTGGTGGGTCCCATATAGGGATTCACGGCGCTGTAATATACCTCGAATATCTTGAGGGTGTTACAATGATAACGAGTTGGATTACCGAACTAAGTTAGTGTTGTTATCAATATATGAGTATTGATATGTTTCGTATGGTTTTGGATGGAATTCAAGAGATATGTTGATGTAATTCCCTTCTTCAATTCGCATTTTTGATGTTTTGTCGTTGGTTACTTCGTATGGTAACGATTATGGTAGTGCTATTGTGATTCTTGAAGTTATATGAATTGTATGTCGAAGAACATGGTGAATAAGGATTTTTAAATGTTAGAACACATCGGATTTTGTCATTTTATGGATCATGAACGTGAATTCAGATAATTCGTGTTCTTGAAAAACTATTGAATTATATATGTCATGATTGTTATGAATAAGAACTGGAAATTGGAAAGGTTACGGATGACTTTGGAATATGATTATTCATGATAATAACTGGTAAATTGTTCTATGAAGTTACCAAATATGAACAAGAAAGAATCTTGTTGATTCGTGTTTAAAGATAAAAGTTTGAATCGAATATGTTATGAAATCCTTAATATCGAGATGAGTTGATCATTGACATGATGGAAGTGTTAGAAGATGCTTGAAATGCATGCCACTGCACAGCATTAGCGCACAATAAGCTTACTGGCTAGCGCACGCTATCGGGAGCAACTTAGCGCACGCTACGTTATGCGTTTAACGTCCGCTAAGTAGGCAGTCAGTGCAGTATTTTTGTGTTATGATTATTAATTCGTGATGGATTGATTTGGTTTGTTCAGACGGCGTTTATTCAAGGTTTTTGTTGAACCGTTGAGTTCAATTGGTTAGTTTTGTCGGTTGTTGATTGTTATCGGATATGTGTTATTTGATTTCTTCGATAGGTTGAGATTATTGATCAATGATTATAACCGGATGTTGCGGTCGTGTTCGAGTATGTCCATTGTATTGCTTTTGATCGGGGCTGAGGAGCTCGTAGACAAAGGCAATGTGTTCGGTAGCAGCTTCGTGGTATCGGTATCGAGGCAAGTTATTACTTGCTCAGTTATAATATTTAATGAATGGTTTCAGTTTCATTTCGTTTATGATGCATATAGCGAAGATTATTATTGTGAACTCTGGGTATTCGGATCGCATATCGTTCTTTCGATTTTGGGAGGTAAATCATAATGTATATGCTTTATCTCAGTTATTGGTATGTTCGGGTATCGAGGTTACATTATGGTAAAGACGAGGATATGAGTATCTATAGTTCATTGTACGTTTGGATCGCCGAGCATTGAGGATAATTTTCGGTGATGATTTGACATCGAGATTGCTCCCGAAGGACTCAGGACAAGTATCTTAGTTTGATTCGATTTAGTGTTAATGATGTTGATCGTGCAGGTTGTTATTCATGTTGTTGAACATGAAGTCATCCTAGTTGTTTCATCATAGTGTCGTTCATGTTTTGATTCATATGTCGTTCATGTTGATGAACATTTTGATTTGCATATGTGTATGCATAATTGTGTTGTTTGCGTTGTGTTGATCCGATGGGATCGTGTGATCTATGCTGAGGGCACTGGATCAGATGTCCACCTCGTGTTGGTCCGACGGGATTATCTTGGGATCTATGCTGAGGGCGCTGGATCATTGGACGTGTTTTTCCACCTCGTGTTGGTCCGACGGGATCATCTTGGGATCTATGCTGAGGGCGCTGGATCGTTGGATTACCCAGTATTGTGTTATTGTTGTGCATATGTATATTGTTGGTTATCCACCTCGTGTTGATCTGGTAGGATCATCTTGGGACCTATGCTGAGGGCGCTGGGTCATGGGATTTCCATTGAGTATACACTGTTGATATTGTTTTGAGCATATTGACGTTGTCATATGAGTATGCATTTGTAGGTCTTGTGTTAGGACCTTGCCCGTATTGCATTGATCTGATCTCGGATTAGACTGATATGATTGTCGTGGCACTTCATATCTCGAGGTATGTTCCGTATTTCCTTTGGTTATTGTCTTTTGATGGACAATCGATTATTGTGTTGAGATGTGATGATGTCACCCGATGGATTGGGGTTGGACCGAGTTAGTAGTTTTCGTAACAGTGAGTTATGAAGACGTTTTGAGAACCTTGGGTTCCGTTTGAGATACAGTTCAGTTGATTAGATATGAGCTTGTCGTGTTGTTGAGGATACGAAATGTGAATTTTGGTAAAGTTATAACAATAAGATTACATTGGTCGTATTCTTATTTTGTATCTCATTGGTATGTAATTATTGATGTGATGTGACGGTTATCATTGTTGGATATTATGACTGACCCCGTCGTGGGCTTTCTTTTTAGGTTCTTGGATTTTCGAGCTTGTAGCGGTCGTGGAGAGATGAGCTTCCCGGAGGATACTGGCTAGGGCATGTATTTGTGTATTGAGTTTCCTGATCAGTCGCTGTATTCCGCTGCTAGAGTATTTTAAATTGTTTGTCTTTTCCGCTGCGTGAGTATTTTTAAATGACCTTTCATGTTGGTAATTCGAGTTACTTTGGGAATCATTTTCTATACTATTGAGTTTCGGTCGTTTGGCCTTTACCCTTTTCAAAATGAGATTTCACGACGGTTTTGATAAATAGATTTTTTAAAGTCTTTGAGTATTTTAAACACAGTACCGTCGTCGGCCTCTTGGGCATTTGTAAATGTTTGCGAAAATTTCCTTTAGCCTTGTGGGTTCCATCTCGGGGCCCACGGCGCTGTAATATTTCCGGTCAAATCTGGGGGTGTTACATACATGTCCACCCCGTATACGGAATCCAGGATATTCGTGGGACATGTACCTAATTAGCCTCACGAACTACATCTCGTGTGCACGGTCCATTGTGGAAATATCAACACATGACCATATGTGCCTGGCTAAAACTCCTACACAATAACCAACCGGCACGCAGATATGACTCCAAATATGTAACGATACAACATGACAACGAAACTCAAAGAATCACATATCCAATGAGGATCAAAAGACTAACCAAAGTGAACAATGATAACTGACAATGAAAAGTCGACACGACCAATCAATATCCAAAACAACAATCCTGGAATCATCATCCCCCGATGAATGATCAACACGATCAACGATCTTAATACAACAGTCCTGGGATCAACATCCCTCAACGAAACAATCAATATGAATCCCATTATACGAAACATCAACATACAACATATACAACAATTCACCAGAATAATTATCCTCATAACTGAACAATACTTACATTACCTCAAAGCTGGAGACAATATCATTTCCACGAACAAACAACCCTGAACGAATGCACAGATATTCGAATAATCTCGAATGAGGTACAGTCCATTAATATCAATAAACCACCATCCCAACATCAATGTCGACACGGTAAACCATCATCGATATCCGACATTTCATATCGCAGACCAAAGATAACTCACATCTCCGTCTTCAATCAAACACAATTAAATCATATACATTATGATTTAATCTAAACTAGAGCACAATATACAAACCATCATCCCGACAATTTACTTTTATAATGCCATTGCTATATGAATTATAAATGAAATGAAAGCGAAACCATTCATTAAATATTATAAACTGAACAAGTATAACTTGCCTCGATACCGATACAACGAAGCCGTTACCAAATCCATTGCCTTTGTCTACGAGTTCCTCAACCCCGACCAAAAGCAATCAACGAACACTTCAACCTCAACCGCAACACAACAGTCATAATCAATGATCAATTATCACAACCTATTGCAATAATCGATTAACACACATTCGATAATTATCAACAACCGATATAACCAACCAATCAAACTCAACGACTCAACAATACCTCGATCATATACAAAACCGAACCATATAACTCAAACAATTACGAACTCATATTCAGAATACAAACCGCAAATCGACAAATCATAATTAATAACCAATATAACCGATAAACAAACCCAACGGTCCCATAATATCTCAATTAAACACAAATCCAACAATCCAAATCAATCAATCATGAACTCATAACCATAATACGATTCCACAATCCGAAAATCATATCAATAATCAGTTTAACCAAGTGTCTTAACATATTCGACTCCAATTTCAACTTTAAATACGAATTAACAATGTTCCTTCTTATTCATTTTCGTAAATTCATAGAAAACAATTTACCGGTTATTATCATGAATAATCATATTCCAAATTTATCCATAATCTTTCCAAATTCCATCCCTTATTCATAAAATCATGACATATATAACTCAAGAGTTCTTCAAGAACACGAAGTATCCGAATTAATGTTCAAACTCAACAAAACGGCATAACCCGATATCTTCTAACATCTCAACAATCACCTAATTCATAGTCCAAGGCATATATCATTATATTCTTCCACATACACTTCTCATAACATCAATAATCGTAACAACACCATCATAATCAAAATTCGTATATCATTAAGACCATACGAAAATCATATCACCACTCACATGACTTGTATATTGACTTCAACAATCATCATCACTTTTTCTAGATATCAACATTCCATGGTCATATAAAAAAAAAACATAAACACCTTAACAAAACTTGTCAAAATCACCCTATTTACTTCATGAAATTCTCAAAAATATGAATCAATCCAACCATGATTCCATAATCACGTTCAAAATCATATAATCCGTAACTTTAACACATAAACCAATTAGTGAAATCTCATCATCGTCTTCTTCAACACATACCTCACAAAACACCAAGAACACTATGATTCCATAATCATAAAGAACATAATCAAAGACATACATCATCATATCATCATCTTCCTTAACAAAATTCCCGTGAAATACCAAGAATCATCACAACAACTCCATAAACTATCATCATGCGAACTAATCATCAACAACAACATCAAAATCTAAAATTAAAGAGAGTATTATCCAATATACCTCGTTGAAGATGAAATATACAAGCAAACATTTCAAGAATCAACAATAGCTCCATATCTCAAGCTCCAATTCCATGCCCTCAAGCTCATAATCAAGTTAGAAGGACCAAAATCCATCTCTGAGGGTTGAAAGGCGAAAAATGAAATGAAGTTCTGAAAAAAAACGAAGTGACGGGCATCTCATTTATATAAACTTCCAACCGTTACGTACGTAACATGCAGCCATTAACGTATGTAAACACCCTTTACATACGCTATCTGACCTTGATAGCGTACGTAACGACAACCCAGAGGTTACTATCTCATTTTGCTCAATGTCTTACGTACGTAATACAGGTGTTGACTTTCTACAGTAACTCAGTTACGTACATAATATCCAACTCCTTACGTACGCAACAATCCATTAGCATACGTAATCACCTAAGAATAGCGTACGTTATCCTCAATCCAGAAACTAAACCGATACCATTATGTACGTAACACAATAGGTATAACGTATGTAATCTTCATACTTTTAACGTACGTAACACCATCTATATAACATACGTTAAACCATCCGTTGACTCACCTGTCCACATCCGCGCCGAAAGCTGCCGACCACGGGCCCACTGTCGGCCACAACCAAGATCATGTCTGATTCCTCTCATAACGTACGTAATGCATGATACATAACGTACGTTATGCTTACCAGCTTAGCGTATGTTAGCCCCTAAGCTTAGCGTACGTAATGGCTTCTACACTTAGCCAAATCCAACTGTTCCTGTCCATCTCGTCATACTGGATACATATACACACATACTGAATACATATACTCGTCCCAAAAATATTCTCATACGATACATCTGATACATGATATCCTCAAATGCAATTATCGACCAAGTACGACAATTATACAAGTACAGCTGTCTCAATCTTTAAATTATTTTATCCATACTGTATAGACACCAAGCTATGCAGTATATCTAAGATAAAATAACGTGAAAAATTTATACTGAAAATCCGGATAATACATACTACCCCCCTTAAAATAAGTTTCGTCCTCGAAACTTGCAATCCTGTCACACCCAACAGATCAACCAAAATTTCCAAACTCATCACGAAAGCAATCAATCGCCGCCACAAGCGAATAACCAAAACAGTATACTTACAGGTGCGTGAAGTCGATGATCTCCCGTGATACTAGCACACGACTCCCATATGAAGTCTTAACACAATACCAACACACACCAATATCACAAATAGCAATTTGAAAATATCTCAAAAAAAATTGGAACCTAAAAAAAAAATTGGTTTGACTCAAAGGTCAGAAAATCATTTTCAAAATCCACGCTACTACCGCTCCGGTAGAGCCACATAACACACATGCCCGGGTTTCACAAAACCCAAAGCTCTGATCCCATCTTCTGTAACACCCCCAAAACCATCCGGGAATATTACAGTGCCGTGGGCCCCGCGCCAAAATCCACCAGGCTAAAACTCATTTTCGCAAACGTTTCAAACACACCAAAGAGGCAAGGACGGTAATATTTTAAATACTCAAATATTTTCCAAAATATAGTTCTCAAATACCGTCATAAAATACCAGTTGAAAGTACAAGGCGAAGACGCCAAAACTCAATAGTTTCAAAATGTACGTTAAGCCACCCCTTATACGTACCGACAAAATAGTTTAGGGACAAAGGGTTTAACGAAATAACCTAAATTAGGAAATACCGAAAAAGGCCATTTTAAAGTTATACACGATTTGGTAAAATACCGGAAAGTCATTTTGAAATACACACATAGCGGATAAAAACACAGTTCAAAATATACATTTGCAGCGGAAATAAAACAACCAGAAAAGAATACTCGATTCTCCAAATACATGCCACAGCTAGTATCACCCGGGAAGCTCATCCCTTCACGACCGCTACTAGATCGATCTCCGAGTACCTAAAAATAAAGCCCATGACGGGGTCAACCACAATACTCAACAATGATATCGATCACATCATCATAAATAATTACATACCAATGTAATAACAAAGTAAGAATACTACCAATGTAATCTTACTGTCATAACCTTACAACCCCATATATAATCCATACTAAATCAATCCTTACCATAATCCACATTTCGCTTTCTCAAATGACGAAATGAACTCAACTACAAATAATATCAAGAATCATCAAAACATCACCATAACTCATAAGTGTGGAATGAACCATCTGTGCCAAATCCTGTCCGTCGGATTGCACCGTCAATCTGGATAAAAACCAATAACACACAATATATCTGTAGATCAACTACCACAAAATAATAATAACAAGTCCCGGAACATCGGCGTACAGTCCGTATGCTCATACGATCAATAACACTGATCAACCAATACATCAACCGAGAATATCATCGACATGATAAACTCCAATACGACCAACCAAAGGCCAACCACAACCAGGAATATCATCAACATGATAAACTCTAACACGATCAACAAAGGATCAACAACGACCGAGAATACCATCAACATGATAAACTCCAAACAAGATCAAATATAATGGATCTCAAAGAAATAACCCCGACTGTCGAACATACCCTTCGGGTGTATGAGCAACTAGTCGCAAACCGTCGAACATACCTAACCATAAATGAAGGATGAACGACCAATCAATATGGCTCAAGGATGGATGTCATAGTACACCCGATCTGGAAATGTATCCGTGCACATACAAATCTTACTGACGAGGATGTATTAACTTAGGCCACCACAAATACGGAATCCAGGATATACGTGGGACATGTACCTAATTAGCCTCACGAACTACGTCTCGTGTGCACGGTCCAATGTGGAAATATCAACACATGACCATATGTGCCTGGCTAAAAATCCTAAACAATAACCCATCGGCACGCAGATATGACACCAGATATATCACGATGCAACATGACAACGAAATTCAAAGAATCACATATCCAATGAGGATCAAAAGACTCACCAAAGTGAACAATGATATCTGACAATGAAAAGTCGACACGACCAATCAATATCCAAAACAACAATCCTGGAATCATCATCCCCCAATGAATGGTCAACACGATCAACGATCTCAATACAACAGTCCTGGGATCAACATCCCTCAACGAAACAATCAATATGAATCCCATTATACGAAACATCAACATACAACATATACAACAATTCACCAGAATAATTATCCTCATAATTACCTCAAAGCCGAAGACAATATCCTTTCCACGAACAAACAACCCTGAATGAATGCACAGTTATTCGAATAATATCAAATGAGGTATAGTCCATTAATATCAATTAACCACCGTCCCAACATCAATGTCGACACGGTAAACCATCATCGATATCCGACATTCCATATCGCAGACCAAAGATAATTCACATCTCCGTCTTCAATCAAACACAATTAAATCATATACATTATGATTTAATCTAAACTAGAGCACAATATATAAACCATCATCCCGACAATTTACATTTATAATATCATTGCTATATGAATTATAAATGAAATGAAAGCAAAACCATTCATTAAATATTATAAACTGAACAAGTATAACTTGCCTCGATATCGATACAACGAAGCTGTTACCAAATCTATTGCCTATGTCTACGAGTTCCTCAGCCCCGACCAAAAGCAATCTACGAACTCTTCAACCTCAACCGCAACACAATGGTCATAATCAGCGATCAATTATCACAACCTATTGCAATAATCGATTAACACACATTCGATAATAATCAACAACCAATATAACCAACCAATCAAACTCAACGGCTCAACAATACCTCGATCATATACAAAACCGAATCATATAACTCAAATAATTACGAACTCATATCCACAATACAAACCACAAATCGACAAATCATAATTAATAATCAATATAACCGATCAACAAATCCAACGGTTCCACAATATCTCGATTAAACACAAATCCAACAACCCAAATCAATCAATCATGAACTCATAACCATAATACAATTCCACAATCCGAAAATCATATCAACAATCAATTTAACCAAGTGTCTTAACATACTCAACTCCAATTTCAACTTTAAATACGAATTAACAAGGTTCCTTCTTGTTCATTTTCGTAAATTCATAGACAACAATTTACCGGTTATTATCATGAATAATCATATTCCAAAATTATCCGTAATCTTTCCAAATTCCATCCCTTATTCATAAAATCATGACATATATAACTCAAGAGTTCTTCAAGAACACGAATTATCCGAATTGACGTTCATACTCAACAAAACGGCATAACCTGATGTCTTCTAACATCTCAACAATCACCTAGTTCATAATCCAAGGCATATATCATTATACTCTTCCACATACACTTCTCATAACATCAAAAATCGTAACAACGCCATCATAATCAAAATTCGTATATCATTAAGACCATACGAAAATCATATCACCACTCACATGACTTGTATATTGACTTCAACAATCATCATCATTTTTTCTAGATATCAACATTCCATGGTCATATCAAAAAAAAACAAAACATAAACACCTTAACAAAACTTGTCAAAATCACCCTTTTTACTTCATGAAATTCTCAAAAATATGAATCAATCCAACCATGATTCCATAATCACTTTCATAATCATATAATCTGTAACTTTAGCACATAAACCAATTAGTGAAATCTCATCATCGTCTTCTTCAACACATACCTCACAAAACACCAAGAACACTGATTCCATAATCATAAACAACATAATCAAAGACATACATCATCATATCATCATCTTCCTTAACAAAATTCCCGTGAAATACCAAGAATCATCACAACAACTCCATAAACTATCATCATACGAACTAATCATCAACAACAACATCAAAATCCAAAATTAAAGAGAGGATTATCCAATATACCTCTTTGAAGATGAAATACACAAGCAAACATTTCAAGAATCAATAATAGCTCCATATCTCAAGCTCCAATTCCATTCCCTCAAGCTCATAATCAAGTTAGAAGGACCAAAATCCATCTCTGAGGGTTGAAGGGCAAAAAATGAAATGAAGTTCTGAGAAAAAACAAAGTGACGGGCATCTCACTTATATAAACTTCCAACCATTACGTACGTAACATGCAGCCATTAACCTAGGTAAACACCCTTTACATACACTATCTGACCTTGATAGCGTACGTAATGACAACCCAGAGGTTACTATCTCATTTTGCTCAATGTCTTACGTACGTAAGGCCCATGCCTTAACGTACGTAATACAGGTGTTGACTTTCTACAGTAACTCAGTTACGTACGTAATATCCAACTCATTGCGTACGCAATAATCCATTAGCGTACGTAATCACCTAAGAATAGCGTACGTTTGTAATATCCGACGGAAATTCTTGCTTACTGTTGTATTATTCGGATAATTCAATACTGTTGTAGTCTTGTTGCATTTGTTTAATGTTTATTGATGTTGGAATATATCATAATAGACTTAATAAAAACTATCACTCGCACTATGATTGAATTTTCAGCGTTGTATAGATAAGTGTATTTTTGGACTAGTAATTCTGTATTTAACGTATGCTAAACCTTTAGCATAACGTACGTTAAATTGTGAGATTTACGTACGTAAGGAAGTGCCTTTTACGTACGTAATACTTGTAGTCGTATTCGATCTCAACTTTTGGCATGTGGGGTCGGGCGTGATTCGAATATCTGATCTTTTGGAGGCAACCTAGTTGACCTACATTACGTACGTAATGCTCCAAGTGATAACGTACGTAATGATGTTCGTATTTTAGTCCAGTAGCCTCTGGAATTAGCTTACGTACGTAACACTTTTGGTGTAGCGTACGTAAAGCTGCTAACGTACGTTATCCTTTGGTGTATAACGTACGTAACGAACTGTGTTGTTATAAAAAGACAACTTGTGTCTTTCATTTTGCACGATCAACTTCGTGATTTCTCTAGTATAAGCATCCCCCTGCCTCCCTAGATCACTTCTACCTTCTTTCCACTTGTGCTTGAGCTATTCATCTTGGTTTAGAGCTTGTTGATTGGAAGTTTGGAGTCATTCTTGAAGTTTAGAGTGTGTTCTTGTAATTTTGGTGTATTGTTCTTCATTTCTGAAGGTATGTTATACGATTTAACCCTATAATCTCGTAATTATAATGTTAGTGATTAAGTATACTCCACCTAGTGATGAATTAATCAAGCTAAACATGTTTGTAGTTAAGCTTTCAACAAACTTAATGATGAATATGATGATTAAGGGATTTGTAATGATGTGTTCTTGGTGTTTTAAATGGTGATGATCATGTTTAGTTAAACAACACTCTTCTTTCTTGACTAATAACACTATTGGGATAATAATAGTCCTTGTTTCCTTATAACGAAAATAACTTGTTGGAATAATTACCATAAAATGTTTTAAGAAACCCTTGATGAACATTAGAAGAATGGAATGATCTTCTTGAACCTAAGCTAGGTTAATTCAGAGGAATGATATTTGAATCTCCAGGTTAGTTAGAAGATTATAAGGATGGTGTTAAACTTGAGATAGTCTTCATGATCATGATATGGATTTATAACTAGTTAACTTAACATAAGTGATTGAGTGAAGTGCAGATTTTTACTTTTAATCAATTGAGATGTTCTTGATAAGTTTA
The DNA here is from genome assembly GCA_033398695.1 of Orobanche coerulescens. Lineage (NCBI taxonomy): Eukaryota > Viridiplantae > Streptophyta > Magnoliopsida > Lamiales > Orobanchaceae > Orobanche > Orobanche coerulescens. The sequence continues at coordinate 71,721,634 of CM065802.1, forward strand.
AAGGGTATAAGATTATTGTTTAACACATTATGGATCAATTCTTAATCCAGCAAATATTTGGTAACATCTTGTAATCAATTGTAAGAATAGAATGGTATGAATAAGGTTCTTGGAGTAACACTTCAATATCTTAAAAAGTTGAACTACTCAAATAGGTAGGATGTTGTCTCGTTAAAATTCGGTATAGATGATCATATGAACGTATTATTGAGTAAAATATACTTCGTTCAAGGTTGATTGTTCGAGTAACCGATTTTGAATCGAGGACAGTCCGTTCGTTCATTCGACAAGGAAGGACTATTCTCGTCTCCGTGTTGAGGCAAGTTATCTTGCTTGGTTATAATGATATTTGGATTCTTGTGATGATTATGTGTTTCGTGTATATGAAACACTTATGAAATTGTGATCCTTGAATTGATATTATTTGATGATGTCCCGTTTTCATCTTGGGATTGCACTCCCAAATTCGTCATTTTGAACCATTGATGTCGTTGATCCTTATTGTCATTTCGGTGAGTTTCTTGATCCTTAATCGGATATGTGATTTATTGAATTCCTTGTCATGTTGTATCGTGACATCTCCAGAATCATATCTGCGTTCCGATTGGTTATTGTGTAGGATTTTTAGCCAGTCACATATATAGTCATGCGTGGATGTTTCCATATTGGACTGTGAACACGAGACGTAGTTCGTGAGGCTAATTAGGTACATTGTCACACGTATATCCTGGATTCCGTATACGGGGTGGACATGTGCACTGACACATTTTCGGATCGGGCGTACTGTGATGTCCATCATTGAGCCATACTATTTTGTTCGTTCATAGGCCATTTATATAGTTGGATGTGCTCGACGTTTTGTGACTAAACGTTCATACGCCCGAGGGGTATGTTTGTTAGTCGGGTTGTTTTCCTTAAAATCTTATATATGTGAATTGTATAATATCTTGAGAAACCATTTATCATGTATATCTGACCCTGTGTTGGGCGAAATACTTGTGTTGTATTTTAGGTCGAGGAAAAGGCAAGGCACGGGAAGATCATGGTGATGGCGAAGGGTTCGAAGGATACTAGTTCGGGGGGCCCAAGTCTTTTGTTGTCCGGTCATGTTCGTACCGTGTAATGTTATTTTTCCGCTTTATTTTAATTATGAACAAATGTATTGATATTTAGAGTATATTCCATCTTCATATGGGTTATACTTATAATTTGGATCCTGTGTATAATAAGGCCGTTGGCCATACTTCTGTAAACTCCTAATCGGAGTAAGTACTATGTATTGTGGTTCGGTACCACATGTATTGTGTATTTAATCTGTATTTTGGGATCGCCTGGTGGGTCCCAGTGTGGGGTCCACGGCACTGTAATGGCCGCCTTATCGTGGTGTTACAGAAGATGGTATCAGAGATTTGTTAATTTTTCTTTCTTGAGTCTTTGTGTAATGAACTAATATCAAGAGACCTTCGTGTCACGTGTGACCTGTGCGAGTGCCTGACTCTACGAGCCTAATACGGTACGTACCTTATGAGCCCTGATTTAATTACTTGCATGATCTTGATATTGGGATGGATCTCTTTATTGATCTTGTTACTCTTGAAGATTTGTGACAAGATTTATTTGATTAAATAATTCGAGATAAATTATAGATTGATTGTATGATTAAAATTGTTCGACTCGACGTCGATATGGTATTCTGTGTGACACTCATAATGTCGAAAATTCATTGTAAACTGTTACCTTAAATGTGTAATTACTTGTTGCTATTAACTTAGCGTGAATTTTGATTGGTACCATGAACTGTACTTATAGTTATCATTGTGAATTGATTCTTTCAGTATGGAAAGAAATTTGAGAGTCCGTGGCAGAGGGGGACGAGGCCGCGGAAGGAGCCGAATCCCGATACCACGAGCCAACAGGCGTGCGAATGCAGAGCATAGTTCCACGGGCAGTGATTCGCACCACACTGGACGCGAGGATGCTCGTGTCGACCCTTACGCTGTGATGCAGGGCATGATGGCTCAGATGACCCAAATGGGTCAGTTAATGGAAACTATGTAAAGAGCTGCTACCGACCAGCATCAGGGGCCACCTCCTGTACATGGCGGATCGGTGAGTCGGATCATCAGCGGCATCTCTCGCCACCGACCCCCGATTTTTTAAGGTTCCTCTGAGCCTGCTGATATCGTGCATTAGATTGAACACTTCGAGAAATTATTTGATATGGTGAACTGTCCAGTGGAGAATCGTGTTTCCGTAGCAGCATACTATCTTGGCAAGGGCACCCACACCTGGTGGCTTTCGGTGCGACCAGCTGATGGCATTTGTACTTGGGAGGATTTTAAAAATCTCATGCTAGACCGTTACTATCCAGGGCCACTCCGTGAGGCCAAACTGTCAGAATTACTGAATCCAGACCCGTCAGAAGACGATGATGTTCTATCTATTGCCGAAAAATTCCAGGCACTTCTTCCATTTGCCGCGACGGTTGTCCGAATGGAGGCCAATAAGATCAAATATTTTCTCAAGAGGCTTAAACCCCGAATGAGAATGCAACTGCTGAATCATCATTGTGCGACCTTACCGGATTTCATTGAGAAAGCTCTGGAGTACGAATTGACCGTGAAAGAAATTTCCAAGAAGCAACCGCAGTCTAACAACAAGAAATTCAGGAACCAGAACCAGACAGGCAACAACCGGGCAACATTCAAGAGGCCCCAACCAGTGCCAAATCCTTCTGAACGGCAACCCATGGCGTCGAAGCCAACCGGATCGCAACCTCAAGCGGTCAGCCTATCTGTTGTGTGCTATAATTGTGGAGACCAGGGGCACATCAATTCGAAATGCCCAAGGCCAGCCGTGGCATGCCATACTTGTGGGAAGAATGGACATCGTGCTCGTTATTGTAGGAGTGGACCAGGACGTACTCCAGCAGCACCTCATGCTCCAGTTCAGTCTTCCGTCCAACACCGTGTACCTCCGTCCGCTTCTTATCAGACTACCGGGGCAAACAGAGGATTGGGCCGTGGAAATCAAGCTGGTGCATCTAGTACAGGGGCTGCAAAACCCAGGGTCTACGAGATGAAGAAGGCCGACGATCCCGAAGCCAGCATGATTGCAGGTACTCTCGAGATCCGATCTCAGCCTGTCTGTGTTCTTTTTGATACTGGTGCTTCACACTCCTTTTTATCTGCTTCTTGTTTGAGTCGTTTGCAATTAGATCATGTTATCAATTATGAACCTTATATAATTGGTCTACCTGATGGTAGAAGAATTGTTGGAAATCGTGAAGTGCAGGACTGCCCGATTCGCATGAACGACCGTGAGTGGATGTCGAATTTAATTGTGGTCGATTTACCTAAAGATGATGTAATCTTGGGTATCGATTGGATGGACCGTCATGATGCCATACTTAGTGTCCGAAAACGAACAGTGACCGTCACATCCGACGATGGTGTTGAGTGTACCTTCCAAGGTGACAATCCCAGCCGTTCCGGGAGAGTCATCAGCGCTATGAAAGCAGTGAAACTGCTTAATCAGGGGTGTATTGGATACTGGTGTTTCATGACCAAAGCAGCGGATCGACCAGTCGAATTGGCCGATATTCCGGTAGTCCGAGACTACCCATACGTATTTCCAGATGAGTTGCCAGGCTTACCTCCACATCGTGATGTAGAGTTCAATATTGAGTTAGAGCCTGGTACGTCCCCGATTTCTAAAGCACCGTATCGTATGGCTCCGACTGAGATGCAGGAGCTGAAGAGCCAACTTGAGGATTTGACCGAGAAGGGCTATATTAGACCTAGTGCGTCCCCTTTGGGAGCACCAGTACTATTTGTACGGAAGAAGGACGGATCCCTACGTCTGTGTATTGATTATCGTGAGCTGAACAGGGTAACCATTAAGAACAAATATCCATTGCCGCGTATTGATGATTTATTGGATCAGCTTCAAGGGGCTGTTGTGTTTTCTAAGATCGACTTGAGGTCTGGTTACCGTCAGTTGAGGATTCGTGAGTCTGATATTTCGAAGTCCTCTTTCCGTACTCGCTATGGGCATTATGAGTTCGTAGTGATGCCTTTTGGACTGACGAATGCACCGGCAGTATTCATGGAGCTGATGAATCGAGTCTTTGTTAATTATCTGGATCACTTTGTAGTTGTTTTTATTGACGACATTCTGATCTAATCTCGTGACCATGAAGAGCATGAGCGTCATCTCCATCTAGTTCTCGAGGCGTTAAGGCGGGAGCAACTTTATGGAAAATTTTCTAAATGTGAGTTATGGATGCGTGAAGTTATCTTTCTCGGACATGTGATATCAGCTGATGGGGTGCGAGTAGACCCACAGAAGACAGAAGCTATCCGAGACTGGCTACCACCAAATAACGTTAAGGAAGTACGCAGTTTCTTGGGACTAGCAGGTTGTTACCGATGGTTCGTGGAAGGTTTTTCCAAAATTGCCCAACCAATGACTAATTTGCTGAGGAAGGATAATAAGTATTTATGGTCAGAGGCATGTCAGCGGAGTTTTGATGAACTCAAGAGTCGGTTGATTTCGGCACCTATTTTGGCCCTACTGAAAGGAACAGAAGGATTTGTGGTGTATATTGACGCATCTAAACAGGGCCTTGGATGTGTACTAATGCAGAACGGGAAGGTGATCTCCTACGCATCGAGACAGCTACGACCTTACGAGGTCAACTACCCCACCCATGATTTAGAACTTGCAGCCGTGGTGTTTGCTTTAAAAATCTAGCGTCATTATCTGTATGGAGTTACCTGTCAGATTTTTACCGATCACAAGAGCCTAAAGTACATTTTTACTCAGAAGGAGTTAAACATGAGGCAGAGAAGGTGGCTAGAACTCATCAAAGATTATGATATCGAGATCCTTTATCATCCGGGCAAAGCAAATGTAGTTGCCGACGCTTTGAGTCGTAAAACAGTACAGGAGCATATGCTTGCCCGCTTGACAGTACAGGGAAAATTGCAGTTAGAGTTGGTGAGGCCAGAAATTGAAGTCTGGTTACAGCATATTCAGACACAAATCTGCACACTTGAAATTTCATTGTCCCTTGAGGATATAATTAGATCGAAGCAAGTTACGGACCCATGCTTATCTCGAGTTCGCGATGAAATAACTCAAGGGAAAGCCCCTGGCTTTGTGATCCACGAGGATGGATTGATACGCTTCAGGAACCGAGTTTGTGTACCCGCAGACGACGAATTAAGGAACTCTATCCTAGGAGAAGCTCATGCTACCCCGTACCCTATCCACCCGGGGTCTAACAAAATGTACAAGGATTTGAAGCAATATTATTGGTGGGGACGTGAAGTTGCAGAGTTCGTTTCGAGGTGTCTAACCTATCAACAAGTTAAGATTGAGCATCAGCGACCCACAGGAATGCTGAAACCACTTCCGATTCCCGAGTGGAAATGGGAGGACATATCGATGGATTTATCACCAGCTTACCGACGAGTCGGAGAGGGATGAATACGATTTGGGTATTTGTGGATCGTCTAACTAAATCAGCCCACTTTTTGGAGATTAAAGACACCTGGGGACCCGAGAGATTGGCTCAGCTATTTATCAAAGAGATTGTAAGGTTATATGGTACCCCTAAGAGTATTGTATCAGATAGTTACGGGCGATTAGTGTCACATTTTTGGAAAGCATTTCATCGTGCGATGGGTACGCAATTGAACTTCAGCACAGCATTTCACCCGCAGACAGATGGTCAGACTGAGAGGACTATCCAAACTCTAGAGGATATGTTGAGAGCATGCGTTCTCGATTGGAAGGATGATTGGGAGGCCCAACTACCTTTGGTGGAATTCACTTATAATAATAGCTGGCACGCTTCGATCCAGATGGCACCTTATGAAGCGTTGTATGGCCGTCGTTGTTGTAACACCCCCAATCCGCTCAGGGATATTACACGCCGTAGAACCTTTCCTCAAGGTCTACCAGGCTGGTAACAACATCGAACAACTCAACAATGCCTTCAAGGTTAAAATGACTCAGTAGACCGATTTGGTCTTTCAAATAAAACATACAACTCAATTACAATTCATGCCAACGCAGGGGTCAAAATACAACAACTCCCGTACAATGGAAAAAAAATATTGCAGCGGAAAATAAAGTACAACTGAACCAAAACACAACGTACGGTTCCACATGTGATTAGTATTGATCATCTTTCATCATCCTTCATGCTGACCCTGTGCCACGCTCCCTGAAACCTAAATGCAATACAGACATCCACCCCCCGAATACTCGGGGTTTAGCAAAACTCCACTGTTTTGCTAGTGCAAGTACAAAGTGCAAATACGAGCCATATATTCCAAGTTCCAAGAATAACAATAACCAGGAATCCTCAAAGATCCAAACGTAACGAAAAGTACTTCCCGAGGCAAGAGTTTGGGTAAAACATTCCAAAACCGAAAGATCATAAATCAAGGGAAACAATTTATAAAACTGTTTAAAATGCCATCGAGAGTTTTAATAGAAAACAATTTAGGATTTCAGAATCCTCCTCTTTCCAAAATCAACAGGGGTCACAGCCCAAAGGTTTTGTTTTCACAATTGAATCCAACAACAATACAGAAGGTTAAAACACACGTCACGCGTCCTCGACGGACATAAAATACACACGCACCCGTGAAGTTTCACTCGTGAATCCCGGGTAAAACCATTGGACTCCCTCCGTGGCCCCGTCGAACCCTCCCGAGGTGAGCAAACACATTCACAAAACATACACACGCACTCGTGAAGTTTCACTCGTGAATCCAGGGCTATACCATTGGACTCCCTCCGTGGCCCCATCGAACCCTCCCGAGGTGAGCAAACACATTCACAAAACATACACGCACAGGCATCGCCTAGGACCGGGACGCCACCACATATCCCACCTGAGGCCTCGAAGGACCCTCCCGAGCTGGCTAGCGAAACAATCAAGCACAGGCATCGCCTAGGACCGGGACGCCACCACAAATCCCACCCGAGTCCTCGAAGGACCCTCCCGAGCTGGCTAGCGAAACAATCATGCACAAATAACATATCACACCAAGGATATCCAAACAATTCACCCAGAGGCAACGAACGCAAAGCATGACAAAATTGTCAAATCACAATGCACCGAAAGAGATAATATATGTAAATATATTATCAAAGCATAATAACAACAACAAGCGAATTCATAGGGTTCACTTAAACATTCACGGAGCACAATATTCACAAAACACACGCATTTTGAAAGTGAGCATTTAACGAGGCTAAACCGAATCTTTTGCAATTTAAACGATCAAACAAACACATAGAGACGATCACTAATTATCATATCCACAAAACAAGAATTATATGGACAATGTACTTGCCTCGAATGACCACAACGCGGAGAATCGACCGAAGTAGGTTGGCACGAACCGACTACGAACTCACCGACTCCACCGAATGACAACCCGCAACAATAAACTACGAACGAAAACAATAACAACGAAAATGAATCCCATAGCACGACTTAAAGCCGTTGAATTCAAAGAACGAATTACGAAAGTTCAAATGTTTCCCCCAAAACGGCCAAGAACACGATTCGTCCCGTCAAAACACGAAAACGGAATTCCAAATCGAAATATGGATATACAATCCATAGGATATGTTTAACAACATCATTTAACAACAATCGATTCATCAAAAACGGATGGAAAACGAGATCAAGAACAAATCCCCCAAAAAGTCGATTCTAAGGAAATCAAGAAATATACTTTGATTCGACGAAGAACAATGGATTAAATGATGTTAAACACAAGAATTCTACTAAGATTAATCATACCGATCATGGATTAATCAACAATTCAGAACGAATCGGACAAAAACGCAAAACCCCCAAAATTTCTCAAAATAGGGTTCTAGGAAATCTCACCTTGATTCGCTGGATCAAAGGATGATATAAGATGATCAATCAATGATATGAACTCAAGAACTTCGTGGATTTGTTGTTCAACAACATGGCTTCACGATCCCCAAGGCCCCAGCTGCGGAAGAGAAAGAGAGAAATGGAAAAAATGACCGGAACTGGATTGCTCTGTCACATTTATACGGGGCCGGACTAGCGTGCGCTAGGCTGCCGAGATAGCGTGCGCTATCAGCCCGGGCCGCAATCCAAAGACCTCCTGGACTAGACTGCTCGGCCAGGTAGCATGCGCAGCCTTCCGGCCGTAGCGTGCGCTACCTGTCGGTCGTAGCGTGCGCAGTGTCTGACAGTAGCGTGCGCTACCTGCCGATCCACCCGAGTCCAGAACCTCACTGCCCCTACTGTCTCGACCGACTAGCGCGCGATGCTAACCGGCCGTAGCGTGCGCTGCCACCCGGCCGTAGCGTGTGCTGCCACCCGGCCGTAGCGTGCGCTACATTTCGGCCGTAGCGTGCGCTACGCCGGTTCCTGCCGCACCCATCCGGCCCGGTGCCATAACCGTCCGGCCGATTACGCAACCATCCGGCGATTGCACCGCCGTCCGGCGATTCCGACCACCAGGACTCGACGACTCGATTATCCGAAATCGTATGGAACGAACACGACAAAACGCTCGTGGGCAACATCATCGACCCGAAATGAAATACCATGCGACAATTAATCACACGCGACCATGAAAAGGGTCAAGACAACAAATACGAATGCGGATACCCACAACTTTTGGTAAATTAGAAAAATGGCCCAAAACGCTCGAAAATCACGATACGTGATCGAATAACCAAACCGAAGTTCAAAACAGGTCTAACAAAGTTAAACGGAGTTACGGGAAACTCGAAACAGTAGTTTCGAACGAGATTCACAAGAATCGAACTCGAGTGCGGAAAAGTCGCTAAGAAACACGAAACTCAACAAAACGGCACCGAAACAAACTCGGATGTCAAAAAGTGCAGAATTAATCATTCTCAGAATGATGAAACGGTCCCAAGCGAGTCATCAAAACGGACTCTCGCCAAAAAAAGAAAATTACCGGAAATCGAATTTGCGGATATTACATTCTACCCTCCTTAAAAGAAGTTTCGTCCCGAAACTTAAAACAAGTAGGGAGAAGCAATATCTCGTCAGGAAACACTCAACGAGATACACAAGAAACGCGTAACTTACGCCCAACGGAAAATCGTTACAAGCAACGCAAAGGAATATACGGCGTGAAAACACGCTCCACGACGACCAACACAACGCCACCGGTAGAGACAACAAGTGACGAGCGTCATCAAACAGATAATACAATCAAGTCGATTATCCGAACAATCGCAAAACACAACGAACGAAAATCAACATGATTGACCAACCTAACGGTACATCAATCAACACGCGAGCCAATCGCTGAACAAATACGGAATTCCACTGCCCAAGGGTTGGAAGATCGAAAACGATACTAATTTCCCGAACTTAAGGAAATTAGGAAGGAGTATGAATGCTCAACAATCACGAAATGGGGTCAACAAAAACTGAACAATCAATGATCGAACCACAACGATCGAGACAACAAAAATCGAAAAATCATGTTCGGATCACGAAGAACAATAAGGTTGAACCGACAACTCCGAGGTTCACATCTCGACTCGAGACCAAACATGATCCGGTGAAAACAACAATATGTGCACTCACATAAGATCCACAAGAAAGGGAATAGCAATTGAAAAGTCACAACGACAAACGAGTAATTCCGAAACAATACCACCCTCGTTCGATCAACAAAGCAAGGGACATGACAAGCTCAGAAAATGTTAACGAACATAAACGAGTCGACAGAGTCGAAAACACAGAAGTTCCAAATCCGATCCACTTCGAATAAAAGAACTTAATTTCCGAAGTTCGAAACAACAAGGTAAGGAAATAACATAACATACAACTGATAGACCACACCCCTCAGGGACTCCTCGGAGCCGGTCATGATACCAATGCTCAAGTCCATGCCTCGGAAGGCTCGGTGATCAACTCACAAAACTGAACATGATGTCCCTCGAGTCCGCACTTGAAACGCGTCACAGGCGAGGAAGGACAAATTGCACGTACATTCCCCCGGCACATCACGGTTGAAATGCCTCGGCTCGGCATACCGAAAATACAGATGCTAGATACAATGGAACATAACACTGCAAAACAACATACCGGAGATGCCAACTCAGCATAACATATCAACGCATATAAAAATCACAACAACAACGGCATCGTTCGACGATTACAATGGCCCGAACGATAGCCAGCACACAATCACAAACATCATAAAACAATCACCCATGTGCATAAACGCACAAAAATCCAAGCTTTAACAACTCACACTCGTGCGACAACACGCAAATCACCACGAGGCGATAAACAGTAAACACCAGTTCACACCTCTCACAGAGGGCTAGTACAACAAATGCGTGGCAACGCCTAGACGTTCATGCCACCAATTCGATCATACTCGGGAGCAAACATCATAACGACAATGCGAACATCATACATACATACCCAGCCCTCAAACGGGAATGGATAGGTATTAAAAACGAAAACCTCCTTTTGAAAAAAAGAAATTTAGAAAAACACCGGTTGATCTTGAGTATCACCTTTCAAAAAAATACAAACGTGAAACATCGTTATCGAGACTTTGGAGAACCATTTCGCATTTAATAAAAATGAGGACACTTTCTCTTAGTGAAAAACTTTCAGAATATTCGACCCTCGGGTCTAAGTAAAAGTGTTTCTAAAACATTGAAAATATCTCAAAATATTTTGGTCCTCAAGGTAGAAGAATTTTGAAACATATTGTGGCACCTTGGATGTACCACGAGAAAATAATTCATTTTAAAAGTACGTCTCGAAATTTATTTTCTAAGATACTCAAGGTTTTCAAAGATAATTCAATGGGCTAGAATGCCCAAAAATTTCAGGTAATTACACGGAACATTATAGCGCCGTGGGTCCCGCGCCGGAACCCACCAGGCTAAAAACCATTTACAAAAACACCAAAAGGCCGATGACGGTAATATTTCAAAAACTCACAAAATCCATTTACAAAATACTAAATACTGTCATAAGAATTTCGCCAAAACGATCAAGGCCACAATGCCAAAAACTCGGTTAAGGGAATCCGTTTTCGAAATAAAACTCTGTCGGTAAAATACCGAAAGCCATTACAACAGAACTCACGCAGCGGATAAAAGAAATACAGTCCATCATGCACAATCCAGCAACACTACTCCTCATATGAACGAAATATGAGAGTCAAATAACCACATATCACGAAATCAAAATCCATAAGAGGATTCCGTCAATTAACTCATAATCATACCTGTAACTCGCATCAAACGAGGCACAAACACAAAGAAGGGAGAGTTACATCCACAGGTCGCACGAAGATGATGATCGCCCCACGATACTAATCACGACCAACAAGCTCAGACGACGCGTTGCGACACGACTCAGTCAGATAAAATCCAACGAAACAAGACTCAAACAACACGACTTGACCCGACAGCCTAGGTTTCCTCAACCTTTCTCCGATACCATTTATGTAACACCCCCAATCCGCTCAGGGATATTACATGCCGTAGAACCTTTCCTCAAGGTCTACCAGGCTGGTAACAACATCGAACAACTCAACAATGCCTTCAAGGCTAAAATGACTCAGTAGACCGATTTGGTCTTTCAAATAAAACATACAACTCAATTACAATTCATGCCCACGCAGTGGTCAAAATACAACAACTCCCGTACAACGGGGAAAAAAATATTGCAGCGGAAAATAAAGTACAACTGAACCAATACACAATGTACGGTTCCACATGTGATTAGTATCGATCATCTTTCATCATCCTTCATTCCGACCATATGCCACGCTCCCTGAAACCTGAATGCAATACAGACATCCACCCCCCGAATACTCGGGGGTTAGCAAAACTCCACTGTTTTGCTAGTGCAAGTACAAAGTGCAAATACGAGCCATATATTCCAAGTTCCAAGAATAACAATAACCAGGAATCCTCAAAGAACCAAACGTAACGAAAAGTACTTCCCGAGGCAAGAGTTTGGGTAAAACATTCCAAAACCGAAAGATCATAAATCAAGGGAAACAATTTATAAAACGGTTTAAAATGCCATCGAGAGTTTTAATAGAAAACAATTTAGGATTTCAGAATCCTTCTCTTTCCAAAATCAACAGGGGTCACAGCCCAAAGGTTTTGTTTTCACAATTGAAACCAACAACAATACACAAGGTTAAAACCCACGTCACGCGTCCTCGACGGACATAAAATACACACGCACCCCTGAAGTTTCACTCGTGAATCCAGGGCAAAACCTTTGGACTCCCTCAGTGGCCCCGTCGAACCCTCCCGAGGTGAGCAAACACATTCACAAAACATACACACGCACTCGTGAAGTTTCACTCGTGAATCCAGGGCTATACCATTGGACTCCCTCCGTGGCCCCATCGAACCCTCCCGAGGTGAGCAAACACATTCACAAAACATACACGCACAGGCATCACCTAGGACCGGGACGCCACCACAAATCCCACCCGAGGCCTCGAAGGACCCTCCCGAGCTGGCTAGCAAAACAATCAAGCACAGGCATCGCCTAGGACCGGGACGCCACCACAAATCCCACCCGAGGCCTCGAAGGACCCTCCCGAGCTGGCTAGCGAAACAATCATGCACAAATAACATATCACACCAAGGATATCCAAACAATTCACCCAGAGGCAACGAACGCAAAACACGACAAAATTGTCAAATCACAACGCATCGAAAGAGATAATATATGTAAATATATTATCAAAGCATAATAACAACAACAAGCGAATTCATAGGGTTCACTTAAACATTCACGGAGCACAATATTCACAAAACACACACGTTTTGAAATTGAGCCTTTAACGAGGCTAAACCGAATCTTTTGCAATTCAAACGATCAAACAAACACATAGAGACGATCACTAATTATCATATCCACAAAACAAGAATTGTATGGACAAGGTACTTGCCTCGAATAACCACAACGCGGGGAAACGACCGAAGTAGGTTGGCACGAATCGACTACGAACTCGCCGACTCCACCGAACAACAACCCGCAACAATAAACTACGAACAAAAACTATAACAACGAAAATGAATCCCATAGCACGACTTAAAGCCGTTGAATTCAAAGAACGAATGACGAAATTTCAAGTGTTTCCCCAAAACGACCAAGAACACGATTCGTCCCGACAAAACACGAAAACGGAATTCCAAATCTAAATATGGATATACAACCCATCGGATATGTTTAACAACATCATTTAACAACAATCGATCCATCAAAAACGGATGGAAAATGAGATCAAGAACAAATCCCCCAAAAAGTCGATTCGAAGGAAATCAAGAAATATACTTTGATTCGACGAAGAACAATGGATTAAATGATGTTAAACACAATAATACTACTAAGATTAATCATACCCATCATGGATTAATCAACAATTCAGAACGAATTGGACAAAAACGCAAAAACCCCAAAATTTCTCAAAATAGGGTTCTAGGAAATCTCACCTTGATTCGCTGGATCAAAGGATGATATATGATGATCAATCAATGATATGAACTCAAGAACTTCGTGGATTTTTTGTTCAACAACATGGATTCAAGATCCCCAAGGCCCCAGCCGCGGAAGAGAAAGAGAGAAATGGGAAAAATGACCGAAACTGGACTGCTCTGTCACATTTATACTGGGCCGGACTAGTGTGCGCTAGGCTGCCGAGCTAGCGTGCGCTATCGGCCAGGGCCGCAATCTGGAGACCTCCTGGACTAGACTGCTCGGCCAGGTAGCTTGCGTAGTCTTACGGCCGTAGCGTGCGCTACCTGCCGGTTGTAGCGTGCGCAGTGTCTGACAGTAGCGTGCGCTACCTGCCGATCCACCCGAGTCCAGAACCTCACTGCCCCTACTGTCTCGGCCGACTAGCGCGCGCAGCTAACTGGCCGTAGCGTGCGCTGCTACCCGGCCGTAGCATGCGCTACCTTCCGGCCGTAGCGTGCGCTACGCCGGTTCCTGCCACACCCGTCCGGCCAGTGCCCGCAACCGTCCGGCCAGTGCCCGACCACCAGGACTCGACGACTCGATTATCTGAATCGTACGGAACGAACACGACAAAACGCTCGTGGGCAACGTCATCGACCCGAAATGAAATACCAGGCGACAATTAATCACACGCGACCATGAAAAGGGTCAAGACAACAAATACGACTGCGGATACCCACAACTTTGGGTAAATTACAAAATGGCCCAAAACGCCCGAAAATCACGATACGTGGTCGAATAACCAAACCAAAGTTCGCAACACGTCTAACAAAGTTAAACGGACTTACGGGAAACTCGAAACAGTAGTTTCGAACGAGATTCACAAGAATCGAACTCGAGTGTGGAAAAGTCGCTAAGAAACACGAAACTCAACAAAACGGCACCGAAACGAACTCGGATGTCAAAAAGTGCAGAATTAATCATTCTCAGAATGATGAAACGGTCTCACGAAAGTCGACAAAATGGACTCTCGCCAAAAAAAAAAAATTACCGGAAATCAAATTTGCGGATATTACAGTTGTAGATCCCCTCTGTGTTGGGATGATCCATCTGAAACCCTGGGTATGGAACCCGATATGTTGTTAGCAGCCCCTGAGAAGATCGCTCTGATTAGGAGTCGTTTGTTGACGGCTCAAAGTCGACAGAAGTCTTACGCCGACAACCGCCGACGACCACTTGAGTTAGAGGTCGGCGACCATGTCCTAATGAAGGTGTCCCCTACTCGAGGTGTTTATCGCTTTGGGAAGAGAGGTAAGTTGAGTCCGAGATACGTCGGGCCGTTTGAGATTCTAAAACGAGTAGGCGATCTAGCCTATCGCCTGGCGTTGCCACTAGCTCTGAGCCGGATTCATAACGTGTTCCATGTCTCCCAGTTAAGGAAATATGTTGCTGATCCGAGTCATATACTTCAGTTCGACGAGATCGATATTGCGGAGGACCATTCATACGAGGAGTGCCCCGTACGGATACTTGAGAGTAGGATCAAACAGTTGCGGAACAAGACGATTCCCCTAGTGAAGGTTCAGTGGTCACGGCACGGAGTCAAGGAGGCCACGTGGGAGACGGAGAGGAGCATGAAAGAGAGGTATCCCGAATTGTTTACCCCTTAGTTTCGAGGACGAAACTCCTTTTAAGGGGGCAGTATGTAATATCCGACGGAAATTCTTGCTTACTGTTGTATTATTCGGATAATTCAATATTGTTGTAGTCTTGTTGCATTTGTTTAATGTTTATTGATGTTGGAATATATCATAATAGACTTAATAAAAACTATCACTCGCACTATGACTGAATTTTCAGCGTTGTATAGATAAGTGTATTTTTGTAGTAATTCTGTATTTAACGTACGCTAAACCTTTAGCATAACGTACGCTAAATTGTGAGATTTACATACGTAAGGAAGTGCCTTTTACGTACGTAATACTTGTAGTCGTATCCGATCTCAACTTTCGGCGTGTGGGGTCGGGCGTGATTCGAATTTCTGATCTTTTGGAGGCAACCTAGTTGACCTACATTATGTACGTAATGCTCCAAGTGATAACGAACGTAATGATGTTCATATTTTAGCCCAGTAGCCTCTGGAATTAGCTTACGTACATAACACTTTTGGTGTAGCGTACGTAAAGCTGCTAACGTACGTTATCCTTTGGTGTATAACGTACGTAACGAACTGTGCTGTTATAAAGAGACAACTTGTGTCTTTCATTTTGCACGATCAACTTCGTGATTTCTCTAGTATAAGCATCCCTCTGCCTCCCTAGATCACTTCTACCTTCTTTCCACTTGTGCTTGAGCTATTCATCTTGGTTTAGAGCTTGTTGATTGGAAGTTTGGAGTCATTCTTGAAGTTTAGAGTGTGTTCTTGTAATTTTGGTGTATTGTTCTTCATTTCTGAAGGTATGTTATACGATTTAACCCTATAATCTCGTAATTATAATGTTAGTGATTAAGTATACTCCACCTAGTGATGAATTAATCAAGCTAAACATGTTTGTAGTTAAGCTTTCAACAAACTTAATGATGAATATGATGATTAAGGGATTTGTAATGATGTGTTCTTGGTGTTTTAAATGGTGATGATCATGTTTAGTTAAACCACACTCTTCTTGCTGGACTAATAACACCATTGGGATAATAATAGTCCTTGTTTCCTTATAATGAAAATAACTTGTTGGAAGAATTACCATAAAATGTTTTAAGAAACCCTTGATGAACATTAGAAGAATGGAATGATCTTCTTGAACCTAAGCTAGGTTAATTCAGAGGAATGATATTTGAATCTTCAGGTTAGTTAGAAGATTATAAGGATGGTGTTAAACTTGAGATAGTCTTCATTATCATGATATGGATGTATAACTAGTTAACTTAACATAAGTGATTGAGTGAAGTGCAGATTTTTACTTTTAATCAATTGAGATGTTCTTGATAAGTTTAAAGGGTATAAGATTATTGTTTAACACATTATGGATCAATTCTTAATCCAGCAAATATTTGGTAACATCTTGTAATCAATTGTAAGAATAGAATGGTATGAATAAGGTTCTTGGAGTAACTTCAATATCTTAAAAAGTTGAACTACTCAAATAAGAATTAGGATGTTGTCTCGTTAAAATTCGATATAGATGATCATATGAACGTATTATTGAGTAAAATATACTTCGTTCAAGGTTGATTGTCCGAGTAACCGATTTTGAATCTAGGGCCGTCCGTTCATTCGACAATTAAGGACTATTCTCGTCTCTGTGTTGAGGCAAGTTATCTTGCTTGGTTATAATGATGTTTGGATTCTTGTGATGATTATGCGTTTTGTGTATATGAAACAGTTATGAAATTGTGATCCGTGAATTGATATTATTTTTGATGATGTCCCATTTTCATCGTGGGATTGCACTCCCAAATTCGTCATTTTGAACCATTGATGTCGTTGATCCTTATTGTCATTTCGGTGAGTTTCTTGATCCTTAATCGGATATGTGATTTATTGAATTCATTGTCATGTTGTATCGTGACATCTCCGGGATCATATCTGCGTTCCGATTGGTCATTGTGTAGGATTTTTAACCAGGCACATATATAGTCATGCGTGGATGTTTCCGTATTGGACTGTGCATACGAGACGTAGTTCATGAGGCTAATTAGGTACATTGTCCCACGTATATCCTCGATTCCGTATACGGGGTGGACATATGCACTGACACATTTCCGGATCGGGCGTACTGTGATGTCAATCATTGAGTCATACTATTTTGGTCGTTCATAGTCCATTTATATATTTGGATGTGCTCGACGTTTTGTGACTTTCATACGCCCGAGGGGTATGTTTGTTAGTCGGGTTGTTTTCCTTAAAATCTTATATATGTGAATTGTATAATATCTTGAGAAACCATTTATTATGTATATCTAACCCTGTGTTGGGCGAAATACCTGTGTTGTATTTTAGGTCGAGGAAAAGGCAAGGCACGGGAAGATCATGGTGATGGCGAAGGGTTCGAAGGATACTAGTTCGGGGGCCCCAAGTCTTTTGTTGTTCGGTCATGTTTGTACCGTATAATGTTATTTTTCCGCTATTCTAATTATGAACAAATGTATTGATATTTAAAGTATATTCCATCTTCATATGGGTTATACTTATAATTTGGATCCTGTGTATAATAAGGCCGTTGGCCATACTTCTGTAAACTCCTAATCGGAGTAAGTACTATGTAATGTGGTTCGGTACCACATGTATTGTGTATTTAATATGTATTTTGGGTATCGCCTGGTGGGTCCCAGTGTGCGGTCCACGGCACTGTAATGGCCGCCTTATCGGGGTGTTACAACGTTATCCTCAATCCATAAACTACTGCCCTTATCAACCGATACCATTATGTACGTAACACAATAGGTATAACGTACGTAATCTTCATACTCTTAACGTACGTAACACCATCTATATAACATATGTTAAACCATCCGTTGACTCACCTGTCCACATCCGCGCCGAGAGCTGCCGACCACGGGCCCATTGTCGGCCACAGCCTGGATCATGTCTGATTCCTCTCATAAAATAACGTAATGCATGATACATAACGTACGTTATGCTTACCAGCTTAGCGTACGTAAGCCCCTAAACTTAGCGTACGTAATGGCTTATGCACTTAGCCAAATCCAACTGTTCCTGTCCGTCTCGTCATATTGGATACGTATACACACATACTGAATACATATACTCATTCCAAAAATATTCTCATACGATACATCTGATACACGATATCTTCAAATGCAATTATCGACCAAGTACGACAATTATACAAGTACAGCTGTCTCAATCTTCAAATTATTTTATCCATACTGTATAGACACCAAGCTATGCAGTATATCTAAGATAAAATAACGTGAAAAATTTATACTGAAAATCCAGATATTACATACTACCCCCCTTAAAATAAGTTTCGTCCTCGAAACTTGCAATCCTGTCACACACCCAACAGATCAACCAAAATTTCCAAACTCGTCACGAAAGCAATCAATCGCCGCCACAAGCGAATAACCAAAACAGTATACTAACAGGTGCGTGAAGCCGATGATCTCCCGTGATACTAGCACACGACTCCCATATGAAGTCTTAACACAATACCAACACACACCAATATCACAAATAGCAATTTGAAAATATCTCAAAAAAAATTGGAACCTAAAAAAAATCGGTTTGACTCAAAGGTCAGAAAATCATTTTCAAAATCCACGCTACTACCGCTCCGGTAGAGCCACATAACACACATGCCCGGGTTTCAGAAAACCCAAAGCTCTGATACCATCTTCTGTAACACCCCCAAAACCATCCGGGAATATTACAGTGCTGTGGGGCCCGCGCCGGAACCCACCAGGCTAAAACTCATTTTCACAAACGTTTCAAACACGCCAAAGAGGCAAGGACGGTAATATTTTAAATAATCAAATATTTTCCAAAATATAGTTCTCAAATACCGTCATAAAATACCAGTTGAAAGTACAAGGCGAAGACGCCAAAACTCAATAGTTTCAAAATGTACGTTAAGCCACCCCTTATACGTACCGACAAAATAGTTTAGGGAAAAAGGGTTTAACGAAACAACCTAAATTAGGAAATATCGAAAAAGGCCATTTTAAAGTTATACACAATTTGGTAAATTACCGCAAAGTCATTTTGAAATACACACATAGCGGATAAAAACATAGTTCAAAATATACATTTGCAGCGGAAATAAAACAACCAGAAAAGAATACTCGATTCTCCAAAGACATGCCACAACTAGTATCACCCGGGAAGCTCATCCCTTCACGACCGCTACTAGATCGATCTCCGAGTACCTAAAAATAAAGCCCACGACGGGGTCAGCCACAATACTCAACAATGATATTGATCACATCATCATAAATAATTACATACCAATGTAATAACAAAGTAAGAATACTACCAATGTAATCTTACCGTCATAACCTTACCACCCCATATACAATCCATACCAAATCAATCCTTACCATAATCCACATTTCGCATTCTCAAATGACGAAATGAACTCAACTACAAACAATACCAAGAATCATCAAAACATCATCATAACTCATAAAGTGTGGAATGAACCATCTGTGCCAAATCCTGTCCATCGGATTGCACCGTCAATCTCAATCTGGATAAAAACCAATAACACACAATATATCTGTAGATCAACTACCACAAAACAATAATAACAAGTCCCGAAACATCGGCGTACAGTCTGTATGCTCATACGATCAATAACAATGATCAACCAATACATCAACCGAGAATAACATCGATATGATAAACTCCAATACGACCAACCAAGGCCAACCACAACCAGGAATATCATCAACATGATAAACTCCAACACAATCAACAAAGGATCAACAACGACCGAGAATACCATCAACATGATAAACTCCAAACAAGATCAAATATAATGGATCTCAAAGAAATAACCCCGACTGTCGAACATACCCCTCGGGTGTATGAGCAACTAGTCGCAAACCGTCGAACATACCTAACCATAAATGGAGGATGAACGACCAATCAATATGGCTCAAGGATGGATGTCACAGTACGCCCGATCCGGAAATGGGTCCGTGCACATACAAATCTTACTGACGAGGATGTATTAACTTAGGCCACCCCGTATACGGAATCCAGGATATACATGGGACATGTACCTAATTAGCCTCATGAACTACGTCTCGTGTGCACGGTCCAATGTGGAAATATCAACACATGACGATATGTGCCTGGCTAAAAATCCTAAACAATAACCCATCGGCACGCAGATATGACTCCAGATATATCACGATGCAACATGACAACGAAATTCAAAGAATCACATATCCAATGAGGATCAAAAGACTCACCAAGGTGAACAATGATAACTGACAATGAAAAGTCGACACGACCAATCAATATCCAAAACAACAATCCTGGAATCATCATCCCCCGATGAATGATCAACACGATCAACGATCTCAATACAACAGTCCTGGGATCAACATCCCCCAACGAAACAATCAATATGATTCCCATTATACAAAACATCAACATACAACATATACAACAATTCACCAGAATAATTATCCTCATAATTACCTCAAAGCCGAAGACAATATCCTTTCAACGAACAAACAACCCTGAACGAATGCACAGTTATTCGAATAATCTCAAATGAGGTACAGTCCATTAATATCAATAAACCACCGTCCCAACATCAATGTCGACACGGTAAACCATCATCGATATCCGACATACCATATCGCAGACCAAAGATAATTCACATCTCCATCTTCAATCAAACACAATTAAATCATATACATTATGATTTAATCTAAACTAGAGCACAATATACAAGCCATCATCCCGATAATTTACATTTATAATATCATTGCTATATGAATTATAAATGAAATGAAAGCGAAACCATTCATTAAATATTATAAACTCAACAAGTATAACTTGCCTCGATACCGATACAACGAAGCCGTTACCAAATCTATTGCCTTTTTCTACGAGTTCCTCAGCCTCGACCAAAAGCAATCTACGAACTCTTCAACCTCAACCGCAACACAACGATCATAATCAACGATCAATTATCACAACCTATTGCAATAATCGATTAACACACATTCAATAATAATCAACAACCGATATAACCAACCAATCAAACTCAACGGATCAACAATACCTCGATCATATACAAAACCGAACCATATAACTCAAACAATTACGAACTCATATCCACAATACAAACCACAAGTCGACAAATCATAATGAATAATCAATATAACCGATCAACAAACCCAACGGTTCCACAATATCTCGATTAAACACAAATCCAATAACCCAAATCAATCAATCATGAACTCATAACCATAATACGATTCCACAATCCGAAAATCATATCAACAATCAATTTAACCAAGTGTCTTAACATACTCAACTCCAATTTCAACTTTAAATACGAATTAACAAGGTTACTTCTTGTTCATTTTCGTAAATTCATAGAAAATAATTTACCGGTTATTATCATGAATAATCATTTTCCAAAATTATCCGTAATCTTTCCAAATTCCATCCCTTATTCATAAAATCATGACATATATAACTCAAGAGTTCTTCAAGAACACGAATTATCCGAATTGACGTTCATACTCAACAAAACAGCATAACCCGATGTCTTCTAACATCTCAACAATCACCTAATTCATAATCCAAGGCATATATCATTATACTCTTCCACATACACTTCTCATAACATCAAAAATCGTAACACCACCATTATAATCAAAATCCATATATCATTAAGACCATACGAAAATCATATCACCACTCACATGACTTGTATATTGACTTCAACAATCATCATAACTTTTTCAAGATATCAACATTCCATGGTCGTATCAAAAAAAAACATAAACACCTTAACAAAACTTGTCAAAATCACCCTATTTACTTCATGAAATTCTCAAAAATATGAATCAATCCAACCATGATTCCATAATCACGTTCATAATCATATAATTCGTAACTTTAACACATAAACCAATTACTGAAATCTCATCATCGTGTTCTTCAACACATACCTCACAAAAAACCAAGAACACTATGATTCCATAATCATAAACAACATAATCAAAGAAATACATCATCATATCATCATCTTTCTTAACAAAATTCCCGTGAAATACCAAGAATCATCACAACAACTCCATAAACTATCATCATACGAACTAATCATCAACAACAACATCAAAATCCAAAATTAAAGAGAGGATTATCCAACATACCTCTTTGAAGATGAAATACACAAGCAAACACTCCAAGAATCAACAATAGCTCCATGTCTCAAGCTCCAATTCCATGCCCTCAAGCTCATAATCAAGTTAGAAGGACTAAAATCCATCTCTGAGGGTTGAAGGGCGAAAAATGAAATGAAGTTCTGAAAAAAATGAAGTGACGGGAATCTCACTTATATAAACTTCCAACCATTACGTACGTAACATGAAACCATTAATGTACGTAAACACCCTTTACATACGCTATCTGACCTTGATAGCGTACGTAACGACAACCCAGAGGTTACTATCTCATTTTGCTCAATGTCTTACGTACGTAAGGCCCATGCCTTAACGTACGTAATACAGGTGTTGACTTTCTACAGTAGCTCAGTTACATACGTAATATCCAACTCCTTACGTATGCAACAATCTATTAGCGTACGTAATCACCTAAGAATAGCATACGTTATCCTCAATCCAGAAACTACTACCCTAATCAACTGATACCATTATGTACGTAACACAATAGGTATAACGTACGTAATCTTCATACTCTTAACGTACGTAACACCATCTATATAACATACGTTAAACCATCCGTTGACTCACCTGTCCACACCCGCGCCGAAAGCTGCCGACCACGGGCCCACAGTCGGCCACAGCCTGGATCATGTCTGATTCCTCTCATAACGTACGTAATGCATGATACATAATGTACGTTATGCTTACCAGCTTAGCGTACGTAAGCCCCTAAGCTTAGCATAACATCAAAATCCAAAATTAAAGAGAGGATTATCCAATATACCTCTTTGAAGATGAATACACAAGCAAACACTTCAAGAATCAACAATAGCTCCACATCTCAAGCTCCAATTCCATGCCCTCAAGCTCATAATCAAGTTAGAAGGACCAAAATCCATCTCTGAGGGTTGAAGGGCGAAAAAAGAAATGAAGTTCTGAAAAAAACGAAGTGACGGGCATCTCACTTATATAAACTTCCAACTGTTATATACGTAACATGCAACCATTAACGTACGTAAACACCCTTTACATACGCTATCTGACCTTGATAGCGTATGTAACGACAACCCAGAGGTTACTGTCTCATTTCGCTCAATGCCTTACGTACGTAAAGCCCATGCCTTAACGTACGTAATACAGGTGTTGACTTTCTACAGTAACTCAGTTACGTACATAATATCCAACTCCTTACGTACGCAACAATCCATTAGCATACGTAATCACCTAAGAATAGCGTACGTTATCCTCAATCCAGAAACTACTGCCCTTATCAACTGATACCATTACGTACGTAACACAATTGGTATAACGTACATTATCTTCATACTCTTAACGTACGTAACACCATCTAGATAACATATGTTAAACTATCCGTTGACTCACCTGTCCACATCCGCGCCGAAAGCTGCCGACCACGGGCCCACTGTCGCCACAGCCTGGATCGTGTCTGACTCCTCTCATAACGTACGTAATGCATGATACATAACATATATTATGCTTACCAGCTTAGCGTACGTAAGCCCCTAAGCTTAGCGTATGTAATGGCTTCTACACTTAGCCAAATCCAACTGTTCCTGTCCGTCTCGTCATACTGGATACGTATACACACATAATGAATACATATACTCGTCCCAAAAATATTCCCATACGATACATCTGATACACGATATCTTCAAATGCAATTGTCGACCAAGTACGACAATTATACAAATACAGCTGTCTCAGTCTTATTATTTTATCCATACTGTACAGACACCAAGCTATGCAGTATATCTCAGATAAAATAACGTGAAAAATTTATACTGAAAATCCGGATATTACAACTATGCTCATGACAAAATAACATAATCCAATATATATATCATCATGTCATCAAAATTCCCATGAATTACCAAGAACCATCACAACACCTCCATAAACTATTATCATACGAACTAATCATCAACAACAACAGCAGAATCCGAAATTAAAGAGAGGATTATCCGACATACCTCTTTAAAGATGAACAACACAAGCAAATGCCTCAAGAATCGACCATAATTCCATATATCAAGCTCCAAATCCTTGTCCTCAAGCTCATAATCGACTTAGAAGAACCAAAAATCCATCTCGTAGGGTTGAAGGACGAAGAAATGAAGTGAAACTCTCAAAATATCAAAGTGACAGACATCTCATATTTATATAAACTTTAGTCGTTACGTACGTCAACTTATCCACCTAACGTACGTAACGAGCATTCCGTACGTTATCCGTGTTCGATAGCATACATAACGCTACTCCAGAACCCACTGCCTTATTTTGTACCTTGTATTACGTACGTAATGTAACACCCCCAGAATCCGACCGGGAATGTTACATGCCGTAGACCCTTATCACAAGGATCTACGAGGCTAAACTCCAAAAGACTACTCAATGATTGACCGACCGGGGTCAAATTAATTACAAAGCAGACCGACAAGGTCATTAACCAATTCAGAAACTAACGACATTCACATTTCAATGACAATAATAAACTTGAACACATAAAATAATGAAAACTAAATTTAATAAATGAAAACTACACCCATGAAAGGGTGAGTACTCGACCGACAAAGACATACCGACCAAAATGAAACAAAAGAAAAGACTCTGACTCTGGTGTGATTAGCATCGTTGTCCTCCATCTCCTTCCAAGCCAATCCTGTGACTGCTCCCGAGCTGCCAAAACCTGAGCGCATAACAGGCACCGACCCCCCGAAAACTCGGGGGTTAGCAAACTGGAATTTTGCTAGTGCAAGTACATAATATACAAGATATACGAATAATAACAACACAACGCGAAGCCTTAACACAAAACATACATTCCCATAATCAACACAGAATAGCACTCGCATACACAAGGTGAAAGATAATCACATAGTCATATTCTCTTTACGGAACATAACACCAATGAAACTTTAAACGAGCCTAAGGAGTCAAAAGATCTAGTTTGAAAATCCATTTTATAAAAGGAAAAGTATTTTGATAACATAGCTTGAAAACATTATTAATGACTCGGTCCGTCTTGGGGTTTTGAAAAATCGAATGGGAATACTTTTAGAAAGTAACTTCAAAAGCTCTCGGGTCCTCGACCCAACATGTGGAAAACAATTTGCAAGAAAACCATTACGACGTTATTCGGGGTCCTCAACCCAATTTATAAAACACTATCACAAGCAAATCATTACAACATCTCACGGGGTTCTCGGCCTAATCCAAATAATATCATCACGAGATCAAATCTCAACATCCCACGGGGTCCTCGACCCAATACATAGAATTATCAACACAGTACAATCAAAGGCACATCCTCTCATTCGACAAATCCTGCTCAAGACCCCTGATTAATTAACCCTCGGAGATCTCGTCAAATATCCTTGGTTAATTAACCATGATACCAATGTTTAAAACAAGTTGAAACAAACTTTCAGAAACACGAATCGCGGTCTATATCAAGACCAACATTTTAAAGTGAGTTGGAAGAACTTTGAATTACGAAAATCATTTGGTAACGGGGTCTTAGCTATCACTCAAATATCCGTTACCAATAAGCCTGCCAGGCGCCTCCCTTGCACTCCTGTGCACCGGCGTTCACTCCACTATGTTGGCCGCCCCTTGAACATGTCATCGCGCCGGCGATCACTCCCACAAGAGCCGCCCTTTGCACGCGCATTAGGTAACACCGGTGTTCCCCAACCATATGGAGCCACATATTGCAGCGTACACCAGGCCGGAGTACACGCCCCGCCCTCAGAGGTTCCCGGATACGACGTTTTTCACAACAAGTATCCACATTGTTTCAAACATCAAGCACACACACAAACGTTACAACAATTATCAACTCAGTACACCAAGTCACACATATTATCTGTCAGTCCATAACCACACAGCTAAACAATATCACGCATGTTATCAATCAAACTCAATCACAATAATCCTCCAGGCATAACCAACCAACACCGCACATATATCCCTATATTGCGACTCAATCGAATATATATATATATATATAACCTTTCTATATTATATGAATAAGTATAGTTCATCCATCAATCCAAGTTGAGTACGTCAACTAGTATTAGCATTCATCACTCGGCATTCACCGACATAGGCATATATATCAACATACATATATACATACATATATTTAACATATAAATATATATAAATCTATATCTATATATATATATACACACACACACACACACACATATATATATATATATATATATATATATACATCCGTATAAATTCATACACTTCGACAACAATGATTTCACGCAGTTACAATTCGTATATCAAGGTACTTGCCTTGGTAATCTCTCGCGAATACTCCGAAAATACGGTTGATTGGAAAAATCCGGAACTCCAATGAAAACGACGATCGGAAAGGCTCAACACCGGGTTATCGTAGGGAATTCGTCCCTAATATCCTATCATCAAATAAAAAATTAGTCACGTGAGGAAAAACATCGCAAAATGACCAGTATCCCTCTGCGGCATTTCCACGGACACCTTGAAGGCGTCAACTTCAAACTCATATAAACGACGAATCGGTAATGATAAAACCGTAAAAACATGATGAAATTGATAGTATACAACTTAATCTACAATTATCCATCAGTAATCTAAGTTCATATGGCTCAAACGGACGAAATCTACCAAGATCCCCAAATTTCCCAAAGTTCAGATTTTAGGAAAAACTAACCTTGATTCGGTCGATTGAAGGATGTTAAGGAATGATAAATCAATGATATGAACTCAGGAACTTAATGGATTTGTCGTTCAACAACATGTATCCTCGCTCTCAAAATCTCTAGCCGCGGAAAAGAAAGAAGGGAAATGAAAAATGGGTGGAAACAGGGCTGCTCGGTCAAATATATAGGCAGGCTGCCCTAGCGTGCGCTAGTGGGGCGGCTTTGGTCCAGTCCAGAGCCCCCTGGACCGATCCCTCTCACCCAGGTAGCGCGCGCTGGCTGCCGAGTAGCGCGCGCAGCGACCGGTCGTAGCGTGCGCTACCCGCCAACCCTCCGGCGTCCAGAACCTCAAAGGCCTCACTGCCCTGCCCAGGTAGCGTGCGCCGGCTGCCGAATAGCGTGCGCTACGCATGCCGGTTAGCGCGCGCAGTCTCCCGACAGTAGCGTGCGCTATGTCGGTCTCTGCCGCACCCGTCTGACCAGCGCCAGTGCAGTGCAGTTCTGCCGCAAGCTGTCGGCCGCCAGTGCAGATGCAGTTCTTGCCGCAATCGGCCCGCCAGTGCCGTGGCCTGACGACTCGATTCCCAAAAACGCACGGAACGAACACGATGAAATGCTCGCGGACAACAACATCAATCCGAAATGAAAATGATATACAACAAATCACCACATATGGCCATAAACACAAAATCGATTGTCGAGAAAAATAATACCAACGCTCGAAAACCGAGAAATTTCCGGTCTAAAAAGAAAAATTTCGAACAGAATAAAAATCTCGGGTATTACATTCTACCCCCCTTAAAATAAGTTTCATCCCGAAACTTAAAATGGAGAGAGGCGGAACAATCAAGGAAAAAACTACTTTGCTCAGCCCCCAAAACGTCACGAGCAATGCGCGAACGCGAGAATCCTTGTAATATAATGAACCGACTAAGCAAGCATCTGGTACGTGAGTCGAGGAGATAAAATATATATGAACATGAGAAGTCGAGGTGGAGGAGTATGAATTTTGAGACAAAAGCTCCAAGAGTAAAGAAAATCACAAAACGGCTCAGACGTCCTGAAACCATGTTTCGAGCTCGACCAACCGCATCCAAGTTCATGATACATTTGGAAATGTTAATTGCACGTGTGGGAATAATAGTTTCGAATAAAATTTGCAAGGATTAAGTTCAGATATGGAAAGACCACAATAATCCACGGGATTTATCAAAACAGCTCCGAGATTCGTTCGGAGGACGGTAGGCTAAATAGAACAAGGTAGATTAAAATCGTCGAGAGAATCACAATTGAATTACCAACAATGAAAGGTCACACAATACCGGAAATACTAAGAAAAGTATGGGTAATACACTCCCCCATACTAAAAAGACATTACGCTCCCGAAACTTAGAACAACAAGAGATGGAAATGAAAAGCAATGAAACGAAAAACGATCGAAGTCACGATTGTTGGAACCAGCTGTAACACCCCGAGATATTCGGAATATATTACAGCGCCGTAGACCCCTACATGGGACCCACCAGGCTACAACAAGAAAACACCACTCGACTAACCATTTTAGTTAGCGAGGATACACATTTAAATAATATGACATATAAAGATACGCCCGGAGCAACCGGCGAAATAAGCATCAACCAACAACGTAACAATTTAAAGTAATACAATACGGAGTTTGAAATGAAAAGCCTAAGTACTCGTGAGTACAATCTATAAGTTCAAAACTGTGGGAACAACCATATCGAAATGGACAAAAGAAATAAGAAGACCCAAATGCACATGTCAACGACCCTGGCCAACATCCTCGTACTGTCCCAGTGCTCGCTCGTCTGGATAATCATAACCTGAAATCCATAATAAGAATTTCCCCAAAACGGGTCCCCAAAGGGGTTAGCAATTACGCTAGTACAAGTAATCAAGGCAAACCAATCGCTTACACATTTCATAGTACATGCACCAATATCAATTTCAAAAGCCAAAACCAGACATGTCTTTTCCGGAAACAAACAGTCAAACAATTTGCCTTGGGGACAGAGTAATATCATAGATCCCGCCCGAGGCCTCTAAGGACCCTCCCGAGCTGGCCATATTATAAAACAAAACACGCACGTGCATTGCCTTGGGAACAGAGTAATATCATTGATCCCGCCCGAGGCCTCTAAGGACCCTCCCGAGCAGGCTAGCTAAACAAACTCATGAATCGAGGACTCAACCCTTTCGATTCCCTCCGTGATCCCGTCGGACCATCCCGAGGTGAGCAAATCACACACAAAATACATTAACATTTCACGTTAACCATAAAGGTTTCCAAAAATACTTGCCTTGAATAATTGATGACGTAACGAACGGAAAGGATAGTCACCGACGAACGCTAAGAATCAACAGAACCGACCTAATGATTCGATGAACATAATCACAACCAACGCTAGACGAATACGGAAATGGAATACACCCGAAAACCCGCCTACGATTCATGTATATTCGTACATAAATAACAACGAGGGCGGACCACAACCAAACCCTCTCGATTCCGTAAAAACCACGAAATATACCATGAATCCGTAGGGAAACTAAGAATACCATCAAGATTAATCATATTCATCATGAATCCACCAACAAAATGGAATAAATCGGATGAAAATCCCAAAATCCCCAATTTATCCAAAAGTAGGGTTCTAAGAGATCTTACCTTGGATTAGGATGAAAGATCCGTGTTGATGTTGTTATAATACACCAAGAACTCAAGGAAGGTGTTGGATAAGATGATTGGAGGAAGAAATCGCCAAGAAAATTGCCCGGAATCGCCTTAGCCGCGGAGAGGAGGAAGAAATGAGATTTTGTGATTATCTCGGTCAACTCCCTGGTTTATATAGCCAGGGAGTGTTAGCGCGCGCTAATCCTCAAGGTTAGCGTGCGCTGACGGGACAAAATTACAGGCCATACAGTTAGCGTCCCAGTCCAGTAGCCATATTTCTGGTCGTTAGCGTACGCTACTCGAAACGTAGCGTGCGCTAATAACCTCTCGGTAGCGCGCGCTATCGGCCATAGCGTGCGCTACCTGGACATCAGCCGAGTCCAAAAGTTAACCGCCCGTAACACACACGATCCGATTAGCGCGCTATCCACCAAACGTAGCGTGCGCTAAAGTGTATCGGTAGCGCGCGCTATCGACCAATAACGTGCGCTACCTGAGCAGCAGATTGAGTCCAGTAGCAAACTGTCCAGTACTGGACACTCACGCTAGCGCACGCTACCGGGAATCTCAGCGTGCGCTAGTCCCCGACATTAGCGTGCGCTAGACTACGTAGCGTACGCTAATTCGCCAGTCCAGAGGGCTGGAAACAGCACTGCCACTCCCAGGGCTTGCTCTCTAGCGCGCGCTACGGAGCAGTCGTAGCGTGTGCTACTAAGGGACCCCTAGCGTGCGCTATGCGGAAAAGATAGCGTGCGCTAGGTATGAAATATAAACGGTCCAAAATACCGGAATATGGACGAAACATCAAACGGAACATCTCAAGACGCATCAAAACATAGAATGGATCAACGGCAACCCCGAAACAGCGGTTCCGCACAACAATAACGAGAATCGGATCACTAGATGACGGGAAAGATACACTGTAAGGTACACGAGGGTCACTACGACCGAGAAATACACCGAAAAAGAAAATACAAGGGAAAGAAAAATGCGGATATTACATTCTACCCCTCTAAAAATAAGTTTCGTCCCGAAACTTAAGAAACAAACAACTCAGGGTACCTAGCACGCATGCTATCCTCGGTTTCCCAAGTTGCCTCCTCGACACCGTTTCTCGACCACTGCACCTTGACCAATGGTATGGTCTTATGCCTCAGTCGTTTCTCACGATGCTCCAAAATCTTCAAAGGATGCTCCTCAAGAGTAATATCCTCAGCGACATCAATCTCACCATAATCGATGACGTGACTAGGATCCGGGACATATTTCCTCAGCTGGGAAACATGAAAAACGCTATGAACATGACTCAGGGCCGGGGGTAACGCCAAACGGTATGCTAACCCACCGACTCGCTCGAGAATCTCGAAGGGTCCAATAAATCTCGGACTCAACTTCCCCTTCTTCCCGAAACGGAAAACTCCTCTCATCGGCGACACCTTCAGCAAAATGTGGTCTCCCATCTCGAATTCTAAAGGTCGACGACGGACATCGGCATATGACTTCTGTCGACTCTGGGCCGTCAACATTCATTCCCGAATTAATTCTATCTTCCGTCTCGTCTCTAAAACGACATCCGGCTCGGTCCCGACCAAATCGGACGCCTCATTCCAACAAATCGGTGATCGACATCGCCGCCCATAAAGTGCCTCGTACGGTGCCATCCGAATCGATGCGTGCCAACTATTGTTGTACGTGAATTCGATCAATAGCAAATGCTCCTCCCAGTCGCTGCTCCAATCGAGAGCGCACGCACGCAACATATCCTCGAACGTCTGGATAGTGCGTTCCGACTGTCCATCTGACTAAGGATGAAAAGAGGTACTCAAATGAAAATGAGTACCCAACGCCTTATGCACAGCCTGCCAAAAGTGCGATACAAAACGGCCATCACGATCCGAAACAATAGACTTCGGAGTACCGTGAAGCCTCACAATCTGCGCGATAAATACACGAGCCAACTTCTCCGGGCCCCAAGTGCCCTTGATGCCCAGAAAATGTGCCGACTTGGTCAGACGATCCACAATCACCCAGACCATATTCATGACCGACTTCGACCTCGGCAAGCTCGTAACGAAGTCCATCGATATATCTTCCCATTTCCATTCCGGAACGGGAAGTGACTGCAATAACCCGGCCGGTCGCTGGTGCTCGATTTTGACCTGTTGACAAGTCAAACATCTCGCTACAAATTACGCGACCTCCTACTTCATATTATTCCACCAGAAATTCCTTCTCAGGTCCTTGTACATCTTACTCGAACCAGGATGAACGGAGTAAGGAGTAGCATGGGACTCACGCAAAATACTCTGTCTCAACTCTGACTCGTTCGGCACACAAAGCCGACTCTGAAATCTCAAAACACCATCCTCGTGAATCACAAACCGAGGAGACTTTCCTTTAAGAACGTTCTCTCGGATTTGAGTAATCATCGGATCCTCTAACTGCTTCAGCTTAATTTCATCGATCAAAGACGACGAAATCTCGAAAGCACAAAGTTGCCCGACAGCTCCAGGCAACAAAACCTCAACATCTAACTCGATCAAATCCCGCCGAATCTCAGACTGAGACGTAAGGACCTCAAGCATTCGCAACGCAATCGGTTTCCGACTCAAGGCATCAGCCACGACGTTCGCCTTGCCCGGATGATAAAGGATTTCGAGGTCATAATTCTTAATCAGCTCTAACCACCTTCTCTGCCTCATATTCAACTCCCGCTGAGTAAATATGTATTTCAGACTTTTATGATCGGTAAAAATCTGACATGCAGAGCCGAAAAGATAGTGACGCCAAATCTTGAGCGCAAAGACAACTGCCGCTAACTCCAAATCGTGAGTAGGGTAGTTAAGCTCATATGGCCTCAACTGTCTCGACGCATAGGCAATGGTCTTGCCGTGCTGCATCAACACGCACCCAAGACCCTGACCCGAAGCATCGCTATAAACGGAGAAACCCTCGTTGCCACATGGCAACGCCAAAACCGGGGCTCATAAACGGAGAAACCCTCGTTGCCACATGGCAACGCCAAAACCGGGGCTGAAGTCAAACGCTTCTTCAGCTCCTCAAAACTCGACTGCCTCTCGTCGGTCCAGACGAACTTCTCGGATTTCTGGAGCAACTGTGTAAGTGGCCGAGCTAGTTTCGAGAAACCCTCGACGAACCTACGATAGTAGCCAGCCAAACCCAAGAAACTACGGATCTCTTTCACATTCTTGGGCGGCGCCCAATCCAACACTGCCTCAATCTTCTGCGGATCCACACGAACCCCCTCGGCTGAAATCACGTGACCTAAAAACATCACTTCCTTCAGCCAGAACTCACATTTCGAGAACTTCGCATAGAGTTGCTCGGTCCTCAAAACGTCTAACACTACTCGCAAATGATGGGCATGCTCTTCCTCGCTCCTCGAATAAATAAGAATATCGTCAATGAAGACGACGACACACTTATCCAAATACTCGATAAAGACTTTGTTCATCAACTGCATGAACACCGTCGGCGCATTAGTTAACCCGAAAGGCATAATTACAAACTCATAATGTCCGTATCTCGTCCGAAAAGCCGTTTTCGGCACGTCGGACTCTTTTACCCGGAGCTGATAGTACCCCGATCTCAAATCAATCTTCGAGAACACCGCAGCTCCCTGCACCTGATCGAACAAGTCTTCAATTCTCGGCAAATGATACTTGTTCTTGATGGTCACTTGTTTAGTTCGCGATAGTCGATACACAAACGTAATGAACCATCCTTCTTCCGCACGAACAGGACCGGTTCGCCCCAAGGCTAGGCGCTCGTCCGAACATACCCCGACTCAAGAAGCTCACTCAACTGCTTCTTCAACTCTAACATCTCTGAAGTTGCCATGCGATACGGCGCCTTCGAAATCGAAGCCGCGCCCGGCTCTAACTCTATAGCAAACTCGACCTCACGGTCCGGTGGAAATCCCGGTAACTCGTCAGGAAATACATCAGGAAATTCGCTAACGACTGGAATCGACGAAAGCTCGACTCCACCATTTTCCGCCTTCAAGGCGTAGCACCAATAACCAGTACACCCCTTTCGCATGAGACTCATCGCCTTCAAGGCATTAATAACGAACTTCTGGTTTCCCCTCTTTCGTCCCGCGAAAGAGTGCTCGGTGCCATCCTCGGCTAACATAGTGATGATTCTCGTGCGGTAGTTCATGATTGCTCCATGCCGCTCGAGCCAATCATCCCCGAGAATCAAATCCTCACCCTCAAAACCCACGACAATAAGATTAGAGAGCCAAGCCCTCTCACAAATAAACACAGAACAGTCCTGGACCTCTCGATCACCGACAATTCTATCACCGCTAGGAAGTTTAACGATGAAAGGCTCGCAAGGTGACAAGCAGTCGAGACTCAAACGGCGTACACACTCTAGAGAAATGAATGAATGCGTAGCACCCGAATCGAAAAGCACACTGACAGGATGGGAATGGATATGAACGGTACCTGTCGCCACAGTAGCTGCTGGGTCATCGGCCCTCCTCATCTCGTAGATACGCGGCTGGGCAGAGCCGACACTGGAAGCTCCTACCCTAGCGGGCTGACCCCGACCCCTGCCTCGGCCGGCACCCGGCGGAGGCGGCGGAGCAAATGAGCCCTGGTTCACACTCGGCTCCATAGGTGTTGGGTGAGAAGAACGGGCGCCGCGAAGCTGTCTGATCTGATCACAAAAGAGGGCCTTGTGGCCCAACTGTCCACAAGTATGACAAGTAAACTTCGAACGAGGACACTGCCGGTTCCTATGACCCTGCACACCACAGTTAAAGCATGTGGGTTCACGAACGGAGGTCCCGGCGGCACCCCGAAAGCTTCCAGAGAAACGAGCCGAACCGCCCGTAGAAATATTTGCAGCCTGAGATTTCTGCTGGCCTCCACTCTTGGGACAAGAAAAATTTCCGACCGACTTCTGCTTCTTGCTCTCACGAGCCACCTCACTAGCCGTCACCGACATATCATAAGCGAGGGCCCTACTCTGATAATCCTTCAAAGTAGTGCAGACAAGTCCAGACATATAGTCCCGAATGGACAGTTTCATCCTCCTGGAAAAATGGAAAATTTTGTCGCTCTCTTCGACAACTTGGGTCTTCACATAACCCAACTCCTTCTTAAAATCGGCAATAGCTTGAGATACGGGAATATCCCGTGGTTGAGCATCATAGAAAGCATGCACTCAAACCTGTCTGACCGGCCACGGGCAATATTCAGTCTCCATCAACTCCTGAAATTCGGCCCATGAAGCAACATGATCTTTGGGCCCCACGGCCTCCCACCAGTCCATAGCGTCCCCAGTGAGAAAGTACTGGGCAATAGGGACCTTGCGGTCCTCGGGACAGTTAGTGGCAACGAAGACCTTAGATATCTCCTTGATCCACCCCTCCCAGCCGATCGGGTCTAATGCTCCCGAAAACTGAGGAGGATGTATCTTGATGATATCTTGGAGCCAACGGTCGGCTCCGCCCCGATTAGCATGGGCCTGATCGGGGTTTTGAACAACTTGAGCTATCGCCGCCATTTGGTTTACCATTTGCTGCATAACGGCCGCAATACCAAGGTCGGCGTGCTCCTGAGAAGAAGCATGACTGTGACGGTCGCCGGTACTTCCGGCTCCAGAAGAATGCGACGTGGCTGCCCCACGTCCTCGGCCGCGTCCACGACCACGACCACGACCACGACCATGGTTTCCTCCGACATCCATACTGGTGTTAAGAGATAACAGAAGTATATCGAGGATGAGTAAGGGAGGAAAAAGCAACTACGATGATAAGCAAAAGAGGGAGAATAACCACAGTTCAAGAAACGGAAATACGATACGAGAAAGTAAAGAATCGAGTAAGGAAACTTACGAACACTGGAAGTACTGAGATGTCGGCAGCGGTGTGACAATGTGCAAAACAAAATACGACTAGACCCAAATAACCGACAAGCCTAGGTATCCATAAACCTAGATCTCCGATACCATTTTAACACCCCGAGATATTCGGAATATATTACAGCGCCGTAGACCCCTACATGGGACCCACCAGGCTACAACAAGAAAACACCACTCGACTAACCATTTTAGTTAGCGAGGATACACATTTAAATAATATGACATATAAAGATACGCCCGAAGCAACCGGCGAAATAAGCATCAACCAACAACGTAACAATTTAAAGTAATACAATACGGAGTTTGAAATGAAAAGCCTAAGTACTCGCGAGTACAATCTATAAGTTTAAAACTGTGGGAACAACCATATCGAAATGGACAAAAGAAATAAGAAGACCCAAATGCACATGTCAACGACCTTGGCCAACATCCTCGTACTGTCCCGGTGCTCGCTCGTCTGGATAATCATAACCTGAAATCTATAATAAGAATTTCCCCAAAACGGGTCCCCAAAGAGGTTAGCAATTACGCTAGTACAAGTAATCAAGGCAAACCAATCGCTTACACATTTCATAGTACATGCACCAATATCAATTTCAAAAGCCAAAACCAGACATGTCTTTTCCGGAAACAAACACTCAAACAATTTGCCTTGGGAACAGAGTAATATCATAGATCCCGCCCGAGGCCTCTAAGGACCCTCCCGAGCTGGCCATATTATAAAACAAAACACGTACGTGCATTGCCTTGGGAACAGAGTAATATCATTGATCCCGCCCGAGGCCTCTAAGGACCCTCTCGAGCTGGCTAGCTAAACAAACTCATGAATCGAGGACTCAACCCTTTTGATTCCCTCCGTGATCCCGTCGGACCATCCCGAGGTGAGCAAATCACACACAAAATACATTACCATTTCACGTTAAGCATAAAGGTTTCCAAAAATACTTGCCTTGAATAATTGATGATGCAACGAATGGAAAGGATAGTCACCGACGAACGCTAAGAATCAACGGAACCGACCTAACGATTCGAAGAACATAATCACAACCAACGCTAGACGAATACGGAAATGGAATACACCCGAAAACCGGCCTACGATTCATGTATATTCGTACATAAATAACAACGAGGGCGGACCACAACCAAACCCTCTCGATTCCGTAAAAACCACGAAATATACCATGAATCCGTAGGGAAACTAAGAATACCATCAAGATTAATCATATTCATCATGAATCCACCAACAAAATGGAATGAATCGGATGAAAATCCCAAAATCCCCAATTTAACCATAAGTAGGGTTCTAAGAGATCTTACCTTGGATTAGGATGAAAGATCCGTGTTGATGTTGTTATAATACACCAAGAACTCAAGGAAGATGTTGGATAAGATGATTGGAGGAAGAAATCGCCAAGAAAATCGCCCGGAATCGCCTTAGCCGCGGAGAAGAGGAAGAAATGAGATTTTGTGATTATCTCGGTCAACTCCCTGGTTTATATAGCCAGGGAGTGTTAGCGCGCGCTAATCCTCAAGGTTAGCGTGCGCTAACGGGACAAAATTACAGGCCATACCGTTAGCGTCCCAGTCCAGTAGCCAGATTTCTGGTCGTTAGCGTACGCTACACGAAACGTAGTGTGCGCTAATAACCTCTCGGTAGCGCGATCGGCCATAGCGTGCGCTACCTGGACATCAGCCGAGTCCAAAAGTTAACTGTCCAGAACACACCTGATCCAGTTAGCGCGCGCTATGATGAGTCGATTTTTGATCGTCTCATTCTGTTCTATCGAGTCGCACTTTCATTTGTTTTCGAGTGTTTTTGCCCTTTTTACGCGTGGTATGTTGTGTTTTTGTTTTGTAGGTATCCGGACGAAGATTGTGGTGAAATATGCGCTTTCATAGCTAATATTGGAGTTTATGACAATCAAAAGCTAAAACGGGGCATAAAACGACGAAAGATTTAAGCAATATCGGTCGAATCTCCTAAATACCAGAATCTCCACTCCGAATTGAGATGTATTCTCCTTTGATATAAATTCCTCGTGAAATTAGCTTCGAAACGGTATATCATATGCTAAAATCCGAGGTGAATTGATACAAGAACGAAGGATCATGCCAAGAAGACCAAAAGCGGACTAGTGCACTGTGCAACCGGACTAGCCGCACTGTGCAACCGGACTAGGCTGCACTGTGCGACTCAACTAGGCTGCGACAGGCGCTCGGCTGCATCAGGTAACTCGGCCGTGCCATGGGACACGGCCGGGTCTCATTCCAGCGCGAACTGCTATTTTCAGAAGGGTACGATACGGCCGTGCCTTTTGGGACACGGCCGAGTCACTATCGGCCATTTTTCCTTTCCCGCATAGTGCTGCACGGCCGTGTCAAGGGACACGGCCGAGCCTCTTGACAGACCCCTTTTTCTTATCCAGGTAGCGGTCGACACGGCCGTGTCCCAGGACACGGGCCGTGTCACTTTTCGGTTCATGTCACTTTCCTTGACATTTTTGCACATCTTTAAGCCTTTGTCTTGATTTTTTGGCTATAAAATAAAGGGTAGTGACCCCTTGAGAGGTGTGCTTGTCTTGTGAAGAAGATATTTTGTGGAAAAACACAAGATTAGGGAGGAAAAACACCAAAAGAGTGGGAAAGAGAGAGATTTTCATCATCTTCCTTGTATGTTCTTGGAGTGAGAAAAATACTTTTGTGAGATATAATAATTCCTTGTATAAATTTGTTGTGAGTTCTTATAAGAAGATCATCAAACCTTCATCGGGAATTCGATTTCGGCATTTACAAGGGAAGTTTTTACCATGTTTTGTTCTTCAATTTCCATTATTGTTGTTGAATTAATCATGTGTGGCTAAACACTTCATATGGGTTTTTAGATATAGCCACACACATGTTTTTGATTGTTAGTTCCTTTTGATTTTCCGGGTAAAAGTTTGGGATTGTTCCTCTTGTTCTTTCTTCGTTTTAGAACTTTGAATTAGATCATCAACCTTATTCATTGTTGTTATTATTATTCAAATAGAGGGTTTTTGTCGGTGTTCGCCATCAAACGACCCGATAGAAACGATTGTGAATGTTCTCGAGCTTTTTCGCGCGATCTTTTAATGATTTACCTCATCAAAAGTAGTCGGTTAATTGATTGTTAGCTAGGGTTTCGTCCCCATCAAAAGAGTAACCCTTAATTTTCGTTGAGAACAATCGTGATTTTTAGAATTACCGCCATCAAACGGATTTCTTTTAATCATGAGCAATCGATAATTCCTAACCTTATTTATTTTAGTATCGGAACTAATAATTGATTACGTGTGTGTCGATGACTTAAATTCCCATATTAATCTTATTATTGTTATCTCTCATTTATCCGACTATCAAATTGGTGTTGTTATCACTTAGTTCAATTTAATTTTGTGCATTAGTAATTGTAATCATAATCAACCAATGATGTATTTTAATTTAATTTAATTTTGTTCATTCGACTATTTGCCAAACATTATCAAATTTTAAACCGTTTCCAATTCCTCGAGAGATCGACCTCGGAGTTACTTGCCGCTTACTACAAGAGCGATTCGTACACTTGCGAGTATTTAATTTGAATCCATAAAGTTTTTGGCGCCGTTGCCGGGGAATTGGCGTTTAATTTTTAATCTTGTTTTAATGATAGTTGAATTGCTATTCTTGATCAATACTATTTCGATAAAATTCGCCCTTACTACCTTTGTTTATGCTTGGTAGGATATCGTTGGGTAACCCGATTCTTCCGCCGATAGACGAAGTTCAAAGGATTAGAGCACCAAAAATAATGGCCACAACATCAATGGCAAACGACGAGGTGAATCCGGACCTTGAAGAGCGACTTTTGATCCAAGAAGAAAACACTCGTCAACCGAGGGTTGAGAATGTTGCACAAAATATAGATGAGGAAGAAATTCGTCAACCAAGGTTTCCGAGATATGATAATGCGGGGCGCAATCAAGGGATACCGGAAGCTCAACAAGGAAGGTACTTTTATCCGAGACAACCACCCGTCGAATGCAATATGGAGCGAATTATTATCCCGGACCTCAATATGGGATGGAGGCGAACTATAACATGCCGCAACAACCTCCGGTCGAACATCTTATGAGGGACTATGCGAAGCCCGTAGTGAACACCGCCATTTCATGCATACAATTAGCACCGGCCGCAATGAACTACCACATAAGCGGATTTCACATCGAGCAATTGCCCTCATTTCACGGATTAGCACGAGAGGATCCGTTATCATTCATCCGAGACTTCTATGTGGCGATTGATAACTTCCCATTGAACGGATTGAGCGAGGATCAACTACGGATGAAGTGCTTCCCTTATACACTCAAGGATGGGGCGAAACAATGGTTGA
Source organism: Orobanche coerulescens (assembly GCA_033398695.1). Classification (NCBI taxonomy): domain Eukaryota; kingdom Viridiplantae; phylum Streptophyta; class Magnoliopsida; order Lamiales; family Orobanchaceae; genus Orobanche; species Orobanche coerulescens. Next base: position 71,761,713 of record CM065802.1, read on the forward strand.
TGACTTTGGCGCCGGGCTCACTGAAAACGTGGGATGAAGTTTACGACAAATTCATTACCAAGTACTTCTCTCATTCGAAGACTACACAATTGAGAACCCAAATCTCAACATTCGGACAACAAGACGGAAAGGCATTTCATGAAGCATGGGACCGATTCAAGATGCTCCTCATTCAATGCCCACACCATCACTATCCGCTTCAACTACTTAATCAATTCTTCTATGATGGGTTGACACAATATTGCCAATGAGCGGTAGATAACGCCGCCGGTGGTTCGTTTTGGGGATTAACGGAGAGACAAGCTTATGACGTATTTGAATTACTGGGGGCTAATTCTCAACAAAAAAATGTGCGTGTTCATAGAGGAGTTGTGAACCAAGTAAGCGAGAAGGACGAGATGCAATCTAAAATCGATGAGTTAATGAAGGAACTAAGACAACTCAAGATTCAAAATAAATCTTCGAGCTCACGAGTTTGCGAAATTTGTTGGGGACCCGGACATCATGCTAATTCTTGCCCTTATATTTTTCCGGGAGAACAAACCGAACAAGTTAATTGGGCTATGGGACAAAGCACGGGAAGGCCCGAGTGGGAGGAGAGGAGGAATAATTATGGCGGAAACGCAAGAAATGCACCTCTCCCAAATACTTATCACCCGATGGCATACGACGCAAATGTCCAAACTCAATACAACGGAGGAAACCGAGCCCAACAACCAACGCGAAGTGAACCACCTCCACAACAAAGGAACTCTCTTGAGGAGAGTATTGCGGCATTCATTAAGGAGGGCAAGGAAAACCGAGTGGAGAACAATAAAAGGTTTGAATCTTTAGAAGTTTCGATGAAGAAAATGGAGATTCAAATTGGGCAACTTGCTACCGAGGCATGCAAACAAGAAACGGGTAAACTACCAAGTCAAACCGAACAAGTTCAAGCTATTACCACCATCCGAAGTGGTAAAGTGATAAATAAAGAGATAATTTCCGAAGCAAAAGAGAGGGGCGGTGAGAAAGAAGAATTGCCGAGTCAATCGGAGAAATCTATGGTGATTGAAGAGGATGAGTCGAACGATGAAGAAATCCGAGTAACTGCTACCCAATCTTGCGAGACTCGAATTCCTTGGGACAAATCTAAAGGTCCAATCGAGAAGCCAATTGAAGAGAATAAGAGCGAACCGGTCAAATCAATGCATCGAAAGGAGGACCTAGAAAGCTTTGACACGGAAGTTCTTTTCGTGGAGAAAGAAGTTCCCACTGTGAACTTAGGAGCGAGTATTAATTTAACACAAAAACCAATATACTCGCCACTAGGTTTGGGGGAGGTAATAGTCCCGATGGATTTCGTGATACCAAACATAGAAGAAACATCACCAACAAAAATCACGTCACTTATTCTTCAAGGAAGACATTTCATGGTGACGATGATAATGAAAATTGAAATGGTGACAAAAGCGCTCACAATGGAAATCCATGGAACCACTCTCCACATCCTTACAAAGGAAAACGAGCGAAAAATGACGAGCTATGTGGATGGACCTGGCATATTTCCATTTAATCCCGGATAGAAGAATCCAAAGAAGTCGAGCTAAAGACTATAAAAAAGCGCTGCTTGGGAGGCAACCCAAGGGAGTTTTAAATTTTATCGCTTTTATTATTATTATTGCATTAATTTTGTTTTTGTCTATGGCGTGTGTAGGTAATCTAATAAAGGAGGTATTTATGGGAGGAAGAAGCCTAGCTTATTGAAAGTTGAGACCCGAGCACAAAGGATGGTGCCCCGCGATCAAAAACCACACTTCTTAATCCGGTAGTTTTATTTTCTTTCTTTTTAATTTGCATTTTCGCATTTTTCCTGACTTAATCTTTTCGCAGGGATAAGCAAAGGTTTAGGTTTGGGGGGGTGCAACTTCTTCGATTTTTATTTGTTTTTTTGTTTGCGTGATGTTTGTTTCCTTTCTTTATTTTTTTTTTCTTGCGTGATGTCGTAGTTGGATTGCAATAACCTTGTTAACTGTTGGGTATATGGATGATTAATCGTGTTTGTGTTTGGCTCGTAGAGTTTAATAAATCTAATTGATTGCTTGACCTTGCGTGTGAATGTATAGTTTTTGGTTACTTGATTTAACGTGTAAGGAATGAGTATGGTAGTCCAAAAGCCGTGAGTCCTTGTGCCTAATTAAACCGTTCACTTTTAGCGGTGAAATTCTTTCATGAGTGATTTCTCTTCTTATGGATTGTATTCTTTAGAACTTGCATGAATCTGTCGGATGACGTGTTGATATTTACATACATGAGGAATGATTAGGGCTGCCCATTTTTTGTCTTGAACCTACTTATCTAAAAATATCCACCAATTCATATCAATATCTTTTGCTAGCCTCGTTGAGCCTTTAGCCGTAATTTTGTTCGAAAAACCCGCATCTTATTGCCCCATATCCAAAAGCCATAACTTACCCAAGTATTGGTCCACGTAAGAGCATGAGAGGGTATATTTGAAAAACGAAGGTGTGCAAAGTTTGTGGTGTATAGAGGCAAAAATCTTCTCTCCCGTTCCCCTGAAAATAATAAGCCCCAAAAAAAAAAAAAAAAAAAAGGGTGATCCTAATAATAATAGTGGGATAGAAAAAATAGGGGAGGAGAGGAGTGAGTCTAAGAAAAACAAAAGGGAAGTCGTTGGGTTGTGAGAAATAGGCCAATATCATAAGAATTACACTTAACAAGGCCTAGAAAAAAAAGAGGGAGATATATATACGGGAGAATTGAAGTAGAATGATCGATCTTGCTTTGAGTTTTTATTTCATATATATGAGGATCGTATATGCTCTACTTGGACTGAACTTGTAACTACTAGCCAAATTTTCCCAACCTGAGCCACAGCCCTGTTACAACCAAAAGTAAGACCCTATGACTCATGTTTTGTGAATATTGATGCGTTTGATGAAGAGAAGAAGTGCAAGCATATAGTAGAACTTTCCATTTGAATCGAGTTGAGCGTATTGACCTATCTAAACACTTGAGAGATGAGTGAATCGATATAATTCAGTGAGGGACTATTAGGACTTGTTTTCTTGCATGTCCGATCAAGTGCCATTGCTTTCCACTCATTTGTGAGTTTAGGCTTCCATGATGAATTACGAGACTTTACGATACTTTTACATTCCCGGTTGATTGTATGTATACCCGATGATTAAATTGATTATTCAATCCTTCTCGTTTATTTGTCGTGTGTTTTATTTCTTTTTGCTTGAGGGCAAGCAAAGTTTAGGTTTGGGGGGATTTGATGAGTCGATTTTTGATCGTCTCATTCTGTTCTATCGAGTCGCACTTTCATTTGTTTTCGAGTGTTTTTGCCCTTTTTACGCGTGGTATGTTGTGTTTTTGTTTTGTAGGTATCCGGACGAAGATTGTGGTGAAATATGCGCTTTCATAGCTAATATTGGAGTTTATGACAATCAAAAGCTAAAACGGGGCCTAAAACGACGAAAGATTTAAGCAGTATCGGTCGAATCTCCTAAATACCAGAATCTCCACTCCGAATTGAGATGTATTCTCCTTTGATATAAATTCCTCGTGAAATTAGCTTCGAAACAGTATATCATATGCTAAAATCCGAGGTGAATTGATACAAGAACGAAGGATCATGCCGAAGAAGACCAAAAACTGGACTAGGCTGCACCAGGCAACCGGACTAGGCTGCACAGGCAACCGGACTAGGCTGCACCAGGCGACTCAACTAGGCTGCGACAGGCGCTCGGCTGCATCATTCCAGCGCGAACTGCTATTTTCAGAAGGGTACGACACGGCCGTGCCTTTTGGGACACGGCCGAGTCACTATCGGCCATTTTGCCTTTCCCGCATAGTTCTGCACGGCCGTGTCAAGGGACACGGCCGAGCCTCTTGACAGACCCCTTTTTCTTATCCAGCGCAGTGCGACACGGCCGTGTCCCAGGACACGGGCCGTGTCACTTTTCGGTTCATGTCACTTTCCTTGACATTTTTGCACATCTTTAAGCCTTTGTCTTGATTTTTTGGCTATAAAACAAAGGGTAGTGACCCCTTGAGAGGTGTGCTTGTCTTGTGAAGAAGATATTTTGTGGAAAAACACAAGATTAGGGAGGAAAAACACCAAAAGAGTGGGAAAGAGAGAGATTTTCATCATCTTCCTTGTATGTTCTTGGAGTGAGAAAAATACTTTTGTGAGATATAATAATTCCTTGTATAAATTTGTTGTGAGTTCTTGTAAGAAGATCATCAAACCTTCATCGAGAATTCGATTTCGGCATTTACAAGGGAAGTTTTTACCATGTTTTGTTCTTCAATTTCCATTATTGTTGTTGAATTAATCATGTGTGGCTAAACACTTCATATGGGTTTTTAGATATAGCCACACACATGTTTTTGATTGTTAGTTCCTTTTGATTTTCCGGGTAAAAGTTTGGGATTGTTCCTCTTGTTCTTTCTTCGTTTTAGAACTTTGAATTAGATCATCAAACCTTATTCATTGTTGTTATTATTATTCAAATAGAGGGTTTTTGTCGGTGTTCGCCATCAAACGACCCGATAGAAACGATTGTGAATGTTCTCGAGCTTTTTCGCGCGATCTTTTAATGATTTACCTCATCAAAAGTAGTCGGTTAATTGATTGTTAGCTAGGGTTTCGTCCCCATCAAAAGAGTAACCCTTAATTTTCGTTGAGAACAATCGTGATTTTTAGAATTACCGCCATCAAACGGATTTCTTTTAATCATGAGCAATCGATAATTCCTAACCTTATTTATTTTAGTATCGGAACTAATAATTGATTACGTGTGTGTCGGTGACTCTAAATTCCCATATTAATCTCATTATTGTTATCTCTCATTTATCCGACTATCAAATTGGTGTTGTTATCACTTAGTTCAATTTAATTTTGTGCATTAGTAATTGTAATCATAATCAACTAATGATGTATTTTAATTTAATTTACTTTTGTTCATTCGACTATTTGCCAAACATTATCGAATTTTAAACCGTTTCCAATTCCTCGAGAGATCGACCTCGGAGTTACTTGCCGCTTACTACAAGAGCGATTCGTACACTTGCGAGTATTTAATTTGAATCCATCACGCTATCCACCAAACGTAGCGTGCGCTAAAGTGTATCGGTAGCGCGCGCTATCGACAAATAACGTGCGCTACGTGAGCAGCAGATTGAGTCTAGTAGCAAACTGTCCAGTACTGGACACTCACGCTAGCGCACGCTACCGGGAATCTCAGCGTGCGCTAGTCCCCGACATTAGCGTGCGCTAGACTACATAGCGTACGCTAATTCGCGCCCGCAGGGTCGAAACAAAGATTGCCACTCCTGTGGCTTGCTCTCTAGCGCGCGCTACGGAGCAGTCGTAGCGTGCGCTACTAAGGGACCCCTAGCGTGCGCTATGCGGAAAAGATAGCGTGCGCTATGTACGAAATATAAACGGTCCAAAACACCGGAATATGGACGAAACATCAAACGGAACATCTCAAGACGCATCAAAACATAGAATGGATCCACGGCAACCCCGAAACAGCGGTTCCGCACAACAATAACGAGAATCGGATCACTAGATGACGGGAAAGATACACTGTAAGGTACACGAGGGTCACTACGACCGAGAAATACACCGAAAAAGAAAATACAAAGGAAAGAAAAATGCGGATATTACACCAGCAACAATTAAGACATAGTACAAGATCTTCATTCTCCCATACTAGAATCTTCAGAAGGAAACATAGGGTTTCGGGACACTCTCCGGTCACTTGCTCTATTCTCCAATAGGGTAGCATTCTTTGCCAATTCGGAAACTATCTCACAATGTTTCTCCCGATGACCTTCACACCCGCACCGGTAACAAGTCAAGAGTGGAAAGGGACAATTTGCACGATCATGTCCCTGACGGTTTCAGTTGAAGCACCCTCCCTTCTTACCGAGAGTCACTGATGCTGGCTTGGGATTCCCAGCGCTCACTCCCGACCGCGAAGACGATGTGTTCGAACGACGTGAGGGTTTGGGAGCCTTAGACTCTTCACCACCCAAAAATTTTTTCAGGCGTCCTCGGTCTCTTCGCTTCACTCGTGGGCTCGACCACTGAGGAGATTTCATAGGATATCGTTTGATCTTGCTACTCCTTCGCCGTAGCATGAATCAAGGTCGTACGAACCACCTCGCCGCTTCCATTTCCATCATCACATCTACGTCCGCCGAGGCTCAACATACTAATGCAAATAATACCGTTCAACAATATAAATTAATCAGTCGTACCGTATACCACAATTATAAACATGAGGTTTAGTTAGCATCCTTAGAATAACGTAAATATCGTAAAGCACAAAATTTTTCTGAAGTCAATTTCGAGTCCTTCGACGAGGACGATCATTATATGTATGCACTTAATGAAAACAAATTTTTGAAAGAAAGAGGGCTAGTCACGTTACGCCCAAGACTTGTAAATACTGTCTTTTATTTCGGAAGAGGAAGTTTATACAATGACTCTAAAAGTTATTTTCGAGTAATGTAAAAAAAAAGAAAATTGAAAATTGAATCGCAATTAATTTGAAATATTTCAAAAGTGTTGAGTCCCAAATACCACAATTTTGAAAATCTTTCCTCTTCTACCAAAATGTTTAATCGAAAGGATTTTTCACCGAGATACGTGACCATTTGACATGACGACGTTAAATCATGGTTTTTCACAATGCTAGGAAATTTCAAAGCACCACTTTAAAATGTTCATGATATTACAGCGTCGTGGGCCCCGCGCCGGAACCCACCAGGTTAAAAATTATTTTTAAAAACGCCGCCAAAAAAAGCCGATGACGGTAATATTTTTAAATACTCACAAAAGTCATTTATAAAATATCCGATACCGTCATAAGAATACCGTCAAAACGTGCAAGGTTAAAATATCAAGACTCGGTTTAGGGAATCGGTTTTAGGAAATAAAACTCAGTTTGCAAGATACCAAAAGCCATCTCAAAAATACCCACGTAGCGGAAAAAATTAACACTCATAAATTTATCCTAATGAAATGTAGAAACCGATAAATATGCTCGACTTCCGAAGCATACTACATAACCGTTTTTACTCAGACCGTATACGCATGCTATATCCTAAAACAATAATATCACCAACAGGTTCCAATCCCTAGTTCACATTAAACACATTAGCACAATATAATTAAATACGTATATAAAGGGACTTACGATCGGGAGACTTACCATCACAGATTGCCTGAAGATGATGTCGGAACCACGATACTAATCACAACTCTGATGCGCGCGACTTACACTGGACATGGACTTGACCCAACGGCCTAGGTTTTTCGCAAACCTAAGCTCTGATATCATATCTGTAACACCCCCAGAATCCGACCGGGTATGTTACATGCCGTAGACCCTTATCACAAGGATCTACCAGCAAACTCCAAAAGACTACTCAATGATTGACCGATCAGGGTCAAATTAATTACAAAGCAGACCGACAAGGTCATTAACCAATTCAGAAACTAACGACATTCACATTTTAGTGACAATAATAAACTTGAACACAGAAAAGAATGAAAACTCAATTTAATAAATGAAAACTACACCCATGAAAGGGTGAGTACTCGACCGACAAAGACATACCGACCAAAATGAAACAAACGAAAAGACTCTGACTCTGGTGTGATTAGCATCGTTGTCCTCCATCTCCTTCCAAGCCAATCCTGTGACTGCTCCCGAGCTGCCAAAACCTGAGCGCGTAACAGGCACCCACCCCTCGAAAACTCGAGGGTTAGCAAACTGGAATTTTGCTAGTGCAAGTACATAATATGCAAGATATACGAATAATAACAACACAAAACTCAACAGCCGCGAAGCCTTAACACAAACCATACATTCCCATATTCAACACAGAATAGCACTCGCATACACAAGGTGAAAGATAATCACATAGTCATATTCTCTTTACGGAACATAACAGCAATGGAACTTTAAACGAGCCCAAGGAGTCAAAAGATCTAGTTTGAAAATCCATTTTATAAAAGGAAAAGTATTTTGATAAGATAGCTTGAAAACATTATTAATGACTCGGTCCGTCTTGGGGTTTTGAAAAATCGAATGGGAATACTTTTAGAAACTAACTTCAAAAGCTCTCGGGTCCTCGACCCAACATGTGGAAAATAATTTGCAAGAAAACCATTACGACGTTATTCGGGGTCCTCGACCCAATTTATAAAATACTATCACAAGCGAATCATTACAACATCTCACGGGGTTCTCAGCCCAATCCAAATAATATCATCACGAGATCAAATCTCAACATCCCACAGGGTCCTCGATCCAATACACAGAATTACCAACACAGTTCAATCAAAGGCACATCCTCTCATTCGACAAATCCTGCTCAAGACCCCTGATTAATTAACCCTCGGAGATCTCGTCAAATATCCTTGGTTAATTAACCCTGATACCAACGTTTAAAACAAGTTGAAACAAACTTTCAAAAACACGAATCGCGGTCTATATCAAGACCAACATTTTAAAGCAAGTTGGGAGAACTTTGAATTACGAAAATCATTTGGTAACGGGGTCTTATCTATCACTCAAATATCTGTTACCAATAAGCCTGCCAGGCGCCTCCCTTGCACACCCGTGCACCGGCGTTCACTCCACTATATTGGCCGCCCCTTGAACATGTCGCCGCGCCGGCGATCACTCCCGTAAGAGCTGCCCCTTGCACGCGCATTAGGTAACACCGGTGTTCACCAACCATATGGAGCCGTACATTGCAGCGTACACCAGGCCGGAGTACACGCCCCGCCCTCAGAGGTTCCCGGATACGACGCTTCTCACAACAAGTATCCACATTGTTTCAAACATCAAGCACACAGACAAACGTTACAACAATTATCAACTCAGTACACCAAGTCACACATATTATCCGTCAGTCCATAACCACACAGCTAAACAATATCACGCACGTTATCAATCAAAACTCAATCACAATAAGCCTCCAGGCATACCCAACCAACACCGCACATATGTCCCTATATTGCGACTCAACCGAATATATGTATATATATAACCTTTCTATATTATATGAATAAGTATAGTTCATCCATCAATCCAAGTTGAGTACGTCAACTAGTGTTAGCATTCATCACTCGGCATTCACCGATATAGGCATATATATCAACATACGTATATACATACATATAAATCTATATATATATATACATCCATATAAATTCATACACTTCGACAACAATGATTTCACGCAGTTACAATTCGTATATCAAGGTACTTGCATTGGTAATCTCTCGCGAATACTCCGAAAATACGGTTGATTGGAAAAATCCAGAACTCCAATGAAAACGACGATCGGAAAGGCTCAACACCAGATTATCGTAGGGAATTCGTCCCTAATATGCTATCATCAAATAAACAATTAGTCACATGAGGAAAAACATCACAAAATGACCAAGTATCCCTCTGCGGCATTTCCACGGACACCTTGAAGGCGTCAATTTGGAACTCATATAAACGACGAATCAGTACTGATAAAACCGTGGAAACATGATGAAATTAATAGAATACAACTTAATCTACAATTATCCATCAGTAATCTAAGTTCATATGGCTCGAACGGACGAAATCTACCAAGATCCCCAAATTTCCCAAAGTTTAGATTTTAGGAAAAACTAACCTTGATTCGGTCGATTGAAGGATGTTATGGAATGATAAATCAATAATATGAACTCAGGAACTTCATGGATTTGTTGTTCAACAATATGTATCCTCGCTCTCAAAATCTCTGGCGGCGGAAAAGAAAGAAGGGAAATGAAAAATGGGTGGAAACAAGGCTGCTCGGTCAAATATATAGGCAGGCTGCCCTAGCGTGCGCTAGCGTGCCGGAAACGTGCGCTAGCGGGCCGGCCTTGGTCCAGTCCAGAGCCCCCTGGACCGATCCCTCTCGCCTAGGTAGCGCGCGCTGGCTGTCGAGTAGCACGCGCTACGCCTTCCGGTTAGCGCGCGCAGCGACTAGCCGTAGCGTGCGCTACCCGCCAACCCTCCGGCGTACAGAACCTCAGAGGCCTCACTGCCCGGCCCAGGTAGCGTGCGCCGGCTGCCGAATAGCGTGCGCTACACATACCGGTTAGCGCGTGCAGTCTCCCGGCAGTAGCGTGCGCTCTGCCGGTCCCTGCCGCACCCGTCCGACCAGCGCCCAGCTGCAGTGCTGGTTCCTGCCGCAACTATCCGGCCAGCGCCCAGCTGCAATGCCGGTTCCTGCCGCAACTGTCCGGCCAGCGCCCGAATGTCGTGGCCTGACGACTCGATTCCCAAAAACACACGGAACGAACACGACGAAATGCTTGTGGACAACAACATCGATCCGAAATGAAAATGATATACAACAAATCACCACATATGGCCATAAACACAAAATCGATTGTCGAGAAAAATAATACCAACGCTCGAAAACCGAGAAATTTTCGGTCTAAAAAGAAAAATTTTGAATTAATCAGAATAAAAATCTCGGGTATTACACGTAACACATGTGCCATAGCGTACGTAACACAGAGTCGACTTGCAACAGTAATATACCTATTTAACATACCTAATGTACTACAGATAATGTACGTTAACTCGGAGTTTACTTCTCCTATCTACATCTGCGCCGAAAGTTGCCGACACTTCGGACCCTGTCCGATTATCTTCATAACGTACATTATATACTCAACGTAACGTACGTTACGGCTGGGTCTTAACGTACGTAAGCTCATATGCTTAACGTACGCTACACTTGTATTGACAAAGTCATCTGATCAGACGACTGTATCATATGGTGCTTCAACGAGCGTAATGCATGATACATAACGTACGTTGCATTTACCAACTTAACGTACGTAAGCTCCTCAGCTTAACGTACGTAATGGATTTTATACTTAGCCATTTACAACTTCTTCTGCCTGTCGTCTCAATATACCGAATACGTACACGCGACATACTGAATACATATACTCGTTCCAATAACATTCTCATATGGTACACCTGATACACGATATCCTCAAATGAAATTATCAACCAAGTACGACGATTATTCCAACACAATTGTCTCAGTCCTTGAATTATATTATCCATATTGTAATATCCTGCACTTTGCAATATAACTCGGGTAAAATAATGCGAAAAATTCATACTGGAATTCCAGGATATTACAAATGAACAAGGACTCCTTTTCCTATTTTGTGTGGTGACTTATTCTTTGCGGCTTATATATGTTTTTGGTCCCCAAATTAGGTAAAATGTGTTTTTAGTCCCTCTTAAATTTTCATATTTTTTGGGCCCCAATTTTCATAAAATGTGCTCCGTTAGTCCCTTTGGGTAACTCCATTAATTTATTGCTGAGGTGTCTCATTAATCCTACGTGGAAGCCCATTTTATATAGACCCAATTTCACTTTCCTTCACGTGTCCTCTTCTTCCCCATTTATTCATTTCCAAATTGCCAATCCTAATTTGAAGCTGAAAGGAAGAGCATCGTGAGGAAGAAAGGCTAAGGCAGCCATGACAGACGCAAACCAAGGTAGTAGCTAAGCCAAGTCCTGGAGAGTAAGACATATGTATCCCTGATCTAAAAGATAGCCTTATTATCAGCAATTGGTTTGATTGCAATTAAATAGATTTATGTGAATAGCCTTTTTGATCAGAGGGTACCTATGTCTTACTCTTCTTTTCAGCTTCAAATTAGGGTTTGCAATTTGGGAATGGGGAAGAAGAAGAAGAGTGCAGGAAAGTAAAACTGGGTCTACATAAAACGGGCTGCCACGAAGGATTAATGAGAAACCTCAGCAAAAAAATGAATGGAGTTACCAAATGGACTAACGGAGCACACTTTATGAAATTTGGGGCCCAAAAAATTACGAAAAATTCATAAGGGACTAAAAAAATATTTTACCGAATTTGGGGGACCAGAAATATATAAAATCCAAAAAATATAAATGGACTTACCCAGAGGGACTAACGGAGCACACTTTATGAAATTTGGCACCAGAAAAATACGAGAAAATTTATGAGGGACTAAAAATATATTTTATCCTAATTTGTGGGACCAAAAACATATTTAATCCTATATGAAATGATCTTTTTGTTATTTCATGCATGTAATATGGACCATTAAAACTAGTTAAATCAATGATATAGATGTATTCTTATTTCCTTACTAAAAGTTTGTTCCCACCAGAATCCATTCTTATATATAGTGACTGGTTATGGTGAGAATCATCCCTGGCGTAAGAACTAGGAACAATCAAGACCATTAATTACTTGACATCAAAGACTGATAGTACACCATATATAAAAGGATGAAAAATCTGGAAAATAAATTTTAAAATTATAGGGTAATATGCTAATCTCATAAATAAATTATCCCAATTAGAATACAATAATTTATTCATGTACTGTCAGATTTAGATAAATAATATATCAAATTAATCGTCTTTTCATGATCTATGTTTGAGATTCAGATTGCATACCTAATAACGTAAAAAAAGGTATATTTTAATAATAAAAGCAATTTAAAAAATAAAAAACAGTTCAAACACCTAATAGTAGCATAATAAGTTCAGCAATATACTCAAAATATAATAGGAGTACAATATGTTCAAAGTAGTAGTATGTTGAACACATAATAGCACTGCAATTATTTCAAGTTACAATATGTTAAATGCATAACATTCACTATTTTTATTACATTAAGTATACTGCTTATATAAATAGATTTTACGGCTTCTTTTATAAGAATACACTACTCTTATGTTTCAAGCATTAAAATATACATTGCGCTTCTTATTTAACTTATTTACGAGTGCACAACATGATGATGTATAACACATATTTTTGTATGTACAAAATAATGCGTCTTTGACTTATAACATACTGCTTCTTTGCTTATAACTACACTGGTTCAATGTACAAATTCACTGCTTCATAGTGTATAAATTCACCGCTTCATAGTGTATAAAGTACTGATTCTGCTTCAATATTCACATGGAATGTTCTTGCTGAAATGGTCAACTTCAATGTAAGCTGCTTTTATTGGATATAATTAGGTACTGCTGTGCCATATAAAATTGAAAAAGTAAAGAAGTGTAGTTTCTGACAAAAAGGGCACTAAAAAGTATTACGTATGGAGAGAGTTATTATACTTGAAATGAACAGAGAGTCTAGTTTTCAACAAAAAAAGGCACTAAGAAATATTAAGTGCTGAGAGTGTTATGATGCTTTGAATGGATAGTGTCATACCGATGGCGGTAGCTCTCTTTTTTTCAACTTTGGTGTTTTTCGAACAGTGTCGATGAGTTCCGACATCGTGATTCGCGGTTGGTTTTCGGCTCAACGGATGAATTTGGGGCTTTTTGGGTTTGCAACAAATAAGTTCGGATTCTCATATGGCAGTTAGTAGTCTAATGAAATTTTTGTGTTCTCTTGGTAGAACAAGTGGACAATGAAATGGAGATTTTGTGGAACAGAAACAAGTTTGCTGGATGAGAGTTTCTAGTTTTCTTTATATTACTGAAACGGTTAGAGTCGTGCTGATAACGTGTTAAAAACTAGAAAAAACTAAAGAGAATACAAAGAGAATAGAGAGAATATACAGAAAATATTTCTCTTGGAATCAATTTTCATTAAAAACTGAAGACCCTATTTATAGGAAAACTTCAGATGGCACAAGCGTAATTACATAATTCTATCAGGGGCATAATAGTCATTCACATGTTATAATATATTATCTTATTACACACCTCGAGAAGTGCGCATTTCAACAATAGATGCATTCTTATGATAATAGAATTTTTTTTATGAAGGGTTAGGAAAAATATCGTGAAAAAGTTCATGTATCGGTGGTGGCTCACTATTAGTCTGCAATAGTGAATATCTTCTTCAAGCTATGACCAGTTAAACAGAGGATATCGATTAGTAGTTTACATACTTTTCCAGTGTAACGATTATGTGATTGCGGTTGAATGGTGTAATGAACAAGGACTCATATTAATTTTCCACCATTTTATGTGATTGAATATATATATATATATATATATATATATATATATATTTGGCACTTGATTGCAAGTGAAGTATGGTTCGGATTTGAAATCTAACTGTGTGTAAATATGGAATATCTTTTTTATTGATACGTGAAGGTCAATTTTGTCCTTCTCCTATTTCGTGTGGTGACTTATTCCCCATTTGTTAATAAATTGATCATTAATATATAAAAGGCTTAAATATATTTTTGGTCCTCTAAATTAGGATAAAATATGTTTTTAGTCCCTCATAAATTTTGTGTATTTTTTTGGTCCCCCAAAATTTATATAGTGTGTTCCGTTAGTCCCTCTGGGTAACTCCGTTTATTTTTTTTGCGGCTTATATTTGTTTGTGGTCCCCAAATTAGGTAAAATGTATTTTTAGTCCCTCTTAAATTTTTCATATTTTTTTGGGCCCCAAATTTCATAAAGTATGCTCCGTTAGTGTAATATCCGCAATTTTCGATTTTCGGTAAATTTCTTTTTTTCGGCCGGAGTCCGTTTTGAAGACTCGCTCACGACCGTTTCGTCATTCTGAGAATGATTAATTCTACACTTTTTGCCATCCGAGTTCGTTTCGGTGTTGTTTTGTTGAGTTCCGTGCTTTTTAGCGACTTTTCCGCACTTGAGTTCGATTCTTGCGAATCTCGTCAAGCTATTTGTTCGAGTTTCCCGTAAGTCTGTTTAACTTTGTTAGACGTGTTGTGAACTTCGGTTTGGTTATTCGATCACGTATCGTGATTTCCGGGCGTTTTGGGCCATTTTGTAATTTCTTGAAAGTTACGGGTATCCATATCTGTATTCGTCGTCTCGACCCTTTTCTTGGTCGCGTATGATTAATTATTGCATTACGTTTTCATTTCGAGTCGTTGAGGTCGTCCGCGAACTTTTCGTCGTGTTCGTTCCGTGCGTTTTCGGAAATCGAGGCGTCCGGTCGTGGCGGTGACGGTGGCCGACCGGTGCGGCTGCTTGTCGGAAGTCTTGGGCAGCGCGGCGAGCACGGCGAGAACCGTAAGCGCGCACGCCTTCTGGCCAGGCAAGGCCGCTAGCTTCAGCAGATGTAAGCGCCTGTTGTCAGTCGGCCAGCGTCTGCCATCGGGCACAGGCGAGGGATTCGAGGTTACGGACTCGGTTAGGATCGGCGAGTAGCGCACGCTCTGTCGGTCGTGGCGCACGCTAATCGGCAGGGTAGCGCCGCCGTCGGCCGACTAGCGTGCGTTACGGATGAGTTTGTTAGTCCAGGTGGCTCTTTGGGCCAGTCGGCTAGCGCGCGAGCTTCCGGCCGTAGCGCACGCTAGCGGGAGTCGGGCGGACAGTCATGGTCGGCGGGGTGGTCGGTGGTGCCGGGTCATGCGGGCCATGGCCGAGAGTGCTCGGCCGTCTTGGCCGATAAGCGCACGCTAGTCCGGGAAGGCTAGCGCACGCTAGTTCCGCCCGATATATATATGAGACAGCGACTTTTTCATTCATTTTTCATTTCATTTCTCTTCGGTCTGCGGCTGGGGTTTTGGAGGAGACGAAACCATGTTGTTGGACAACAAATCGATGAAGTTTCTGAGTTTATATCACCGATCGATCATCCTATAACATCCTTCGATCCAGCGAATCAAGGTTAGATCTTTAGAACCCTACTTTTGGGTAGATTTGGGGGTTTTCGCGTTTTTGTCCGATTCGTTCCGTTTTGTTGATTAATTCATGATGAATATGATTAATCTTGTTGGTATTCTTAGTTTCCCTACGGATTCATGGTATATTTCGTGGTTTTTACGGAATCGAGAGGGTTTGGTTGTGGTCCGCCCTCGTTGTTTATATACGAATATACATGAATCGTAGGCGGGTTTTCGGGTGTATTCCGATTCCGTATTCATTTAGAAATGGTTGTGATTGTATTCTTCGAATCGTTAGGTTCGGTTTCATTGGTTCCTAGCGTTCGTCGGTGACCTTCCTTTCCGTTCGTTGCGTCGTCAATAATTCAAGGCAAGTATTTTTGGAAACCTTTATGCTTAACGTGGAATGGTAATGTATTTTGTGTGATTTGCTCACCTCGTGTTGGTCCGACGGGATCAAGGAGGGAATCCAAAAGTTTTCGTCCCGGATTCATGAGTTTGTTTAGCTAGCCAGTGCGGGAGGGTCCTTAGAGGCCTCGTGCGGGAATCTATGATATGACTCTGTTCCCAAGGCGATGCATGTGCGTGTTTTGTTTTATATATAGCCAGTGCGGGAGGGTCCTTAGAGGCCTCGTGCGGGAATTTATGATATGACTCTGTTCCCAAGGCAAATTGTTTGACTATTTGTTTCCGGAAAAGACATGTCTGGTTTTGGTTTTTGTAATGATATTGGTGCATGTACTATGAAATGTGTAAGCGATTAGTTTGCCTTGAATACTTGTACTAGCGTAATTGCTAACCCCTTTGGGGACCCGTTGTCGGGGAAATTCTTGTTATGGATTTCAGGTTATGATCAGCCAGACGAGCGGGCGCTGGGATGGTACGAGGATGTCGGCCAAGGTTGTTGACATGTGCAATTGAGTCTTGTTATTTCTTACTGTCTCTTTTGATGTGGATGTTTTCCAAATTGTAAACTTATAGATTGTACTCGCGAGTACTTAGGCTTTTACTTTCGAATTGTGATTGGTCTTCATTGGAGTTACTGTATTTGTCGGTTGATGTTTATTATGCCGGTTGTACCGGACGTGTTGTTTTATGTTCTTGTTGTTAACAATTGTTTCCTTGCTAACCGAGACGGTTAGTCGAGAGGTGTTTTCTTGTGTTAGGCTGTTGGGTCGCATGTAGGGGTCCACGTGGCTGTAATACACCTCGAATATCTTGGGGTGTTACGAGAAAATGGTATCAGAGCTCTAGGTTTATGGATACCTAGGCTTGTTGGTTATTTGGGTCTAGTTGTGTTTTGTTTTGCACATTGTCACACCGCTGCCGGCATCTCAGTACATCCAGTGCTCGTAAGTTTTCCTTACTCGATTCTCTTGTTTTCTCGTATTGAAATTCCACTTCTTGAACTGTGATTGCCTCTCTCGTACTTATCGTCGAGTTGTTTTTCGATCCATCCGGTTCGTGTACTTTTGATTCTAGTATTGCGCAGTCCTTTATCTCTCTGGAGTATGTGCGCCGTTCTGGGCTTGACCGTTTGTCCCTTTGCGAGCCTTCCATCGCTAAACTTCCTAGCGTTGGTGGGATCGTTGGTGATCGAAAGATCCGAGTTTTGCTCTGTGGTATACTGTGAGAGGGCTTGACCCTCTAGTCTTTTGTTGTATGATGGAATCTGTGTATGGTAATTGCGATATACTAAATGTATGTTGAGCCGAACGTACTGATGGTTTGGACACCGAGGGATGCAGTGTGATGTGAATGTTTTGAACATTGATATGTTCCGGGAAAGGTATCGATGGCAGAGTTTGTTGAGAAACTCACATAGATGGTTTCGACGTATGTTCGAATCGGTGTTCATTAGTTATACCATTAAACTTGAAGAGATAGTTTGACATATGCTTGGAATTAGTATTTCCGAGTTGTGCTTGTTGAACTGGGGATTTTTGAATGCCGTATATGCGTGTGTTCGGAAATCGTTAGTACTTGGCTAATTATTGTTATTTACAACCAATGTGTTTCTATTAATAATAATACATGCGGCGTGCATGCTTGAAAATTTCTTAGACTTGATCGTATTGTGGGTTTTTGAAAAGTGTCATGAATTTGGGCGAGCCAGCCTTGTATTTTCAAATAAAACCTTGTGTCGGTATTTAAAGGTCGTTTATAAAAGTGTTTAGGACATTTTATAAAATGCTACCGCTGTTAAGCCCTTGTCGTGTTTGAAAGGGTCTTGAAAACGATTTTTAACTTATCGGTTTTATTTTCGAATAACTAGAGTATACGATTTTAAAATCAGATTAGCCTGGGGAAACCTAGGCTGTCGAGTCAAGTTGTGTTTGTTGAGTTTTGTCTCGTCGGATTTTATCTGACTTAGTCGCATCGCGACGCGTCGTGATTAGTATCGAGGGGCGGTCGTCACTTACGTGCGACCTATGGATGTAAAACTCCCTTCCTTGTGTTGTGCCTCGTGTGACACGAGTTATTTGTATGATTAGTCGTTAAATGATGGAATCCTTCTGTGGATTTTGATTTCACAATATGTGTTTATTAGACTCTCGTATTTGGTTTATACGAGGAGTGTCGTCACTGCTGATGTATTTTCGAACCGCATTTTATCCGCTGCGTGAGTTCTTTCAAAACGGCTTTCGGCATTCTGCAAACTAAGTTTTTATTTCGTAAAACCGATTCCCTGAATCAAGTTTTGGCATTTTGGCCTTGAACATTTCATGACGGTTTGACAAATGATTTTGTGAGCTTTGGAAAATATTACCATCATTGGTCTTTTTACCATTTTCGAAATGACGTGGGAGATTGTGCTTAACGTGGTAAATCCTTGTGGGAAGGGTTTACGGCGGGTAATTTTCTGATATGTTCTGTTGTTGTCACTGTGAGTCGTTAGCGCACGCTACGCTTTGCGGCTAGCGCGCGCGAGAGTGCGTTGGTAGCACGCTAAGGGGAGGATAGCGCACGCTACCTGGTAGTTCGAGGCGATCAGAGCTACCGGGTGGTGCAGAAGTTCTCGTTAGCGCACGCTAACACTTGGGGTTAGCGCACGCTAACAGTGTATTTTTGTTCAGGAGTTTTGTTTGGTGCCGTGATAGCGCACGCTAACCTTAATGATTAGCGCACGCTAATTGTGTCCAGTATAAATACTGGACATCAGTCTAGAAGTTGCATTTTTCTTCATTTTTCTTCTTCCTCCACGAGATTGAGACGTAGCGACTAGGGTTCGCATCTGGGCTGATTTTTCTTCCATCCAAAGGTGTTTTGGAGTATCCTAGATGATTTTTAACATCATCTAATCCATTGTTCTTCGCCGAATCTAGGTATTTTCTTGAATCCCTAGAGTTGACTTTTTTGAGCTTTGTTCTTGATATCGTTTTCCATCCAGTTTTGATAAACCGATTTTTGTTTTAACGATGTTGTTAAACATATCATAAGGATTGTATATCACTGTCGTTATTTTGAACGATTTGATGCGTGTGATATGATATGTTTAAGTGTATGTGGATACGTGCGAATTTTGGGCATTTTGGCCTATTGTACTTCTGAAAAACCTTGAGTATCTTAGAAAATAAACCTCGAGACGTACTTTTAAAATGAATTATTTTCTCACAGTGTTCTCAAGATGCCTACTAGCGCTACGCTATGTTTCAAAATTATTCTACTTTGAGGATCAAAGTATTTTGAGATATTTCTAATGATTTAGAAACGCATTCGCTTAGACCCGAAGGTCGAATATTGCCGAAAAGTTTTAATTTAACGAAAGGTGTCTTCATTTTTTTTTATCAAACGCAAGATGATTTTTTTTAAAGTCTCGATGACGATGTTTGTACTACTTTTTGATATATGATACTCAAGATCAACTGGTGCTTGCAAATTATTTTCAAAAGGTGGTTTTCGTTTTCAAAACCTATCATTCCTATTTGTGGTCCGGGAATATATGTGTGATGTTCGTACTCTCGTTAGGGTGTTAACCCCCGAGTTGTTGTTGAATTGGTGGTGTGAGCGTTGAGTCGTTCGCCACACAGTTGTCGTGGTAGCCTCTGTGAGGGGTGTGATATTGGTATTGGATGTTGTCGCCTCGTAGCGGTTTATGCGTTATCGCATATATGCGAGCTGTTAGAGATCGGGTTGGTATGATTGTGTGCATCGGTGATTGTTCCGCGTTGTGTCGGTTGCTGGTTATATTGTTACCTTGGTTCCGTTGTTGTGAGTTTCAGGGGCGAGGTCAAAGGTAAAACCCGTACTATTTTGACTTCTATATTTTCTCTTTCTCCAGTCTATCGATTCGCTCGTGTTCATTGATACCTTCTGAACTTGTTCTGTACCTTGGTTTCATCGTTCGAACGAGCTGTAATCTGATTTTGAGTCGATCTGGTTATCGCTGTGACTTTTCCGAATTCGGATTGATTCTTGTGAACCTTGTTTGGAAGTAACATCTTTTGGTTCTAATAGTTCTTTTATTCAAAGTGGATCGGATTTTGAACTTCTGTATTTTTGGCTCTATCAACTCTTTTATGCTCGTTAACATTTCTAAACTTTCCCTATCCCTTGCTTTTGTTGATCGAACGAGGGTGGTATTGTTTGGAATAACTCGTCTGTCGTTGTGGCTTTTCAATCGCTATTCCCTTTCCTGTGGATCTTATGGGAATGCACGTCTTGCTGTTCTCACCAGGTCATCCTGGGAGTTGTTGTTTGAATTTTATTATCCTACGTGTTTCGGACATGATTGTTCGATTTTTGTTGTCTCAATCGTTTGTTTGTTCGGTTTTTGTTCTCGTTTCGTGATTGTTGAGCGTTCAGGCTCCTTCGTAATTCCCTTAAGTCCGGGAAATTAGTCTCGTTTTCGATCTTCCAACCCTTGGGCGGTGGAATTCCATATTTGTTCGGCGTTGACTCGCGTTTTGGTTGATGAACCGTTGGGTTGGTCAATCGTATTGATTTTCGTTCGTTGAGTTTTGTGATTGTTCGGATAGTCGACTCGATTGTATTGTCTATTTGGTGACGCTTGTCACTCGTTGATTTTATTATGTCTCTACCGGTGGCGTTGTGTTAGTCGCCGTGGAGCGTATTTTCACGTTGTATGTCTCTTTGCGTTTCTTGCAGCGTTTCGCCGTCGGGCGCGAGTTTTCGGTTTTTGTGTATCTCGTTGAGTTTTCCTGGCGGGATATTGCTTCTCCCTACTTGTTTTAAGTTTCGGGACGAAACTTCTTTTAAGGAGGGTAGAATGTAATATCCGCAATTTTCGATTTTCGGTAAATTTCTTTTTTTCGGCCGGAGTCCGTTTTGAAGACTCGCTCACGACCGTTTCATCATTCTGAGAATGATTAATTCTACACTTTTTGCCATCCGAGTTCGTTTCGGTGTTGTTTTGTTGAGTTCCGTGCTTTTTAGCGACTTTTCCGCACTTGAGTTCGATTCTTGCGAATCTCGTCCGAAACTGCTGTTTCGAGTTTCCCGTAAGTCTGTTTAACTTTGTTAGACGTGTTGTGAACTTCGGTTTGGTTATTCGATCACGTATTGTGATTTCCAGGCGTTTTGGGCCATTTTATAATTTCTTGAAAGTTACAGGTATCCATATCTGTATTCGTCGTCTCGACCCTTTTCTTGGTCGCGTATGATTAATTATTGCATTACGTTTTCATTTCGAGTCGTTGATGTCGTCCGCGAACTTTTCGTCGTGTTCGTTCCGTGCGTTTTCGGAAATCGAGGCGTCCGGTAGTGGCGGTGGCGGTGGCCGGACCGGTGCGGCCTTGTCGGAAGTCTTGGGCACCGCCGAGCACGGCGAGAACCGCGTAGCGCACACTACGACCGGGGCCAGCTGCGCGCTAGCTCGGAAGTGTAGCGCACGTCTGCCGAGTCGGCCAGACGCTTATCGGGCCCGGGCGAGGGATTCGAGGTTCGGACTCGGTTAGGATCGGCGAGTAGCGCACGCCACTGTCGGTCGTGGCGCACGCTAACCGGCAGGGGTAGCGCACATCGCCGACTAGCGTACGCTACGGGATGAGTTTGTTAGTCCGGTGGCTCTTTGGGCCAGTCGGCTAGCGCGCGCAGGCTTCCGGCCGTAGCGCACGCTAGCGGGAGTCGGGCGGACAGTCATGGTCGGCAGAATTGGTCGGTGGTGCCGGGTCATGCGGGCCATGGCCGAGAGTGCTCGGCCGATACTGGCCGATAGCGCACGCTAGTCCGGGAAGGCTAGCGCACGCTAGTTCCGGCCCAGTATATATATGACAGACCAGCGACTTTTTTATTCATTTTTCATTTCATTTCTCTTCGGTCCGCGGCTGGGGTTTTGGAGGAGACGAAACCATGTTGTTGGACAACAAATCGATGAAGTTTCTGAGTTTATATCACCGATCGATCATCCTATAACATCCTTCGAACCAGCGAATCAAGGTTAGATCTTTAGAACCCTACTTTTGGGTAGATTTGGGGGTTTTCGCGTTTTTGTCCGATTCGTTCCGTTTTGTTGATTAATTTATGATGAATATGATTAATCTTGTTGGTATTCTTAGTTTCCCTACGGATTCATGGTATATTTCGTGGTTTTTACGGAATCGAGAGGGTTTGGTTGTGGTCCGCCCTCGTTGTTGTTTATATACGAATATACATGAATCGTAGGCGGGTTTCGGGTGTATTCCGATTCCGTATTCATTTAGAAATGGTTGTGATTGTATTCTTCGAATCGTTAGGTTCGGTTTCATTGGTTCCTAGCGTTCGTCGGTGACCTTCCTTTCCGTTCGTTGCGTCGTCAATAATTCAAGGCAAGTATTTTTGGAAACCTTTATGCTTAACGTGGAATGGTAATGTATTTTGTGTGTGATTTGCTCACCTCGTGTTGGTCCGACGGGATCAAGGAGGGAATCCAAAGGTTTTCGTCCCGGATTCATGAGTTTGTTTAGCTAGCCAGTGCGGGAGGGTCCTTAGAGGCCTCGTGCGGGAATCTATGATATGACTCTGTTCCCAAGGCGATGCATGTGCGTGTTTTGTTTTATATATAGCCAGTGCGGGAGGGTCCTTAGAGGCCTCGTGCGGGAATTTATGATATGACTCTGTTCCCAAGGCAAATTGTTTGACTGTTTGTTTCCGGAAAAGACATGTCTGGTTTTGGTTTTTGTAATGATATTGGTGCATGTACTATGAAATGTGTAAGCGATTGGTTTGCCTTGAATACTTGTACTAGCGTAATTGCTAACCCCTTTGGGGACCCGTTGTCGGGGAAATTCTTGTTATGGATTTCAGGTTATGATCAGCCAGACGAGCGGGCGCTGGGATGGTACGAGGATGTCGGCCAAGGTTGTTGACATGTGCAATTGAGTCTTGTTATTTCCTACTGTCTCTTTTGATGTGGATGTTTTCCAAATTGTAAACTTATAGATTGTACTCGCGAGTACTTAGGCTTTTACTTTCCGATTGTGATTGGTCTTCATTGGAGTTACTGTATTTGTCGGTTGATGTTTATTATGCCGGTTGTACCGGACGTGTTGTTTTATGTTCTTGTTGTTAACAATTGTTTCCTTGCTAACCGAGACGGTTAGTCGAGAGGTGTTTTCTTGTGTTAGCCTGGTGGATCCCATGTAGGGGTCCACGACGTTGTAATACACCTCGAATATCTTGGGGGTGTTACAGTTAGTCCTTTTGGATAACTCCATTTATTTTTTGCTAAGGTGTCTCATTAATCCTACGTCACTTTCCTTCATGTGTCTTCTTCTTCCCCATTTATCCATTTCCAAATTGCCAATCCTAATTTGAAGTTGAAAGAAAGAGCATCACGAGAAGTCCTGGAGAGTAAGACATATGTACCCCCGATCTAAAAGATAGCCTTGTTACCAACAATTGGTTTGATTGCAATTAAATATATTTATATGAATAGTCTTTTAGATTAGGGGTACATATGTCTTACTCTTCCTTTCAGCTGCAAATTAGGGTTTGCAATTTGGTAATGGATAAATGGGGAAGAAGAAGAAGACGAGTGCAGGAAAGTGAAACTGGGTCTACATAAAATGGGCTGCCACGTAGGATTAATGAGACACCTCAACAAAAAAATAAATAGAGTTACCAAAGGGACTAACAGAGCACACTTTATGAAATTTGGGACCCAAAAAATAATGAAAAATTCATGAGGGACTAAAAACACATTTTACCTAATTTGGGGGACCAAAAATATATAAAATCCGCAAGAAAAATAAATGGAGTTACCCAGAGGAACTAACGGAGCACACTTTATGAAATTTGGGGTCCAAAAAATACGAAAAAATTTATGAGGGACTAAAAACATATTTTACCCTAATTTGGGGGACCGCAAACATATTTAATCCTATATGAAATGATATTTTTCTTATTTCATGCATGTAATCTGTGTAACACCCCCAAATCCGCTCAGGGATATTACACGCCGTAGGCCCTCTCCTCGAGGATCTACCAGGCTGATAACTAAAATCAAACATCTAAACCTCGCCTTTAAGGCTAAAATGACTCAGTAGACCGATTTGGTCTTTCAACAAATACATACAACTCAATTCCAAACACATACCCACGCAGGGGTCAAAATACAATAAACTCCCGTACAACGGGAAAAGATCTTTGCGGTAAGGAAAATACAACTAGACTAAAAGCAGCGTCAACGGATCCTCGTGTGATTAGTATCGTTCATCTTTCATCATCCTTCGCGCCGACCACGTGCTATGCTCCAAAACCCGAATGCAAAATAGACATCCACCCCGAATACTCGGGGTTAGCAAACTCCTTTGTTTTGCTAGTGCAAATACAAAGTGCAAATACGAGCCATACAATTCACATTCCACGAATAACAATAACCGAGGATCCTCAAAGATCCAAACGAAACGAAAAGTACTTCCCGAGGCAAGGGTTTGAGAAAGCATTTCAAAAACGAAATATCATAAATCAATGGAAGTAATTTATAAAAACAGTTTAGAATGCCATCGAGAGTTTTAATAGAAAACAATTTAGGATTATCAAATCCTAATCTTTCCAAAGTCAGTGGTCACAGCCAAAGCATTTGTTTTCGCAATTAGAAAACAAACAGCAATACACAAGGTTAAAAACCATGTCACGTGTATTCGTCGCACATAACATCAATACAATATAATCACACAAGAAACGTAAACCTAGGACACAAAAAATACAACATCAACTCGTGAATCCAGTGGCTATACCATCGATTCCCTTCGTGGCCCCGCGGACCCTCCCAAGGTGAGTAGAATGCGTTTTGAAATCATATACACAAATTAGTGAAGTTTTACTCGTGAATCCATGGCTATACCATTGGAATTCCCTCCGTGGCCCCGTCGAACCCTCCCGAGGTGAGCAAATACATTCACCAAACAAACAACCGCACTCGTGAATCCAGGGCTATACCATTGGAATTCCCTCCGTGATCCCGTCGGACCCTCCCGAGGTGAGCGAAATACATTCACACAATTAACATGTCACGACAAGGATATTCATACAATCCACCAAAGGCAACAAACACAAAGCACGACATAATCGTCAAATCACAATGCACCAAAAATGAGATAATATATGCACACACGCGTTATCAAGCGCAACATCAACACCAAACATATCCATAGGATTCACATAGTCACTTACAACCCACACAATTTACAAAACACACGCGTTTTGAAAGTGAGCCTTTAACGAGGCTAGTCGAATCTTTTGAAAAACCCGTTTCAAACAAACACACACACATACCAAGACGATCACCAATCATCATATCCACAAAACGAGAAATGTATGGACAAGGTACTTGCCTCGAATAATTAGACGATGACACGAACGGAACGGAAGAGTTGAACACGACCGCAAGAAACCGGCGGAAATGAACCTAACGATTCGAATAGCACAATCACAACCACTTCTAAACGATTACGGAAATGGAATACACCCGGAAACCCGCCTACGATTCATGTATATTCGCACAAAAATAACAACGAGGGCGGACCACAACCAAACCCTCTCGATTCCGTAAAAATCACGAAATATACCATGAATCCGTAGGGAAACTAAGAATACCAACAAGAATAATCATATTCATCAAGAATCCATCAACAAAACGGAAAGAATCGGACAAAACCCCAAAATCCCCAATTATCCAAAAAGGTAGGGTTTCAAGAGATATTACCTTGAGTGATTCAAGTATTAAGATCCGTAGAACACGCGTTAGATTGTTTATCCAAGCCTCACAACCGAAAAGAAATGATGAAAATCGACTTCGGATGAAGAACTCTCTCCCTCTATATCTCCTCTCTCGCGGCGCAAAGGGAAAATGGGAAAGAAATGAGCTTCACGCTCAAAACAACGCATTTATAGTGTAACACAAGGGACCTATCGGCCGCCTATCGGCCGATAGGCCCAACCGATAGCCATACGTAACGTGGCGGAGAGTCTATCGACCCCCTATCGCCGAAAGGCTCCTCAAGTGCTCGGCCAAAATCAAACGACCATAACTCTCTCGTCCGGACTCCGATTGACTCACCGTTTGAACCATTGGAAAGCTAATTCGATGTTCTATAATATTGCAAAGATTTATAATTTTTGGAGTTACCAAAAATTAATGGTGATCTAACAAAGACGAACTCATACTTAGAAAAGTCGTTTAGTAATCCTGAATTCAACAAAACGACACCGAAACCCGAACCTGAATACGAACCGAAGATACGGTTACGAAGTACTCACAAAGACGAATCTAAGAGCTAGTAGGACACACAATTCCGACCACCCGAAGGCTCGAAATCCGACAACGGAAGGTAATTACCCCAAACTTTGGGAAATTACGAAAATGGCCCAAATGCCCGAAAACCACCATACGTGATCGAATAACCAAACCGAAGTTCACAACACGTCTAACAAAGTTAAACGGACTTGCGGGAAACTCAAACAATAGCTTGGTCGAGATTCGCAAGAATCGAACTCAAGTGCGGAAAAGTCGCTAAAAAGCACAGAACTCAACGAAACGACACCGAAACGAACTCGGATGTCAAAAAGTGTAGAATTAATCATTCTCAGAATGACGAAACGGACATGAGCGAGTCGTCAAAACAGACTTCCGCCGAAAAAAAAAAAATTACCGGAAATCGAAAATTGCGGATATTACATTCTACCCTCCTTAAAAGAAGTTTCGTCCCGAAACTTAAAACAAATAGGGAGAAGAAATATTCCGCCAGGAAAAACTCAACGAGATACACAAGAATGCGTAACTAACGCCCAACGGCGAAATGTTACAAACAACGCAAAGGGGTATACGGCGTGAAAACACGCTCCACGACGACCAACAGAACGTCGCCGTTAGGGATATAATAAAAAACCAACAAGTGACAAGCGTCATCAAACGGATAATATAGCCAAGTCAATTATCCGACAATCACAAAACACCACGAACGAAAATCAATACGATTGACCAACCCAACGGTACATCAATCAAAACGCGAGCCAATCGCTGAACAAATACGGAATTCCACCGCTCAAGGGTTGGAAGATCGAAAACGAGACTAATTTCCCGAACTTAAGGGAATTAGGAAGGAGCCTGAACGCTCAACAATCACGAAACGAGAACAAAACCGAACAAACAAATGATCGAGACAACAAAAATCGAACAATCATGTCCGAAATACGAAGGATAATAAAATTCAAACAACAACCCCAAGGTTCACATCTCGACTCGAGACAATATATGATCCGGTGAAAACAACAGGATGTGCATTCATATAAGATCCACAGGAAAGGGAATAGCAATAGAAAAGTCACAACTACAAACGAGTTATTCCAAAATAATACCACACTCGTTCGATCAACAAAAGCAAGGGCAGGACAAGCTCAGAAATGTCAACGAACATAAACGAGTCGACAGAGTCGAGAATACAAAAGTTCAAGATCCAATCCACTTCGAATAAAAGAACTAGTAGAACCAAAAGATGTCACTTCCGAACAAGGTTCACAAGAATCGAACCGAACTCGAAAAAATCACAGCGATAACCAGATTGACCCAAAACAAGATCACAGCTCGTTCGAACGACGAAACCGAAATACAGGACAAGTTCAGAAAGTATCAACAAACACGAGCGAGTCGATAGACTCGAGAAAGAGAAAATGCAGGAGTCTAAAAACAACACGGGTACTACATTCGACCTCTTATAAAAGAAGGTCGCCCCCGAAACTCACAACAGCGAAATCAAGGTGACGACACAACAAGCAACTGACAGAAACATCCTTCAAAGGCCTCTCAAAGCCGATTCCGATAGATCTTGGCCAAGCGCGAACTCCGAAAGTCTCGGAGCCAATTCACAAAACTGAATTCGGTGTCCTCGAGTCCACACTTGAAATGTGTTACCGAGAAGGACAATTTACACGTGCATGCCCCGCACATCTCGATTGAAACGCCTCGGCTCGGCATACCGAAAATACAAATGCTAGATACAATGGGGCATAACGTCGCAAAACAACATAGCGGAGATGCCAACTCGGACAACAAGGAATCATAATACATATCATATACAACGATTATCATCGTAAAATAATACACACAAACACTTCAAAGAACGACGGTATCGCTCGGCGACCTCAACGGCCCGAACGATAACCAAAGACATAATTACAACCATCATGAAACAATCATACATGTACACAAATGTACAACTCAAGCTTTAACAACCCACACTCGTGCGACAACACGCAAATCACCACGAGGTGATAACAAGAACACTACCACACCTCTCACAGAGCTAGTACAACAAATGCGTGGCAACGACTCGACGTTCATGCCACCAATTCGATCACACCGGGTTAACACCGTAACGAAAGTTCGAAAACCCTACACGCATTTCCGGTCCGCAACCAGAATGATAGGTTTTAAAAAACGAAAACCACCTTTGAAGACTTTGGAAACACCGGTTGATCTTGAGTATCATTTTACAAAAAGTAGTACAAACACCATTATCGAGACTTTGAAAATCATCTAGCGTTTGAACAAAAATGAGGACACCTTTCCTTTAGTGAAAAACTTTCAAAAATATTCGACCCTTGGGTCTAAGCAACTGCATTTGAAAATATCTCAAAAATATTTTTGGTCCTCAACCGAAATTTTTTTGAAATGTATTGCGGCATTAGAAAACACCTTGAAAACACCGCAAGAAAATAATTCGCTTTAAAAGTACGTCTCGAATTTCAATTTTCTAAGATACTCAAGGTTTTCAAAAATAATTCAATGGGTTAGAATGCCCAAAAAGGTCGATGACGGTAGTACTTATCAAAACTCACAAAATCATTTGAAAACACCCAACTACCGTCAAAACGGTCAAGGCCAACAACTCGGTTAAAGGAATCGATTTTCGAAATAAAATTCAGTCGGTAAGATACCGAAAGCTATTACAAAGGAACTCACGCAATAAAAAAAAAAGAAATACAATCAACATGCACAATCCAAAGAACTACTCCTCACATGAAAGAAATATGAGAGTCAAATAGTCACGTATCAAGAAATCAAAATCCATAAGAGGACTCCGTCACTTAATAAATAATCATAAAAAAAAGTAGCTCGTGTCACACGAGGCACAACACAAAGAAGGAAGACTTACAGCCACAGGTCGCACGAAGATGATGATTGCCCACGATACTAATCACGACCAACCAACTCAGACGACGCGTCGCGACACGACTTAGTCAGACAAAATCCGACGAGACAAAGACTCAACAGACACCACTGACCCGACAGCCTAGGTTTCCACAACCTAAGCTCCGATACCATTTATGTAACACCCCCAAATCCGCTCAGGGATATTACACGCCGTAGGCCCTCTCCTCGAGGATCTACCAGGCTGATAACTAAAATCAAACATCTAAACCTCGCCTTTAAGGCTAAAATGACTCAGTAGACCGATTTGGTCTTTCAACAAATACATACAACTCAATTCCAAACACATACCCACGCAGGGGTCAAAATACAATAAACTCCCGTACAACGGGGAAAAGATACTGCAGCGGTAAAGAAAATACAACTAGACTAAAACGACGTCAACAGATCCTCGTGTGATTAGTATCGTTCATCTTTCATCATCCTTCGCGCCGACCCTGTGCTATGCTCCAAAACCTGAATGCAAAAATAGACATCCACCCCCCGAATACTCGGGGGTTAGCAAAACTCCACTGTTTTGCTAGTGCAAATACAAAGTGCAAATACGAGCCATACAATTCACATTCCACGAATAACAATAACCGAGGATCCTCAAAGATCCAAACGAAACGAAAAGTACTTCCCGAGGCAAGGGTTTGAGAAAGCATTTCAAAAACGAAATATCATAAATCAATGGAAGTAATTTATAAAAACAGTTTAGAATGCCATCGAGAGTTTTAATAGAAAACAATTTAGGATTATCAAATCCTAATCTTTCCAAAGTCAACAGGGTCACAGCCCAAAGGTTTTGTTTTCGCAATTAGAAAACCAACAAAGAATACACAAGGTTAAAACCCATGTCACGTGTCTTCGGCGGACATAACATCAATACAATATAATCACCCAAGATACGTAAACCTTGGTCACCAAAAATACAACATCAACTCGTGAATCCGTGGCTATACCATCGATTCCCTTCGTGGCCCCGTCGGACCCTCCCAAGGTGAGTAGAATGCGTTTTCGAAATCATATACACCAATTCGTGAAGTTTTACTCGTGAATCCGTGGCTATACCATTGGAATTCCTCCGTGGCCCCGTCGAACCCTCCCGAGGTGAGCAAATACATTCACCAAACAAACAACCGCACTCGTGAATCCGTGGCTATACCATTGGAATTCCTCCGTGATCCCGTCGGACCTCCCGAGGTGAGCGAAATACATTCACACAATTAACATGTCACGACAAGGATATTCATACAATCCACCAAAGGCAACAAACACAAAGCACGACATAATCGTCAAATCACAATGCACCAAAAATGAGATAATATATGCACACACGCGTTATCAAGCGCAACATCAACACCAAACATATCCATAGGATTCACATAGTCACTTACAACCCACACAATTTACAAAACACACGCGTTTTGAAAGTGAGCCTTTAACGAGGCTAGTCGAATCTTTTGAAAAACCCGTTTCAAACAAACACACACACATACCAAGACGATCACCAATCATCATATCCACAAAACGAGAAATGTATGGACAAGGTACTTGCCTCGAATAATTAGACGATGACACGAACGGAACGGAAGAGTTGAACACGACCGCAAGGAACCGGCGGAAATGAACCTAACGATTCGAATAGCACAATCACAACCACTTCTAAACGATTACGGAAATGGAATACACCCGGAAACCCGCCTACGATTCATGTATATTCGCACAAAAATAACAACGAGGGCGGACCACAACCAAACCCTCTCGATTCCGTAAAAATCACGAAATATACCATGAATCCGTAGGGAAACTAAGAATACCAACAAGAATAATCATATTCATCAAGAATCCATCAACAAAACGGAAAGAATCGGACAAAACCCCAAAATCCCCAATTATCCAAAAAGGTAGGGTTTCAAGAGATATTACCTTGAGTGATTCAAGTATTAAGATCCGTAGAACACGCGTTAGATTGTTTATCCAAGCCTCACAACCGAAAAGAAATGATGAAAATCGACCCCCGGATGAAGAACTCTCTCCCTCTATATCTCCTCTCTCGCGCGCAGTTGGAAAATGGGAAAGAAATGAGCTTCACGCTCAAAACAACGCATTTATAGTGTAACACAAAGAGACCTATCGGCCGCCTATCGGCCGATAGGCCCAACCGATAGCCATACGTAACGTAGGCGAGAGTCTATCGACCCCTATCGGCCGAAAGGCTCCTGGAAGTGCTCGCCAAAAATCAAACGACCATAACTCTCTCGTCCGGACTCCGATTGACTCACCGTTTGAACCATTGGAAAGCTAATTCGATGTTCTATAATATTGCAAAGATTTATAATTTTTGGAGTTACCAAAAATTAATGGTGATCTAACAAAGATGAACTCATACTTAGAAAAGTCGTTTAGTAATCCTGAATTCAACAAAACGACACCGAAACCCGAACCTGAATACGAACCGAAGATACGGTTACGAAGTACTCACAAAGACGAATCTAAGAGCTAGTAGGACACACAATTCCGACCACCCGAAGGCTCGAAATCCGACAACGGAAGGTAATTACCCCAAACTTTGGGAAATTACGAAAATAGCCCAAATGCCCGAAAACCACCATACGTGATCGAATAACCAAACCGAAGTTCACAACACGTCTAACAAAGTTAAACGGACTTGGGGAAACTCAAACAATAGCTTCGTCGAGATTCGCAAGAATCGAACTCAAGTGCGGAAAAGTCGCTAAAAAGCACAGAACTCAACGAAACGACACCGAAACGAACTCGGATGTCAAAAAGTGTAGAATTAATCATTCTCAGAATGACGAAACGGACATGAGCGAGTCGTCAAAACAGACTTCCGCCGAAAAAAAAAAAATTACCGGAAATCGAAAATTGCGGATATTACAATCTGGACCATTAAAACTAGTTAAATCAATGATATAGATGTATTCTTATTTCTTTACTAAAGGTTTGTTCCCGCCAGAACCCATTCCTTTATATAGTGACTGGTTACAGTGAGAATCATCCCTGGTGTAAGAACTAGGAACAATCAGGACCATTAATTACTTGACATAAAAGACTGATATTACACCACATATAAAAGGATGAAAAATATGGGAAATAAAATTTAAAATTATAGGGTATTATGGTAATCTCATAAATAAATTATCCCAGTTAGAATACAATAATTTATTCATGTACTATCAGATTTAGATAAATAATATATCAAATTAA
The DNA here is from genome assembly GCA_033398695.1 of Orobanche coerulescens. NCBI lineage: Eukaryota > Viridiplantae > Streptophyta > Magnoliopsida > Lamiales > Orobanchaceae > Orobanche > Orobanche coerulescens. The sequence goes on from CM065802.1 coordinate 71,794,269, forward strand.
TCCTCTTTTCATGATCTATGTTTGAGATTCAAATTGCATACCTAATAACGTAAAAAAAAGTATATTATAATAATAAAATCAATTTAAAAAATAAAAAACAGTTCAAACACCTAATAGTGTAGCACAATAAGTTCAGCAATATACTCAAAATATAATAGGAGTACAATATGTTCAAAGTAGTAGTATGTTGAACACATAATAGCAGTGCAAATATTTCAAGTTATAATATGTTAAATGCATAATATTCACTATTTTTATTACATTAAGTATATTGCTTATATAAATAGATTGTACTGCTTCTTTTATAAGAATACACTACTCTTATGTTTCAAGCATTAAAATATACATTGTGCTCCTTATTTAACTTGTTTACGAGTGCACAACATGATGACGTATAACGCATATTTTTGTATATACAAAATAATGCGTCTTTGACTTATAACATACTGCTTCTTTGCTTATAACTACACTGCTTCAATGTACAAATGCATTACTTCATAGTGTATAAATTCATTGCTTCATAGTGTACAAAGTATTGATTCTGCTTCAATATTCATACAGAAAGTTCTTGCTGAAACGGTCGACTTCAATGTAAGTTGCTTTTAGTGGATATAATTAGGTACTGTTGTGCCATATAAACTTGAAAAAGTAAAGAAGTGTAGTTTCCGACAAAAAAGGGCACTAAAAAGTATTACGTATGGAGAGAGTTATTATACTTAGAATGAAAAGAGAGTCTAGTTTTCAACAAAAAACGGCACTAAGTAATATTAAGTGGTGAGAGTGGTATGATGGTTTGAATGGATAGTGTTATACTGCTATTTTGTGTTCAACATGTTGTTACTTTGAACTTTATTGCACTAATGCTTTGTGTTCAATATACTGCTACTTTGAACTTATTGTAATGCTATTATGTGTTTAAAATACTGCTACTTTGAACTCATTGCACTATTATTATGTGTTGAGTATATTGCTATTTTGGACTTAATGTGTTGTTATTATGTCTTTAATTTACTTTATTTTTGCACTATTTTTATTATTATAATACACTACTCCCTTTTTTGTATGCAATACGCATCTTAAAATTTAAATGATGGAAAGACGTAATTTGAAACATTGTTTTAAAACAGATAATAAATGAATAAGTTATTGTATTTTAAATGAGGACAATCTATTTGTGAAGCAATAAAATTACCCTTATCCCTTAATTTATCATTCAAATGCAAGTTAGAATAATGATGTGGTAAAATCTAGACTCTCCTTATTGATTAATCTAATGGATAAAAGTGTTTCCTAGTTCTCGCATTAGGATAAAGTTCCTTTATATAGGAGTGGTTTTGATGAGAATGCATTTTAAGTTAAGAAATATGAATGAATTTGGTCCATAGATCTTGAATAAATGGATGCCAAGAAATATTGCAACGAAAAAGTATGGGGAATACATTGTTTTAATGTATTGATATTCTTATACATATAATGCATAATTTTGATGAATTGACATTTTGATGATGAAATATATATTTCTATGCATACGCTAGTCTGGACTGCAAATTACACCAAGACCAAAGACTCAGATTTATTTCTATTTCTTACGCAAAAAGCCATTCTCATCTGTGGTCCCTAATTAGGGATGGTTCTTTACGGTATATCGAAAGTTATCATCCATACCATATATCGTACCGAAATTTTCGGTATGACAAAAATCATATTGGTACCAAACAAAAAATTTCGACATACCAAAAATTTATGTATGACATATTTACATACCCATGTTGTGCCAAAATAGCAGTATACCTAGGTCAGCTATGTATACAGGGCCGACCCTGTTTCAAGGGCAACAAAGTCATTGCTTTGGGGGCCCAAAAATATGTGATTTTTGGGGCTCAAAATTCTTATTCTTACACCATGTGTATTAATTATAGATCTATATTTAGTTCTTATTGTAAAATAAAAGAAGAAACAGAAGGATAAGGATTGTTCTTCTCGGCGACACCTCTTTCGTGTAAGTTTGTTTTTGAAGTATTAGGTTTAATTTTAAAATCATCTCTAAGTTATTACTCCCACCGTCACAACCAAAATATTGACAGAGCGTATATATTTTGTGTATTTAGGGGAATCATCGGTATAAGTAATGATGGTAAATGTATCGTGTGATTAAAAAGGCAAAAATATTTGATGATAAATATTTGGTAGAGATTAAAAATAAAAAGTGATTGGTTGATTTGATTGTGAAAAATGATATGTGTAAAGTTACTAAATGGGCAACTTTTTGAGAGAAATGTAAACGTTTGGGCGGGACGGAGGGAGTACTTATTAAGGTTTATAAAATTGGTTATTTCAATTTGAACATTAGAGTAATTCAAGTTGGGTTTGTGAAAATGGTTTGACGATGGTGAATATTTGTTGAAGTATATCAGTTTTTTTCTTCCTATAGCTTGAAGTCAAGGAAAAAAATATAATTGGTAAAGTCGAGTATTCTATTTCGTTTCATGGTTATGCTTCTAAATGTGCTAAAAGAAATTTGTTTGAGTAGTATATTGTAAAAATATATCGTTTTAAATTGGAAGCAAATATTCTATTCACTAATCTTGTATTGATTATTAAACTGGTTTTAATTTTAATATTATAAATTTTTAACAAAAACCTCAACCAAAAAGTTGGCTTTGGGCCCCAAATCCCGCCGGACCGGCCCTGATGTATACCATGGATTTGTTGTATACTGAAATGTTAGGTATAACGATAATCTTAAGGTATATATTTTCGATAAATTATACTCCCTCCATCCCACAAAACTGTGCTCATTTTGACTTTGACCGGTCTCTCCAAATACACCTTTGACCATTAATAATTTCAATTATATATGAATAAAAAAATATATTTGGAAAATACACATTAAGACAAATCAAATAAGTACTTACATTACTATTTTTTTTATATATTGGTTGTAATTCATGATCAAAGTTTATGAATATTGACTAATAAATATCGAAATGAGCATAATTTTGTGGGACGGAGGGAGTACATATTTTGTATAGGATACACTGAAACACCGCCAACAAATTATTTTATTTTTTCAATTTTCCGCAGAGTCGCAATCAGTAATGACACAAGATAGTCAACAAACACCAATTATAATGAAAAAACCATTAGTGCTCTCAAACTTCAAACAGCTGCCCTCATACAACAACTGATATCTGCAAGAGTTAACAAGTAATTTAGTTATTGTAATATCCTCGGTCGGCTCAGGGGGTGTTATAGAATGTGGTATCAGAACTTAGATTGTGAAAACCTAAGCAGTCGGGTCGAGTTGGGTCGTGCTTTTGTCATGTCATTCGAGTTGTCGGTTGACAAGTGTTTGAGCTCTGAGTTTTTGTTGTTCACTCGGACTTGTGCGTTATGTGATTTACCAGTGTGGTACTGGGGTTGTTGTTACTTTTCCAAATGGTATTAACGTGTTTCTTCGGATAGAGATGTGTTGTGTTCTCGAGTTGAACTGAGTTTGCAAAATGTGTGTTTTGAAAATATCTGTGTCGAGTATATTCTTGAGTCGAGACATGTGCCAGTATCACGGGGAATCGTCGATTTCACGATCTGTAAGTATTTGGATTTTTTGAATTGCATTGAGATTTATTGCCGTTCTAAGTTGATATGCTTTGAGATTCAGCAGAATATTATGCGTTACAGTATAAGGTGACAGAGTTGGGATAGGATTGATGATCTTGAGAAGTTATGATTTTGGAAATCAATATGTCGGTTAAATTTTGGAAACGGAGTTGTGCATTTGGGAGGAATGTTGGGAATGGTTGAGAAGAACATGTAGTCATGTTAATTCATTTTGAGATATATGAACTGTTTTTGAGCATTTGAAAATGATACTTTTCAAAATGAATGTTTTACGGATGTTTTACCGTAAATGATTTTTGGGCCGAGACCCAATAGATTTTTGAAATAGTTTTATAACTCATGACTTGGGGTCCGAAAAAAGTTTCCTACTTTTTAAACTTCTTGTAATGCGGAACGAGATACGGGCTGAGACCCTAATGTTTCAAAAGGCTTTTCTGTTTTCCTTAAAACTCCCGAGATTTGTAAAACACTTTATCAATCGTTTATCTACTTTATCACTACCTTTCGGGGTTTTGATTTATTGGTTCAAATGAAACCTCTCGGGAAGTCTTTCGCTGTGTTGATTTGTTTCAATGCATTGTCATAGCATAACTGAGGTGATCCAGGATGGAAAATGGTCGACGTTGCGAGTCATATGTGGAAAAGGAGTTTTTAATCGGAATTTATATATTGAAATTTTGGAACTCTAACGTATGGTTTTCCGATGGAATATCAGTGGATATTGGTGACGAACAGAAATGGTATACAGTAGTATGGATGTAGTCCAGCATTTGCATAGTTTTCATTTTAAACTTCGAAATCGTGTGGAATCGAAGGAAATTGTTATCGAATACTTGGCACCAGCGAGCCAATTTAATTTTTCAAAAATTGATTTCGTGATCTTACCAAAATTTATGTTTTGAGTTTTGAAATTTTTTAAAGAACTTTTGAAAATTTGTCTTCTTGACGAGACTATATGATTTCAAACTGGTTTTGAAAATTTGATCGATATACATACGCATTTAGTGCATAATGCATATCATGGTGAAGTTCTGAGTGAGACTCACAAACTGGATAAGACATCAGTATGGAACGATGAATAGAGATTCGAACTTCAGTATGGTAGTTTGGTTATCCAGGGATGATCGGTTGATTTATCGGATAAGAGAAATATGCTGCGTGTTGTAGATTCATGCACAGGATGTAATTTTGGAACTTTGGATTTTGTGAAACCGGGACATATGTGCTATGTGGTTCTATTGGTATGGTAGTAGCGCGATTTTACCATAATGATTTTTTAATGATTTCTTTGTAAGTGTAGATTTGGGGATGGTGACCCCATGCTGGTTGTTTTGGATATTGAGTGGTCATTCCCACTCCACTTATGATTGGATATGTTCATCGGTTTGTGATTGGTTGTTCGTATGCCGAGGAGTATGTTCACCAGTCGGGTATGTTTATTGAGATCCATTGTATGTGATTGGTGTGTCGTTTTGAGAACTTTATTCGTTCGTATATCGGTTTCTGTGGTTCTGTGTTGATCATGTTGGAGCTTACCGTGTGAAGATATTCTCAATTATCGCTGATCGTTCGTTGGTAATATTGGAGTTTATCATGTCGATGATATTCTCGACTGCGTTTTGACCATTGGATTGGTCGTATTAGAGTTTATCATGTTGATGATATTCTCGGTTAATTTATTGGTTGATCATTGCTAGTGATCATCTGAGCGTTCAGATTTTGTGTCGATATTTCGGGATTCGTTGCCATTGTGTTGGGCAGTTGTTTCACAGATGTATCGTGTATTATTGATTTGTATCAGGATTTGGACTTGATTGTGTAATCAGGCAGACAGGATTTGAAACAGGTAGATTATTTCATCCGAAGATGATATATTTTTGTTGAGACTCATGGAATTGTGATCGTAAGCGTGTTGAAGCTTTACAGTGAAGTCACTTGCTAGTATCTTAGGAGATCGTCGACTTCGCGCATTTGTAAGTATGCTATTTTGGTTATTCGGTAATAATGATGATTGATCGTTGTCGTGATGGTTTCAGAGTATTTTGGTTGAATGGTTTGTTTATTTTCTATGACGGATTGCAAGTTTCGAGGACGAAACTTATTTTAAGTGGTGTAGTATGTAATATCTGAAATTTCTACTACTATTGTTTAATGTTATTTTATCTGAGTTATGTTGTACAATGTGGAATCTGTACAGTATGGATAAAATAAATGAAGGACTGAGATGTCAGTATTGGTATAATTTTCGTATTTGGTCGACAATTGTATTTGAGGATATAATGTGTTGAGTATATGTATTCAGTATGACGTATGTTTGTATTCTGTATGTTGAGACGTTGGACAAGAGTAGCTGAAAATGGCTAAGTGTAACATTATTAGCGCACGCTAATATACATGCCTAGCGCACGCTATCGTTCTGGTTTAGCGCATGCTAGAGGCAAAAGATAACGCACGCTAGTACAGACTAGATCAGAAGGAATCTATGTGTGGACCCGGTCACTTTCGGCGCATGTGCCGACAAGGTCAACGGATATTTGTTGTGAACGATTAGCGCACGCTAATGTATATTTATAGCGCACGCTAATTAGATCGGACCAAAGGAATCTTGGCTTTGTCAGGTTACTTTCGGCATGTGGGGACATGGGGGTAGGTGCAGACTGTAGCAAGTCAACTATGAGTAGCGCACGCTACGGTGGAAGGTTTGCGTACGCTAAATACAGGCCTTTACGTACGCTATTGCATGGGCAGTGCGTACGTAAATCATTTCATGCAGTAAGGCAGTAGCCTCTGGACTTCGATAGCACACGCTAACAAAGACAATTAGCACATGCTAAACGTGTAATGTACGTTAATTTTAGATGTTAGCGTACGTTAATAATGTACAGTGTATATATATGAGTAGTTGTTGTTATTCCTCAATTCGTCCATTCTCTCCTTGCAACCGATAGAGAGAGTTCTTAGAGAGATGTTTGAAGTTCCAAACACTGGATTATGGTGGAGTTAATCATCCATAACAATATTAAGCTTGGAATCGATTGAAAACGGATTCAAACTTGAGACTCAATCCATTCCTTCAAAAAGGTAATCACTCTTCATCTTTGGATTTCGTTTTGGATTGAATGTTGATGTTCTTGAGTTGATTATTATTACATAAACAAGTTTACAAGCATGATTATGAGATGGACTACCGGATTATGATTATATTAATATGATTCGTGTGGTTTGAATTGTGTAGTTCGTTTTCTTGAGATAAGTTGGTTAATCCTTCTTCTCCTTTGCGGATGTTGATGTCATTGTTGATGATTAATCTCTGTAATGTTAGATTAGGGAAGTGTTGTTAAGGTTCTTGGTGTTCATGATGTTGATATTTGAGGAAGAAGATGATATGTGAATATATGAATTGGATTAAGAGTTGGATGATTACCTATATGTTAAAGGATATCAGATTTCGTTGTTTTGATAGCTATGAACATGGTTTAAATCACTTAGTGTTCTTGATAATCGCCATATGTTGATCTGTATCTGAAAAGCATGCATCTGTACAGCATTAGCGCACGCTAAGATTACTCTCTAGTGCACGCTGATGGGAGCAACTTAGCGCACGCTACGTTAAGTGATTAATGTGCGCTAAGTAGGCAGACAGTGCAGTATTTTCGTGTTGTGGTTGTGAATTCGTGCTGATTTGAGTTTGATTAATTAGCCTAGTGGTTAATCGGGATATTGTTGAGCTGTTGGGTTTGTGAATTGGTTTTATCGATTGTTGATTGTTATCGAACTTGTTGTTTATCGATTATTGTAATAGGTTGAGATTATTGATCGGTGAATAGAACCATGCTTTGCGGTCGTGTTCGAGAATGTTCGTGAATTGCATTGATCAGGGCCGAGGGACTTGTAGATGACGGCAATGGAGTTGGTAACGGCTTCATCATCATCGTGTCGGTATCGAGGCAAGTTATTACTTGCTCAGTTTATAATATTTAATGAACGATTTCCATTTCATTCGTTCATAATTCGTATAGCAATGTTTATAATCGTAATCACAGGATATTTGGGATTATAAGTTGTATTCGAGTTTTGGGAATTAAATCATAATGTATATGATTTACATTTATTGTTGGTATGCTTGGTATCGAGGGTACATAGTGGTATAGACGAAGATATGAATTATCTACCGTCTGTGACATTTTGGATCGTCGAATATTTAGAATAATGGTTGGTGATGGTTTAGTTATCAAGATTGCTCTCGAAGGACTCGGAGCAAGTACTTTAATCATTGTCGTCTTTTGTGTCGATCATGCTATGGTACATTCACATATCGTTGTTGTCATGCATTTGTGCATTGTTGTTGTCGTACATTGTGTACTGTTGTTTTGTGCAGTTGTGTATTGTTGTCATATGTCCACCATGCGTTGGCCCGATGGGATCAACATGGTATATCTATAGCTGTGTGCGCTGGATCGTTGGACAGGTAATGCCACCATGCGTTGGTCCGATGGGATCATCATGGGGATCTATATCTGTGTGTCGTTGGATTACCATATGCGTTGTTGTTATTGTGCATATGTATATTATGGGTTTGCCATAAGTATACAGTGTTGTTATTGATGTGAGCATATTGACGTTGTCATATGAGTATGCATTTGTAGGTTGTGTTAGGACCATGTCCGTATGTTGTATTCATATGATCTTGAATTGGATTGACGAGATTCGCCGTGGCATTGCGTATTCTGAGGTATGTTCCGTATTTCCTTTGGTATTTGTCTTTGATGGACAATCGATTATGGTGTTGAGATGTGATGATGTCACCCGACGGATTGGGTTGGACAGAGTTAGTAGATTTCGTAGCAGTGAGTTATGATAATGTTTTGAGAACCTTGGGTATTGTTGAGATACAATACAGATCTTTCAGTATTAGCTTATTGTGTTGTTGAAAGGTTACGAGGTGCGAACCTTGGTAATTATTATCACGAGTTGGTAAAGTTATGGCGGTAAGATTCCATTGGTCGCATTCTTACTTAGTATTTTCATTGGTATGTAATTATCAACGAGATGTGATAGTTATCATTGTTGGATATTATGGCTGGCCCCGTCGTGGGTTTCTTTTTAGGTTCTTGGATTATCAAGCTTGTAGCGGTCGTGGAGAGATGAACTTCTCGGAGGATACTGGCTAGGGCATGTATTTGTGTATTGAGTTTCCTGATCAGTTCTTGTATTCCGCTGCTAGAGTATTTTAATCGTTTGTCTTTTTCCGCTGCGTGACTATTTTTAAAATGACCTATTGGTATCTGGTAACTCAGGTTACTTTGGAAATTGTTTTCTAAATTTGTTCTGTCGTTACGTGAAAGCGATAGCTTAACGTATGTTTTTAAACTGTTGAGTTTTGGCATTTTGAGCCTTGTGGTTTCAAATGAGATTCTACGACGGTTCTGATAAACGAGTTTTATAAAGTTTTCGAATGTTTTTAAAAGATAGTACCGTTGTTAGCCTCTTGGGCATTTGTAAATGTTTGCAAAAATATCCTTCAGCCTTGTGGTTCCTGTAATATCCGGATTTATTATTGTGTATTTCATCTGTTTTGAACCCTGTATTATTCAGAATTGTGATATCGATAATTGAAGTATGATATTCTCATATTTGAAACCTTGTACATGAGTATGGCAACATGTAAATTTTTCCATGCAAATACATGATAATGTACGCTAACAAGGATAGCTTAACGTACGTTATCTGTTAAAATTAGCATACGCTACGAATGTAGCGTAGCGTGCGTTAACCAGTCAATTATTGAGCTGGGCAGCTAGCACATGCGCCAGCCGGACGTGGGTCCGGATAAGATTCCCGCGGGCGAACCTGTACAGATTTGGAGTCAACGCTAGTTAGCATGCGCTAAGGATATTGCGATAGCGTGCGCTAAACAACGTAAGTACAGAAATGTTATAAAGGGACAGCAACCCATTTTACTTGGTTTACATTTCCTTCACTTGTCCTTCGTTCTTGAGAGACCAGAGAGACTTATATCCTCCTTAAACACACTTAGACCACCTCTACTTGATCATTAAAGATTGGATGTCACTTGTGATTGATCATTGAAGTGGAGAAGCACCTTGGATTGGCATACAAACAACCGGAGTTAGATTCTACCTTTTTGGCTCGGTGATTTCTTCATCTTAAGGTATGTTAATTCTATCTCCAGCCTTAGATTCGTGTTCTGAAGAATAAGATGAATCATGCTATCAAGATATTGAGTCCCATTGGTGAATTATTCAAACCAATATCATGTTTAGAAGATTGGAATGATTATGCTTATTATATCGTCGGTGGAACATCGTAGTTGGAATCCTAGTACGTCAAATGATGAGAGGAATATTCTGAGATTGATTATCCGTATGAATAACGTTGCCATATTGATCGTAAACTTAGAGTTGATATCATTTTTGTTAAAAGGGCCTTAGAAAGAATCATCTTAGGTTGTACCCTTTCTTACAAGTTGGAATTGGTAGTTCACCTTTAAGATGAAGTCTGAATGTATTATGACAATGGAATCTAGTGCATCAACCTGAGATCACCGAACTTCACATGAGAATGATAATCGAGTTGAATATAAGAATTGTGATGATATTCATTTACTTGAATTCAAAGATGATTGAATCCGTAAGATCATTCATAAGTTTGAATATGATATGTAGACGGGTAACGTACGTTAATCATTGAGGAGTTCATAAGTTTCATCACTGTTAGAACAGTCTGCTGCCCAGTAGTGAAGCTGCCATGCACGCTTAGCGTACGCTAAGCTATGTAGATTAACGTACGCTATCGGGCATATTTAGCGTACGCTACGTTTGGTACGTAACGTACGTTATGTCATCAGGCGAGTCAGTGGGCTGATCAGAGAGGACTGTCGATGCATAGTTAGCGTACGCTAGACTTCATTGTTTACGTGCGCTAACGAGCAGGCTTAACGCACGCTACATAGAATACGTAGCGTACGCTAAGCAGTTTAGGCAGATTACGTTTTATGAACTTTCGGCCGTAAATTGGATTGTTAGACATTCGTACGACATGAGATAAATTCTATATTATTTCTTTTGTTAAGGTTTGAGCTTAGCAACGTGTTTAATCGAAGGGGACGACCTTCGAGCATTTTGATATTTGTGGAAGTCTTCCTTGTCTTCGAATCGAGGCAAGTACCTTAATTGTTTTATGTATTGATGTTATACATATTGTTGTACATGTATGTCGTTGTTGTATGTCCACCTCGTGTTGGTCCGACGGGATCATCGGGGGATCCATGCTAGAGTGCGCTGGATCATCGGACGGGTTTTTCCACCTCGGGTTGGTTTGACGGAATCATCGGGGGGTCTAGGCAGTGAACGCTGGATCATCGGAATTACCATGTGTATGTTGTGATATCATGTTTTGATTATCATGTGTATGTTGTGATATCATGTTGTGATTATCATGTGTATGTTATTATTGAGTTTCTCGTAGGAGAAGACTCTTTGGTTCTTTGTCATTTATATTATTATCATTCTTCGTGAGATGTTGAATAATATGTTGTGGTACTTGTACTAGCATCGTTGTGCTAACCCCTTCGGGGGTGAACATTTGTTTATGTTCAGGATCCAGGAGAGCGGGGAAACAACCACTGGAGTTGCATGACGACGAGGGTGCAGAGTGATGTTCCGGCTGGGTTTATTTGTCTGTTGTTTGTATCGTTTTAATAAGTACTCTAGTACGTCGTCGTTTGTGATGATTTGGATTTGGTGATGTATTAATACTTTTCCTTTGGATATTTGTATTTTCAGTATTGGTCAGAAACTGTTGTATCTTATTTCATTTACTTTCGTACGTTGGTATCTGTTATTGTCTTTTCATTTCTTCAGCCTTGTAAATCCCTATGTAAAGGATTTACGGTGCTGTAATATTCCTGAATATATCGGGGGTGTTACAGAATATGGTATCGGAGCTAAGATTATGGATATCTTGGCCATTGGGTTAAAATAGGGGTCGTATACGTCTTTTGAGGTAACTGGCCGTGAATAACATCACTGTACTGCCTACAACTTCATGCGAGCGGTGGTTGTAAGTTCCTAAACTCTATCTCGTCCTTTTCATATTGTATCTCTTTATACTTGAACATTGAACGATATTGTTTCCTGTATATTGAGTATTTATGCTTACAGTATGTTGAGAGGTAGACGTGGACGTGGTCGCGGTCGTGGGCGCGGATGAAGGAATACCGAAAGAGAAGCTTCGCCTTCTAATCAGGCGAGCCACAGAGATCTATTAATAATGAACCAGAACCTGCTGTGCCCGAAATACTTCATCAGGTGGTGAACCAGATGACTCAGTTCGCCCAAGTCGTGGACCGAATGCAGGTGGCAGTAGAGTTACAACATGGAGATCGACATCAGGGTATCCCAGACATGGGAAATCGAGGCGACCGGTGGCTGCAAGAGGTGGCAAAGATGCAACCACCTAAATTCGACGGTATTTCTGACACTCCCACCTGGGATCATTGGTTAAAGGAATTGGAGAAAATTTTGGCCGGGATTAACTGCCCAGACGACCGGAGAACCTCTATTGCTCAGTACCTTCTGATAGGGGAAGCATCCGAGTGGTGGGAAGCCATCCGGCCTGCAGATCATGATGCGGACTGGACAGAATTTAAATTGATGATGGAAGCTCAGTACTGCCCTCGTCCTGTGAGAGAAGCCAAAGTTCGGGAGTTTTTCTCCGCTCAGCCTTCAGATGTGCCAGTATCTCAGGCAATTAAGACGTTTAACCAGCATCTGGCATTTGTTCGATATCTGGTCAGAACAGATGCAGAAATGATGATCCATTTTGATATGAGAATGAAACCAGAAATCCAGAGGTACATGTCTAGTTTTGAATGTACCACTCTCCGTCAATACCAGGATAAAGCATTGGCGTATGAAATGAAGGAAGCAGCAAAGGAGAAGTTGGCAGAGTCCAAGAAGTAGAAAGTCTCTGGTAGTTTCACGGAGCACAAGAGCAGTGGGCCCCGCAAGGCCCAATCATCCTTCCATTCGTTTAAGAAACCTCCGCACCCATCTAAGAGCGGAAGGAACTTCGGAGCAGCATCAACCATGACGGATGTCACCAGGTAATGCTTTAACTGTGCCCAGACGGGGCACTATCGACGGAATTGCCCCTACCTGCCGTGACTTGTTTTGATTGTGGTCGAGAGGGACATCGTGCGGTGTTCTGTGAAGAGGCTGCAAAGTCTTTTAGAGCCCGTACACCAAAGCCAGTTCAGAAGGAATCCAGTACCCAACAGACGCAGCAAAGTGTTCAGATGCCTCAGAATTTTGGCCGCGGACGAAGTAGAGGACAGTGGGACCGAAAGGGTACATCGAGTGCCAGATCTGTTCCCCCACATCTGTACGGGATGAGGAGAACAGACGATCGTGATGTCACGCCGCATCGTGCATCGTCAGATCCTTTCCCATCCAGTTAGCGTTTTATTCGATACAGGAGCTACGCATTCATTTATATCCTTATCTTGTGTAAATCGTTTGAATATTTTTGGTTTTCATGATTGTGAACCTTATGTTGTGGGTTTACCGAGTGGAGAGAGGATTGTTGGAAACTTAGAAACTAGAGATTTCCCTGTATCGTTTGGAGGCAGAGAGTGGCTCTCAAATTTGATTGTGATAGAAATGCAAGGAGACGGCTTGATACTCGGAGATGATTGGCTTAATCGATATGGAGCTATTGTAAACTACCGAAAGAGGAATATCTCGCTGATCGCTGACGATGGTTCCGAAATACTGTTTGAAGGATGGAAACCAGGAAGCTCAAGAAAAATGATCAAGGCGATGAAAGCTGTCAAATTGTTGAAACATGGCTGTACCAGATACTGGTGTTATGCAATGAAGAAAGAAGACGAAATTGTGGAACTTTCATCCATTCCTATTGTGAACGAATTTCCGGATATATTCCCTGACGAGTTACCTGGACTACCTCCACGACGGGATGTAGAATTCACCATCGAGCTGGAACCCGGAGCTACACCAATTTCTAAGGCGCCGTATCGTATGGCACCTACTGAGATGTACGAACTGAAAAAGCAACTGGAGGAGTTACTGAACAACGGCTATATCCAGCCAAGCGTTTCGCCTTGGGGAGCACCAGTTCTTTTTGTCCGGAAGAAGGATGGATCGTTTTGACTGTGTATTGACTATCGAGAGCTGAACAAGATGACGATTAAGAACAAGTATCCGTTGCCACGTATTGATGATTTGTTTGACCAGTTACAAGGAGCAACGGTGTCTTCTAAAATCAATCTGAGATCAGGATATCATCAGCTGAGGATTAAGGAATCTGATGTTCCGAAATCAGCGTTCAGAACTCGCTACAGACACTATGAGTTTGTAGTGATGCCGTTTGGTCTCACTAATGCACCTGCTGTATTCATGCAATTGATGAACCGAGTGTTCATCGAATATTTGGATAAATTTGTGGTTGTGTTCATTAATGACATTCTGGTGTATTCTAAGAGCCCGAAAGAGCATTCACAGCATTTACGGATTGTGTTAGACCTGTTGAGGAATGAACAATTGTACACCAAACTTTCTAAGTGTGAATTTTGGCTAAAGGAAGTAATGTTCCTCGGCCATGTGGTATCAGTTGAAGGAGTCCGAGTAGATCCTCAGAAGATCGAAGCAGTTATAGATTGGAAGCCTCCAAAGAATGTGAAAGCAGTCCGGAGTTTCTTAGGACTTGCTGGATATTATCGTCGGTTCGTGGAAGGGTTTTCCAAAATTACCCGCCCACTTACTCGACTACTGCAGAAAATTCAAAAGTTTGAGTGGAATGAGTTGTGCCAGAATAGCTTTGATGAATTGAAGAAGTGATTGACGACGGCACCGATTTTAGCACTCCCACGGGGAACTGGAGGATTTATAGTTTACAGTGATGCTTCGAACCAAGGACTCGGATGCGTATTGATGCAGAATGATAAGGTGATCGCTTATGCGTCACGCCAGCTGAAACCTTATAAAGTGAATTACCCAATGCATGATTTGGAGCTAGCAGCAGCAGTTTTTGCTTTGAAAATCTGGAGACATTATCTGTACGGGACTCACTGTCAGATCTTTACAGATCACAAGAGTCTCAAATACATCTTCAGTCAGAAAGAGTCCAAGGACAACTGTACGTGATGGAAATAACTTCATCGTTAACCGAAGAGATCAAATATAAGCAAGCAGATGATCCTTTGATGATTCGGTTACGTGATGAAGTGATCAAGGGAAAGGCCCCTGGATTCGTAATTCATGATGATGGAGTTTTGAGATTTCAGAACCGACTTTGCGTTCCTGATGTCGATGTTCTGAAACAGATGATTATGAAGGAAGCTCACAGCACGCCCTATTCTATCCACTCGGGCACCGGTAAGATGTATAAGGACTTGAAGCAGAACTTTTGGTAGGGCAACATGAAGAAAGATGTAGCGGATTATGTTTTGAAATGCTTGACTTGTCAGCAGGTTAAGATCGAGCATCAACGACCTGCCGGAATGCTGAAGCCGCTCCCGATTCCTGAATGGAAGTGGGAGGACATATCGATGGACTTTATCACTAGTATGCCGAGAACCAAGTCAGGAATGAACATGATTTGGGTGATAGTTGATCGTTTAACCAAATCAGCTCATTTTCTAGGCATCAAGGACACGTGGGGACCATAGAGGTTGGCATGAGTATTTATTTCAGAGATAGTCTGATTGCATGGTACGTCGAAGACCATTATTTCTGACCAAGATGGTCGTTTTGTGTCTCATTTTTGGAAAGCAGTTCATAAAGCCTTGGGGACCGAATTGAACTTCAGCACAGCTTATCACCCGCAGACAGATGGACAATCCGAGAGGACTATTCAAACAGTGGAAGATGTGCTAAGGGCTTGTGCCTTAGATTGGTCAACTGACTGGGAAGTTCATCTACCGTTGATTGAATTTACCTACAACAATAGTTGGCATGCTTCAATTAAGATGGCACCATTTGAGGCATTATACGGGAGAAGATGCACATTGCCCCTATGTTGGGACGATTCATCAGATTTCATCGGAACGGAACCAGAGTTGATCGTGCAAACTCGAGAGAAGATAGCTTTGATTCGCGAAAGGCTGTTGATCGCCCAGAGTAGACAGAAATCTTATGCAGATGTATGCCATCATCCATTAGCGTTCAGTATTGGAGATCACGTACTTTAAAAGGTTTCTCCTACTCGGGGAATCTTTCATTTTGGAAAGAAGGGAAAGTTGAGTCCTAGGTATATCGGACCGTTCGAAATTCTTGAGAGAGTTGGGGAATTGGCATACAGATTGGCATTACTGCCGTCATTGAGCCATGTTCATAACGTGTTCAATGTATCCCAGTTACGGGGGTATATACAAAATCCTAGTCATGTCATTGATTTCGGAGAGATCGAAGTCGCTCAGGATGGTACGTTTGAAGAGAGACCGATCAGGATACTCGAGAGCCGAGTTAAGCAATTGAGAAACAAACCGATCTCATTGGTCAAGGTCCAGTGGTCACACCACGGAGTGGAAGAAGCCACTTGGGAAACGGAAGATAGCATGAAGTCCAGATATCCAGAGTTATTTTCGTCTTAAGTTTCGGGACGAAACTCCTATTTAGTAGGAGAGTATGTAATATCCGGATTTATTATTGTGTATTTCATCTGTTTTGAACCCTGTATTATTCAAAATTGTGATATCGATAATTGAAGTATGATATTCTCGTATTTGAACCCTTGTACATGAGTATGGCAACATGTAAATTTTTCCATGCAAATACGTGATAACGTACGCTAACAAGGATAGCTTAACGTACGTTATCTGTTAAAATTAGCGTACGCTACGAATGTAGCGTAGCGTGCGTTAACCAGTCAATTATTGAGCTGGGCAGCTAGCACATGCGCCAGCCGGACGTGGGTCCGGATAAGATTCCCGCGGGCGAATCTGGACATATTTGGAGTCAACGCTAGTTAGCGTGCGCTAAGGATATTGCGATAGCGTGCACTAAACAACGTAAGTACATAAATGTTATAAAGGGACAGCAACCCATTTTACTTGGTTTACATTTCCTTCACTTGTCCTTCGTTCTTGAGAGACCAGAGAGACTTATATCCTCCTTAAACACACTTAGACCACCTCTACTTGATCATTAAAGATTGGATGTCACTTGTGATTGATCATTGAAGTGTAGAAGCACATTGGATTGGCATACAAACAACCGGAGTTGGATTCTACCTTTTTGGCTCGGTGATCTTCATCTTAAGGTATGTTAATTCTATCTCCAGCCTTTAGATTCGTGTTCTAGAAGAATAAGATGAATCATGCAATCAAAATATTGAGTCCCATTGGTGAATTATTCAAACAAACATCATGTTTAGAAGATTGGAATGATTATGCTTATGATATCGTCGTTGGAACATCGTAGTTGGAATCTTAGTACGTCAAATGATGAGAGGAATATTCTGAGATTGATTATCCGTATGAATAACGTTGCCATATTGATCGTAAACTTGGAGTTGATATCATTTTTGTTAAAAGTACCTTAGAAAGAATCATCTCAGGTTGTATCCTTTCTTACAAGTTGGAATTGGTAGTTCACCATTAAGATGAAGTCTGAATGTATTATGACAATGGAATCTAGTGCATCAACCTGAGATCACCGAACTTCACATGAGAATGATAATCGAGTTGAATATAAGAATTATGATGATATTTATTTCCTTGAATTCAAATATGATTGAATCCGTAAGATCATTCATAAGTTATGAATATGATATGTAGACGGGTAACGTACGTTAATCACTGAGGAGTTCGTAAGTTTCATCACCATTAGAACGGTCTGCTGCCCAGTAGTGAAACTGCCATGCACGCTTAGCGTACGCTAAGCTATGTAGATTAACATACGCTATCGGGCATGTTTAGCGTACGCTACGTTTGGTATGTAATGTACGTTATGTCATCAGGCGAGTCAGTGGGCTGATCAGAGAGGACTGTCGATGCATAGTTAGCGTACGCTAGACTTCATTGTTTACGTGCGCTAACGAGCAGGCTTAACGCACGCTACATAGAATACGTAGCGTACGCTAAGCAGTTCAGGCAGATTACGTTTTATGAACTTTCGGCCGTAAATTGGATTGTTAGACATTCGTACGATGTGAGATAAATTCTATATTATTTCTTTTGTTAAGGTTCGAACTTAGCAACGTGTTTAATCGAAGGGGACGACCTTCGAGCATTTTGATATTCGTGGAAGTCTTCCTTGTCTTCGAATCGAGGCAAGTACCTTAATTGTTTTATGTATTGATGTTATACATATTGTTGTACATGTATGTCGTTGTTGTATGTCCACCT
This sequence comes from Orobanche coerulescens, assembly GCA_033398695.1. Classification (NCBI taxonomy): domain Eukaryota; kingdom Viridiplantae; phylum Streptophyta; class Magnoliopsida; order Lamiales; family Orobanchaceae; genus Orobanche; species Orobanche coerulescens. The sequence continues at coordinate 71,812,279 of CM065802.1, forward strand.
CGTGTTGGTCCGATGGGATCATCGGGGGATCTATGCTAGCGTGCGCTGGATCATCGGACGGGTTTTTCCACCTCGGGTTGGTTTGACGGAATCATCGGGGGGTCTAGGCAGTGAACGCTGGATCATCGGAATTACCATGTGTATGTTGTGATATCATGTTGTGATTATCATGTGTATGTTGTAATATCATGTTGTGATTATCATGTGTATGTTATTATTGAGTTTCTCGTAGGAGAAGACTCTTTGGTTCTTTGTCATTTATATTATTATTATTCTTCGTGAGATGTTGAATAATATGTTGTGGTACTTGTACTAGCATCGTTGTGCTAACCCCTTCGGGGGTGAACATTTGTTTATGTTCAGGATCCAGGAGAGCAGGGAAACAACCACTGGAGTTGCATGACGACGAGGGTGCAGAGTGATGTTCCGGCCGGGTTTATTTGTCTATTGTTTGTATCGTTTTAATAAGTACTCGAGTACATCGTCGTTTGTGATGATTTGGATTTGGTGATGTATTAATACTTTTCCTTTGGGCATTTGTATTTTCAGTATTGGTCAGAAACTGTTGTATCTTATTTCAGTTACTTTCATACGTTGGTATCTGTTATTGTCTTTTCATTTCTTCAGCCTTGTAAATCCCTATGTAAAGGATTTACGACGCTGTAATATTCCTGAATATATCGGGGGTGTTGCAGTTCCATCTCGGGGCCCACGGCGCTGTAATATCCCCGATCGGCTCTGGGGGTGTTACAGTTATGAAATTCAAAATTTTACTGTTTTAGAGTTGATCTAGATTATATATTCATGAACGACATGAACCGAATTAATTACATGGATCTGGAGATCTTGAATATAAAGCCCAGCAAGGCCCATAAACCAAGACCCTACAAAGCCCAGGGATAAACCTCTCAACTCGGCTTAGGGAATGACATCTAGGCCGACCTGAAAGCCAGGTCCATACTCGGTTTGGTATAGCTCAGATTCAAGCCAAGACTTGGTTCAGGCAACCAACTTGCCACGCCGACTCGGCTCAGTGACAGAATAAGCCGATATTAGTAAATCTACACGTAAATATATGAAGGTCCTATCCTTGTAGCACAACACGGAACCTGATGAAATCCAAGATAGAGACAAATAAAGATATCCTTACTTAGCAAGGACTCTTTTCCACAAGGAAACTACATACACAATCCTTATCAGGATTCTACTTCCCATATATATGAAGTCCAATACCAACACGTACTCGATGACTTTCTCTGCAAGTTAGGGTTGCAACATTCATGTCCAGATAAACAGGTGTCCTTACACCTACACTGGTACATAGAATTTTTGACTCTCAACATAGTCAATTAATCTTATTCCTACCTTATATTCACCATACTTACTCTCACGCCGGAGGGCCTTCGCCGGTGAAGCCACGACTCAGTTCACGTGTTTTCTTATGTGTAGGTCCGATCAGGAAGTTCGCTCGCCGGAATTATCTGAACCGTTTGGATAAGGGCTGATCCAATACGTTTTTGGCAGCATCAGTTTGGTTCCGTTGCTGAGAAACATCGAAGAAGCTCTTCGGACAACCACATCTCATGGATGAAATTCCCCGAGACGGGCAAGAGACCAGCGTCACCCCTGGTGACCAGAACCCGCCTCAACAGACGAATCGACAAAGCACGGTTGCCACCACAAAAAATGCGGTCGATATTAGCAATAATATTGGGTAATTTCCTCCGCCACCTCACCACAGTATAGGGATGACCCTGCGCAATCGGGGACTTCCTCCCCAGCGACCACGAATACTTATGGCCGCCATAGATGAGCAGAAACATCGACAACCCAGCCTCAGAATAACGATGATGGCCCCCCACAGCTGCCTCCAATAGATAGAAGGACCTTACTCCATCAGAATTTAATAACACTCCAACAGCTGGCTGAAACTCAAAGGGCCCTTCTGGAATATGACCCAGATCATTCCATGGCACGTTCCCTTCAACCCTCCAAAACTAGGACGATAGGAGGAATCCATGAAGAGAATAATAGGTCTCCATCGGTGGGTAAACGACGTGATGGACCCCCTCCGGTAAATCCAACTCAAAATCATCACAGTCAGCTTAGAGGACGGTTGGTCAAAAGAGGCCGACATGAGGAATGTCTGAGGGATCAATTAAATCGGCTAAGAGAGCAAGAGGCCGAGTCTCCCGAAGTCAGAATAGTGGGTGAGAGGTGGCCTAAAGACGACCTATGAAGAACTCCTAGGCGGACATCTCAACATCACAATTCCCCCACCCGGCCCCCATCGGGTCCAGCGGGGAGTCGAGTTGTAGTGTAAAACAAGACGACCGAGGAAGGCAAAGTTTAGGTTGAGGTGCGAAAAATCAAAGGAGATCCTGCAGTGGCTCAGGACTTGAAGCTCGCGTTTTATGGGAATTTAAAGAGAGAATGGATAACATGGAAAACAAGCAGGGACAGAGTAGATCAAGAAACGAGTACGATGTTATCGATTCACCTCTGAATCCTCATCTTAAGCTCCCTAATATGGACAAATACTCGGGCACATCTGACGCCAGGGACCACCTTCAATCCTTTGATGTCATGATGGCCTTGATCTCTAACCAAGACGACATCCTTTGTAAAGATTTCGCCAGCACCTTGGCTGGAGCTGCCAGGTCCTGGTTCATGGATCTGGAGAAAAGTAGTATCAACTCATTCTCGAAAATGAAAAAATTGTTCTTAGAATATTTTGCTACAGCAGGAGCAAGAAAGAAACGATTGTCTGACTTAGAACACACCGTCCAATGGAAGAACAAGTCGACCATGGATTTCTACAACAGATTCAGAACCTTGCCCGACTCCATAGAAGAGCGGCTCACGAATAGGGAGATCATTGTGTGCTTCACTAACGGACAGAGATCTGAAGCCCTTACCCATGAAATGTTCATAATGGAGCCAGCGACAAAAGCAGGCCTATACCACATGGCCTACCCCACAGGCCTTGTTGAAGAAAAGAAGAAGCAGAGGTTAGAGAGAGGAGATCGGGAGAGATAGGGACGTAGAAAGCAAGCCGACTGATGGCACCCATATTCGAGGCTCCAACGTCGGAGGATATAAAGAGGTACAGAGAAAGCCGAGGTCTTCATCCCCCTCACAAAGCCGATCTCAGAGATACTCAACCTGGTGGATCTTCCTCCGCCCAAGTCCATCAGAGACAACCCGAAGTACCCTAAAGACGCCAACAAATACTGCGCCTACCATAAGGATAATGGACACAAAATGGAGAATTGTTACTCCTTGAAAAAAATGGTGCAAAAATGGGTCGACAAAGGGAAGATAGAGCGGTATGTCATGAAGAAAGATGGTAAGAGGTTAAGGGATGATAGGCAAGATGACAGGCCGCCCAGGTCCAAACTGCACATCATCAGAGAATAAATCCCCTCAAATACCAAATTGAAAGAGCAGATCCATGAGCTAAGTAAGGTGTATCACCTCCCACCATGGATTCATAGGGGCGAGGAGGCAATAAGCTTTTCTCCAAATGAGTTGGCAGGAAACAGAGCCACGAGGGAACAACTCCTAGTGATCAAAGGGAGGATAGATAACTGCGAATCAGAAAGGCTCCTAACTGACTCAGGGGCCGCGAAAGATATCTTGTACTACAGAATCTTCAAAGAGATGGGGCTACCTGACAGCATGCTATCTCCTTACAATGGAAGACTAGAAGGATTCACAAACCATAAAGTAGAGGCGAAAGGGACTGTGGACCTAATATTTGAGGTCGGAGATTATCCCTTCCAAACCTCAGCCACTATAATGTTTATTGTGGTGGACTTCGCATCAGATTATCATGCCATTCTGGGCTCTCCGAGTCAAGGCAAACTCGTGATGGTCGCCTCCCTACCTCACCAAAGGGCGAAGTTTCCCACACCAGCAGGAATAGGATGTGTCCTAGGGACTCCCAAAAACTTCTTGGAACATGTCATGAGATCTAGAAAAATGAAGCATAAGATGGAGATCGACACCCCAGAAAAGAACATCACCATCACCAAATCCACCAAAGTTACAGGGCTGAGCCCCTGAAGAGAAGTCCTCCGGGCAATGGTCGAGACACCCTGGACTTGCAGTATGTACAAGACGCTTGAGAAAGTATTACCAATAGAAGAATTTAAGCCGAGCTATTCGTTTACACCTTTGATGTAATGGCTTTTTATCTATAAAAATCCTTTTCATCATTCTATCAAGTACTTAATTTGTACGTGCTTAGACATTACATAACAATGTCTGAACATTAAAACAAGTCTAGAGCACTAACGCCTGACTTAAACATTTAAGCAAGGCAACTCTTTACAAATTCAGATGAAAGCCTAGTTCCTATAAAAACTAAAGCATACATAACATGCTTGGTCACTAATATGCCGAGTTAATATTAAGACATCTAACTCAGACAATCTGAGCCTAGTTATGACAACTAGTTCGCTCAAAATGAGTACATGACACTCAACACACCGAGTTAAGATTAAGACATCTAAATCTATAGACAAATTGGGCCTAGTTCTGACAACTAGTTCGCTCAAAATGAGTACATGACACTCAACACACCGAGTTAAGATTAAGACATCTAACTCTATAGACAAATTGGGCCTAGTTCTGACAACTAGTTCGCTCAAAATGAGTACATGACACTCAACAAACCGATTTAAGATTAAGACATCTATATCTACATACAAATTGGGCCTAGCTCTGACAACTGGTTTGCTCGAAATGAATACGACACTCAGCATACCGAGTTAAGATTAAGACATCTAACTCCATAGACAAATTAAGCCCAGTTCTGACAATTAGTTCGCTCAAATTTAAAAAGTACAAGGCACTCGACACGCCGATCATAGATAAATAATCCCTTGCTCATCCACAAGTAAACCAAGACATGCTTCTCAGCTTTACCAGGAAGGTGGGCGCAACCGCCTCTTAGTATGCATTGAAATAAGCCGACCTCAGCATCTCGACCTGGCTTGAAACTAGTTCGTGGTTGGTTAAGTATGAGACAAGCGTCTCCAAAGACGAGATAGGAAACTTGAGCATAAACTGCATAACAAGTGAAGTACAGAAGCAAATACGGCAAGAACACCAGAAAAGGGTTCAAAATAAGGCCAAGCTTAGAAGAACATATGAAAGCCTAAAGGCCTCGATAAAATGGCCGAGGTCAGATATCGCAAATATCCAGATACAAAAGGGAAAATACATTGTTCAAGCCAAAACAGCTTTACAACCCATCCAAATACAAAGACAAACTGAACTATCCAAGTCCGGCGCCATCCTCATCCTCGGCCTGTTCTATCAAGTCGTCGAAGTTATTCTCTCAAGGAGTCGGAGGATCCCATGCCGGCTTCCCTTCTTGAGGATCCCTAGCCCGTATGTTCTTAAGATCATTCTCAGAGTACGGGATCATAGAATGAGCCGCCCTGGCTTCAGCGCTGTAAGGATCTTGGATGAAGAGTCGGGCAAGCTTCTCCATAGGCACCTCGACTTCAGGGTCAATGTAGAGGAGCCGAGACAAATTGGACCAGGCATCACCGTAGACAGAGCCCGTTTCGTCAGCCAATTCATCCCGATACTGCTTGCTCTTTTGGTATCGAATATCAATCACAATGGCCTCCTATTTGCCGGGTATGCTCTTCTCAAGAAAGGCCAGCCTTTCATCCGCGGCATTCCTCTTCAATGCCAAGACCTCGGCCCTCTTCCTATGTGCCTCGGCCTCGGCCTCAGCAATATTTAGGGCGGACTCAAACTGAAGCAATGCCTCCTCTAACTTCCTTAAATCTTCAAGCGCGGACTTCCTGGCCACCTCGGCCTATTCAACCTTCAGCACGGCCTCGTGCACCACGGCATCGTGAGAAGCCTTCTCCTTCTCAAGGGTTTCTACCCTCTCAGCGATCTTAGCAGCAAATTCTTGGGCCGACTTAGCAGCGGACTCGTTCTTGCACGCCAAATCCTCCACTTGCCTAAATACAGCATACTCGTGCTGGGTTATGGAGGCAAGCTGAAAAAAGAAAAAACAAACTCAGGAACCGGTGGATTGTAGAAAAGAAATTGCAAAGTATGAGAAATCTGGACGGGATAACGGTACTCACTAAGAATTAAACCCTTCCTGTTGAAGAGTTGGAGTGAACTCGGCTTGTCAGCAATGAGTCGTTCAATGTAAGATGCATTCACAGCGCTCTTGATGATCGGTCCCCCAAGCCTCAATGCAGCCCCATATCGAACAGTCTAATCAAACCCAAACATAATGGGCGCGGCAGCAAAGGAGTCGACCAGGTTTTTGTTATCGGCATCAAAAAGGGCGAAAGCCGAGGATGAACGGATGAAACGCAATGCTTGAGGAAATGATCCGAGTAAATCGTCAGAAAAATGGACGGAAATGGCATGGTGTGAAGTATCGCCAGGCTGTCGCAAGCTCTGTTCTCTGTTCGGAATCCACAAAATGAAGGAAATGATTTTGATTTTATAAGGAGGGCACGCGAATGTCATAATTGCACCACATTAATGGGCACGGTTGTCCTGTAGAGGGTCTCTTCACTTCTCCACACGTGTGATCTTCCGTGTGACACCAACACACCACATTATCTACAATATAAAATAATTAGACATTTCATTTGCATATCCATAACGTTAATAAATATGCAAAACATGTGATTAAATGTAATTAATATTCTCATAGGTAGTAACAGGGAAATTAGGTAATACAAGCATAAAGTATGCTTTGCAGTATACAATCCTAACACTTGCCGTGCCGACTCGGCTCAATGACAGAATCAGCCAAGATCAGTAAATTTACACGTATATATATGAAGGTCCTATCCTTGTAGCACGACACGGAACATGGTGAAATCCAAGATAGAGACAAATAAAGATATCCTTACTTAACAAGGACTCTTTTCCACAAAGAAACTACATACATAATCCTTATCAGGATTCTACTTCCCATATGTATGAAGTCCAATACCAACATGGACTCGATGACTTTCTCTGCAAGTTAGGGTTGCAACATTGACGTCTATATAAGCAGGTGTCCTTACACCTACACTGGTACACAGAATTCTTCACTCTCAACATAGTCAATTAATCTTATTCCTACCTTATATTCACCATACTTACTCTCATTTCGGAGGGCCTTTGCCGGTGAAGCTCCGGCTCAGTTCACGTGTTTTCTTATGTGTAGGTCCGATCAGGAAGTTCGCTCGCCGAAATTATCCAAACCGTTTGGATAAGGGCTGATCTGATACGTTTTTGGCATCATCAATTCATTTAATGACTTGAATGTTTATGTTCAAGTTGGATCAAAATGTAGGATGAAGAAGATTGAGAATGGTCAAAGCGGTGTTTGCCGCATTATAAAAACATTAAGAATTATTAATATAATGCAGTTACATGCAATATTCTATAGAAAATATCAGAAGAACCAAACAAGAAGAAGGTGGAAGTGTAGTAGCAATTCTAAATGAAAGTAATAATATATTTATAATGTTTATAATGAGGTATATTATTAATTAAGTGTTGGTTAATTTATATATTAAAGTTATTAGTATATTTAAAAAAATTGGAATACTGAAAGTTATCAATATGTCTTGATATATAAAAAATTCTAGAAACGCAAACCGTTACCGTATCGAAAGTACCGGTAACGGCAATATTGTAACACCCCCGAGATATTCAGGGTATATTACAGCGCCATAGACCCCTACATGGGACCCACCAGGCTAAATAAGAAATACCACTCATCTAACCATCTCGGTTAGCGAGAAAAACACACATCACCAAGACGAAGATAAAATAGAACTCCCAGTATAACCGGCAGAACAAACATCAACGACATTCATAAATAACATTTACTGATACAAATCACAATCCGAGTAAAATGCCTAAGTACTCGCGAGTACTATTATAAGTTTGCAAGATTAGAAAACAATCATATAAAAAAGGACAACGAAAACAAGGAAACTCAAATGCACAAGTCAATAACCCTGGCCAGTGTTAGGAGTATGCCCTCGAATGCCACTCAGAGGTTGTTGAGTGAGGGCATTGTACTTGTAATTATGTAAACCATTTATATAAGGCAAATGATTGTTTCTTTATTTACTGGTAGTTACTGGCATTTCTAACTCGTAAATAAACATATAGAAACTAGTCCGTGTATTTGAGAGCAAAACGTTCCACTCCTTATTGGATAAGGGGTCGCACCTTGGAAAGGTTTATAGCTCAAATACTTAATCGTCAAGTCGATGAAACTTGGTAGGCGTTAAGTTTATGTAAAGACTTGTATGACGTGTTCTTTGACATGGAGAGTGCATCGAACACTAATGGTTAGTGGGAGCACACGTTATAGGTATGCTAATTAGATTAGTATACTCGAACCGACTCACCCTCGATTCGTCACATGGATTTCACTCCGACACCAATGACGGAATCGAAAGGTTGTGATAGGTATTCGTGAACCTTCGACTTGAGGATTTAGTAGGGATGTGCTTGTGACGTCAAGATTTTCATTAGAGTAGTTCGACCACCATGCCGGAAGGCGGGGTCAACCTCGGCGTGCATCTTGACGGGCAAGTAGCAGTCTCTTGAATACCAAGATAGAATTCTTTCTCCGTTAGTGAGCGGGTTATATGTCCTATGCGGTTATTGGCGAGATGAGATCATAAGTCTTTGGCCAAAGCATTGGAGCCGGTTGTATTAGATACCACGGCACTCGATGATCTCGATTTGCATTAACGCATGCATAGCGTCAAGTACAGATAGGGTTTGGTAGCCGTGACCTAAAACTTGATCGGGACATTTGAAAGAAGGGTTTATCGTTCTTGGTATTCACGAGAATGGTTCTTGAATGATCCCAATCATTCGTTCTCGGATTAAGTGCAGTGTAGGCCGCGAGTGGCTAGGTGGTGCTACTACTCTTTGGTTCCTCCCATTCTTTCGAGACGGACCTCTACCGAGTCGCGCATTAGGATTGACGACGGAATGAATCGAGCTTAATCTCTCATTATAAATATTAGATATTGGATATCTAATTTGGGACATTGGATGTCTAAATCGATTTATTGGATAAATTGATTTACGGCCTAATGGATTAAATAAATTACTGGGTGATTAATTTAATTCGTGAATATAATTATTTCTTGGAGAAATTAATTATATTATTATGTATTTAATGTGATTAATTGATTGGATTAATTAATCGACACAAATACATCGGAACGGAATAGGAGTTTATCTGTTTGGACTCACGGAGTCAGAAGCGGATCGAACTCGTCGATACCTTCTAGATGGCTGCCCTCCTTCCACCTACTTTCCACCAAGTCTTCAATTCCATTTTATTATAGATGATAATGACTTGGTGGGGGAATCTCATGTGATATGATTTGATTTATGTGGGTTGAATAAGAAGGGCAAGAGGACAATGATCTCACTTACTCAACCTTTAGTAAAGGCTTCCAACCGTGAGTAGAGAGAGAGAGAGAGAGAGAAAAATCATTTTCTCAAGTCTTCATCTTGATCTTCTTCTTCACTTTGATTCTTGAGTTTTCTTGGAGAAAATTCAAGATACATTAAGAGAGATATATTATACACTTAGAGTGTAATAACAAAAGCTTCACCACTTGATTCTAGCCGTAACCTTAGAGGTTAATCAAGTGTTGTTGTTCGATCGTTTTTCCGGGCGTGGCAAGTAGAGACGCGGTGTTTTCGGCGTTGGATCGTTCAAGGGCTTGGAGCGGATTGAACACGTAGAGATCAAACTAAAGCTTGGGGAATAGCTCAAGAGAAGGTTTCCATTTAATCAACGGACTTCGAGGGTTAGTTTTTTACGACTCTTGCTTTTCGTTTATATATTCGTATATACGTAGCTCGATCGATTCTCGTAGGGATTCGGATCGAATTAATTTTCGTTTTACGCTTCATTGGGCCTTGATTTAGGCACCGAATCCCAACAGTGGTATCGGAGCGTAGGTCTTGCGATCGTATATACGATATTGGCATTTGGAATGCTTGATTAGATGGTGAATGATTTGGAATCATTTTAGTCATAATCGTGGTATATATTTTTACGTTCGTTGTAGTTATATTTTTCGTAAGTTTATGTCTAAATATAAATCTTAATTTCTTGGAAATATGATTTATATTGAAGATATGAATGTTGAAAAATATTGATATTGGATATCCGGTCGAAAATCGAGCTCGAATCGTCGTCGGACGACTTTTCGGACAAAGGCGAGAAGTCTGCCAGGTGACTCGGCCGTGTCAGTGACACGGGCCGTGTCGAGCAGCCCCGAGCCCTTGCCGAGCGGACCCGACCGTGTCGAGACACGGGCCGTGCACTGGCCGGTAGCCGAGCATGACTCGGCCATGCCAGATCGGCGGAAAGTGCCGGCGATGACTTCGGCCATGGCGAGCCATTTCGCCCGGCTCGATTTTTCCGTGTATTCTTGAAAATTAATCTCCCGCATGTTAAATTGGATTTAATATGATTAAAATGATTTATGGTATTTCATTTTATAAGGGAAATTTGATTAATTGGAATATTTATGGTCGATAGAATTATTTTGAGCGTTATTATATTACCGATTGTGTGAATCGATTGGATCGGTTCGTATTGTTGATTGGATCAATATATCTCTACGCTTTCCATTTATTTAGTATTTATTGAATGAATGCTTTTGAATGGGGATGTGGTTCGTGGACTTAGTTTTGAATCGTTCGTTTTATTCGATTGGGTTGTAAAGGCCGTTTTGAGCCTATTTATTTTACTAGAAAAATTTGTATCTAGGATGCAATTTTCAATGTAAAATTTATATGTAATGACGAAGACCGGAGGAAGATCCATTTCGAGAAGACGAAGATTCAAGACGAAGACTTGTAATTAGATTACGGAGTTTTTTTTTCTAGGAACGGTCCATGAACCACATGTTGGTAGCAACTAGGTTGTGATTGGTTGTTTCATATTGTATGAATGCCACAAACGCGCTTAAACGATTAATGTGCAAAGTGTAACGTTAATCGCGATAATTCTCCCACAACAAATAATTAAGTTTATAAGGTTTCAAGGTTTTCCTTCCCTCCATCGAGTTTTCGGGAAATTGAAATCCAAACCGGATGTGCTATGCTTCCGAGTTATCGGGGTAGTCGTTCGGGGAGGACGGATAAATTAACGGGAGCGCATTGGATGCCTTCGGTTGGAGCAAATTTTATCCCTAGAAACCTGATAGGTTGCCGGATAAGATTCAATTGTGAAACGATTGCGTCGATGGTATAAACTTAACTTGTTCACGAACCATAGAAACCGTATAGGTTGAGGGGAGTGAACAAGGGGAAAAGAAAATCGAATCATCCATTAGATGGGTTGGTGTTGGACTCCAATTTATGAAATTTATTAGACTAGAAACACATTCGGTTGCCCTCTATTAAGATTTATAAAGAACTCGATCACCACTATGAAGTAGAGCGACGATACTTAGGATTTCACATGGGAGTGTGTTATTCCGATAAAAATAGTGGGAGCGGGTAACAAGAATAGAAAGACCTTAATTCTACACTCGAACATAATTGAATGAGTCACTAATTAATCTGTTATACTTAATGCGTACATAACTCAATATGACAATGAATCCACTCGCAATTCTACTCGAAAAGAACACCTTAATGGGACCTAACTTTGTGGATTGGCTCATGTCGATGATTGTCCTCGGTATAGAGGCACTGGGATACGTCTTGGAGACGGACATTCGGCGCCTCCTATGCGGACTCGAGCCAATCAGAAGAGATTGAAGACCACGAAAAGTGGGTTAAGGATGACGTGAAAGTCCGTGCTTATATGATGGCTTCCATGTCTAATGAGCTTCGAGAGCTCATGAGAAAATGACTTACGCTAGGCGATTCTATCTCACTTAGCAAGGCTTTATGGTGAGCACGGTGAATCGCTAGATATGAGATATCCAAGCAAGCTGTTCGGTGCAAGGATGAAGGAAGGTGAGAAGGTTGGGAACATGTCCTCAAAATGATATCCATGATCGAGAGATTGGAGGCTCTTGATTTTAAAATGGATACTTCTCTCCAAACCGACCTTATCCTACAGTCTCTCCCGATTCCTTCTCACGGTTTGTTATGAACTTCAAGCTGCAATGAGATTGCATGTAATTTAGTGGGCTAATGAACAAACTTGTGACCGCTCGTCTCAAATGAAGACTCCGCGGATGAAGGAGTCGCTCTTGTGATTTCTTCGGACCTCGGAGGTCTAAGAATAAGAAGAAAAAGACCAAGAAGCGGATGGACCACAAGCTAAGGACCTTAAGGGTAAGGGCAAGGCCCCAATGGTTCCGAAGAACAAGAAGAAAAGGATACTTGTCTCAAGTGCGGTGGTGAGCCCTTTGGGCTAGAGACTGTCCGATTCTTCATGGCACTTGGTCTGAGAACTTTTAGTTTTGGAAACAAATTGTTACGCTCTTGTATTTTCTACTTCTGAATCTTGGATTACGGTGCTAGTTCTCATATTTGTACCGTGAATCGGGATGCGGAACAAAGTAGGAAGCTTGGAGCTGGAGAAGTTATGATCACAATCGGAAGCGGGCATAGTGTCGAGGCGACCGACATAGGATCACTTCTTTTGGGTTTAGAATCCGGCTTTGTTTTGACTTTAGAAGATGTACTTGTTTTGCCCAAGGGGCACAAAAACATTGTATCCATTCGGTCATGGACCGAAAAGGCTTTTCATTTTTCATTGGTGATGGTTCTGCAAAATTTATTTTAGAAATAAACTAGTAGATGCGCTACATTGTTGAATGGATTGTATCATCTAAATCTCAAAACAAAGTAGTTGTGAATACTATGACTAGAAAACGTGGTAGGGATGAAACCAATCAAGTTTTGAAATGGCATCTTAGACTTGGTCATGTTGGTCGGACCAAGGTTTACAAGATGGAAAAGATGGACTTATGGGTCCATTGGGATCGGATCCCTTTCCTACTTGTGAATCTTGCCTTAAAGGCAAAATGACTAAGTCCCCCTTCACGAGGACTTTTGAAAGAGCCGATAAATCGGGATTAATCCATCTTGCGCGTATGTGGTGCTTTAGAAGCGGCACGTGACGGATATCAATATTTCATTACGTTTTGATGATCATACTAGGTATGGTTATGTATACTTAATGAAACATAAATCGAGGCCTTTGAAAAATTCCGGGAATTCAAGGCCCTAGTCGAGAAACAAGCGGTAATCATATCAAAGCACTTGGTCGGACCGAGGTGGCGAGTATATGAGTACGGAGTTTGACGAGTTCCTTAAGGAACATGGAATAGTTTCACAACTAACACCTCCAGTACTCCTCGGTTAAATGGTGTGTCGAAAGGAGGAACCGGACCCTGTTGAACATGGTCCGTTCCATCTTGGGCTATCTTGACTTGCCGATTTACCCGTGGGGTATGCACTCCTGATTGCCGCGTATATCTTGAATAGATGTCCTTCCAAATCCGTTCCTAAAACTCCACATGAGATGTGGGAGGAAGGAAACCAAGTCTTAATCATATTAGGATTTGGGGATGTCCCGCCTATGTCAAGAAGACTAAGGTGGAAAAGTTGGAAGCTAGGTCTGCGAAGGGACGTTTCATTGGATTCCGTGCAGGACGATGGGATATCTATTCTACATGCCCGAAGATCGAAGGATCATTGTTGCTTTACAAGCACACTTCTGGAAGATGAGTTCATTCGGGAAGGCGGAGCGAGTAGAAGTATTTCTTTAGAAGAATACAATGAAACTCCTCGAGAGACACTGTGCAAGAAACTGGAACCGAACTTTACGAAACACAAGTACAACCACCTCGTAGGTCTAGTAGGGTGTCTCATTTACACGAGAGGTATGGGCTTGTGCACTTGGAGGAGCCGGGTCTCCATGAGGTTCCAAGTGATAGCCAAGAGACCGACCGACGACCTATGACCAAGCGATGGTGGATGTAGACTCCGCGAAATGGCGTGAAGCTATGGAAGGCGAGATAGACTCGATGCATGTCAATCAGTGCGGACTCTAGTAGACCGCCCCAAGGGCATAGTGCCTATTGGGAACAAGTGGATCTACAAGAGAAAGGCGATGGTGATGGCAAGGTTGACGCCTATAAGGCCGGGCTAGTGGCAAAGGGTTATACCGGAAGGAAGGAATCGATTACCACGATACCTTCTCGCCCGTAGCCATGATCAAGTCTATTCGCATGATGCTTGCTATAGGCGCCTACCACGATTATGAGATATGGCAAATGGACGTAAAGACGGCTTTCCTTAATGGATTCCTCGAGGAGAAATCTATATGGAAGCGGCTAAAGGCTTTGTATCCGAAGTCGATATTCGTAAAGTGTGCAAGCTTCAGCGTTCCATTTATGGGTGAAGCAAGCGTCGCGTAGTTGGAATCTTCGTTTTGTGAGGCGGTCAAGAGTTTGACTTCGTGCAAAATGAAGAGGAACCTTGTGTATACAAGAGGGTTAGTGGGAGCAAGATCGCATTCTTAGTACTATATGTAGATGACATTCTACTAATAGGAAATGATGTGGGAATGCTCGGTTACGTGAAAGCTTGGCTTTGAGTAATTTCTCCATGAAAGACTTGGGAGAAGCTACCTATATTCTTGGTATTCGACTCTAGGGATAGAGCGAAGAGAACAATAGGTCTTTCCCAAGCCCTCTATATAGATAAAATCTTAAAGCGATTTAAGATGGATGATTCTAAAAGAGGGTTCCTACCGTGCGACATGGAATAAAACTCACCTTGAAGATGTGTCCTCAAAATGAGGAACAACGAAAGGAAATGAGTAATATACCATATGCTTGGCCGTGGGTAGCCTTATGTATGCTATGTTGTGTACAAGACGACATTGCGCATCTTTGTAAGCGTGGTGAGTAGGTTTCGAGGCAAACCCGGGTAGGGAACATTGACCGCCAGTAAGAACGTTCTCAAGTACTTGAGAAGGACTAGAGATATGGTTACGATGTATGGTGGTGGAGAATTGGATGTGGTGGGATTCACCGATTCGGACTTCCAGGGCGAAGGACGACTCGATGTCCACTTCGGCTACATATTTACTCTTAATGGAGGAGCGGTATCTTGGCGTAGTGCCAAGCAAAGCGCGGCTACGATTCCACTGTCGGTGAGTATCAAGCGGCCTCGGAGGCTTCAAGGAAGGGTTACGGATTAAGAAGTTTCGGGAGAACTTCAAGTGATACCATGTCTTGAAATTGCTGTTCATTGTCTTTGCGACAACGACGGAGTGTAGCGCGAGCCAAGGAGCCGAGGTTTCACAAAGACCAAACATATTGAGAGGAAGTATCATCTCGTAAGAGAATTTGTTCGCAAGGGATACATTGTCTTTGCATAGAGTAGACTCGGCCGACAACGTCGCCGATCCGACCAAGCCACTATCTCGGACTAGCTTGGAGCGTCATCGGAGAACATGGGTATTAGATACCATAGTGTGTGGCATTGAGTGCAAGTGGGAGATTGTTAGGAGTATGCCCTCGAATGCCACTCGGAGGTTGTTGAGTGAGGGCATTGTACTTGTAATTATGTAAACCATTTATATAAGGCAAATGATTGTTTCTTTATTTCTTGGTAGTTCTTGGCATTTCTAACTCGTAAATAAACATGTAGAAAAAATTCCGTGTATTTTAGAGGAAAACTTTCCTCACCTTATTGGATAAGGGGGTGGGCACTGGAAGGGTTGTTGGTCTAATACATAATCGTTCGCAAGTCGATGAAACTTGGTAGGCGTTAAGTTTATGTAAAGACTTGTATGACGTGTTCTTTGACATGGAGAGTGCCTGTCGAACACTAATGGTTAGTGGGAGCACACGTTATAGGTATGCTAATTAGATTAGTATACTCGAACCGACTCACCCTCGATTCGTCACATGGATTTCACTCCGGGACCGTCAATGACGGAATCGAAAGGTTGTGATAGGTATTCGTGAACCTTCGACTTGAGGATTTAGTAGGGATGTGCTTGTGACGTCAAGATTTTCATTAGAGTAGTTCGACCCTGTAAACCGGAAGGCGGGGGTCAACCTCGACGTGCATCTTGACGGGCAAGTAGCAGGTCCTACTGAATACCAAGATAGAATTCTTTCTCCCGTTAGTGAGCGGGTTATATGTCCTATGCGGTTATTGGCAGATGAGATCATAAGTCTTTGGCCAAAGCATTGGAGCCAGTTGTATTAGATACACGACATGATCTCGATTTGCATTAACGCATGCATAGCGTCAAGTACGAATAGGGTTTGGTAGCCGTGACCCTAAAACTTGATCGGGACATTTGAAAGAAGGGTTTATACGTTCTTGGTATTCACGACGAATGGTTCTTGAATGATCCCAATCATTCGTTCTCGGTTAAGTGCAGTGTAGGCGCCAGCTGGCTAGGTGGTGCTACTACTCTTTGGTTCCTCCCATTCTTGATCGAGACGGACCTCCGAGTCGCGCATTAGGATTGGACGGAATGAATCGAGCTTAATCTCTCATTATAAATATTAGATATGGGATATCTAATTTGGGACATTGGATGTCTAAATCGATTTATTGGATAAATTGATTTACGGGCTAATGGATTAAATAAATTACTGGGTGATTAATTTAATTCGTGAATATAATTATTTCTTGGAGAAATTAATTATATTATTATGTATTTAATGTGATTAATTGATTGGATTAATTAATCGACACAAATACATCGGAACGGAATAGGAGTTTATCTGTTTGGACTCACGGGAGTCCGAAACGGATCGAACTCGTCCGATACCTTCTAGATGGCTGCCCTCCTTCCACCTACTTTCCACCAAGTCTTCAATTCCATTTTATTATAGATGATAATGACTTGGTGGGGGAATCTCATGTGATATGATTTGATTTATGTGGGTTGAATAAGAAGGGCAAGAGGACAATGATCTCACTTACTCAACCTTTAGTAAAGGCTTCCAACCGTGAGTAGAGAGAGAGAGAGAGAGAGAGAAAAATCATTTTCTCAAGTCTTCATCTTGATCTTCTTCTTCACTTTGATTCTTGAGTTTTCTTGGAGAAAATTCAAGATACATTAAGAGAGATATATTATACACTTAGAGTGTAATAACAAAAGCTTCACCACTTGATTCTAGCCGTAACCTTAGAGGTTAATCAAGTGTTGTTGTTCGATCGTTTTTCGCGCGTGGCAAGTAGAGACGCGGTGTTTTCGGCGTTGGATCGTTCAAGGGCTTGGAGCGGATTGAACACGTAGAGATCAAACTAAAGCTTGGGGAATAGCTCAAGAGAAGGTTTCCATTTAATCAACGGACTTCGAGGGTTAGTTTCTTACGACTCTTGCTTTTCGTTTATATATTCGTATATACGTAGCTCGATCGATTCTCGTAGGGATTCGGATCGAATTAATTTTCGTTTTACCGCTTCCGCTGGGCCTTCGATTTAGGCACCGAATCCCAACAGCCAGCATCCTCGTACTATCCCAGTGCCCGCTCGTCCGGCAGAGCATAACCTGAATTTCATAACAAGAATTACCCCAAAACAGCCCCAAAGGGGTTAGCAATTACGCTAGTGTAAGTAATCAAGGCAAACCATTCGCTTACACATTTCATAGTACATGCATCAAGTCATTTCAAAATCCAAAACCAGACATGCCTTTTCCCAGGAAACAAACAGTCAATAATCAATTTGCCTAGGACCGGGGCTAAACCACTGGTACCATCTGTGGCCTCTATGGACCCTCCCGGACTGGCCATAGTTAACATCAAATCACGCACATGCATCGTCTAGGACCAGGGCTAAACCACTGGTCTCATCTGAGGCCTCTATGGACCCTCTCGGACTGGCTAGCCAAACAAACTCGTGAATCCGGGGCTAAACCACTGGATTCCTCCGAGGCATCGTCAGACCCTCCCGGAGTGAGCAAAGCACACAAATACATCACCATTTCATGTTAAGCATAAAAGTTTCCAAGAGTACGTGCCTTGAATAATTGACGACGACACAAACGGAAAGGAAATCAAGCACGATCGCTAGGAGCCGACGAACCCGAACCTAACGATTCGAGGAATACAATCACAACCATTTCTAAATGAGTACGGAAATGGAATACACCCGAAAACCCACCTACGATTCATGTAAGTTCGTACAAAAACAACAACGAGGACGGGACGCAACCGAACCCTCCCGATTCCAAAAATATAACGAAACTTACCATGAACTCATAGGGAAAACAAGAATACCACCAAGATTAATCATATACATCATGGATTAATCAACGATACGAAACGAATCGGACAAAAACTCAAAAAACCTCAAATTTCCCAAAAATAGGGTTCTAGGAGATTACCTTGGATTAAAGATGAAGAACAAGTGTTGGTGTTGTTAATCTACACTAAGAGCTCAAGAAAGATGATAGATAAGAGTTGTAAGACTTCAAATCGCCCGGAGATCACCCAAAAATCGCCCAATAACCAGAGAGAGTGAGAAATGAGAAAATGATGAATCTGGGTCCACTCTCTGGTATTTATAACCAGAGAGTTTAGCGTGCGCTAACGGCTAATGGTTAGCGCGTGCTACCTAGTCAAAGATAGTCCAGAACCTACGGTTCTCGCCCGTTAGCGTGCGCTACCAGGAAATAGCGTGCGCTAACGGTCCCTCGATAGTATACGCTATCTGGCCATAGCGTGTGCTACCTGAACACCAGGCCGAGTCCAGAAACATTCTGCCCAGTTTTGGACTGCCGGATTAGCGCGCGCTACCGGATACCCAGCGCGTGTTAAGCCTAAACCATAGCGTGCGCTAGAATACATTCTTAGCATGCGCTAAGATGTTCGTCCAGAGAGCAGAGAGCAGAAACAACTTACTGCCACTGCTATGCTCGAGTCGCTAGCGCGCGCTACAAAACAAACGTAGCGTGCGCTACTAAGCGATACTAGCGTGCGCTATACAACAAACGGAAGCTCATAACACACATAATAACATGAGATGTATTTACGGCAACCCCAAAACGGCAGTTCCGAACAACGATTACGAGAATCAAACCCAATAGCGACGGAAAAGCCAATAAGCGCGGAATTGGGTAAAACAAGTCGGAAAGAAACTCGGATGACAAAAAGTCCAGAAATAAGTATTCTCGAAATACAAATACGGTTACACGCGAGCCACCAAAACGAGAAATACATAAAAATGAAAAATACCAAAAAAGAAAAATGCAGATATTACATTCTCCCCCTCTAAAAACAAGTTTCATCCCGAAACTTAAGAAACAAATAACTCAGGGTATCTAGCACGCATGCTATCCTCGGTTTCCCAAGTTGCCTCCTAGGCACCATGCCTCGACCACTGCACCTTGACCAAAGGAATGGTCTTACGCCTTAGTCGCTTTTCATGGTGCTCCAAAATCTTCAAGGGACGCTCCTCGAAGGTAATATCCTCGGCGATATCAATCTCACCATAGTCTATGACGTGACTAGGATCTAGAACATATTTCCTCAGCTAGAAAACATGGAAAACGCTATGAACGTGGCTAAAAGCCGGAGGCAACGCCAAACGGTATGCCAACTCGCCGACTCTCTCGAGAATCTCAAAGGGCCCAATAAATCTCGGGCTCAACTTTCCCTTCTTCCCGAAGCGGAAAACTCCCTTCGTCGGCGATACCTTTAGCAAAACGTAGTCTCCCACCTCGAATTCCAAAGTTCTACGACGAACGTCAGCATAGGATTTCTGTCGACTCTGAGCCGTCATCCTATCCGGAATCAATTCCACCTTCCGCCTTGTCTCCAAAGCGATATCTGGTTCGGTCCCGGCCAAATCGGATGCCTCATCCCAGCAAATCGGCGATCAACAGCGCCGCCCATAAAGCGCCTCATACGGCGCCATCTTGATCGACGCGTGTCAACTATTGTTGTACGTGAACTCGATCAACGGAAAATGCTCCTCCCAGTCGCTGCTCCAATCGAGAGCACAAGCACGCAACATATCCTCAAATGTATGGATAGTGCGCTCCGACTGCCCACCGACTGAGGATGAAAAGAAGTACTCAGACGCAACCGAGTACCCAATGCCTTATGCACCTCCTGCCAAAAGTGCGATACAAAACGGCCATCTCGATCCGGAACAATAGACCTCGGAGTACCGTGAAGCCTCACAATCTGCGCAATAAACACACGAGCCAACCTCTCCGGGCCCCAAGTATCCTTGATGCCCAGAAAATGTGCCGACTTAGTCAGACGATCACAATAACCCAAACTATATTCATACCCGACTTCGATGTTGGCAAGCTCGTGATGAAGTCCATCGAAATATCTTCCCATTTCCATTCCGGAATGGGAAGTGACTGCAATAACCCGGTAGGTCGCTGATGCTCGATTTTGACCTGCTGACAAGTCAAACATCTCGCTACGAACCGTGCGACCTCCTCCTTCATGTCGTTCCACCAAAGGTTCCTCCTCAGGTCCTTGTACATCTTACTCGAACCAGGATGAACTGAGTAAGGCTTAGCATGGGCCTCCCGCAAAATACTCTGCCTCAATTTCGAGTCGTTCGGTACACAAATCCGACTCTGGAATCTCAACACGCCATCCTCGTGAATCACAAACCCAGGAGACTTTCCTTTAAGAACATTCTCTCAGATTTGAGTAATCATCGGATCCTCCAACTGCTTCAGTTTAATTTCATCAATCAGGGACGACGAAATCTCTAAAGCGCAAAGTTGCCCGACAGTTACCAGCAACAAAACCTCAACACTCAACCCGATCAAAACCCGCTGAAGCTCAGATTGAAACACAAGTATCTCAAGCGTTCGCAACGCAACTGGCTTCCGACTCAAGTTGTCTGCCATGACATTCGCCTTGCCCGGATGATAAAGGATTTCGAGGTCATAATCCTTAATCAACTCCAACCACCTCCTCTGCCTCATATTCAACTACCACTGAGTAAATATGTACTTCAGACTTTTATGATCGGTAAAAATCTGACACGCAAAGCCAAAAAGATAGTGACGCCAAATCTTGAGCGCAAAAACAACTGACGCTAACTCCAAATCGTGAGTAAGGTAGTTAAGCTCATATGGCCTCAACTGTCTCGACGCATACGCAATAGTCTTGTTGTGCTACATCAACAAACACCCAAGACCCTGACCCGAAGCATCGCTATAAACGGCAAAACCCTCGTTGCCACATGCCAACACTAAAATCGGGGCTGAAGTCAAACGTCTCTTCAGCTCCTCAAAACTCGACTGCCTCTCGTCATTCCAGACGAACTTCTCGGATTTCTGGAGCAGCTGTGTAAGTGGCCGAGCTAGTTTCGAGAACCCCTCGACGAATCTACGGTAGTAGCCAGTCAAACCCAAGAAACTACGGACCTCCTTCACATTCTTAGGCGGTTCCCAATCAAACACTGCCTCAATCTTCTGCGGATCCACATAGACCCCCTCGGCTGAAATCATGTGACCCAGAAACATGACTTTCTTCAGCCAGAACTCACATTTTGAGAACTTCGCATAGAGTCGCTCGGTTCTCAAAATGTCTAACACAACACGCAGATGATGTGCATGCTCCTGCTCATTCCTCGAATAAATAAGGATATCATCAATGAAGACGATGACACACTTTTCCAAATACTCAATAAAGACCTTGTTCATCAACTGCATAAACACTGTCGGCGCGTTAGTTAACTCGAAGGGCATAACCACAAACTCATAATGTCCGTATCTCGTCCGAAAATCTGTTTTCAGAACATCGGACTCCTTTACCCGAAGCTGATAGTATCCCAATCTCAAGTCGATCTTCGAGAATACGGCAGCTCCCTGCAACTGATCGAACAAGTCATCAATCCTCGGCAAGGGATACTTGTTCTTGATGGTCACCTTGTTTAGCTCGCGATAGTCGATACATAAACGCAGTGAACCATCCTTTTTCCGCACAAACAGGACCGGTCTACCCCAAGGCGAAGAACTCGGTCGAATATACCCCGACTCAAGAAGCTCAGTCAACTGCTTCTTCAACTCGGCCATCTCTGAAGGTGCCATGCGATACGGTGCCTTCGAAATCGGAGCCGTACCTGGATCTAACTCGATAGCAAACTCTACCTCACGGTCCGGTGGCAACCCCGGTAGCTCGTCAGGAAAGACATCGGGGAACTCACTAACGATGGGAATCGATGAAAGCTCGACTCCACCACTCTCCGTCTCCAAGGCGTAACACCAATATCCAGTACACCCCTTCCGCGGAAGTCTCATCGCCTTCAAGGCATTAATTACGAACTTCTGGTTTCCCCTCTTTCCCCCCACGAAAGAGTGCTCGGTGCCGTCCTCGGCTAACATGGTGATGATTCTCGTGCGGTAGTTCATGATTGAACCATGCCGCTCTAGCCAATCATCCCCGAGAATCAAATTCTCACCCTCAATATTCACAACAATAAGATTAGAGAGCCAAGCCCTCTCACAAATAAACACAGAACAGTCTCGGACCTCTCGATCACCAACGATCCTATCACTGCTAGGAAGTTTAACGATGAAAGGCTCAAAAGGCGACAAACAGTCAAGACTCAAACGGCGCACACACTCCAGAGAGATGAATGAATGTGTGGCACCCGAATCAAAAACACACTGACAGGATGAAAGTAAATATGAACAGTACCTGTAGCCATGGTATCCGCCGGATCATCAGCCCTCCTCATATCATACACACGTAGATGAATGGAGCCGAAACTGGAAGCTCCCCCTCTAGCGGGCTGGCCCCAACCTCTCCCTCGACTGGCACTCGGCTGAGACTGCGGAGCAAATGACCCCTGGTTCACACTCGGCTCCCTAGGCGTTGGGAAAGAAGCCTGGGCACCGAGAGTCTTCCCCAAACGATCACAAAAGGAATTCTTGTGGCCCGACTGGCCACAAGTATGACAAGCCAACTGCGGACGAGGACACTCCCGATTCCTATGGCCCAGCTGGCCACAGTTATAACACCTGATCACGCGAGTGGAGGCACTAGCAGTACCTCGGAAACCCCCAGAAAAACGAGCCAAACCGCCCGCAGGAAGATTAGCAGACTGAGACTTCTGGTGAACTCCGCCTTTGTGGCCCGAAAAGTTACCGACAGACTTCTGCTTCTTACTTTCTCGAGCCGTCAAGGACATATCATAAGCAATAGCTCTACTCTGATAGTCCTTTAAGGTGGTGCAGGTGAGCCTAGACATGTAATCGCAAATATTCGGTTTCATTCGCCTCGACAAATGACAAATCTTGTCGTCCTCTTTCTTCATCTGGGCCTTCATATAGCCCAATTCCCGGTTGAAATCTGCAATGGCCTGAGAAACTGGAATATCTCGAGGCTGAGCATCATAAAAAGCATGGATACAGGCCTGACGAACCGGCCACGGACAGTATTCAGCTTCCCTAAGGCATCTGAACTCGGCCCAAGAAGCAACATGATCCCAAGGCTTAACGGCCTCCCACCAATTAGCAGCTTCCCCACTGAGAATGTACTGGGCGATAGGGACCTTACGGTCCTCGGGGCAGTTGTTGGCAACAAAGATCTTGGACATCTCGTTGATCCACCTCTCCCAGTCGATCGGGTCTGAAGCCCCAGAGAACTGGGAAGGATTCATCTTGATGACGTCTTGAAGCCAGCGATCTGTTCCGGCTTGAGCAGTACGAGCCAGAGTCGGGTTCTGAACCGCCTAGGCTATAATATCCATTTGGTTCACCATTTGTTGCATCATAGCTATAACACCAATGTCAGCACCATTGCCGGCTGTATCATCTTGGGTGCCAGTACTGGCTGCCCTACATCCCCGGCCGCGTCCACGACCACGACCTCTACCACGGCCTCTTCCAGCATCCATACTGGAGATAAGGAATAGCAAAAGCAATTGGATGATAAGTACGAGAGGAAAAACAGTCACAGTTCAAGAGACGGAAGCACAATACGAGAAAACAAGGAATCGAGTAAGGAAAACTTACGAGCACTAGAAGTACTGAGATGATGGCAGTGGGGTGACGATGTGCAAAACAAATCAAACACAAAACATGACTAGACCCAATTAACCGACAAGCCTAGGTATCCATAAACTCATGGCTCTGATACCATTTTCTGTAACACACTCGAGATATTCAGGGTAAATTACATCGCCATGGACCCGTACATGGGACCCACCAGGCTAAATAAGAAATACCACTCGTCTAGCCATCTCAGTTAGCAAGAATAACACACATCACCAAGACGAAGATAAAATAAAACGCGCGGTATAACCGGCGGAACAAACATCAACGACATACATAAATAGCATTTACTGATACAAATCACAATCCGAGTAAAATGCCCAAGTACTCGCGAGTACTATTCATAAGTTTGCAAGTTAGAAAACAACCATATCAAAAAGGACAACGAAAACAAGGAAACTCAAATGCACACGTCAACAACCACAGCGGCATCCTCGTCTTGTCGATTGCCGCTCGTCATTGAACATAACCTGAAATTCATAACAAGAATTTCCCCAAAACGAGTCCCCAAAGGGGTTAGCAATTACGCTAGTACAAGTAATCAAGGGAAACCATTCGCTTACACATTTCATAGTACATGCATCAAGACATTTCAAAATCCAAAACCAGACATGCCTTTTCCCGGGAAACAAACAGTCAATAATCAATTTGCCTAGGACCGGGGCTAAACCAATGGTCCCATCCGAGGACTTTATGGACCCTCTCGGACTGGCCATAGTTAAAATCAAATCACTCACATGCATCGCCTAGGACCGGGGCTAAACCACTGGTCTCATCCGGGGCCTCTATGGACCCTCCCGGACTGGCTAGCCAAACAAACTCGTGAATCCGGGGCTAAACCATTGGATTCCTTCGAGGCCTCGTCAGACCCTCCCGGAGTGAGCAAAGCACACAAATACATCACCATTTCATGTTAAGCATAAAAGTTTCCAAGAGTACTTGCCGTGAATAATTGACAACGACACGAACGGAAAGGAAATCAAGCGTGATCGCGAGGAACCGATGAACTCGAACCTAACGATTCGAAGAATACAATCACAACCATTTCTAAACGAGTACGAAAATGGAATACACCCGAAAACCCACCTACGATTTATGAAGTTTGTACAAAAACAACGACGAGGACGGGACACAACCGAACCCTCTCGATTCCACAAATATAACAAAACTTACCATGAACTCATAGGGAAAACAAGAATACCACCAAGATTAATTATATACATCATGGATTAATCAACGATACGGAACGAATCGGACAAAAACTCAAAAACCCCCAAATTTCCCAAAAATAGGGTTCTAGGAGATTACCTTGGATTAAAAATGAAGAACAAGTGTTGGTGTTGTTAATCTATAACAAGAACTCAAGAAAAATGATAGCTAGGAGTTGCAAGACTCCAAATCGCCCGGAGATCGCCCAAAAATCGCCCAAGAACCGGAGAGAGAGTGAGAAATGAGAAAATGATGAATCTGGGTCAACTCTCTGGTATTTATAACTAGAGAGTTTAGCGTGCGCAAACGGCTAATGGTTAGCGCACGCTACCCAGTCAAAGATAGTCCAGAACCTATGGTTCTGGCCCATTAGCGTGCGCTACTAGGAAATAGTGTGCACTAACGGCCCCTCGATAGCGTGCGCTATCTGGCCATAGTGTGTGCTACCTGAACACCAGGCCGAGTCCAGAAACATTCTGCCCAATTCTGGACTGCCAGATTAGCGCGCGCTACCGGATACCCAGCGCGCGCTATGTAATACCCAGAATTTCTACTACTGTTGTTTAATGTTATTTTATCCGAATTATACTATACAGCGTGGAATCTGTACAGTATGGATAAAATAAATGAAGGACTGAGACATCTGTATTGGTATAATTGTCGTACTTGGTCGACAATTACATTTGAGGATATAGTATGTCATGTATACGTATTCGGTATATTGAGACGACGAGCAAGATCAGTGTAAATGGCAAAGTATAGAAGATATAATGTACGTTAAGCATATGAGCTTACGTATGTTAATTCCCAAAGGTTACGTATGTTAACATTAGTTCGTTATGTATGTTAAAGTATCAGGTGAGATATAGTTGGCTGATCAGAGAGGACTTTGTCAAACGTAGCGTACGTTAAGCATAGGAGCTTACGTACGCTAAGATACAAACGTAACGTACGTTAGGTAGAGTTCATAGCATATGTTATGAGAGGAATCTGACAGGATCCGGATATGATCGACATGTGGGCCCGTGGTCGGCAGCTTTAGGCGTATAACATGCATGGGCGAGTCAACTCCTCGATAACGTACGCTATGAGTAGTGTATTACGTATGTTAATTGGACATTTACTATAGAAAGTTAACGTACGTATTACGTATGCTATGGAACAAGTGTTACGTATGTTATGCAAAATACGAAGCAAGTCAGTGAGTTCTGGAATGATGTTACGTACGCTATGAAGGACCGGTAGCGTACGTAAGGAAGCATTATGTACGTTAATATTGGTTGATAATGTACGTAATGGTTGTGCAGATTATAAAATAAGGATCGGTTCCTCATTTCATCACGAGAGAAAAACCATTCCTTCCTTCAAACTTCGTCCCTCTGTACATGAAAGTGAGATTTAACCTCTTCTAACTTGGTTATAAGCTTGGAAGCATGGATTTGAGGCTTGAATATGAAGATATTGATGATTCTTGAAGAGTTTGATTGTGTTATTCATGTTCTTGAGGTATGTTTATGAACTCTACACCTTGAATTCGGATTGTTATGCTATTATTGAGGAATGATTCGTATGAAGATGATTATGGTGTTGTTACGATTCTTGAGGTTATGTGAATTGTATGTAGAAGGATACGATGATTTATGTCTTCAATTATGATATTAGTTATAAACATGATTATGGAATCATGGTGTTCTTGATGTTCTTGGTATATTTATCACATCAGAGAGGAAAATTTGATAAGATACATAATGGTTTTAAGTATAATCATGGATTTGAGGATTGAAACCAATGCTATGTTGATTGTAGTGGTAGAATTCGTATGTTCTTGACGAAATATGAATCATGATAACAGTTTTGAATCCGGGAAGATTATAGTTAATATTAAAACAAGATTCTCAATGGTATTGAACTATTTGGGTAGTTCGGATTGCCGATTATGCCGATAGTATTGTCCTACTATGAAATTTATAATTATAAACAAGGAGGAATCGTGTTAATTCGTATGAATTCGGAATAGAGTATGTTATGTAATCCTTGTTATCAAGATGAGTTGATCGTTGATATGATTATCGGATTATGGAAACGTATTGTGGTTATGAGTTCATGATTGATTGATTCAGGTTGTTCGGATTTATGTTTAATCGGGATATTGTGGAACCGTTGGGTTTATTGATCGGTTGTATTGATTGTTAAGTATGATCATCGAGTTGCGGTTTGTATTGTAGATATGAGTTCGTATTTGTTGAGTTGGATTATTTGGATTTGCATATGATCGAGGAATTGTTGAGCCGTTGAGTTTGATTGATTGATTGGTGGAATTGATTATTATCGAATATGTGTTAATTGATTACTTCAATAGGTTTTGATCATTGATCGTTGCTTACAAACGTCGACTAGAAAGTGTGTTGCGGTCGTGTTCGAGAACGTTCGTGAATCGCTTTGGCCGGGAGCCGAGGAGCTTGTAGACGACGACAAGGAATTGGTAATGGCTTCATCATCGTCGTGTCGGTATCGAGGCAAGTTATTACTTGCACGGTTTATAATATTTAATGAATGGTTTCAGTTTCATTCGTTTATAATTCGTATAGCAATGATTATAATTGTGAACATGGGAGATTCGGGATTATAAGTTGTGTTGGATCAAGATCGGTATATGCGCCGTTTGTGCGGAAGCGTAAATAAAATGTAGAAAATAAATCACACAAGGATTTATAGAGGTTCGGCCAAACGTGCCTATGTCCTCTCTCAATGTATCTTTTTCAATAGGCAAAAGATCAAAACCTCTGCACCTCTCTTCTATCGGTCGAGGGATAACCATTACAAGCTCGTCTTCTATCGGTCCGAGTAAAACCGTTTTCCTTTTCTATTGGTCAAGAAATCAACCACTCTAGCTTTCTATCGGTACTAGATAAACCTCACGAAGATATCGATTGTGATTCTAATAATGCCGGATCCTTGATCCTAATAACACCGAATCCAATCGTATCTTTTCTTTTTCTCACTCGTGTATGATTTTGTGTATAACACTCAATCACTCTAATTTAAGCTCAAGAACAACAACTATAATGTTTACAATGATATCTCAAGTGTATATGAATTGCTCAATGTTGTTGTGTGGAATAATACCAAGGTTGTGGTATTTATAGCCTTCTTCCACAAACTAGCCGTTACTGCCAGTTGTTTATTAGCGTGCGCTAGTCTGACTTACTTAGCGTGCGCTATCATGTGTATTTAGCCTTAGCGTACGTTATGTACTGTTTCGTATGTTAACGTCTTCCAGTTTTAGTCCAGTAGCTTCTGTACTTCACAGTTAGCGTGCGCTAACACTTTCTTGTAGCGTGCGCTAATCATGCATCATTGCATGCGTCATATATCCGTTTATACTTTTTGACTTGCAGCATATTCTCCCCAGCGGATTGATTTACTTAATTCAATCTTTGATATTTAGCGTGCGCTAAATATCATCTCTTGCGTGCGCTAAGCTTATTTCACTGCATACGTCATTCTGTGTTTGAATCTCTTCACAACGGTAATATTGGCTCGATAGCGTGCGTTAGTAAACATGGTGTAGCGTGCGCTATCCTCATCAGGTGACTTCACTTCAGGTTACTTCGAACTCATATAATCTGCAGCCGGGACCCGTTAGCGTGCGCTAACCTATATATCTAGCGTGCACTAGCTTTGTATTTTGTCCAGCTTTTTGCGTCTTCGTCTGCTTCGATGTTTGCTTCGCCTCTATGTTGTTTTACTTTGTTTAGCAACTTAATCATCAAAACACTATTTGTTAATATGTGGAATAAATATTCCAACAATCTCTCCCTTTTTGATGATTACAAAACAACTCTTTGAATTGGATAAAACCTGCAAAATTATATATATATATGTACGTTTCAAAGGTTTCGACTTTGATCGTTTCGTTAGTTTCTCCAATCCTTTTTCTTTTTCTTGTCATTTTCGACTTCTTCATTTTTCATTTTTCAACTCCTTCGTTTCTCCCCCTTTTTGTATGCTTTCTTCTCCTTTTCGACTTCTTCGTTTTTTTTATTATTTTCTCCTCCTTTTTATTTTTTATTTTTCTCGTCATATCTTTCATAGCGCTTTATCCGATTCAACTTCTTCTCCCCCTTTTTGTATTCAGCAAAAAGTGAAAAAAAATATGGAGGATTCGAAAAAAAATGCATGAATATATAAAATATGCAATAGTAGGATATAGACTCCCCCTAAAAATATTATCTTCCCCTTTGTAAAATATTAAAAATTATTTTTTGGGGATCCAACCGAAAGTCGATTTTTCTTTCGAGACGTAGACAATGTTTGAAACAATTGTTCCTTTAGGAACCCAAATTTTCTTAACTTTAATCGTCCGTCTTGGGCTCTTACAGTTTGAATATGGTGCCCAATTTTCAAACATTTTTCACACCGGGGTATTTTGAAATTTATGGATTCATTTTAGAATGCGGTTTGAATCCTAACCCCTCTTTATTTAAAGTGTATTTTTGAACCGAGAGCATATTTTCAAATTTCTCGTTTCCGAGAGAAAATTTCTTCGTTAAATTTTTGAGCTCGGTTTGAACTTTAACAAGATCATCCTTTAAAATATTTTCATTCTCAATGCATTTAGAATGATCGATCTCAACAAATTTTCCCTTCTCAAGAATTTTGGAATTTTCAATTTCCAAAGATTTATATTTAGATTTGAGGGATTTAATCTCATTTAAAGCATTTTGATAATCGGTATGTAATAACTCGAATGCTTCAAAAAGTTCGTCGTAAGAATTACTTACTTGACTTTCGACGTCGCTATTGTCGAATGAATTTTGGGCCATGAGCGCGAGATTATTTTGATTCATGAAATCTTCATCAGGATCTTCGTCGCTCCATGTTGCAACTAAAACCTCCTTGGGTTTAACCCGACAATTCTTAGCAAAGTGGCCTGGTTTACCACATAATCGACAAGTGTTGTCGAATTTCTTAGATTCGCCCTTTTGGATGTCCTGCTTCCTCCGGTTTAATAGGTGTTGGAACTTATTAATATTCTTGGCATAATATGCCGATTCTTCGTCGCTTTCGTCTACCGGGATTTCTTCCTTTCTAGATCTCGACATCTTAGCCTTCATGGCTATCGATCTTTCTTTCGGTTTCGGTTTGGCATTCCGAGATTTTAGAACAATCTCATAGTTGATAATAGAACCAACGAGAGCACTAAAATCAAAATTTTAAATCTTTAGATTCCATTATTGTCGTCACCGTACCTTCCCATTCTCGAGGTAGTGATCGGAGAATTTTCTTTACTTTCTCACTACTCGAAAGTGGTTTTCCGAAACATGCTAATCCATTAGTGATAACCGAAAAACGGTCAAGCATTATCGTGATGGATTCATCGTCCTTCATTTGAAATAGTTCGTATTCGTGAATGAGCATGTTTATCTTCGTCTCCTTGACTTGAGACGTACCTTCGTGTGTTACCTTAAGCATTTTCCAAATTTCTTTGGCACTATCACACGATGATATCCGGTTGTGTTCTTCCGGATTTAAGGCACAATAAAGAAGTTGAGTTGCCTTACAATTGTAGTGGTCATTTTTCCAATCGGAATCGTCATATTCTTCGAAAGTTTTAAGCGTACCGTGGGAATTCGTCGAAATTTTCGGACCAAGACAAATCACCTTCCAAAGCTCGATGTCATATGCTCGGATGAATATTGACATCTTCTTCTTCCACGTCATAAAGTTTGAGCCATCAAAAAATGGTGGTCGGTTGAGAGCAAGGCCTTCGACAGGAGCAAGTTGAAACGCCATTGGATCGAGATCGGTATATGCGCCGTTTGTGCGGAAGCATAAATAAAGTGCGGAAAATAAATCACACAAGGATTTATAGAGGTTCGGCCAAATGTGCCTACGTCCTCTCTCGATGTATCTTTTTCAATAGGCAAAAGATCAAAACCTATGCACCTCTCTTCTATCGGTCGAGGGATAACGGTTACAAGCTCGTCTTCTATCGGTCCGAGTAAAACCGTTTTCCTTTTCTATTGGACAAGGTATCAACCACTCTAGCTTTCTATTGGTACTAGATAAACCTCACGAAGATATCGATTGCGATTCTAATAATGCCGGATCCTTGATCCTAATAACACCGAATCCAATCGTATCTTTTCTTTTTCTCACTCGTGTATGATTTTGTGTATAACACTCAATCACTCTAATTTAAGCTCAAGAACAACAACTATAATATTTACAATGATATCTCAAGTGTATATGAATTGCTCAATGTTGTTGTGTGGAATAATACCAAGGTTGTGGTATTTATAGCCTGATCGGTCAAAAACTTATCCTAAAAATAGGAGTTTTTGAGTCGCTCGCAAATATATACGAGGTAGAAGTAGTTTGTTGTAAGTTCTACCAAGGTCTTTTCTCTCGAGGATTGTCCAACATGGCTTCGTATAATATTTTGTATAGATTGCAAGAAGTAAATACTAAAATATTCTAAAATATATTTTTGGGTTTTTAAATTAACTAAATTAAAATGCACTATTTTTAATTTAAACTATTTTTAATAAGACTATTTTTAGTAAGACTATTTTTAATAAGACTATTTTTATTAAGACTATTTATACTAGACTATTTATATTAAGACTATTTATACTAGACTATTTTTAACTAGTGAAAATGAATAGAATTAAAATGAGTTGGGAATTTATAAAATCTAGGGGATTACGGGTTCATTAAATTAGGTATTTAATGAAGTATAGGAATTGATTTATATGGATATAAAAGAAAAAACGAATGTTTATCGAGTAATCAACTTTTCACCTCCGTACTTTCGTAATCAAAGATGTCTTAATCACTGTCACTTTTTTAAGATGTTGATAACAAGATTAACACTTGATAGATTGAAAAGATGTGTTTCCAATACACTTATCAATCAATCAAGGAGGTTTCACTAGTAGAAATAGGATATGATCAATCTCTATTTAAACCAATTAGTCCTTTCATTTCTCTAACTTGACTATTTTTAGGATAAACGATCGTTCATCGAGTAATCAACTTTTCACCTCCGGACTTTCGTAATCAAAGATGTCTTAACCACTTTCGCAATCTTAAGATGTTGATAACAAGATTAACATTTGATAGATTGAAAAGATATGTTTCCAATTCACTCAACAATCAATCAAGAAGGTTTCATTAGTAAAAATAGGATATGATCAATCTCTATTTAAACCAATTAGTCCTAAAAATAGTTTAAATCAATCAAATGCTCAATATATAACCTAATAGAAATCCCCCTTCCCCTAGGAAGAATGATTAGCTACTCATTGGTTTATACAAACTAAAATTATAATAGAAATAATTGATATATATAATATATATATAGAAACTTTTAATTACTAGAACTTAATGACAATAGATAAAACTTACTTGAATATGATTAATCAAAGTGCAAGAAACAAACTTCAAAATATAACTTCAAACTTGTTTAAAGGTTACAAGCTTACAAAAATTGAAAGTAAAATACTAAGTGGTTATTGATCAAGCACTTTTCATTTACAAACTAAATGAAAGAAAAACTTCAAACCAAAAATGAAATACAAACTAAAATTTAGAGTTCTAAGAAAAAATATATTGCTAAAAGAAAGGAGTATTTCTTAGCAAGAATATGGGTTTTGAGAATTGGTAATTGGTGATTTTGCAATGGATGAAGATGTCCTTTTATAGGTGATTTTCAAGAATACAATTGATTATTTAATTCAAAATATCTATTGTAATATCTTTGATTAATTCTTTGTTCACACTTCACCCATGTCTTTGAATTTTCAGATTTTTGACCAAAAAAATATCTTGTGGTTGAGTTCACAAGTTGGTCAAAAGTGGACTAATTTTTGCATGGCATCTGCTGAAAAACGGCGATGAAAAACGGCCCAGTTTGCCCCGTGTTGTGCGCCGTTTTGTGGTGACTCGGTCTCTTCCGGAATACGCGCGAGGACACGGCGCTAAATGCCGGCCGTGTGTGAAACGGCCCAAGACACGGCCCTTGTTGCGCCGTATGTGAAACAGCCTACATAACACGGTCCTTTTTGCGCCGTGTTGTATGGTCGTTTTGCCTTGAAAAATTCCCGTCGTTGGATTTGATCTTGTTTTCCGTCCTTTTTGATGCTTCATGTCAGTAATTTGTAAAATAACCATTTTTAGCTCATGTTTGGACATATCTGTAAAATATGTATTTTTAATCACAAATCAGTACAATTATGCCCGGAAAAAGGAATATTTTGTATATGAATTTTAGATCAATTATGCACTAATCATAGCCTTCTTCCACAAACTAGCCGTTACTGCCAGTTGTTTATTACCGTGCGCTAGTCTGACTTCCTTAGCGTGCGCTATCGTGTGTATTTAGCCTTAGCGTACATTATGTACTGTTACGTACGTTAACTTCTTCCAGTTTTAGTCCAGTGGCTTCTGTCCTTCATAGTTAGCGTGCGCTAACACTTTCTTGTAGCGTGCGCTAATCAAGCTTCATTGCATGCATCATATATCCGTTTATACTTTTTGACTTGCAGCAGATTCTCCCCAACGGATTGATTGACTTAATTCAAACTTTGATATTTAGCGTGCGCTAAATATCATCTCTTGCGTGCGCTAAGCTTATTTCACTGCATACGTCATTTTGTGTTTGAATCTCTTCACAATGGTATTTTTGGCTTGATAGCATGCGTTAGTAAACATGGTGTAGCGTGCGCTATCCTCATCAGGTGACTTCACTTAAGGTTACTTCGAACTCGTCTGATCTGTAGCCGGGACCCGTTAGCGTGCGCTAACTTATATATCTAGCGTGCGCTAGCTTTGTATTTTGTCCAGCTTTTTGCGTCTTCGTCTGCTTCGATGTTTGCTTCGCCTCTATGTTGTTTTGCTTTGTGTAACAACTTAATCATCAAAACACTATTTGTTAATATGTGGAATAAATATTCCAACAAGTTGTTGTCGGATTTTGGGAATTTAAATCATAATGTATATGATTTACTTTTGTTATTGGTATACTTGGGTATCGAAGATACATTGTGATAAAGAAGAAGATATGAATTATCTACCGTCCGTGATATTTTGGACTGTCGAATATGAAGGATAATTGTCAGTGATGGTTTTTGACATTGAGATCGCTCTCAAAAGACTCGGGGCAAGTACTCTAATCATTTTTGTCATTTTATGTCGATCATATTGTGATACGTTGTGTATTATTGTTGTCATGCATTTATGTATTGTTGTTAATATGCATTTGTGCATTGTTTTCATATGTCCAGCATGTGTTGGTCCGACGAGATCATCATGGGATATCTATAGCTGTGTGCGCGGGATCGTTGGATAGGTATTTCTGTAATATCCGGAATTTCTACTACTGTTGTTTGATATTATTTTATCCGAGTTATATTGTACAGCGTGGAATCTGTACAGTATGGATAAAATAATTAAATAAAGGACTGAGATGTCAGTATCGGTATAATTGTCGATTCGGTCGATTTGCAATTGAGGATATTGTGTATCAGGTTATCGTACTCTCGATATAGAGTATATCGTATAAGGATGTTATTGGATTCAGTATATGTATTCAGTAAGTGTATATGTGTTTTCGGTATGTCGAGACAGGCGGTAACAGTTGAAATTGGCTAAGTATGGAATACTTAGCGTACGCTAATGTTGAAGACTTACGTACGCTAAATCACAAGAGTTACGTACGTTATGGCCGAGACATTACGTACGTAACAAGAGGAATCGGACAGTTGGGCCCGGTGTCGGCGGCTTTCGGCGCAGATGTGGACAGGTGAGTCAACGGATGGAGTTACGTACGTTATACAGGGTGTATTACGTACGTAATACGAGTATAATACTGTAGCAAGTCAACGTACGTATTACGTACGCAACGGAATAAGTGTTACGTACGTTACGGGGCGGCTGGCCGAGTCGTGGCCGAGATGACCTGGATGGCCGAGCATGACCGGTCGTGATTCGTTGGAATGGCCGAGCATGGTCGGCAGTGACTCGCAGGGATGGCCGATCACAGTCGGCAGTGACTCGCTGGGCGTAAGGACTGGCCGATTACGTACGTAAGGCAGTGTCCTGTTTCGGCCGTAAGTGCCCGTTACGTACGTGGCAGTGCCGATTCGTCGTAAGGCCGCCGAGCGAAATGGACGAAGGTTAGGCCGCGTCCGGCTACGTGCGTAAGGAGCCGCCGGTTACGTCGTAATCGCCGGCAGGTCTCGGCCTATATAAGGCCTGGACCGAGTCACCCTTGTCATTTTTCATTTTTCTTCATTTCTCTCGCGATTTCTTGAGAAAGTTGATGGATTTGAGTAAGAACATCATGTAGCAACATGTTTTGGAAGTTGGAATCATGGATTAACATCATCTTCCATCCGGATCGAAGGTAAGAACACCTAAACACTTGGTTTTGGATAGTTTTGGAGTTTCTTGATGATTTGGCGGATTGATTCGCTTTAACTCAGTTATTGATGGAACCTTGTTGTATTCTTGAGATTATACATTATCCTTGAAGTTTTGTGGAACAAATTCGGGTATTTCTTCGTTAAAATGATTGATTTGGATTATGCCTTCAAAGTGTTCGATGAAATGCCTCAATGAGTAGAACTTGGGAAATTCTACACGCTTCGTATGAATGGTGATGGAATTGATTGTGTTATGATTATTCTTGGTAATTATGGGAATTTTGTTAAGGGAAGATAATGAATTGATGATCAAATACCTTGATTATGTCGTTATGATTATGGAATCGTAGTAATCTCGATGTTCTTGATAGTTGTTGCAATCCATGACGTTGTGAGAAGTATATATGTTGAAGAACATGACTACATACACCTTGAATTGTGAATAAGGATTGTTTAGATGTTAGAACACATCGGATTATGCCGTTTGGGGACTTTGAATGTGATTACGGAATAAGTTGTGGAACTCTTTGAATATGATTATCTATAATTAATTGGATTGTCCGGATTGATGATGATAATCGATAATTGGTTTCATTACGAATATACAAGGAGGAAACTTGTAAGTATTTAAGATTGAATGTGGAATCGTAGTGTTGTCTTGAATTCGTGTTTGATTGGTTTGAGTTGTATTGTTTGGTTTTGTGTATGATCGAGGTATTGTTGAGCCGTTGAGTTTGATCGGTTGTCTATGTCGGTCATTGATTATTATCGAATTTTATGTTAATCGATTATTTCAATAGGTTGAGATTATCGATCGGTGAGTATAACCGTATGTTGCGGCCATGTTCGAGTATGTTCGTGAATTGCTTCGGTCGGGGCCGAGGAGCCCGTAGATGAAGGCAATGTGACTGGTAGCGACTTCATCATCGTCGTATCGGTATCGAGGCAAGTTATTACTTGCTCAGTTATAATATTTAATGAATGGTTTCAGTTTCATCTCGTTTTTAATGCATATAGCGATGATTATTATTGTGAACTCTGGGTATCCGGATCGCATATCGTTCTTTCGATTCTGGGAGGTAAATCATAATGAATATGCTTTATCTCGCTTATTGGTATGTTCGAGTATCGAGGTTACATTATGGTAAGGACGAGGATATGAGTATCTATAGTTCGTTGACGTTTGGATCGCCGAGCATTGGGGATAATCGTCGGTGATGATTGGACATCGAGGTTGCTCCCGAAGGATTCGGGCAAGTATTCCATATTGAATACGGTTTAATGTTATTTATTTTGGTCTCGCACATTTTCTTTCATGTTGTTGAACATGAAGTCGTCCTAGTAAATTGTCATGTTGTCGTGCATGTTATGTTGTTCATGTTGATGAACGTGTTGATTTGCATATGTGTATGCTTATTATGTTGTTATGTTGTGTAAATAATCCGATGGGATTATGAGGATCTATGCTGAGGGCGCTGGATCGGGTGTCCACCATGCGTTGGTTCGACGGGATCATCATGGGGATCTATGCTGAGGGCGCTGGATCGTTGGACAGGTTTTCCACCATGCGTTGGTTCGACGGGATCATCATGGGGATCTATGCTGAGGGCGCTGGATCGTCGGATTTCCATTGAGTATACATGATTGTTATTGTTGTGATCATATTGACGTGGTCATATGAGTATGCATTTGTAGGTCTTGTGTTAGGACCTTGTCCGTATTGCATTGATCTGATCTCGGATTAGACTGGTATGATTGTCGTGGCACTTCATATCTCGAGGTATGTTCCATATTTTCTTTGGTCTTGTCTTTGGTGGACAATCGGTTACCGTCTTGGGATTTGTTGATATTATTCGATGGATCGTATTGGTCAGATATGGTAGATTTCCGTATCGTGAGTTGGTTCTGATAGTTTGAGGATCTTGAGTATTGT
This sequence comes from Orobanche coerulescens, assembly GCA_033398695.1. Classification (NCBI taxonomy): domain Eukaryota; kingdom Viridiplantae; phylum Streptophyta; class Magnoliopsida; order Lamiales; family Orobanchaceae; genus Orobanche; species Orobanche coerulescens. The sequence continues at coordinate 71,849,867 of CM065802.1, forward strand.
TTGAGGTACAATACAGATATTATGTTCGAGTTTATTGGTTAATCGAGTACAGGATGTGAAATGTGATAATGGTTATTCTGATGAGAATTTCTTGAGTAAGTAAAGATTACGTTGGTCGTATTCTTATGTTGTATTATCATTGGTATGTTATTATTAATGTGATGTGACGGTTATCATTGTTGGATATTATGGCTGACCCCGTCGTGGGATTTCTTTTAGGTTCTCGGAGTATCGAGCTTGTAGCGGTCGTGAAGAGATGAGCTTCCCGGAGGATACTGGCTAGGACATGTTCTGTACATTGAGTTTATTGTTTGGTTCTTGTTTTCCGCTGCTAGAGTATTGTTTTGGTTGGTCTTTTTCCGCTGCGTGAGTATTTTGAGACGCACTTTTGGTATCTGGTAACTGAGGTTACTTTGGAAATCGTTTTCTAAACTTTTGAGTATCGGCTGTTTGACCTTGCGATTTCAAATGAGTTTTACGACGGTTTTTGATAAATGGATTTTATAAGTCTTTGTGAATTTTTAAAGTTAGTACCGTCGTTGGCCTCTTGGGCATTTGTAAATGTTTGTGAAAATTTCTTTTTAGCCTTGTGGGTTCCATCTCGGGGCCCACGGCGCTGTAATATTTCCGGTTAAATGCGGGGTGTTACAGAATATGGTATCGGAGCTTAGGTTGAGAAAACCTAGGCATTTGGGTCGAGTTGGGTCGTGTTTTTGTTGCGTCATTCGAGTTGTCGATTGACAAATACTAGAGCCGTGAGTCTTTGTTGTTCACTCAGGCTTGTGCGTTATCGGATTTGCCAGTATCGTACTGGGCTTGTTATAACTTTCCCAAATGGTGTTTACGTGATATATTGTGTTCTTGAGTTGCACTGAGTTTGCAAAACGTGTGTTTTGAAAATACCTGTGTCGAGTATTTTCTTGAGTCTAGACATGTGCCAGTATCACGGGGAATCGTCGGCTTCACGATCTGTAAGTATTTGGATTTTTTTTGAGATTTATTGCCGTTCTAAGTTGATATGTTTGAGATTCAGCAGATATCATGCGTTACGGTATAAGGTGACAGATTTGGGACAGGATTGATGATCTTGAGAAGTTATTGTTTTGGAAATCAATATGTCGGTTAAGTTTTGGAACGGAATTGTGTAATCGGTAGAAGGAACTATGAATTGTTGAGGAGAACATGTAGTCATGTTAGTTCATTTTGTGATATATATGAACTGTTTTGAGCATTTGAAAATGACACTTTTCAAAATGAATATTTCACAGATGTTTTACGGAAAATGATTTTGGTCCGAGACCCAAATCGATTTCGAAATGGTTTTATAACTCAGGACTTGAAGTCCGAAAAGGGGTTTTCTACTTTTTAAACTTTTTGTAATGCGGAACGATTTACGGGCTAAGACCCTAATGTTTCAAACGGCTTTTCTGTTTTCTTAAAACTCCCGAGACTTGTAAAACACTTTACCAATCGTTTACCTATGTTATTTCCGCCTTTCGAGGCTTTGGTTTACTTGTTCAAATTGAACCTCTCGGGAAGTCTTTCGCTGTGTGGATTTGTTTCAATATTTTGTCATATCATATTTAAGGTGATCCAGGATGGGTTAAATGACTGACGTTGCAAGTCATGTGTGGAAAAGGAGTTTACTCGGAATTTATATATTGAGATTTTGGAACTCGATCGTGTGGTTTTCCGATGGAATATCAGTGGATATTGGTGACGAACCGAATTGGTATACAGGAGTATGGATATAGTCGAGCATTTGCATACTTTTCATTTTAAAGCTTCGGAATCGTGTGGATTCAAAGGAAACTGTTATCAAATACTTGGCACCATCGAGCCAAGTTAATTTTTCGAAAATTGATTTTGTGGTCTTACCAAAATTTATGTTTTGAGTTTTCAAACTCTTGAAAGAATTTTCGAAAATTTGTCTTTTGACAAGAATATATGATTTCAAACTGGTTTTGGAAAATGTGATTGATATACATACGCATTTAGTGCATAGTGCATATCATATTGATGGTACGATGGAAAAGGAATTCGAACTTCAGTATGATAGTTTGGTTATCCGGTGATGATCGGTTGAGTTATCAGATAAGAGAAATATGTTGTGTGTTGTAGATTCATGCACATAATATTATTTTGGAAACTTGGGATTTTGTGAAACCGGAACATATGTGCTATGTGATTCCATTGGTATGGTAGTAGCGCGATTTTACCTTACTGATTCTGGAATGATTTCCTTGTAAGCGTAGATTTGGGGATGGTGACCCCATACTGGTTGTTTTAGATAGTGAGTGGTCGTTTCCACTCCGTGTATGATTGGGTATGTTCGTCAGTTTGTGATTGGTTGTTCATATGCCGAGGGGTATGTTCACCAGTCGAGTATGTTTATTGAGATCCACGGTATGTGATTGGTGTGTCATTTTGAGAACTTTATTCGTCCGTATATATGTCTCTATGGTTCTGTGTGTATCATGTTGGAATTTACCGTGTGAGGGTATTCCTGATTATTATCGTTCCTTCGTTGGTAATATTAGAGTTATCATGTTTATGATATAGTCGATTGTGCTTTAACCATTGGATTGGTCGTATTGGAATTTATCATGTCGATGGTATTCTCAGTTAATTTGTTGGTTGATCATTGTTGATGATCGTATAAGTGTTCGGATTTTGTGTCGATGTTTCGAGATTGGTTGCCATTGTTTTGAGCAGTTGTTTCACAGATATATCGGATATTATTCGTCCTATCGACTGGAACTTGATCATGCGATCGTGCAAACAGGATTTGTCATGAATAGATTATTTCATCGACGATGATAAAATTTTGTTGAGACTCAAGGAATTGTGACAGAAGCGTATTGGGATCATGCGGTGAGATCGCTTGCTAGTATCTCAAGAGATCGTCGACCTGCGTATTTGTAAGTGTACTCTTTTGATTATTCAAGAATGATGATGATTGATCGTTGTCGTGATGGTTTTGGGATATTTTAGTTGAACGGTTTGTTTCTTTTATGACGGATTTCAAGTTTCGAGGACGAAACTTATTTTAAGTGGTGTAGTATGTAATATCCGAATTTCTACTACTGTTGTTTGATATTATTTTATCCGAGTTATATTATGCAGCGTGGAATGCATGCAGTATGGATAAAATAATTAAATAAAGGCGAGATGTCGATATCGGTATAATTGTCGTATCAGTCGTCGATTTGCAATTGAGGATATTGTGTATCGGGTTATCGTACTCTCGATATAGAGTATATCGTATAAGGATGTTATTGGATTCGAGATATGTATTCGGTAAGTGTATATGTGTTTTCGGTATGTCGAGACAAAGCGTACTTGATTGAAATTGGCTAAGTATGGAATACTTAGCGTACGCTAATGTTGAAGACTTACGTACGCTAAATCACAAGAGTTACGTACGTTATGGCCGAGACATTACGTACGTAACAAGAGGAATCGGACAGTTGGGCCCGGTGTCGGCGGCTTTCGGCGCAGATGTGGACAGGTGAGTCAACGGATGGAGTTACGTACGTTATACAGGGTGTATTACGTACGTAATACGAGTATAATACTGTAGCAAGTCAACGTACGTATTACGTACGCAACGGAATAAGTGTTACGTACGTTACGGGGCGGCTGGCCGAGTCGTGGCCGAGATGACCTGGATGGCCGAGCATGACCGGTCGTGATTCGTTGGAATGGCCGAGCATGGTCGGCAGTGACTCGCAGGGGTGGCCGATCACAGTCGGCAGTGACTCGCTGGGCGTAAGGATCGCCGATTACGTCGTAAGGCGATGTCCGATTACGGCCGTAAGTGCCCGCATGACGTAAGGCACCGCCACATGCACGTAAGGCCGCCGAGCGAAATGGACGAAGGTTAGCCGCGTCCGGCTACGTTCGTAAGGAGCCGCCACGTACGTAATCGCCGGGCAGGTCTCGGCCTATATAAGGCCTGGACCGAGTCACCCTTGTCATTTTTCATTTTTCTTCATTTCTCTCGCGATTTCTTCAGCAAAGTTGATGGATTTGAGTAAGAACATCATGTAGCAACATGTTTTGGAAGTTGGAATCATGGATTAACATCATCTTCCATCCGGATCGAAGGTAAGAACACCTAAACACTTGGTTTTGGATAGTTTTGGAGTTTCTTGATGATTTGGACGGATTGATTCGTTTTAACTCAGTTATTGATGGAACCTTGTTGTATTCTTGAGATTATACATTATCCTTGAAGTTTTGTGGAACAAATTCGGGTATTTCTTCGTTAAAATGATTGATTTGGATTATGCCTTCAAAGTGTTCGATGAAATGCCTCAATGAGTAGAACTTGGGAAATTCTACACGTTTTCGTATGAATGGTGATGGAATTGATTGTGTTATGATTATTCTTGGTAATTATGGGAATTTTGTTAAGGGAAGATAATGAATTGATGATCAAATACCTTGATTATGTCGTTATGATTATGGAATCGTAGTAATCTCGATGTTCTTGATAGTTGTTGCAATCCATGACGTTGTGAGAAGTATATATGTTGAAGAACATGACTACATACACCTTGAATTGTGAATAAGGATTGTTTAGATGTTAGAACACATCGGATTATGCCGTTTGGGGACTTTGAATGTGATTACGGAATAAGTTGTGGAACTCTTTGAATATGATTATCTATAATTAATTGGATTGTCCGGATTGATGATGATAATCGATAATTGGTTTCATTACGAATATACAAGGAGGAAACTTGTAAGTATTTAAGATTGAATGTGGAATCGTAGTGTTGTCTTGAATTCGTGTTTGATTGGTTTGAGTTGTATTGTTTGGTTTTGTGTATGATCGAGGTATTGTTGAGCCGTTGAGTTTGATCGGTTGGCTATGTCGGTCATTGATTATTATCGAATTTTATGTTAATCGATTATTTCAATAGGTTGAGATTATCGATCGGTGAGTATAACCGTATGTTGCGGCCATGTTCGAGTATGTTCGTGAATTGCTTCGGTCGGGGCCGAGGAGCCCGTAGATGAAGGCAATGTGACTGGTAGCGACTTCATCATCGTCGTATCGGTATCGAGGCAAGTTATTACTTGCTCAGTTATAATATTTAATGAATGGTTTCAGTTTCATCTCGTTTTTAATGCATATAGCGATGATTATTATTGTGAACTCTGGGTATCCGGATCGCATATCGTTCTTTCGATTCTGGGAGGTAAATCATAATGAATATGCTTTATCTCAGTTATTGGTATGTTCGAGTATCGAGGTTACATTATGGTAAGGACGAGGATATGAGTATCTATAGTTCGTTGTACGTTTGGATCGCCGAGCATTGGGGATAATCGTCGGTGATGATTGGACATCGAGGTTGCTCCCGAAGGATTCGGGGCAAGTATTCCATATTGAATACGGTTTAATGTTATTTATTTTGGTCTCGCACATTTTCTTTCATGTTGTTGAACATGAAGTCGTCCTAGTAAATTGTCATGTTGTCGTGCATGTTATGTTGTTCATGTTGATGAACGTGTTGATTTGCATATGTGTATGCTTATTATGTTGTTATGTTGTGTAAATAATCCGATGGGATTATGAGGATCTATGCTGAGGGCGCTGGATCGGGTGTCCACCATGCGTTGGTTCGACGGGATCATCATGGGGATCTATGCTGAGGGCGCTGGATCGTTGGACAGGTTTTCCACCATGCGTTGGTTCGACGGGATCATCATGGGGATCTATGCTGAGGGCGCTGGATCGTCGGATTTCCATTGAGTATACATGATTGTTATTGTTGTGATCATATTGACGTGGTCATATGAGTATGCATTTGTAGGTCTTGTGTTAGGACCTTGTCCGTGTGCATTGATCTGATCTCGGATTAGACTGGTATGATTGTCGTGGCACTTCATATCTCGAGGTATGTTCCATATTTTCTTTGGTCTTGTCTTTGGTGGACAATCGGTTACCGTCTTGGGATTTGTTGATATTATTCGATGGATCGTATTGGTCAGATATGGTAGATTTGCGTATCGTTTGTTTGTTATGATAGTTTGATGATATTGAGTATTGTTTGAGGTACAATACAGATATTATGTTCGAGTTTATTGGTTAATCGAGTACAGGATGTGAAATGTGATAATGGTTATTCTGATGAGAATTTCTTGAGTAAGTAAAGATTACGTTGGTCGTATTCTTATGTTGTATTATCATTGGTATGTTATTATTAATGTGATGTGACGGTTATCATTGTTGGATATTATGGCCGACCCGTCGTGGATTTCTTTTAGGTTCTCGGAGTATCGAGCTTGTAGCGGTCGTGAAGAGATGAGCTTCCTGAGGATCTTGGCTAGGACATGTTCGTACATTGAGTTTATTGTTTGGTTCTTGTTTTCCATTGCTAGAGTATTGTTTTGGTTAGTCTTTTTCATTGCGTGAGTATTTTGAGACGCACTTTTGGTATCCGTAACGAGGTTACTTTGGAAATCGTTTTCTAAACTTTTGAGTATCGGCTGTTTGACCTTGCGATTTCAAATGAGTTTTACGACGGTTTTTGATAAATGGATTTTATAAGTCTTTGTGAATTTTTAAAGTTAGTACCGTCGTTGGCCTCTTGGGCATTTGTAAATGTTTGTGAAAATTTCTTTTTAGCCTTGTGGGTTCCATCTCGGGGCCCACGGCGCTGTAATATTTCCGGTTAAATCTGGGGGTGTTACATTCCACCATGCGTTGGTCTGACGGGATCATCATGGGACATCTATAGCTGTGTGCGCTGGATCGTTGGATTACCATGTGTTGTTGTTGTTGTGTATACGTATATTATGGGATATCCATGAGTATACATTGTTGTTATTGATGTGAGCATATTGACGTTGTCATATGAGTATGCATTTGTAGGTCTTGCGTTAGGACCGTGTCCGTATGTTGTATTGATCTGATCTTAGATTAGACTGACATGATTGTCGTGGCATTACATATCTTGGGGTATGTTCCGTATTTCCCTTTGGTACTTGTCTTTGATGGACAATCGATTATCGTGTTGGAATTTGATGATGTTACCCGATGGATCGAATTGGTCAGAGCTGGTATATTATACCGTATTACGAGTTATGATGATGTTTTGAGAATCTTGGGTATTGCTTGAGGTACCGTATGGATATTATGGTTGAGTTTATTTGTTAATCGGGGTTACGAGATGTGAAATGTGATAACAGTTATTTTGATGAGAATCATTACGAGTTTGGTAAAATTACGGCGGTAAGATTATATTGGTCGTATTTTTACTTAGTATTTTCATTGGTATGTAATTATTGACGTGATGTGATTGTTATCATTGTTCGATATTATGGCTGACCCCGTCGTGGGATTTCTTTTTAGGTTCTTGGGATATCGAGCTTGTAGCGGTCGTGAAGAGATGAGCTTCCCGGAGGATACTGGCTATGGCTTGTGTTTGTGAATCTAGTCTTCTGATTATATGTTGTATTCCACTGCTAGAGTATTTTAAATTGTTTGTCATTTCCGCTGCGTGAGTATTTCTTAAATGCCCTTTTGATTTTGGCAACTTGAGTTATTTTGGAAATGGTTTTCTAAACTATTTTGTCGGTACATGTAAGCGATAGCTTAACGTATGTTTTTAAACTGTTGAGTTTGGCATTTCGGGCCTTGTAGTTTCAAATGAGTTTTTACGACAGTTTTGATAAACGAATTTTTATAAAGTCTTCGAATGTTTTTAAAAGATAGTACCGTCGTTAGCCTCTTAGGCGTTTGTAAATATTTGCGAAAATGTATTTTAGATTTGTGGGTTCCATCTCGGGGCCCACAGCGCTGTAATATTCCTGGATGGTTCTAGGGGTGTTACACGCTAAGCCTAAACCATAGCGTATGCTAGAATACATTCTTAGCTTGCGCTAAGCTGTTCATCCAGAGAGCAGAGAGTAGAAACAACTTACTGCCACTGCTGTGCTCGAGTCGCTAGCGCGCTACAAAACAAACGTAACGTGCGCTACTAAGTGATACTAGCGTGCACTATACAACAAAAATAGCGCGCGCTAGGCAACAGGATACCAAACGGCTCAAAACACTCGAAACACACGAAACACGATCGAAACATCAAACGGAAGCTCATAACGCGCATAATAACATGAGATGGATTTACGGCAACCCCGAAACGGCGGTTCTGAACAACAATTACGAGAATCGAACCCAATAGCGACGGAAAAGCCAATAAGCGCGGAATTGGGTAAAACAAGTCCGAAACAAACTCGGATGACAAAAATTCCAGAATTAAGTATTCTCGAAATACCAATACTGTTACACGCGAGCCACCAAAACGAGAAATACACAAAAATGAAAAATACCAGAAAAGAAAAATGCGGATATTACAAACATATCGTACAGAAAACAATCGACGTACCGAAAGTTATGGTATTTTTAATACTTTTTATACGATATGCTAGGTATTTCAGTGTTTTTGGTACTTACCGCAGCCCTATCCCTAACCCACCTACTCTCTTATCTCTCTACTTTGTGCTCTCTATTTCGGCTGATTCTACTACCCATCTATGCTCCCAGAAGATCATCGGGACACCCTAAGCCTTGTGGCTAGTGGTTTTGAGGTGATCAAACTCACAGTTCTTTAGATCAGGCAGACGTATCTCCAATTCATCTTGGTCAATCCCCGTGAAAAGGATAAGTCCATTTCAATTATTTTATTTCGTACCTCATATTTCCACAGATTCATTTGACTTGAGCATTAGAGTCTATACGGCCGATACCACACCAATGCCCCTTTGGAACCTTTCATTCTAGATCTCGCTCTTGCATTATGTTGCAAGTCGTTGATGCTCTCTTTTCATTGAAAAGCCAATTATAGATTTCTGAGCGTCTACACCTACTGAATTATCCGTTTTACTTGACCTCCCAAACTATCCTTTTTCTCATATTACCACCTCATTAAGTATTATTAACTTTACACCATAATTTATTTTAATAAAAATAAAAAAAATAATCAAAATTTGGTTATTTGTATTATGAAATAATTTTGAGAAGCCTAGAAAATATTACAATAATCAGAAAATAATTTTCAAAACAACAGATTATTTAAAAAATAAAATATGAATTTTTTAACTTGATTTTTTCTAAAAGACCGATTTAGTTTATGAAAATTCTATTTTTTTTCTAAAAAGTGTGAAAAATAACTATATTTCTATAAAATAAATTTATTTTAAAAACTCAGACAATTTGAATGGGAGATCTGAATTTTAAAAAGCTAGTAATTAACGGAACTCCTTTAGAATTATTCTATAAAATATAAAATTGAAATTTTAATCTGTTTACAATTATTTGAGAAACTTACAATTGATATTTTGTGAAAATGATACTGGATATCCAAAATAATTTTACATATTTTAAAATTAATATTATTTCTATGAGAACAAACTATAGTTTTTATAATAACGATTTTATTAGGTAAAAAATCTAACAAAAAAATAGTATTTTCAAAACTATTTTCCAATTGTTCCAATAATTTCTAGGTATTTTGAAACTTATTCAAATATTTTAGGTTTTAAACAATTAATTTCTAGTTATTTCTGTATTTCAACATGAGTTTGAGGCATCTAGTTTACGATATATGTTGATTCAAACAATGACTAGTCTGAGATGAGTAGATAAATAGCACCAGTTATCGACCTACTGGAGCAACTAGAGGAGGCCCCTCTGATGCTGCCATCTGGTATAGCAAACGACCGACCGTCTGATCTATTTGATCAAACCATAAGCAAGTAGAGTACCTTTCTATAAACGAGTCGAACCGTATCGAACCTCCACTGAGTTCGGTCTGGCTCGAAATTATTCGAACCATGGGTTCGGTTCGGCTTAAAAATTTCGAACCTCAGTATTTAATGTTCGGCTACTTTTTTTTCATATAGTTCGATTCGATTCTGTTTAATTTTTCGAATCGTTCGAACATAGTTCGATTCAGATTGTTTTTCGAACCGTTTGAATTGTAGGTCACAAGTCGTCCAGAAACAAGTCTAGAGGGGGGGGTGAATAGACTTGTTGAAACTCTTGAACTCTTTTTCTCGAAGAGTGAGTTTCTTCAGCTGATGATCAAACAAATGACTAGGAGTCGTTTGTTCTTGGATATGTGCGGAAGTCAGCTGATGACGAATATATATATTAACTTAATGAAACACTTAACAATGGATGCAGCAGTTAGAGTATGATGCAGTAAAACAGTAAATAACACAGGCAATTTATAGTGGTCTCAGAGGTGGGGTAATCCTCTACTAATCCACTTTTCTCCAAACCAGTTGGAGATGAATTCACTATAATTCTCAACCAGTGATAAATATTACAGTGATTCACTACAAACTACAACAGCTTCCAACCAGTGGAATTCCGTGCCGTTGTACACAAACTTGACTGCCTTGCACCTCTTGATCCTTGATCCTCGGATGCCTTTACAGTCTGCTACTTCAACCAGTGAAGTACCCCTTACTCAAGATTTAAAGACAAGAGTGTTTGTCTTCTCCAACTAAAGAGCTTCCTTGAATATGAACTTTTGGATCTGCTCTTTTTCTCGATGCTATTTGTTTGCTTAGGATTGCTTTGTTTGCTTTGATCGCTTAGAGTATAAGTTCGCACCGGTGAATTGCTCAGTTTCAAATCTCTGGATATATATAGATCACGATCTCTGAGCTTCTTCCTTGTAGCCGTTGCAAATCTGAACAAATCCGTCCGTTGGAGAGAGACTTCATTGTTTAATCTTTTCTGAACGTTGCAAGGTTGGATTCCCATTATTTAATTTCATCTTCCGACCGTTGTGATGACTTCTGCATGTGAGCGCCGAATCTTTTGAATATAAAAGGATTAAAGTCTTTCACGGTGGTCGATGATTTAAATAAATCATATCTCTTGCGGGAATCACTCCAATTTGTCCCTTCACGTTGCATGTGAGCTTTCCGTAATATTTGACTTTTCAAAGCATGCCGACGTGGACTTGGAGTACTAGGTCAGTAGTTGAGTAGATCAAGTGCGACTTACTTCTCTGCAGTAAGTCGTCTCGGCCGTATCTTGTTTGAGACTTGTCCAGTCAGTGACTTCCCGAGGTTCCTCTACCGATCTGGTCAAACTACTCGACAATTTTTAGTTGACCAGGCTACTCGATTGGAGTCAATGTACTTCTCTGATAGACTAGACTGTACTTTAGTACTTAACCGATTTTCAGCCTAACTAACTTTGGCCTATAGAAGATACTCATATGGTTCTTCTTTACATTTTGCCAATTTTATACTTAACACATTTTGGCCTATGGAAGATACTCATTTGGTTCTTCCTTACATTTCGCCAATAAACATTTGATTTTAAATTAATGACATCATCAAAATCTAACAAGTATTCCTAACAAATTCCCCCTATTTTGATGATGGCAAAACTAAGTAAGCAATCAAATGGCCAAGTCTGCACTTAAGTGCAAGACAAAACTGAAATCAGTCTAATATTGAGACAACTGGAAAATTGTCATTCAACAGACTGTTCATAAAAGTTTTCTGACTTATCATAGAAATTATACAAGAATGTTTAAGTACAGAAAAATAAAAAAATATAAAAAAGGTCATCTGCCTCTTCCTCTGCCTCTGCGAACAGGCTGCTTGGCAGGTCTGAATGGTTTGGCTCCAATGGGTCTTACCTTGACTGGAGCAAGGCCATACTTCCTTTTCACCACTAGGGCTGCGAAGTCCTGCTCCTCCTGCGATCTGAATTTGTTTTCAAGGCAGACTCGCTTGATTTCCTCCTGTAGTTTTAGTTCATCAAGTTCACCATCCATGCGGACTGGTGCTTCTTCAGCTCTGAATTTAGGGATCATGGGAAAAGCTTTTTGTTCTTTTGCATGCTTCTTTAGAATAGCCCAAAGCTTGGGATGAACTGCTTCCATCCAGTTGATGAAAATCTCCTGTGGGGAGAGTTTGTCATCCTGAAGAAGTTCCCAGACATAAAAGTCTCTGATGAACTTCTTCCTAGCGGCTCCCAAAATTCAATAGTTTCAAGTGGGCGAAATCTTCCACATACCATAGCTCCGCACCTTCCCACTCAAGAGTAGGTTCGAAGCCGCCTCTGGTCCTTCTGCGCTTCCCTTCAGCCGGGTCACCTTGTCTTCTTCTTCTACGAGTTCCTTCCTCTTCAGGCTAGATGGTCCTTCAAGCCGGGAACATCCTGCTTTTTCTTACTTCGAATTCTCTCCCTTCCCCCTGAATCCTCTCTTCCCCTTTTGCCAAAGATCAATGAGGGTTGTTAATTGTTGCTCCATGCGGCTCATCCAATCGGACATGCCAAAAGGCATTCGTTGTTTGTAGGAGGAGGAGGCCGAGGATCGACTTTGCAGCAAGGTATCAATCTTGGCATTTATCTGTTGAAGGTCAGGAGTGACCTGTGTTGACAGCAGCTCCCCAAGGGTGTCTCTGACAATCTGCTTGATCAGCTTAGTCATGTTGGGAGATAACTGAGCTGATGGGGAGTGTTCTCCTGAGCCTTCACAAGGGAGCCACTCATTGCAGGCTCTGTCTGCGGCAGGAGGTCGGATAGAGTCTTCTCTGGGGTGCCTGACCTTGAGTCCTCTGCCAGCTCTGCATCTAGGCTGGTGTACCGGGGAGGCACAACAATCCTATCTGCAGCTTCGTTGGTAGGCTCTGGCTCCTTCTCTGGCTCCTTTTCTCTTTCTTCCTCTTTCCCTTCTTCTTCATCAGATTTCTCTTTTTCTTTCTCCTCATCTTTTTTTCTCTCTTCTCCAGCCGCCACACCAGCTCCTCCTTCACCTCCATCATCATGATCATCATCATCATCATCCTTAGCATCATCTTTTTCCTTCTCTCCTTCATTATCATCATCATCCTTATTTTCTTCTTCTTTTTCTTGCTCCACCTCTTCTCCTTCTTCTTCTTCTTCCTCATCTTCCACTTCTTCTGTTTTTTCAATTTCCTCTGTCTCCTTTTCAACTGGTATGTTTTCTTCTTGTTCTTCTTTTGCTTCTTCATCCTCCTCAACCAAGTTGATAATTTCATTCTCTTCATCAACTTCTTCTATTCTAATCTCCTTTTCTTCTTTCTCTTCCTCCTCTTCTCCAAAAGTACCATCAAAAACACTCAACATTATAGAATGGATAAAATGGTCCATGTTAGTCTCAAAGTGAGACATGAACCAGTTATCCTGGAGGAGTAAGGTTAAGTCTGACTCCTTGCAAAAATCAGTCAGGACATCCTCCGTGGCTTGGGGGTAATCCCAACCACTAGTTTCAATAAAAATTTGAAAATTTGAAAAGGACATGGTTTTAAGAGTTTTCCACTCCTTAAAAATATTGACAAAAGAATGTTTTTCTCTTGTGGCTTGACAAGTCTGTAGTTGTTCTATGGAAAGATTAAAAGTGTTGTTTTCTAACAGATTGAATGAGTAATCTGCGAGGATAGATATGACAAGACCTGCTTCCTCTTCTTCGGTCATGTATACGGGAGGAGTAATGACAGTACAATTCTTGTTTCGGTGCACAGGCGAGCAAGTCTGGTGGTGGAGGCGGGCGGTGGTGGCATGATGTTCGGGCTGATCTCCTTCAACTGACTGCGGCTTCCTTGGCCTCTTTGGAGAGGGTTCGGGTGATGACCGCAGATTGGAAGGTCCTTCTGAGGCTGGTCCCCTTCTCTTGAAACGGATGGCGATTGGAGTATCATCGGACTCATGCTCGGACTCATTGCGGTTCCGACCTCGGTGCAGTTGGTCCGAGTCGGCGAGATCGTACCTTGGGCAATAGCTTGAGTCCGTAAGTCCTTCAATATCCGGGCCGCCCTCCCGGTGACTCCAACCTTTTTCTTATCATGGTCCATATGACCAAGCCTCTTGTTCGGGTGGAAAGGGTCAATGTTTCCCTTGGCCACTCCGATCTGCTCAAGAACCAACTAAGATGCGTTCGAGCGCCAACTTAGTCTTGAACTTCTTCTCTCCCTCGAGCCATTCGACCTTGTTCACTTCACGAACAAGTTGCCTAAAAATGTAATCGGCCCAGTCAACTTCTTCTCGCTGAATTAGCGCACCCAACACCATGAACTTTGAGGATGATAGTTGGTCATAGCTTCCTGCCATTCCCATGACTATTTTATTTGTGATGTCCAGTGCGACTCGGTAAACTCTTTTCAACTCATTTCTTTTCGCCGTGAACTTCAACTTCTCCGGGACATTTTCAAGCTTAATCGTCTTCCATGTCTCGGCGGGTGATTGTTTGAGTGCTTCGACCGCCAAACCGCTATTTTTCATCCCGAATACAGAGCGAATCTTCTCTGTATCTATGGTGACTTGAACTCCACCGACGGTGCTCACGAATCAGTCTTTGAATTAGGTACGCGTTGCGGTAAAATTCAACCACGTCTTCTTTGAACAAGTGTTGGGGGTTGATTTCAAGAAACGGGTAGATGCCGTTTAGTTTCATCGCTCGGATTAGGTCGAGCATATCAAAGTCGTCTAGATTTGCTTCCAGTAATCCCTCGAAATCGACGACCATGGAAAAGATAACCTGGTCCTTCATCGCCTTTAAGTTTGCTCCGTCAACAGATGCCATTTCTGCAAAAAGATTTTAGGATTTAGTGTGTATTTTGCTCTGTGAATTTTTAGGGTTTCTGAAAGCGTAAAGAGGAAAGTGAAAGGGTTTTCTTCCTTATAAAGAAGATGAAGTGACGTTTGGATTAGTTTATTATAAGTTTACGCCTTTTCATATTCTTTTGAATTTCAAATTTGAATCGGTGGCCCCATTTAAAAATTGACGGTTGATTCTGATTGGCCACCGTAGAGGTTAATTAAATGGGCGTGTGACGCGTGTATTTAAAATTGCCACTTGGCTTATAAAATGTATTTTAAATGCTATTTCTTAAGCCAAAATAATATTATAAATATGACAGATTAAATTGAAATTAGAGATCAGTTTAGAGAACTTAGCTGGTCTGATTCGTTGACTGTTGACCGCTCTGCTACAGGTGAGTTTGACTTCTACTTTGGTACTCTGTCTGACTAAGTTGCTTCGACCGCCTTCGTCTTCTACTTTGCATCGGCTTAGGTGATTAAGGGGTTCGTCCTTCCTTCAACTTGCTTCAGAACTAGATTCCCAATCTAGTAATCCAAGATCTCTGCTTAGCTCTAGGAATCTCTCTTCTGGCAGGGGTTTGGTGAAGATGTCAGCTATTTGGTAGTCTGTGCTGACTCTTTCAACTCTAACCCTTTTGTTAAGCACGTGGTCTCGAATGAAATGGTGCTTAACGTCAATGTGCTTCGTCCTTGAGTGCAAAACCGGATTGTTGGTTATTGCAATAGCACTATTGTTGTCACACCATATAGGAACTTCGTTGGCAATAATATTGTAGTCCCTTAATTGTTGTCGATCCATAGGATCTGTGCACAACACTGCTGACTAGGTATTCGACTCTGTAGTGGAGATAGAGTTAGAAACACCTTCTTGCTAAACCAGATATCGATCTGGTTCCTAGGAATTGACACGTTCCACTAGTGCTCTTCCTATTGATTTTGCATCCGTGAAATCCATCTGAGTATCCTGATAGCTCGAAGTTGTCATCCTTGGGGTACCACAGTCCAACATTAATGGTAGACTTTAGGTACTTAATTATTCTCTTAGCTGCATCTAGGTGTGATTGCTTCGGCTTGGACTGGAATCTTGCACAAACTCCAACTGCATATGATATGTCCGGCACCTTGCGATTAGGTACAGAAGAGATCCGAATAGTCCTCTCTAGTGGGTTGACTCAAATGATAATCCTGCCTCGTCTGCATCCAGGTGAGTACTTGTGCTCATTGGAATTCTTGCAGGTTTGGCTGATTCCATTCCATATCTCTTGATGAGATCTCGGGTATACTTTGCCTGGTTGATGAGAATTCCTTTTTCCATCTGCTTGTAATCCGAGAAAGAAGTTAAGCTTTCCCATCATACTCATCTCGAATTCTCCTTGCATGAGGTTGGAGAATTTCTCACATAGTTCTGGATTGGTTGACCCGAATATGATGTCATCCACATAAATCTGAACTATTAGAATGTGGCCTTCGTGCTCCACTCTAAATAGGGTCTTGTCCACTTTTCCTTTGCAAAATCCATTTTTCTCAAGAAACACAGACAGTGTTTCATACCATGCTCTCGGTGCTTGCTTGAGTCCATACGAGCTTTTAACGACTTATAGACTTTGTCTCCTTTGACAAAACACGGGGTTGCTCTACATAGACTTCTTCTTCTAGGATTCCATTTAGAAACGCACTTTTCACATCCATCTGGTAGACTTCAAAATCCTTGAATGCAGCATATGCGAGGAATAGTCTGATGGCTTCTAATCTTGCAACAGGTGCATAAGTTTCATCAAAATCTATTCCCTCACATTGTGCATATCCTTTTGCTACGAGTCTGGCTTTATTCCTAACAACAGCTCCGTCTTCATCACTCTTGTTTTTATACACCCATTTGGTGCCAATAACTTTCTTGTGATTAGGTGCATGCATTAGTTCCCAAACATTGTTTCTCTCCATCTGCTCCAATTCCTCTTGCATGGCATTAATCCATGAATAATCTTCCAGGGCTTGTTCTGTTGTCTTGGGTTCAATTTGCGACATGAAACATGAGAACATTGCCATTCCTGCTGGTAGGGTTGACTGTCTTGTCTTGACTCCATCAGTCAACTTTCCGATAATTTGCTGAATTGGATGATCCTTGAGCCATTTGGGGATCTCGTCTTCTTCTGGGTTTGTTCCCCCTGTTGGATTGCTCTGGTGGTTATCTGCATCTGCTGGATTCTGGTCTGCAACTGGATCAGCTACCGCCTTGTCATCTGCAGCTTGGTTCTGGACTGCAGATGAGTCTTTGTCGACTCATTTGGGTCTTCTTGGCCACAAGCTGGATCGGATAGGTTTGGTGATCTGTCGATCTGCAGTTGGGTCTTCATCACCGCATTGGGTCATCAGCCGATCTGCAGTGAGTCCACCATTCCAGTGTCATGTACAATGACTTCTTCAAGGGTTCTTTGACTTGAGCTTGTTCTCAATTTGCTCAAGTTGTTTCTGTACTCAACGATAGATTCATCAAAAACAACATGGGGTGTTTCCTCCACAACTAAGGTTCTTTTGTTGAAAACTCTATATGCCTTGCTTCTTTGGGAATATCCCATAAATAGACCATCATCGCTTTAGCATCAAAGGCATTTAGCTGTGTTTTACCGTTGTTGTGGATGAAACACTTACAACCAAAAACATGAAAGTAAGCAACGGTAGGAGTTCTATTATTCCAAACCTCATAGGGAGTTTTGCCATGTCTCCCTACTATCATACTCTGCTGCAGGTGTGACAGTGTGTTGTGACTTGACCCGAGAACCTCTTGTAGGTCCGCTTACGCAATCATGGACCTTCTTTGCTTCCTTCGAGTTCTGTTCCTTCTTTCGGCAACACCATTCTGCAAGGCGTCTGGCCGCAGAGAGCTCATCTTTGGATCCCATTCGATCATTGTCGGTTATCGCCTTGTTGAGAAACTCTCCTCCTCTATCCGATCTGATCTTGATTATGGAGAGGGATTTCTCATTCGGATCCTTCTCGGCTCGGGTAACTTGGTCAAGGTTTCACTTTTCTTGTATAGAAAAATGATCCAAGTGTACCTTGAATAATCATCTACAATCACAAGAGCATGCTTTACGCCGCTCAAAGTCCTTGGCTTGATAGGACCAAATAGATCCATGTGGAGTAGATCTAAGATCCTTGTTGTGAGCGTTGTAGGTGCCGGCTTGAACGACGCCTTGGTGCGCTTTCCCTTCATGCATCACGAGTGCTTCCTTCTTGAATGCTTCATTTGGAAGTCCTCTCGACCCGGCTTCCGAGAGCTAATCTTGTTGATGGCTTTGAAGTTCGGGTGACATAGTCTTTTGTGCCACGACCATCCATTCTCACTGATCTTGGATAGAAAACAGGAGTTAGGTGTTCCTGTGTTCCAATCAATCATGTATACATCTCTTCTTCGGAAACCTTGTAGCTTTAATTCTCCAGATAAGATGTCTATCACCATACACTTCAAGATGGTGAAGACTACTAGATTCTTCTCGTCGCAGAACTGGCTTATGCTCAGGAGGTTGTATTTGAGACCTTTGACATAATGGACTTTGGATATTACAATGTTTCCTCGGTGCAGCTCTCCAAAGCCTTTTGTCTGTCCTCTAGAGCTATCTCCAAAGGTTACATCGGGACCTCTTTCTTTGATATATTTGGTCAGCATCTTCTTGTTCCCGGTCATGTGCCTTGAGCATCCAGAGTCTACAAACCACTCTTCACCTCCAAAATTTGCGCTTGAGGAGATGTGGTTGTAGTCCTTCCACCTCTTCTGCAATTAAACAAGCAGAGATTTAGGTACCCAAATTTGCGTGGGTCCTTTGGGGTTAGTGGGTTTCCTGGAGAATTGATTTCTCCTTGGATTATAGGAATTATTATTATTATAACCCTTAAAAGGTGCCTGTGGTCGAGGTCTAAATCTCCTGATTGGATTGTATATCTAGGATATTCCTCAAAATAGTGTGGGCCATTTCTAAATCTAGGTGAGACCATTTGTTAAACCTTTGTGGTCTCCACACTTGTTCGTTTTGGTAATTTGGATAACCTTGAGGTTTCCATCCCCCTCCCATTATGAAATCTATTTTTAGGGAGTTGTTGGTAATAGTGGGCATGTTGTCCGGCCGCCGCTTTTGCACGGGCCATCGCCTAGTCGCTGTCTAGGTGGTATGCAGTGTAACATTTGCAGCCTGAAACGTTTGACTTGTTACTGTTTTTGAAAATCGGTTTATGCACGTGCTCGTGATCGAGACCATTGTTTCTCCCTTGATGAAAGTGGTTTTAGAACTAGAGGGAGTGTGGGGATCATATCGAGGCCTGATCGGAATATAGTGGCCTCTTGTTAGTACACATTCGTCCGGGGTTAACGACGCTTTCGGGAGGTTATTTCCTGCGCTGAGTTTTATTTATACGTGCGACTTAGTAAACTCGGCTTTGGCATGAGCAAGTGCGGTGACTTTTCTTTAAGTAAAATATTTAGCCGGTCTATCTCATTTGTATTGGCACTTGCACAGTTTTAAAATCATTTGTATTTGTCTCGGTCTTATTTAAATCTAGACCGAGTTTTTCAAAATCATTTTTGTTTGCCTATTCTCATCTTGCGGCTTAGTCTTCTCTGCTGATACAGCTTGATGTGCAGATTTAAGTGTTTCAAAATCTTTGAATAATTGATTTACCGATTCATGTAAATCCATATCTTGCGACATGGCTGAGCTATTATTAGAACCGGTAGGTTTAGAGGTTACCTCTTCATCAGCCAAGTTTGCCATCAGGCAATCATATTCCTCGTCGTCATCAGAAAAGAAGCCGCCGCTTGATTCGACATGCTCCTGGTCTTCTCCGATGAGAGCTTTTCTTCTGTCTTCCTTTCTGGCCACCTCCTTTTTGGTTTCATCCTTCTTGAGCTCGGGACAATCCATTTGGATGTGTCCTATCTTGTGGCAGTTGTAACATTCAACTTTCCGACTTCGACTTTCTGGTTTCTTAAGGATTCTCCTTGTAGTTTTTCTTATACTTGGAGTAGTTTTTCCTGAAGTTCTTGAATCTTTGCATGATGAAAGCCATTTCCTCCTCAAAGTCTAGCGGATTTGGAGGTTTCACATCGGACATGCTCTTAGCAGGACTCATTGCAAATGCGATTCCCTTCTCTGCAGCTCGATTGAGGATGAGCTTGGAAGCTCGAACTCATAAGCCTTTAGATCGAGAACAGACTCCGAATCTTTATCTTATTCAGGTCTTTGGACTCTCTCATAGCTACTGACCTTCATGCTCCATTCTGGATTTAGAGATCTGAGGACCTTGAGTGCCATTTCCCTGTTGCCATAAGTCTTGCCCAGGGAGTTGATTTCATTGATAATTTCAGTGAACCTTGTGTCCACTTGGTCTATTGATTCTCCATTCTTCATTTTAAAGTTGTCAAACTTTTGGATAGCTATTGACAACTTGTTCTCCTTGATCAGCTCCGTTCCTTCACACATTAGAGCTAATGTGTCCCATATCTCTTTGGCATTCTTACAATTTTTGATCTTGACCATTGTGGATTTGTCAAGAGTTTGGTACAGCACATCTCTGGCCCTGTTGTCAAGATTGGCCAGCTTTCTCTCTTCGGGGGTCAGCTCAGTTCTCTTCTTAGGAATCTTTTCGGGCCTCCCAGCTGCGATTTCCTCGGGCGTGTTGTCCTTCTCGAAAATGAATGGACCATCTTCAATGATGCACCACATGTCGTCATGGATTGAAGATAAATGTGCCTGCATTCTTATCTTCCAGAGATCATACTCGTCAACTGAAAAGACAGGTAGTCTAGAGTGCATGTGTTCCATTATAACGTGAGAGATAAGATATATATCTTAATAGATGCAGTTCGTGAAAAAATGAACCAACCTCTACGATACCACTTGTAGGTCACAAGTCGTCCGAAACAAGTCTAGAGGGGGTGAATAGACTTGTTGAAACTCTTGAACTCTTTTTCTCGAAGAGTGAGTTTCTTCGGTGATGATCAAACAAATGACTAGGAGTCGTTTGTTCTTGGATATGTGCGGAAGTCGGTGATGACGAATATATATATTAACTTAATGAAACACTTAACAATGGATGCGGCGGTTAGAGTATGATGCGGTAAAGCGATAAATAACACGGGCGGTTTATAGTGGTCTCGGAGGTGGGGTAATCCTCTACTAATCCACTTTTCTCCAAACCGATTGGAGATGAATTCACTATAATTCTCAACCGGTGATAAATATTACGGTGATTCACTACACACTACAACGACTTCCAACCGGTGGAATTCCGTGCCGTTGTACACAAACTTGATCGCCTTGCACCTCTTGATCCTTGATCCTCGGATGCCTTCTGATCTGCTACTTCAACCATGAAGTACCCCTTACTCAAGATTTAAAGACAAGAGTGTTTGTCTTCTCCAACTAAAGAGCTTCCTTGAATATGAACTTTTGGATCTGCTCTTTTTCTCGATGCTATTTGTTTGCTTAGGATTGCTTTGTTTGCTTTGATCGCTTAGAGTATAAGTTCGCACCGGTGAATTGCTCAGTTTCAAATCTCTGGATATATATAGATCACGATCTCTGAGCTTCTTCCTTGTAGCCGTTGCAAATCTGAACAAATCCGTCCGTTGGAGAGAGACTTCATTGTTTAATCTTTTCTGAACGTTGCAAGGCTGGATTCCCATTATTTAATTTCATCTTCCGACCGTTGTGATGACTTCTGCATGTGAGCGCCGAATCTTTTGAATATAAAAGGATTAAAGTCTTTCACGGTGGGTCAGGATGATTTAAATAAATCATATCTCTTGCGGGAATCACTCCAATTTGTCCCTTCACGTTGCATGTGAGCTTTCCGTAATATTTGACTTTTCAAAGCATGCTGACGTGGACTTGGAGTACTAGGCTGTAGTTGAGTAGACTGAAGTGCAGCTTACTTCTCTGCAGGTAAGTCGTCTCGGCTGTATACTGTTTGAGACTTGTCTGGTCAGGTGACTTCCCTGAGGTTCCTCGGCTGCAGTCTGGTCAAACTACTCTGACAATTTTTAGTTGACCAGGGCTACTCTGATTGGAGTCGGCTGTACTTCTCTGATAGACTAGACTGTACTTTAGTACTTAACCGATTTTCAGCCTAACTAACTTTGGCCTATAGAAGATACTCATATGGTTCTTCTTTACATTTTGCCAATTTTATACTTAACACATTTTGGCCTATGGAAGATACTCATTTGGTTCTTCCTTACATTTCGCCAATAAACATTTGATTTTAAATTAATGACATCATCAAAATCTAACAAGTATTCCTAACATGAATACAGTTTAATTTGGCTCGATTGTCGAACGTTCGAATGTAGTTCGATTCGGCTCGAGTTAACAGTTACATAACTTCGTAAGTCCACAATCCAAAAAAATTACATTCCCAAAATTCATAGTCCCAGAATTAACAAATCCAGAATCCAAAATTAAATTATATTCCCAAAATGAATTCATAGTCCCAGAATTAACAAGTCCAGAATCCAAAATAAAATTACATACCCAAAATAAATGAATTAACAGTTAAAATTTCCAGAATGACATACTTCATAAAACAACACGAAAAGCCTGCAGAGATGTAACAACAACCATGTTCTACGTGACTTTTCTTTTTGCTATTCTTGGAGTTGTTGGGTGCTTTGCTAGCTGGCTGTGACTCTGGATTGATAACATTTCTTGATGGTTGGACAACTTCAGAAGGTGTAAGAGTTACAGAGCAACTTCCCTCTAGGTTTCTGCTTGCGGGGCTACAACATCTACATTATAACATAATGGCAGAAGCTTATGGAATTCAGAAGTCATTAGAACTGAATTGTCATTAGCATTTGCAACTTTCATTTCAAATTCATTCTGGAACTACAAATCAATGGGATCTTCATTTCCCTGACATAAACACAAGACCGTATACTTAAAAAGCATATTATGAAAGCATTATGAAACAATATTTGAATAATGAAACAAAACAGCAAAACAGTTTATCCCCTCTAGACTTCCAATTCCATAAGCTTCTTTAATCCAATCTCCACTACAAAGCAACACTTCAATTGTATCTCTTCTCATTGGGATAACAAACTTATCATAATACAGCTCCAAATTATTTTTTCTTTCCCTTTAGTCTGCATTCTCATCATAAACTCATCAAACTTTCTTTTGCCAACTGTAGAAGAGGGAGGCTGCTTCAAATATGCACTATAAGATTCTAGGCCTTTCCCTTTACTATCACCATATATCTTGGCATATTGTTCAAACAAGTCACAGAAGCTTTTGTTCCACCTTTTCTATCTCTCTCATAATCAGTGGGGTACATTGAGGTACAAGCAAACTTAATCATCCCCTTCTTGTATCTAGGATCCAGAATTGACCCCAAAAGAATCAACAAGTCACATTCATCCTAATATTTATCATATTTAAGAGCCATTGTAAGCCATATTCTTCATATGCTTCTTGCTATGTACATCTAGTTGCCCATTAATTAGTTCCTTAATCCTAGATAATTCTAACAAAAACAAATTAACTCTTGGGTAATTACTCCCACTTATCAAATTTGTAACATCAAGAAAACCTTCAGGGAACTCACAAACTTCATGCACTTCTGCCCATTTTGCAGTAGAAGACGAAATCTCTCAAAAGAATCATCATCCTCACCAACAGGACATAAGTTGAATTTCACCTAGTGTTATTGTACCAACTTATTAGGAGGCAACTTCAAATTAACCCTGAACCAAACAGATATTTCACTCCATCCTTAACAACATCAACCACTGTCTCAATCTCTTTAAATCCCTCCTTCACCAACAAGTTAACGATATGAGCACAACATCTAACATAGAATAATTTATCATCCAAAAGAAGATTTGATAGCAAGTTGTGGTCTTTTTCAGAATGGCAATACACACATCATTAGCAGAAGCATTATCAACAGTCAGAGAAGTAATCTTATCACTAATACCAAACACATTGCAAACTCTATGTACCTCTTTGGCCAATGCAACCCCATTGTGAGGTGGAGGCATATTGACAAAAGAGAGGACTCTTTTTTTGCAAATTCCAATTCCTATCAATAAAATGGCAAGTCACCACCATATAACATGTTCTTTTAGCACCAGACCACCAACAATTAGTTGTTAAACTGATTCTGTTAACCTTTGCTAAAATCTCCTCAGTTCTCTCTTTTTCCTTATCATAAACTGCAAAGCATTCTTTCCTAACCATAAACCTACCGATCTTTTGTAGTAAGAAGCGTATGCCCTCAAAAACTCAATAAAAATTTTATGTTCAACAATGTTAAATGGATACTCATGAGCAAGAACCATGTGAGCAGCTAATGTTTTAACTCTCTCAAAATTAAAGCTAAAAGTAGTAATAGAATTTTCACCTTCACAAAGCACAACACCATGCAACTGAGTTTGTATAGTATGCTTACTATTATCCTCCTTGATTTTCTTTTGGAAAATACTTATCTCTTTATGGACAAGCTTCTTTCAAGTGTCTCACTAGGTGAGAAGTTGTGCCAACCTTTTGAAATGTGAGCAACTTCTTGCAATGCTTGCACTTATTCTTTTGTTTTGCATTAGGAAGTGCGATTGTTTCCATATGTTCCCAGGCTATTGACCTGGACTTATTAGGATCAAGGTCATTGTCACCGGATTGTTGTTGTTGGCCACTAAGTATACTGGATACAGTTTGGGAAGTAGTTTAAACAACAAACTGTACTGATTTTAAAACTGAGTGCGTAGCGGAAGTCTTAGATACAGTAAGTTGCTGTAGATACAGCAACTTGATATGCAAAGTATACTTAAATAATCACAGTACTTAAAACAGTAAAAACTGAAGGTAAATAACACAGTATTTAAAGTGGTTCGAGGTAAACCCCTCTACGTCCACTGGTCCTCCACACAGGAGTAAAAAGTTTATTATAATTACTACGTACACAACTACATAATTATAACAACACACAATCAATATATCGTTCACACAGATTGATATAAAGATCTTAGCTTTAACCGTTCACACAGATTGGTTTTGAGCTAATGCTTTGACTTGCTTCTTCACACACAGTTATGAAGCTTCGTCTTCTTCGATGCAATTCCTTCACACACCGTTCTGGAGTAGCAACGATTACTCAGTCCACACGGGGCTGATCTGGGTTTGTTCAAAGTATAGAACAGGGGATGAACAACAACTTTGACTTTAAGAGCTCTTAGCTGATGAAGTGTTGTTCAAGATGATGAGCACTGTATATCTCTCAGATCTGAGTTGCAGTAAGCTTTGGAGATATGTTTTGCTCTGATGATAACTTTGATAGCTTGATAATTTCGTAGCTTGGGTAACTGATCTTCAATGCCTTGATGATATATATATAGACTTCTGGAAAATATATCCGTTGAGATAAATCCGTTGAGCAAGATTCCGTTCCAACGGGATGAAAAGCACGATCCGGAATTTGCGGGATTTTGAAGATCTGTTGACTGATAGTATTTAAATACTTTATCCTTGAGTATTTAAATACTTCTTTATCAAGTGGACTTGACTTCTGAAGATTCCTTCTTTGTCCTGTTGAGAGCTGTATGGAAGATCACTGTATGGTGATTCGAGACAGCTTCCATACTTGGTCTTTATAAGACTTCTTTGCTATACTGAAAGGTTCCACTATATGCTGGATTCGAGACAGGCTTTCGATACAGGTTGACACTTCAACTATATCGATACAGTTTCCTTACTGTATTGAGGATTGGCATATATGTCAAAACCTCTTATCAACACAATTCGATACAGGGATTGGTTATCCCGGTTGTTTCGATACAGGGTTTATGTTTTCCCAATAATTTCCCCCTTTTTGACAATTTGCCAAGACTAGCTTTCAAGTCTTCTTGATGATGCCAAAACCTTCTTCATGAAATAATCTTCCTTGATGACTTCTGGAAGATTTCTTGGTCTTCTGTCAAATGGTCTGTCTTTCAGCAACTTAGTCTAATTTATGAACTGCTCGCAGGCGAGTTTGATACAGCTAAGAATTTTTACAACTTAAGCTTATGATTGGCGCGCAGGCATAATCTTACAATGTATTCTAAGCATACACCTGAAATTGTGAACTGTTCGTAGACAAGTTCGTACAGCTTAATTTTCAAACAAGTTTCTATACTTGTGATTGTTATCAAACAATTTAAGTTATGTAATCATACATCAACACAGTAGATTACGAGTTGTAATCTTTCAAGACAAACAAACACTTTTATTGATATTAAAAAAATAGAGTACATGGTTTGCTGTTTCGAAAGAAAAATAACTAAACAAATATAATATACAAGGATTTCAGCTCCTATAGTCTGCATGTCTCCATGGCTTTCTCCCTGGATCATTCTCGGTTCCACGCCACCAGTTCTGTAGGGAATCATTGCCTCGATCTTGGTATATAGCTCTTCCTTCATAGGATCTGTCAAAGGCAAGAATCCAGTCTTCTGGATGGGTGATCCGATCTCCTCTTTTGTGCTTGCTTTTCTTATCTAGCTGGAGAGGGAGTTTTCCATCTTCTAGCATCTTCGTGAATTTGTCTGCAGCCTCCGCTAAAGTCTTATAGCTTTTGAAGATGGCGGATTCCCTGATGAGTTTAACAAAGTATCGCATCAGTTCATTCTTCCTCCATTGCTTCACCTCATCGGCAGTTGGATGGCGGTTGGTCGGCAGACGAATTTCAGAAGGTCTTTGGATTAGGTTTTGCCACGGGACATTTGGATCATGAAATTCAGGTCGGGAGCCTGAAATCTTAAAACTCTGAGAGGGAGGGGCTAGCTTGTTTAATTGGCGTAATCTTTGTCTTGAGCAGCCTCAAATTCCCTTTCATGCTGTAACCTGATTCTCCTTGCAGCTTCTCTTGCTTCTTCCCCCTTTTTGGCTTCATCAAGACGTCCTAGGATCTCTAGTGCAGCATCCTGTTTCATCTCAATGTTTGTTATTCTCTCGACAAGGGTGGAAAGAGTCTGCGACATATCCTTGATACTTTTGTCGTGGGCTCGCAATTGAGAACTATTTTCGATCATAGCACATGCGGTCTTGGCTTCAGCAATGCGCGTTTTGGATGCTTCTTCTCTCAGGAGTTGCTCTTGTTTGTCTTGCATGATCTTCAGAGCTTGCTTGAATACTTCTGGCAATACAGCGAAGGCTTCTACTACTCGAGAGACTTCATGTTGTAATGTAGTCATCTCTTCGACTGCAGAAGTGTGCATCCAATTAAGAGCTTTCTCGACTGAGTACAGGGCATTAACTGCATCCTGTATGAAGACAGTTTGAAGACCAAGAGCACGCAGGCGCTTTTTCCTAGCAGCTGTGCTTGGAGAATCTGGTTGAGCAAAGTCTTCGGCACCGTTCAACCTTCTCAGATTCACGGTAGGGCGTAAATTGAGTTGAACATCCTCAGGTACAATACCGTCCTCGGATTCCACGGTTGATGGAGCGGGAGCATTTTCTGGTTCGGCGGCAGGGGGTGCTGTGTTCTCCTGTTGCGAGGGTTCGTTGGTAGACATGGATACAGGGGGGGATGATTCCTCCTGTTGTCTCTCATCTTCCGCCTGTTCCGACAGAGGGACTGATTCCTCTTGCTGGACGGCGCGGGCAACTTCTTCTTCAGCGGCAGCAGGCTCGGGTGCCTGTTCCAAAATAATTTCTTCTTCCTCGACTTGAGGGACTGATTCCTCGTCGTCAGGAATGTTCTCTTGCTGTGGAGAAGGGGGCTCACTTCGATTCGATGGCCCTTCGTCATCCTTGGGTTGAGAGGCATCTCTGTCTTGAGCCTCTTCACGACTCATTCTCAGACCAGCTTGAAAAGCATCGTCATCGTTGTCTGAGTCATCGTCATCTTTTGGATTTTGGGGAGAGTCCTCGGACTTATCTTTTCCTTTTATCCTTGCGTCATATTTTTGCAGTAAGTGGATTTCAATGAGTTCCTTGCAGTAGAGATTGTCCCATTGGATCAAGGCTTCAACCTGTGTTGAGTCTGTCACTTCCATTACAAATCTCTCTTCATGGCTCCATTCGCTCCAGTTGTATAATGTGTCATACGGAGCTAGCCTGTAGCTTTTCCATTTAAGGAATCTTTCATACGCATGCTCAATCTGCACAGATAGAAGGGTTTTGTTGGTAATGGTGTCCGGGGAGGGACTGCGTACAACGTCTGGATTCGCTATAGCGAGGGGTTCCTCTACAGGTGTGGGATCCTGTAGAGAAGTGGGATTCCTTACAGGGGATGGTGCCCCGAAGGAATATTGATCCTGTACGGGTGTGGAATCCTGCATAGAAGAAGTAGCGTTTGGCTCCGCAGGGGCAGCCGACTCGCTAGAGTCTTTTTCGTTGGCAGATGTACGATCATCCGTCTTAGCCGCCAAAGGCTCAGGATCTACTGTCGATACAGTAGCGGACACCTCTTCCATAGGGGTTGGGCCCTGGGGTAGTTCTTCAGTGGGTTGCGCCACGGATGAAACTTCTTCGGAGGTCTTGGTGGATTTGGCTTTAGAAAGCCTCATTAGTTTCTTTTTCGGCTTCTCATCAGCAATGGGTTTCTTGCTGTGAGATCTTTTCCTCTTCTTTGAAGACTCCACATCCTGGGACTTCAAAGACACATCCCTTGGGTCTTCATACACGGGCATACTTCGGATTTTAGGGTGATTGCAGACCGGGGTGCTCTGGTGGTAGGCTGTTGGCTTGACGCCTCCTAAGTATATCCTGGAGCTATTCTTCTTTGCATCAGCGGATTGCGACAGTCCGCATTTCGTCAAAATATGGTTTAACATTAAACCAAATGACTTCTTCTGGGTGGCAGGCTTGCATACTTCCTCCTGCAAGCGTTTCAAAATTATCTGGCACCAGTTGACCTTTTTGCAGGTCCGAATGGCAACCATCATCCTAAATCTCAGATTAGTGCACATTTCGAATACACCAGTTCGATTCTCGATGATCTTGCAGCAAAAATCATGTAAATACACATATATCAGGAAAAAATTCTTCTTGTGACATGTGGTTTGAACCATGTCAACAACAGTTGAGCCGGTGAACAGCCCATAATATTTCGTTATCAGCTCTTGAGACCCAAACGTCTCAAGTTGTTCCATTGTCAGGCCATCAGCAGGTAGCCTGTAAATATTCTGGAGAAGATCGCTATCAACACAGATCTCCACTCCTTGAATGGTAGCAGTTATGTCAGCAACGTGACCTCCTTCGGCCAGCGACAAAAAGCGTACGGTGGCGTTGAGGTAAAATTCCTCAACCAGGTGAACATCGTACTTCTCAGCGGTTTGACTTCCAAGGCGGTAGAGGCCTTGTTGACGGAGACGAGTGATGATGAACTCCATAGGATCGGCGTGATTTGTTTCAGAGAGAATACGTTCGATGACGACAGATCTTGAGAAGATCCGTCCATCGATGATGTTCGCTGATTTCTTGAGTGCGGGAGAAGATGTCTGACCAGCCATTGATGATTCTCAAGAACGAATGAAAGAGAATAAACGAAATTTGTAGTAAAATGCAGAAAGCTATGTAGGCTGTATTTGCTTGAGAACTCTTAAGTTTTGCAGAAAGCGTAAAGAGTCTCTAATGGCAGTATCAGTCCTTTTATAGTGGGCGGCGAAGTAGGGTTTTTAAGATGAATGAATGGTCAGATTTTAAGGGATGGGAACCGGTTTTTGAAATCAACGATCAGGATGAACTGAGTGTAACTGGTGCACTTATCCATTAAAATGTTAAAATATGAGTGGGTCCCACTTCTGACATTTGTTGTCACCCTAAAAGCCTGAAACTGTGGTTTTAAAACATTAAACAATTTGAAAACATCGCGGCTTTTGAGATTCAGTTGTCCAGATGTCGTGTAAGACATTTAATGTAAATGACGTTTGACATAAAAACAGGGCACGTGGAAAAAAATCATTTTAAATGAAATATTATAATATATACTGAATCAAAATCCTATAGTATGTGCTGTATTCGCGTCGATACAGCGTTCCCCCTTAAAAAGGTACATATAAGTTTTAAATTCCATACAGTAATTTTTGGATTAATGATGTATTCATTGGTCATACTGTATTCCCCCTTAATTATTGTACACGTCAGCTGTAGGATGATTCATATGTCTTTGTTCACTACAATGCTGTATTGACGGTTCTGAGTGTACAGATAATTAACGTTGGATACTGTATTCTTAGGTCTTACAGCATTCCCCCTCAATTGTTGAGTAAAAACAGTAAATTACTTACAGGGAGTTGGGCTGTAGCATTCCCAATTCTTGTCTAAGCTTGTTGAATATGGCTGTGTCGAGCGGCTTGGTGAAGATGTTGGCCAACTGAATATTTCTATGAACCTTTTCGAGGCGAACATCCTTGTTCTCGACATGATTCCTTATAAAGTGATGCTTCATGTTGATATGCTTAGTGCGCGAGTGCAGGACAGGATTGTGCGTAATTGCAATTGCACTTGTGCTATCACACATGATTGGAGTCTCTCTGGCTTCAATTCCATAATCTGACAACTGTTCCGCATCGAAGGATGCGCATCGGCAACTACAATGACATAGTATTCTGATTCAGCCGTGGAAAGAGAGTTAGCCAATTGCTTCTTACTGAACCAAGAAACGAGTCTAGGTCCAAGAAAGTGACAAGTTCCACTTGTTCTCTTCCTATCTAGCTTGCAGCCTCCGAGATCCGAGTCGTTGTATCCAACTAAATCGAATCCGCCTTCTTTAGGATACCATAGTCCTACATCGACTGTTCCTTTGATGTACTTCAGGATTCGTTTAGCTGTATTGAAGTGTGATTCCTTTGGTGCTACTTGATACCTCACACACACTCCAACAACAAACTGGATATCGGGCCTGCTAGCCGTTAGGTACAGGAGCAAACCAATGAGCTTCCTGTAGAGTGATTGGTCAAACGGCTTTCCGACTTCATCAGCACTAATTGCACGGAAGTGCTCATGGGGGTTGACGATGGTTTGGAAGTGTTCATTCCAAATTTGTTGAGAAGCTCCTTGCTGTATTTTTCCTGGTTGATGAATATACCTGTAGGCAACTGCTTTACCTGCAAACCTAGGAAATAACTAAGTTCTCCCATCATACTCATTTCAAATTTACTTTGCATGAGATGAGAGAACCTTTGACACAAAGCAAGGTTAGTTGAACCAAAAATTATATCATCTACATAAATTTGTACCATTAGAAGGTCATCACCTTCCTGTATTTTGAACAATGTCTTGTCCACAGCACCTTTCTCAAAGCCATTGTCAGTTAGATACTGGGACAAGGTCTCATACCAGGCTCTAGGGGCTTGTTTAAGTCCATACAGTGCTTTCCTTAGCCTGTATACTAGGTCGATACCGTCTGTGTTAGCAAACCCTGGTGGTTGTTCAACATAAACTTCTTCGACAAGGTCTCCATTCAGGAATGCACTCTTGACGTCCATTTGGTATACAATAAAGCTCTTATGGGCGGCAAAGGCTAAAAATTTCCTAATGGCTTCTAGTCTGGCTACAGGGGCGAAGGTTTCATCATAGTCTATGCCTTCTTCCTGACTATAGCCTTGTGCGACTAGTCTGGATTTGTTCCTTATTATAAGTCCATTTCGATCCTTTTTCTTTCGAAATACCCATTTGGTTCCTATGACCGATTGATGTGTCGGTCTGGGTACAAGATACCATACATTGTTTCTTTCAGAATCGTTAAGCTCTTCTTCCATAGATGTTATCCAATGAGAATTATTAAGAGCGTCTATGGTCGAAACAGGTTCGGACTGGGCTAAGAATACAGCAATAGTGCACATATTGAGTCTTCTAAGCTCGGATTGAGATTTCCATTCAGGAAACTGTGATATCTCAGTATCAAGTTCTTCTTATGCACAAAGTACATTTCCTTGTGTACTCTGTATTCTCCTCCGTGTAGAAACACCAGCATTTATGTTTCCAATGATCAGCTCTTGCGGGTGATCTCTCAACCATCTTCGATCGGGTTCTAATTCAGGATCCCGTACTGTATCGAGAGTTTCTGTAGATACAGCTTTAGCTCGTACAGCGTCGGCTTCATCCACATCAATTCTTACAGCTGCGGGGTTGATTTCTAGATCAACGATAGGTTCTATGGGAGTTGGAGGATCCAAGATAGAGAGATGTTGGATGTTCTGAGTAATATCATATACTCCTGTAGGGTCATGATGAGGTTCGTCGAACACTACATGAACTGATTCCTTGATCGCCAGCTTCCTTTTGTTAAAGATCCTGTAAGCTTTGCTGATGGAGGAGTATCCTACAAATATTCCTTCATCTGATTTCTCATCAAAGGTTCTAAGTTTATCCTTCCCATTATTCAATACATAACACCTGCATCCAAAAATGTGAAAATACGAAACTAACGGAGTTTTGTTGTTCCATACCTCATATGCTGTTTTGTTGTGGTGCTTGTTAACGATACAGCAGTTTTGAGTGTAGCATGCTGTATTGGTTGCTTCACCCCAGAAACGCTGTGGCAACTTGCTTGCGGCGATCATTGTCCTTGTTGCTTCTTTCAGCGTCCTATTCTTTCGCTCGGCAACACCATTTTGTTGAGGTGTTCGGGCAGCTGAGTATTCGTGTTGTATCCCATTTTCCGAACAGTATTGCTCTATAAAGCGGTTAGTAAATTATGTACCTCTGTCGGAATGAATGGACACGATACTCAATGCCCTTTCATTTTGCAACTTTCTCAGGAGCTCGGGCAGCTTTGATGTAGTTTTCTTCTTCTTGCTTAGGAAAATTGTCCAAGCATACCTGGAGTAATCATCAACAACAACCAGATAGTATTTCTTACCTCCCAAACTTACTGGGTCGACAGGACCATAGAGATCCATGTGTAGCATTTCCAACACTCTTTGGGTTGAAAGGTAGGATTTGCTCTTCAGGGTTTACTTGATTTGCTTGCCTTTCTGACACGGTTCGCAGACGCTGTCCTTCTTGAATGACACGTTTGGCAATCCTCTAACCATTCCCTATCTTGAGAGCTTGTTGATCGTCTTGAAGTTGACGTGAGACATCCTCTTGTGCCATAACCAGCTAAGATCTGCAGTGCCTTTGGCAACAAAGCATGGAATTGAGGAGCTCATAGGATTCCAGTCAGCAATATACATGTTACCTGATCTGCTTCCTGTAAGCACAACTTCCTTGGTTTGGATGTTCTTGACTCTACAGCGATCTATATAGAATTTCACCGAGAACTGTTTATCGCAGAACTGGCTAATACTAAGTAGATTGTACTGTAAGCCTTCAACATATGCAACATCGGTGACTTTGAATTTTCCGACAAGTAGGTTTCCTTTTCCTCTTGTTCTTCCTTTAGATTTATCACCGAAACGAACTTTTGGACCGCGACCTTCTACAAAATCTGATAGCTTGCTTCTATCTCCAGTCATGTGCCGAGAGCATCCACTATCAAAGTACCAGGTATCCTCCTCTAGAATGTCCTGTAGCAAAGAGATTAAGTAGGTTTAGGTCCTCTTTGATTTTTGGGTCCATATATGTTAGTTCCTCTAGGTACCCAAGTTTTCCTGGCAGCAAATTGGTTTACTGTAGGTAATACTCGGTACAGTGTTGCGATATCTACGAGGGGCATATTCGTAGTCGCTATAACCATGATAATTATTATGCATGAAAAATTCAGGGTTATTATTATTAATCCAGTATGAGTGCTATCTTGGAGGTGGAGCCATTTTCTTTGGCCTAACAGCTTGCCTTCTGGGTCTCCAGTTGGATTCCCAACGTTGTTGTTGATACTGAACGGGCACCTGCTGTCTCGAGGAATAATGGGTCTCCTGTATCCAATACCTCGGCGTGCTGTACTGATAGTAATGCCGTGCGGGCCTTTGGTAGTTGGATACAGCCTTCCTTCTGAACGGCTGTTGGAGCTGTTGATATGCTCTGGGAGCATGCTGTTGAGTGCGCCTCACAGGTTGGAACGGCTTAAGATTCCGCTGTCTGGAATAGGATTGCGGGGGCGGAATGGTAGCCTTCGGTTTTCGCGGTGCAACGGGTTCCTTCACTGGACTCGAAGTTTCTTTCGAAACAGGAATGTGTTCCACACTCTTGACGAACATTGTACTAGTTTTCCCTTTGTTTGAACATGAGGTGTATCCTAAGCCACTTTTATCATGAGCATGTTGCCCAGTGCATAGAATTTCTTCCATTCTTTTGGACGATTTCTCGAATGATTTCAGAGTGGTCTCAAGTTCAATTTATCGTTTTTCGAGAGTTGTGACTTTGGCTTGAAGTAGAACCAAATCATTTGTCTTGCTTTCGTTGTGAGTTTTAACCTCAGTGAGTTCATGAGCAAGTTGATGATTGCTCTCCATGAGTTTTTCAAAATCGACTTTGCTGGTTTCACATTCAATAGACATATTTTCATAATTTATTTTCAGCAAGTTATTTTCATCTTTCAGCTCTAGGTTAGACAGTTGGAGTTGTATATTCTCATTTTTTAATGTCTCATGGGCCTTTTGAATGTTTTTAAACTCATTCATCATGTTTTCAAAAGTATGAGATGCATTTGATGGAATAGCTGAGGTTGAGCTTACCTCATCATCGCTATCTTCACCTTCAGGAATATCTTTGGCCATAAAACACATATATGCTTTATCATCGAACTCATCGTCAGATGAATCACTTTCAGTGACCACCTGAAGACATTCTTCTGATTTGGATGGTGTGGGGGAGGCTTCTGATTCTCCAATCAGGGCCTTGAGCTTGTTTTTCCAAGCACGTCTTCTTTCATCTCTCTCTTGTTGCTCGGCCTCCGGCAACCTTTGGACTTTGGGATGAGGACATTTATTTGCATAATGCCCTGGTTTCCTGCAATTATAGCACAGGTTAGCATCACCAGATGATGTTTCGGTACTTACCTTGTGGACAGGTTTGGGCCTGTAGGGAGTCTTTCCAGACTGTTTGATGAACTTTTTGAATTTGTGCATGAGAAGCGCCATTTCATCTTGAGACATGATTTCGTCGTCATTGTCAGCATTCTAGTGACTAGACTTCGATGAGCTGGGCATGCTATGTCGACGATTCGATACAGCGGCTAGTGTTGTGACCTTTGAAGGAGATTCTTCAGCTTTCTCTCTTCTGTCAATATCATACTCAAAATCTTTGAGGTCAGAGAAGAGATCAAAAGTAGATATTTCATTAAGATTGCAAGATACACGCATAGTTGTGGTCTTAATGTCCCATCGGGCAGGGAGAGATCTGAAAATTTTTAAGTTCTTCTCCTTTTGGGTATAAATTTTGCCCAAAGCTTCAAGTTCACCAACAATACCAGTGAATCTGAGGTCAAGATCATCAAGTGTTTCAGTTGGTTTCATTTCAAAAGATTCAAATTGCTGATTCAGTTTTGAAATTTTGTTTTCTTTTGAGAGCTCAGTTCCCTCACAAATCATCTTGACTTTATCCCAGATTTCCTTGGCTGATTTACAGCTCTTTACCTTCGAGAACGTGCCTTTGTCAAGAGTGACAATAACGCGTTCTTAGCCACATTGTCGAGGTTGGATCGCTTTCTTTCATCTGTGGTCCATTGCTCGCGTTCCTTCTCGAGCATCTCAGCATGGGGTTGGCCTTCAATCCTTGCGGCCGTGTTTACCTTCATGATCTTGATAGGGCCATCCTGTATAACAAAGATAATCTCTTCGTGCATTGCTGCAAGATGAGCCTCCATCCTAATTCTCCAATCATCAAATTCGTTAATAGAGAACATAGGCACTTTGTTGATCATAGAAGTATCCATGTGAAAATAAAGAAATGAAAGAGACTGTTTTAAAGGTTAAGTGATTTTGGATCTGGTTTGGTTAAAAATACGACTGATTCTTTTTAGAATCAACCTCTCCGATACTACTTGTTGGCCACTAAGTATACTGGATACAGTTTGGGAAGTAGTTTAAACAACAAACTGTACTGATTTTAAAACTGAGTGCGTAGCGGAAGTCTTAGATACAGTAAGTTGCTGTGGATACAGCAACTTGATATGCAAAGTATACTTAAATAATCACATTACTTAAAACAGTAAAAACTGAAGGTAAATAATACAGTATTTAAAGTGGTTCGAGGTAAACCCCTCTACGTCCACTGGTCCTCCACACAGGAGTAAAAAGTTTATTATAATTACTACGTACACAACTACGTAATTATAACAACACACAATCAATATATCGTTCACACAGATTGATATAAAGATCTTAGCTTCAACCGTTCACACAGATTGGTTTTGAGCTAATGCTTTGACTTGCTTCTTCACACACAGTTATGAAGCTTCGTCTTCTTCGATGCAATTCCTTCACGCACAGTTCTGGAGTAGCAACGATTACTCAGTCCACACAGGGCTGATCTGGGTTTGTTAAAAGTATAGAACAGGGGATGAACAACAACTTTGACTTTAAGAGCTCTTAGCTGATGAAGTGTTGTTCAAGATGATGAGCACTGTATATCTCTCAGATCTGAGTTGCAGTAAGCTTTGGAGATATGTTTTGCTCTGATGATAACTTTGATAGCTTGATAATTTCGTAGCTTGGGTAACTGATCTTCAATGCCTTGATGAGATATATATATAGACTTCTGGAAAATATATCCGTTGAGATAAATCCGTTGAGCAAGATTCCGTTCCAACGGGATGAAAAGCACGATTCGGAATTTGCGGGATTTTGAAGATCTGTTGACTGACAGTATTTAAATACTTTATCCTTGAGTATTTAAATACTTCTTTATCAACTGGACTTGACTTCTGAAGATTCCTTCTTTGTCCTGTTGAGGGCTGTATGGAAGATCACTGTATGGTGATTCGAGACAGCTTCCATACTTGGTCTTTATAAGACTTCTTTGCTGTACTGAAATTCCACTATATGCTGGATTCGAGACAGGCTTTCGATACAGGTTGACACTTCAACTATATCGATACAGTTTCCTTACTGTATTGAGGATTGACATATATGTCAAAACCTCTTATCAACACAATTCGATACAGGAGGTTGGTTATCCCGGTTGTTTCGATACAGGATTTATGTTTTCCCAACAGTTGTCCTCCCTCTGAATCACCAGTAGAATCCAAAATCAACCCAGCCAAAATTTGAGTTCAGTGCCCTTTATCACTCGCAGATTGGTCACTGTCAGACTCAGAGCCCTCGTCACCCATTTCAATATCATTTTTAGGGAGATGTTTGAGGAATCAATAAATGAAATAGTCGTTGTTAATAATATAATTTGGAACAGAATACAAGTTATAACACAATTATAAGTAAGATGAAACAATGAAAACCCTAATCACTCTCATTATAGGGTTCACGATATTACAATTTACAATCCATTAATTAGGGTTTGTAGGGACCAGACTTGTAATGAAATCGCAATTAAAATCAAATGATAATTTTTCAAAACCGTAATTACACACATTTATTGGAAACCCTCAATTTATATTGCAAAAAACAGACAATCAAATTAAAAAAAAAAACAGAAAATGTCAAATTGTAATTAATGATACAAACAAACTCAACAACCACATACATAAATCGAACTGAGATTGTAGATTACCTACAATCGGATCTGGAATCAGAATCGATGGAGGGTTTGGGTTTGAATCTGACATCACCAATGTTAAATGGTTTGGGTTTGAGGGCTTTAGGTTTGATTAGATTGAGAGGCTGATGCCTAAAGTAGCTCCTTTGTCCTGTTCTTGAGAACGGCGGATGAGAGAGATGAGATGAGACTTGAGAGAAACGACATAGATGAAACGTGACGGAGGATGAAGACTGGAGAGAGAATCAGATAAATGAAACGTAATGAAATGAAACGAAGTGAATTAAATATAATTCTAGTTGGGGTCGGGGTCTAGTTGGGGTTGGGGGTTGGGGTCGGGGGATGGTTTTATTAAGTATGAGCTAGAGCGGTTATGTCTTTCATTATTGCGCCAAAGCACCGAATTGAGCCGAACGGTTCGGTCCAATTGCCGGAATCCGATTTTATAGGGTTTGGCTCTACGTTTGGTGTCCTGAATCGAGCCACGAATCGAGCTTTTTTGAGCGAAATACTTCGAACCGTCGAGCTTTCAGGTTTGTTCACTACCGATAGAACAGTAACTTGCTCAGCTGGTTTTCCTTTTAGAACTAGCCAATTTCTTCCTAGTTCTCACTTTTCGAAATGAAATCTGGATTATGGATATTTTTTAATTCTATCATAAACAATTACAACAAAACGATATTGTAAGAATATTTTACAAAATCAAATCGAAGGATACATTCTTTTTATGGGCGAATTATATAAAGTACCCTTATAGTTTGATCCAATTATATATTAGTACCCACCGTTTGAACAATTACATCCACATCCAAATTTCACCTCCGACGTTGACTTTTGACCAATTTGTAATTGTTCAAACTGATTGCTTACGTAGATGCTTGTTTGAACAATTACGTCCACAACTCAATCTCACTCCTGACGTTGACTTTTGGGCAAACTTGTAATGTACTAATCTGATTTGAAACTATTTAATAGGAGTGAATATGTAATTATTCCTTATTTTTATTTTATTGGGTATATTAATTTTAAAGAAAAAGGGGCCAAATATAATATTTAAAAGTCAACGACATATTTATTAAATTAAAAAAAAAAAGGTAGTTTGGAAGATTAAGCGAGACATGACATGAGCAACAACTCAGGGGTGAAATGATTTTCTTTAGTAATTAAGAATATTTCAGACAAAGAGATGGTGTTGTTGACGAATGGGGATCCTCTCCAGTAATTGGATGATCCAGTTCAATCTGAACCGTCCAGATCACATACACCCGTGCGGGTGTGTGTGTGGGAGGCTGCATCGGACGATGCAGCCCCTTCCAGTCCTCTCCGGAAATGGAGAGGATCCGGACTCGTTGTTGACAACTTGACAAGCATGCCTAGAAAACTAAACCGAGCTATAATTGGCCCATGTGCCGTTGATAATGCTATAATTGGTTAGGTTGTTTTGCGCCAAACCATTTATTTATTCCCTCCATTTTTTTTTTAATAACTAGGTGATCCCAGTTTAGCCGGACTAATCCTAGTCCCTCAATGAACTCATTCCTAACCTATTGAGAGAAGTAAATCGCGAGTCGCTCGAGCAATTCCGAGTTCCCAACGCTTTTCGTACACCTGCGCGCGAGAGAAGCGCTTAGCGATTAATGATGTCTCTGGTTCCCAATGCGAGATTAAACATTGTTTAGCGGCCGCATTGTTCAGAGGAGCTAGAGAATCATAAAGAGAAAAAATTTCTCTTTCAGCTCCTTTGGTATTCCCTCCATTTTCTATTATAAATTGAGATGGTCCAAAATTTTTAGGCTGCAATTGTTTTAGAATATTTATAAAATTAGTCTGTATATTAATTTTAGTAAAAAAATAATGATTTAAATTCGATTCTATTCGTGAATACTCCTTCTATTTATATTCATGACCAACATAGATAACTAAACTTCCTAAAATATATTTTTAATAATTACTTGAATTACTTAAAAAATAGAGTTGTATTATAATTTTAATTTTCTCTTTTGGGGTTTTTAAATTGCATTTGGGGTCAGGGAGACAGAGACAAGTCATACACATGTCCTCTCTAAATCCTACTATTAATTCTACACCTTATATCTACAAGAGGAAAACCCTCCCTAATCCCTATCAAACCCCTCTACAATATATATATATATATTTCTTTTTTAATTTCAAAGACAAAAAAAAGTTGTAACAAAAAAAGTATTTTTTTAAAAAAAAGTTGTAACAAATAAAAATATTTTTTATTTGGTTCGATTATTTTTTTGTTATATTAAGTACGGATAGTCACGGTATGGTTCGATTAATTTTTTATAAAAGTTGTAATGTATTTTCAGGTGTTCAGTTCTCCCGAGCAACTAACTGATTGGGTGCAAAATATAGCTCGAGTGATCGGTTTTGTTATTAGTGCCCCCCTCGTGATTGCCCGTGTGGGGGGCGACGACTGTGCTCACTACATTTATGTGACGCTGGTTGAAAATTCACCACTCCCCAATACTCACCCACAATGGGGAGCGTACAGACTTCCCAATGACATTGAAAAAATATATGCATTGCATGAAGAACAACATAAACTCCAGGGAATGCTCGGGATTATTGATTGTATGCATTGGGATTGGAAAAATTGTCCAAAGGCCTTACAAGCTCAATTCAAAAGACGTTATCATAAATACCCAACTCTTATGTTGGAAGCGGTTGCGGATCAAAAATTATGGATTTAGCATGCATATTTTGGGGTTCCAGGAGCAAATAATGATCTTAATGTGTTATATGATTTCTCGATATTTTGGTACCCGGGTACCCGAGTTTTTTTTTCATATATTAATTATTATTATAATAATTATATATATATATATATGATTTTTTTGCTATATTTTTTTCAACTTTTAGTTCAACAAAAATATTTTATTTTTAAATTAGCAAGAATTGATTCTAATTTTGAAGTCATGCGTTATGATTAAATCAAATATTAAGAAAATTTAACTTTAATTTAATTTATTTGCTCGATTGACTTCTACAAAAAAAATTAAAAGTAAGAAATTGTTTACTATAATTATAACATTCATTTTATTATCATTGGTTCTAATATATTAAGACATTATATGAAACATTTAATCTATTCACTTTGAAATTAGACTACTATATTATATTAATACATAAGTATTTGTAATGTTAATATTATTAAAATGTAAGTAAACACATACTAATTCTATACATAATATTTAAAATGGTTAAAATAAAATATGTAGTGAGAAAATAAAAAAAAAATACCGGGTCGGCGGGTACCCGGTTATTTTATTTGTCCGGCCCATTACCCGGCCCGGTAACTCACATAATTAGCGGACCGGGTACCCGACCCGTTAAATTCGGGTAAATTAAAAAATTACCCGGTAAAAAGTTCCCGAGTAGTCGAGTAATTGGCCTGAGTCAACTGGGTCGGGTAATTTTGAACACCCATAGTACAGACTTCTCAATGCATTCGCATGAGAAATTTTATATTCCAATCGACAACGCATGTATACTGAAATTATTGAGAATATAAGAGTACAAACATAGTAAATGATTACTGATTAATATTGTAAATATAAGAGCACAAACATAGTAAATGCACTATATTTGGTGGTGGTGTTTTTAAATAATGTGTTAATGTTGTTGTTGTTTAATTGAATAATAACAGTTGTTGTATTTGTTTAATGTGTTAATGTTTAACGTGTTATTGTTTAATTAAATAGAAATACATTAGACGAATACAAAAAACATAACACAAAAAACATAACAAATAAACACTAAAAAAACATTACACAAAAAATACATAACAAATAAACACTAAAAAATATAACACACAAAAAAGACAACAAACAAACAAAAGAAAAAAGAAAAAAAAAATAGGGGGACAAACCCTCCCTAGGGAGGGTTTGTTTTGTAAAAATAGAGGGGTCTTAATAAAGCTCGAGTGATCGGTTTTGTTATTAGTGCCCCCCTCGTGATTGCCCGTGTGGGGGGCGACGACTGTGCTCACTACATTTATGTGACGCTGGTTGAAAATTCACCACTCCCCAATACTCACCCACAATGGAGAGCGTACAGACTTCCCAATGACATTGAAAAAATATATGCATTGCATGAAGAACAACATAAACTCCAGGGAATGCTCGGGATTATTGATTGTATGCATTGGGATTGGAAAAATTGTCCAAAGGCCTTACAAGCTCAATTCAAAAGACGTTATCATAAATACCCAACTCTTATGTTGGAAGCGGTTGCGGATCAAAAATTATGGATTTAGCATGCATATTTTGGGGTTCCAGGGGCAAATAATGATCTTAATGTGTTATATGATTTCTCGATATTTTGGTACCCGGGTACCCGAGTTTTTTTTCATATATTAATTATTATTATAATAATTATATATATATATATATATATATGATTTTTTTGCTATATTTTTTTCAACTTTTAGTTCAACAAAAATATTTTATTTTTAAATTAGCAAGAATTGATTCTAATTTTGAAGTCATGCGTTATGATTAAATCAAATATTAAGAAAATTTAACTTTAATTTAATTTATTTGCTCGATTGACTTCTACAAAAAAAAATTAAAAGTAAGAAATTGTTTACTATAATTATAACATTCATTTTATTATCATTGGTTCTAATATATTAAGACATTATATGAAACATTTAATCTATTCACTTTGAAATTAGACTACTATATTATATTAATACATAAGTATTTGTAATGTTAATATTATTAAAATGTAAGTAAACACATACTAATTCTATACATAATATTTAAAATGGTTAAAATAAAATATGTAGTGAGAAAATAAAAAAATACCGGGTCGGCGGGTACCCGGTTATTTTATTGGCCGACCCATTACCCGGCCAGTAACTCACATAATTAGCGGACCGGGTGCAGGCCGTTAAATTCGGGTAAATTAAAAAATTACCCGGTAAAAAGTTCCCGAGTAGTCGAGTAATTGGCCTGGGTCAACTGGGTCGGGTAGTTTTGAACACCCATAGTACAGACTTCTCAATGCATTCGCATGAGAAATTTTATATTCCAATCGACAACGCATGTATACTGAAATTATTGAGAATATAAGAGTACAAACATAGTAAATGATTACTGATTAATATTGTAAATATAAGAGCACAAACATAGTAAATGCACTATATTTGGTGGTGGTGTTTTTAAATAATGTGTTAATGTTGTTGTTGTTTAATTGAATAATAACAGTTGTTGTATTTGTTTAATGTGTTAATGTTTAACGTGTTATTGTTTAATTAAATAGAAATACATTAGACGAATACAAAAAACATAACACAAAAAACATAACAAATAAACACTAAAAAAATATTACACAAAAAATACATAACAAATAAACACTAAAAAATATAACACACAAAAAAGACAACAAACAAACAAAAGAAAAAAGAAAGAAAAAATAGGGGGACAAACCCTCCCTAGGGTAGGGAGGGTTTGTTTTGTAAAAATAGAGGGGTCTTAGTAAGACAACCCATCTACAAGAAGACTTGAACCCATAATCATTCGGTTTGGAAGCACCTCCGGTGCACCGCTGAGCCAAAGTACATTTGGTGTTTTTTTAGTTGAGATAATTAATGCAAGACATATTGTCTTTGGGAAAGAGAAGGACAAATATTTAAATTTTGTTATGTGGGACTCGTAACTTTTTGTTTTCTTTTTGGAAAGTAAAAAGAATAAATAAATAATCGAGAGTACAAGGGTACTCATATCTCATACTTTGTGTACTCAGGCTCATGGACATGGTTGAGAGAAGATATATTTTAAATAATAATGGTAAATATATAACGGAGATTAAAAAAAAATATTAGTAATAAATTTGAGATTAAAAAATAAAAAATGATTTTTTGATTTGATTGCGAAAAAACTTATTAGAAGGACAATTTTTTGATAGAAATGTAAATTTTTAGACGGGACAGAGAGAGTATAATATATAATGTTTACACGAATTATACTTTCTACTCCCCCATTCCGTTTGAAATTTTACAGTTACTTTTTTTCATTTTGTTCTTTTAGAAGTGTTAAATTTATCATCTTTATACTTGGAAGGAAAACAAATCCAAGGATGACTACATCAATCATTTAAAGAATAAAACAAAACAATCGAGGATATGAAAGTGATTTCTCCATAATATTCATATATAATCCCTCCATCTTATAAGAGTGTGTTCACTTTTATGACCACGAATTTTAATAAAATTTATGTAGTTGTGATTTTGAATGGAGAAAGAATCTCATTATTTATTATATGAGTATGTTAATTGTTGTTGTTAATTAATTAAAGAATACCAAGTATGAGTCATCCTTGGTATTGTTGTAAATAAATCGAAGAGATGGAATAAAAATATGAGGGGTATTTTCCAAAAATAGATGAGCACACTCTTGTTGGACGAATGAAAATAGCGAATTAAGCACACTCTTACTTTTGGATGGAGGGAGTAATTTTTTGGTCTTCTTATCAATAATAATATTTTCAAAGCACCCTTACGCTTAGTTCCCGAGTTTTAGTAAAGGAAAGAAAAGAAAGGGAAAGAAAGTTAGGAGAGAAAAGAAGATAAAGGAAAGTGAAAGGAAATTGTATTTTGTGTTCCATAGTTGGAAGGAAGTGAATGGAAAATTAACCATTTTGTTCTTTTCTCTTCAAATCCTTTCAAATCGGAAGGAAAGTTAAGAGGGAAAGTTTTCCTTCCATTTCTTTCCGTTTCTTTTCATTAAAAAACTCAGAAACATCAAATATTTTTTCTTTCCTCTTATTTCTATTCTTTTTTCTTCTTTTCTCTCGTTAAGTTAAACTCAGAAACTAAGCGTTAGTATATAATACATTTTAACACACACATAAAAAAAACAGTATTCTATTGTCAATTATTTTCACTAAATCAATAATTTTCTATAGTAATAATAGTTGTACATAAAAACAAGAACATGCTAAACAATGTAGTAATAAGGCCATGTTGTTTTGGACTTATTTTTCGATTTCGATTCGATTCAATTGATTCGATTCGATTCGATTCGATTCGATTCGATTCGAGTCCATTCATTCGATTCTTGATTCATTTTACTTTTCTTCTTCTTATTATTATTATTAATCTTAATTATTATTATTGTTATTATTACTAATAATATTACTATTATCGTTGTTATTGTTAATTACTATTATTATTATTATTATTTATGATTATTATTATTATTATTTACCCTTAATATATATTTGATTCGATTCGATTCGATTGATTCGATTCGATTCATTCGATTCAATTCGATTCGATTCGATTCAATTGGGCGATTCGATTGATTGATTCGATTCGATTCGATTCGATTGATTCATTCATCGAAAGAACGAGCCTAACTTGCGAACTGCTTCCATTATTAATGAAATTTTGATTTTTGCTGTTATTTTCAAATTTATTTATTTGGAAAAAATTGTTGACAATTATTTAGCAGTTTGGGAAAATGTAAAGAAATACATGAATTTTACCTGTCTTTCATTTTGTACATGACTTTTGAATTTTTCCCATAAAATCACCAATTTTCGATTTTGTTCATTTTCTCCCTAATACGAAAATTTTCCACCAAATCTCCTTTATTGTTGAATCATAACTTTATAGATCAAGATGCCATAATGCGAACATAAAGAATTCTGTTTTATTT
The DNA here is from genome assembly GCA_033398695.1 of Orobanche coerulescens. NCBI lineage: Eukaryota > Viridiplantae > Streptophyta > Magnoliopsida > Lamiales > Orobanchaceae > Orobanche > Orobanche coerulescens. The sequence continues at coordinate 71,894,743 of CM065802.1, forward strand.
CGCCATAAAATTATCACAGGTTTGGCGAATTCACATGGAGGCAAATTAGAATGTAATTAAGGTATCAAACGATGTCGTACAGAACTTCTAAAAATAATCTCGTTAAATTTGGCTGACATAAGAGGTCGGTATATGTTCGATTGCCACATAAACGCCAATTAGTAAGATTCAATTTAGACGGGTTTAAAATTAAGGAAAAATTGAATAAAGTTGAAAGTTAATATTTTTTTAAAATAAATTTAGAAATTGATTTATAAAATAAAATATATAGCAAAATTAATATATTTGTATGATTTTTTCCCACCAGTTTCAATTGGGAAGCAGCAAACATATTATTTAGATTAAAACATGGGTTCGAAGTGAAAGATCTCATAGTGGAGTAATATAATTTGGCAAAAGTCAAAAGTGACATCTGACACTGCAAGATTCTTTGGTACCCTAAATAAATAAATAATCTAAGTCGTCGTGAATATTAAAACCAAAAAGTAGTGAGAGAAAGAAGAATAATAGTAAAAGAAAACAAGAAGATCATGAATGACCGCTTTTCAATTTTCGACGCGACACGATAACTCAATACGAACACGCATAAAATTAATGGGTTAGTGTTTGGCCTTATTATGTTCGTGTTCTTATCGTGTCGACACGATAAGGACACGCTAATTTCGTATCGAGTACGTGTCGGGCTCGTGTCGTGTTCGTGTAACACGATAACTTTCGTGTTCGTGTCGTGTCGTGTCGTGTTCGTATAACCCGATAATGTTTATATATTTTTAGTATTAATTTTTATCATTTTAAATATTTTTAGTTTATTTTCTAAATTTTTTATTTGAATTTATCGATTCGTGTCGTATCATGTCGTTATCGTGTCGTGTCAACACGAAAAATATCGTGTCATATCGTGTCCGTGTTTTAACCTTTCGTGTCGTGTTCGTGTTCGTGTCAGGCATATACTTAACGGGCCGTGTTCGTATTTGGCCTTATCGTGTCGTGTCGTTACCGTGTCGACCCGATAACGACCCGACACGTGCGAATTGCCAGTCCTAATGAAAATAAATAAATAAAGAGTTTCGATAAATGTGACTCATTTAAATATTAACTATGTATATTAATTATAGCAAATTTTATATTAACAACTTGAAATTTTATGTTATTTGTAATTTTTATGCATTGAAATTTTATAAAATATTATTCACTCTTATTTCTAATGAATTAAAATTATAAATAACTAGTCATTCAGACCCGTGCGTTGCACACGGGCTCTATCTAATTGGTCATAGTGTAATGTGTGGTATTTATTTTCGTCATTAGGTTTGTAAGTTGTGATGGGATCACAACTTTTGTAAGCATCGCATGAGTTTAAGATGAATGAGTTTAATTAGTTGTTTGGTGACTTTTATATTTAGACCGAAGTCATTCGTCACTCGATGCACACGGGCTTAATCTAAATGTTCATAGTGTATTGTTCAACACTAATTTTCGTCATTACATGGGCTGTATATAAGTGTTCATAGCGTAATCTTTGGCACTTATTTTCGTCATTATATATCTAAGTTGTGATGGTATCACACCTTTTCTAAGCATGACACACATTTAAAATAGTTTATTGACATTAAAAGAGTATATGTGAAGAGACTTTTTTCAAGATACTACATTTAAAAGAGTCTCTTCACATGTAACTTTTTAATATGTATAAGTTACATACTAAATGTCAAAGGGGGGTTAAACGCATACGGTTCTTCAAAATAAATGTAACCCTTATATAAAATCGTAATAAAGTGGATATTCGCTATATTTTGAGATCTAGCTTGTGACAATTAGTTATCTTTTTGGTTTATCATATCAAATACGGTAGTTCCACATTACTACGCTTAATTAATCGAACTTTATTTTATGCACAAAAACCATTTAAGTTTCAATATTTTTTATTGTTGTGAAGTCCAATATTGTTAGTATATTTAATTTGTACCAGGTTGCATATATAAATATATTTGAAAACATCAATCTCAACATATAATTTTTCTACTCTTAATAACTAATATAACAATTTCATTTTGCCAAATTTGTTTGTCATTCTACAAATGAAACTAAAATTATATTAAGATAATCAATTAATCTCCATAGTGATATTACTTATTGAGTAAGATTTAAATTTAATTTATAGTAGATTATATAAATGGTATATCTATATTGTTTAAACTACATAAATCGTCAAAATGATATTATTTATTATGTAAGATTTAAACTACTGTAAAATTATATAAATAATAAATTCTCAAAATAACATAATCGCTTAATTGCCGATACTAATTGTGGATATGATTACCCGAATCATTAATACGTATTTGTTTTATCTATAGTCTATTGCTTTGCACCATTTATGGATAAAGATGATAGTGTGAAGATATTTTTATTATATACTACCGTTTTCAATATGTAACATCGACATAACTTACACAATCATATCAAGTATCAAAGTCACGCAATATTTCAAGACGTTTAATTAAGAAAGTGACATTAACACACCGCAAAACAAAAAACTACATTAAGAGCAAAAATATGAAAATGCACCAACAAAGTGTAGTAATAATTATTGACTAAAAATTGAACTCGTCACATTATTTTCAATAAACTTACTTGCTAACGAATCAATAGTATTGGCTCATTTATCGGTATTACATGAAGCAAAATATTGCATGTTTAATTTGTAACATATATTAATATGAATGCTAAGTATTCATCCCACCGATGGCCATGGCGTCGTTCTTGTTTTTGTTGTTGTTCTTGTTGTTGTCTTTGTCGTTGTTGTTCATTGGCCTTTTTCATGTTTTGTTCTTGATATAATTTTTGTGACTTCTCGATATCTTTCTTTAATGCTTCTTGACGCGCTACAAAAAACAATTAGATATAGTTGATCGTTAGTAACTTAAATACAGTTAATCAATATATTGCATTTTCGATCAAAATAAAAATGTTCGTGCATGTACCACATAATTGATAAGACAACGATGTGTAGGATCTCTTAAACCATTAGAGAAGATGATGTTACTACCAAACCTCCTAAGCACCATCTTTATGTCCTACATTGTTACACACACAAAACACACGTGAAATTTACATAAAACAATATAAATCAATATGCTAAATAAGCTAGACGATATGATGCTTACTTTACCACCATAATAAGTTGTAGCCCAATGTGCATGCGGTGTGGAGGAAGTTGTGTTTTGTTGTGTGTGATTTTTGACACATTATATAGTTGATAAAATATTTGTAACTCATGGACGGGAAGGTAAAAAGACTAACACTAATTGGTGTGTTTAATTTATGCATTCATGGCACCAAACACTTCATCTCCACATTTCACTTTATGTGAATATTCATTGTACACTTAACGAAAGTTGGTTGACATGCCTGGAAATCAATGTGAAATAACAAATATGATACAATCAATTCATCAAGCATTAATCATGACCACTTACATTTATAAGGCTTCTTAAGCTTTATATATATAAGATATAAAATTCAATATAATTAATGCATGTAACTAAAACCTACACGCAATATTTATAAATTATATTTATTTATAAATATAAAATTCAATATAATTTTATGATTGCGTGCAGGTTTTAGTTACGTGCATTAATTATATTGAAAGTGCAATAAATTATATTTATTTACAACACTCAATTATATTTATAGTTGCGGAATAAATTTATTGCGGGATATATTATATAGTTGCAATAAATTTATATAATTTATTTACAACACCGTAACTAAAACTTACACGCAATAATTTATATTTATTTATAAATATAGAATTGGCTAAAATGCTCCTGGGGTCCCTTAACTTAATTTCATATAACGATTTAGTCCTTTATCTTTTTTTTTTGTCCCAACTAAGTCCTTTATCTTTCAAATTTTATGCAAAGTTGGCCTTTTCCGTTAGTCTCCGTTATAATAACTAATCAGACGCTGATTTTATACCTACGTGGCTATAAACCTTCCTACGTGTCAAATCCCTAACCTATGTGTCCATTTCCTAACCTACGTGTCCATTTTCTAACCTGCATGCATTATAGAATAAAGAAGTGTGCTCTGTGTGTGTGTGTATATATATATATATACATGTATAGTTAGTAATATATATATATATATATAATATATATATATATATATATATCGAGGAATCGATGAGAATCAGGCCAAGCATACTTATTAAAACGCTTAACAGCAACCCATCGTTCATTTTGGCTCTTGTTCGTCAGATCTCCAGCTGTCCACAAATGAAGTTGATAGCAGCTCCTGTTGGCTGTTTTGGGTGGCAACACCTGCCCCGCTGCGGCAGAGACCAAGAAAGAAGAGAAATCCGAAGAGAAGGAGGAGTCTGAATTGAGTAGGCCAGAAAGACAGATCCGAGCGTTTGATGACATGGGTTTTGGTCCCTCATGTTGAGATGAAACATTTGATTTTGGGTGTCATCGTAATGAAATCTCTCAGAAGCTTCCTGTTCGTCTTTGGGATGAAACATTTGATTTTCTGCATCAAGCAATCTCAGCGCCCGTCTTGTATTTACTCATACACAGTCTACGTCGATGGCTTCGAGAATTTGTGCCTCAACAAAGTGACCAATAGGGGCCTTGGCCATGACGGGGATGGTGACGGCCCGTTTAATGTCCTTGATGAGCTGCGGGTCGGACATGCGGGCCACGCCGCCTTGGGCCCGGATATCAGCTGGGACGCGCTCAAGCGCCATGAGTGCGCATGCATCGGCCTCCTTCACAATTCAGGCCTGCTCAGCGTTAACGACATCCATTATGACGCCTCCCCGGAGCATCTGGGCAAGGCCCACCTTGACAGGGAAAGATGATTTCTGTTGAATAAATTTGAAAACGCTTACTTGAAAAATAACAGAATATAAATATTTATCGAATATAAATTTTATCTAAATCCTGGAAAAAAATCGGTTAGCAAAAAAGAAAAATTCTCGTTCACGTAAACGAGCGGAAGGGTTGCTGTTGAGTCCAGAGTATCTGTCTCCTTAAAGCAAATTCGCCCTCACCATGGTGTATGACGTCTGCCTCCCAGGATAAAATAACAGCTCGATGCAGTGAACCGATGATGCGCTGCACCCTCAACGAACTAGAACAAATCTGTCTACTATCACCGACTGAAAGTATCCGAAAGAAAAACGAAGAAGGAAAAAGAAATCTGTCTGGGAAAGGCTCTCGAAGTGTACGTCTGAAGTGTGTAAAAAACGAGCCCCTCAAGCCGGGTATTTATAGGTGAAGGTTGGAGGAGGTTGTGTAACACCCGAACCCGAAAAGGGCCAAAATGTAACTTTATGGTGACAATCAGAACATATTAACGCAAGCGGAAGACTTTAATATAACATAAATACCCAGTCAAATAAATCAACGACTGCCAAAGTATCATCTCGACAAAGTCTCAATGAAAGAAATAATCCAAAACATAAGTCGGAAATGAAATAAAGTTCCAAAATGCTAAATCTTAAAATACTCCATAAATGGGAATCTAAACATGGGTAGGTCCTCTAGCTCCTACTCTCAACGCTCATGCCCAACATCCCGCTTATTACTTGCCGCAGAGAAAAGAAAATACGGCTGAGCTAACGCTCAGTGAACAGATATAAATAATGAGAGGTAATAAGCATGGAAGAATAGTGAATGAATCCAAGAAAACCTGCTGAACAAGATGTAGAAGGAATTACGGAACAAACAATGAAAGAGTCAAAACTTAAACAAAGGGAAATATGGGACGGATATCAAGCATAAACAGGGAAAATGCCCAAGTAACAAACAAATAACAAATCGTACAAAGGAGTCTAGCTCTCCACATGTACTAATGTGAAATGGGGTGTATTGCACACACACAAGTCCATTCACCAAATTCTAAACAGAACTAAGTACCTAGGATGCATCCATACGCTCCCTGCAAAACAGATATACATATGCCAAGTTCTAGACTAAGCATACATACAATATACACGGGCCAAGTGCGCTATAGCAATATAAACAAATGGGAACGTCGTGGACAAAGTCACACCTCCACAGATAGTGTCAATACCATTGGTGCATCAATGGCAAGGTCATGGAACCCCCATGACTCGTTAAACAAATATGGGCAACATAAATAGGCAAATGATGTATATAGTAATCGTGAGGGAAAATTTTCTAATTGTCCCTTCAGATGATGACTATGGAAATGAGTATAGCATCAAGAAATAATCAAACGAACAACAAAGCAAATAAGGATCAATAACATCGAATAACCAATATCGGGAAGAATAAAGTCATGAGAAACTTTTACTGAAAGAGGTCGGAATATCTGTACCTTAGAAAATGAAAGCAATAGGAAAATGAACACAAGGAAAGGTGGATCACTCATTCTCCACTGAATCTACATGAAATTATAATCATACATTACTTATAGGTTCACTAAAATCATAACGGATTCATTACTCCAAAGTCACTTATTAATAGGTTAAGGGTTTTACATGTGAATCTGGTTCCGTTTTCTTATGATTTTTAAAGTATAACAATTAAGGTTCTGAGGTTTTACAATTTTTACTAGTGATTACCACCTGAGTTAAGCACCTCCCCAAATTTTTCAAGATTTTATATCTAAGTGCAAGTATCATTTCAAAAATCGTTTTCCCAAACCTGTCCAGAAACTGTACTGCAGGTATGCCCCAAAAGTTTTGCATTTATCAACATAGTTAAACCTTTCAGAAAAATCTACAAAAATTACAGTAAGCCCCGGATAACTTAGATATTACCTATGTAAAAGTAGAGCCCTCAAATCTTTATATATTTGACAGGAAAAATCGCATAAGTCGACTGAAATAATTTTCTGAAAACACTGTTTTGACATATGATAACATAAAATTCAGAAACATGCCCAAATCAACTCCAATTCACTCCAAACTAATTGGATCAGTTAGTAGTCTCTTTAAACTTAGTTTTGGACTCAATAAACTCAGAAAAACTGTTTGTTATCATCAAGCTTCATCCTAATCAATTTGATCCAAAAACTGGACAGCATATTTTGAAACAGGAACAACACAATATTAATCCCGTAAAATTTAAAAACATGACCAATACAACTCCGATTTCCTTCAAACCAATTGAAAAACTTAACTAAGACCTTAAACTAGGTATTCATACAAAGAAACAGATTTAAACCATCATATATCATGATATCTCACGTTTTCAATTTCAGGCATACGTGCTGTCCAAATTTCAGAAACTATGTAAACCCTAATTCATTTAATCCTCTTAAATCCAATTACATGAAAATTTAAAAGGCTCATATTTTACAGGTGATTAGACCTCTTTATGACTTAAATAAAACATAAAACATTCAGCCATAAACATGTTTCATTTAGTCACAACAATCGAATCAAAGTTCACAAAATTAAAGACATGCGATAACACATATATTAGGCCGATTGGTTCTATTTTCGTAAAGCTTTATTCTTGATCCTTTAGCCATGTTTTCTTATGATTAAATAGAGATTATATGAGGTATCAAATGGTGTCAAAACATCAAGCAATAGGCTCGGCACAAATCAAAATAAAACCGAATAAAAAAGGGTTAAAACTTCCTTTCCTTGTTTATCTTTTAGCCGATTTGTATTAGGTTTTTAGGGCTTGATTATACATGAATAAGGGATCAAAAGAATGAATCGATACCACAAGATAACATACCGAGTGGGCTGAGATAAGGAGTACCAAAAATCGGACAACAACGAGACAGAAACCGAATTAGAACTCCTTTTCTTCGAACGAATTCACCACGCCAATCTTGCCAAGAGGGAAACACAATCTAATACCCTCCTTGCACCACTTGGTTTCGCGACAGAAGGGAAAGAATTCTCCAGCCGTCGTGTTGCATATAGGGTTTATGTTTTGTGAGATATGTGTGTGTTAATCGTGGGGGTTTTAAACGTGTGGGGAGGGTTTTTAAAAAAAGAAGCTCGATATTTAGGGGAGTAATTAGGGGGATTACAAATGAGGACTTAACCAAAATAACACAATCACGAATTTAGACATATTGAAAGTTCCCATACGTTTGATATCATATTATGTACATTTTAATATATCATAAATTTTATTAATCGTCTAAACGTTTATTGTTCAAGAATTAAAGAATAATTACTTAGGTTATGATATAATGCGAAATCTTAGATTATTATTCGCCTTTCAAAAGTTTCAAATTAGAGGGTATTTTAGGTATTTAATAAATTTAAAATTTTGGGTTTTACAACTCTTCCTCTCTAAAAGAGAATTTCGTCCGCGAAATTGAAATGAAAACGAAACGGAGACATACCAGACTATGAAAAGAAACGAGGGTAACTTGTTCGCATCGAATCCTCGGTTTCCCAGGTAGCTTCACGCTCTGGGTGATTCTTCCAAAGAATTTTCACAAACGGAATGACTTTATTTCTCATGACTCTTTCCTGACGGTCTAAGATAGCCTCAGGTTCTTCAACAAATGATAAGTCATCACGGATCTGATCCAACGGATATGAAACCACATGGAGCGGATGATAATTGTAGCCTCTTAGAAGAGACACATGAAAAACATCATGCACATGAGATAGCTGAGGAGGTAACGCCAACCGATACGAAACTTCACCAACACGCTCTAAGATTTCAAACGGTCCGATGAAACGCAGACTCAACTTCCCCTTAATACCAAAGCGTTTAACACCTCTGCACGGTGATACCTTAAGGAAAACGTGATCCCCAACATTAAATGCTAGGTCCTTCCTATGACGATCTGCATAACTCTTTTGTCGTGCTCTTGCTTCTTTGAGTTTCTCCTTAGCTATAACAACCTTCTCGTTAGTTACCGCAATCAGTTCAGGACCCTCGATAAGTCTTTCCCCAACTTCGTTCCAACAGATAGGTGCTCTACACTTCCGTCCATATAATAGTTCAAACGGGCACCTTTGATCGGCATGCCAACTGTTGTTATAAGCAAACTCCACCAGACATAAGTATTCATCCCAATTACCCGTCCATTCGAGAGCACAAGACCTCAGCATATCTTCCAAAGTCTGAATTGTTCGTTCAGTCTGACCATCTGTCTGAGGGTGAAAAGCCGTGCTAAACTTAAGTCTAGTTCCCCACGCCTTTTGCAAACCCTTCCAGAAACGAGAAGTAAAACGTGGATCCCTATCGGATACAATAGCTGCAGGTGTACCATGTAGTCGAACAATCTCTTGTCGAAAAATCTCTGCCAACCTGCTAACTGGATAATCTTTACGAATAGGCAAAAAGTGAGCTGATTTGGTTAAACGATCAACCACAACCCAAATAGCATCATGCTTCTTCTGTGTGTGAGGTAATCCTGTCACAAAGTCCATGGAAATTTGATCCCACTTCCAAGTAGGAATATCCAAAGGCTGTAAAAGACCACTAGGACGTTGATGCTCAATCTTCACTTGCTGACATGTCAAACACTTGGCCACAAATGTAGCCACGTCCTGCTTCATCCCATTCCACCAGAAATTCTTTTTCAAATCCCTATACATCTTGGTTGAACCAGGATGAATAGTGAACGGAGAACTGTGTGCTTCAGACAACACAGCTTCCCGAATAGAAGAATCGTTAGGAACACACAAACGATCACCATACCATACAATTCCGTCACCATCAACACGAAATTCCATCTGTTTACCTTCCTCTAAGTTCTGAATTATAGACCACAATTCACCATCGTCTTTCTGAGCTTCCTTAACCCGAAGTATAAGGTTAGGTTCAACCTTCAAACTTGTCCAATAACCATCATACCCACGAACACATAGTTCTACCTCCATAAGTTCCAAGTCGTTGATAATCTTTGGTGCGATATCAAGACTAGCCAGAATTCCAGACTTCCTACTAAGAGCATCAGCAACAACATTCGCCTTGCTTGGATGATACTGGATGTTCGCGTCGTAATCCTTAAGAAGTTCCAACCAACGCCTTTGTCTCATATTCAGCTCCTTCTGAGTAAAGATATACTTGAGGCTCTTATGATCAGTGAAGATGTCACATGTCTCTCCATATAGATAATGCCTCCAAATTTTTAGGGCAAACACCACTGCTGCCAACTCTAAATCATGAGTGGGGTAATTAGTTTCATAAGGTTTCAGCTGCCTCGATGCATAGGCGATAACCTTTCCATGTTGCATCAGCACACATCCAAGACCTTTCTTTGAAGCATCGCTGTAGATTTGGTAACCACCGGATCCAGAAGGTAAAGTAAGTATAGGGGCAGAAACTAATTTCTTCTTAAGTTCCTCAAAACTCTTCTCCCGTTCTTCATCCCAGACAAATTTCTCACCTTTCCTCATAAGTTTGGTCAACGGTAAGGCCAAGCGTGAGAATCCTTCCACAAATCTCCTATAATAACCCGCAAGACCCAAGAAACTTCTAACTTCTGTCACAGTCGTCGGTCTCGGCCATTTAGTGATAGCCTCGACCTTTGCAGGATCCATGGTAATACCATCTGCAGATACGATGTGACCCAAGAATGCCACCTGTCCCAACCAGAATTCACACTTGGAAAACTTAGCATACAGCTTCTTCTGACGTAAAGTCTCCAACACAATACGAAGATGCTCTTCGTGTTCCTTCTTCATTTTCGAATAAACAAGGATGTCGTCAATGAATACAATAACGAATTTGTCCAAGAATTCGTGGAAGACACGATTCATTAAATCCATGATCACAGCTGGAGCATTGGTTAAACCAAACGGCATCACCAAGAATTCATAATGGCCATAGCGAGTACGGAATGCAGTCTTAGGAACATCTTGCTCCTTCACCCTTAGTTGATGATAGCCAGATCTCAGATCAATCTTGGAAAAGAACTTCGTACCCTGAAGTTGATCAAAAAGGTCGTCGATGCGAGGTAACGGGTAACGGTTTCTGATCGTGATACGGTTCAACTCACGGTAGTCAATACACAGTCTCATACTACCGTCCTTCTTCTTCACAAATAGAACAGGAGCACCCCATGGAGATACGCTCGGACGAATGAATCCACGTTCCAAAAGTTCTTGAAGTTGTTCCTTCAATTCCTTCAACTCAATAGGAGCCATACGATAAGGAGCTTTCGAAATAGGTTCAGCACCAGGAATCAACTCAATGCTGAATTCAACTTCACGTTCAGGAGGTATTCCCGAAAGCTCTTCTGGAAATACATCAGAAAAATCTCGGACAACAGGATGATTCTCAAGGCGAGGTTCATCCACAGAAGTATCCTTGATGGAAGCTAGGAAACTCTCACAACCGTGTGAGATCAAGGTACGTGCTTTCAAAGCCGAAATGATTTTCATAGACTTAACAGGTCGAGAACCCTGATAAATGAATTCGGGATTACTGAGGTCACCAAAGATGACACGTTTGGTATGACAGTCAATCGTGGCTCGATCTTCCGTCAACCAATCCATGCCTAGAGTGATATCGAAGTCGCACATCTCCAAAGGAAATAGATTGGCAGAACGAATTTTGTCGTCAAAACGTAAGGGACAGTTCTTAAATTCATGGCTAATAATTACTTGATTCTTCATAGGGGTGGATATAGATAAGGCATAGTCAAGTAATGTAGATGGGATTGTAATATGATTAGCAAATGAAACAGATACCACAGAATGAGTTGCACCAGTATCAAATAAGAAAAAAACAGCTCGACCAAACATATATAAGGTTCCCGTAACGGTACCTGCAGCAGTCGCCGCCTGATCTCTGGTCAAAGCAAACACCCGACCTTTAGCAGCTGGCTGATTCCCATTTCCCTTTCCATTATTCATAGGACATTCACGAGCTTGATGTCCTACTACACCACAAGAAAAGCAACCTCCAGTGACTCTGTGACACGGTTTTCCTGGATGCAGCTTCCCACATGTAGCACATGGGGGAGAAGTAGCCTGATCAGGAAGCCTCTTCTGATTAGAAGGACCAGAACCGGACCCAGACCCAGAAGCACGGTTGAAATGCTGACCACGGTCACGCCCAAACCTCTGACTGTTATCACCCCGTCTATCAAAGTTTCTCTGATTCTGCACCTTCGGGGTATTCACTGGAGTAGGTGACAAGGCGGTCGAATCCTGTCACCTTCTCTGTTCCTCTTATTACTGTTCTTGGACCTCTCTCTAAGAATCTCAATGTTACGAGCCGCGTTCGCCACATGGGCGACATCTGTGAACTCTGTGTTCACAATACCATCAAGAATCCAATCGTTCAACGCCCATTTAAAATTGTTGACCTGCTCTTCATGTGTACCAGCCTTAGCCCCCCAAAACCCAGCCAAACGAAGGAATCTCTTCATGAACTCACCAGTAGTTTCATCCTCCAACTGACGGATAGTATGATACTCACGTTCATACTTTTGCTGTTCTGATCTAGGGAAGTACTGCAAAATGAAAGCATCACGAAACTCCTGCCAAGTCATAGCAGCAACAAAAACATCTCCACCCTTAGCCTGCTTGAATGCCTTCCACCAACTCAAGGCATCACCCTCCAGCTTATAGCTAGCCAGCCTAGCTTTGAATTCATCCGCACAACCTAACACCTCGAAAATCTTCTCCACATGCGCAATCCGGTTCAAGATCGATCGGAGTGTTAGCAAGTCTGAATGATTTGGGTTTTGCTTCCCAAAACGCTCTAGCCAAACATGCATAGTGGGGTAACATCCCCACCGTAACCACCAAGTCCTGTCGTGAATCTCGTTAGTAATCCTGGCAGTGAGATCCGGTAACAAGGCTTGAACGGCCGCAGCAACAGCCGCGTTAAAAGCAGCTTCATCACTTCCAGATGAGGTAGTAGTACGAGTGTTCACCATCTAAAAAAAAAATCAATAAACGAAACAGCGAAGACAAGATTAGAGGCTAAGATCAAAATGTAAAGGAAAACGGTTAAAGCAGAAAGAAGCCTAATGTCTACCCAATCCTCACAGGTCATAACCTAAGCTCTACAGTTCGAACCTAGGGCTCCGATACCATAATTGTAACACCCGAACCCGAAAAGGGCCAAAATGTAACTTTATGGTGACAATCAGAACATACTAACGCAAGTGGAAGACTTTAATATAACATAAATACTCAGTCAAATAAATCAACGACTGCCAAAGTATCATCTCGACAAAGTCTCAATGAAAGAAATAATCCAAAACATAAGTCGGAAATGAAATAAAGTTCCAAAATGCTAAATCTTAAAATACTCCATAAATGGGAATCTAAACATGGGTAGGTCCTCTATCTCCTACTCTCAACGCTCATGCCCAGCATCCCGCTTATTACCTGCCGCAGAGAAAAGAAAATGCGGCTGAGCTAACGCTCAGTGAACAGATATAAATAATGAGAGGTAATAAGCATGGAAGAATAGTAAATGAATCCAAGAAAACCTGCTGAACAAGATGTCGAAGGAATTACGGAACAAACAATGAAAGAGTCAAAACTTAAACAAAGGGAAATATGGGACGGATATCAAGCATAAACAAGGAAAATGCCCAAGTAACAAACAAATAACAAATCGTACAAAGGAGTCTAGCTCTCCACATGTACTAATGTGAAATGGGGTGTATTGCACACACACAAGTCCATTCACCAAATTCTAAACAGAACTAAGTACCTAGGATGCATCCATACGCTCCCTGCAAAACAGATATACATATGCCAAGTTCTAGACTAAGCATACATACAATATACACGGGCCAAGTGTGCTATAGCAATATAAACAAATGAGAACGCCGTGGACAAAGTCACACCTCCACAGATAGTGTCAATACCATTGGTGCATCAATGGCAAGGTCATGGAACCCCCATGACTAGTTAAACAAATATGGGCAACATAAATAGGCAAATGATGTATATAGTAATCGTGAGGGAAAATTTTCTAATTGTCCCTTCAGATGATGACTATGGAAATGAGTATAGCATCAAGAAATAATCAAACGAACAACAAAGCAAATAAGGATCAATAGCATCGAATAACCAATATCGGGAAGAATAAAGTCATGAGAAACTTTTACTGAAAGAGGTCGGAATATCTGTACCTTAGGAAATGAAAGCAATAGGAAAATGAACACAAGGAAAGGTGGATCACTCCTTCTCCACTGAATCTACATGAAATTATAATCATACATTACTTATAGGTTCACTAAAATCATAACGGATTCATTACTCCAAAGTCACTTATTAATAGGTTAAGGGTTTTACATGTGAATCTGGTTCCGTTTTCTTATGATTTTTAAAGTATAACAATTAAGGTTCTGAGGTTTTACAATTTTTACTAGTGATTACCACCTGAGTTAAGCACCTCCCAAAATTTTTCAAGATTTTATTTCTAAGTGCAAGTATCATTTCAAAAATCGTTTTCCCAAACCTGTCCAGAAACTGTACTGCAGGTATGCCCCAAAAGTTTTGCATTTATCAACATAGTTAAACCTTTCAGAAAAATCTACAAAAATCACAGTAAGTCCCGGATAACTTAGATATTACCTCTGTAAAAGTAGAGCCCTCAACTCTTTATATATTTTACAGGAAAAATCGCATAATTCGACTGAAATAATTTTCTGAAAACACTGTTTTGACATATGATAACATAAAATTCAGAAACATGCCCAAATCAACTCCAATTCACTCCAAACTAATTGGATCAGTTAGTAGTCTCTTTAAACTTAGTTTTGGACTCAATAAACTCAGAAAAACTCTTTGTTATCATCAAGCTTCATCCTAATCAATTTGATCCAAAAACTGGACAACATATTTTGAAACAGGAACAACACAACATTAATCCCGTAAAATTTAAAAACATGACCAATACAACTCCGATTTCCTTCAAATCAATTGGAAAACTTAACTAAGACCTTAAAATAGGTATTCATGCAAAGAAACAGATTTAAACCATCATATATCATGATATCTCACGTTTTCAATTTCAGGCATACGTGCTGTCCAAATTTCAGAAACTATGTAAACCCTAATTCATTTAATCCTCTTAAATCCAATTACATGAAAATTTAAAAGGCTCATATTTTACAGGTGATTAGACCTCTTTATGACTTAAATAAAACATAAAACATTCAGCCATAAACATGTTTCATTTAGTCACAACAATCGAATCAAAGTTCACAAAATTAAAGACATGCGATAACACATATATTAGGCCGATTGGTTCTATTTTCGTAAAGCTTTATTCTTGATCCTTTAGCCATGTTTTCTTATGATTAAATAGAGATTATATGAGGTATCAAATGGTGTTAAAACATCAAGCAATAGGCTCGGCACAAATCAAAATAAAATCGAATAAAAAAGGGTTAAAACCTCCTTTCCTTGTTTATCTTTTAGCCGATTTGTATTAGGTTTTTAGGGCTTGATTATACATGAATAAGGGATCAAAAGAATGAATCGATACCACAAGATAACATACCGAGTGGGCTGAGATAAGGAGTACCAAAAATCGGACAACAACGAGACAGAAACCGAATTAGAACTCCTTTTCTTCGAACGAATTCACCACGCCAATCTTGCCAAGAGGGAAACACAATCTAATACCCTCCTTGCACCACTTGGTTTCGCGACAGAAGGGAAAGAATTCTCCAGCCGTCGTGTTGCATATAGGGTTTATGTTTTGTGAGATATGTGTGTGTTAATCGTGGGGGGGGGGGGTTTAAACGTGTGGGGAGGGTTTTTAAAAAAAGAAGCTCGATATTTAGGGGAGTAATTAGGGGGATTACAAATGAGGACTTAACCAAAATAACACAATCACGAATTTAGACATATTGAAAGTTCCCATACGTTTGATATCATATTATGTACATTTTAATATATCATAAATTTTATTAATCGTCTAAACGTTTATTGTTCAAGTATTAAAGAATAATTACTTAGGTTATGATATAATGCGAAATCTTAGATTATTATTCGCCTTTCAAAAGTTTCAAATTAGAGGGTATTTTAGGTATTTAATAAATTTAAAATTTTGGGTTTTACAGGTTGTGTGCTGGAGGAACTCTATACCGACCAGGATTGGTATCTGGAGGAACTCTAAACCGATCACTATTGGTATCTCAATACTTATCCAGATCTGTTTAATTCGATTATTATCAATCAATTGATGTTTATCCGGATCTGAAAATTTTCGGAATTTATTAATTGAGGTATTTTCAGTAAAATAAATTTTTACTGAATAAAATTGCAGTAAAAAGATAACTTCGAGACGCCGAGACATTACGCCCAAATCGCCCTTCGACTGAGACCGACCGTACCGAACCGAGCCGAGCCGAGCCGGACGGACAGACGGATGGACAAACGGCGGCGCGCGCGTGTGTGTGTGTGTGTGTGCGCGAGGGGCGCCTAGTCACACATCCACACATGTCTCACTTTTTGTAGGGCTGGCAATTCGTGCGTGTCGGATCGTTATCAGGTCGACACGATAACGACACGACACGATAAGGCCAAACACGAACACGAACCGTTAAGTATATGCCCGACACGAACACGAACACGACACGAAAGGTAGAAACACGGACACGACACGAACACGACACGAACACGATATAACATGATATTTTTCGCATTGACACGACACGATAACGACACGATACGACACGAATTGATAAATTCAAATAAAAAATTAGAAAATAAACTTAAAATGTTTAAAATGATAATAAAATTAATGCTAAAAATATATAAATATTATCGGGTTACACGAACACGACACGACACGGCACGAACACGAAAGTTATCGTGTTACACGAACACGACACGAATCCGACACGAACACGACACGAAATTAGCGTGTCCTTATCGTGTCGACACGATAAGGACACGAACACAATAAGACCAAACACTAACCCATTAATTTCGTGCGTGTTCGTGTCGGGTTATCATGTCGTGTCGGAAATTGCCAGCCCTAACTTTTTGAATACTTTGTCCACATCTCCTTATATACTCACAATTTTTCCCTTCTTTTTCCAATGTGGGATAGCATCCCAAACCCATTTCTAAAGGGTTCACTTTGGAATATTATATCTCATTCATACCTTAATCATTTTGAGTGTTCTTACATGTTTTGGAAACCTCGTACGGAGTACTACGTATTCCAACTAAGTCCCGACTTTAACTCGCAGTCGAGCCCATTCAAAATTTCCTCTCAAGTGGGCTGCTCAAAACAGCCCATTCCTCTATTATATCTAATATTTCCAATAATCCCCACATGAATGAAATTGATGGTCCAGCAGTACACATCAGACACGGAGTTGACTTGGTGATAGTTACTACGGTTAGGCATTGCATAGGATAGGTAGACTATGCTTCTTGAACCTTCCCTCGAAAAGATATATTCTCCTTACTGGCTAGACAGTGTGACTAGATGCCTTTGAACTGTCCGACCACTTGTGTAAGTGATCGTATATCCTTCACAAGTGCCCTTCCTGATTTGTTCTGTTCTCATTATTGCCCATTTTGGCCGTGGACACCGTCCTGGTTCTGCGAGAGTTTCTAAAGAATTGTGCCTTTGCAATTCTCCTTTGAAGCCCTCTTCTCTCTAACATAGGTGATTCTCTTTAAGTGTTTTGAGTAAACCCGTATTTTACTCCACCCGACTATACGTTGTCGACTTGAGAATCATTAAAAGCATAAGCTTAACCTCTCCCTACGGGTATCACTGTTTTCATCCTAGGAATGGTCGGTTCGGGGTAACCCCACAGTGATCGTGCCCAGTTTTATGGATTGGTTGTCCCATTGAACCTAAATCTTGGGATCTCCAGTCAGCTTAGGTTGGGTATCCTCCATAAAACCATTAGCTCAAGGCAATAGATCCATTCCTCTTGATGATTTAACAACAAGGTCTCTTGATAACCCTTTGGTTAGCGGATCCGCAATGTTATCCTTTGATGACACATAATCAATAGTGATAACTCCTGTTGATATCAATTGTCTAATGGTATTATGTGTCCTCCTTATGTGACGAGACTTACCATTGTACATTACGCTTTGTGCCCTGCCAATCGCAGATTGACTATCGCAATGAATACATATTGCGGTCACAGGCTTTGCCCATCTTGAAATATCTTCTAGAAAATGGTGTAACCACTCTCCCTCTTCTACACATTTATCTAAGGTTATAAACTCGGATTCCATCATTGACCGAGATATATGTGTTTGTTTCGAAGATTTCCATGCCACTACTGCACCGGCTGGTGTGAATACATATCCGCTTGTTGACTTGGAGTCTTTTATATCAAATATCCAATTTGCATCACTATATCCTTCAAGTACTGCTGGATATTTGGTATAGTGCAGCCCATACTCACGAGTACCCCTTAAGTATCTTAGTACCCTTATGATCGCCTTCCAGTGATTCTTTCCGGGGTTGCTCGTGTATCTACTTAGTCTACTAACTGATTAGGCTATATCTGGTCTTGTACAGCTCATCAAGTACATCAGACTTCCTATTATGCGTGAGTACTCAAGTTGAGATACTCCTTCACCCTTATTCTTGGATAGTCTCAACGTTATATCCACTGGGGTTTTGGCTGTGCCGGAGTCATCTTTATTAAACCTTTCAAGGATTTTATCCATATAGTGGGCTTGACTCAGTATGAGACCTTCCGACGTTCGTGTGATTTTAATCCCTAAAATTACATCTGCGAGTCCCATATCTTTCATATCAAATCTCGACTTCAGCAGGTCTTTGGTCGATTTGATTATTCTTTCATTACTGTCGGTAATGAGCAAGTCATCTACATATAGACACAAAATGACATAGCCATCTTCTGTGTCTTTCACTTATACACATTTGTCGAATTCATTAATTTTGAAGCCACCGCTTATCATGACATGATCAAATATTTCATGCCACTGTTTTGGTGCCTCCTTCAATCCATACAATGATTTGACTAACTTGCAGACTTTCCTTTCTTGTCCAGGAGCAAGGAACCCTTCGGGTTGTTCCATATAAATTTCTTCTTCCAAGTCATCATTAAGAAAGACAGTCTTAACATCCATTTGATGAACTTCTAAACCTCGTAATGCAGCGATGGCAAGTATCATCCTGATGGAAGTTATTCTCGTCACAGGAGAGTAAGTATCAAAATAGTCTAGGCCTTCACGTTGGTTATATCCCTTCGCTACGAGCCTAGCCTTATATTTATCAACTGCTCCATCTTTCAATTTCTTCTTGAAAATCCACTTATTTCCTAATGGTTTACACTTAGGAGATAATTCCACTAGTTCCCAAGTATGATTCTGTAATATATAATCAATCTCTTCTTTGATTGCCTCCTTCCATAGAGGTCCATCCGTCGAGCTTACAACTTCTTTTTAAATCTGAGGTGCCTTTTCGAGCAAGTAGGTGATGAAATCTGGTCTATAAGATTTCTCCGTCGCTTGCTCCTTCTAGGTTCGTCCTCATTATCCATTATTTGGTCTTCATTATCTTCATCCGTTAGTTCATAAGTCTGTTCGGATGAGATAGGGGTTCACTTGCAATCTTACAAGGAAAGATATTCTCAAAGAATGACGCATTCCTTGATTCCATAATCGTATTCTTGTGAATCTCAGGCACTTTGGATTCATGCAGAAGAAAGCGGTAAGCATTGCTGTTGTGTGCATATCCAATGAAAATGCAGAACCGTTTTTGGGCCTATTTTAACTTTCTTAGGAGTCGGTATCAGCACCTTTGCTAGACACCCCCACACTTTCATGTAATTGTAGGAAGGCTTGACTCCTTTCCACAATTCATAAGGAGTTTTGTCCCCGTTCTTACGGCATATCTTGTTTAAGAGATAATTCGCCGTCAAGATGGCTTCTCCCCATATATTTTGCGGCAGTCCTGAATTTAGTAATATCGCATTCATCATCTATTTTAGAGTGCGATTCTTATGTTCCGCCACACCATTTAACTGTGGTGCATATGGGGCAGTGACTTCATGAATAATCCCATGTTGCGAGCAAAATTCACCGAATGGTTCCACATATTCACCTCCACGGTCACTCCTCAAAACTTTATCTTAGCATTCAATTGATTCTCAACTTCCGTTTTATACGAATTTCTCTATGACTTCATCTTTGCTTTTAAGCAAGTATACATAGCAATATTTAGTACAATCATACACGAAAGTAATAAAATATTTATTTCCACCTCTAGTTTGAACAAACTTCAAATCACATAGGTCGCTATGTATTAATTCTAAAGGTTTGGTGTTTCTTTCCACTTGTCGGAATGGAGATCGAGTTAATTTTGCCTCTACACAAGTTTCACACTTGTGGTTTAAATCAATTTTAAACTTTGGTATGTGATCTAATACAATTAGTCTACGCACTGCATTAAAATTAACATGTCCTAATCTAGCATGTCATAAATTAGGAGACTCAAGCAAGTAAGCAGAAGAATTCTTCATTTCATTATTTTTGATAGTCATTACATTGAGCTTAACTAGCCCATCGCATTCATATCCCTTGCCTATAAACTGTAATATCCGTGTTTTCTATTTTCGGTAATTTTTATTTTTGGTGTATGTTCGTTTCGGACAACTCGCTTAGCACTGTTTTGGAATTCTGAATCTATTTTGTTCTTGGAGTTTCTCCATTTGGACGAGTCTCGATGATGTTTTTACGTAATTTCATCTTGAGTTATATTTTGTCGCATGTGTATCCGATTTTCGCTAAACTCGTTCGATTTCATCATTTTCCTATTCACATGAGTTCGTATGGTTGAGTAGAGCATGTTGTGAGTTTCGGATCGTTAATCCGACGTTGTATCGTGATTTTACGGATGTTTGGGCCGTTTTTGTAATTTCCTATAAGTTTAGGGAATTTGTTCCTTGTTCGGTTTTGATCCTGTACCTCGGACCGTTTTGGGTTATTGGTTATTGTTTCTCGTTGTGTGTAATTTTCCTCGGACTGTTGGGTCGGCATATCGTGTTTTGGTGATCGTCTTTTTCGTTTTGGTAGCGTTGTGTTCTGTCCAGAATGCTGTCTGTCAGGACCTGTGCAAAACGGCGCAAGACCCGCGGCATTTTGCGCCGTGTCTGTGCGCCGTGTTGCCCAGGGGTCGATCACTGTCCGAGAAACGGCGCAAGACTCGCGGCATTTTGCGCCGTGTCTGTGCGCCGTGTCGCACAGGGGTCGCCCGCTGACCAGCAACACGGCGCTGAACACGGCGCTATTTGGACCGTTTGTTGCGCCGTGTTCTGTCCAGTATATATAGGACAGACACGGGTTTTGACCCCATTTTTCACCCTTCCTCTCGTCTCTCCGCTCCCTCATCGCGTTTTTGGGCGATTTCAACCGGATATTGCATTCTAGCACCTTATAACTCGGAATTGGACGTTCCAACACGAATCAATCATCTTTCTTCCGCCTTTCCATCGTTGAATTGAGGTAATTGGTCATTATACCTAATTTTAGGGTTTTTGGCTATAATTCATTTTTCCTTTCGTTTTTGCTACGATTGATGATGAATATTTGTTGGGTAATCATGGTGCTATGTTTTCCTAGAACTTTAGCGGATAAATTCCAAGTTTTTCCCCTTCGTTGATCGAACTTGAACTTTATGCCTCAATAGTGTTCGGCGGATTGTCCCTTAGGATAGAACATCGATTAATTCGTGATTTCTCAGTGGAATTGTAGTTGATTGAGTCTCTATTGTTGTTAGGACCAGATTTGTGAAGTTTGTTCGGACCGAAACCTTTCCTTTCGCCGTTTTCCTTCTCGTCGTGTTATCCAAGGCAAGTACATGTATTACATTTCGTTATGTATGTTGTGATTTTAGAAATAAATGATGAACTGTGATTTTCGGGTGCGTGAGTTGTGTTCCTTCCACCCGGAGTGTCCGACGGGATGTCTGGGGGTCGATACTAAGGGGTACGGCCGTGGAAGTGGACTTGGGTGCGTGTGTGATTGAACTTCCACCCGGAGTGTCCGACGGGATGTCTGGGGGTCGATACTAAGGGGTACGACCGCGGAAGTGGTGTCCCACCCGGAGTGTTCGACGGGATGTCTGGGGGTCGATACTAAGGGGTACGGCCACGGGATACCAGTTGTGATTTTGTGATATCGTGATGATTGAAAACTGTTTTGATTGCCAATGTAGTATTCCGGAATATATATATATATATATATATATATGGAAATGACTTATGTTTGGAATGATTGTGTAAAACCGTATTTTGTATGTAATGTTGTGTAATTGTGTACTTGCACTAGCTATTCGAATGCTAACCCCTTAAATGGGGGAAATGCGTCTTATGCATTTCAGGTACCGGGAGAGCTGAGGAGCAGGCACGGGGCACGCACGCGAAGGATGGGATGGCTTGATGATAGTGGCTCGAGTCTGTATTGTTTTCTTTGTGTTTTGTCATTGCATTTGTCGAGTATTGGAGTTAAACTGCTTATTTCTGAATTTGGTTTAAGTCCCCTGCGTGGGCAATGAATTAATATTTACATTATGTTTCATGTACTCCGTTGAAATGTTTTGGCCGAGGCCACGGCCCTATTTACTTTTGAGTGCATCTTTTGGGGTTTTCATTGTGGTTATGTGTCATGTGTTAGCCTGGTAGACCTCACGAGGGTTCTACGGCGTGTAATGTCCCATTTGTGAATTGGGGTGTTACATTTATGGTATCAGAGCTTAGGTTTTGAATACCTAGGCTGTCGGTGAATTTTGGAGTCATCGGTTATGTCGTTAGAGTCAGTCGTTGAGCCTAATATCATCACGCTACCGTCTTTTCGTGCGACCCGGGGCTGTAACTCTCCTCGAACTCTTATATTTCTGTAATTCGTTTTCTTGCGTTGTTCGGAATTGTGACTTGTGTTACCTACTTTGTGAATTGTGAATCTTTCTGATCTTGTTCTTTTCTTTTTCTCCTTCAGTATGTTGAGGGGTCGTGGTAGACAGGCTAGGGGACGCGGCCGAGGCCGTGGTCGGGGTGCTGATAATGAAGAGGGCTCACTTTCTCAGTCCTCTGCAGACTCAGCCTCTCACTCAGTGCCGTCGGGTAATAATGCGGCCTTGGGAGCTCTTGCCGTGCCAGATTAGTAGCCCAGCTTGCTCAGATAGCTCAGGGTGGACGCCAGAATCCGCCCCCGACACCGAAAGAGGAAGCTAGTAAGTGGCTTCAAACGGTGACTAAGATGCACCCTCCTCGTTTCTCCGGATCTTCTGACTCCCTCGGTTGGGAGAATTGGCTCTTTCAGTTGTCCAGGACCTTTGATGCCGTAGCTTGTCCCGAAGACAGGAGGGTACATATTGCCCAGTACCTCCTGGATAAGGAAGCTGCGGAGTGGTGGGAGGCCGTTGCGCCCAGAGATCGTCGGGCCACTTGGGAGGAGTTCAGGGCTACTATGGAAGCAGAATATTGTCCACCGCCAGTTAAGGAGCGCAGAATTGTGGAGTTTTTCACCGCTACACCTCAGGATGTGCCGATTTCTCAGGCCATTATTTCCTACAATCAGCAGTTGGGTTTTGTGAGAGATCAGGTGAGGACGGAGGCTGATAAAATCCGTTACTTCAATATGCGCATGAAACCGCATATCGGGCGAGTATGGCACCGCTCATGTGTGCCACCTTGAAGGAATACCGGGATCGCGCTCAGCGATCGAGATGGCTGTTCCGGAATCGAGTCGGTTTCGGAAGCTAAGAAGCGAAGACCAGCGGGTTCTCGGTGGTAAAGGTGGTCGTTTTCGAGGTCTCGTTCATTCCTACACCCGGGAAGAGACCGTTTCACCGGCCGGGGATCTCAGGGTATTCATTCAGTCCAGTCCGTTGCTTCTGGTGGCAGGGTTTGTTTTAACTTCAACCAATATGAGCATTTGATGAAGGATTGCCCTTCTCCTCCAGTTATTTGTTTTACTTGCGGGCAGACCGGGCATCGGGCAGCCCATTGTGAGAGGGCCACCAGGGCCGCTAGAGTCCCGACTACCACCGCCGATCGGAGGAGCACGGCATTCCATTACCCATGTTCCGCAGGGTTCGGGCCGTGGTAGGGTCGAGTCGGCGGATCACCGTCTGGCGTCGAGTTCGGGTTGATTCACCCCGATTGTATCAGATGAGGCGTACCGAGGAGACAGACGTTCCAGTGGCGTCAGGTACCACTCAGATCCTTACTCATCCAGTTTCAGTGCTTTTTGATTCAGGTGCTACCCATTCCTTTATTGCTTCGGATTGTGTGACTCGTATTGGTTTTGACTGCTTGTTTGAGTGTGAGCCGTTTGTAGTGGGTACACCCAGCGGGGATCGTATGGTTGGGGACCGGGAAGTTAGGGATTGCCCAGTGAGAATCGGGAGCCGAGATTGGCCCTCGAATCTCATTGTTATAGACCTTAAGGGTGAGGATTTGATCCTCGGGGACGATTGGTTGGATCGTCACGGTGCTATCATGAACTATCGGACTCGTACCATCTCGATAGTTGCCGAGGACGGCACCGAGCATACTCTCGTCGGTTGTAAGCCGGGTAAATCGGGGAGTGTGATTAGCGCCTTGAAGGCGATGAAGCTTCTGAACCAGGGTTGTGTCGGCTACTGGTGTTTCGCTCTGCAGGCGGAAGGTGGTGGGGTTGACATATCGTCGATTCCAGTTGTTAGCGAGTATCCCGACGTATTTCCGGATGACTTGCCGGGATTACCACCGCTTCGAGAGGTGGAGTTTCCTATTGATCTTGAGCTGAATGCGGCCCCTATTTCTCGAGCACCGTACCGTATGGCGCCGTCGGAGATACTAGAGTTGAAGAATCAGTTGGGAGAGTTGTTAGATAAAGGGTATATTTGACCGAGCGCATCGCCTTGGGGTGCGCCTGTACTTTTTGTTAAGAAGAAAGATGGGTCGCTTCGTTTATGCATCGATTATCGAGAATTAAACAAGTTGACCATCAAAAATAAATACCCTTTACCCCGGATTGACGACTTGTTGATCAGCTTCAGGGGGCGACAGTCTTTTCGAAGATTGACTTGCGATCGGGCTACTACCAGTTGAGGATTCGGGACAGTGATATACCGAAAGCTGCCTTTCGGACGAGATATGGACATTACGAGTTTGTGGTTATGCCTTTCGGGCTAACCAATGCCCCAGCAGTGTTCATGCAGTTGATGAACAAAGTTTTTATTGAGTATCTGGACAAATTCGTAGTCGTCTTTATCGATGACATCCTTATCTATTCACGGAGTCGGGAGGAGCACGCCTTACACCTCCGGATTGTATTAGACATTTTGAGAGCTGAGCAGTTGTATGGGAAATTCTCTAAGTGTGAGTTTTGGCTCGAGGAAGTGATGTTCCTCGGACATGTGATTTCAGCAGAGGGAGTTCGGGTAGATCCGCAAAAGATAGAGGCAGTGATGGCTTGGGAGCCGCCTAAGAATGTGAAGGAAGTGAGGAGTTTTCTGGGTCTTGCCGGCTATTACCGTCGATTTGTTGAGGGATTTTCTAAGATTGCTAAACCGCTCACTCAGTTGCTCCAGAAGACTCGAATTGGTGGACCACGAGCAGACAGAGTAGTTTTGACGAGTTGAAGAGACGACTAACTACCGCACCCGTGTTAGCATTGCCTCAGGGGAACGAAGATTTTGTGGTATATAGTGATGCTTCGGGCCTCGGGCTCGGATGTGTTTTGATGCAGAGAGATAGAGTCATTGCTTATACGTCCCTCCAGTTGAAACCTTACGAGGTGAATTATCCCACGCACGATTTGGAGTTAGCTGCGGTCGTTTTCGCCTTAAAGATCTGGAGGCATTATCTTTATGGGTCGTCTTTTAAGATTTTTACGGATCATAAGAGCTTGAAGTATATCTTCAGTCAGAAAGAATTGAATATGAGACAGCGTAGGTGGTTGGAACTAATTAAAGATTACGACCTCGAGATACTTTATCATCCGGGTAAGGCTAACGTAGTGGCCGATGCGTTGAGCCGAAAGCCGATGGCGTTGCAGATGTTAGAGGTACTTACACCACAGAGTAGGATCCAGCGGGACTTTATTTGTCAGGATATCGAGGTTTGGGTTCAGAGAGTTCGAAGTCGATTATATGCGTTGGAGATCGCCGTCCTTGGCCCGATGATATCAAGGCGAAGCGATATGACGATCCGTTTTGGTCGATTGAGGGAGGATGTGAAGAAGGGAAAGCCCGGATTTGTGGTTCACGATGATGGAGTTTTGAGATTTCGCGCGGACTATGCGTCTGAGTGTTGTTGAGTTGAGACGAGAAGATCTTGAGTGAAGCTCATACCACGCCTTACTCCATACATCCTGATACGAGTAAAATGTACAAGGATGTGAGGAGTAACTCTTGGTGGAGTAATTTGAAGACAGACGTTAGCGAGTTTGTGTCGAGGTGTTTGACACATCAACGAGTTAAGATCGAGCATCGGCGACCAGCGGGGCTTTACGACCACTTCCTATCCGGAGTGGAAATGGGAGGACATTTCTATGGATTTCATTACCGGTATGCCTAAGACTCGGATGGGATGAACATGATTTGGGTCATTGTCGATCGACTAACCAAATCGGCTCATTTCAGGAATTAAGGACACTTGGGGGCGGAGAGACTTGCACGAGTGTTTGTTGCGGAGATAGTGAGGTTACATGGGACCCCTAAGAGTATTGTTTCGGATCGTGATGGCGGTTCATATCACATTTTTGGCGATCCGTTCATAGAGCTTTGGGAACCGAGTGAGACTTAGTACATCCTACCACCCTCGGAGCAGACGACGTGAGCGGACGATCTGAACTTGGAAGACATGTTGAGAGCACATGCTTTAGATTGGAAGGATGATTGGGAGTTGCACTTGCCATTGATCGAGTTCACGTACAACAATAGTTGGCACGCCTCGATCAAGATGGCACCATTCGAGGCATTGTATGGGAGGAGGTGCAGATCGCCGTTGTGTTGGGACGATGCGTCCGAGCTGATTGGTACCGAGCCTGATATGGTAGTTGAGACGAGGGAGAAGATTGCTCTCATTCGCGGTAGGTTGGTGACGGCCCAGAGCCGGCAGAAGTCTTATGCCGATACACGTCGCCGGCCGTTAGAGTTTGAGGTGGGAGACCATGTGTTGCTTAAGGTGTCGCCGACACGGGGAGTTTACCGCTTCGGTCGGAAGGGTAAACTTAGTCCGATATTTATTGGGCCGTTCGAGATCCTAGAGAGAGTCGGAGAGCTCGCATATCGGTTAGGTTTGCCGCCGTCCCTGAGCCACGTGCATAACGTATTTCATGTTTCCCAGCTTAGGAAGTACGTACCGGACCCTAGCCATATTATTGACTTTGGAGAGATCGAGTTGGGGCCCGACATTACCTTCGAGGAGAGGCCGATTCAGATCTTAGAACGTCGGGCGAAGCAACTCAGGCCCAAAACCATTCCGTTGGTTAAAGTGCAATGGTCGAGACATGGATCCGAGGAAGCCACGTGGGAGACGGAAGAGAGTATGCGGTCGAGATACCCCGAGTTGTTCGCGTTGTAAGTTTCGGGACGAAACTTATTTTTAGGGGGAGATAATGTAATATCCGTGTTTTCTATTTTCGGTAATTTCTATTTTTGGTGTATGTTCGTTTCGGACAACTCGCTTATGCTTGTTTTGGAATTCTGAATCTATTTTGTTCTTGGAGTTTCTCCATTTGGACGAGTCTCGATGATGTTTTTACGTAATTTCATCTTGAGTTATATTTTGTCGCATGTGTATCCGATTTTCGCTAAACTCGTTCGATTTCGTCATTTTCCTATTCTCATGAGTTCGTATGGTTGAGTAGAGCATGTTGTGAGTTTCGGATCATTAATCCGACGTTGTATCGTGATTTTACGGATGTTTGGGCCGTTTTTGTAATTTCCTATAAGTTTAGGGAATTTGTTCCTTGTTCGGTTTTGATCGTGTACCTCGGACCGTTTTGGGTTATTGGTTATTGTTTCTCGTTGTGTGTAATTTTTCTCGGACTGTTGGGTCGGCATATCGTGTTTTGGTGATCGTCTTTTTCGTTTTGGTAGCGTTGTGTTACATCTAGAATCTGCATGCAGCCGGGACACATGCAAAAGCGGCACAAGACCGCGGCATTTGCGCCGTGTGCATGCGCCGTGTTGCCAGGGGTCGATCAGCATGCGAGAAAGCAGCGCAAGACTCGCGGCATTTTGCGCGTGTGTGCGTGGCCGTGTCGCACGGTCGCCCGTGACCGGCAACACGGCGGCCCGAACACGGCGCTATTTGGACCGTTTGTTGCGCCGTGTTACATCCCGATATATAGGGCAGAACACGGGTTTTGACCCCATTTTTCACCCTTCCTCTCGTCTCTCCGCTCCCTCATCGCGTTTTTGGGCGATTTCAACCGGATATTGCATTCTAGCACCTTATAACTCGGAATTGGACGTTCCAACACGAATCAATCATCTTTCTTCCGCCTTTCCATCGTTGAATTGAGGTAATTGGTCATTATACCTAATTTTAGGGTTTTTGGCTATAATTCATTTTTCCTTTCGTTTTTGCTACGATTGATGATGAATATTTGTTGGGTAATCATGGTGCTATGTTTTCCTAGAACTTTAGCGGATAAATTCCAAGTTTTTCCCTTTCGTTGATCGAACTTGAACTTTATGCCTCAATAGTGTTCGGCGGATTGTCCCTTAGGATAGAACATCGATTAATTCGTGATTTCTCAGTGGAATTGTAGTTGATTGAGTCTCTATTGTTGTTAGGACCAGATTTGTGAAGTTTGTTCGGACCGAAACCTTTCCTTTCGCCGTTTTCCTTCTCGTCGTGTTATCCAAGGCAAGTACATGTATTACATTTCGTTATGTATGTTGTGATTTTCGAAATAAATGATGAACTGTGATTTTCGGGTGCGTGAGTTGTGTTCCTTCCACCCGGAGTGTCCGACGGGATGTCTGGGGGTCGATACTAAGGGGTACGTCCGTGGAAGTGGACTTGGGTGCGTGTGTGATTGAACTTCCACCCGGAGTGTCCGACGGGATGTTTGGGGGTCGATACTAAGGGGTACGACCGTGGAAGTGGTGTCCCACCCGGAGTGTTCGACGGGATGTCTGGGGGTCGATACTAAGGGGTACGGCCACGGGATACCAGTTGTGATTTTGTGATATCGTGATGATTGAAAACTGTTTTGATTGCCAATGTAGTATTCCGGAATATATATATATATATGGCAAATGACTTATGTTTGGAATGATTGTGTAAAACCGTATTTTGTATGTAATGTTGTGTAATTGTGTACTTGCACTAGCTATTCGAATGCTAACCCCTTAAATGGGGGAAATGCGTCTTATGCATTTCAGGTACCGGGAGAGCTGAGGAGCAGGCACGGGGCACGCACGCGAAGGATGGGATGGCTTGATGATAATGGCTCGAGTCTGTATTGTTTTCTTTGTGTTTTGTCATTGCATTTGTCGAGTATTGGAGTTAAACTGCTTATTTCTGAATTTGGTTTAAGTCCCCTGCGTGGGCAATGAATTAATATTTACATTATGTTTCATGTACTCCGTTGAAATGTTTTGGCCGAGGCCACGGCCCTATTTACTTTTGAGTGCATCTTTTGGGGTTTTCATTGTGGTTATGTGTCATGTGTTAGCCTGGTAGACCTCACGAGGGTTCTACGGCGTGTAATGTCCCATTTGTGAATTGGGGTGTTACATAAACACACCATTTTTTGACAAAATAACTTTATCGGACTCGAAAACTGATATAAAGTCATGCTTCATCAACAAGGTACCAGAAATAAGGTTCTTGCAGATACCGGGCACATATAACACTCGTTTAAGAGTCACTTCCTTTCCAGACGTCATCTTCAAAATCCCCGTGCCTTCGCCCAAGATAGTTGGGGTTTCATAATTTCCCATATACAGCATATCGCCGACATCCGTTTCTTCCAAGGAGGAGAACATTGTCTTGTTGGCATATATATGCCTATTTGCTCCAGTGTCGATCCACCACTCTTTAGTTATTGAGCCAACTAGGTTCACTCCGGAGATCATAGCACAAAAGTCAAGATTTTCCACTTGTTCGGTAATCAGATGTGCTGCATTACCTTCCTTTTTCTTTGGTTTCTTTGGCAGCCTGCAGTCAGCCGCCCTATGACCCATGTTTTCACAGTTGTAGCATTTACCAAGGAATTTTTCCTTCTTTTTCCCAATTCCTCCTTTAGGTCACACCTTGGTTCCCTTTCTAGTGTTGCCTTTCTTTAGTTTCCACAACATTGGCTTTTGCTACAGCAGCATTTACCTTCTTTTCTGATCCTCAGTTGTCTTCCTCTATGCGATGTCTAACAATCATATCTTCCATGCTCATCTCCTTACGCTTGTGCTTGAGATAATTCTTGAAATCTTTCCAAGTCGAGGGCAGTTTTTCGATCACAGCAGCCACTTGGAAGGATTCGCTAATGATCATTCCTTCAGCATGGATTTCGTGAATGATCACTTGTAGCTCTTGTACCTGACTCACTACAGTCTTGGAGTCCATCATCTTGTAATCGAGAAACCATCCAACAATAAACTTCTTGGCACCGGCGTCCTCGATCTTAATGAGTCTCATAATGCCTTGGCTGATTTAGCACTGCTGTATACGTTGTACAGTGAATCGTCAAGGCCATTCATCACATAGTTCCGACACAAATAGTCAGAAGTTTTCCAAGCGTCAATGGCCATCAAAGTTTGTTAGTCACTGTCTTTGGCATATTTTGGCGCATCCTCCTTGAGGAATCGAGACAAGCCTAGAGTGGTCAGATAAAACATCATCTTCTGCTGCCATCTCTTAAAATTCTGCCCGTTGAATTTCTCTGGTTTGTTCGCATGGTTAACCGGAACCGAAATCGAATTAGTTATCGGAACCGAGGCAGAGTGGTTCGCTGAACCCGATCTAGTTAGAGGCGCACCTCCAGTCGCTGAACTCGATCCAGTTAGAGGCGCACCTCCAGTCGCTGAACCCGAGCCAATTTTCTGAGGCGCACCTCTAGAAACGTCCGTAGATTGTTTGGTTTTGAGAATCCATCTTGCTTAACTTTTCGAAAATAGATCTGTTTTAATCAAGTAAACAAAAAGAGTTTGCTTTAAGATGTTTGAATAAATTTGAAAACGCTTACTTGAAAAATAACAGAATATAAATATATATCGAATATAAATTTTATCTAAATCCTGCAAAAAATCGGTTAGCAAAAAAGAAAAATTCCCGTTCGCGTAAACGAGCGGAAGGATTGCTGTTGAGTCAAGAGTATCTGTCTCCTTAAAGCAAATTCGCCCTCACCACGGTGTATGACGTCTGCCTCCCAAGATAAAACAACAGCTCGATGCAGTTAACCGATGATGCGCTGCACCCTCAACGAACTAGAACAAATCTGTCTACTATCACCGACTGAAAGTATCTGAAAGAAAAACGAAGAAGGAAAAAGAAATCTGTCTGGGAAAGGCTCTCGAAGTGTACGTCTGAAGTGTGTAAAAAACGAGCCCCTCAAGTCGGGTATTTATAGGTGAAGGCTGGAGGAGGTTGTGTGCTGTAGGAACTCTATACCGACCAGGATTAGTATCTGGAGGAACTCTAAACCGATCAGGATTGGTATCTCAATACTTATCCAGATCTGTTTAATTCGATAATTAACAATCAATTGATGTTTATCCGGATCCGAAAAATTCGGAATTTATTAATTGAGGTATTTTCAGTAAAATAAATTTTTACCGAATAAAATTGTAGTAAAAAGATAACTTCGAGACGCCGAGGCATTTCGCCCAAATCGCCCTTCGACCTCGACCGAACCGAACCGAACCGAACCGGACCGGCCGAACGGACAGGCGGCGGCGGCGGCGCGCATGTGTGTGTGCGTGTGCGCGAGGGGCGCCTAGTCACACATCCACACATGTCTCACTTTTTGAACATGACTTTGTCCACATCTCCTTATATACTCACAATTTTTCCCTTCTTTTTCCAATGTGGGATAGCATCCCAAACTCATTTCTAAAGGGTTCACTTTGGAACATTATATCTCATTCATACCTCAATCATTTTGAGTGTTCTTACATGTTTTAGAAACCTCGTACGGAGTACTACGTATTCAAACTAAGTCCCGACTTTAACTCGTAGTCGAGCCCACTCAAAATTTCCTCTCAAGTGGACTGCTCAAAACAGCCCATTTCTTCTATTATATCTAATATTTCCAATAATTTCTTGGTGGTGCATGTCTCGATTATCGCACTGTTGCCATAGACGGTGACTACGCTGCTGCCTGATATTTTTGGGTGAGGAGAGAGAGAGAGAGGGAGGTGGAGAAGGGATTAATTTATATTCTTAATTTTATTATTTTCCCCTTATTTTCCGTGTATTATTATTGAGTAGTCAGCAACTTAACAGCCATCTGGACAAAAGTTAACGGAGACCAACGGAAAAGGCTAACTTTGCTTAAAATTGGAAAGATAAAGGACTTAGTTGGGACAAAAAAAGATAAAGGACTAAATCGTTATCTGAAAGTTAAGGGACCCCAGGAGCATTTTAGCCTACAAAATTCAATATAATTTTCTTTCCGGCGGACCTCAGGCGACCGACCAATTTTATTTTTTATATTTTTTTTCACGCCAGGTCGCCGGCGGCCGGCGGATCTTCGAGGACCGGAATTTTTTTTTTTAAACTCCAGGTCGCGGGCCTGCAATCCGTCGGACCACCCGACGGACCTCTGGCGACCGACCAATTTTTTTTTATCTTTTTACGCCAGACCACCGACTTGCTTTCTGGCGGGCCACCGCTGGCGGCCGGCGGACCTACGACCACCAGCTATATTTTTTTTTACGCCAGTCTGCCGACCAGCTCTCCGGCGGGCCACGCTGGCGACCCGCCTTTCTTTGGTTTAATTTTTTGTTTTACGCTAGGGCGCCGACCTGCTTTCCGGCAAGCCACCGCACGGACCTCCGACGACAGTCATTTTTTTTACGACAGGCTCGTCGGCTGCCGATAAAAGTTTGAGAATCACTATATTTTTTCTAACAAGTAATCTGATAACTTAATTATTTTTATATCACCGCCACCGCGTCATTATGGCACGAGTAATCTCTAGTATCTATAATATAAAGAACAACGGTATTTTTGGTTGTCCTAGTGTGCACATGAAAAGACTATTGTACCCCTGCCCGCTCCTCTTTTTTTGTGTTGAATTTACTAATACCTAATAATAATAAATATCAAAATATGTTCAACAATAATAAATTTTAAAACAATACTCTTAAAATGTTAAATTAAATTAAAGAAACAATTATTTTTAGAAAAAATCTTTTTCTCTACGGAGATCTCCGACGGAGCTCCGACCGGTCATTTTTTCCGGCAGGGCCGCCGGAGACCTCCACCAGCCGGCCATCTTTATTTATTCTTTATTTTTTATTTTTACCGCCGGCAGAGCTCCGCCAGCCGACCATTTTTTTTTTCATTTTTTACACCAGGCCGACGACTTGCTTTCCGGCGGGCCACCCCCGGCAGCCAGCGGACCTCCGACGACCAATCTTTTCTTTTTTTCTTCTCTTTTTTTTACGTGAGGCCGCCGCCCTACTTTTCGGCGAGCGAAGCTCCATCGACCGGAAATATTTTTTTATTATCTTTTTACCCCAAGCCGCTGGACATCTGACTACCAGACTTTTTTTTTCACGCCAGGCCACCATCTGCTTTCCGGCAGGCCGCTACCGACGACCGGCCAACCTTTCTTATTTCTTTTTCTTTTTACGTCAGGTCGCCGTCCTACTTTCCGACGGGCCACCGCCCGCGGCCGGCGGACCTCCAGCGATTGGACATATTTTTTATTATCCTTTTACGTCAGTCTGCCAGCCTGCTTTCCGGCGGGCCACCGCCGGAGGACACTGACGATTTCTTTTTTTTTTTTTAAACGTGAGGCCATCAACCTGCTTTTCGACGAACCTATGTCGATCGATTTTTTTTTTTACGCCAGGCCACCGTCCTGCTTTCCTGCGGCCACCACGTGCGGCCGGGGGTCCGACGACCGACCATTTTTTATTTTAATTTTTTTACGGCAGGCCCATCGGCCGTCGATAGAATTTTGGAAACCAACTTTCTTTTTCTAGCAATTAATCTAGTAATTTAATCATTTTAATTCAATTATATCACCGCCAACGTGCCATTATGGCAGGAGTAATCTCTAGTAATATATACTCCCTCCGTCCCATACTTAACTGCTATCTTTCCATTTTGGTCTGTCCCATACTTAACTGCTACTTACTATAAAAGAAAATAAACCAATCATTCCCTCTAAATATACACCCCTAATGATCATCTATTTCCCATAGAATGTCATTATGGGTCCACCCAGTTAAACACACATTACTAATAAACAATACTAATATGATTTCACATTTTTATTATTACCCCTCTTATAATATCACTTTATTACACACAATACTAATAAACAACTCTAATATTAATACCCGTGCCCAGAAAAAGGTAGCAATTAAGTCTGAGACGAAGGGAGTAAAGGACAATGATTTTCTATTCTTCATAGTGTGTACTGAAAAAGTCCATTTTACCCCTTCCCTATCCTTCCCTTCCCCTTGTGCTAAATTTACTTAATAATAATATCAAAACATGATCAACAAGAATAAATTTTAAAAAATTTATTGTGTCAGCCAACAACCGGCCATTTACTTTTTTATTTTTGCTTAATATTTTTTACGCCAGGCCATTGATCCGTTTTTCGGTGGGTCATCGCCGGCAGACCTCCGACGACCGGCCATTTCTTATTTTTGCACCAGACCGACGATGGCCGCCGGCGGAACTCAGGCAACCAACCATCTTTTTAACGTCACGCCAGACCGCCGACTTGCTTTCCTCCAGCAGCTGTCTATTTGTTTTAGGGTCAGACCTGCCAACCTACTTTCTGGAGGCACTTAATTTTTTTTTTTTACGAGAGGCCCATCGGCTGCCAATTTGAGAATCAACATATTTTTTTCTAACATGTAATCTAGTAATTTAATTATTTTAATTCAATGACATCATCACCACCATGCTATAATAACACAGGTAATCTCCAATATATATATATATTCTAAAGTCTAGGACCAAATACAGAATACTACATGAGTTTGATAGTACTTGATTTAAGAATACGTTGATAAAAAGACTCGAGAGAAGACAAGGATCAGTCAAGCAATATCATCCAAAAGGGGCTCTCAACTGGAAAGCCGGTGAAAAGGAATCCAGTAGCCGAAACAGCATCATACATAGCGAACAAAAACTACCCAAAAAAAAAAAATGACTAACCAAACTATAATCTTAAACAACCGCAGATCGGAAAATAATCAAAAACGGCTTAAACATCCACAAAATGTAAAAGAAAAAAGAAAAAACCAAACCGGATTCCTTTTCGCCACATCATCCAGCAACCACTGTCTACACACTAAAAACAGCATTAGCTAAAATCTCCCAACGAATCATGGCTCTCCGAAGGAGACCTAATCAACTCCATTATGTTAACAACCTCAGTCATGTCGGGCCGGGTTGAAGGCACTTGCGAGGTACAAATCAGTCCTAGTTTCATCACCGGTATAGCCTCCTCTGCTGGGAACTTCCCTTGCAACCTAAAATCAAAGCAATCCTCGACTTTCCCTTCTTCCAATGCCCCTCTAACCATATCCGAAAGCACCACAACATCATCCTCCATATACTCAACGGGCCTCCTACCCGTAATAACCTCAAGAACCAAAATCCCGAAACCATACACATCGCATTTTTCCGTTACCTTAACTGTTTTGCACGCGAACTCCGGCGCCATGTAACCGAGCGCGCTCTGAATCTTGCTGCTCAACACATAACGATCCAACATAGGTAATAGCCTTGCTAAACCATAATCGGCGACTTTAGGTTCCCCCGAGCCCGAAATCAAAATATTGCTCGACTTCAAATTATAATGGACTATTTTCATCCGGTGCAAATGGGCCAACCCTCTAGCCGCCCCGAGAATAATATTGAACCTTTCATTCCAAGAGAGGTGGGGGCTGCTTGAATTCTCGTGGAGATGCTTGTACAAATTCCCGCCAGAAACGAATTCGTATATGAGGAGCTGCAGAGAGGGGGTCCAATAATAACCGTCGAGCGCAACAAGATTATTGTGACGGATTTTCCCCAATTTCTTGACTTCCCGCTCGAAGTCGTCCTGTGACTTGACGAGGCTCGACACGGTTAGCTTCTTGATCGCGACCGAACGGCCATCTCCAAGCACAGTCCGGTAGACGGCCCCAAACCCTCCACGCCCGAGCTCACAGTCCTTATTGAGAAGCGCATGCGTCCCAGCGCTAAAATCCGGATCGCCGGAAAACATGACGAGCTTACCCGACCGGCCATCGGTGGACGGCGAGCGGCTAAAGTCGTAACCGCCGGAGAAATTAAGGGACATGTCCGGACGACATGTAGCGGGACGTACATGGAGGTTGAGGACTGTGATTGCAATCACACCGACAACTATAGAGGCGGCGGCACCAATAGCGATCAGGGCCGAGATGCTGAGGATTTTCTTGCCGCGGGAGAAAATTGGGGGGATGCTATCCGGTGTGGCGGCGGTGGAGTTAGGATTGAGCACGATTGGTTTTGGGAGAACTTTGGAGCAGCTTCTGTTCAACGCTGACCCACAGAGGTTGGGGTTGTTGGATATGGAGGATGGTTCAATGTTGTTGAAAAATAGGCCGGACGGGAGTTCGCCTTGGAGCTGGTTGTGTGAGATGTTGAATGAATGTAGGGCTACAAGATCTGATAGCCGTTTTGGGAGGGCGCCGGTTAGCTGGTTGAACGAGAAGTCGACAGTTTGGAGATAAATGAGTTTTGCGAGGGATGTGGGGATTGGACCAGTGATCTCATTATGAGCGACCGACCTGTTAAATTTGAGCCAAGACAAGGGAACTCTGTTAGCCTGCAAAAAGGTTGGAATGCTTAACAAGTTACGATAATTGCAAAAACACAAATGAAGTTTGGAGTGCAATTAAAAAAAGAGATAGAACTTTTGTAATTACCAAAAAAAAAAGCTTGAATTTTGAAATGTTTTTTTCTTGTGAGGGGGATATGTAAGACACTCAAACCTCAGGGATGTTCCTTTTTCTATTTTGAAACTTCTCTCGGGTTTTTTATGTATATATCCCGAACCTTGGGGTGGTTTGTGGAACTGTTCCTAACTTTTTTTGATGGATCAAGCAAGTTTTCACAAATGAAGACTCAAAATGACACATCAAGAACTAATACATATCTTTTGATATAAATCAAGTTGTACGAAAACGACCTCTGAGACACGAAGATGGCAGAATAAATCATGAGACCAAGCCGAAAACTTACAGTGATGTAAGAGATGCGACTGATCCAATCTCTGAAGGTATGCTACCATTTAACCGATTCTCACTCAAATCAAGAACACTTAAGCTCTTTAATTGTCCGATTTTCGCAGGAATACTGCCCGTGAATGAATTTCTTGCCATATTCAAAAACTTCAAGCTTGCAAAATCCCCCACAGCAGATGGGATTTCACCGGATATCTTATTCTGGGAAACATCCAAAGCCAAAAGCTTTTTCCGTGAATTCTCATTTGACGAAACGAGAGCATTATCGATGTGCCCACTTAATTCGTTATCTGAAAACACAACTTGCTCCAAACCAAGTTTGAACACCCAAGAAGGAAAACCACCAGTCAAAGAATTATGACTACTATCCAATGACAGAAGATTCGAACAGTTGCTCAGAGACTCGGGCAATCTTCCACTAAGGGCATTCTTGGAAATATTCAAGAGCTTCAAAGGTCGAAGCATTCCGAAAGAATCTGGAATGAGGCCACGAAAGTAATTTTCGGAAAGATCAAGGGTCTCAAGACTTCTCATTTCTCCAATCCATTCAGGCAAATCTCCTGTAAGACTATTTTTACCTAAAATCAAGACATTACACAAAGAAAGCCTCTGCATTTTACTCGGGAGGACACCGGAAATCGAATTTCGGCTAAAATCAATTGACCTCAACAACAAACAATCCCCAATCTCATCAGGAACTTCACCACTAAGCTTGTTATTTCTCAAATTTAAAGCCCTCAAATTTTTCAAATTTCCAATAACCTTTGGAATTTCACTCACCAACATGTTATCAGATAGATCAAGTGACCTGAGCCGAGATAACGACCAAAGCTCCAAAGGCAACGACCCGGATAACTGATTGCCTGAAAAATTGAGTGAAACGAGAGACGAGCAAAAGGCTAAACTCTCAGGAACAGATCCCCAGAATTTGTTTTGAGCCACAGAAATGGATCTCAAAGACCCACATTGACTGAACAGGTCATCTGGAATAGACCCAACAAAGCCATTCTCACTCAAATCCAATACCCTTAAATTGGAGAGCTGAACAAAGCTGGGGTTTAGAGTTCCTGTAAAATTATTTCTAGAGAGAGAAAGCTTTCTCAGAAACTTCAACTGAAGAAGCCCTCTGCCTAGTCTTCCTGAGAGGCCAAAGCCATCAAGATTAATGCCAGATACTCTATTGGATCTAGGATTACAATTTACCCCAGCCCAATTACAAGGGCTCTCAGCTTCTTCATTCCAAGAATTTAATTTCCCAACAGTATCTTGAATGTCAGATTTGAAAACGATTAACCCCAGAACGTCGTCGTTCAGAGAAGGGGTGAAAGGGTTCACAAAAAATGGATAGAAATGAATGAAAAACAAAATACCAAGTATTAGGGTTCTCATAATTTCAAGAATCAGTGAGATGCTACTGTTCAAGACATTTATAGCAAACAGTGTGAAGAACAGATCATCTTTAAGAACAAAACTCCACTGTCAAATCTCGTCGAATGTTTCAGAAGCACAAGATCGATGGCTAGAAATTCATACCTGTAGAAAAATATGAAGAAAACCCAGGAAAAGTAAAACAAACAAGAGCCCACAGTTTTATATGTACAAAACCGGTCGCATTATCCTAAAGAAAAATCCTCCGAAAACCCAAAAATAAAATGTGTGAAATAATTTTTGCTGAAGCTAAAATAAGACTAAGACAATTTGCCGGAAGAAAGGGGAAAGTAGGAAAATATAGGTAAGAATCTCGGAGAGAACAGCTGGCTCTTGAAGCCGAAATGGACAGCACAAAAAGCACATGCAAATCTGATCTAAGAGATATGAAAATAATAATAATTCACCGGAATATTCGTATAGAACGCGGCGGAGCTTCGGAAAAAAGCGTTACCGCTTACCAGCATAACACGCCAGGGAATGTGGAGAGAGGAAAGTTCCGAGGCAAATGGAGTGGGGTTTAGTGAAGCATTTGAAGCGCTCTTTCTCTCTCTAAAAGGATTCTCTACAGGTCTCTTTTTCTCTCTCTCGACTTTTTCTTACAGAGGAGAGAGAAGAGGATACAGTGTGAAGCATAAATGAACAGAAGAGAGGCAGTTGAGGCTGCTTTTATTAGTGGGATACGTTGCGAATTAGTGACGGTTCTGATCAGTCCTACGTGGATGACACGTGGTCCTGAGGAACAAAAGCAACCCCACGTAATTGTTAAACCAAATTGTACGTGAAGAATATAGATAGGTGGGTGCGCAAAGAAAAAGAAAAAAATTAAAATTCCTTCTCATCCGGGTCCCGTACTAGTCCAATCTCAACATTGACGAGACGGATCGACACAAAATTTAGAACACCTCGTTCCGTTCTACGATCAACGAACGGGACATGCGATGGAAAAATTCTATCCATTAGTGTGTTTAATCTTTTTAAATTTTTTTTTTTTCGAGGAGAAACTTTTCGACTTTCAAAAAAAGCCTTATTACGTGAACGCCAGCCTTCTTAAATCATATAATCATTAGATTTTCAACTAATTTGGTTGAGAAACTAAGTTTAGCTTTTTTTAAAAAAAAAACTCTTTTTATATTTTTCAGTTCAAAAATATCCATGTCCTAAATTAGAAAAACAAAAAAAACCATCAATTGCTTTCCATCATCTATTCTCCCTGTCGCCGCTACTCTGCAATATCTCTCAGCACCGCTCAATGGTAAATTGTGTTCCAACCTTGCTTTACTAATTATTCGTGACAACATTGCAACTTTGATATGGTGAAGTGATGATCTAGTTTAGTTACTTTTCCTTTTTGTAGAACACGTGAAAGGTCATGATTTTTGTATCGCCACTTATATTTTATATTGTTGGAACCTTTATATACATTTTGTTATTATGTACTTGTTCGCAACCAGCATAATGATTAATACATCCATCTCTCTTTAAAATGACACATGCGCTATACAACCAATTTTTTTCCTTATTAAGTTATAATAGTCCAAATATTTCTTTCAACTTCTGATGATTTTTAATGACGTTATTAAAGTTGCGGAATAAGTATATTGAAATATATTTGAATAATTAGAGGAAAAGAATGATGTACTTTTATTTTTAAAAAAAAGATGGAGATGATAAAGTTTAAAAGAAAAGAAAAATAAGAGTAATGCCCTTAAATGTCATTTTACAAAATACCAGCTACTTAGGGTATGTTTGGATGACCACTTAATCTATGTTGTAATCTTAATCTAGATTAAAGTTGGTCAAATAATCTAATTTGACCTTTAAAATCTTGTTTGGATGGTGCTAATTTAATCTAGATTATAATCTTAATCTAGATTAAATTCAAACGCTTTCGAATATAGCTTTCAACCCAAAGCTACCAAATTTTATTTTTTCATTCTGATTTTACCCTTAATGTATATTATATTATACAAATTTTATTTTTTTATTCTGATTTTACCCTTAATAAATATTTATATAATAATATTAGTGATAACATAAAAAACCTAAAATACCATTAGAAGTTGAAACAAAATAAATAATAATACTGCATAATGTCAAAGAATAATAAGCAACATAAGAGTTAATATATAAATATTAAGGTTGTTTTTGTAATATTATAATATAACAATAAATATAAAAGATGTACCTTTATGTCATTTTATAAATTTCAGTTAGTATAATGGTTAGTTTTGCCAAACACTTTTAAATACAATAATCTAAATTATCATACTATAGCTACATTATCAATTTCCAGCTAGATTATCTAATATAATCTAGATTATTGGTTTTCAGCTAGATTATCAAC
The DNA here is from genome assembly GCA_033398695.1 of Orobanche coerulescens. Classification (NCBI taxonomy): domain Eukaryota; kingdom Viridiplantae; phylum Streptophyta; class Magnoliopsida; order Lamiales; family Orobanchaceae; genus Orobanche; species Orobanche coerulescens. The sequence continues at coordinate 71,935,819 of CM065802.1, forward strand.
AATCAGCTAGATTATCAGTTAATGCATTCAAACATACCCTTAATCAGCTAATTTGCTAAACACCTACATTAAAATTAGCTACCTAACCAGCTACCTAACCAGCTACCAGCTAGCTTTTCAGCTAGTTTTGCTAAACAATACATTTATTTTTATTATATATATATATCATTAAAATAAAAATAAATGATAAAAATATGATAGTGTTTGACAAAATAGTTCTTGAAAATTATAAAATAATATATATATATATATATATATATATATATATGTTTGAGGAGAAAGTAAAAGACAGCAAATCAATTCATTCATAACACTGATAGAGGGGCCTTTATATAGGATTCCTAGATAAGGTAAGACATCTAATAGGATCCTACTACCTCTAGAAGGATCTAGAACCTTCCATCTATGTATCTACAATCAGTATTAGGTAAGACACATCACGGGAATAATAATTCCCGGAACACTCCCCCTGTGTCGAGCACTAATACAACAATGGTGCAGAAGATGTTGCCTTCTTAAAAACCTATTTCAAGCCAAAACAAAACCCCATGGGAAAAACAAAGGCTTGATGAGGAAAAGATTGCAACGCACCAACATAACATGTCATGTATACTCCCCTTGATGTATACATAACGACTCCCCCTGATGAGTACCTCAAATCATAGGAGTCAGATGCTAAGTTGCCCTCACAACTATACCAAGGAAAAACCCAGTGGGAAAAATACCTCTTGGTCTAAGTTGAACAGAAGTACAACGCATCATTGTCTGGATGTTCTCATAGGTCGCCTCGTTAAAAACCTTACCAAGTGAAAACCCAATGGGAAAAACAAACCTTGGTCTAAGGACGAAAAGAGCGCGACACATCCAAAGTGCAGAGTCACTAAAGACTTATCAAGTTTTCCAAAGTCTTGACCTCTATGCACCAAATCAGTCATAACTTCTTCGATTCAATAGGTATCAACGAAACTGTAAGAACTTATGAAAACTAGACACCCATAGCTTTTCATTCACATACAGTACGTAACCTAGATCGACCTGAGCAGATCACAAAGCTCTATCGAAGTTGACTCAGCAAATTACCGGACATAGTCATATGTCACTCAACATGATGGATGTGATCAAATGGTTGGTTTCCTTGTAAAGTAGACACAAACCTTTCCAATGGCACCAATTTCACCATTTTCCATCAAGTGAGCTGCCCTGTAGGTCATATGGGAGATAGACCAACACATTCTGGGTAGATTCGAGTATCAGTTTTCAAGTGTCCTTTTTATCGAGATAGAGCGAGCTTCAAGCTTCTTGTCAATCACAGACATTGCGTGAGCGCATCCTAGGCCATCATCACAGTGGCTTTACCGGATTATTACGAATGAGTACATCGAGTCAAACATGAGTACATAATACCGTACTTTTCTCTTAAGACTGCATCATTACTTAAGTGAGCCAAGTCTTATGATGACTTCGACTAATCATTGGGAATCATATAGGCATTACTTTATCGTCTCTTAGGGAAACCGTCCCTTAGATTGCCTTAAACCGATTGATGAATACGCATCATCAAGTGTCCCAAGATCCTTTCATTCTTAACTTTGGATTTAGCGGAATCTCTTAGTCTCACAAGAGTACATCACTATAAACCCTTAGTTTTACACGCAAAAGCTTCATATCTCTTCCAAATCAAGTATATACTTAGTATGCGTTCCTGACAATCACTTGTCGACGCGCTCCGTGGTCAGGAGCCACTTGATTTGAGTCTGATCCACCACGAGATCCTTTAATCACTTAACTTAGTTCCCCACTAAGATAAGATTTAACCACAAGCTGCACGTCAGTTTTTGGGAAACTATCTAACTGAAAAGATAGTGGATGCTATAACATCCATTACGATAGCAAAACTAAGTTTCGTGTCATCGTAGTCGATTCCAGTGCGTTCATGAGAAACCTCGCGCCATGAGGTGAGTTTAACTCCTTCTCTCACTCGCTTTAACAAAGTTTACGGATAGATCTTATTTTTGGAGTGTCGGTACCACTTCAACAAAGGGCTATCACTTTGTTTATACTGGAGTCGCATATGTTTCCATTTTAGGCCAAGGCTACAACGTTGTAGATTTTCAACGAAGTATGGTTCGATTAAACTCACATTCCACGTCCTCATGAACCGGCTTTATTCATAGAGTACTCTTTATGGATTGGCATTCATTGAGGCGTCCACCAATGATGACTATAATCCATAATCACATGAGACGGATGAGTTCATTTGATCATATGATCAAGTTTTCATGTACCAAACTCGCATACATTCTTAGCGAGAGTATTTATCGAACCAAGTGGCATCCCAATACTCTATGAGATCCACGGCCTAGTAACACCATCTACCACAATTTGTGGTGTTACCATATCACCATTTATAGGTGACGAACGTCCATGACCGGACACAATCCTTGCAGACATGTTTGCAGCATGTATTTAATCTCGTCACTTTAGGGAACTTGGCGAGGCACAGTAGGGACAAACTACGACAATTCCAAGTCGTTCTACTCGAACATGATCGTTCGCATCTCCCCCTAACGACGGGAAGACTGGCTCATCAAAGTGACTTACGAGATCGTCTGCCAAGGTACATTTTAAGCGGACTATGAGTGAAAGCGCATGTCATATTCATCATTTATAACCCGTCATAATGCGTTGTGGTGACGCACTTTGGCACATGAACATGTGGACGATAAAGGTTTTCAGTGTTAACACAATCCAGTTAACAAAATGCATATGGTTACACTCGTAACTAAGCATTTGAATGATGATAGGTATAGGTGAAGATGACATGTTGACCTATGCTACATAGCCGTAGCTACTGGTCTTGAGAATTCAACAAAACCGCCACCATTCACTACCGGGATCGAACATAAAGAAATGATTGAACCGATGATAGGCCGTTGGTTTTATCGAACCTCTAATGCTTTCTTGAAGAGTTCACTCCCTTCACCAGCCCCAAACACCTCAAAATTTCATGAGCATGTATAAACGGGTGTTTAGGATTCCAAAACCATCAACCTTGTGGTCAAAAACCGATCGAAATGACATCGAACTAGTCGTTAGGACGGCTGGTGGTATGTGAAAACTTCATTTAAGTGGTTCACCTCCTTCCAAGTCTCCAAATGGCACCAAAATTTATGAGAAGGTAGCCTTGGATGTTAGGAAGTACTCGTTAAAATTTCACTTTAAGACTTGGTCTAAAAAGTGGGTGAACCGACCTTTACAATGACTGGTCCGCAAGTTGGACAACCATAACTCAGGTTTCATCAACTTATCAATCATTGTCAAAGGAACAACATAACATATAAATGTTATTACTTGAGTACGACCATTTGTGAACACCATCATAGCATCATAAGCCACCCAGGCTAATACTTATGATCATGTATGTATAAGGACTCGGTGAAAAGGGAGGACTCAGCACCATGCTTATGCGAGTCGCTACATTATTCTCTTTAGCATAGGAGGGTGTCGTCTCCTAATCGTGCCAAAGAATAGGCTTAAATAAATGAACATGGCTAAGAAGGATCATCGGGGGGGTCTTTGGCGTCACACATGCTTATGAAAGCAAGACGCGGATGACATAAATATCATCATCGGTCATGAGCCCTGCTCACGACTCCACCAATGTACTTTGGTGTCTTTGATCCAACTAGTTTCTTTGTTCAATGATGTCCATGACAATACCGTGGTATATGGATCATCAAACTGTCCAAACTCCGGACTATTAAAGCCTAAATGTGTCAATGTCCCAATACATCTTCTGGTTACCAAAACCGATGCAAGTCGGACCATATTGACTCATGAATATTTTTCTTTTCACATATCCAATACAAGTGATGCATAAGATTTTATTCTCACAAATCACAATGAGATGCTATGAGTGATACACTTTGGCATATATATCATCGAGTCATAACATGGTTAAATTGTTACGGAACATATGTGACTAGAAAACGCCATTCGGCATTCAACAACTTGAGCATCATACCGCTCATTGATTGTGATGACCTACTCATCATAGTCACAATGGATTTATAAACCGAAATCAAAAAATATCATGTTCCTTGAAAATAGCTTAATACGCACTCAATTTCGCTTGCAAAATTTCATAATCATGAGCATAGCGAATACTCTAACAACATAGAGATTTTATGCTTGATATGATCAAAATGATCTATCATATTGAGTGCATAACATGGCAAGGTTATATGCCTAAGGGGCAAAATTACGACACAAGCATGGTGTAACACTACCATGCACACGCTCGACCTTCTTACAAGGGTGCGTATTTTGGGCTTTCCTAATGAAACTGTTTTTCAACATTTGAAAGATGATAGTTTAGCGTACAACGCATACCAAAAACTGCATCATCTATGGCAAGTTCGGCCAGAAAGAGGTTGAAAAATATGTGTCGTAAGACCACTTGCAAATTCAAGATGGGAACCAAGTTGGTTGGGACAAAAGTTAGCACAATCGCTGGAAATAAAATTCCGCGCAGCTTGACCTTTGTTCACTAAAACAGCGATAACTCCCTTGTTAGGAAGGCTATGGACGAACGGTCAGATGTTCTGGAAACTAGACTTCCGTATCTTTCTATCCATATATTGTACACCACACGGATCATTAAACTCAGATCACAGTGCATATTTTAATTGGCTGTTTAGTTTTTCCCAAGTTTAGTGAGAAACCAAGGTTGAGACCATATCCAATGGCATAAGTGTTGATGCAAAAACATGGCAATGACAGCCATATGTGCGTTTAAACGCAGCAGGGTGTTCGATTTCTTATCTTGACTAATGATCCTTTCGGTAACTCCAACTTGGTAGACTTGCAGAGAAAGTAGGAATGTCGGTACAGCTAAGGCTGTTTAAAAACCACTGATTCCGTTTGAACTTTCAAAGCATGAACAAATACCAAGGAGGATGCGCCTAGTCATGATCAAAAGTGTAGACAAAATCCACCAAAGTTCATCAAATCAACCAAGTATTTTAATTCTCAATTTGCAAGTATACGTCATTATAGCCATGTTATATGGATACAACGCGGTGCATCATAATTAAGCATTTTAAACCATGAGACATAATGAATATACCATAACCAACTCGTCTTGACCATCCAATAAGATCGACTAAACATAGTCAAATGTATAAGGCACATGCCTTTACAAATACTCGGAAAAGTATTCGGACCTATAGTCATACGAACTATAATCGAGGTCAACGAATTCATGTATTTACCGCAATATGCCATTGCCTTACATGTTAAAATTCATGAGAATTACTCGTACATTCTTCCATATATCATATTGCAAGGAGACGATACATGTCTACACCCACATGCAATATTTTATTTTTAATAAGCTGAAAGATGGAGTTTTCCAAGTATGGGATTGGGTCAAGACCAACGTGGTGGTCGCTCAATTCAACGTGACAATTCCGTCACAAATCGATTTTAACCACGACATATCCGTCGCAATCGATGTTTGTCCCATTTGTATGTCACAAATCCGTGACTAATCATGAACGAGTCATAACTTTACCGTTACCGACAATGTTCGTTTTATTTAATTGTTGGTTTAAAATCGACAAAACGGCGACATCAAATCGCACCCAAAACGTGGTGTATGCAACAACCACAACTATCGACTTTCAACAATTATTCGTGACTCCCCCAGGACCGTCACACAGTTTACTTCGACATCCGAGAGTGATACCACCTCTTATTGTCTCATCCACCGCAAAGTAGCGTGGGAGATAAAGAACCCAAATACCCAATTCCCCCAAAAAAAAATTTCCCAAAAGAGAGGAATTGAAAAACGAGAACTTTAATAAAGTCTTACGGGTACTTGGTTTCATATATGCTTTGATCCTTGAACGGGAGATTCTCTCCATATGAGCAACATATTTCCGTGGGTACTCCGTTCTATATTTACTTTGATCCTTGAACGGGATAAATATGGCTTTTTCTCCATAGCGTGCACATCATCATGAGCGACGTATTTTCCTATATACACGTAAAACATAAACATGTAAGATTCATAAACATACAAGTTAATGATAAATAAATCATGAATTAGGAAAATAGAGAGTTGAGAAACGCCCGGATAGGGCTACTGGGCTCGATAATTCGGCCAAAAAAGGACTCGAGCGCGGCGATGCAGCAACTCGGTATTGGATGAGGTCAGATCTCCAAATTTTCTCGTAAAAATCTGCTTCTGTTCGGCAGCAGATTCAGTAACCAATATTACTCAGAATCCGATCTCCACCGTTGAATATACAGATATTTGTGTTGGGAAGCTGCTGTAAAAATTTCACACTGATCCGACGGTTAACGATTCGGGAAACGCGATTTTCGTACGACTGCGCTGTGCAGAAAATTTACGCGCGGAAATTTCCGTTTCTCGTTTTTTTTTTTTTTCGATTTTGATAGGTTTTGTCTCGATTGCACTAGGTTTTCAAACATTAAATATCACGTGCATAAAACCGTAGGACAATCTGGCGATGCTTCGATCAGATCGGGTCGCAGCTTTAGGCAACAATACCGGACGAAAACGATGAATACGGATCTGTCGGTCGAGTCGGGTCAAGAATCGGGTCGGGCCAGTCAAGAACGGGTCGAATCTTTGGACTGGATCGCGAGTCGGGTTCGGGCGCTCCGAAAAATGGGTTAACGGGCCGGAATCTGGAACAGCAGAAGACCGCCGCGTCTGGTGAGGGCTGAATCCGAAAGTCTTGTGACTGCATCGCCGGATTCTTCATCGGACTTTTTGAGCATCGGATTGTTGAACGCCGGACTCAGATCCATATTTTTTTTTTCTTTCGGCAGTATCCTTCTCGTTTCGATTGATTTCCTTGCATATCTACATCACAACTTCGGGAATTGCCTTGGATCCGCCAGCATCTGGACTGGATTTGGACTTCGACTTCGATGAAGCGACATCTGAAGTCGTCTTCGCCGACCAAGTGGAACCAAGTGGAGCAAACGGTCAATACTGATCTTAACAGTCATCGCCGACCTTCCGTCAACCGGCATAGGTCACTGAAATTGCGATCTTCATAGATCACGAGCGAGAGAGAGAAAGAGAATTGAGGAGATGGGTCGGGACTGAGAGAAGGTTTTCAATCGGGGAAGATGACGCCGGGTGGGTTGCTTCGCGGCGGGACTGGTGGAGAAGGTGACCGAAAATTAGGGTTTCTCTGGTTCGATTTTTTTTTTTTTTTTTTCGGAATTTCTGAATTTCGGACGAATTTTTTCTACTCAGTTGAGATACTACGTGCTGATAACGTGTTTGAGGAGAAAGTAAAAGACAGCAAATCAATTCATTCATAACACTGATAGAGGGGCCTTTATATAGGCATTACAATGAGAGTCCTTCCATACATAGGATTCCTAGATAAGGTAAGACATCTAATAGGATCCTACTACCTCTAGAAGGATCTAGAACCTTCCATCTATGTATCTACAATCAGTATTAGGTAAGACACATCACGAGAATAATAATTCCCGGAACAATATATATATATATAGTCTTAATATTTGGAATGATCAAATCGTATGTCTTGTGGAAATATTAAGATTATTATTCATATTATTAACTTAAATTTTTGTAAAATTTGTGTCTGACTTGTATTTATATATTATGTGTACATGTAAATATATATAAAATTTAAAGAAACACTATACGATTATAGATTTCTTACTTTTTTTAAAAAATTTTATGCGGGACTAAACTCGTACCGCTCCATCCATCCCAATCGAGATTATAGATTTCACTTTAACTTTAAAATTAATATGATTAATTATTATTATTATTATCATTGTTATTTATATTATCAATAATATCAAATATAATTATTATAATTATTTATTTTATTATTCTTATTATTTTTAATGTTTTAATATAATTCATAATTATTATTATGTAATATATATTTTTTAATACGATTACTTATTAGGAGTATTATTGTTGCTATTAATAATTGATGAGGGTTGAAAATAAGGGAAATATATGATATAATAGAAAATACTTAATTCGACTTCTAAGTCGGGAAAAACAAGGAATTTAGAACTCAATTCTCAATCTTGATTCATACAATTTTCATAATTTTCATAATCTGCTCTAATCTAATACATGAGGTATTTATAGGAGAAGAGTGAAGAGAACAAAAGAAAAGAACTTTCAAACTTCCAACATTAATGAGATTTCTAGCTTTCTGAACTTGACTTTGAAAGGTCATAACTCCCTGAATACTTTGAATCGGATGGTCAATAATATATGGTTGGAAAGATAATTGAGTGCCTTTCCAATGCCACAAACGATGCATAAATCAGAGCTCTGTGGAGAAAGTATGACAGAAACACTAAACTGTGGCAGATTCAGTGAATTTGTCCTACATCATCCTCTCCGGGTGGGAAAGAACTCGTCTCAGAGTTCAACTGGTTTTCTCCATGATATGGTGTCAAATCACGAACATTGAAAGTTGAATGAGTGTGCAAATGTGCTGGCAACTCAATCTTATAGGCATTGTCATTTATCTTCTTTAACACTTGGCAATGACCAACCTTCTTCTCTTTGAGCTTGCTGTATGCTCCAACTGGAAACCTTTCCTTCTTCAAATAAACCCAAACAAGATCACCCTTGTTGAAAACTTGAGCTCGGCGATGGGTGTCCGCAGCATCTTTGTAGAATTCATAACTTTGTGCAAGCTTTTTCTTTACTTCTTCTGGAATCCTGTCCATTGACATAGTGAACTCTTCAACCTTCTTACAAGAACTTGGAACCTCAACAAGGTCAAGATAATGGTTTGGATTCCTCCCATAAACAACTTCAAATGGACTCTTTCTCGTAGAATGACTCACAGTAAGTTGTAAGCAAATTCAGACCTTGATAAGATAGCATCCCAGTGTTTTGGCCTTTTAGAAGCAAGACTTCGGAGTAGATTTCCCAAAGTGCGATTGATAACTTCAGTTTGATCATCCGTTTCTGGATGATATGCACTGCTATAGAGCAAATTAGTCCCCAGCTTATTCCATAAGCTCCTCCAAAAATGACTAATAAACTTAGTATCACAATAAAAAACGATCCTCTTCGGAAGACCTTGAAGTTTGACAACTTCTTTAAAGTAAAGTTCAGCAACGTAAGAAGCATACCATGGTTTTCTTGCATGGTATGAAATGAGCCATCTTAGAAAATCTGTCAACCACAACAAAAATTGAATCAAAGCCCCTTTGTGTTTTTGGTAACCCCACAACGAAATCCATGCTAACAGCAGGTGGGATTCGGTGATTAAAAATGAGATACACAGCAGAAAATAAACCGGTCCAACCGGATAAAACCAAACTCCAAAATCGGATCGATAAAGCATCATATAAACGAATACAATATGATGAAGATAAAACTAAGAGATTATACCCTCGTAGACCTTTGATAATATCTTCTTGAAAGAAAAATTCTCGAGCCAAGCTTTGATCGTTTTCGGTCACCAACACAAACACGAATCCGATTCGTTCTAGCTTGATTAATGATCAAACACCGAATATCCCGAGTGTCTCTATGTTATCACGTGTCGGATATTAATTGAAAAAATTATATATCAATTCATTCTCGAAAATACACAGCTAGGAATTGATATAATATTTTTCTTCTCTTCTCTTCTTTCTTTTTTTTTCCTCTCAAAGATGAACAAGAAAATAAAAATAAATTTTCTCCTCTCCCTTAGCAACTCACTGCCAGATTACTGGGTGTGTGTGTGTGTCTGTCTTTCTCAACTCTATAAGGTGTGAGACTTACATATTTATAATACAAAGTGAGATCAAATGATGAGATTCCAAATCTCATCCATTTGTCTTCAACCTTATATTATATGTCTAACACACCCCACACACCACATGACACCTTACAAGCATGAGAGGAATGGCCCACTTGAGTTTGGTGAGAAAACGAGCTAAGCCACTCAGTTCGTGTACCGGACATTCGCGTGTCTAGTCCATAAAGTACACTTCATTTTTATCTCAAATGTATTTATATTTAATTAATTAATATAATTAAATAATTTTACCAAATACAAAATTATAATAATGTATTTCCAAGAAATAATTATTTACGAATTAAATTAATCATCTGGTAATTAATTTTAATTCACTAGACCGCATAATTTATCAAATAATTCAAATTAGATATCTAATATCCATTATTAATGAAGAAATAATAAATACATATTTTATCCATCAAATATCCTTGTGCGTGAATCCATAGGTCCGTCTTAGTCGGCAATGTGAGGAACCAAGGAGTACGGGTAACACTTAGCCAGTCTAGTGCTCCGTACCCAACCCAACTAAGAACGAATGATCGAATCATTCCAAAACTATTATGTCGTGAATTTTGTATACGTAAAAACCCTTTAATCATATGTCCCGGTACAGTATCAGGTCACGGTAAAGTCAATCCCTATTGTAACTTGACTCCATGCATTTGTTAATGCAAATCGAGATCACCGAGCTCTTGTGTATCAAATACAACTAGCTCTAACTGCTTCGGCCAAGGACTTTTGATCTTATTTGTCATTAACCGCATAGGACATTTACCTGCTCACTAACAGGAGAAAGAATCCTATATTGGTATTCAATAAAGACTGCTAGTTGCCCACTAAGTTTCATTTTGAGGTTGACCCCACAACTGGTGATTGGATCGAAATACTCTAACGACTAACTTAATGTCACAATTACATCTTCTACCAAAACCTCAAGTCAAAAGTCTACGTATACCTATCACAACCTTTTGATTCAGTTATTGACAACCTTTGGGTGATATCCATGTGACCGAATTGAGGTGAGTCGTGTTCGAGTATACTAATCACATTTGCATACTTATAATGTGTGCTCCCACTAACCCTTAGTGAAGAGAGGCACTCAACATGTCAAAGTACACATTATACAAATCTTGTCTAAACTTACTGCCCAGTTAAGTTTTATCGACTTGCGAACTAATTAAGCATTTGAGCCCTAAATACTTCCAGTACATATTTCCTTTTCTCTATAAGGAATGGAATGTTTGCTCTCAAACGCAAGGACTATTATTTTATATACCAAATCACAATGCCTATGATATACAATAATATAGAAATGATAAATGCGTTATCTAATATTAATAATTATAATATAATGCTCTCACTCTGTCATCCTCTGAGTGGCATTCGAGGACATATTCCTAATAATCTCCCACTTACACTCAATGCCACAAACTATGGTATCTAATACCCATACTCTCCGGATGTCTCTCTAAGACCATATGAGATAGTGGCTTGGTCAGTGGATCAACAACGTTATTTGCTCTGTCTACTCTCAGCAGTATAACAATCCCTTTCTGAACCATTTCTTTAACAAAATGATATTATCTCTCAATATGTTTGGTGTTGCGGTGAGCCCTAGGATCCTTAGCCCATGCAACAGCTCCATCGTTGTCGCAAAATAGCGTCACGGGCTTCTCTATGTTAGGAACCACTTGAAGTTCCTCAGTGAACTTCTTAACCCAAAAAGCTTTCTTTAGTAGCCTCCGTGTCTACCTGATATTTGACTTGACATATAGAGATTACAGTCGTGCTTTGCTTGGCACTTCTCCAAGATACTGCTCCACCATTCAGAGTAAAGATATACCCTGAAGTGGACATCTTCGCATCCATGTCCCCCGAAAAATCTGAATCTATATAACCCTCCGATTTTAGTTCTCCATTGCCGTATGTAAGAACCAAGTCTTTAGTCCTCTTCAGGTACTTAAGAATGTTCTTCATAGCAGTCCAATGTTCCTGCCCTGGATTTGACTGAAACCGACTTACTACACTCACATCATAGGCAATGTTAGGTCTGGTGCAAATCATAGTGTACATGAGGCTACCCACTGCCGAAGCATAGAGCACCTTACTCATTTCCTTTATGTCTTCCTCACTTTGAGGACACATTTATAAGGAAAGTTTTATGCCATGTCGCATAGGTAGGAACCCTCTTTTAGAATCTTCCATCCTAAATTGCTTCAGGATTTTTTCTATATAGAGGGATTGGGAAAGACCTAACATTCTTTCGCGCTATCCCGGTAGAGTCTAATACCCAAAATATAGGTAGCTTCTCCCAAGTCCTTCATTCAGAACTTTTTAGAAAGCCAAGCTTTCACAGAACTGAGCATTCATATGTCGTTTTCCATAAGTAGAATGTCATCCACATATAATATTAAGAACGCAATCTTGCCCCCACTAACCTTCTTGTAAATACAGGGCTCTTCTTCGTTCTGGAGAAAATCAAACTCTTTGACTGTCTCGTTAAAATGAAGATTCCAACTTTGCGAAGCTTGCTTCAGCCCATAAATGGCACACTGAAGTTTGCATACTTTATGAATATTGGTTTCAGATATGAATCTCTTAGGCTATTCCATGTCCTCCTCGAGGAATCCATTCATAAATGCCGTTTTCACATCCATTTGCCATATTTCATAATCTAAGTGGGATGCTATGGCAAGCATCATGCGAATAGACTTAATCATGGCTACATGCGAGAAGGTCTTGAAGTATTCGATTCCCTATCTTTGGAAATAACCCTTTGCCATAAGCCTGGCCTTATAGGTATCAACCTTGTCACCCCCATCAATCTTTCTTTTATAGATCCATTTATTTCCAATAGGAACCATGCCTTTAGGATGATCTAATAAAGTCCAGACCTGATTAGCATGCATTGAGTCTATCTCAGCTTCCATAGCTACTTGCCACTTTGCGGAGTCAACATCTACCATCATTTGGTTGTATGTAGAAGGATCATTCTCTTGACTACTTTGTGTCATCTCATGGACACCCAGTTCCTATTGATGCAGATAGCCATACCTCTCAGGTAATTGAGAAATTCTACTAGACTTGCGAGGTTGTGTTTGTATTTTAGAAGATTTGGTTCTAATCTTTGTTCTAAAAATCGGCCTCCACGGCCTCCTAGGCAGCACCTAGGTGGCTCCCGGGCATTCTGATTATGGCCTGGGCATTTGTCATGGGTGTAATATCCGAGATTTTTATTTCGGTTGCCTTAAACTATGTGTCGGTTGGTGTCAGTTATTTTGATGCCGTTATGATTATGTGGAATTTGTTTTTCTGTCAGGAGCGGTTTGATATATTCCGTTGTAGTGTTTGACGAGCGAGACTTGTCGTTGCGTATGTTTCTTTGACTAAATGTGTGCACGTGGTGTGGTATGTTATGTTTCATAATTTGCTCATTATTGTTTTGAACCATACCAGTGCGTTAGTATGACCGAGATGTTCTCGAACGCCTAATCGGACTGTCGGAACGATCGAGTCCCGACCGTAGGTCCTGTCCGAGTTACGGCCGCAATGCAGTGCCTGTTACGTCCACAAGACATGGCTGGTTACGGCCGTAAGGCTCCCACACATATTGGGCAGTAGCCCAGGGATGATCGGTTACGGCCGTAATGTGTGTCCGGGCACGGCAGTAATACATGGTTACGCGTAACGCCTTGCCTGGTAACGTCCGTAATAGGCCGAGCGTGATTGGGCAGTGGCCTGGGAGGTGCCGGTTACATCCGTAAGCATATTCCGATTACGGCCATAAGGGTCGAGTTACGGCCGTAAGGCACTACCGGTTACGGCCGTAACCTGCGCGGCTTTATATAACCCTGGCGACGGACAGACCTGATTTTCACTCCATTTTTCCTTCTTGTGGCGGCTAAGAAACGGGAGGTTCGGGAAGAGTGGTTCTTGGTCGATTCCACTCAATTCCAAGACGTTTTGGAAGGCTCTTGTCGATTATATCATCATTAAATCCTTGTTCTTCGTCAGATCGAGGTAAATTCTTTAAATCTCATAGAGTTGACTTTCGGGATTCCATCTTGATATTCATTGTTCGTCCAATTTTGATGAATCGATTGATGTTTTTGAGCATTATTAATCGCGTTCTATGGGTTTTATATCCATATTTTGGGTTTGTTCAACTCGATTGGTGATTCGAGTGTTCTTGGGAGTTATCGAACATTGAATGTTCGATTAAATGTCCCAATGAGTTGATCAATATGAGTTGTGTCGTGTCAATGCGTGTGATCCAGGTAGGGTCTGAAGAAGCCTCTGAAATTCGGTACATGATGTGTACGAACAGTGATCGTGTGGTCCAGGTAGGGTCTGACGAGGCCTCTGGAGTTCGGTACATGATGTGTACAAACAATGTGTATGTTCCGAGTAGGGCCCGACGAGGCCTCTGGGGTTCGGTACATGATGTGTACGAACAATGCATGTGGTTCGGATAGGATCCGACGAGGCCTTCGGAGTTCGGTACATGATGTGTACGAACAGTGATCGTATAACAGTGATTGTTTGGATAACGTCTTAAAGTTAGGTTAAGGACTCATAATGATATCTTAACTAGTGTGTTTTGGAACGAGAATCGGGCTGAGGCCCTAACGTTTTCGAAAAAGGATTTGTAAATTGAGAATCGAGGTCCAATAGAATTTCTATTTTAAAAATCCCCGAGATGACGAGTTCCTTTTCAAATATTTCTTGCTTGAGTTCGAAATTCTAAAACTTCTCGGGAACATTTTGATGGTTGATTTCCGTAGCAAATTCATAGTTGCTCTTTACTTGTTGCATTTCGTATCATATTATACTTGCACTAGCAAAATAGTGGGATTTTGCTAACCCCCGAGTAATCAGGGGATGGATGTCTGTTTTGTGTCCAGGTGCTTGCAGGTTCGGGGAGCAGTCACAGGGTCGGCACAAGAAGTAACTGGCTACGATACTAATCCAGAGTTGGGAGTTTAGTCGAATTGTGTTGAATCATCGGAGTCGTATTCCGCCTTCCGCTATGTTGTATCTTTACCCCTGTATGGGCATTCTTTGTACATAGTTGTATTTTTCCTGTTTATGTCAGTCGTACGAACTCAACGGTCCATGTAGTTGTTTATAATTGACCTTAACGGTTCGTATCATTGTATTGGTTGCCCCGGTTGGGCAAACGCTTGGTATTTTTGTGATGTTTAGCCTGGTAGATCCTTGTGGGAAGGATCTACGGCGTGTAATATTCCCATACGGTTTTGGGGTGTTACATTTATGGTATCGGAGCTTTAGGTTGCGGAAACCTACGTTGTCGGGTCAAGTCAAGTCGTGATTTATCGAGTAATGTGTTGTCTTGTCATTCGAATTTTCGGGTGACAAGTTGAGTTGTGCATAGTCATATCATGTCGGATATGTTGTCGGATGAGATTAGTATCATGGGCGACCGTCATCTCCGTGCGGCCTGTGGACGTAAGTCTCCTCTTTGATGCATAATATCTGTGTTTCATGATTTCCTTTATGTGCGATATTTGTGGTGCATAATTTTATTTGCATGGTGCTGTGTAATGGAGTTGTATTCGATACTTGTGATGCACTGTATATGTATAGAACTGGACGTATTGATGTTTTGCCCTTGAATCACCGTGTAGGGTGGTATGATGTGAAAGTTGTGAACCTTGATAGGTTTCGAAAAAAAAAATATCGATGATAGAGTTTGTGAGAGACTCCGATGAATGGTTTTGTTGTATGTTTAAACTTGATGCCCATGAAATGTATTTGATTGAATTGGCGATCCTGGTTGTCATTTGGGCATGTGGTTTTAAGTTCGATTGTTTTTGGATTGTTGTAATTGTGCCCATTGCGGATAGGGTTGAGAATGCTTTTCTGGAGGCCTTTTCGGGTATGAGCATTTTTGGTGGAAATTGATTTTCGAAAATATTTTGATGGTGCGGTGAAACCACGTTTTGTGTGTATTTTGAAATCGGTTGAATTTTTACAAGTTGGTCATGTATTTTCAAATGGCACCATCAGACGGTATTTGGAAAATGTATTTTAAAATACTTTGGACATTGCAAAATATTACCATCATTTTGGTTATGATCGAAAGGATTTCGGTAAAATTTTTGTTTTGTAAAACGACTTCGGTTTTCGGAATTTAAAACGTTATGTGTTTGTGTGTTGGGACTAAGTCGTTGTGACAAGTTTGTTATGTTGTTATGCTCGTCGGAGAATGTTGCAGTGTTTTCTTATTGTCGGAATACTTTGTTAGGAGTCAATCCTTAACCGACGGAGCCGTGTCGGGGCTGTTGGGACAATTCTACTATCCTGCAGCTAGTGGTTACGGCCGTAAACTCATAGACACTGCGGCCGTAAACTCATAGATGCTACGTCCGTAAGCTCCTAGTTGTTACGGCCGTAAGCTTTTGACTGTCACGGTGGTAACCGTGTTTCTTTTGATCTCAGTTGACATAGTCGTATGATCCGTCGGTGACGACTGTGAACTATAACTATTGTTTTGGTAATGCCACACTCGGTTGGTTACCCTGTATGTCGTTAGCAGTGATAATGATATATATATTGATAAGATCATTTTGATGATATCGTTTATCGAGAAGATTGAAGTTCAACATGTTGTTTTGACAAATAATTTCAATCAAAACAGTTTTGATAATGGGTTCATGGTTT
Organism: Orobanche coerulescens; assembly: GCA_033398695.1. Taxonomy (NCBI): domain Eukaryota; kingdom Viridiplantae; phylum Streptophyta; class Magnoliopsida; order Lamiales; family Orobanchaceae; genus Orobanche; species Orobanche coerulescens. The sequence continues at coordinate 71,952,348 of CM065802.1, forward strand.
TGACTAGGCGACGAGGTATTAAGAGTGTTTTCAAAATTTTCATTTCAGCAAAATCTTTCAACTCCCGAATTTTAAAATATTACTATTTGAACAAATACCTCGGAAAAACTTTATTTTTAAAGAATGTTACAAGTGTTTGAACCCAATGATATGTATGTGGTTTTGACCGTGTTTGTTTTGTAAAGGTCGTACATCTCTGTTGGTGTGACCGTGCGAATTACTTTTGAATTTAAGTCCTATTATTGCAGTGTTAGTTCGTGTACTCGTGTAATGACTAGGAGTGAATATTGTATTGTGCTGCTTTTTGTTGTCGTATGTTGATTTGGTGATGATTGTTTTGTTATGTTATTCTGTATGGTGGTCCGTTCAGTATGCCGAGAGGTCGAGGCCGAGGTAGTAGTCGTAATTAGGAGCATGAGAGGGCGACTCACTCGTTGTCGAGCGCCAATCAGCTTAGTACAAATGGTCGAGGTGACCAATCGCGTGATCATCGGAAATCAACCAGAGGTAATGTTGACATTCGCGCCGCCACCATCCTTCGTCAGGTGGCTGACCAGTTGGCGCATTTAAATCAGACCGTACACCGGGATGGGATTCCAGATGAGGATAACAGAGCTAGTAAGTGGTTATGAGACGTGATGAGAATGCACCCGCCCCATTTTGTAGGTTCTTCGGACTCGTTAGGCTGGGAGAACTGGCTCTTCCAGTTGGACAGAACATTCGATGCTGTAGCTTGTCCCGATGAAAGAAGATTAACTATTGCTCAATACCTGCTCGACAGGGAAGCTGCACACTGGTGGGAGGCCGTAGCACCTAGTGACCACACAACTATTTGGGCTGAGTTCAAGATTTCCATAGAGGCCGAGTATTGTCCGCCGCCTGTTAAAGAGCGCAGGATTGTCGATTTTTTCTCGGCTATGCCCCAAGACATGTCGATATCTCAGACAATAGTCGATTACAATCGACAGCTGTGTTATGTTCGAGATCAAGCGCGAAGTGAGGCAGATAAAGTTCGTTATTTCGACATGCGTATGAAACCTCAGGCTCGGTAGTGTATGGCTCCTTTCATGTGTACAACGTTGAAGGACTATCAGGATAGAGCCTTAGCATTTGAAATGGCTATAGTGTCTACCGAGTCTGTATCGGTAGCGAAGAAATAGAAGATTTATGATGATGCATCAGGAAGTGAGGGAATTGGGATTCCATTCCTCAACCCTCGTATCAGTCGAGTATAAGACCTTTTCGGTCTACTGTGGAATCTAAAAGACCCAAGCCTGTGTCCTTGAGTTCTGGTAATGCTCCAAGGTGTTTCAACTGTAACTTTCTGGGCCATGAACGTGCGCATTGTAAGAAACCACCGGTGACTTGTTATAATTGTGGACGCGAGGGGAATCGAGTTTAGTATTGCGAGATTGTTGCCAAGATGGTAGGGAACCGGAGTTCCATCCCTACTTCTGGAGGGCCCAGTGATGTCCAGTGATGGTGTTTTTATGCTCGTTACGTGGACTATTTCTCGTATAGAGATATATTATGTCACGTTTTTATGTTTAGAGCTTGATGACTAATATTTTATTTCGAATAAGTTTCCGTATGGTTGTTGAACCTATGGAGACATGACAGTAGACTACAGGGTCATGAATTTGGTATTTTATTATGTGTCATTGTGTTTTGTTTTGTATCACTGTGATGACCTTGTTTTAAGTTTCGGGACGAAACTTATTTTAAGAGGGGTAGAATGTAATACCCAAGATTTTTATTTCGGTTGCCTTGAACTATGTGTGCGTTGGTATCGGTTATTTTCGTGCCGTTATGATTATATGGAATTCGTTTTTCTATTAGGAGCGGTTTGATATACTCTGTTGTAGTGTTTGATGAGCGAGACTTGTCATTGCGTACGTTTCTTTTACTAAATATGTGCGCATGGTGTGGTATGTTATGTTTCATAATTTGCTCGTTATTGTTTTGAACCATAGCCGGTGCGTTAGTGTGACCGAGATGTTGTCGAATGCCTAACCGGACTGTCGGAATGATCAAGTCCCGTCCGTAGGGCCTGGCCGAGTTACGGCCGCAATGCAGTGCCAATTATGGCCGCAAGACATGGCCAGTTACTGCCGCAATGCCTTGCCGGTTACGGCCATAAGGCTCCCACACAAGTTGGGCAGTAGCAAAGGGATGATCGGTTACGGCCATAATGTGTGGCCCGGTACGGCCGTAATGCATGGTTATGGCCATAACCCCTTTCCTGGTAACAACCGTAGTAGGCCGAGCGTGATTGGGTAGTGGATTGGGAGGTGCCGGTTACATCCGTAAGCAGATGCCGATTATGGCCGTAAGGGTCGAGTTACGGCCGTAAGGCACTGCCGGTTACGACCGTAACCTGCGCGGCTTTATATAGCCCTGGCGACGGGCATACCTGATTTTCACTCCATTTTTCCTTCTTGTGGCGGCTGACGAACGGGAGGTTCGGGAAGAGTGGTTCTTGGTCGATTCCACTCAATTCCAAGACGTTTTGGAAGGCTCTTGTCGATTATATCATCATTAAATCCTTGTTCTTCGTCGGATCGAGGTAAATTCTTGAAATCTCCTAGAGTTGACTTTCGGGATTCCTTCTTGATCTTCATTGTTCGTCCGATTTTGATGAATCGGTTGATGTTATTGAGCATTATTAATCGTGTTCTATGGGTTGTATATCCATATTTTGGGTTTGTTCAACTCGTTCGGTGATCCGAGTGTTCTTGGGAGTTATCGAACATTGAATGGTCGATTAAATGTCCCAATGAGTTTCCCTTCGATAATTTGGTGGGATTTCCGTTGTTTTTGGTCTTGATTCTGGTTGTAATCGTATCTTTGTTGTTTTTGCTGGGGGATTATAGGTGTTTGAGGTTTCCCGGTTGAGCCGTGTTCGTCGGAGTGTTTGGTATCGGTTAACGAGGCAAGTATCTTGATATACGAATTGTGTCTTGTGAATAGAGACTTCGTGTTAGGTTTATGATGATTTGGCTTATCTTCATGAATATAGGTCGTGTGATCTTATAATTGTGAACGATTGATAGTAGTGATGATATCCTCATTTGGATGATGTCTTGGGATTGTGTTGGTTGTGTTAATCATATGGTTCGTGTCGTGCGTGATTAGTCATGGATGAGTGACCATGATGATTATGATACTTGTGTGTTGGTTTGATTACTTACTTGAATATGTATTACAGTGTATTGTTGAATGATTTGACATATTGATAATAATGTGTGTTGCTCGTGGTGATGTGTGGAGTTGATCAATATGAGTTGTGTCGTGTCAATGCGTGTGATCCAGGTAGGGTCTGACGAGGTCTCTGGAATTCGGTACATGATGTGTACGAACAGTGATCGCGTGGTCCAGGTAGGGTCTGACGAGGCCTCTGGAGTCCGGTACATGATGTGTACAAACAATGTGTATGTTCCGGGTAGGGTCCGACGAGGCCTCTGGAGTTCGGTACATGATGTGTACGAACAATGCGTGTGGTCCGGGTAGGGTCCGACGAGGCCTCCGGAGTTCGGTACATGATGTGTACGAACAGTGATTGTTTGGATAACGCCTTAAAGTCGGGTCAAGGACTCATAATAATATCTTAACTAGTGTGTTTTAAATGAGAATCGGGCTGAGGCCCTAACATTTTCGAAAAAGGATTTGTAAATTGAGAATCGAGTTCCAAAAGAATTTCTATTTTAAAAATCCCCGAGATGACGAGTTCCTTGTCAAATATTTCTTGCTTGAGTTCGAAATTCTAAAACTTCTCGGGAACATTTTGATAGTTGATTTTCGTAGCAAATTCATAGTTGCTATTTACTTGTTGCATTTCGTATCGTATTATACTTGTGTTAGGAGTATGCCCTCGAATGCCACTCAGAGGTTGTTGAGTGAGGGCATTATACTTGTAATTATGTAAACCATTTATATAAGGCAAATGAATGTTTCTGTATTTACTGGTAGTTACTGGCATTCCTAACTCGTAAATATACATATAGAAACTAGTCCGTGTATTTGAGAGCAAAACGTTCCACTTCTTATTGGATAAGGGGGTCGGCACTGGAAAGGTTTATAGCTCAAATACTTAATCGTTCGCAAGTCAATGAAACTTGGCTGGGCGTTAAGTTTATGTGAAGACGGTCAAGATTTTCATTAGAGTAGTTCGACCCTGTAAACCGGAAGGCGGGGGTCAACCTCGACGTGCATCTTGACGGGCAAGTAGCAGGTCCTACTGAATACCAATATAGAATTCTTTCTCCTGTTAGTGAACGGGTTATATGTCCGATGCGGTTATTAGCAGATGAGATCATAAGTCTTTGTCCGAAGCATTGGAGCTAGCTGTATTAGATACACGAGAGCTCGATGATCTCGATTTGCATTAACGCATGCATAGCGTCAAGTACAGATAGGGTTTGACTGACCGTGACCCTATAACTTGATCGGGACATTTGAAAGAAGGGTTTATACATATACAGGTATTCACGACAGAATGGTTCTTGAATGATCCCAATCATTCGTTCTCGTTGGGGTACAGTGTAGGCTGCCAGGCTGGCTAGGTGGTGCTACTACTCTTTGGTTCCTCCCATTACTGACTGAGACGGACCTACCGAGTCGCGCATTAGGATTGACGACGGAATGAATCAAGCTAATTCTCTCATTATGTGTATTAGATATTGGATATCTAAATTTGGGACATTAGATGTCTAAATTGATTTATTGGATAAATTGATTTATGGCCTAATGAATTAAATATATCACTGGGTGATTAATTTAATTCATGGATATAATTATTTCTTGGAGAAATTAATTATGTTGTAATGTATTTGATATGATGAAATTAATTGGATTAATTAAACTATACAAATACATCGGGACGGAATTGGAGTTTATCTGTTTGGACTCTCGGGAGTCCGAAACGAACCGAACTCATCCGTTTCTCCATGCCCCCCCCATTTCTAGCCACCTTCCTTTTGGACTTATGTCTTCATTCTTTAATGAATGATAATTGTGGAGGTGGGGTGAGATTACAACATGCATGAGTTGTAACATGTGGGAGAAGTTAAATAAGAGGGATGAAGACATCTTTCATTCATTTACTTTGATTCCTACGTGAAAGTGAGATAGAGAGAGAGAGAGAAAAACCATTTTCTCAATTGTCTTCATCATCTTCTTCATATCATCTTAATTGTTCTTGGAGAAAATTGAGAGATTCATTGAGAGTAAGTGAGTTATACACTTGGAGTGTTGTAATCACAAATATATAGCTTCATCACTTAGCTCTAGCCGTATCCTCGGAGGATAGCAAGGTGATTGTCGTTCCGGTCGTTTCTCCGGCGCGTGGCAAGTAGAGACGCGGTGATTTCTGCGTTGGATCGTTCAAGAGCTTGGGGAATAGCTCAAGAGAAGGTTATCCATCTAATCAATAGACTACAAGGGTGATTTTCTATATCTCTTGTGAATTCGTTTTTTGATATTCGTATATATGTAGCTCGATCGATCCTCGTAGGGATTCAGATCGAATTAATTTTCGTTTTACCGCTTCCGCTAGGCCTTCGTTTTAGGCACCGAATCCCAACAGTGGTATCGGAGCGTAGGTCTTGTGATCGTATATACGATATTGGCATTTGGAATGCTCGATTAGATGGTGAATGATTTGGAATCATTTTAATCATAATCGTGGTATATGTTTTTACGTTCGTTGTAGTTGTATTTTTCGTAAGTTTATATCTAAATATAAATCTTAATTTCTTGGAAATATGATTTATATTGAAGATATGGATGTTGGAGAATATAGATAATGGATATCCGGACGAAAAATTAGCCCCGAATTGCCATTGGACGGTCCGGGGGTGGTCCGGAAGCAGGGGGCCGCGGCCCAGGGCTCGGGCCGCGCCCGTGGCTCTTGCGGCCCGGCACAGGCGGACATCAGATCGGGGCCGCCGCCTGGCTCCAGGGGCCGCGGCCCAGGGCCATTGGGCAGCCCTGCCGGCAACTGCCGAGCGTGACTCGGCCATGCCAGGCCTGTCTGCCGGCATGCTACCGAGGGTGACTCGGCCATGGCAGGCCATTTTCGCCCCGACTCGATTTTTTCGTGTATTCTTAAAAATTAATCTCCCGCATGTTAAATTGGATTTAATATGATTAAAATGATTTATGGTATTTCATTTTATAAGGGAAATTTGATTAATTGGAATATTTATGGTCGACCGAATTATTTTGAACGTCTTCATATTACCGATTGTGTGAATCGATTTGATCGGTTCGTATTGTTGATTGGATCAATGTATCTCTACGCTTTCCATTTATTTAGTATTTATTGGATGAATGCTTTTGAATGGGGATGTGGTTCGTGGACTTAGTTTTTGAATCGTTCGTTTTATTCGATTGGGTTGTAAATGCCGTTTTGAGCCTATTTATTTTACTAGAAAAATTTGTATCTAGGATGCAATTTTCAGTGTAAAATTTATATGTAATGACGAAGACCGGAGGAAGATCCATTTCGAGAAGACGAAGATTCAAGATGAAGACTTGTAATTAGATTACGGAGTTTTTGTTTTCTAGGAACGGTCCATGAACCACATTTTGGTAGCAACTAGGTTGTGAATGGTTGTTTCATATTGTATGAATGCCACAAACGCGCTTAAACGATTATTGTGCAAAGTGTAACGTAAATCGCGAAAATTCTCCCACGATAAATTATTAAGTTTATAAGGTTTCAATGTTTTCCTTCCCTCCATCGAGTTTTTGGGAAATTGAAATCCAAACCGGATGTGCTATGCTTCTGAGTTATCGGGGTAGTCGTTCGGGGAGGACGGATAAATTACTGGGAGCGCATTGGATGCTTTCGGTTGGAGCAAATTTTATCCCTAGAAACCTGATAGGTTGCCGGATAAGATTCAATTATGAAACTGATTTGCGTCGATGGTATAAACTTAACTTGTTCACGAACCATAGAAACCGTATAGGTTGAGGGGAGTGAACAAGGGGAAAAAGAAGATCGAATCATCCATTAGATGGGTTGGTGTTGGACACCACTTTATGAAAATTAATAGACTAGAAACCTGTTCGGTTGCCCTCTATTAAGATTTATAAAGAACCCGATCACCACTATGAAGTAGAGCGACGATACTTCCGGATATCACACGGGAGTGTGTTATTCCGATAAAAATAGTGGGAGCTGGGTAACAAGAATAGAAAAGATCTTAATTCTATACTAAGATCATAATATAACAAGTCACTAATTAATCTGTTATACTTAATGCAGACAAATCTCAATATGACAATGAATCCACTCGCAATTCTACTCGAAAAGAACACCTTAATGGGACCTAACTTTGTGTATTGGCTCCGCAATCTGATGATTATCCTCAGTATAGAGGCACTGGGATACGTCTTGGAGATGGACATTCCGGCGCCTCCTGTGCGGACCCGAGCCAATCAGGAAGAGATTGAAAACCACGAAAAGTGGGTTAAGGATGACGTGAAAGTCCATGCTTATATGATGGCTTCCATGTCTAATGAGCTTCAGAGAGCTCATGAGAAAATGACTTCTGCTAGGCAGATTCTATCTCACTTAACCGAGCTTTATGGTGAGCATAGCAGAACTGCTAGATATGAGATATCCAAGCAACTGTTCGGTGCAAGGATGAAGGAAGGTGAGAAGGTTGGGGAACACGTCCTAAAAATGATATCCATGATTGAGAGATTGGAGGCTCTTGATTTTAAAATGGATACTTCTCTCCAAACCGACCTTATCCTACAGTCTCTCCCTGATTCCTTCTGACAGTTTGTTATGAACTTCAACTGCAATGAGATTGCATGTAATTTAGCTGGGCTTGTGACTGCTCAGTCTCAGATGAAGACTCCACGGATGAAGGAGTCTGCTCTTGTGATTTCTTCTGGAGCTCGGAGGTCTAAGAATAAGAAGAAAAATACCAAGAAGCGGACTGGACCACAAGCTAAGGACCTTAAGGGTAAGGGCAAGGCCCCGATGGTTCCGAAGAACAAGAAGAAGAAGGATGCTTGTCTCAAGTGTGGTGAGTGGGCCCTTTGGGCTAGAGACTGTCCGATTCTTCATGGCACTTCGTGCAGAACTTTTAGTTTTGGAAACAAATTGTTGCACTCTTGTATTTTCTACTTCTGAATCTTTGGATTCTGGTACTAGTTCTCATATTTGTACCGTGAATCAGAATCTGAAACAAAGTAGGAAGCTTGGAGCTGGAGAAGTTATGATCACAGTCGGAAGTGGGCATAGTGTCGAGGCGACCGACATAGGATCACTTCTTTTGGGTTTAGAATCCAGCTTTGTTTTGACTTTAGAAGATGTACTTGTTTTGCCCAAGGGGCACAAAAACATTGTATCCATTCCGGTCATGGACCGAAAAGGTTTTTCATTTTTCATTGATGATGGTTCCTGCAAAATTTATTTTAGAAATAAACTAGTGGGTACTGCTACATTGTTAAATGGATTGTATCATCTAAATCTCAACAACAAAGTAGTTGTGAATACTATGACTAGAAAACGTGGTAGGGATGAAACCAATCAAGTTTTGAAATGGCATCTAAGACTTGGTCATGTTGGTCAGACCAAGGTTTACAAGATGGAAAAAGATGGACTTATGGGTCCATAGGGATCGGATCCCTTTCCTACTTGTGAATCTTGCCTTAAAGGCAAAATGACCAAGTCCCCCTTCATAGGGACTTTTGAAAGAGCCACTGATAAACTGGGATTAATCCATACCGACGTATGTGGTGCTTTGGAAGCAGCACGTGATGGATATCAATATTTCATTACGTTTACAGATGATCATACTAGGTATGTTTATGTATACTTAATGAAACATAAATCCGAGGCCTTTGAGAAATTCCAGAAATTAAAGGCCCTAGTCGAGAAACAAACTGGTAATCATATCAAAGCACTTCGGTCGGACCGAGGTGGCGAGTATATGAGTATGGAGTTTGATGAGTTCCTTAAGGAACATGGAATAGTTTCACAACTAACACCTCCAGGTACTCCTCAGTTAAATGGTGTGTCAGAAAGAAGGAACCGGACCCTGTTGAACATGGTCCGTTCCATGCTGGGCTATACTGACTTACCAATTTACCTGTGGGGGTATGCACTCCTGACTGCCGCTTATATCTTAAACAGATGTCCTTCCAAATCCATTCCTAATACTCCACATGAGATGTGGGAGGGAAGGAAACCAAGTCTTAATCATATTAGGATTTGGGGATGTCCCGCCTATGTCAAAAAGACTAAGGTGGAAAAGTTGGAAGCTAGGTCTGCGAAGGGACGTTTCATTGGATTCCCGTCTGGGACGATGGGATATCTATTCTACATGCCCGAAGATCGAAGGATCATTGTTCCTTTACAAGCACACTTCCTGGAAGATGAGTTCATTCAGGAAGGCGGAGCAGGTAGAAGTATTTCTTTAGAAGAATATAATGAAACTCCTCAGGAGACACCTGTGCAAGAAACTGGAACCGAACCTTCTGAAACACAAGTAAAACCACCTCGTAGGTCTAGTAGGGTGTCTCATTTACCTGAGAGGTATGGGCTTTTGCACTTGGAGGAGCTGGGTCTCCATGAGGTTCCAAGTGATAGCCAAGAGACCGACCCAACGACCTATGACCAAGCGATGGTGGATATAGACTCTGCGAAATGGCATGAAGCTATGGAAGTTGAGATAGACTCGATGCATGTCAATCAGGTCTGGACTCTAGTAGACCGCCCCAAAGGCATATTGCCTATCTGGAACAAGTGGATCTATAAGAGAAAGACTGATGGTGATGGCAAGGTTGACGCCTATAAGGCCAGGCTTGTGGCAAAGGGTTATACCCAGAAGGAAGGGATCGATTACCATGATACCTTCTCGCCCATAGCTATGATCAAGTCTATTCGCATGATGCTTGCTATAGCTGCCTACCACGATTATGAGATATGGCAAATGGACGTAAAGATGGCTTTCCTTAATGGATTCCTCGAGGAGGAAATCTATATGGAGCAGCGTAAAGGCTTTGTGTCCGAAGTCGATATTTAGAAAGTGTGCAAGCTTCAGCGTTCCATTTATGGACTGAAGCAAGCGTCGCGTAGTTGGAACCTTCATTTTGATGAGGCAATCAAAGAGTTTGATTTCGTGCAAAATGAGAAGGAACCATGTGTATACAAGAGGGTTAGTGGAAGCAAGATCGCATTCTTAGTACTATATGTAGATGACATTCTACTAATAGGAAATGATGTGGGAATGCTCAGTTCTGTGAAAGCTTGGCTTTCGAGTAATTTCTCCATGAAAGACTTGGGAGAATCAACCTATATTCTTGGAATTTGACTCTACCGGGATAGAGCGAAGAGAATAATAGGCCTTTCCCAAGCCCTCTATATAGATAAGATCTTAAAGCGATTTAAGATGGATGATTCTAAAAGAGGGTTCCTACCGATGCAACATGGAATAAAACTCTCCTTGAAAATGTGTCCTCAAAGTGAGGAACAACGAAAGGAAATGAGTAATATACCATATGCTTCGGCCGTGGGTAGCCTTATGTATGCTATGTTGTGTACGAGACCTGACATTGCGCATGCAGTAAGCGTGGTGAGTAGGTTTCAGGCAAACCTAGGTAGGGAACATTGGACTGCTGTAAAGAACGTTCTCAAGTACTTAAGAAGAACTAGAGATATGGTTCTTATGTATGGCGGTGGAGAATTGGATGTGGTGGGATACACTGATTCGGACTTCCAAGGACTAAAGGACGACTCGATGTCTACTTCTGGCTACATATTTACTCTTAATGGAGGAGCAGTATCTTGGCGTAGCGCCAAGCAAAGCGCGACTGCTGATTCCACCTGTCAGGCTGAGTATCAAGCAGCCTCGGAGGCTTCCAAGGAAGGGTTATGGATTAAGAAGTTTCTGGGAGAACTTCAAATGATACCATGTGCTGAGCTGCCTGTTCCGATGTACTGTGACAACGACGGAGCTGTAGCGCAGGCCAAGGAGCCAAGGTTTCACAACAACACCAAACATATTGAGAGGAAGTATCATCTCGTAAGAGAATTTGTTCGCAAGGGATACATTGTGCTGCACAGAGTAGACTCGGCCGACAACGTCGCCGATCCACTGACCAAGACACTTTCTCAGACTATCTTGGAGTGTCATCTGGAGAACATGGGTATTAGATACCATAGTGTGTGGCATTGAGTGCAAGTGGGAGATTGTTAGGAGTATGCCCTCTAATGCCACTCAGAGGTTGTTGAGTGAGGGCATTGTACTTGTAATTATGTAAACCATTTAAATAAGGCAAATGAATGTTTCTTTATTTACTGGTAGTTACTGGCATTCCTAACTCATAAATATACATATAGAAACTAGTCCGTGTATTTGAGAGCAAAACATTCCACTCCTTATTGGATAAGGGGGTCGGCACTGGAAAGGTTTATGGCTCAAATACTTTTTTTTTTTTTTGTTTTTTTTTAAAAAAAGTGATATATTATAGAACAAAGATGATAGGGGGGCCTATTCCCTTACATAGCGGATATTTTTCTGGGGGGCCAAATCCCAAACATAGCCCGAAAATTAAACAAGCTAACTAAGAACTAGAAAGCAAGTAAATTATAGGGAGGCCAAATCCCTAACATAGCCACACGACAAATGGCACAAACAAATATCTTCAGCTGAGTGTCTGGTTCGAGCTTGAATATTTGTTGAACTGCACCATGAGCCGTGTTAGAATTAGGTACTTTAACGACATACCTAGGTCAAGTTTGAGCGCCAACTGAGTATCAGGCCTTGGTTCAGAGCCAAAACTGAATTCGGAAAATCACCAGTAGCCATCATCAAAGAGTCTGCAGCGCCAGCTATATCATCTTGGAATATGCAGATACGAACGGACCATATCAAAAGCCGAATAAAGGTCTAACAAAATCCCCCATCAATACCTACTTCCTCATTACTGCAATGCGTATTGGCAAACCGACTCCACGCCCCCATACGTAGAGTATAACTAATGACCGCATTTCTTCATGATTCTTCGATTTCTCAGGGTTCATTCAAAATTCCCAATCCAACTATTGAGTAGGAGCCATCAAATACTTAATCGTTCACAAGTTAATGAAACTTGACTGGGCGTTAAGTTTATGTGAAGACTTGTATGACGTGTTATTTGACATGGAGAGTGCCTGTCGAACGCTAATGGTTAGTGGGAGCACACATTATAGGTATGCTAATTGGATTAGTATACTCGAACCGACTCACCCTCGATTCGTCACACGGATTTCACTCCGGGACAGTCAATGACGGAATCAAAAGGTTGTGATAGGTATTCGTGAACCTTCGACTTGAGGATTTAGTAGGGATGTGCTTGTGACGTCAAGATTTTCATTAGAGTAGTTCGACCCTGTAAACCGGAAGGCGGGGGTCAACCTCGACGTGCATCTTGACGGGCAAGTAGCAGGTCCTACTGAATACCAAGATAGAATTCTTTCTCCTGTTAGTGAACGGGTTATATGTCCTATGCGATTATTAGCAGATGAGATCATAAGTCTTTGGCCAAAGCATTGGAGCTAGCTGTATTAGATACATGAGAGCTCGATGATCTCGATTTGCATTAACGCATGCATAGCATCAAGTACATATAGGGTTTGACTGACCGTGACCCTATAACTTGATCGGGACATTTGAAAGAAGGGTTTATACGTATACTGGTATTCACGACAGAATGGTTCTTGAATGATCCCAATCATTCGTTCTCAGTTGGGGTACAGTGTAGGCCGCCAGGCTGGCTAGGTGGTGCTACTACTCTTTGGTTCCTCCCATTGCTGACTGAGACGGACCTACCGAGTCGCGCATTAGGATTGACGACGGAATGAATCAAGCTAATTCTCTCATTATGTGTATTAGATATTGGATATTTAAATTTGGGACATTAGATGTCTAAATCGATTTATTGGATAAATTGATTTACGGCCTAATGAATTAAATATATCACTGGGTGATTAATTTAATTCATGGATATAATTATTTCTTGGAGAAATTAATTATGTTGTAATGTATTTGATATGATGAAATTAATTGGATTAATTAAACTATACAAATACATCGGGACGGAATTGGAGTTTATCTGTTTGGACTCTCGGGAGTCCGAAACGAACCGAACTCATCCGTTTCTCCATGGGCCGCCCCCCCATTTCTAGCCACCTTCCTTTTGGACTTATGTCTTCATTCTTTAATGAATGATAATTGTGGAGGTGGGGTGAGATTCCCACATGCATGAGTTTTAACATGTGGGAGAAGTTGAATAAGAGGGATGAAGACATCTTTCATTCATTTACTTTGATTCATACGTGAAAGTGAGATAGAGAGAGAGAGAGAGAGAAAAACCATTTTCTCAATTGTCTTCATCATCTTCTTCATATCATCTTAATTGTTCTTGTAGAAAATTGAGAGATTCATTGAGAGTGATTGAGTTATACACTTGGAGTGTTGTAATCACAAATATATAGCTTCATCACTTAGCTCTAGCCGTATCCTCGGAGGATAGCAAGGTGATTGTCGTTCCGGTCGTTTCTCCAGCGCGTGGCAAGTAGAGACGCGGTGATTTCGGCGTTGGATCGCTCAAGAGCTTGGGGAATAGCTCAAGAGAATGTTATCCATCTAATCAACGGACTACAAGGGTGAGTTTCTATATCTGTTGTGAATTCGTTTTTGATATTCGTATATATGTAGCTCGATCGATCCTCGTAGGGATTCGGATCGAATTAATTTTCGTTTTACCGCTTCCGCTGGGCCTTCGTTTTAGGCACCGAATCCCAACAACTTGCACTAGCAAAATAGTGGAATTTTGCTAACCCCCGAGTAATCGGGGGTGGATGTCTGTTTTGTGTCCAGGTGCTTGCAGGTTCGGGGAGCAGTCACCGAATTGGCACAAGAAGTGACGGGCTACGATAATAATCTAGAGTTGGGAGTTTAGTCGAGTTGTGTTGTATCGTTAGAGTCGTATTCCGCGTTCCACTATTTTGTATCTTTACCCATGTGTGCGCATTCTTTGTACAGAGTTGTATTTTTCCTGTTTATGTCAGTCGTACGACCTCACCAGTCTGTATAGTGATTTATAATTGACCTTAACGGTTCGTATCATTGTATTGGTTGCCCCGTTCGGGCAAACGCTTGGTCGTTTTGTGATGTTTAGCCTGGTAGATCCTTGTGGGAAGGATCTACGATGTGTAATATTCCCATACGGTTTTGGGGGGTGTTACATTTATGGTATCAGAGCTTAGGTTGCGGAAACCTAGGCTGTCGGATCAAGTCGAGTCGTGATTTATCGAGTAATGTTGTCTTGTCATTCGAATTGTCGGGTGACAAGTTGAGTTGTGTGTAGTCACAGCATGTCAGATATGTTGTCGGATGAGATTAGTATCGTGGGCGACCGTTATCTCCGTGCGGCCTGTGGACGTAAGTCTCCCTTTTATACATAATATCCGTGTTTCATGATTTCCTTTATGTGCGATATTTGTGGTGCATAATTTTATTTGGACGGTGCTCTGTAATGGAGTAGTAGTCAATACTTGTGATACACTGTATGTGTATAGAACTGGACGTATTTATGTTTTGCCCTTGAATCACCATGTGGGGTGGTATGATGTGAAAGTTGTGAACCTTGATGGGTTTCGAAAGAAAAATATCGACGGTAGAGTTTGTGAGAGACTCCGATGAATGGTTTTGTTGTATGTTTAAACTTGATGCCCATGAAATGTATTTGATTGAATTGGTGATCCTGGTTGTCATTTGGGCATGTGGTTTTAAGTTCGATTGTTTTTTGTTTCTGGAGGCCTTTCCGGGTCTGAGGATTTTTGGTGCAAATTGATTTTCGAAAATATTTTGATGGTTCGGTAAAACCACGGTTTGTATGGATTTGAAATCGGTTGAATTTTTACAAGTTGGTCATGCATTTTCAAATGGCACCATGAGACGGTATTTGGAAAATGTGTTTTAAAATACTTTGGACATTGCAAAATATTACCATCATTTTGGTTATGATCGAAAGGATTTTGGTAAAATATTACCGTCATTTTGGTTATTATCGTCGGAGTGTTTGGTATCGGTTATCGAGGCAAGTATCTTGCTATACGAATTGTGTCTTGTGAATAGAGACTTCGTGTTAGGTTTATGATGATTTGGCTTCTCTTCGTGAATATACTTCGTGTGATCTTATAATTGTGAACGATTGATAGTAGTGATGATATCCTCGTTTGGATAATGTATTGGGACTGTGTTGGTTGTGTTAATCATATGGCTCATGTCGTGCGTGATTAGTCATGGATGAGTGACCATGATGATTATGATACTTGTGTGTTGGTTTGATTACTTACTTGAATATGTATTACAGCGTATTGTTGAATGATTTGACATATTGATAATAATGTGTGTTGCTCGTGGTGATGTGTGGAGTTGATCAATATGAGTTGTGTCGTGTCAATGCATGTGATCCAGGTAGGGTGTGACGAGGCCACTGGAGTTCGGTACATGATGTGTACGAACAACATGTATGTTCCGGGTAGGTTCCGACGAGGCCTCTGGAGTTCGGTACATGATGTGTACGAGCAATGCGTGTGGTCCGGGTAGGGTCCGACGAGGCCTCCGGAGTTCGGTACATGATGTGTACGAACAGTGATCGTATAACAGTGATTGTTTAGATAACGTCTTAAAGTTAGGTCAAGGACTCATAATGATATCTTAACTAGTGTGTTTTAAAACGAGAATCGAGCTGAGGCCCTAACGTTTTCGAAAAAGGATTTGTAAATTGAGAATCGAGGTCCAAAAGAATTTCTATTTTAAAAATCCCCGAGATGACGAGTTCCTTTTCAAATATTTCTTGCTTGAGTTCGAAATTCTAAAACTTCTCGGGAACATTTTGATAGTTGATTTCCGTAGCAAATTCATAGTTGCTATTTACTTGTTGCATTTCGTATCGTATTATACTTGCACTAGCAAAATAGTGGGATTTTGCTAACCCCCGAGTAATCGGGGGTGGATGTCTGTTTTGTGTCCAGGTGCTTGCAGGTTCGGGGAGCAGTCACAGGATTGGCACAGGAAGTGACGGGCTACGATACTAATCCAGAGTTGGGAGTTTAGTCGAGTTGTGTTGTATCGTCAGAGTCGTATTTCGCCTTCCGCTATTTTGTATCTTTACCCCTGCGTGGGCATTCTTTGTACAGAGTTGTATTTTTCCTATTTATGTCAGTCGTACGACCTCACCGGTCCGTGTAGTTGTTTATAATTGACCTTAACGGTTCGTATCATTGTATTGGTTGCCCCGGTCGGGCAAACACTTGGTTGTTTTGTGATGTTTAGCCTGGTAGATCCTTATGTGAAGGATATACGGCGTGTAATATACCCATACGGTTTTGGGGTGTTACATTTATGGTATCAGAGATTAGGTTGCGGAAACCTAGGCTGTCGGGTCAAGTTGAGTCGTGATTTGTCGAGTAATGTGTTGTGTTGTCATTCGAATTGTCGGGTGACAAGTTGAGTTGTGCGTAGTCACATCATGTCAGATATGTTGTCGGATGATATTAGTATCATGGGCGACCGTCATCTCCGTGCGGCCTGTGGACGTAATTCTCCTCTTTTTTTGCATAATATCTGTCTTTCATGATTTCCTTTATGTGCGATATTTGTGGTGCATAATTTTATTTGCACGGTGCTGTGTAATGGAGTTGTAGTCGATACTTTTTATACACTGTATGTGTATAGAAATCGACGTATTGATGTTTTGCCCTTGAATCACCGTGTGGGGTGGTATGATGTGAAAGTTGTGAACCTTGATGGGTTTCGAAAAAAAAAAATATCGACGGTAGAGTTTGTGAGAGACTCCGATGAATGGTTTTGTTGTATGTTTAAACTTGATGCCCATGAAATGTATTTGATTGAATTGGCGATCCTGGTTGTCATTTAGGCATGTGGTTTTAAGTTCGATTGTTTTTGGATTGTTGTAATTGTGCCCACTGCAGATAGGTTTGAGAACGCTTTTCTGTAGGCCTTTTCGAGTCTGAGCATATTTGGTGGAAATCGATTTTCGAAAATATTTTGATGGTGCGGTAAAACCATGGTCTATATGGATTTTGAAATCAGTTGAATTTTTACAAGTTGGTCATGTATTTTCAAATGTCACCATGAGACGGTATTTGGAAAATGTGTTTTAAAATACTTCGGACATTGCAAAATATTACCGTCATTTTGGTTATGATCGAAAGGATTTTGGTAAAAATTTTGTTTTGCAAAACGACTTCGGTTTTCGGAATTTAAAACGTTATGTGTTTGTGTGTTGGGACTAACTCGTTGCGATAAGTTTGTTATGTTGTTATGCTCGTCGGAGAATGTTGCAGTGTTTTCTTATTGTCGGAATACTTTGTTAGGAGTCGATCCTTAACCGACGGAGCCGTGTCGGGGCTGCTGGGACAATTCTACAGTCCTGCAGCTAGTGTTTACGGCCGTAAGATGTTTGCCATTACGGCCGTAACCTCATAAACATTACGTCCGTAAGCTCCTAGTTGTTACGGCCGTAAGCTTTTGACTGTCACGGTGGTAACCGTGTTTCTTTTGATCTCAGTTGACATAGTCGTATGATCCGTCGGTGACGACTGTGAACTATAACTATTGTTTTGGTAATGCCACACCCGGTTGGTTACCCTATATGTCGTTAGCAGTGATAATGATATATATATTGATAAGATCATTTTGATGATATCGTTTATCGAGAAGATTGAAGTTCAACGTGTTGTTTTGACAAATAATTTCAATCAAAATAGTTTTGATAATGGATTCATGGTTTTTACTAAACAGCGAGGTATTAAAAGTGTTTTCAAAAATTTCATTTCAACAAAATCTTTCAACTCCCGAATTTTAAAATATTACCATTTGAACAAATACCTCGGAAAAAAATTTATTTTTAAAGAATGTTACAAGTATTTGAACCCAATGATATGTATGTGGTTTTGACCGTGCTTGTTTTGGTAAAGGTCGTACATCTCTGTTGGTGTGACCGTGCGAATTACTTTTGAATTTAAGTTCTATTATTGCAGTGTTAGTTCGTATATTCGTGTAATGACTTGGTGTGAATATTGTATTGTGCTGCTGTTTGTTGTCGTACGTTGATTCGGTGATGACTGTTTTGTTATGTAATTCTGTATGTTGGTCCGTTCAGTATTCCAAGAGGTCGAGGCCGAGGTAGTAGTCGTAATCAGGAGCATTAGAGGGCGACTCACTCGTTGTCGAGCGCCAATCAGCTCAATACAGATGGTCGAGGTGATCAATCGCGTGATCAGCGGCAATCAACCAGAGGTAATGTTGACATTGGCGCCGCCACCATCCTTCGTCAGATGGCTGACCAGTTGGTGCATTTGAATTAGACCGTACACCGGGATGGGATTCCAGATGAGGATAACGAAGCTAGTAAGTGGTTACGAGACGTGATGAGAATGCACCCGCCCCGTTTTGTAGGTTCTTCGGACTCGTTAGGCTGGGAGAACTGGCTCTTCCAGTTGGACAAAACATTCGATGCTGTAGCTTGTCCCGATGAAAGAAGATTACCTATTGCTCAATGCCTGCTCGACAGGGAAGCTGCACACTAGTGGGAGGCCGTAGCGCCTAGTGACGATACAGCGACTTCGGCTGAGTTCAAGATTTCCGTAGAGGCTGAGTATTGTCTGCCGCTTGTTAAAGAGCGCAGGATTGTCGAGTTTTTTTCGGCTACGCCCCAAGACGTGTCGATATCTCAGGTAATAGTCGATTACAATCGATAGCTGTGTTATGTTCGAGATCAAGTGCGAAGTGAGGCAGATAAAGTTCGTTATTTCGACATGCGTATGAAACCTCGGGTTCGGCAGTGTATGGCTCCTTTCATGTGTACAACGTTGAAGGACTATCAGGATCAAGCCTTAGCATTTGAAATGGCTATAGTGCCTATCGAGTCTGTATCGGTAGCGAAGAATCAGAAGATTTCTGATGACGTATCGGGAGGTGAGGGAATTGGGATTCCTAAACCTCAACCCTCGTATCAATCGAGTATGGGACCTTTTCGATCTACTGTGGAATCTAAAAGACCCAAGCCGGTGTCCTTGAGTTCTGGTAATGCTCCAAGGTGTTTCAACTGTAACGTTCTGGGACATGAACGTCGCATTGTAAGAAACCACCGGTGACTTGTTATAATTGTGGATGCGAGGGGCATCGAGTTCAGTATTGCGAGATTGTTGCTAAGATGGTAGCAAACTGGAGTGCCATCCCTACTTCTATAGGGCCCAGTGATGTCCAGTGATGGCATTTTTATGCTCGTTACGCGGATTATTTCTCGTGTCGAGATGTATTAAGTGACGTTTTTATGTTTGGAGCTTGATGACTAATATTTTATTTCGAATAAGTTTCCGTATGGTTGTTGAACCTACGGAGAAGTGACAGTAGACCATGGGGTCATGAATTTGGTATTTTATTATGTGTCATTTTGTTTTGTTATGTATCACTATGATGACCTTATTTTAAGTTTCGGGACGAAACTTATTTTTAGAGGGGTAGAATGTAATACTCGAGATTTTTATTTCGGTTGCCTTGAACTATGTGTCAGTTGGTGTCGGTTATTTTCGTGCCGTTATGATTATATGGAATTCATTTTTCTATCAGGAGCGGTTTGATATACTCTGTTGTAGTGTTTGACGAGTGAGACTTGTCGTTGCGTACGTTTCTTTGACTAAATGTGTGCGCGTGGTGTGGTATGTTATGTTTCGTAATTTTCTCGTTATTATTTTGAACCATAGCGGTGCATTAGTGTGGCCAAGATGTTGTCGAACGTCTAACCAGACTGCCGGAACGATGGAGTCCCGACCGTAGGGCCTGGCCGATTTACGGCCACAATGCATTGCCTATTACGGCCGCAAGACATGGCCGGTTACGGCCGTAATGCCTTGCTGGTTACGGCCGTAAGGCTCCCGCATAGGTTGGGTAGTAGCCCATGGATGACCGGTTACGGCCGTAATGTGTGGTCGGGTACGGCCGTAATGCATGGTTACGGCCGTAACGCCTTGCCTGGTAACAGCCATAATACTTACTAGGGATGGCCACTTATCCGACACCATTATCAAACTCTTCTAAACACAATAACAAGATTAAACATGGAATACACGATTCCATAACTTTAAACAACAGGGGTATCATCAAATCCTTCAACGTTCGAAATAATCAAATCATAATCAATTCCCAAAACACACCATTCACCAAACACACACGCATTTTGAAGGAGAGCCTTTAACGAGGCCAAAACAATTCTTTTGAAAATTCATTTGCAAATAACCGAACAAACACACAAAGACGACCACCGATCATCATATCCACAAACCGAGAAGCATATGAACAAGGTACTTGCCTGGAACAACGCGGAGAATCGACCGAAGTGAGGAGAGTCGAACCGAATACGAACCCGCCGACTCCACCGAACGCCAACTCGCGATAATAAACTACGAAGGACAATAACAACAATGAAATGAATTGCCTAACACGACTTAAATTCGTTGAATTCAAAGAACAAATGGCGAAAGTTCAAGGGCTTCCCCCAAAACGGCCAAGAACACGATTCGTCCCGTCAAAATGCGAAAACGGAATTCCAAATTGAAATATGGATATACAATCCAAAGGATATGTTTAACAACATCATTTAACAATAATCGATCCATAAAAAACGGATGGAAAACCATATCAAGAACAAATCCCCCAAAAAGTCGATTCAAAGGAAATCAAGAAATATACTTTGATTCGACGAAGAACAATGGATTAAATGATGTTAAACACAAGAATACTATTAAGATTAATCATATCCATCATGGATTAATCAATAATACGGAACGAATCGGACAAAAACGTAAAAACCCCAAAATTCAACAAACTAGGGTTCTAAGAAGAGATTACCTTGATTCGCCGGATCAAAGGATGATATAGGATGATCAATCAATGATATGGACTCAAAAACTCCATGGATTTTTTTTTCAACAACATGGCTTCGCCTCCTCCGAAGCTCCAGCCGCAGATCGCAAAGAAGGGAAATGAAAAACGAGTGAAAATGTGACTGCTCTGCCACATTTATACTGGTGCAGCCTAGCGTGCGCTAGGCTGCCGAGCTAGCGTGCGCTATCGGCCCGGGCCGCAATCGTAACCTCAGCATCCTGCCCGGCTCGGCAGTAGCGTGCGCAGCCTTGGCCGTAGCAAGCGCTACCTGCCGGTCGTAGCGTCGCGATGCCGGCGATGGCGTGCGCTACTGCCGATCCTACCCGAGTCGAACCTCGTAACCCTCCGCCTGCACTCCGATAGCGTATGTTGGGCCGGCCGATAGCGTGCGCTACACCTGCCGGTTAGCGCGCGCAGCCTTCCGGCCGTAGCGTGCGCTGCGCCGGTTCCTGCCGTGCTTTCCCAGCCAGAGCCCAGCACTTCCGACCGTGCCGGACGCACCTGTCCGGCCAGTGCTCAGCCGTCATGATCCGACAACTCGATTTCCAAAAACGTACGGAACGAACACGACGAAAAGCTCGCGTACAACATCAACGAACCGAAATGAAAATATAATACAATAATTAATCATATGCGACTAAGAAAAGAGTCGAGACAACAAATACAAATACGGATACCCATAACTTTGGGTAAATTACAAAATGGCCCAAAACGCCCGAAAATCACGATACGTGATCGAATAACCAAACTGAAGTTCACAACATGTTTAACAAAGTTAAACGAACTTACGGGAAACTCGAAACAGCAGTTTCGACCAAGATTCGCAAGAATCGAACTCAAGTGCGGAAAAGTCGCCAAAAAGCACGGAACTCAACAAAACGACACCGAAACGAACTCGGTTGACAAAAAGTGCAGAATTAATCATTCTCGGAATGACGAAACGGTCATGAGTGAGCCATCAAAATGGACTTTCGCCGAAAAAAGAAATTACCGGAAATCGAAATTATGGGTATTACAGCTTCAGCAGGTGGTCGCTCAGATGACCCAGTTCGCTCAGGTGGTTGACTGCATGCAGACCGCGATGGGCCAGTAGCGCAACGAGGATAATCGGGGAGACAAGTGCCTTACGGAGGTGTTCAAATTACACCCACCAAAATTTGACAGTTCAGCCGAGATGCCTACTTGGGATCACTGGCTGAAGGAGTTGGAAAAGATATTGCAGGGATCAACTGTCCCGATGACCGAAAGGTTCCTATTGCCCAATATTTTCTGACTGGGGAGGCTTTTGACTGGTGGGAAGCTGTTCGACCTGAGGATCATAGTGCTGACTGGACGGAATTCAGATTAATGATGGAAGTACAATATTGTCCTCGTCCCGTTAGAGAGGCTAGAGTCCGAGAGTTTTTGTCCCCACAGAGTTCGGAGGCATCTGTGATAGACATAATCAAGACTTTTAATCACCAGCTGACTTGCGTGCGACACTTGGTCAAGACCGAGGCAGAGAAGATTTTCCATTTCGACATGCGGATGAAACCCGAAATTCAGCAATATATGTCCGGATTTGAATGTAATACCTTGCGACGGTATCAGGACGAAGCATTGGCCTACGACATGAAAGAGGCAGCGGTGGAGAAATCAACGGATGCAAAGAAGCATAAAGTGTCTGGCAACTTCTCGGAGAACAAGAGTGGTGGGCCCTACAAGGGCCAGTCTTCATTTCATTCACCTAGGAGACCTCCGCATCCTTCCCGAGGCGGAAAGAAGTTCCGAACAGCATCAACAGTTTCAGACGCAGCGAAGAAATGTTATAACTGTGGTAAAATAGGGCATGTTCAACGTGATTGTTACGCACCTGATGTGACCTACTTCGAGTGTGGACAGGAAGGGCATCGTGCGATGTTTTGTGGAAATACAACTAGATCTATTAGTACTCGCACTCCTGCACTGGTTCCGAAGGATACAAGTGTGAACCAGACGCAGCAAAGTGGTTTCCAGCAGCAGAATGTTGGGAAAAGAGAGGCGTTCGGTGCTGGGTCCGTTCCTCCGTGCCTTTACGAAATGAGGAGGTCAGACAATCAGAACACTGGTGTTGCATCAGGTACGATTCATTTCCTTTTGCAACCAGTTAGTGTCTTATTCGATTCATGAGCTACATATTCTTTTATATCATTAAACTGTGTTAATCGTTTGAAAATATCGTGTTTATGTGATTTAGAGCCTTATGTTGTGGGATTACCGAGCAGAGAGAGAATTGTGGGAACCCTAGAAACTAGAGATTTTCCAATGTCTATAGGAGGGAGAGATTAGCCATCAAATCTTATTGTGGTCTACATACATGGTGACGATCTAATTCTCGGAGATGATTGGCTCAATCGTTATGGGGCTATTTTGATTACCGAAAGAGTCATTTCTATCATTGTTGATGACGGATCTGAGCATTTATTCAAAGGATGGAGACCGGGAAGCTCAGGAAAATTGATCAAAGCCATGAAAGCAGTGAAATTACTGAAGCAGGGTTGTCACGGATTATGGTGTTATGCCATGAAGAAAGAAGGAGTATGAATCTCATCTATCCCAATTGTGAACGAATTCTCAGATGTATTCCCTGATGAACTACCTGGGTTACCGCCGCGGAGAGAAGTAGAGTTCAATATCAAATTAGAGCCTGGAGCCGCACCTATTTCTAGAGCACCATACCGTATGGCGCCAACCGAGATGTACGAACTAAAGAAGCAGCTTGAGGAATTATTGCAGAAGGGTTACATTCAACCTAGCATTTCTCCTTGGGGAGCACCCGTTCTCTTTGTCCGGAAGAAGTTTGGATCCCTTCGATTGTGTATCGATTACAGGGAGCTAAACAAGGTGACGTTTAAGAACAAGTATCCAATACCTCAGATCGACGACTTGTGGGGCAAGGGTATTCTCGAAGATCGACTTGAGATCAGGATTCCATCAATTGAGAATTGAGGAATCGAATATACCAAAATCGGCTTTCAGATTCCGGTACGGGCACTATGAATTTGTGGTGATGCCATTCGGACTTACCAATGCTCCTGCGGTATTTATGCAATTGATAAATCGGGTATTCTTAGAATACTTGGATAAGTTCATGGTCGTTTTAATTGATGAGATCTTGATCTATTCGAAAGACTCAAAGGAGCATGCAGAGCATTTGCGTATCGTTTTAAGTACTTTGAGGAATGAACAGCTGTATGCGAAACTTTCTAAATGCGAGTTCTGGCTTATGTGATATTAGCTGACGGAGTTCAAGTAGACCCGAAGAAAGTCGAAGCGATCTTGGAATGGGAATCTCCTAATAACGTGAAAGAAGTCCGAAGTTTCTTAGGACTTGCTAGATATTATCGCCGTTTTGTAGAAGGATTTTCCAAAATTGCTCGTCCGCTTACTCAGCTGTTGCAGAAGACTCAGAAATTCGTGTGGAATGAGAAATGCCAGGCTATTTTTGATGAACTTAAGAGAAGACTTAAACGGCGCCTATACTAGCATTACCGGATGGAACCGATGTATTCATGGTATACAACGATGCTTCAAATCAGGGTCTGGAATGCGTGTTGATGCAAAAGGATAGGGTGATTGCCTATGCCTCTCGATAGTTGAAACCATACAAAGTTAATTACTCGACTCATGATTTAGAGTTAGCAGCTGTAGTCTTTGCCTTAAAAATTTGGCGACATTATTTGTACGGCATTCATTGTCAGATCTTCACAGACCATAAGAGCCTTAAGTATATCTTCATTCAGAAGGAATTAAATATGAGGCAGAGAAGGTGGCTGGAATTAATCAAGGATTACGACCTGGAGATTCTCTATCATCCAGGCAAAGCAAATGTGGTAGCTGATGCACTGAGCCGCAAACCTGTTTCTCTTCGAGTGTTGGAAGCGCTTACGTCCTAAACCAGCATTCAACGAGAATTGATCCGCGAAGGATTGAAGTATGGCTACAAGGAGTCCAAGGGCAACTATACGTGATGGAACTAACTTCGTCATTAGTCGAGGAAATCAAATCTAAGTAGTTGAATGATTCTCTGATTCTTCGGTTATGTGACCAAGTAAAGAAAGGGAAGGCCCCAGGATTCGTGATACAAGATGATGGAGTTCTGAGATTTCAGAGTCGACTGTGCATTCCCGATGATGATGTTTTGAGGCAGATGATTCTGAAGGAAGCTCACAGCGCGTCCTATTCTATTCACCCGGGCACCAGTAAGATGTATAAGGACCTAAAACAAAATTTCTGGTGGGGAAATATGAAGAAGGACGTAGCGGAATATGTTTTGAAATGTTTAACCTGTCAGTAGGTTAAGATTGAACATCAGCGGCCTGCTGGGATGTTAAAGCCACTTCCGATTCCTGAGTGGAAGTGGGAGGATATAACAATGGACTTCATCACCAATATGCCAAGGACCAGGACGGGAATGAACATGATTTGGGTTATAGTTGATCGACTAACCAAGTCGGCTCATTTCCTGGGTATTAAAGACACTTGGGGACCCGAGAAATTAGCACGAGTGTTTATTACAGAGATAGTCCGATTGCATGGAACACCGAAAACCATTATTTCGGATCGAGATGGTCGCTTCGTGTCGCAATTTTGGAAGGCAGTTCACAGGTCTTTGGGAACCGAGCTGAACTTTAGCACGGCTTATCATCCTCAGATGGACGGTCAGTCCAAAAGAACTATACAGACAATAGAGGATATGTTTAGAGCTTGTGCCTTAGATTGGTCCACCGATTGGGAGTCATCTGCCGTTGATTGAGTTCACCTATAATAATAGTTGGCATGCTTCCATTAAGATGGCACCGTTTGAAGCACTGTACGGGAGAAGATGCAGATCGCCCCTGTGTTGGAATGATTCTTCTGACTTAATCGGGACGGAACCAGAATTGATAGTTCAGACTCAAGAGAAGGTAGCTCTGATTCGTAAAAGGCTGTTGACTGCCCAGAGTCGATAGAAGTCATATTCTGATGTGTGCCGTCACCCATTGGAGTTTGAGATAGGGGATCACGTGCTATTGAAAGTTTCTCCTACCCGGGGAATTTTTCGATTTGGGAGGAAAGGAAAGCTGAGTCCGAGATACATCGGGCCATTCGAGATCCTTGAAAGAGTTGGGGAATTGGCGTATAGGTTGGCTTTACCACCATCACCGAGTCACGTTCATAATGTATTCCACGAATCCCAATTGTGAAAATATGTACCGGATCCCAGTCATATCATTGATTTTGGCGAGATTGAAGTGGCTAATGATGGATCGTTCGAAGAAAAGCCAATCAAGATACTTGAGAATCGAGTCAAGATTGAGGAATAAATCGATCTCTTTAGTTAAAGTTCAGTGGTCTCGACATGGAGTCGAATAAGAAACTTGGGAGACGGAAGATAGTATGAGGTCAAGATATCCGGAATTGTTTTCGTTTTAAGTTTCGGGCCGAAACTTCTTTTTAGAGGGGTAGTATGTAATTCCCGGATACTTAATGTGTAATTATCCCATATTCGATCTTGTAAGATTCGACTTTGTGATGCATTAATCGATGATTGGTTTCCCGTATTCGTATCCCTTCACCTTTGTATTTTTCCTTGCAAGCATGCATAATTCTGCATGTGATAACGTACGCTAAATAATGATCATAGCGTACGCTATGAATGCAATATCACGTACATTAGCTATTGAGCTTAACGTACGTAAGCTCAGTCAACTCGAGATCCGACAAGGGTCGGCGTGTGGGGACCAGGGGAGATTTGTGGGAGGATCCGCATGAACCTGGACAGTTTTCCAGCTAAGTAAGTCAATGACTTAACGTACGCTAAGGGGGATTTTTAACGTATGCTAAGATCCTAGATATTACATACGTAAGGCCTGTATGGTAACATACATAAGCCAATACCAGAAATAGTCCAGTGAGCTCTGGCCAGACGATAACGTACGCTAATGTTCGAGTATAGCGTATGCTAATACTATTACGTACGTAATGGACCTTGGGTAACGTACGTAATGGTTTAAAATCTATTTATAGGACTCGACCCCCATTTCTTTTCTAACTCTTACCTTGGCCGATTTTTGTGTTCTTGAGATTATCCCTCACCTCATATCCCTCATATCATAATCTTAATCCGATTTTGGGGAGCTTAGACCTTGGGGATTAGTGATCAAGCTTCCGGTGAAGAGTTTCTTCAAGATTTTCATTGTTCTTCCATTTTTGAGGTATGTTAACTCTACACCTAGATGTAGACTATGTTCTTAGTTATATTATGAACTTTTCCCAGAGATTATTAAGCTTATCATGTCGTAAATAATCCAACACCATGTTTAGGAGGATTGTTTTGTTGAATTAAGGTTTCCAAGGTTAATAGTTGAGCCATAATCTTTATCAACCTCTAGGATGGAATTTTCTGAGATGAACACACCTTGTTAATGCTTTCGTAACACTCTTTTATGAACAAAGTGTTGATGATTACCCCTGTGAAAGATAAATTCGTAAAGCTGAACATAAAGTGTGTTCAATTATGATTCTTGCCTTGGATGAACTAGTTGTTAATCTTCTTGGATGATTAGAACCATGAAAGGGTATTTGGAACAATCATTTTGAATGAAGAATTGGATAAGAAGAATTACCCACGGAAGAACTAGAATCGTAGAGTTGAATTAACCTAGAACTAGATTGAATGTGATTATCTCGTTATGTATTGTTGTAGCAACCGAACCAAGCATTCGAGTTAATAATTGAAATTAGAGTATGGAACATGGGTTATAATGATATGATGAATGTCTTTGGAATTGTAGACACCGATTTTGTGTTCCGTTACGATCTCTTGATTTCGTATGCCTTTTTCCAAACTTAGTACTCGTCGGAAAAATAGGACCGAGAACCAATTATCCGTTATTGATGACTCGATTATAACTTAAGGCGTTCGGTACTCATGCGTTAATTTTGGGAGGTTTATTAAATTCCTTGTTATTCCCTTGTACAAGGTGATCGATCGAGGGGCGACGACCTTCGGACATGTGACATTCATGGGAGTGTTTAATTCTTGCCATCTTTAAGGTAAGTATCGTATTATTGAATATTGATTTAATATTGACGATTTTGATCATACATATTGTTATTCATGTTGTTGAACATGAGGTCATTCCAGTTGAATTGTCATAATATCGTCGTTGATTGATTTTATGTTCATGTTGATGGACATATCGATTTTTGCATATGTGTATGCATAGTTGTGTTTGTGTATGTTGAGTTGATCCTGTGAGATCACGTGATCTATGCTGAGGGCGCTGGATTGGATGTCCACCATGCGTTGGTCCGACAGGATCATCATGGGGATCTATGCTAAGGGCGCTGGATTGTTGGATGGGTTTTCCACCATGCGTTGGTCCAACGGAATCATCATGGGGATCTATACTAAGGGCGCTGGATCGTTGGATTATCCTTTGATATGTTGACGGAATCATGTGGATTCGCATTGTTGGATTCCGGTAGTGGAAGTCCGTATTGTGTATTATATTATGCACTGTTGTTGCATATTCGATATGTGTATTATGATACTTGTACTAGCATCGTTTTGCTAACCCCTTCGGGGGTGGACAATTGTTTTGATGTTCAGGTAGCCGAGGAGCGAGGAAGCAGCTACAGTACCGACATGACGACGAAGGGGCTCAGTGATGTTAATTGTGGTTGCCTTGTCTTTCTGGTTCATTTTCAGTACGCGAGTACGCGTGTCTTATTAATGTTTTGAGCGGTTGTAATAATGGACTCATTTGATCTATTTGAATGGTTTTGTATTTTGAACCTTAAAGGTACTGTTGTATTATTTTTCGTATTTCTCAAATTAGCCTTGTAAATTCTTATAAAAAGGGTTTACGGCGCTGTAATTATTCCGAACATCTCGGGGTGTTACAATACACAATATCCTCAGATGCAATTGTCGACCAAGTACGATAATTGTACCAATACAAATGTCTCAGTCCTTCAATTATTTTATCCCTACTGCAGAGATTCCACACTGTGCAGTATAACTCGGATAAAATAACATCAAACAACTATAGTAAAAATTCAGGATATTACTGTAATACCCGAGATTTCTGATATGTATTTGGAACTTGTAACCTTGTAATTGTTGCACTTTGATCTGAGTATTATTCTCCGTATTTCATAATCCGATGTTGTTGAGCGTATGATTTCATGTATGTGATTTAAAAATTGTAATTCTGCGCATGTAGCGCACGCTATCGGCTTTGTGTAGCGTACGCTAACATGGATCCTTAGCGCACGCTACAAAGGAGCATTAGCGCACGCTATGCGTGGTCAATATGATTGAGACCTGTGGTAGGTGAGATCAGGCCGGGGATCTTGGTCGGATTGTGTCGGGATGAACCTGGACGGCTTTCGGGAAAAGCCAAGTCAACGCCGTAGCGCACGCTACTGACATGAGCATAGCGCACGCTAAGTACCGAGTACAGTGAAGTCAGTAAGCCGTTAGCGCACGCTACGAGCATGGACTAGCACGCGCTAATAACCATTTCCTATAAATAGGACAGCATCCTTTTCGTGTTTTCAGTCCTTTCTTTTCCCACCTCCGAATTCTTATACTTAGAGTATTACTCTCAACATCCTAAACATTTCATATCCACATCCTAGCTCGTGTTGAAGATTGTTGATCATTGGGGATTGGTGTTCAAGCCTTCGACGTTGGATTTCTTCGATTTCCTCCTTGTTCTTCACTACTTTGAGGTAGGTGATTCTTCACCAATATTAGTAGTGTTCTAAAGGACGTTTGATCATGTTTATCTAGTCAGTTAGATTCGTTAATAGTCGAACATCATGTGTTAGAAGGATATTTTCGAAATTTCGGCACTTATTCATCGTATGAACCTTTGAACCGTTTTAGTATAAGGACTCCTTAGCATTTTCAAACCGATTCATGATCAGTATATGGAGATTTTCAAGTTCTTATGCGTTTTTATTAAGGAATCATACGTTTTAGGTCATCTAACGGATTGAACTCAGGATATCCCTTGAAGATCTAAGATGAATTATGGTGTTGAGATGATTATACGTATCTTTGTATCTCATAGTCATTTAGTACGTATAGAACTTTCACAAACCTTATTAGCATGATATGCTCGGGTATGACTTGTATTATCACCATAGAATTCATGAGTTCATCACCATTAGATCCAGTTTTCTACCAGTAGTAATCTGCCATCCAAGGTTAGCACACGCTAACATATGTAAGTTAACGTGCGCTATCGGGGATAAGTTAACGCACGCTACGTTTGGTACGTAACGTACGTTATGACATCAGCCGAGTCGATCGGTGATCGAGAGAAAAGCCTCGATTCGTGGCTAGCGTACGCTAGGCTTAGACGATAGCGTACGCTAACAGGCAGGATTAGCGCACGCTACATAGAGTACGTAGCGTACGCTAAGTGGTTCTGGCAGATTGCATATTTTGAGCTTTTGGGCCGTAGATCGAATTGTTAGGCAATCGTTCGACTTGAGATGATTTGTATATCATTTCTTTTGTTAAGGTTCGAGCTTTCTATGTTGATCGAAGGAGGCGGCCTTCGAGTGTGTTGAGATCATTGAAGTGTTTCGTTCTTGCCATCTTCGAGGCAAGTATCGTAATGTGTTAAAATTGGTATTTTGAGCATGTTTGTGGTTTATTCATGTTGTTGAACATGGAAATTATTGTTGTTAAATTGTCATGATATTCGTTATCTAGTGTTTGTATGTTCATATTGATGAACATAATGATTTGGCATATGTGTATGCATGAGTTGTGTTTGTGTACGTTGTACGATCTATGCTGAGGGCGCTGGATCGGATGTCCACCTCGTGTTGGTCCGACGGGATCATCTTGGGATCTAGCCGAGGCGCTGGATCATTGGACGGGTTATTTCCACCTCGTGTTGGTCCGACGGGATCATCTTGGGATCTATGCTGAGGGCGCTGGATCATTGGAATACCCATGCTGTGTTAATGGAATCTTGTGGATTCGCATTATCGGATTCCGATAGCGGAAGTCCGTGTGGTGTATCTTGTTATGTATGATTGATGCATATTTGATTTGTTTAAATGATACTTGTACTAGCATCGTTTTGCTAACCCCTTCGGGTGGACATTTGTTTTGATGTTCGTAGCCGAGGAGCAGGGAAAGCGACACAAGATGCGACGTGACGGCGAAGGGGTTGATGATATTTGTTGTTGTTGGTGATTTGTTTTCTTGTTTTGATTTCAAGATTTAGTACGCGTGTCTTATTAATATCATTTCGATATGGTTGTATTAATTACTCGTTGAACCACTTGAATGGTTTTGTAAACTTGAATTTCCGCAGTATTGATGTCTTATATTTACATTTCTTTTAAATCAGCCTTGTAAATCCTTACTTAAAGGGTTTACGGCGCTGTAATTATTCTGAATATCTCGGGGTGTTACAGAATATGGTATCAGAGATAAGAATTATGGATATCTTGGCAGTCGGGTTTTAAGTTGGGTCTGTTTACGTTATTGATTTACGAGTTGTTCGTAACATCACTGTTCAGCCAAAAGTCGTCATGTGGACCGTGGTTGTAAGTCTCCTAATCTATTATACTACCGTTTTACTTAATTACTGTTTTGTGAGTATTGACGGGCTTTATTTTGTAAACTTTGTCCTGGGTATTGAGGAATTGTGTTTACAGTATGTTGAGAGGAGGACGTGGACGCGGACGTGGTCGTGGATGCGGACGGGGTAACATGAGACAGGAGGATTCCGCAACTACCCCAGAATTATCAGCTAGTCGAACCGATTCCCATTCTGGAGGGAAGCAAGGATCAGCGAATGACGACGCAAATCCTAACATGCCGGGAGTGCTTCAACAGGTGGTGGCGCAGATAAACCAGTTCGCCCATGTAGTCGACCGCATGAAGACGACGATGGGACAGCAGCACCACGAGGATAATCGGGGAGACAGATGGCTTGCTGAGGTGGTCAAATTGCACCTGCCAAAATTTGACGGATCTGCTGAGGCAATTACTTGGGATCACTGGCTCAAGGAGTTAGAGAAGATATTCGCGGGTCTTAACTGTCCCGAGGACCGGAAGGTTCCCATTGCCCAGTATTTTCTGACTGGGGAGGCCTTTGATTGGTGGGAAGCTATTCGACCCGAGAATCATAATGCGGATTGGACGGAATTCAAATTAATGATGGAAGCACAGTATTGTCCTCGTCCAGTTAGAGAGGCAAAGATCCGAGAGTTTTTCTCACCACAGAGTTCTAAGCATCTGTGATGATGTAATCAAAACTTTTAATCATCACCGAATTGTGTGAGACACTTGGTCGAACGGAGGCGTAAAAGATTTTTCATTTCGATATGCGGATGAAGCCGAGATTCAAAGAAGACATGTCGGATTCGAGTGTACTACGTTGCGGCAGTATCATGACAAAGTCCGGCTACGACATGAAAGAGGCGGCGGTGGAGAAATCGGTGGAGGCGAAGCGAGAAGATGACCGTGACTTCTCGTAAAACAAGAGTGGTGGGCCCCGCAGGGCCGGTCTTCCTTTATTCGGCTAGAAACCTCCACATCCTTCCCGAGAGGTGGAAAGAAGTTCGGACTACATCAGCGATTCGAACGCATCAAAGAAATGCTACAATTGTGGTCGAGCGAGGCATATTCGACGTGGCGCCCCACATCTTACGCGACTTGCTACGATTGTGGACAAGAAGGACACCGTGCGGCTTTACGTGGAGTTGCTACTAGGTCTTTTGGTACTCGCACTCCAGCGCGATTCGAAGGAGATAAGTGTGAACCAGACACCAGAGTGGATTTCAGCAGAGCGTTGGGAAGAGAGAGACATCTAGTCCGGGTCCGTTCCTCCGCGCTTTTACGAGATGAGGAATTGACGATCGAACACCTTTGTTGCATCGTGCACGATTCAGATCCTTTTGCAACCAGTTAGTGTTTTATTCGATTCCGGAGCTACACATTCTTTTGTATCATTGAACTGTGTAAATCGTTTAAAAATCTCGTGCTTATTTGATTGTGAACCATATGTTGTGGGTTTTCCGAGTGGAGAGAAAATTATGGGAACCCTAGAGGCTAGAGATTTTCCGGTGTCTATAGGAGGGAGAGATTGGCCATCGAATCTTATTGTAGTTGACATCTACAGTGACGATTTAATTCTCGGAGACGATTGGCTCAACCGTTATGGAGCTATTCTGAATTACCGAGAGAGAGTCATTTCTATCATTGCTGATGACGGATCTGAACACTTATTTCGAGGGTGGAGACCGGGAAGCTCGGGAAAATTGATCAAAGCAATGAAAGCCGTGAAATTACTGAAGCAAGGATGTCATGGACTTTGGTGTTATGCCATGAGGAAAGAGGAAGGAGTAGAGCTCTCGTCTATTTCAGTTGTGAATGAGTTCTCAGATGTATTTCCTGACGAACTACCTGGGTTACCTCCACAGAGAGAAGTGGAATTCACTATCGAATTAGAGCCTGGAGCAGCTCTTATTTCCAGAGCACCATACCGCATGGCGCCAACCGAGATGTATGAACTCAAGAAGCAACTGGAGGAATTGTTACAGAAGGGCTATATTCAACCTAGCGTTTCTCCTTGGGGAGCGCCCGTTCTCTTTGTCCGGAAGAAAGACGGATCCCTCCGACTGTGTATTGATTACAGGGAGCTCAATAATATGATGATCAAGAATAAGTATCCTATACCTCGGATCGACGACTTGTTTGATCAACTGCAAGGGGCAAGGGTATTTTCGAAGATTGACTTGCGATCAAGATACCATCAGTTGAGGATTAAGGAATCGGATATACTAAAGTCTGCTTTCAGGTCCCGGTACGGGCATTATGAATTCGTAGTGATGCCGTTTGGACTTACCAATGCTCCTGCGGTGTTCATGCAATTGATGAATCGGGTATTCTTGGAATACTTGGATAAATTTGTGGTCGTCTTCATTTATGACATCTTGATATATTCGAGGGACGCAAAGGAGCATGCCGAACATTTACGGGTGGTTTTGAGCACCTTGAGGGAGGAACAACTGTATGCAAAGCTTTCAAAATGCGAGTTCTGGCTCAGGGAGGTAACTTTCCTGGGGCATGTGATATCAGCTGATGGAGTTCAGGTGGACCCGAAGAAAGTCGAAGCAATCTTGGAATGGGAAGCTCCTAATAATGTGAAAGAAGTCCGGAGTTTCCTAGGACTTGCTGGATATTATCGCCGCTTTGTAGAGGGATTTTCCAAGATTTCTCGTCCGCTCACTCAAATTTATTCTGGAAAACTCAAAAGTTTAAGTGGGATGAGAAATGCCAGTGGTTTTGATGAACTTAAGAAGAGACTCGACGGCAAGACCTATTTTAGCATTGCGGATGGGCCATGGATTCATGGATTACAGCGACGCTTCAAATCGGGGCACAGGATGTGTGTTGATGCAAAAGGATAAGGTAATTGCCTATGCTTCTCGGCGATTGAAACCGTCTGAAGTAAATTACCCGACTCATGATCTGGAGTTAGCAAATGTAGTCTTTGCCTTGAAAATTTGGAGACATTATTTGTACGGCACTCATTGTCGATCTTTACAGATCATAAGAGCCTCAAGTACATTTTCAATGTAAAGAATTAAACATGAGGCGTAGAAGGTGGTGGAATTGATCAAGGATTACGACTTAGAGATTCTCTATCATCCGGGAAAGCAAACGTTGTAGCCGATGCATTGAGCCGTAAACCTGTTTCTCTTCGAGTGTTGGAAGCACTTACGTCCCAAACCAAAGATTCAACGAGAACCGATCCGCGAAGGGATTGAAGTATGGGCACCAGGAATTCAAGGGCAACTATATGTGATGGAACTGACTTCGTCACTAGTCGAGGAAATCAAATCTAAGCAGTTGAACGATTCTCTGATCCTTCGGTTATGTGATGAAGTAAAGAAAGGAAAAGCCCCAGGGTTCGTGATACAAGACGATGGAGTTCTGAGATTTCAGAGTCGACCTTGCGTTCCCGATGATGATGATTTGAGACGGACTATTCTGAAGGAAGCCCACAGCGCGCCCTATTCCATTCACCCGGGCAGCAGTAAGATGTATAAGGATTTAAAACAAAATTTCTGGTGGGGGAATATGAAGAAGGACGTAGCAGAGTACATTTCGAGGTGCTTGACTTGTCGGCAAGTTAAGATTGAACATCAGCGACCCGCCGGAATGTTAAATCCGCTTCCGATCCCTGAATGGAAGTGGGAGGACATCTCGATGGATTTCATCACCAGTATGCCAAGGACTAGAACGGGAATGAACATGATTTGGGTTGTAGTTGATCGACTAACCAAGTCGGCTCATTTCCTAGGGATTAAAGATACATGGGGACCCGAGAGATTGGCGCGAGTATTTATTGCGGAGATAGTCAGATTGCATGGGACGCCGAAGACCATTATTTCGGATCGAGATGGTCGTTTCGTGTCGCACTTTTGGAAAGCAGTTCACAGGGCTCTGGGGACTGAGCTCAACTTTAGCACGGCTTATCATCCCCAAACGGACGGTCAGTCCGAAAGGACTATACAAACAGTAGAGGACATGCTTAGAGCCTGTGCTTTTGATTGGTCAACTGATTGGGAAGTTCATTTGCCATTGATTGAATTCACTTATAATAATAGTTGGCATGCTTCTATTAAGATGTCACCATTTGAAGCTTTGTACGGGAGAAGATGCCGATCACCCCTGTGTTGGGATGATTCGTCGTATTTGATCGGGACGGAACCGGAATTGATAATTCAGACTCAAGAGAAGATAACTTTGATTCGAGAAAGACTGTTGACTGCCCAGAGTCGACAGAAGTCTTATGCAGATGTACGTCGTCGCCCTCTAGAGTTCGACGCTGGGGACCATGTACTAGTGAAGGTGTCTCCTACACGAGGGATTTTCCGTTTTGGGAGGAGTGGCAAGCTTAGTCCTAGATATATCGGACCATTCGAGATCCTCGAGAGGGTTGGAGATTTAGCATACAGGTTGGCCTTACCGCCATCGCTGAGTCACGTTCACAATGTGTTTCATGTATCCCAATTGCGGAAGTATGTACCGGACCCCAGTAACGTCATTGAATTCGACGAGATCGAGATAGCTAATGATGGCACCTTCGAAGAGAGACCAATCAAGATACTTGAGAGTCGGATCAAACAATTGAGGAATAAACCAATACACTTGGTTAAAGTACAATGGTCACGACACTGAGTCGAAGAGGCCACTTGGGAAATGGAGGACAGTATGAAGGCTAGATATCCAGAGTTGTTTTCATCTTAAGTTTCGGGACGAAACTTCTTTTTAGGGAGGAAGGATGTAATACCCGAGATTTCTGATATGTATTTGGAACTTGTAACCTTGTAATTGTTGCACTTTGATCTGAGTATTATTCTCCGTATTTCATAATCCGATGTTGTTGAGCGTATGATTTCATGTATGTGATTTAAAAATTGTAATTCTGCGCATGTAGCTCACGCTATCGGCTATGTGTAGCGTACGCTAACATGGATCCTTAGCGCACGCTACAAAGGAGCATTAGCGCACGCTATGCGTGGTCAATATGATTGAGACATGTGGTAGGTGAGATCGGCCGGGATCTTGGTCGGATTGTGTCGGGATGAACACAGGCGGCTTTGGAAAAGCGAGTCAACGCCCGTAGCGCACGCTATCGACATGAGCATAGCGCACGCTAAGTGCCGAGTACGGTGAAGTCGATGGCCGTTAGCGCACGCTACGAGCATGGACTAGCGCGCGCTAATAACCATTTCCTATAAATAGATGAGATCCTTTTCGTGTTTTCAGTCCTTTCTTTTCCCACCTCCGAATTCTTATACTTAGAGTATTACTCTCAACATCCTAAACATTTCATATCCACATCCTAGCTCGTGTTGAAGATTGTTGATCATTGGGGATTGGTGTTCAAGCCTTCGACGTTGGATTTCTTCAATTTCCTCCTTGTTCTTCACTACTTTGAGGTAGGTGATTCTTCACCAATATTAGTAGTGTTCTAAAGGACGTTTGATCATGTTTATCTAGTCAGTTAGATTCGTTAATAGTCGAACATCATGTGTTAGAAGGATATTTTCGAAATTTCGGCACTTATTCATCGTATGAACCTTTGAACCGTTTTAGTATAAGGACTTCTTAGCATTTTCAAACCGATTTATGATCAGTATATGGAGATTTTCAAGTTCTTATGCGTTTTTATTAAGGAATCATACGTTTTAGGTCATCTAACGGATTGAACTCAGGATATCCCTTGAAGATCTAAGATGAATTATGGTGTTGAGATGATTATACGTATCTTTGTATCTCATAGTCATTTAGTACGTATAGAACTTTCACAAACCTTATTAGCATGATATGCTCGGGTATGACTTGTATTATCACCATAGAATTCATGAGTTCATCACCATTAGATCCAGTTTTCTACCAGTAGTAATCTGCCATCCACGGTTAGCACACGCTAACATATATAAGTTAACGTGCGCTATCGGGGATAAGTTAACGCACGCTACGTTTGGTACGTAACGTACGTTATGACATCAGCCGAGTCAGTCGGCTGATCAGAGAGAACTGTCAGTCCGTGGCTAGCGTACGCTAGGCTTAGACGATAGCGTACGCTAACAGGCAGGATTAGCGCACGCTACATTGAGTACGTAGCGTACACTAAGTGGTTCAGGCAGATTGCATATTTTGAGCTTTTGGGCCGTAGATCGAATTGTTAGGCAATCGTTCGACTTGAGATGATTTGTATATCATTTCTTTTGTTAAGGTTCGAGCTTGCTACGTTGATTGAAGGAGGCGGCCTTCGAGTGTGTTGAGATCATTGAAGTGTTTCGTTCTTGCCATCTTCGAGGCAAGTATCGTAATGTGTTAAAATTGGTATTTTGAGCATGTTTGTGGTTTATTCATGTTGTTGAACATGGAAATTATTGTTGTTAAATTGTCATGATATTCGTTATCTAGTGTTTGTATGTTCATATTGATGAACATAATGATTTGGCATATGTGTATGCATGAGTTGTGTTTGTGTACGTTGTACGATCTATGCTGAGGGCGCTGGATCGGATGTCCACCTCGTGTTGGTCCGACGGGATCATCTTGGGATCTAGGCTGAGGGCGCTGGATCATTGGATGGGTTATTTCCACCTCGTGTTGGTCCGACGGGATCATCTTGGGATCTATGCTGAGGGCGCTGGATCATTGGAATACCCATGCTGTGTTAATGGAATCTTGTGGATTCGCATTATCGGATTCCGGTAGCGGAAGTCCGTGTGGTGTATCTTGTTATGTATGATTGATGCATATTTGATTTGTTTAAATGATACTTGTACTAGCATCGTTTTGCTAACCCCTTCAGGGGTGGACATTTGTTTTGATGTTCAGGTAGCCGAGGAGAAGGAAAGCGACAACGATGCAAGCGTGACGACGAAGGGGTTCAGTGATGTTTGTTGTTGTTGGTGATTTGTTTTCTTGTTTTGATTTCAGTACTCGAGTACGTGTGTCTTATTAATATCATTTCGATATGGTTGCATTAATTACTCGTTGAACCACTTGAATGGTTTTGTAAACTTGAATTTCCGCAGTATTGATGTCTTATATTTACATTTCTTTTAAATCAGCCTTGTAAATCCTTACTTAAAGGGTTTACGGTAATTATTCCGAATATCTCGGGTGTTACGAATATGGTATCGTAGATAAGAATTATGGATATCTTGGCAATGGGTTTTAAGTTGGGTCATTTTACGTTATTGATTTACGAGTTGTTCGTAACATCACTGTCACCAAAAGTCGTCATGTGGACCGTGGTTGTAAGTCTCCTAATCTCTTATACTACCGTTTTACTTAATTACTTGTTTTGTGAGTATTGACGGGCTTTATTTCGTAAACTTTGTCACAGGTATTGAGGAATTGTGTTTATAGTATGTTGAGAGGAGGACGTGGACGCGGACGTGGTCGTGGATGCGGACGGGGTAACATGAGACAGAGGATTCCGCAACTACCCCTGCATTATCGGCTAGTCGAACCGATTCCCATTCGAGGGCGCAAGGATCGGCGAATGACGACGCAAATCCTAACATGCCGGGAGTGCTTCAACAGTGGTGGCGCAGATAAACCAGTTCGCCCATGTAGTCGACCGCATGCGAGGCAGCGATGGGGACAAAGGCACCACGAGGATAACCGGGAGACAGATGGCTTCTTTGAGGTGGTCAAATTTCACTGCCAAAATTTGACGGATCTGTGAGGCAATTACTTGGGATCACCGGCTCAAGGAGTTAGAGAAGATATTCGCGGGTCTTAAGCTGTCGAGGACCGGAAGGTTCCCATTGCCCAAGATTTTTGACCGGGAGGCCTTTGATTGGTGGGAAGCTATTCGACCCGAGAATCATAATGCGGATTGGACGGAATTCAAATTAATGATGGAAGCACAGTATTGTCCTCGTCCAGTTAGAGAGGCAAAGATCCGAGAGTTTTTCTCACCACAGAGTTCGGAAGCATCTGTGACAGATGTAATCAAAACTTTTAATCATCAGCTGACTTGTGTGCGACACTTGGTCAGAACGGAGGCAGAAAAGATTTTTCATTTCGATATGCGGATGAAGCCGGAGATTCAGCAATACATGTCCGGATTCGAGTGTACTACGTTGCGACAGTATCATGACAAAGTGCTGGCCTACGACATGAAAGAGGCGGCGGTGGAGAAATCAGTGGAGGCGAAGAAGCAGAAGATGACCGGCAGCTTCTCAGAAAACAAGAGTGTTGGGCCCCGCAAGGGCCAGTCTTCCTTTTATTCGGCTAGGAAACCTCCACATCCTTCCAGAGGTGGAAAGAAGTTACGGACTACATCAGCAGTTCCGAACGCATCAAAGAAATGCTACAATTGTGGTCGAGCAGGGCATATTCGACGTGACTGCCCCACATCTTCTGTGACTTGCTACGATTGTGGAAAAGAAGGACACCGTGCGGCTTTCTGTGGAGTTGCTACTAGGTCTTTTGGTACTCGCACTCCAGCGCCAGTTCCGAAGGAGATAAGTGTGAACCAGACACAACAGAGTGGATTTCAGCAGCAGAACGTTGGGAAGAGAGAGACATCCAGTGCTGGGTCCGTTCCTCCGCGCCTGTATGAGATGAGGAAATCTGACGATCAGAACACTGCTGTTGCATCAGGTACGATTCAGATCCTTTTGCAACCAGTTAGTGTTTTATTCGATTCCGGAGCTACACATTCTTTTGTATTATTGAACTGTGTAAATCGTTTAAAAATCTCGTGCTTATTTGATTGTGAACCATATGTTGTGGGTTTGCCGAGTGGAGAGAAAATTATGGGAACCCTAGAGGCTAGAGATTTTCCGGTGTCTAGAGGAGGGAGAGATTGGCCATCGAATCTTATTGTAGTTGACATCTACGGTGACGATTTAATTCTCGGAGACGATTGGCTCAACCGTTATGGAGCTATTCTGAATTACCGAGAGAGAGTCATTTCTATCATTGCTGATGACGGATCTGAACACTTATTTCGAGGGTGGAGACCGGGAAGCTCGGGAAAATTGATCAAAGCAATGAAAGCCGTGAAATTACTGAAGCAAGGATGTCATGGACTTTGGTGTTATGCCATGAGGAAAGAGGAAGGAGTAGAGCTCTCGTCTATTTCAGTTGTGAATGAGTTCTCGGATGTATTTCTGACGAACTACAGGTTACCTCCGCAGAGAAGTGGAATTCACTATCGAATTAGAGCACTGAGCGGCTCCTATTTCGAGCACCATACCACATGGCGCCAACCGAGATGTATGAACTCAAGAAGCAACTGGAGGAATTGTTACAGAAGGGCTATATTCAACCTAGCGTTTCTCCTTGGGGAGCGCCCGTTCTCTTTGTCCGGAAGAAAGACGGATCCCTCCGACTGTGTATTGATTACAGGGAGCTCAATAAGATGACGATCAAGAATAAGTATCCTATACCTCGGATCGACGACTTGTTTGATCAACTGCAAGGGGCAAGGGTATTCTCGAAGATTGACTTGCGATCAAGATACCATCAGTTGAGGATTAAGGAATCGGATATACTAAAGTCTGCTTTCAGGTCCCGGTACGGGCATTATGAATTCGTAGTGATGTGGACTTACCAATGCTCCTGCGGTGTTCATGCAATTGATGAATCGGGTATTCTTGGAATACTTGGATAAATTTGTGGTCGTCTTCATTGATGACATCTTGATATATTCGAGGGACGCAAAGGAGCATGCCGAACATTTACGGGTGGTTTTGAGCACCTTGAGGGAGGAACAGCTGTATGCAAAGCTTTCAAAATGCGAGTTCTGGCTCAGGGAGGTAACTTTCCTGGGGCATGTGATATCAGCTGACGGAGTTCAGGTGGACCCGAAGAAAGTCGAAGCAATCTTGGAATGGGAAGCTCCTAATAATGTGAAAGAAGTCCAGAGTTTCCTAGGACTTGCTGGATATTATCGCCGCTTTGTAGAGGGATTTTCCAAGATTTTTCGTCCGCTCACTCAGCTGTTACAGAAAACTCAAAAGTTTAAGTGGGATGAGAAATGCCAGGCTGGTTTTGATGAACTTAAGAAGAGACTGACGACAGCACCTATTTTAGCATTGCCAGATGGAACTGATGGATTCATGGTTTACAGCGACGCTTCAAATCAGGGCCTGGGATGTGTGTTGATGCAAAAGGATAAAGTAATTGCCTATGCTTCTCGGCAGTTGAAACCGTACGAAGTAAATTACCCGACTCATGATCTGGAGTTAGCAGCTGTAGTCTTTGCCTTGAAAATTTGGAGACATTATTTGTACGGCACTCATTGTCAGATCTTTACAGATCATAAGAGCCTCAAGTACATTTTCAGTCAGAAAGAATTAAACATGAGGCAGAGAAGGTGGCTGGAATTGATCAAGGATTACGACTTAGAGATTCTCTATCATCCGGGGAAAGCAAACGTTGTAGCTGATGCATTGAGCCGTAAACCTGTTTCTCTTCGAGTGTTGGAAGCACTTACGTCCCAAACCAGCATTCAACGAGAACTGATCCGCGAAGGGATTGAAGTATGGGCACCAGGAATTCAAGGGCAACTATATGTGATGGAACTGACTTCGTCACTAGTCGAGGAAATCAAATCTAAGCAGTTGAACGATTCTCTGATCCTTCGGTTATGTGATGAAGTAAAGAAAGGAAAAGCCCCAGGGTTTGTGATACAAGACGATGGAGTTCTGAGATTTCAGAGTCGACTTTGCGTTCCCGATGATGATGATTTGAGACGGACTATTCTGAAGGAAGCCCACAGCGCGCCCTATTCCATTCACCCGGGCAGCAGTAAGATGTATAAGGATTTAAAACAAAACTTCTGGTGGGGGAATATGAAGAAGGACGTAGCAGAGTACATTTCGAGGTGCTTGACTTGTCAGCAAGTTAAGATTGAACATCATCGACCCGCCGGAATGTTAAAGCCGCTTCCGATCCCTGAATGGAAGTGGGAGGACATCTCGATGGATTTCATCACCAGTATGCCAAGGACTAGAACGGGAATGAACATGATTTGGTTGTAGTTGATCGACTAACCAAGTCGGCTCATTTCCTAGGGATTAAAGATACATGGGGACCCGAGAGATTGGCGCGAGTATTTATTGCGGAGATAGTCAGATTGCATGGGACGCCGAAGACCATTATTTCGGATCGAGATGGTCGTTTCGTGTCGCACTTTTGGAAAGCAGTTCACAGGGCTCTGGGGACTGAGCTCAACTTTAGCACGGCTTATCATCCCCAAACGGACGGTCAGTCCGAATGGACT
This sequence comes from Orobanche coerulescens, assembly GCA_033398695.1. NCBI lineage: Eukaryota > Viridiplantae > Streptophyta > Magnoliopsida > Lamiales > Orobanchaceae > Orobanche > Orobanche coerulescens. The sequence continues at coordinate 71,995,150 of CM065802.1, forward strand.
ATACTGGCTTGAGAGGACATGCTTAGAGCCTGTGCTTTTAATTGGTCAACTGATTGGGAAGTTCATTTGCCATTGATTGAATTCACTTATAATAATAGTTGGCATGCTTCTATTAAGATGTCACCATTTGAAGCTTTGTACGGGAGAAGATGCCGATCACCCCTGTGTTGGGATGATTTGTCGTATTTGATCGGGACGGAACCGGAATTGATAATTCAGACTCAAGAGAAGATAACTTTGATTCGATAAAGACTGTTGACTGCCCAGAGTCGACAGAAGTCTTATGCATATGTACGTCTTCGCCCTCTAGAGTTCGACGCTGGGGACCATGTACTATTGAAGGTGTCTCCTACACGAGGGATTTTCCGTTTTGGGAGGAGAGGCAAGCTTAGTCCTAGATATATCGGACCATTCGAGATCCTCGAGAGGGTTGGAGATTTAGCATATAGGTTGGCCTTACCGACATCGCTGAGTCACGTTCACAATGTGTTTCATGTATCCCAATTGCGGAAGTATGTACCGGACCCCAGTAACGTCATTGAATTCGACGAGATCGAGATAGCTAATGATGGCACCTTCGAAGAGAGACCAATCAAGATACTTGAGAGTCGGATCAAACAATTGAGGAATAAACCAATACACTTGGTTAAAGTACAATGGTCACGACACGGAGTCGAAGAGGCCACTTGGGAAACGGAGGACAGTATGAAGGCTAGATATCCAGAGTTGTTTTCATCTTAAGTTTCGGGACAAAAATTCTTTTTAGGGAGGAAGGATGTAATACCCGAGATTTCTGATATGTATTTGGAACTTGTAACCTTGTAATTGTTGCACTTTGATCTGAGTATTATTCTCCGTATTTCATAATCCGATGTTGTTGAGCGTATGATTTCATGTATGTGATTTAAAAATTGTAATTCTGCGCATGTAGCTCACGCTATCGACTATGTGTAGCGTACGCTAACATGGATCCTTAGCGCACGCTACAAAGGAGAATTAGCGCACGCTATGCGTGGTCAATATGATTGAGACATGTGGTAGGTGAGATCAGGCCGGGGATCTTGGTCGGATTGTGTCGGGATGAACCTGGACGGCTTTCGGGAAAAGCCAAGTCAACGCCGTAGCGCACGCTACTGACATGAGCATAGCGCACGCTAAGTGCCGAGTACAGTGAAGTCAGTAAGCCGTTAGCGCACGCTACGAGCATGGACTAGCGCGCGCTAATAACCATTTCCTATAAATAGGACAGCATCCTTTTCGTGTTTTCAGTCCTTTCTTTTCCCACCTCCGAATTCTTATACTTAGAGTATTACTCTCAACATCTTAAACATTTCATATCCACATCCTAGCTCGTGTTGAAGATTGTTGATCATTGTGGATTGGTGTTCAAGCCTTCGACGTTGGATTTCTTCGATTTCCTCCTTGTTCTTCACTACTTTGAGGTAGGTGATTCTTCACCAATATTAGTAGTGTTCTAAAGGACGTTTGATCATGTTTATCTAGTCAGTTAGATTCGTTAATAGTCGAACATCATGTGTTATAAGGATATTTTCGAAATTTCGGCACTTATTCATCGTATGAACCTTTGAACCGTTTTAGTATAAGGACTCCTTAGCATTTTCAAACCGATTTATGATCAGTATATGGAGATTTTCAAGTTCTTATGCGTTTTTATTAAGGAATCATACGTTTTAGGTCATCTAACGGATTGAACTCAGGATATCCCTTGAAGATCTAAGATGAATTATGGTGTTGAGATGATTATACGTATCTTTGTATCTCATAGTCATTTAGTACGTATAGAACTTTCACAAACCTTATTAGCATGATATGCTCGGGTATGACTTGTATTATCACCATAGAATTCATGAGTTCATCACCATTAGATCCAGTTTTCTACCAGTAGTAATCTGCCATCCAAGGTTAGCACACGCTAACATATATAAGTTAACGTGCGCTATCGGGGATAAGTTAACGCACGCTACGTTTGGTACGTAACGTACGTTATGACATCAGCCGAGTCAGTCGGCTGATCAGAGAGAATTGTCAGTCCGTGGCTAGCGTACGCTAGGCTTAGACGATAGCGTACGCTAACAGGCAGGATTAGCGCACGCTACATAGAGTACGTAGCGTACGCTAAGTGGTTCAGGCAGATTGCATATTTTGAGCTTTTGGGCCGTAGATCGAATTGTTAGGCAATCGTTCGACTTGAGATGATTTGTATATCATTTCTTTTGTTAAGGTTCGAGCTTGCTACGTTGATCGAAGGAGGCGGCCTTCGAGTGTGTTGAGATCATTGAAGTGTTTCGTTCTTGCCATCTTCGAGGCAAGTATCGTAATGTGTTAAAATTGGTATTTTGAGCATGTTTGTGGTTTATTCATGTTGTTGAACATGGAAATTATTGTTGTTAAATTGTCATGATATTCGTTATCTAGTGTTTGTATGTTCATATTGATGAACATAATGATTTGGCATATGTGTATGCATGAGTTGTGTTTGTGTACGTTGTACGATCTATGCTGATGGCGCTGGATCGGATGTCCACCTCGTGTTGGTCCGACGGGATCATCTTGGGATCTAGGCTGAGGGCGCTGGATCATTGGATGGGTTATTTCCACCTCGTGTTGGTCCGACGGGATCATCTTGGGATCTATCTTTGAGGCGGCTGGATCATTGGAATACCCATGCTGTGTTAATGGAATCTTGTGGATTCGCATTATCGGATTCCGGTAGCGGAAGTCCGTGTGGTGTATCTTGTTATGTATGATTGATGCATATTTGATTTGTTTAAATGATACTTGTACTAGAATCGTTTTGCTAACCCCTTCGGGGGTGGACATTTGTTTTGATGTTCAGGTAGCCGAGGAGCAGGAAAGCGACCACGATCTGGCGTGACGACGAAGGGGTTCGATGATGTTTGTTGTTGTTGGTGATTTGTTTTCTTGTTTTGATTTCGGTACTCGAGTACGCGTGTCTTATTAATATCATTTCGATATGGTTGTATTAATTACTCGTTGAACCACTTGAATGGTTTTGTAAACTTGAATTTCCGCAGATTGATGTCTTATATTTACATTTCTTTTAAATCGGCCTTGTAAATCCTTACTTAAAGGGTTTACGGCATTTAATTATTCCGAATATCTCGGGTGTTACGAATATGGTATCGTAGATAAGAATTATGGATATCTTGGCAATCGGGTTTTAAGTTGGAGTGCATTTACGTTATTGATTTACGAGTTGTTCGTAACATCACTGTTCAGCCAAAAGTCGTCATGTGGACCGTGGTTGTAAGTCTCCTAATCTCTTATACTACCGTTTTACTTAATTACTGTTTTGTGAGTATTGACGGGCTTTATTTCGTAAACTTTGTCCTGGGTATTGAGGAATTGTGTTTATAGTATGTTGAGAGGAGGACGTGGACGCGGACGTGGTCGTGGATGCGGACGGGGTAACATGAGACAAGAGGATTCCGCAACTACCCCAGAATTATCAGCTAGTCGAACTGATTCCCATTCTGGAGGGCAGCAAGGATCAGCGAATGACGACGCAAATCCTAACATGCCGGGAGTGCTTCAACAGGTGGTGGCGCAGATAAACCAGTTCGCCCATGTAGTCGACCGCATGCAGACGACGATGGGACAGCAGCACCACGAGGATAACCGGGGAGACAGATGGCTTGCTGAGGTGGTCAAATTTCACCTGCCAAAATTTGACGGATCTGCAGAGGCAATTACTTGGGATCACTGGCTCAAGGAGTTAGAGAAGATATTCGCGGGTCTTAACTGTCCCGAGGACCGGAAGGTTCCCATTGCCCAGTATTTTCTGACTGGGGAGGCCTTTGATTGGTGGGAAGCTATTCGACCCGAGAATCATAATGCGGATTGGACGGAATTCAAATTAATGATGGAAGCACAGTATTGTCCTCGTCCAGTTAGAGAGGCAAAGATCCGAGAGTTTTTCTCACCCACGAGTTGAAGCATCTGTGATGGATGTAATCAAAACTTTTAATCATCGGTGACTTGTGTGCGACACTTGGTGAGAATGGAGGCGAAAAGATTTTTCATTTCGATATGCGGATGAAGCCGGAGATTCAAAGATACATGTCGGATTCGAGTGTACTACGTTGCGGCAGTATCATGACAAAGTGCTGGCCTACGACATGAAAGAGGCGGCGGTGGAGAAATCGGTGGAGGCGAAGAAGCAGAAGATGACCGCGGCTTCTCGTAAAACAAGAGTGGTGGGCCCCGCAAGGCAGGTCTTCCTTTATTCGGCTAGGAAACCTCCACATCCTTCCGAGAGGTGGAAAGAAGTTCCGGACTACATCGGCGATTCGACGCATCAAAGAAATGCTACAATTGTGGTCGAGCGGGGCATATTCGCGTGGCGCCCCACATCTTACGCGACTTGCTACGATTGTGGACAAGAAGGACACCGTGCGGCTTTACGTGGAGTTGCTACTAGGTCTTTGGTACTCGCACTCCAGCGCGATTCGAAGGAGATAAGTGTGAACCGGAACCTGTGAGTGGATTTCAAAGACATAACGTTGGGAAGAGAGAGACATCCAGTCTTTGGGTCCGTTCCTCGCGCTATGCGAGATGAGGAAATCGGCGTAACACTTCTTTGTTGCATCAGGTACGATTCAGATCCTTTTGCAACCAGTTAGTGTTTTATTCGATTCCGGAGCTACACATTCTTTTGTATTATTGAACTGTGTAAATCATTTAAAAATCTCGTGCTTATTTGATTGTGAACCATATGTTGTGGGTTTGCCGAGTGGAGAGAAAATTATGGGAACCCTAGAGGCTAGAGATTTTCCGGTGTCTATAGGAGGGAGAGATTGGCCATCGAATCTTATTGTAGTTGACATCTACGGTGACGATTTAATTCTCGGAGACGATTGGCTCAACCGTTATGGAGCTATTCTTAATTACCGAGAAAGAGTCATTTCTATCATTGCTGATGACGGATCTGAACACTTATTTCGACGGTGGAGACCGGGAAGCTCGGGAAAATTGATCAAAGCTATAAAAGCCGTGAAATTATTGAAGCAAGGATGTCATGGACTTTGGTGTTATGCCATGAGGAAAGAGGAAGGAGTAGAGCTCTCGTCTATTTCAGTTGTGAATGAGTTCTCAGATGTATTTCCTGACGAACTACCTGGGTTACCTCCGCAGAGAGAAGTGGAATTCACTATCGAATTAGAGCCTGGAGCAGCTCCTATTTCCAGAGCACCATACCACATGGCGCCAACCGAGATGTATGAACTCAAGAAGCAACTGGAGGAATTGTTACAGAAGGGCTATATTCAACCTAGCGTTTCTCCTTGGGGAGCGCCCGTTCTCTTTGTCCGGAAGAAAGACGGATCCCTCCGACTGTGTATTGATTACAGGGAGCTCAATAAGATGACTATCAAGAATAAGTATCCTATACCTCGGATCGACGACTTGTTTGATCAACTGCAAGGGGCAAGGGTATTCTCGAAGATTGACTTGCGATCAAGATACCATCAGTTGAGGATTAAGGAATCGGATATACTAAAGTCTGCTTTCAGGTCCCGGTACGGGCATTATGAATTCGTAGTGATGCCGTTTGGACTTACCAATGCTCCTGCGGTGTTCATGCAATTGATGAATCGGGTATTCTTGGAATACTTGGATAAATTTGTGGTCGTCTTCATTGATGACATCTTGATATATTCGAGGGACGCAAAGGAGCATGCCGAACATTTACGGGTGGTTTTGAGCACCTTGAGGGAGGAACAGTTGTATGCAAAGCTTTCAAAATGCGAGTTCTGGCTCAGGGAGGTAACTTTCCTGGGGCATGTGATATCAGCTGACGGAGTTCAGGTGGACCCGAAGAAAGTCGAAGCAATCTTGGAATGGGAAGCTCCTAATAATGTGAAAGAAGTCCGGAGTTTCCTAGGACTTGCTGGATATTATCGCCGCTTTGTAGAGGGATTTTCCAAGATTTTTCGTCCGCTCACTCATTTATTCTGAGAAAACTCAAAAGTTTAAGTGGGATGAGAAATGCAGTGGTTTTGATGAACTTAAGAAGAGGCGACGACAAGACCTATTTTAGCATTGCCGGATGGGCCCGATGGATTCATGGTTTACAGCGACGCTTCAAATCAGGGCCTGGGATGTGTGTTGATGCAAAAGGATAAAGTAATTGCCTATGCTTCTCGACAGTTGAAACCGTACGAAGTAAATTACCCGACTCATGATCTGGAGTTAGCAGCTGTAGTCTTTGCCTTGAAAATTTGGAGACATTATTTGTACGACACTCATTGTCAGATCTTTACAGATCATAAGAGCCTCAAGTACATTTTCAGTCAGAAAGAATTAAACATGAGGCAGAGAAGGTGGCTGGAATTGATCAAGGATTACGACTTAGAGATTCTCTATCATCCGGGGAAAGCAAACGTTGTAGCTGATGCATTGAGCCGTAAACCTGTTTCTCTTCGAGTGTTGGAAGCACTTACGTCCCAAACCAGCATTCAACGAGAACTGATCCGCGAAGGGATTGAAGTATGGGCACCAGGAATTCAAGGGCAACTATATGTGATGGAACTGACTTCGTCACTAGTCGAGGAAATCAAATCTAAGCAGTTGGATGATTCTCTGATCCTTCGGTTATGTGATGAAGTAAAGAAAGGAAAAGCCCCAGGGTTCGTGATACAAGACGATGGAGTTCTGAGATTTCAGAGTCGACTTTGCGTTCCCGATGATGATGATTTGAGACGGACTATTCTGAAGGAAGCCCATAGCGCGCCCTATTCCATTCACCCGGCGTGATAAGATGTATAAGGATTTAAAACAAAACTTCCGGTGGGGAATATGAAGAAGGACATAGCGATGCGTTTGAGGTGCTTGACTTGTCGGCAAGTTAAGATTGAACATCGGCGACCAGCCGAATGTTAAAGCCGCTTCCGATCCCTGAATGGAAGTGGGAGGACATCTCGATGGATTTCATCACCAGTATGCCAAGGACTAGAACGGGAATGAACATGATTTGGGTTGTAGTTGATCGACTAACCAAGTCGGCTCATTTCCTAGGGATTGAAGATACATGGGGACCCGAGAGATTGGCGCGAGTATTTATTGTGGAGATAGTCAGATTGCATGGGACGCCGAAGACCATTATTTCGGATCGAGATGGTCGTTTCGTGTCGCACTTTTGGAAAGCAGTTCACAGGGCTCTGGGGACTGAGCTCAACTTTAGCACGGCTTATCATCCCCAAACGGACGGTCAGTCCGAAAGGACTATACAAACAGTAGAGGACATGCTTAGAGCCTGTGCTTTTGATTGGTCAACTGATTGGGAAGTTCATTTGCCATTGATTGAATTCACTTATAATAATAGTTGGCATGCTTCTATTAAGATGGCACCATTTGAAGCTTTGTACGGGAGAAGATTCCGATCACCCCTGTGTTGGGATGATTAGTCGGATTTGATCGGGGCCAGGCAGGAATTGATAATTCGGACTCAAGAGAAGATAACTTTGATTCGAGAAAGACTATTGGCGCGAGTCGGACGAAGTCTTATGCGGATGTACGTCGTGGCCCTCTAGAGTTCGGCCAGGGACCATGTACTATTGAAGGTGTCTCCTACGAGGGATTTTCCGTTTTGGGAGGAGAGGCAAGCTTAGTCCTAGATATATCGGACCATTCGAGATCCTCGAGAGGTTGGAGATTTAGCATACGAGTTGGCCTTACCGCCATCGCCGAGTCACGTTCACAATGTGTTTCACGTATCCCAATTGCGGAAGTATATACGGACCCGATCACGTCATTGAATTCGACGAGATCGAGATAGCTAATGATGGCACCTTCGAAGAGAGACCAATCAAGATACTTGAGAGTCGGATCAAACAATTGAGGAATAAACCAATACACTTGGTTAAAGTACAATGGTCACGACACGGAGTCGAAGAGGCCACTTGGGAAACGGAGGACAGTATGAAGGCTAGATATCCAGAGTTGTTTTCATCTTAAGTTTCGGGACGAAACTTCTTTTTAGGGAGGAAGGATGTAATACCCGAGATTTCTGATATGTATTTGGAACTTGTAACCTTGTAATTGTTGCACTTTGATCTGAGTATTATTCTCCGTATTTCATAATCCGATGTTGTTGAGCGTATGATTTCATGTATGTGATTTAAAAATTGTAATTCTGCGCATGTAGCGCACGCTATCGGCTATGTGTAGCGTACGCTAACATGGATCCTTAGCGCACGCTACAAAGGAGCATTAGCGCACGCTATGCGTGGTCAATATGATTGAGACATGTGGTAGGTGAGATCAGGCCGGGGATCTTGGTCGGATTGTGTCGGGATGAACCTGGATGACTTTCGGGAAAAGCCAAGTCAACGCCGTAGCGCACGCTACTGACATGAGCATAGCGCACGCTAAGTGCCGAGCACAGTGAAGTCAGTAAGCCGTTAGCGCACGCTACGAGCATGGACTAGCGCACGCTAATAACCATTTCCTATAAATAGGACAGCATCCTTTTCGTGTTTTCAGTCCTTTCTTTTCCCACCTCCGAATTCTTATACTTAGAGTATTACTCTCAACATCCTAAACACTTCATATCCACATCCTAGTTCGTGTTGAAGATTGTTGATCATTGGGGATTGGTGTTCAAGCCTTCGACGTTGGATTTCTTCGATTTCCTCCTTGTTCTTAACTACTTTGAGGTAGGTGATTCTTCACCAATATTAGTAGTGTTCTAAAGGATGTTTATCATGTTTATCTAGTCAGTTAGATTCGTTAATAGTCGAACATCATGTGTTAGAAGGATATTTTTGACATTTCGGCACTTATTCATCGTATGAACCTTTGAACTGTTTTAGTATAAGGACTCCTTAGCATTTTCAAACCGATTTGTGATCAGTATATGGAGATTTTCAAGTTCTTATGCGTTTTTATTAAGGAATCATACGTTTTGGGTCATCTAACGGATTGAACTCAGGATATCCCTTGAAGATCTAAGATGAATTATGGTGTTGAGATGATTATACGTATCTTTGTATCTCATAGTCATTTAGTATGTATAGAACTTTCACAAACCTTATTAGAATGATATGCTCGGGGATGACTTGTATTATCACCATAGAATTCATGAGTTCATCACCATTAGATCCAGTTTTCTACCAGTAGTAATCTGCCATGCAAGGTTAGCGCACGCTAACATACGTAAGTTAACGTGCGCTATCGGGGATAAGTTAACGCACGCTACGTTTGGTACGTAACGTACGTTATGACATCAGCCGAGTCAGTCGGCTGATCAGAGAGAACTGTCAGTCCGTGGCTAGCGTACGCTAGGCTTAGACGATAGCGTACGCTAACAGGCAGGATTAGTGCACGCTACATAGAGTACGTAGCGTACGCTAAGTGGTTCAGGCAGATTGCATATTTTGAGCTTTTGGGCCGTAGATCGAATTGTTAGGCAATCGTTCGACTTGAGATGATTTGTATATCATTTCTTTTGTTAAGATTCGAGCTTGCTACGTTGATGAAAGGAGGCGGCCTTCGAGTGTGTTGAGATCATTGAAGTGTTTCGTTCTTGCCATCTTCGAGGCAAGTATCGTAATGTGTTAAAATTGGTATTTTGAGCATGTTTGTGGTTTAATCATGTTGTTGAACATGGAAATTATTGTTGTTAAATTGTCATGATATTCGTTATCTAGTGTTTGTATGTTCATATTGATGAACATAATGATTTGGCATATGTGTATGCATGAGTTGTGTTTGTGTACGTTGTACGATCTATGCTGAGGGCGCTGGATCGGATGTCCACCTCGTGTTGGTCCGACGGGATCATCTTGGGATCTAGGCTGAGGGCGCTGGATCATTGGACGGGTTATTTCCACCTCGTGTTGGTCCGACGGGATCATCTTGGGATCTATGCTGAGGGCGCTGGATCATTGGAATACCCATGCTGTGTTAATGGAATCTTGTGGATTCGCATTATCGGATTCCGGTAGCAGAAGTCCGTGTGGTGTATCTTGTTATGTATGATTGATGCATATTTGATTTGTTTAAATGATACTTGTACTAGCATCGTTTTGCTAACCCCTTTGGGGGTGGACATTTGTTTTGATGTTCAGGTAGCCGAGGAGCAGGGAAAGCGACCACGATGCGACGTGACGACGAAGGGGTTCAGTGATGTTTGTTGTTGGTGATTTGTTTTCTTGTTTTGATTTCAGTACTCGAGTACGCGTGTCTTATTAATATCATTTCGATATGGTTATATTAATTAATCGTTGAACCAGTTGAATGGTTTTGTAAACTTGAATTTCCGCAGTATTGATGTCTTATATTTACATTTCTTAAATCAGCCTTGTAAATCCTTACTTAAAGGGTTTACGGCACTGTAATTATTCCGAATATCTCGGGTGTTACAATTACATATAAGGTGTGTAAGACTTACACATTTATAATACAAAGTGAGATCAAATGATGTGATTCTAAATCTCATCCATTTGTCCTAAACCTTATATTATATGTCTAACACACCCCATATACCAAATGACACCTTCCAAGCATGATAAGGGCAATCCACTTGAGTTTGGTGAGAAAACGAGCCGAGCCACTCGGTATGTGTACCAGACGTTCTCGTGTCTAGTCCGTTAAGTACACTTCGTTTTTATCTCAAATGTATTTGTACTTAATTAATTAATCTAATTAATTGATTTTATCAAATACAAAATTATAATAATATATTTCCAAGAAATAATTATTTATGAATCAAATTAATCACCCAGTAATTAATTTCAATTCACTAGACCGCATGATTTATCAAATAAATCAAATTAGATATCTAATATCCAATATTAAAGAAGAGATAATAAATACATATTTTATCCATCAAATATCCTTGTGCGCGACTCCATAGGGATAAGTGTCAGTTTTATACACTTATCCGTGATTAGTATTGATATATTTCACCGATAAGTATGAGTTAAGTCTATTCGTTTTTGCTTTAAATTAATTAGTTTTTAATAATTTTATTTTTTTTAGGATGTAGATGTAAATTTAGCCTTAATCGGATTGAATTACTGATTTACTCAGGAAATAACATATTTATAAAATATTCTCTTTATTGAGTTTTTATGTATTCATGTTGTAGAGCTTTACGAGACGAGTTCGGTAGTCTTTCCGGATTCAAAATCAGAGCTATATATCAAAAGTTATCATCCGAAGAAGATTTGGGGCGACAATGCAAAAGTCTAAGAAATTCTGGGCTGAAAATGAAGTCTGAAACTCCATACGGGCGTATAAATAAAGTTACGGCCATAACTCACACATCAACTAATGTGCAAAAATCGAAGCCATGTTACGGCCGTAACATCTGAAAGTTACGGCCGTAAGTCCTCATAGTTACGGTCGTAACTCCTCAAAGTTACGGCCGTAACTCTTGACAGATGTATGATCATTTTTAAATCTTTTATACTTTTGGTCTATTATTGAGGGGGTGGCTGGCTTTGATCCGATCTAATATAATAATGCTGGAGTTTTGGAGCTATTAGATGACTTTAGATGTATAAATAGACCCCTTAGATCCATCATCAATCATCCTCCATCTTATATTTTTCCTACTTTGTAATATTTTTCTTTGTGTGAAGAACACACTTGTGTTCTTTAGAGTGTATGTAATAGTGGTTTAGCTTATGTTGTTGAGGGAGTTTATTGCTTCTTTCTCCTTTATCTACTAAGGGAGTTAGTATCAATTCTTTCCCTTTTTCAACTAATAATGACCACTCAAGCTTGTAATATGTTGAATAAAGCCTTCATGGGCTAAGTTATCCTTAGTTGGGATTATAAACAAGGTTTGTCATGTTATTTAAGTTTGTATAAATATCTATTGTGGATTACTTATTATTGTGTGTGATTTTCATTGTTTTACCAATCTTTATTTATTTGGCCAATAAATGATGATATTTTTGGTCTTCATATGTTTCGAAAGAAAATATGTTAATTAGATCAAATGATCTTCACTCTAAGTTGTTCTAGGGGATAGAAATATACCTCTAGACCTTAGATGATTCTTTGAGTTATTTTCATAAAACCTAATGCTATGTATTGAAGCCAATCAACATAGAAATATAGTGGATTGATTCAATATATAATGGGCATTTTGACATTCAAAAGAGGAACCGTCTTTTTAAGGAAAATCGAATCTACACAACATAATAAGTAAATTCATCTTATGATCTCCTATACATCTTCTATAACTAATGATGAACTAAGTTTGTAATCCCAACTATTTCATTTTACCCTTTTATTAATCTATTATTAGTGTAATCTTTCATTTCCTTAAATTTTAGAACTATTATTGCATTTTCCTTGTAATTGTCAAACCAAACTCTTAAATTGTGTGTTTCACTCATCTAAATCTCTATAACAAATAGATAAATAGTGTATAATTCAATATATACCCTAACTTCCTCGTGGGATCGATAAACCTGACTCAAAAAGTCCACTTACTACTTGATACGATATCGTGCACTTGCGATAGTTACACAAAAGACGTGTCAATAGGTCCGTCTTAGTCGGTAATGGGAGGAACCAAGGAGTACGGGTAACACTTAGTCAGTCTAGTTCTCCGTACCGTAACTCAACTAAGAACGTATGATCGGATCAATCCAAAACCATTATGTCGTTAATTCTGTATACGTATAAACCCTTCAATCATATGTCCCAGTCAAGTATTAGAGTCACGGTAAAGTAAAACCCTAGTGTAACTTGACTCTATGCATTTGTTAATGCAAACTGAGATCACCGGACTCTTGTGTATCAAATACAACTAGCTCTAACTACTTTGGCCAAAGCCTTATGATCTCATTTGCCATTAACCGCATAAGACATTTACCTGCTCAGTAACAGGAGAAAGAATCATATCTTGTATTCAATAGAGATTGCTACTTACCCACTAAGTTGTATTTCGAGGTTAACCCCACCAACCGGTGATTGGATCGAACTACTCTAATAACTAACTTAATGTCACAAACACATCTCGTACTAGAACCTGAAGTCAAATATCCATGTATACCTATCACAACCTTCCGATTCAATCATGGACAATACCTAAGTGATGTCCATGTGACCAAATCGAGGTGAGTCGTGTTTGAGTATACTAATCCCATTAGCATACCTATAATGTGTGCTTCCAAGAACTCTTAGTGAAGACAAGCACTCAAAATGTCAAAGTACACGTTATACAAGTATTGTTTAAACTTATAGCCAGTTAAGTTTTATCGATTGCGAACTAATTAAGCATTCGAGCCCTAAACACTTCCAGTGCCTATTTTCTTATCTTCATAAAGAGTGGAATGTTTGCTCTCAAATGCGAGGACTATTATTTTATATACCAAATCATAATGCCTATGATATATAATAATATAGAAATAATAAATGCCTTATTTAATATTCATAATTATAATACAATGCTCTCACTGTCTCATCCTATGAGTGGCATTCGAGGGAATATTCCTAACAATATCCCACTTTCACTCAATGCCACAAACTAATGTATCTAATACCCATACTCTCCAAGTGTTGCTCTAAGACCATCTGAGATAGTGGCTTGGTTAGTGGATCAACAACGTTATTTGCTGTGTCTACTCTCTGTAGTATTACATTCCCATTCTGAATCGTTTCTATAACAAAATGATATTTTCTCTCAACATGTTTGGTGTTGTGTGAGCCCTAGGCTCCTTAGCCTGTACAACAGCTCCGTCGTTGTCGCAAAATAGCGTCATGGGCTTCTATGCGTTAGGAATCACTTGAAGTTCCTCAGTGAACTTCTTAATCCAAAAAGCTTCTTTAGCAGCCTCCGTGGCTGCCTGATATTCGGCTTGACATGTAGAGATTGCAGTCATGCTTTGCTTGACATTTCTACAAGATACTGCTCCACTATTCAGAGTAAAGATATACCCTGAAGTGCATATCTTCACATCCATGTTCCCTGAGAAATTTGAATTTGTATAACCCTTCACTTTTAGTTCTCCACTGTCGTATGTAAGAACCAAGTCTTTAGTCCTATTCAGGTACTTAAGAATGTTCTTCACAGCAGTCCAATGTTCCTACCATGGATTTGACTGAAACTGACTTACCACTCTCACAACATAGGCTATGTCCGATATAGTGCAAATTATAGCATACATGAGGCTACCCACTGCCGAAGCATAAGACACCTTACTCTTTTTCTTTATGTCTTCCTCACTTTGAGGATACATTTCCAAGGAAAGTTATATGCCATGTCACACAGGTAGGAACCCTCTTTTAGAATCTTCCATCCTAAATCACTTCAGGATCTTTGAGGGCTTGGGAAAGACCTAACATTCTTTTCGCTTTATCCCGGTAGAGTCGAATACCCCGAATACAGGTGGATTCTACCAAGTCTTTCATTGAGAACTCTTTAGAAAGCCAAACTTTCACAGAACTGAGCATTCCGAAGTTGTTTCCTATAAGTAGAATGTCATACACATATAGTATTGAGAATGCAATTTTGATCCCACTAACCTTCTTGTAAATACAGGGCTCCTCTTTGTTTTGGACAAAATCAAACTCTTTTACTGTCTCGTTAAAATGAAGATTCCAACTTCGCGAAGCTTGCTTCAGTCCATAAATGGCATGCTGAAGTTTGCATACTTTATGAATATTGGTTTCGGATAGGAATCCCTTAGGCTGTTCCATGTAAATCTCCTCCTCGAAGAATCCATTAGGAATGCTGTTTTCACATCGATTTGCCATATTTCATAATCTAAGTGGGCTGCTATGGCAAGCATCATGCGAATAGACCTAACCATGGTTACAAACGAGAAGGTCTCAAAGTAATCGACTCTTTCTCTTTGGGAATAACTCTTTACCACAAGCCTAGCCTAATAGGTATCAACCTTGCCATCTCCATCAGTCTTTGTGTTATCGATCCATTTATTTCCAATAGGCACCATGCCTTTAGGATGATATACTAAAGTCCTAAAATCACATAAACAACTTCAAATGGACTCTTTCCCGTAGAAGGACTCACAGTAGAGTTGTAAGCAAATTCAGAACTTGATAAGATAGCATCCCATTGCTTTGTCCTTTTAGAGGCAAGACTTCAGAGTAGATTTCCCAAAGTGCGATTGATAACTTCAGTTTGACCACCCGTTTATTGATGAAATGCACTGCTATAGAGCAAATTAGTCCCCAAATTATTCTATTAACACCTCCAAAAATGACTAATAAACTTAGTATCATGATCAGAAAGGATATCATGAAGTTTGACAACTTCTTTAAAGTAAACCTCAGCAACGTAAGAAGCATCCATGGTTTTCTTGCATGGTATGAGATGAGCCATCTAATAAAACCTGTCAACCACAACAAAAATTTAACCAAAGCCCCTTTGTGTTTTTGGTAACGCCACAATGAAATCCATGTGAACAACTTCCCAAGGAGTGTCGGGAATAAGAAGCAGAGTTATAAGCCGATGTTTTGGATTTGACCCTTGCAAATTTGGCAAATGCGACACCTTTTCACAAACCTTGCAACATCTCAATAAACAGTAGGCCAAAAGTATTTTTCCTTGATTAACAGCAACGTCTTGTCTCGACCTAAGTGCCCACCGGGACCACCACCATGAAGTTATTTTATGATATATTCTCTAAGAGAACCCTTTGGAATACACAAGCTTGTCCCCTTGAAAAGAAAACCATCAAGCAGTTGAAAATCTCTACAATTCCCTTTGTTACATTCTTGAAAAACTTGCGAAAAATCAGGATCATTAACATGTATTCTCTAGTGCCACTTTATCCTTCAAGTCGGATACTCATATTATTTAGTAAGATAATCCTCCTGCTAAGTGCATAAGCCACTTTGTTAAGCTTCCCACTTTTATGTGTCAACACAAAAGTGTATTCTTGTAGGAAGGATATCCATCCAGCGTGCCTCCTGTTCAGATTTGCTTGAGAGTTAATGTACTTGAGAGCCTCATGTTCAGAATTGAGGATAAACTCCCTCTGGATAAGGTATGGACGCCAATGTCGAAGATCTTGAACAATGACATAGAGTTCCACGTCGTACGTTGAATACTTTATTTCCGTGTCATTTAATTTTTTACTAAAGAAAGCAAGTGGATGACCTTCTTGACTAAGCACATCACCAATCCCCACATGAGATGCATCATAATCAACTTCAAAGATTTTATCAAAGTTGGGCAGTGCAAGAACAGGTGCATTAGATAACCTTTATTTGACAACTTTGAAACTCTCTTCGGCCTATTGAGTCCAATTAAACTCTTCCTTCTTCAAGCAATCTGTTAGGGGGGCTGCAATGGTGCTGAAATTTCTGATAAATCTCCGATAAAACAAAGGTAATCCATAAAAGTTTCGAACTTCATGCAGGCTTCTAGGATTTGGCCTTTCCCGTATTGCTTTAACTTTCTCTTCATCCACCATGATGCCATCTGGAGCAAGAACGAAGCCAAGAAATATTAGACGATCAGTCATGAAAGAACAATTCTTGAGGTTCACATAAAGCTCCTCTTTCCTCAAAGTTAGCAAAACTTCTTTCAAGTGATTAATATGATCCGAAGGATTCCTGCTATAAACAAGAATGTCATCAAAGTAAACAACAACAAATTTACCAATGAAATTGCGAAGTGCTTGATTAATTATCCTCATTAAAGTGGTTGGAGCATTTGATAGGTCCTCCTCACAGGAGTAAAAATATTTATTATAATCACTACGTACACAACTACGTGACTATAATCAAACCTATCCTTGTATAGTTCACACAGATTGATACAAAGACCGACGCTTTCAACCGTTCACACAGATTGGTCAAAGCTAACTTCTTGACTTGCTTCTTCACACACAGTTCTAAAGCTTCATCTCTTCGATGCAGATCCGTCACACACAGTTCACGAAAAGCAAGACTTTCTCAGTCCACACAGGGCTGATGGTTTTCTTCAATGTAAGTACATTGGTTGAACAACAACTTGACTTTCTTGAGCTTTAGGCTAATGATGTGTTGTTCAGGGATGAGCACTTGTATATTTCTTCTGTCAGAATTGGCAGTTTGCTTGAAGAAATATTATTGCTCTTGATATACTGTTATTTAGAGGATCTCGTGGAATATCAGTATATCTCAGTTTGAATATTCTTCAGATGTATGATTGTGAGTTCGTGTATCTGTCTATATTCAGAGTCGTTGTTTGATCTTCAAACTCTGGAGTATATATAGATTTTTGGAATAGATCCGTTGAGAAAGATCCGTTGAGCAAAAGTCCGTTCCAACTGGATGGTTGACTTGTATGGACCAAGATCTGGATTTTGCGCTGTCTGAAGATTTTTGGTGGCTTAGTATTTAAATACTTTATCCATTCAATATTTAAATACTTCTTTTCAAACCGGACTTGACTTTAGCGAATGAACCAGATTTCGTTCTAACGATCTTCAGTCTTGTTGGATAAGTGTTGAAGGACTCAACACTTACAGTCTGTATGTTGTATCCGATAGGTTGCATTTGCAATGCTGTAGGCTATATAAGACTGCTACTGTATGGAAAGATGTTGTATGAATGTTTCAGGACAGCTTCCATACTTGGTATCATACCGACTGATGAGCTTCTTGCTGTATGATGGCACTTTGTTCTTTCGCTGTATGATTGAGGCACTTGACATCTTGTTGTATGATTGTCTTCAGGACAGCTACTTGCTGTATGTTTGGCTTTTGACTATTTGCTGTATGTTGTTTGCTATTTGGCAATTATCAAAACAACATTGTTTTTCCCAACAATTTCCCCCTTTTTGATTATGCCAAAACCTGATGATGCCAAAACCTTGATGCCAAAACTTCTTTAAAACATCTTTGATTTGAGAGGCTTTCTTCTTGGTCTTCTGTCGAATGATCAATTATCCTTTTTCTGTATGTTGGGCATTTGTCATCTTGTTGTATGATTGACAACGCAAGATACAGGAAGTTTATCGAATTGTACTATCATCTTCGGGACAGCTACTTGCTGTATAATGACTTATATGAAGTCTTGCTGTATGTTTGCAATTATCAAAACAAGGTACAAGATTTGTTTATCCTACAAATTTCCCCCTTTTTGATAATGTCAAGACCTCTTCATTGATGATGCCAAAACCTCTTTATGCTAAAACAATTTCCCTTTTTTTGATAGCATCGCGATCTAGAGTGGCAGACTTCTTGATCTTCTGTCGAAATGATCTGATCTTCAGCACTTAGGAAAGAAATGTGAACTACTCGCACGCAAGTTCTAAAATGATATCATCTAACAGGGAAGTGTATTACAACTTAAACTTATGATTGGCGCACAAGCACAATCTTACAGTGAAGTCTAGTGATAAATACAACTTAACCTATGAACTCTTCGCATACAAGTTCTTACAGCTTATATACTTAACAAGTTTGATTGCAGCAATAAAAAAATTGAATTGAGTTTAAATTTGCGTCGTTTGAGATAGTGAAGTCCAGATGTCATGCAAAGCGTTTAAATAATAAAAATATTTGAATATTAAAACACGGGATGTGGACTTAAAACTGTTTGCAGTACACAATAGAATAAAACTATCAAGCATAATTGATGTCCTGTAGTGTAAGTACTGTATCCGCGAATAATACAGCGTTCCCCCTTAAAAGGTACATACAGGATTCAATTCTTACATTAATGTTCGGACTAACACTGTATTAATGGGTCATACTGTATTCCCCCTTAATTAATGCACACGTCAGCTGTAGGAAGGTTTCATGCCTTCTCTGTCCTACAGTGTTGTCTTGACTGTTCTGAGTGTACAGTTAATTAATGGTAGATACTATATTCTTGGGTCTTACAACGTTCCCCCTCAATTAATGAGTAAAATCATAAAAACTTACAGGGAGCATGGCTGTAGAATTCCCAATTCTTTTCGAAGCATAGAAATCAAGTAAATTTGGGCCCCCTTTGATTGTTGGGTCCTGGTGTAATAGTGCCTTTCGGTACCCAAATTTGCTGGACAGCAATTGGTTTGCTGTAGGTTACTTTTGGTCCGTTCTTGCGATGTCTACATGGGGAAAGCACGTAGCTACAGTAATCATAATTATTATGCATGTAAAATCGAGAGTTATAATTATTATTCCAGTACGATTGTCGTCTAGGAGGCAGAGCCATTTTTCTAGGCCTTACAGTTTCCTTTGGGTCTCCAGTTAGATTCCCAAAGTTGTTGTTGATAGTGCGTTGTGACCTATTTTCTTGATGGATAACGGGGCTTCTGTATCCAATATCTAGGCGCGCTGTACTGTTGGAAGTATTGCCGTGTGGGCCTTTGATATTTGGATACAACCTTCTTTCTGAACGGCTGTTGGCACTGTTGATATGCTCTGGGAGCATGCTGCTGTTGGTTACGCCTTACAGGTCTGTATGGCTGAGGTTTCCGCTGTCTATGATATGATTGTGGTGGCGGAATCGCAGCCTTTGCTGTGCGTGGGGCAACAGGTGCTTTCGCAGGACTCGGGATTTCTTCCGGTACAGGAATGGGTTCCTCACTCCTGACGAATACCGTACTAGATTTTCCTTTGTTGGAGAACGAGTTGTACCCTAAGCCACATTTATCATGGGCATGTTGCCCAGTGCTTAGGATCTCTTCTATTCTATTAGAGGATTTCTCGAAAGAATTCAAGATTGTCTCTAATTCTCCTTCACGTTTGTCGAGAGATTTTACTTTGGCTTCGAGTAGAGCCAAATCATTTATCTTGCTTTCAAGATGAGACTTAGTCTCATTTATATCATGAGCAAGTTGATGATTGCTCTCCATGAGTTTTTCTAAATTGACTTTGCTGTTTTCGCAGTCGACAGATATATTTTCGTAATTATCCTTCAGCAAGTCGTTTTCTTCCTTCAACTCTAAGTTAGAAATTTCGAGCTGTATGTTTTCTCTTTTTAATGTCTCATGGGCCTTTTGAATGTTATTAAATTCATTTAACATATTTTCGAAGGTATGATATATATTTACAGGAATAGTTGAGGTAGAGCTTACCTCATCATCATCGCCGTCTTCATTATCCTCGTTAACTTTGGCCATAGAGCACATGTAGGCTCTATCTTCTAGCTCATCATCAGACGAGTCACTGTCAGTGACCACCTGAAGACACTCAGTCTTTGTTGATGCGGGTGAAGCTTTTGATTCTCCAATGAAGGCCTTGAGTTTGTTCTTCATCCTGTTTCTCCAGTCATCAAACTCGTTAATAGGAAACATAAGTACCTTGTTTATTAATGAGATATCCATATGTGAGGAAATAGGAAAGATAAATTGTTTTCAAAGAAAATAAGTGATTTAGGATCTGATTCGGTTAAAAATATGACTGATTCTTTTTAGAATCAACCGCTCTGATACCACTTGTTGGCCACTAAGTATACAGAATACAACTTAGAAAGTGTTTGAGCGATAAGCTGTACGATTTTCAAATAGGAGTGCTTAGCGGAAGTCTTGAAAGTAAGTTGCTGTAAATACAGCAACTAGGTTTTATCTCCTGTTTGCTTGGTGCGTACAGGGTTTTGCAGTGTATACTTATATAAATCACAGTTTATGAAAACAGTAACGGCAGAAGGTAAATAACACAGTATTTAAAGTGGTTCGAGGTAAACCCCTCTACGTCTACTGGTCCTCCACACAGGAGTAAAAATATTTATTATAATCACTACGTACACAACTACGTGACTATAATCAAACCTATACTTGTATCGTTCACACAGATTGATACAAAGACCGTCGCTTTCAACCGTTCACACAGATTGGTCAAAGCTAACTTTTTGACTTGCTTCTACACACACAGTTCCAAAGCTTCGTCTATTCGATGTAGACCTGTCACACACAGTTCAGGAAAAGCAAGGCTTTCTTAGTCCACACAGGGCTCATGGTTTTCTTCAATGTAAGTACGTTGGTTGAACAACAGCTTGGCTTTCTTGAGCTTTAGGCTGATGATGTGTTGTTCAGGGATGAGCACTTATATATTTCTTCTCTCAGGATTGGCAGTTTGCTTGAAGAAATATTATTGCTCTTGATATACTGTTCTTTAGAGGATCTCGTGGAATCTCAGTATATCTCATTTTGAATATTCTTCACAGATGTATGATTGTGAGTTCGTGTATCTGTCTATATTCAGAGTCGTTGTTTGATCTTCAAACTCTCGGGTATATATAGCTTTTCGGAATAGATCCGTTGAGCAAAAGTCCGTTCCAACTGGATGGTTGACTTGTATGGACCAAGATCCGGATTTTGCGCTGTCTGAAGATCTCTGCCGACTTAGTATTTAAATACTTTATCCTTTCAGTATTTAAATATTTCTTTTCAAACGGGACTTGGCTTTAGTGAATGAAGCAGATTCTGTTCTAACGGTCTTCAATCTTGTTGGATGAGCGTTGAAGGACTCAACACTTACAGTCTGTATGTTGTATCCGATATGTTGCGTTTGCAATGCTGTAGGCTATCTAAGACTGTTGCTGTATGGAAATATGTTGTATGAATGTTTCAGGACAGCTTCCATACTTGGTATCATACCGACTGATGAGCTTCTTGCTGTATGATGGCACTTTGTTCTTTCGCTGTATGATTGAGTCACTTGACATCTTGCTGTATGATTGTCTTCGGGATAGCTACTTGTTGTATGTTTGGCTTTTGACTATTTGCTGTATGTTGTATGCTGTTTGGCAATTATCAAAACAAGATTGTTTTTCCCAACATCCTTTAAAAGACCCGTAACATTTCTTGGTATTGGCATGGCTTCCTACAATTCCTTAGCCACCAAAAGGTACACGACGCCACCATTTTGTGCCTCTCTTTCAAACTGTGACAAGGTAAGCAAAGAATTTCCCTCCTCTTCTTTCGAAGACTTGGGGTTAGACAGTTTTACATGGTAAAAGTACAATTTCAACTTTTATCATGAAAAGAGTATAAGTATTTTTTCTTCCATCATGTAGAGCACTCAGATCATATTGCAATGGTGTACCCAAAAGTATATGCCCAACATCCATAGGTGCCACATCACACCAAACTTTATCGTGGTAATTTTTACCCATCAAAAAAGAAACAAGACATTTCTTATTGATTCTTTCCTCATTATCTTTTTTATCCACAAGACCGAATATAGGTGAGCATGGACAACTGTTGCAAGGTTGAGTTTGTCCACCATTTTTTGAGAAACAAAGTTCTCAAAGTTGCCTCCATCAATGACTAACGAGTATATTTTCCATGTGATTTTCACTTTGTTCGAAAGATGTGCCTTAACCAAGCCTGATTATTGACTTGTTTAGGGGCTGCAAGGAGTCCTCGAATTACCAAACATTCTCCATCTTCGGGTTCAACTTCTTCGTGTTTATGCTCATTTTTTCTTCATCATATATTGGGCCCTCATAATCAAGTGGTGGCTCTTCATCTTCATCGGCTACAATTCTGGCACAAGCATCAACTTTATGATTGGGACACTCCCTCATATAATGTCCTGCTTGTCCGCACTTGAAACATAACCTTGACTTATTTTTAGAGGTTGAATTAACACCATCTTTGTTTGGTCCCTTCCTTGGAGCATTCTTGCTTGAGCCCTTTTGAGGGTACAGACTTTGTGTACCAATGTATTTCTTTGCCCTACGCCTTTGAAATTTGGATTCAACTCTTGATGCAAGCTGACAAGCATCGTTAAAAGATGCTGCATTTGAACCTCATCTCGGATTGAAGCTTTGAGCCCATTGACATATCTTGCAACGAGTTGATCTTCCAACTCTTGGCGGCTAACTCTAACCATCAATTTGTAGAATTCTTCTGTATAATCCGTCACACTCTTGTTTCCTTGTTGTAAGTATTGAATTGCACAAAAATACTTTGAGCAAAATATGTCAAGAGGAAATTCTCTCGAAGTCTGGCCTTCATCTTCTCCCAAGAATTAATTTTGGTCTTTCCTTTACGCAATCGCATCTCTTTTGTTTTATCCCACCAAAGTGAGGCATAACCTCGAAGTCGAGTAGCAACAAGCTTAAATTTCTGGTTCTTTGAGATATCCTTGTACTCGAATAGTTTTTCCACGGTACTAAGCCAATCAAGAAACTCATCTGGTCGAAGGCGACCATGAAATTATGGTATGTCCATCTTCACGAAATTTGTGGAATAATTGAACCTTCCAAAGAAGTTAATAACTTTCCTGTTGGCGAAAAGATTCATATAGTCTAAGTCATCATTGGAATAGCCATGGCCTGAACCTCATTCACTTCTGGCTTTCTCACGCTCAAGACGTACGGTTAACTCCTC
The DNA here is from genome assembly GCA_033398695.1 of Orobanche coerulescens. Lineage (NCBI taxonomy): Eukaryota > Viridiplantae > Streptophyta > Magnoliopsida > Lamiales > Orobanchaceae > Orobanche > Orobanche coerulescens. Next base: position 72,018,434 of record CM065802.1, read on the forward strand.
AACTTGCCTCTGAAGTGCCTGAATTACAGCATCTCATTCATATCCAAGATTTTCCACGTGTCCTCTACCACGTTCGTCTATTCCTCTTCCTATTGCCATAGCAAAAGGATGAGAATGCCAAGAGCGTACGCTGTTCTCCGATACCAAATAATGAGGGTCGGAAATAAGGAAAATAGATGATATAAGAGAAAATGCTTAATTCAACTTCCAAGTCTGGAAAAACAAGGAATTTA